>OX460369.1:74754598-76152283 GCA_949786405.1 Onychomys arenicola
TGAAAAGCATTGGATGTTCGAGGACCTGTGGTTTGCATCAGTTTCAGAAGCAGAGTTGAACTAGATATGGTCCGTGTGTGGAGGAAAAACAGTTCTTTTGTTCTGAGCACACTCACATTTCCTGCCTTATTAGAGACTCTAGAAAGTAAGAGAATGCTTCTTGCTCTAAAGCAGAGTGTGTTTCATGGATGAGAACTGTGCTGTGTGTTTCCCTTCAGAAACGGAGTTAAATGCCAGGCTCTTGGTCTTCATACAAGCAAGACTTCGTTTCACTAAACGCAGTCACTTTTCAGCTCAAAGGAAGCTACATCATTCAAGAAGCTCACACTTTTCTCGCTCTTAACTAAAAAGCATTGAATGTTCGAATACCTGTGGTTTGTTTCAGTTTCAGAAGCAGAGTTGAACTAGATATGGTCCGTGTGTGTCAGAAACACAGTTCTTTTGTTCTGAGCACACTCACGTTTCCTGTCTTATTAGAGAATCTAGAAAGCAAGAGAATGCTTCTTGCTCTAAAGCAGAGTGTGTTTCCTGGATGAGAACTGTGCTGTGTGTTTCCCTTCAAAAACGGAGTTAAATGCCAGGCTCTGTGTCTTCCTACAAGCAAGACTTCGTTTCAGGTAAACGTTGTCACTTTTCAGCTCACATGAAGCTACATCATTCATGAGCTCACACGTTTCTCGCTCTTAAAGGTAAAGCATTGGATGTTCGAGTACCTGTGCTTTGTATCAGTTTCAGAAGCAGAGTTGAACTAGATATGGTCCGTGTGTGTACGAAACACAGTTCTTTTGTTCTGAGCACACTCAGGTCTGCCGCCTTATTAGAGACCCTAGAAAGCAAGAGAATGCTTCTTGCTCTAAAGGAGATTGTGTTTCATGGATGAGAACTGTGCTGTGTGTTTCCCTTCAGAAACGGAGTTAAATGCCAGGCTCTGTGTCTTCCTACAAGCAATACTGCGTTTCAGGTAAACGCAGTCACTTTTCAGCTCAAAGGAAGATACATCGTTCACGAAGCTCACACGTTTCTTGCTCTTAACTGAAAAGCATTGGATGTTCGAGGACCTGTGGTTTGCATCAGTTTCAGAAGCAGAGTTGAACTAGATATGGTCCGTGTGTGGATGAAAAACAGTTCTTTTGTTCTGAGCACACTCTTGTTTCTCGCCTTATTAGAGACTCTAGAAAGTAAGAGAATGCTTCTTGCTCTAAAGCAGAGTGTGTTTCATGGATGAGAACTGTGCTGTGTGTTTCCCTTCAGAAACGGAGTTAAATGCCAGGCTCTGGGTCTTCATACAATCGAGACTTCGTATCAGGTAAACGCTGTCACTTTTCAGCTCAAAGGAAGCTACATCATTCACAAAGCTCACACGTTTACCGCTCTTAATTGAAAAGCATTGGATGTTCGAGGACCTGTGGTTTGTATCAGTTTCAGAAGCAGAGTTGAACTAGATATGTTCCGTGTGTGTAGGAAACACAGTTCTTTTGTTCTGAGCACACTCACGTTTCCCGCCTTATTAGAGACTCCTGAAAGCAAGAGAATGCTTCTTGCTCTAAAGCAGAGTGTGTTTCATGGATGAGAACTGTGCTGTGTGTTTCCCTTCAGAAAGGGAGTTTAATACCAGGCTCTGTGTCTTCCTACAAGCAAGACTTCGTTTCACGTAAACGCAGTCACTTTTCAGGTCAAAGGAAGCTACATCATTCAAGAAGCTCACAAGTTTCTCGCTCTTAACTGAAAAACATTGAATGTTCGAATACCTGTGGTTTGTATCAGTTTCAGAAGCAGAGTTGAACTAGATATGGTCCGTTTGTGTACGAAACACAGTTCTTTTGTTCTGAGCACACTCACGTTTCCCGCCTTATTAGAGATTCCAGAAAGCAAGAGAATGCTTCTTGCTCTAAAGCAGAGTGTGTTTCATTGATGAGAACTGTGCTGTGTGTTTCCCTTCAGAAACGGAGTTAAATGCCAGGCTCTGGGTCTTCATACAAGCGAGACTTCGTTTCAGGTAAACGCAGTCACTTTTTAGCTCAAAGGAAGCTATATCATTCGCAAAGCTCACACGTTTCCCGCTCTTAATTGAAAAGCATTGGATGTTCGAGGACCTGTGGTTTGCATCAGTTTCAGAAGCAGAGTTGAACAGGATATGGTCCGTGTGTGGATTAAAAACAGTTCTTTTGTTCTGAGCACACTCTCGTTTCCCGCCTTATTAGAGACTCTAGAAAGTCAGAGAATGCTTCTTGCTCTAAAGCAGAGTGTGTTTCATGGATGAGAACTGTGCTGTGTGTTTCCCTTCAGAAACGGAGTTAAATGCCAGGCTCTGGGTCTTCATACAAGCGAGCCTTCGTTTCAGGTAAACGCAGTCACTTTTCAGGTCAAAGGAAGCTACATCATTCAGGAAGCTCACACGTTTCTCGCTCTTAACGGAAAAGCATTGGATGATCGAGTACCTGTGGTTTGTATCAGTTTCAGAAGCAGAGTTGAACTAGATATGATCCGTGTGTGTAGGAAACACAGTTCTTTTTTTCTGAGCACACTCACGTTTCCCGCCTTATTAGAGACTCCAGAAAGCAAGAGAATGCTTCTTGCTCTAAAGCAGAGTGTGTTTCATGGATGAGAACTGTGCTGTGTGTTTCCCTTCAGAAAGGGAATTTAATGCCAGGCTCTGTGTCTTCCTACAAGCAAGACTTCGTTTCACGTAAACGCAGTCACTTTTCAGGTCAAAGGAAGCTACATCATTCAAGAAGCTCACACGTTTCTTGCTCTTAACTGAAAAGCATTGAATGTTCGAATACCTGTGGTTTGTATCAGTTTCAGAAGCAGAGTTGAACTAGATATGGTCCGTGTGTGTACGAAACACAGTTCTTTTGTTCTGAGCACACTCACGTTTCCGCCTTATTAGAGACTCCCGAAAGCAAGAGAATGCTTCTTGCTCTAAAGCAGAGTGTGTTTCATGGATGAGAACTGTGCTGTGTGTTTCCCTTCAGAAACGGAGTTAAATGCCAGGCTCTGGGTCTTCCTTCAAGCGAGATTTCGTTTCAGGTAAACGCAGTCACTTTTCAGCTCAAAGGAAGCTATATCATTCACAAAGCTCACACGTTTCCCGCTCTTAATTGAAAAGCATTGGATGTTCGAGGACCTGTGGTTTGTATCAGTTTCAGAAGCAGAGTTGAACTAGATATGGTCCGTGTGTGTAGGAAACACAGTTCTTTTGTTCTGAGCACACTCCGTTTCCCGCCTTATTAGAGACTCCAGAAAGCAAGAGAATGCTTCTTGCTCTAAAGCAGAGTGTGTTTCATGGATGAGAACTGTGCTGTGTGTTTCTCTTCAGAATGGGAGTTTAATGCCAGTCTCTGTGTCTTCTTACAAGCAAAATTTCGTTTCATGATAACTCAGGCACTTTTCAGGTCAATGGAAGCAACATCATTCAAGAAGCTCACACGTTTCTCGCTCTTAACTGAAAAGCATTGAATGTTCGAGGACCTGTGCTTTGTATCAGTTTCAGAAGCAGAGTTGAACTAGATATGGTCCGTGTGTGTATGAAACACAGTTCTTTTGTTCTGAGCACACTCACGTCTCCCGCCTTATTAGAGACCCTAGAAAGCAAGAGAATGCTTCTTGCTCTAAAGCAGAGTGTGTTTCATGGATGAGAACTGTGCTGTGTGTTTCCCTTCCGAAACAGAGTTAAATGCCAGGCTCTGGGTCTTCATACAAGCGAGACTTCGTTTCATGTAAACGCAGTCACTTTTCAGTTCAAAGGAAGCTATATCATTCACAAAGCTCACACGTTTTCCGCTCTTAATTGAAAAGCATTGGATGTTCGAGGACCTGTGGTTTGTATCAGTTTCAGAAGCAGAGTTGAACTAGATATGGTCCCTGTGCGTAGGAAACACAGTTCTTTTGTTCTGAGCACACTCACGTTTCCCGCCTTATTAGAGACTCCAGAAAGCAAGAGAATGCTTCTTGCTCTAAAGCAGAGTGTGTTTCATGGATGAGAACTGTGCTGTGTGTTTCCCTTCAGAAACGGAGTTAAATGCCAGGCTCTGGGTCTTCATACAAGCGAGACTTCGTTTCAGGTAAACGCAGTCACTTTTTAGCTCAAAGGAATCTATATCATTCACAAAGCTCACACGTTTCCCACTCTTAATTGAAAAGCATTGGATGTTCGAGGACCTGTGGTTTGTATCAGTTTCAGAAGCAGAGTTGAACTAGATATGTTCCGTGTGTGTAGGAAACACAGTTCTTTTGTTCTGAGCACACTCACGTTTCCCGCCTTATTAGAGACTCCAGAAAGCAAGAGAATGCTTCTTGCTCTAAAGCAGAGTGTGTTTCATGGATGAGAACTGTGCTGTGTGTTTCCCTTCAGAAACGGAGTTAAATGCCAGGCTCTGGGTCTTCCTTCAAGCGAGATTTCGTTTCAGGTAAACGCAGTCACTTTTCAGCTCAAAGGAAGCTATATCATTCACAAAGCTCACACGTTTCCCGCTCTTAATTGAAAAGCATTGGATGTTCGAGGACCTGTGGTTTGTATCAGTTTCAGAAGCAGAGTTGAACTAGATATGGTCCGTGTGTGTAGGAAACACAGTTCTTTTGTTCTGAGCACACTCCGTTTCCCGCCTTATTAGAGACTCCAGAAAGCAAGAGAATGCTTCTTGCTCTAAAGCAGAGTGTGTTTCATGGATGAGAACTGTGCTGTGTGTTTCTCTTCAGAATGGGAGTTTAATGCCAGTCTCTGTGTCTTCTTACAAGCAAAATTTCGTTTCATGATAACTCAGGCACTTTTCAGGTCAATGGAAGCAACATCATTCAAGAAGCTCACACGTTTCTCGCTCTTAACTGAAAAGCATTGAATGTTCGAGGACCTGTGCTTTGTATCAGTTTCAGAAGCAGAGTTGAACTAGATATGGTCCGTGTGTGTATGAAACACAGTTCTTTTGTTCTGAGCACACTCACGTCTCCCGCCTTATTAGAGACCCTAGAAAGCAAGAGAATGCTTCTTGCTCTAAAGCAGAGTGTGTTTCATGGATGAGAACTGTGCTGTGTGTTTCCCTTCCGAAACAGAGTTAAATGCCAGGCTCTGGGTCTTCATACAAGCGAGACTTCGTTTCATGTAAACGCAGTCACTTTTCAGTTCAAAGGAAGCTATATCATTCACAAAGCTCACACGTTTTCCGCTCTTAATTGAAAAGCATTGGATGTTCGAGGACCTGTGGTTTGTATCAGTTTCAGAAGCAGAGTTGAACTAGATATGGTCCCTGTGCGTAGGAAACACAGTTCTTTTGTTCTGAGCACACTCACGTTTCCCGCCTTATTAGAGACTCCAGAAAGCAAGAGAATGCTTCTTGCTCTAAAGCAGAGTGTGTTTCATGGATGAGAACTGTGCTGTGTGTTTCCCTTCAGAAACGGAGTTAAATGCCAGGCTCTGGGTCTTCATACAAGCGAGACTTCGTTTCAGGTAAACGCAGTCACTTTTTAGCTCAAAGGAATCTATATCATTCACAAAGCTCACACGTTTCCCACTCTTAATTGAAAAGCATTGGATGTTCGAGGACCTGTGGTTTGTATCAGTTTCAGAAGCAGAGTTGAACTAGATATGTTCCGTGTGTGTAGGAAACACAGTTCTTTTGTTCTGAGCACACTCACGTTTCCCGCCTTATTAGAGACTCCAGAAAGCAAGAGAATGCTTCTTGCTCTAAAGCAGAGTGTGTTTCATGGATGAGAACTGTGCTGTGTGTTTCCCTTCAGAAACGGAGTTAAATGCCAGGCTCTGGGTCTTCATACAAGCAACACTTCGTTTCAGGTAAACGCTGTCACTTTTCAGCTCACAGGAAGCTACATCGTTCATGAAGCTCACACGATTCTCGCTCTTAATGGAAAAGCATTGGATGTTCGAGTACCTGTGGTTTGTATCAGTTTCAGAAGCAGAGTTGAACTAGATATGTTCGGTGTCTGTAGGAAACACAGTTCTTTTGTTCTGAGCACACTCTCGTTTCCCGCATTATTAGAGACTCTAGAAAGCAAGAGAATGCTTCTTGCTCTAAAGCAGAGTGTGTTTCATGGATGAGAACTGTGCTGTGTGTTTCCCTTCAGAAACGGAGTTAAATGCCAGGCTCTGTGTCTTCCTACAAGCAATACTGCGTTTCAGGTAAACGCAGTCACTTTTCAGCTCAGAGGAAGCTACATCGTTCACGAAGCTCACACGTTTCTTGCTCTTAACTGAATAGCATTGGATGTTCGAGGACCTGTGGTTTGTATCAGTTTCAGAAGCAGAGTTGAACAGGATATGGTCCGTGTGTGGATGAAAAACAGTTCTTTTGTTCTGAGCACACTCTCGTTTCCCGCATAATTAGAGACTCTAGAAAGTCAGAGAATGCTTCTTGCTCTAAAGCAGAGTGTGTTTCATGGATGAGAACTGTGCTGTGTGTTTCCCTTCAGAAACGGAGTTAAATGCCAGGCTCTGGGTCTTCATACAAGCGAGCCTTCGTTTCAGGTAAACGCAGTCACTGTTCAGGTCAAAGGAAGCTACATCATTCAGGAAGCTCACACGTTTCTCGCTCTTAACTGAAAAGCATTGAATGTTCAAATACCTGTGGTTTGTATCAGTTTCAGAAGCAGAGTTGAACTAGATATGGTCCGTGTGTGTCGGAAAGACAGTTCTTTTGTTCTGAGCACACTCACGTTTCCTGTCTTATTAGAGAATCTAGAAAGCAAGAGAATGCTTCTTGCTCTAAAGCAGAGTGTGTTTCATGGATGAGAACTGAGCTGTGTTTCCCTTCAGAAACGGAGTTTAATGCCAGGCAATTTGTCTTCCTACAAGCAAGAATTCGTTTCACGTAAACGCAGTCAATTTTCAGGTCAAAGGAAGCTACATCATTCAAGAAGCTCACACGTTTCTTGCTCTTAACTGAAAAGCATTGAATGTTCGAATACCAATGGTTTGTATCAGTTTCAGAAACAGAGTTGAACTAAATATGTTCGGTGTGTGTAGGAAACACAGTTCTTTGTTCTGAGCACACTCACGTTTCCCGCCTTATTAGAGACTCCAGAAAGCAAGAGAATGCTTCTTGCTCTAAAGCAGAGTGTGTTTCATGGATGAGAACTGTGTTGTGTGTTTCCCTTCAGAAAGGGAGTTTAATGCCAGTCTCTGTTTCTTCTTACAAGCAAGACTTCGTTTCACGTAAACGCAGGCACTTTTCAGCTCAAATGAAGCTACATCATTCACGAAGCTCACACGTTTCTTGCTCTTAACTGAAAAGCATTGGATGTTCGAGGACCTGTGCTTTGCATCAGTTTCAGAAACAGAGTTGAACTAGATATGGCCCGTGTGTGGAGGAAAAACAGTTCTTTTGTTCTGAGCACACTCACATTTCCCGCCTTATTAGAGACTCTAGAAAGTAAGAGAATGCTTCTTGCTCTAAAGCAGAGTGTGTTTCATGGATGAGAACTGTGCTGTGTGTTTCCCTTCAGAAACGGAGTAAAATGCCAGGCTCTGGGTCTTCATACAAGCGAGATTTCGTTTCAGGTAAACACAGTCACTTTTCAGCTCAAAGGAAGCTATATCATTCACAAAGCTCACACGTTTCCCGCTCTCAATTGAAAAGCATTGGATGTTCGAGGACCTATGGTTTGTATCAGTTTCAGAAGCAGAGTTGAACTAGATATGTTCAGTGTGTGTACGAAACAAAGTTCTTTTGTTCTGAGCACACTCACGTTTCCCGCCTTATTAGAGACTCCAGAAAGCAAGAGAATGCTTCTTGCTCTAAAGCAGAGTGTGTTTCATGGATGAGAACTGTGCTGTGTGTTTCCCTTCGGAAAGGGAGGTTAATGCCAGGCTTTGTGTCTTCCTACAAGCAAGACTTCGTTACACGTAAACGCAGTCACTTTTCAGGTCAAAGGAAGCTACATCATTCAAGAAGCTCACACGTTTCTCGCTCTTAACTGAAAAGCATTGAATGTTCGAATACCTGTGGTTTGTATCAGTTTCAGAAGCAGAGTTGAACTAGATATGGTCCGTGTGTGTCGGAAACACAGTCCTTTTGTTCTGAGCAAACTCACGTTTCCTGTCTTATTAGAGAATCTAGAAAGCAAGAGAATGCTTCTTGCTCTAAAGCAGAGTGTGTTTCATGGATGAGAACTGTGCTGTTTGTTTCCCTTCAGAAACGGAGTTAAATGCCAGGCTCTGTGTCTTCCTACAAGCAAGACTTCGTTTCAGGTAAACGCTGTCACTTTTCAGCTCACAGGAAGCTACATCGTTCATGAAGCTCACACGTTTCCCGCTCTTAATGGAAAAGCATTGGATGTTAGAGTACCTGTGGTTTGTATCAGTTTCAGAAGCAGAGTTGAACTAGATATGGTCCGTGTGTGTAGGAAACACAGTTCTTTTGTTCTGAGCACACTCACGTTTCCGGCCTTATTAGAGACTCCAGAATGCAAGAGAATGCTTCTTGCTCTAAAGCAGAGTGTGTTTCATGGATGAGAACTGTGTTGTGTGTTTCCCTTCAGAAAGGGATTTTAATGCCAGTCTCTGTGTCTTCTTACAAGCAAGACTTCGTTTCACATAAACGCAGGCACTTTTCAGCTCAAATGAAGCTACATCATTCACGAAGCTCACACGTTTCTTGCTCTTAACTGAAAAGCATTGGATGTTCGAGGACCTGTGGTTTGCATCAGTTTCAGAAGCAGAGTTGAACAGGATATGGTCCGTGTGTGGTTAAAAACAGTTCTTTTGTTCTGAGCACACTCTCGTTTCCCGCCTTATTAGAGACTCTAGAAAGTCAGAGAATGCTTCTTGCTCTAAAGCAGAGTGTGTTTCATGGATGAGAACTGTGCTGTGTGTTTCCCTTCAGAAACGGAGTTAAATGCCAGGCTCTGGGTCTTCATACAAGCGAGCCTTCGTTTCAGGTAAACGCAGTCACTTTTCAGGTCAAAGGAAGCTACATCATTCAGGAAGCTCACACGTTTCTCGCTCTTAACTGAAAAGCATTGAATGTTCAAATACCTGTGGTTTGTATCAGTTTCAGAAGCAGAGTTGAACTAGATATGGTCCGTGTGTGTCGGAAACACAGTTCTTTTGTTCTGAGCACACTCACGTTTCCTGTCTTATTAGAGAATCTAGAAAACAAGAGAATGCTTCTTGCTCTAAAGCAGAGTGTGTTTCATGGATGAGAACTGTGCTGTGTGTTTCCCTTCAGAAACGGAGTTAAATGCCAGGCTCTGGGTCTTCATACAAGCGAGACTTCGTTTCAGGTAAACACAGTCACTTTTTAGCTCAAAGGAATCTATATCATTCACAAAGCTCACACGTTTCCCACTCTTAATTGAAAAGCATTGGATGTTCGAGGACCTGTGGTTTGTATCAGTTTCAGAAGCAGAGTTGAACTAGATATGTTCCGTGTGTGTAGGAAACACAGTTCTTTTGTTCTGAGCACACTCACGTTTCCCGCCTTATTAGAGACTCCAGAAAGCAAGAGAATGCTTCTTGCTCTAAAGCAGAGTGTGTTTCATGGATGAGAACTGTGCTGTGTGTTTCCCTTCAGAAACGGAGTTAAATGCCAGGCTCTGGGTCTTCATACAAGCAACACTTCGTTTCAGGTAAACGCTGTCACTTTTCAGCTCACAGGAAGCTACATCGTTCATGAAGCTCACACGATTCTCGCTCTTAATGGAAAAGCATTGGATGTTCGAGTACCTGTGGTTTGTATCAGTTTCAGAAGCAGAGTTGAACTAGATATGTTCCGTGTCTGTAGGAAACACAGTTCTTTTGTTCTGAGCACACTCTCGTTTCCCGCATTATTAGAGACTCTAGAAAGCAAGAGAATGCTTCTTGCTCTAAAGCAGAGTGTGTTTCATGGATGAGAACTGTGCTGTGTGTTTCCCTTCAGAAACGGAGTTAAATGCCAGGCTCTGTGTCTTCCTACAAGCAATACTGCGTTTCAGGTAAACGCAGTCACTTTTCAGCTCAGAGGAAGCTACATCGTTCACGAAGCTCTCACGTTTCTTGCTCTTAACTGAATAGCATTGGATGTTCGAGGACCTGTGGTTTGTATCAGTTTCAGAAGCAGAGTTGAACAGGATATGGTCTGTGTGGATGAAAAACAGTTCTTTTGTTCTGAGCACACTCTCGTTTCCCGCCTTATTAGAGACTCTAGAAAGTCAGAGAATGCTTCTTGCTCTAAAGCAGAGTGTGTTTCATGGATGAGAACTGTGCTGTGTGTTTCCCTTCAGAAACGGAGTTAAATGCCAGGCTCTGGGTCTTCATACAAGCGAGCCTTCGTTTCAGGTAAACGCAGTCACTGTTCAGGTCAAAGGAAGCTACATCATTCAGGAAGCTCACACGTTTCTCGCTCTTAACTGAAAAGCATTGAATGTTCAAATACCTGTGGTTTGTATCAGTTTCAGAAGCAGAGTTGAACTAGATATGGTCCGTGTGTGTCGGAAACACAGTTCTTTTGTTCTGAGCACACTCACGTTTCCTGCCTTATTAGAGAATCTAGAAAGCAAGAGAATGCTTCTTGCTCTAAAGCAGAGTGTGTTTCATGGATGAGAACTGAGCTGTGTTTCCCTTCAGAAACGGAGTTTAATGCCAGGCTCTGTGTCTTCCTACAAGCAAGAATTCGTTTCACGTAAACGCAGTCACTTTTCAGGTCAAAGGAAGCTACATCATTCAAGAAGCTCACACGTTTCTCGCTCTTAACTGAAAAGCATTGAATGTTCGAACACCAATGGTTTGTATCAGTTTCAGAAACAGAGTTGAACTAAATATGTTCGGTGTGTGTAGGAAACACAGTTCTTTGTTCTGAGCACACTCACGTTTCCCGCCTTATTAGAGACTCCAGAAAGCAAGAGAATGCTTCTTGCTCTAAAGCAGAGTGTGTTTCATGGATGAGAACTGTGTTGTGTGTTTCCCTTCAGAAAGGGAGTTTAATGCCAGTCTTTGTTTCTTCTTACAAGCAAGACTTCGTTTCACGTAAACGCAGGCACTTTTCAGCTCAAATGAAGCTACATCATTCACGAAGCTCACACGTTTCTTGCTCTTAACTGAAAAGCATTGGATGTTCGAGGACCTGTGCTTTGCATCAGTTTCAGAAACAGAGTTGAACTAGATATGGCCCGTGTGTGGAGGAAAAACAGTTCTTTTGTTCTGAGCACACTCACATTTCCCACCTTATTAGAGACTCTAGAAAGTAAGAGAATGCTTCTTGCTATAAAGCAGAGTGTGTTTCATGGATGAGAACTGTGCTGTGTGTTTCCCTTCAGAAACGGAGTAAAATGCCAGGCTCTGGGTCTTCATACAAGCGAGATTTCGTTTCAGGTAAACACAGTCACTTTTCAGCTCAAAGGAAGCTATATCATTCACAAAGCTCACACGTTTCCCGCTCTCAATTGAAAAGCATTGGATGTTCGAGGACCTATGGTTTGTATCAGTTTCAGAAGCAGAGTTGAACTAGATATGTTCAGTGTGTGTACGAAACAAAGTTCTTTTGTTCTGAGCACACTCACGTTTCCCGCCTTATTAGAGACTCCAGAAAGCAAGAGAATGCTTCTTGCTCTAAAGCAGAGTGTGTTTCATGGATGAGAACTGTGCTGTGTGTTTCCCTTCGGAAAGGGAGTTTAATGCCAGGCTTTGTGTCTTCCTACAAGCAAGACTTCGTTACACGTAAACGCAGTCACTTTTCAGGTCAAAGGAAGCTACATCATTCAAGAAGCTCACACGTTTCTCGCTCTTAACTGAAAAGCATTGAATGTTCGAATACCTGTGGTTTGTATCAGTTTCAGAAGCAGAGTTGAACTAGATATGGTCCGTGTGTGTCGGAAACACAGTCCTTTTGTTCTGAGCACACCCACGTTTCCTGTCTTATTAGAGAATCTAGAAAGCAAGAGAATGCTTCTTGCTCTAAAGCAGAGTGTGTTTCATGGATGAGAACTGTGCTGTGTGTTTCCCTTCAGAAACGGAGTTAAATGCCAGGCTCTGTGTCTTCCTACAAGCAAGACTTCGTTTCAGGTAAACGCTGTCACTTTTCAGCTCACAGGAAGCTACATCGTTCATGAAGCTCACACGTTTCCCGCTCTTAATGGAAAAGCATTGGATGTTAGAGTACCTGTGGTTTGTATCAGTTTCAGAAGCAGAGTTGAACTAGATATGGTCCGTGTGTGTAGGAAACACAGTTCTTTTGTTCTGAGCACACTCACGTTTCCGGCCTTATTAGAGACTCCAGAATGCAAGAGAATGCTTCTTGCTCTAAAGCAGAGTGTGTTTCATGGATGAGAACTGTGTTGTGTGTTTCCCTTCAGAAAGAGAGTTTAATGCCAGTCTCTGTGTCTTCTTACAAGCAAGACTTCGTTTCACGTAAACGCAGGCACTTTTCAGCTCAAATGAAGCTACATCATTCACGAAGCTCACACGTTTCTTGCTCTTAACTGAAAAGCATTGGATGTTCGAGGACCTGTGGTTTGCATCAGTTTCAGAAGCAGAGTTGAACAGGATATGGTCCGTGTGTGGATTAAAAACAGTTCTTTTGTTCTGAGCACACTCTCGTTTCCCGCCTTATTAGAGACTCTAGAAAGTCAGAGAATGCTTCTTGCTCTAAAGCAGAGTGTGTTTCATGGATGAGAACTGTGCTGTGTGTTTCCCTTCAGAAACGGAGTTAAATGCCAGGCTCTGGGTCTTCATACAAGCGATCCTTCGTTTCAGGTAAACGCAGTCACTTTTCAGGTCAAAGGAAGCTACATCATTCAGGAAGCTCACACGTTTCTCGCTCTTAACTGAAAAGCATTGAATGTTCAAATACCTGTGGTTTGTATCAGTTTCAGAAGCAGAGTTGAACTAGATATGGTCCGTGTGTGTCGGAAACACAGTTCTTTTGTTCTGAGCACACTCACGTTTCCTGTCTTATTAGAGAATCTAGAAAGCAAGAGAATGCTTCTTGCTCTAAAGCAGAGTGTGTTTCATGGATGAGAACTGAGCTGTGTTTCCCTTCAGAAACGGAGTTTAATGCCAGGCTCTGTGTCTTCCTACAAGCAAGACTTCGTTTCATGTAAACGCAGTCACTTTTCAGGTCAAAGGAAGCTACATCATTCAAGAAGCTCACACGTTTCTCGCTCTTAACTGAAAAGCATTGAATGTTCGAATACCAATGGTTTGTATCAGTTTCAGAAACAGAGTTGAACTAAATATGTTCGGTGTGTGTAGGAAACACAGTTCTTTGTTCTGAGCACACTCACGTTTCCCGCCTTATTAGAGACTCCAGAAAGCAAGAGAATGCTTCTTGCTCTAAAGCAGAGTGTGTTTCATGGATGAGAACTGTGTTGTGTGTTTCCCTTCAGAAAGGGAGTTTAATGCCAGTCTCTGTGTCTTCTTACAAGCAAGACTTCGTTTCACGTAAACGCAGGCACTTTTCAGCTCAAATGAAGCTACATCATTCACGAAGCTCACACGTTTCTTGCTCTTAACTGAAAAGCATTGGATGTTCGAGGACCTGTGGTTTGCATCAGTTTCAGAAACAGAGTTGAACTAGATATGGCCCGTGTGTGGAGGAAAAACAGTTCTTTTGTTCTGAGCACACTCACATTTCCCGCCTTATTAGAGACTCTAGAAAGTAAGAGAATGCTTCTTGCTCTAAAGCAGAGTGTGTTTCATGGATGAGAACTGTGCTGTGTGTTTCCCTTCAGAAACGGAGTTAAATGCCAGGCTCTGGGTCTTCATACAAGCGAGACTTCGTTTCAGGTAAACACAGTCACTTTTCAGCTCAAAGGAAGCTATATCATTCACAAAGCTCACACGTTTCCCGCTCTCAATTGAAAAGCATTGAATGTTCGAATACCTGTGGTTTGTATCAGTTTCAGAAGCAGAGTTGAACTAGATATGGTCCGTGTGTGTCGGAAACACAGTCCTTTTGTTCTGAGAACACTCACGTTTCCTGTCTTATTAGAGAATCTAGAAAGCAAGAGAATGCTTCTTGCTCTAAAGCAGAGTGTGTTTCATGGATGAGAACTGTGCTGTTTGTTTCCCTTAAGAAACGGAGTTAAATGCCAGGCTCTGTGTCTTCCTACAAGCAAGACTTCGTTTCAGGTAAACGCTGTCACTTTTCAGCTCACAGGAAGCTACATCGTTCATGAAGCTCACACGTTTCCCGCTCTTAATGGAAAAGCATTGGATGTTAGAGTACCTGTGGTTTGTATCAGTTTCAGAAGCAGAGTTGAACTAGATATGGTCCGTGTGTGTAGGAAACACACTTCTTTTGTTCTGAGCACACTCACGTTTCCCGCCTTATTAGAGACTCCAGAATGCAAGAGAATGCTTCTTGCTCTAAAGCAGAGTGTGTTTCATGGATGAGAACTGTGTTGTGTGTTTCCCTTCAGAAAGGGAGTTTAATGCCAGTCTCTGTGTCTTCTTACAAGCAAGACTTCGTTTCACGTAAACGCAGGCACTTTTCAGCTCAAATGAAGCTACATCATTCACTAAGCTCACACGTTTCTTGCTCTTAACTGAAAAGCATTGGATGTTCGAGGACCTGTGGTTTGCATCAGTTTCAGAAGCAGAGTTGAACTAGATATGGTCCGTGTGTGGAGGAAAAACAGTTCTTTTGTTCTGAGCACACTCACATTTCCCGCCTTATTAGAGACTCTAGAAAGTAAGAGAATGCTTCTTGCTCTAAAGCAGAGTGTCTTTCATGGATGAGAACTGTGCTGTGTGTTTCCCTTCAGAAACGGAGTTAAATGCCAGGCTCTTGTTCTTCATACAAGCAAGACTTCGTTTCACGTAAACACAGTCACTTTTCAGCTCAAAGGAAGCTACATCATTCAAGAAGCTCACACGTTTCTCGCTCTTAAAGGAAAAGCATTGGATGTTCGAGTACCTGTGCTTTGTATCAGTTTCAGAAGCAGAGTTGAACTAGATATGGTCCGTGTGTGTACGAAACACAGTTCTTTTGTTCTGAGCACACTCACGTCTCCCGCCTTATTAGAGACCCTAGAAAGCAAGAGAATGCTTCTTGCTCTAAAGGAGATTGTGATTCATGGATGAGAACTGTGCTGTGTGTTTCCCTTCAGAAACGGAGTTAAATGCCAGGCTCTTGTTCTTCATACAAGCAAGACTTCGTTTCACGTAAACACAGTCACTTTTCAGCTCAAAGGAAGCTACATCGTTCACGAAGCTCACACGTTTCTTGCTCTTAACTGAAAAGCATTGGATGTACGAGGACCTGTGGTTTATATCAGTTTAAGAAGCAGAGTTGAACTAGATATGGTCCGTGTGTGTAGGAAACACAGTTCTTTTGTTCTGAGCACACTCTTGTTTCCCGCCTTATTAGAGACTCTAGAAAGTAAGAGAATGCTTCTTGCTCTAAAGCAGAGTGTGTTTCATGGATGAGAACTGTGCTGTGTGTTTCCCTTCAGAAACGGAGTTAAATGCCAGGCTCTGGGTCTTCATACAAGCGAGACTTCGTTAAAGGTAAACGCAGTCACTTTTCAGCTCAAAGGAAGCTACATCATTCACATAGCTCACACGTTTCCCGCTCTTAATTGAAAAGCATTGGATGTTCGAGGACCTGTGGTTTGTATCAGTTTCAGAAGCAGAGTTGAACTAGATGTGTTCCGTGTGTGTAGGAAACACAGTTCTTTTGTTCTGAGCACACTCACGTTTCCCGCCTTAATAGAGACTCCTGAAAGCAAGAGAATGCTTCTTGCTCTAAAGCAGAGTGTGTTTCATGGATGAGAACTGTGCTGTGTGTTTCCCTTCAGAAAGGGAGTTTAATGCCAGGCTCTGTGTCTTCCTACAAGCAAGACTTCGTTTCACGTAAACACAGTCACTTTTCAGGTCAAAGGAAGCTACATCATTCAAGAAGCTCACAAGTTTCTCGCTCTTAACTGAAAAACATTGAATGTTCGAATACCTGTGGTTTGTATCAGTTTCAGAAGCAGAGTTGAACTAGATATGGTCCGTGTGTGTAGGAAACACAGTTCTTTTGTTCTGAGCACACTCACGTTTCCCGCCTTATTAGAGACTCCAGAAAGCAAGAGAATGCTTCTTGCTCTAAAGCAGAGTGTGTTTCATGGATGAGAACTGTGCTGTGTGTTTCCCTTCAAAACGGAGTTAAATGCCAGGCTCTGGGTCTTCATACAAGCAAGACTTCGTTTCAGGTAAACGCAGTCACTTTTTAGCTCAAAGGAAGCTATATCATTCGCAAAGCTCACACGTTTCCCGCTCTTAATTGAAAAGCATTGGATGTTCGAGGACCTGTGGTTTGTATCAGTTTCAGAAGCAGAGTTGAATTAGATATGTTCCGTGTGTGTACGAAACACAGTTCTTTTGTTCTGAGCACACTCATGTCTCCTGCCTTATTAGAGACCCTAGAAAGCAAGAGAATGCTTCTTGCTCTAAAGCAGAGTGTGTTTCATGGATGAGAACTGTGCTGTGTGTTTCCCTTCAGAAACGGAGTTAAATGCCAGGCTCTGGGTCTTTCTACAAGCAATACTGAGTTTCAGGTAAACGCAGTCACTTTTCTCCGCAAACGAAGCTACATCGTTCACGAAGCTCACACGTTTCTTGCTCTTAACTGAAAAGCATTGGATGTTCGAGGACCTGTGGTTTGTATCATTTTCAGAAGCAGAGTTGAACTAGATATGGTCCGTGTGTGGATGAAAAACTGTTCTTTTGTTCTGAGCACACTCTCGTTTCCCACCTTATTAGAGACTCTAGAAAGTAAGAGAATGCTTCTTGCTCTAAAGCAGAGTGTGTTTCATGGATGAGAACTGTGCTGTGTGTTTCCCTTCAGAAACGGAGTTAAATGCCAGGCTCTGGGTCTTCATACAAGCGAGGCTTCGTTTCAGGTAAACGCAGTCACTTTTCAGCTCAAAGGAAGCTATATCATTCACAAGGCTCACACGTTTCCCAGTCTCAATTGAAAAGCATTGGATGTTCGAGGACCTATGGTTTGTATCAGTTTCAGAAGCAGAGTTGATCTAGATATGTTCAGTGTGTGTAGGAAACACAGTTCTTTTGTTCTGAGCACACTCACGTTTCCCGCCTTATTATAGACTCCAGAAAGCAAGAGAATGCTTCTTGCTCTAAAGCAGAGTGTGTTTCATGGATGAGAACTGTGCTGTGTGTTTCCCTTCAGAAAGGGAGTTTAATGCCAGGCTTTGTGTCCTCCTACAAGCAAGACTTCGTTACACATAAACGCAGTCACTTTTCAGGTCAAAGGAAGCTACATCATTCAAGAAGCTCACACGTTTCTCGCTCTTAACTGAAAAGCATTGAATGTTCAAATACCTGTGGTTTGTATCAGTTTCAGAAGCCGAGTTGAACTAGATATGTTCCGTGTGTGTAGGAAACACAGTTCTTTTGTTCTGAGCACACTCACTTTTCCCGCCTTATTAGAGACTCCAGAAAGCAAGAGAATGCTTCTTGCTCTAAAGCAGAGTGTGTTTCATGGATGAGAACTGTGCTGTGTGTTTCCCTTCAGAAAGGGAGTTTAATGCCAGTCTCTGTGTCTTCTTACAAGCAAGACTTCGTTTCACGTAAACGCAGGCACTTTTCAGGTCAAAGGAAGCTACATCATTCAAGAAGCTCACACGTTTCTCGCTCTTAACTGAAAAGCATTGAATGTTTGAGTACCGGTGCTTTGTATCAGTTTCAGAAGCAGAGTTGAACTAGATATGGTCCGTGTGTGTACGAAACACAGTTCTTTTGTTCTGAGCACACTCACGTCTCCTGCCTTATTAGAGACCCTAGAAAGCAAGAGAATGCTTCTTGCTCTAAAGCAGAGTGTGTTTCATGGATGAGAACTGTGCTGTGTGTTTCACTTCAGAATCGGAGTTAAATGCCAGGCTCTGTGTCTTCCTACAAGCAATACTGCGTTTCAGGTAAACACAGTCACTTTTCTCCTCAAACGAAGCTACATCGTTCACGAAGCTCACACGTTTCTTGCTCTTAACTGAAAAGCATTGGATGTTCGAGGACCTGTGGTTTGTATCAGTTTCAGAAGCAGAGTTGAACTAGATATGGTCCGTGTGTGGAGGAAAAACAGTTCTTTTGTTCTGAGCACACTCACGTTTCCCGCCTTATTAGAGACTCCAGAATGCAAGAGAATGCTTCTTGCTCTAAAGCAGAGTGTGTTTCATGGATGAGAACTGTGTTGTGTGTTTCCCTTCAGAAAGGGAGTTTAATGCCAGTCTCTGTGTCTTCTTACAAGCAAGATTTCGTTTCACGTAAACGCAGGCACTATTCAGCTCAAATGAAGCTACATCGTTCACGAAGCTCACACGTTTCTTGCTCTTAACTAAAAAGCATTTGATGTTCGAGGACCTGTGGTTTGCATCAGTTTCAGAAGCAGAGTTGAACTAGATATGGTCCGTGTGTGGAGGAAAAACAGTTCTTTTGTTCTGAGCACACTCACATTTCCCGCCTTATTAGAGACTCTAGAAAGTAAGTGAATGCTTCTTGCTCTAAAGCAGAGTGTGTTTCATGGATGAGAACTGTGCTGTGTGTTTCCCTTCAGAAACGGAGTTAAATGCCAGGCTCATGGTCTTCATACAAGCAAGACTTCGTTTCACTAAACGCAGTCACTTTTCAGCTCAAAGGAAGCTACATCATTCAAGAAGCTCACACGTTTCTCGCTCTTAACTGAAAAGCATTGAATGTTCGAATACCTGTGGTTTGTTTCTGTTTCAGAAGCAGAGTTGAACTAGATATGGTCCGTGTGTGTCAGAAACACAGTTCTTTTGTTCTGAGCACACTCACGTTTCCTGTCTTATTAGAGAATCTAGAAAGCAAGAGAATGCTTATTGCTCTAAAGCAGAGTGTGTTTCCTGGATGAGAACTGTGCTGTGTGTTTCCCTTCAAAAACGGAGTTAAATGCCAGGCTCTGTGTCTTCCTACAAGCAAGACTTCGTTTCAGGTAAACGTTGTCACTTTTCAGCTCACAGGAAGCTACATCATTCATGAGCTCACACGTTTCTCGCTCTTAAAGGTAAAGCAATGGATGTTCGAGTACCTGTGCTTTGTATCAGTTTCAGAAGCAGAGTTGAACTAGATATGGTCCGTGTGTGTACGAAACACAGTTCTTTTGTTCTGAGCACACTCACGTCTCCCGCCTTATTAGAGACCCTAGAAAGCAAGAGAATGCTTCTTGCTCTAAAGGAGATTGTGTTTCATGGATGAGAACTGTGCTGTGTGTTTCCCTTCAGAAAGGGAGTTTAATGCCAGGCTCTGTGTCTTCCTACAAGCAAGACTTCGTTTCACGTAAACGCAGTCACTTTTCAGGTCAAAGGAAGCTACATCATTCAAGAAGCTCACAAGTTTCTCGCTCTTAACTGAAAAACATTGAATGTTCGAATACCTGTGGTTTGTATCAGTTTCAGAAGCAGAGTTGAACTAGATATGGTCCGTGTGTGTACGAAACACAGTTCTTTTGTTCTGAGCACACTCACGTTTCCCGCCTTATTAGAGATTCCAGAAAGCAAGAGAATGCTTCTTGCTCTAAAGCAGGGTGTGTTTCATTGATGAGAACTGTGCTGTGTGTTTCCCTTCAGAAACGGAGTTAAATGCCAGGCTCTGGGTCTTCATACAAGCGAGACTTCGTTTCAGGTAAACGCAGTCACTTTTTAGCTCAAAGGAAGCTATATCATTCCCAAAGCTCACACGTTTCCCGCTCTTAATTGAAAAGCATTGGATGTTCGAGGACCTGTGGTTTGTATCAGTTTCAGAAGCAGAGTTGAATTAGATATGTTCCGTGTGTGTACGAAACACAGTTCTTTTGTTCTGTGCACACTCATGTCTCCTGCCTTATTAGAGACCCTAGAAAGCAAGAGAATGCTTCTTGCTCTAAAGCAGAGTGTGTTTCATGGATGAGAACTGTGCTGTGTGTTTCCCTTCAGAAAGGGAGTTTAATGCCAGGCTTTGTGTCCTCCTACAAGCAAGACTTCGTTACACGTAAACGCAGTCACTTTTCAGGTCAAAGGAAGCTACATCATTCAAGAAGCTCACACGTTTCTCGCTCTTAACTGAAAAGCATTGAATGTTCAAATACCTGTGGTTTGTATCACTTTCAGAAGCAGAGTTGAACTAGATATGGTCCGTGTGTGTCGGAAACACAGTTCTTTTGTTCTGAGCACACTCACGTTTCCTGTCTTATTAGAGAATCTAGAAAGCAAGAGAATGCTTCTTGCTCTAAAGCAGAGTGTGTTTCATGGATGAGAACTGTGCTGTGTGTTTCCCTTCAGAAACGGAGTTAAATGCCAGGCTCTGTGTCTTCCTACAAGCAAGACTTCGTTTCAGGTAAACGCTGTCACTTTTCAGCTCACAGGAAGCTACATCGTTCATGAAGCTCACACGATTCTCGCTCTTAATGGAAAAGCATTGGATGTTCCAGTACCTGTGGTTTGTATCAGTTTCAGAAGCAGAGTTGAACTAGATATGTTCCGTGTGTGTAGGAAACACAGTTCTTTTGTTCTGAGCACACACATATTTCCCGCCTTATTAGAGACTCCAGAAAGCAAGAGAATGCTTCTTGCTCTAAAGCAGAGTGTGATTCATGGATGAGAACTGTGCTGTGTGTTTCCATTCAGAAAGTGAGTATAATGCCAGGCTCTGTGTCTTCCTACAAGCAACACTTCGTTTCATGTAAACCCAGTCACTTTTCAGGTCAAAGGAAGCTACATCATTCAAGAAGCTCACACGTTTCTCGCTCTTAACTGAAAAGCATTGAATGTTCGAGTACCTGTGCTTTGTATCAGATTCAGAAGCCAAGTTGAACAAGATATGGTCCGTGTGTTTACGAAACACAGTTCTTTTGTTCTGAGCACACTCACGTCTCCCGCATTATTAGAGACCCTAGAAAGCAAGAGAATGCTTCTTGCTCTAAAGCAGAGTGTGTTTCATGGATGAGAACTGTGCTGTGTGTTTCCCTTCAGAAAGGGAGTTTAATGCCAGGCTTTGTGTCCTCCTACAAGCAAGACTTCGTTACACGTAAACGCAGTCACTTTTCAGGTCAAAGGAAGCTACATCATTCAAGAAGCTCACACGTTTCTCGCTCTTAACTGAAAAGCATTGAATGTTCAAATACCTGTGGTTTGTATCAGTTTCAGAAGCAGAGTTGAACTAGATATGTTCCGTGTGTGTAGGAAACACAGTTCTTTTGTTCTGAGCACACTCACGTTTCCCGCCTTATTAGAGACTCCAGAAAGCAAGAGAATGCTTCTTGCTCTAAAGCAGAGTGTGTTTCATGGATGAGAACTGTGCTGTGTGTTTCCCTTCAGAAACGGAGTTAAATGCCAGGCTCTGGGTCTTCATACAAGCGAGACTTCGTTTCAGGTAAAAGCAGTCACTTTTTAGCTCAAAGGATGCTATATCATTCACAAAGCTCACACGTTTCCCGCTCTTAATTGAAAAGCATTGGATGTTCGAGGACCTGTGGTTTGTATCAGTTTCAGAAGCAGAGTTGAACTAAATATGATCCGTTTTTGTACGAAACACAGTTCTTTGTTCTGAGCACACTCACGTTTCCCGCCTTATTAGAGACTCCAGAAAGCAAGAGAATGCTTCTTGCTCTAAAGCAGAGTGTGTTTCATGGATGAGAACTGTGCTGTGTATTTCCATTCAGAAAGGGAGTATAATGCCAGGCTCTGTGTCTTCCTACAAGCAACACTTCGTTTCATGTAAACCCAGTCACTTTTCAGGTCAAAGGAAGCTACATCGTTCACGAAGCTCACACGTTTCTTGCTCTTAACTGAAAAGCAATGGATGTTCGAGGACCTGTGGTTTGTATCAGTTTCAGAAGCAGAGTTGAACAGGATATGGTCCGTGTGTGGATGAAAAACAGTTCTTTTGTTCTGAGCACACTCTCGTTTCCCGCCTTATTAGAGACTCTAGAAAGTCAGAGAATGCTTCTTGCTCTAAAGCAGAGTGTGTTTCATGGATGAGAACTGTGCTGTGTGTTTCCCTTCAGAAACGGACTTAAATGCCAGGCTCTGGGTCTTCATACAAGCGAGCCTTCGTTTCAGGTAAACTCAGTCACTTTTCAGGTCAGGGGAAGCTACATCATTCAGGAAGCTCACACGTTTCTCGCTCTTAACTGAAAGGCATTGAATGTTCAAATACCTGTGGTTTGTATCAGTTTCAGAAGCAGAGTTGAACTAGATATGGTCCGTGTGTGTCGGAAACACAGTTCTTTTGTACTGATCACACTCACGTTTCCTGTCTTATTAGAGAATCTAGAAAGCAAGAGAATGCTTGTTGCTCTAAAGCAGAGTGTGTTTCATGGATGAGAACTGTGCTGTTTGTTTCCCTTCAGAAACGGAGTTAAATGCCAGGCTCTGTGTCTTCCTACAAGCAAGACTTCGTTTCAGGTAAACGCTGTCACTTTTCAGCTCACAGGAAGCTACATCGTTCATGAAGCTCACACGTTTCTCGCTCTTAATGGAAAAGCATTGGATGTTTGAGTACCTGTGGTTTGTATCAGTTTCAGAAGCAGAGTTGAACTAGATATGGTCCGTGTGTGGAGGAAACACAGTTCTTTTGTTCTGAGCACACTCACGTTTCCCGCCTTATTAGAGACTCCAGAATGCAACAGAATGCTTCTTGCTCTAAAGCAGAGTGTGTTTCATGGATGAGAACTGTGCTGTGTGTTTCCCTTCAGAAACGGAGTTTAATGCCAGGCTCTGTGTCTTCCTACAAGCAAGACTTCGTTTCACGTAAACGCAGTCACTTTTCAGGTCAAAGGAAGCTACATCATTCAAGAAGCTCACACGTTTCTCGCTCTTAACTGAAAAGCATTGAATGTTCGAATACCTATGGTTTGTATCAGTTTCAGAAGCAGAGTTGAACTAGATATGGTCCGTGTGTGTCGGAAACACAGTTCTTTTGTTCTGAGCACACTCACGTTTCCCGCCTTATTAGAGACTCCAGAAAGCAAGAGAATGCTTCTTGCTCTAAAGCAGAGTGTGTTTCATGGATGAGAACTGTGTTGTGTGTTTCCCTTCAGAAAGGGAGTTTAATGCCAGTCTCTGTGTCTTCTTACAAGCAAGACTTCGTTTCACGTAAACGCAGGCACTTTTCAGCTCAAATGAAGCTACATCATTCACGAAGCTCACACGTTTCTTGCTCTTAACTGAAAAGCATTGGATGTTCGAGGACCTGTAGTTTGCATCAGTTTCAGAAGCAGAGTTGAACTAGATATGGTCCGTGTGTGGAGGTAAAACAGTTCTTTTGTTCTGAGCACACTCACATTTCCCGCCTTATTAGAGACTCTAGAATGTAAGAGAATGCTTCTTGCTCTAAAGCAGAGTGTGTTTCATGGATGAGAACTGTGCTGTGTGTTTCCCTTCAGAAACGGAGTTAAATGCCAGGCTCTGGGTCTTCATACAAGCGAGACTTCATTTCAGGTAAACGCAGTCACTTTTCAGCTCAAAGGAAGCTATATCATTCACAAAGCTCACACGTTTCCCGCTCTCAATTGAAAAGCATTGGATGTTCGAGGACCTATGGTTTGTATCAGTTTCAGAAGCAGAGTTGAACTAGATATGGTCCCTGTGTGTCAGAAACACAGTTCTTTTGTTCTGAGCACACTCACGTTTCCTGTCTTATTAGAGAATCTAGAAAGCAAGAGAATGCTTCTTGCTCTAAAGCAGAGTGTGTTTCATGGATGAGAACTGTGCTGTGTGTTTCCCTTCAAAAACAGAGTTAAATGCCAGGCTCTGTGTCTTCCTACAAGCAAGACTTCGTTTCAGGTAAACGTTGTCACTTTTCAGCTCACAGGAAGCTACATCATTCATGAGCTCACACGTTTCTCGCTCTTAAAGGAAAAGCATTGGATGTTCGAGTACCTGTGCTTTGTATCAGTTTCAGAAGCAGAGTTGAACTAGATATGGTCCGTGTGTGTACGAAACACAGTTCTTTTGTTCTGAGCACACTCACGTTTCCCGCCTTATTAGAGATTCCAGAAAGCAAGAGAATGCTTCTTGCTCTAAAGCAGAGTGTGTTTCATTGATGAGAACTGTGCTGTGTGTTTCCCTTCAGAAACGGAGTTAAATGCCAGGCTCTGGGTCTTCATACAAGCGAGACTTCGTTTCAGGTAAACGCAGTCACTTTTTAGCTCAAAGGAAGCTATATCATTCGCAAAGCTCACACGTTTCCCGCTCTTAATTGAAAAGCATTGGATGTTCGAGGACCTGTGGTTTGTATCAGTTTCAGAAGCAGAGTTGAATTAGATATGTTCCGTGTGTGTACGAAACACAGTTCTTTTGTTCTGAGCACACTCATGTCTCCCGCCTTATTAGAGACCCTAGAAAGCAAGAGAATGCTTCTTGCTCTAAAGCAGAGTGTGTTTCATGGATGAGAACTGTGCTGTGTGTTTCCCTTCAGAAACGGAGTTCAATGCCAGGCTCTGTGTCTTCCTACAAGCAATACTGCGTTTCAGGTAAACGCAGTCACTTTTCTCCTCAAACGAAGCTACATCGTTCACGAAGCTCACACGTTTCTTGCTCTTAACTGAAAAGCATTGGATGTTCGAGGACCTGTGGTTTGTATCAGTTTCAGAAGCAGAGTTGAACTAGATATGGTCCGTGTGTGTTTGAAAAACAGTTCTTTTGTTCTGAGCACACTCTCGTTTCCCGCCTTATTAGAGACTCTAGAAAGTAAGAGAATGCTTCTTGCTCTAAAGCAGAGTGTGTTTCATGGATGAGAACTGTGCTGTGTGTTTCCCTTCAGAAACAGAGTTAAATGCCAAGCTCTGGGTCTTCATACAAGCGAGACTTCGTTTCAGGTAAACGTAGTCACTTTTCAGCTCAAAGGAAGCTATATCATTCACAAAGCTCACACGTTTCCCAGTCTCAATTGAAAAGCATTGGATGTTCGAGGACCTATGGTTTGTATCAGTTTCAGAAGCAGAGTTGAACTAGATATGTTCAGTGTGTGTAGGAAACACAGTTCTTTTGTTCTGAGCACACTCACGTTTCCCGCCTTATTAGAGACTCCAGAAAGCAAGAGAATGCTTCTTGCTCTAAAGCAGAGTGTGTTTCATGGATGAGAACTGTGCTGTGTGTTTCCCTTCAGAAAGGGAGTTTAATGCCAGGCTTTGTGTCCTCCTACAAGCAAGACTTCGTTACACGTAAACGCAGTCACTTTTCAGGTCAAAGGAAGCTACATCATTCAAGAAGCTCACACGTTTCTCGCTCTTAACTGAAAAGCATTGAATGTTCAAATACCTGTGGTTTGTATCAGTTTCAGAAGCAGAGTTGAACTAGATATGTTCCGTGTGTGTAGGAAACACAGTTCTTTTTTTCTGAGCACACTCACGTTTCCCGCCTTATTAGAGACTCCAGAAAGCAAGAGAATGCTTCTTGCTCTAAAGCAGAGTGTGTTTCATGGATGAGAACTGTGCTGTGTGTTTCCCTTCAGAAACGGAGTTAAATGCCAGGCTCTGGGTCTTCATACAAGCGAGACTTCGTTTCAGGTAAAAGCAGTCACTTTTTAGCTCAAAGGAAGCTATATCATTCACAAAGCTCACACGTTTCCCGCTCTTAATTGAAAAGCATTGGATGTTCGAGGACCTGTGGTTTGTATCAGTTTCAGAAGCAGAGTTGAACTAGATATGTTCCGTGTGTGTACGAAACACAGTTCTTTTGTTCTGAGCACACTCACGTCTCCTGCCTTATTAGAGACCCTAGAAAGCAAGAGAATGCTTCTTGCTCTAAAGCAGAGTGTGTTTCATGGATGAGAACTGTGCTGTGTGTTTCCCTTCAGAAACGGAGTTAAATGCCAGGCTCCGGGTCTTCCTACAAGCAATACTGCGTTTCAGGTAAATGCAATCACTTTTCTACTAAAACGAAGCTACATCGTTCACGAAGCTCACACGTTTCTTGCTCTTAACTGAAAAGCATTGGATGTTCGAGGACCTGTGGTTTGTATCAGTTTCAGAAGCAGAGTTGAACTAGATATGGTCCGTGTGTGGATGAAAAACAGTTCTTTTGTTCTGAGCACATTCTCGTTTCCCGCCTTATTAGAGACTCTAGAAAGTAAGAGAATGCTTCTTGCTCTAAAGCAGAGTGTGTTTCATGGATGAGAACTGTGCTGTGTGTTTCCCTTCAGAAACGGACTTAAATGCCAGGCTCTGGGTCTTCATACACGCGAGCCTTCGTTTCAGGTAAACTCAGTCACTTTTCAGGTCAGGGGAAGCTACATCATTCAGGAAGCTCACACGTTTCTCGCTCTTAACTGAAAGGCATTGAATGTTCAAATACCTGTGGTTTGTATCAGTTTCAGAAGCAGAGTTGAACTACATATGGTCCGTGTGTGTCGGAAACACAGTTCTTTTGTACTGAGCACACTCACGTTTCCTGTCTTATTAGAGAATCTAGAAAGCAAGAGAATGCTTCTTGCTCTAAAGCAGAGTGTGTTTCATGGATGAGAACTGTGCTGTTTGTTTCCCTTCAGAAACGGAGTTAAATGCCAGGCTCTGTGTCTTCCTACAAGCAAGACTTCGTTTCAGGTAAACGCTGTCACTTTTCAGCTCACAGGAAGCTACATCGTTCATGAAGCTCACATGTTTCTCGCTCTTAATGGAAAAGCATTGGATGTTTGAGTACCTGTGGTTTGTATCAGTTTCAGAAGCAGAGTTGAACTAGATATGGTCCGTGTGTGGAGGAAACACAGTTCTTTTGTTCTGAGCACACTCACGTTTCCTGCCTTATTAGAGACTCCAGAATGCAACAGAATGCTTCTTGCTCTAAAGCAGAGTGTGTTTCATGGATGAGAACTGTGCTGTGTGTTTCCCTTCAGAAACGGAGTTTAATGCCAGGCTCTGTGTCTTCCTACAAGCAAGACTTCGTTTCACGTAAACGCAGTCACTTTTCAGGTCAAAGGAAGCTACATCATTCAAGAAGCTCACACGTTTCTCGCTCTTAACTGAAAAGCATTGAATGTTCGAATACCTATGGTTTGTATCAGTTTCAGAAGCAGAGTTGAACTAGATATGGTCCGTGTGTGTCGGAAACACAGTTCTTTTGTTCTGAGCACACTCACGTTTCCCGTCTTATTAGAGACTCCAGAAAGCAAGAGAATGCTTCTTGCTCTAAAGCAGAGTGTGTTTCATGGATGAGAACTGTGTTGTGTGTTTCCCTTCAGAAAGGGAGTTTAATGCCAGTCTCTGTGTCTTCTTACAAGCAAGACTTCGTTTCACGTAAACGCAGGCACTTTTCAGCTCAAATGAAGCTACATCATTCACGAAGCTCACACGTTTCTTGCTCTTAACTGAAAAGCATTGGATGTTCGAGGACCTGTAGTTTGCATCAGTTTCAGAAGCAGAGTTGAACTAGATATGGTCCGTGTGTGGAGGTAAAACAGTTCTTTTGTTCTGAGCACACTCACATTTCCCGCCTTATTAGAGACTCTAGAATGTAAGAGAATGCTTCTTGCTCTAAAGCAGAGTGTGTTTCATGGATGAGAACTGTGCTGTGTGTTTCCCTTCAGAAACGGAGTTAAATGCCAGGCTCTGGGTCTTCATACAAGCGAGACTTCATTTCAGGTAAACGCAGTCACTTTTCAGCTCAAAGGAAGCTATATCATTCACAAAGCTCACACGTTTCCCGCTCTCAATTGAAAAGCATTGGATGTTCGAGGACCTATGGTTTGTATCAGTTTCAGAAGCAGAGTTGAACTAGATATGGTCCCTGTGTGTCGGAAACACAGTTCTTTTGTTCTGAGCACACTCACGTTTCCTGTCTTATTAGAGAATCTAGAAAGCAAGAGAATGCTTCTTGCTCTAAAGCAGAGTGTGTTTCATGGATGAGAACTGTGCTGTGTGTTTCCCTTCAAAAACAGAGTTAAATGCCAGGCTCTGTGTCTTCCTACAAGCAAGACTTCGTTTCAGGTAAACGTTGTCACTTTTCAGCTCACAGGAAGCTACATCATTCATGAGCTCACACGTTTCTCGCTCTTAAAGGAAAAGCATTGGATGTTCGAGTACCTGTGCTTTGTATCAGTTTCAGAAGCAGAGTTGAACTAGATATGGTCCGTGTGTGTACGAAACACAGTTCTTTTGTTCTGAGCACACTCACATTTCCCGCCTTATTAGAGATTCCAGAAAGCAAGAGAATGCTTCTTGCTCTAAAGCAGAGTGTGTTTCATTGATGAGAACTGTGCTGTGTGTTTCCCTTCAGAAACGGAGTTAAATGCCAGGCTCTGGGTCTTCATACAAGCGAGACTTCGTTTCAGGTAAACGCAGTCACTTTTTAGCTCAAAGGAAGCTATATCATTCGCAAAGCTCACACGTTTCCCGCTCTTAATTGAAAAGCATTGGATGTTCGAGGACCTGTGGTTTGTATCAGTTTCAGAAGCAGAGTTGAATTAGATATGTTCCGTGTGTGTACGAAACACAGTTCTTTTGTTCTGAGCACACTCATGTCTCCTGCCTTATTAGAGACCCTAGAAAGCAAGAGAATGCTTCTTGCTCTAAAGCAGAGTGTGTTTCATGGATGAGAACTGTGCTGTGTGTTTCCCTTCAGAAACGGAGTTAAATGCCAGGCTCTGTGTCTTCCTACAAGCAATACTGCGTTTCAGGTAAACGCAGTCACTTTTCTCCTCAAACGAAGCTACATCGTTCACGAAGCTCACACGTTTCTTGCTCTTAACTGAAAAGCATTGGATGTTCGAGGACCTGTGGTTTGTATCAGTTTCAGAAGCAGAGTTGAACTAGATATGGTCCGTGTGTGTTTGAAAAACAGTTCTTTTGTTCTGAGCACACTCTCGTTTCCCGCCTTATTAGAGACTCTAGAAAGTAAGAGAATGCTTCTTGCTCTAAAGCAGAGTGTGTTTCATGGATGAGAACTGTGCTGTGTGTTTCCCTTCAGAAACGGAGTTAAATGCCAAGCTCTGGGTCTTCATACAAGCGAGACTTCGTTTCAGGTAAACGCAGTCACTTTTCAGCTCAAAGGAAGCTATATCATTCACAAAGCTCACACGTTTCCCAGTCTCAATTGAAAAGCATTGGATGTTCGAGGACCTATGGTTTGTATCAGTTTCAGAAGCAGAGTTGAACTAGATATGTTCAGTGTGTGTAGGAAACACAGTTCTTTTGTTCTGAGCACACTCACGTTTCCCGCCTTATTAGAGACTCCAGAAAGCAAGAGAATGCTTCTTGCTCTAAAGCAGAGTGTGTTTCATGGATGAGAACTGTGCTGTGTGTTTCCCTTCAGAAAGGGAGTTTAATGCCAGGCTTTGTGTCCTCCTACAAGCAAGACTTCGTTACACGTAAACGCAGTCACTTTTCAGGTCAAAGGAAGCTACATCATTCAAGAAGCTCACACGTTTCTCGCTCTTAACTGAAAAGCATTGAATGTTCAAATACCTGTGGTTTGTATCAGTTTCAGAAGCAGAGTTGAACTAGATATGTTCCGTGTGTGTAGGAAACACAGTTCTTTTGTTCTGAGCACACTCACGTTTCCCGCCTTATTAGAGACTCCAGAAAGCAAGAGAATGCTTCTTGCTCTAAAGCAGAGTGTGTTTCATGGATGAGAACTGTGCTGTGTGTTTCCCTTCAGAAACGGAGTTAAATGCCAGGCTCTGGGTCTTCATACAAGCGAGACTTCGTTTCAGGTAAAAGCAGTCACTTTTTAGCTCAAAGGAAGCTATATCATTCACAAAGCTCACACGTTTCCCGCTCTTAATTGAAAAGCATTGGATGTTCGAGGACCTGTGGTTTGTATCAGTTTCGGAAGCAGAGTTGAACTAGATATGTTCCGTGTGTGTACGAAACACAGTTCTTTTGTTCTGAGCACACTCACGTCTCCTGCCTTATTAGAGACCCTAGAAAGCAAGAGAATGCTTCTTGCTCTAAAGCAGAGTGTGTTTCATGGATGAGAACTGTGCTGTGTGTTTCCCTTCAGAAACGGAGTTAAATGCCAGGCTCTGGGTCTTCCTACAAGCAATACTGCGTTTCAGGTAAATGCAGTCACTTTTCTACTAAAACGAAGCTACATCGTTCACGAAGCTCACACGTTTCTTGCTCTTAACTGAAAAGCATTGGATGTTCGAGGACCTGTGGTATGTATCAGTTTCAGAAGCAGAGTTGAACTAGATATGGTCCGTGTGTGGATGAAAAACAGTTCTTTTGTTCTGAGCACATTCTCGTTTCCCGCCTTATTAGAGACTCTAGAAAGTAAGAGAATGCTTCTTGCTCTAAAGCAGAGTGTGTTTCATGGATGAGAACTGTGCTGTGTGTTTCCCTTCAGAAACGGAGTTAAATGCCAGGCTCTGGGTCTTCATACAAGCGAGCCTTCGTTTCAGGTAAACGCAGTCACTGTTCAGGTCAAAGGAAGCTACATCATTCAGGAAGCTCACACGTTTCTCGCTCTTAACTGAAAAGCATTGAATGTTCAAATACCTGTGGTTTGTATCAGTTTCAGAAGCAGAGTTGAACTAGATATGGTCCGTGTGTGTCGGAAAGACAGTTCTTTTGTTCTGAGCACACTCACGTTTCCTGTCTTATTAGAGAATCTAGAAAGCAAGAGAATGCTTCTTGCTCTAAAGCAGAGTGTGTTTCATGGATGAGAACTGTGCTGTGTGTTTCCCTTCAGAAACGGAGTTAAATGCCAGGCTCTGTGTCTTCCTACAAGCAATACTTCGTTTCAGGTAAACGCTGTCACTTTTCAGCTCACAGGAAGCTACATCATTCAAGAAGCTCACACGTTTCTCGCTCTTAACTGAAAAGCATTGAATGTTCGAATACCAATGGTTTGTATCAGTTTCAGAAGCAGAGTTGAACTAGATATGGTCCGTGTGTGTCGGAAACACAGTTCTTTTGTTCTGAGCACACTCACGTTTCCCGCCTTATTAGAGACTCCAGAAAGCAAGAGAATGCTTCTTGCTCTAAAGCAGAGTGTGTTTCATGGATGAGAACTGTGTTGTGTGTTTCCCTTCAGAAAGGGAGTTTAATGCCAGTCTCTGTGTCTTCTTACAAGCCAGACTTCGTTTCACGTAAACGCAGGCACTTTTCATCTCAACTGAAGCTACATCATTCACGAAGCTAACACGTTTCTTGCTCTTAACTGAAAAGCATTGGATGTTCGAGGACCTGTGGTTTGCATCAGTTTCAGAAGCAGAGTTGAACTAGATATGGTCCGTGTGTGGAGGAAAAACAGTTCTTTTGTTCTGAGCACACTCACATTTCCCGCCTTATTAGAGACTCTAGAAAGTAAGAGAATGCTTCTTGCTCTAAAGCAGAGTGTGTTTCATGGATGAGAACTGTGTTGTGTGTTTCCCTTCAGAAAGGGAGTTTAATGCCAGTCTCTGTGTCTTCTTACAAGCAAGACTTTGTTTCACGTAAACGCAGGCACTTTTCAGCTCAAATGAAGCTACATCATTCACGAAGCTAACACGTTTCTTGCTCTTAACTGAAAAGCATTGGATGTTCGAGGACCTGTGGTTTGCATCAGTTTCAGAAACAGAGTTGAACTAGATATGGTCCGTGTGTGGAGGAAAAACAGTTCTTTTGTTCTGAGCACACTCACATTTCCCGCCTTATTAGAGACTCTAGAAAGTAAGAGAATGCTTCTTGCTCTAAAGCAGAGTGTGTTTCATGGATGAGAACTGTGCTGTGTGTTTCCCTTCAGAAACGGAGTTAAATGCCAGGCTCTGGGTCTTCATACAAGCGAGACTTCGTTTCAGGTAAACGCAGTCACTTTTCAGCTCAAAGGAAGCTATATCATTCACAAAGGTCACACGTTTCCCGCTCTCAATTGAAAAGCATTGGATGTTCGAGGACTTATGGTTTGTATCAGTTTCAGAAGCAGAGTTGAACTAGATATGTTCCGTGTGTGTAGGAAACACAGTTCTTTTGTTCTGAGCACACTCACGTTTCCCGCCTTATTAGAGACTCCAGAAAGCAAGAGAATGCTTCTTGCTCTAAAGCAGAGTGTGTTTCATGGATGAGAACTGTGCTGTGTGTTTCCCTTCGGAAAGGGAGTTTAATGCCAGGATTTGTGTCTTCCTACAAGCAAGACTTTGTTACACGTAAACACAGTCACTTTTCAGGTCAAAGGAAGCTACATCATTCAAGAAGCTCACACGTTTCTCGCTCTTAACTGAAAAGCATTGAATGTTCAAATACCTGTGGTTTGTATCAGTTTCAGAAGCAGAGTTGAACTAGATATGGTCCGTGTGTGTCGGAAACACAGTTCTTTTGTTCTGAGCACACTCACGTTTCCTGTCTTATTAGAGAATCTAGAAAGCAAGAGAATGCTTCTTGCTCTAAAGCAGAGTGTGTTTCATGGATGAGAACTGTGCTGTGTGTTTCCCTTCAGAAACGGAGTTAAATGCCAGGCTCTGTGTCTTCCTACAAGCAAGACTTCGTTTCAGGTAAACGCTGTCACTTTTCAGCTCACAGGAAGCTACATCGTTCACGAAGCTCACACGATTCTCGCTCTTAATGGAAAAGCATTGGATGTTCCAGTACCTGTGGTTTGTATCAGTTTCAGAAGCAGAGTTGAACTAGATATGTTCCGTGTGTGTAGGAAACACAGTTCTTTTGTTCTGAGCACACTCATGTTTCCCGCCTTATTAGAGACTCCAGAAAGCAAGAGAATGCTTCTTGCTCTAAAGCAGAGTGTGTTTCATGGATGAGAACTGTGCTGTGTGTTTCCATTCAGAAAGGGAGCATAATGCCAGGCTCTGTGTCTTCCTACAAGCAACACTTCGTTTCAAGTAAACCCAGTCACTTTTCAGGTCAAAGGAAGCTACATCATTCAAGAAGCTCACACGTTTCTCGCTCTTAACTGAAAAGCATTGAATGTTCGAGTACCTGTGCTTTGTATCAGTTTCAGAAGCCAAGTGGAACTAGATATGGTCCGTGTGTTTACGAAACAGAGTTCTTTTGTTCTGAGCACACTCACGTCTCCCGCCTTATGAGAGACCCTAGAAAGCAAGAGAATGCTTCTTGCTCTAAAGCAGAGTGTGTTTCATGGATGAGAACTGTGCTGTGTGTTTCCCTTCAGAAACGGAGTTAAATGCCAGGCTCTGTGTCTTCCTACAAGCAATACTGCGTTTCAGGTAAACGCAGTCACTTTTCAGCTCAGAGGAAGCTACATCGTTCACGAAGCTCACACGTTTCTTGCTCTTAACTGAAAAGCATTGGATGTTCGAGGACCTGTGGTTTGTATCAGTTTCAGAAGCAGAGTTGAACAGGATATGGTCCGTGTGTGGATGAAAAACAGTTCTTTTGTTCTGAGCACACTCTCGTTTACCGCCTTATTAGAGACCCTAGAAAGTCAGAGAATGCTTCTTGCTCTAAAGCAGAGTGTGTTTCATGGATGAGAACTGTGCTGTGTGTTTCCCTTCAGAAACGGAGTTAAATGCCATGCCCTGGGTCTTCATACAAGCGAGCCTTCGTTTCAGGTAAACGCAGTCACTGTTCAGGTCCAAGGAAGCTACATCATTCAGGAAGCTCACACGTTTCTCGCTCTTAACTGAAAAGCATTGAATGTTCAAATACCTGTGGTTTGTATCAGTTTCAGAAGCAGAGTTGAACTAGATATGGTCCGTGTGTGTCGGAAACACAGTTCTTTTGTTCTGAGCACACTCACGTTTCCTGTCTTATTAGAGAATCTAGAAAGCAAGAGAATGCTTCTTGCTCTAAAGCAGAGTGTGTTTCATGGATGAGAACTGTGCTGTGTGTTTCCCTTCAGAAACGGAGTTAAATGCCAGGCTCTGTGTCTTCCTACAAGCAAGACTTCGTTTCAGGTAAACGCTGTCACTTTTCAGCTCACAGGAAGCTACATCGTTCACGAAGCTCACACGATTCTCGCTCTTAATAGAAAAGCATTGGATGTTCCAGTACCTGTGGTTTGTATCAGTTTCAGAAGCAGAGTTGAACTAGATATGTTCCGTGTGTGCAGGAAACACAGTTCTTTTGTTCTGAGCACACTCATGTTTCCCGCCTTATTAGAGACTCCAGAAAGCAAGAGAATGCTTCTTGCTCTAAAGCAGACTGTGTTTCATGGATGAGAACTGTGCTGTGTGTTTCCATTCAGAAAGGGAGTATAATGCCAGGCTCTGTGTCTTCCTACAAGCAACACTTCGTTTCCCGTAAACCCAGTCACTTTTCAGGTCAAAGGAAGCTACATCATTCAAGAAGCTCACACGTTTCTCGCTCTTAACTGAAAAGCATTGAATGTTCGAGTACCTGTGCTTTGTATCAGTTTCAGAAGCCAAGTTGAACTAGATATGGTCCGTGTGTTTACGAAACACAGTTCTTTTGTTCTGAGCACACTCAAGTCTCCCGCCTTATTAGAGACCCTAGAAAGCAAGAGAATGCTTCTTGCTCTAAAGCAGAGTGTGTTTCATGGATGAGAACTGTGCTGTGTGTTTCCCTTCAGAAACGGAGTTAAATGCCAGGCTCTGTGTCTTCCTACAAGCAATACTGCGTTTCAGGTAAACGCAGTCACTTTTCAGCTCAGAGGAAGCTACATCGTTCACGAAGCTCACACGTTTCTTGCTCTTAACTGAAAAGCATTGGATGTTCGTGGACCTGTGGTTTGTATCAGTTTCAGAAGCAGAGTTGAACAGGATATGGTCCGTGTGTGGATGAAAAACAGTTCTTTTGTTCTGAGCACACTCTCGTTTACCGCCTTATTAGAGACTCTAGAAAGTCAGAGAATGCTTCTTGCTCTAAAGCAGAGTGTGTTTCATGGATGAGAACTGTGCTGTGTGTTTCCCTTCAGAAACGGACTTAAATGCCAGGCTCTGGGTCTTCATACAAGCGAGCCTTCGTTTCAGGTAAACTCAGTCACTTTTCAGGTCAGTGGAAGCTACATCATTCAGGAAGCTCACACGTTTCTCGCTCTTAACTGAAAGGCATTGAATGTTCAAATACCTGTGGTTTGTATCAGTTTCAGAAGCAGAGTTGAACTAGATATGGTCCGTGTGTGTCGGAAACACAGTTCTTTTGTTCTGAGCACACTCACGTTTCCTGTCTTATTAGAGAATCTAGAAAGCAAGAGAATGCTTCTTGCTCTAAAGCAGAGTGTGTTTCATTGATGAGAACTGTGCTGTTTGTTTCCCTTCAGAAACGGAGTTAAATGCCAGGCTCTGTGTCTTCCTACAAGCAAGACTTCGTTTCAGGTAAACGCTGTCACTTTTCAGCTCACAGGAAGCTACATCGTTCATGAAGCTCACACGTTTCTCGCTCTTAATGGAAAAGCATTGGATGTTAGAGTACCTGTGGTTTGTATCAGTTTCAGAAGCAGAGTTGAACTAGATATGGTCCGTGTGTGGAGGAAACACAGTTCTTTTGTTCTGAGCACATTCACGTTTCCCGCCTTATTAGAGACTCCAGAATGCAACAGAATGCTTCTTGCTCTAAAGCAGAGTGTGTTTCATGGATGAGAACTGTGCCGTGTGTTTCCCTTCAGAAAGGGAGTTTAATGCCAAGCTCTGTGTCTTCCTACAAGCAAGACTTCGTTTCATGTAAACCCAGTCACTTTTCAGGTCAAAGGAAGCTACATCATTCAAGAAGCTCACACGTTTCTCGCTCTTAACTGAAAAGCATTGAATGTTCGAGTACCTGTGCTTTGTATCAGTTTCAGAAGCCAAGTTGAACTAGATATGGTCCGTGTGTTTACGAAACAGAGTTCTTTTGTTCTGAGCACACTCACGTCTCCCGCCTTATTAGAGACCCTAGAAAGCAAGAGAATGCTTCTTGCTCTAAAGCAGAGTGTGTTTCATGGATGAGAACTGTGCTGTGTGTTTCCCTTCAGAAACGGAGTTAAATGCCAGGCTCTGTGTCTTCCTACAAGCAATTCTGCGTTTCAGGTAAACGCAGTCACTTTTCAGCTCAGAGGAAGCTACATCGTTCATGAAGCTCACACGTTTCTTGCTCTTAACTGAAAAGCATTGGATGTTCGAGGACCTGTGGTTTGTATCAGTTTCAGAAGCAGAGTTGAACAGGATATGGTCCGTGTGTGGATGAAAAACAGTTCTTTTGTTCTGAGCACACTCTCGTTTACCGCCTTATTAGAGACTCTAGAAAGTCAGAGAATGCATCTTGCTCTAAAGCAGAGTGTGTTTCATGGATGAGAACTGTGCTGTGTGTTTCCCTAAAGAAACGGAGTTAAATGCCAGGCTCTGGGTCTTCATACAAGCGAGCCTTCGTTTCAGGTAAACGCAGTCACTGTTCAGGTCCAAGGAAGCTACATCATTCAGGAAGCTCACACGTTTCTCGCTCTTAACTGAAAAGCATTGAATGTTCAAATACCTGTGGTTTGTATCAGTTTCAGAAGCAGAGTTGAACTAGATATGGTCCGTGTGTGTCGGAAACACAGTTCTTTTGTTCTGAGCACACTCACGTTTCCTGTCTTATTAGAGAATCTAGAAAGCAAGAGAATGCTTCTTGCTCTAAAGCAGAGTGTGTTTCATGGATGAGAACTGTGCTGTGTGTTTCCCTTCAGAAACGGAGTTAAATGCCAGGCTCTGTGTCTTCCTACAAGCAAGACTTCGTTTCAGGTAAACGCTGTCACTTTTCAGCTCACAGGAAGCTACATCGTTCACGAAGCTCACACGATTCTCGCTCTTAATGGAAAAGCATTGGATGTTCCAGTACCTGTGGTTTGTATCAGTTTCAGAAGCAGAGTTGAACTAGATATGTTCCGTGTGTGCAGGAAACACAGTTCTTTTGTTCTGAGCACACTCATGTTTCCCGCCTTATTAGAGACTCCAGAAAGCAAGAGAATGCTTCTTGCTCTAAAGCAGAGTGTGTTTCATGGATGAGAACTGTGCTGTGTGTTTCCATTCAGAAAGGGAGTATAATGCCAGGCTCTGTGTCTTCCTACAAGCAACACTTCGTTTCACGTAAACCCAGTCACTTTTCAGGTCAAAGGAAGCTACATCATTCAAGAAGCTCACACGTTTCTCGCTCTTAACTGAAAAGCATTGAATGTTCGAGTACCTGTGCTTTGTATCAGTTTCAGAAGCCAAGTTGAACTAGATATGGTCCGTGTGTTTACGAAACACAGTTCTTTTGTTCTGAGCACACTCACGTCTCCCGCCTTATTAGAGACCCTAGAAAGCAAGAGAATGCTTCTTGCTCTAAAGCAGAGTGTGTTTCATGGATGAGAACTGTGCTGTGTGTTTCCCTTCAGAAACGGAGTTAAATGCCAGGCTCTGTGTCTTCCTACAAGCAATACTGCGTTTCAGGTAAACGCAGTCACTTTTCAGCTCAGAGGAAGCTACATCGTTCACGAAGCTCACACGTTTCTTGCTCTTAACTGAAAAGCATTGGATGTTCGTGGACCTGTGGTTTGTATCAGTTTCAGAAGCAGAGTTGAACAGGATATGGTCCGTGTGTGGATGAAAAACAGTTCTTTTGTTCTGAGCACACTCTCGTTTACCGCCTTATTAGAGACTCTAGAAAGTCAGAGAATGCTTCTTGCTCTAAAGCAGAGTGTGTTTCATGGATGAGAACTGTGCTGTGTGTTTCCCTTCAGAAACGGACTTAAATGCCAGGCTCTGGGTCTTCATACAAGCGAGCCTTCGTTTCAGGTAAACTCAGTCACTTTTCAGGTCAGTGGAAGCTACATCATTCAGGAAGCTCACACGTTTCTCGCTCTTAACTGAAAGGCATTGAATGTTCAAATACCTGTGGTTTGTATCAGTTTCAGAAGCAGAGTTGAACTAGATATGGTCCGTGTGTGTCGGAAACACAGTTCTTTTGTACTGAGCACACTCACGTTTCCTGTCTTATTAGAGAATCTAGAAAGCAAGAGAATGCTTCTTGCTCTAAAGCAGAGTGTGTTTCATGGATGAGAACTGTGCTGTTTGTTTCCCTTCAGAAACGGAGTTAAATGCCAGGCTCTGTGTCTTCCTACAAGCAAGACTTCGTTTCAGGTAAACGCTGTCACTTTTCAGCTCACAGGAAGCTACATCGTTCATGAAGCTCACACGTTTCTCGCTCATAATGGAAAAGCATTGGATGTTTGAGTACCTGTGGTTTGTATCAGTTTCAGAAGCAGAGTTGAACTAGATATGGTCCGTGTGTGGAGGAAACACAGTTCTTTTGTTCTGAGCACACTCACGTTTCCCGCCTTATTAGAGACTCCAGAATGCAACAGAATGCTTCTTGCTCTAAAGCAGAGTGTGTTTCATGGATGAGAACTGTGCTGTCTGTTTCCCTTCAGAAACGGAGTTTAATGCCAGGCTCTGTGTCTTCCTACAAGCAAGACTTCGTTTCAGGTAAACGCAGTCACTTTTCAGGTCAAAGGAAGCTACATCATTCAAGAAGCTCACACGTTTCTCGCTCTTAACTGAAAAGCATTGAATGTTCGAATACCTATGGTTTGTATCAGTTTCAGAAGCAGAGTTGAACTAGATATGGTCCGTGTGTGTCGGAAACACAGTTCTTTTGTTCTGAGCACACTCACGTTTCCTGTCTTATTAGAGAATCTAGAAAGCAAGAGAATGCTTCTTGCTCTAAAGCAGAGTGTGTTTCATGGATGAGAACTGTGCTGTTTGTTTCCCTTCAGAAACGGAGTTAAATGCCAGGCTCTGTGTCTTCCTACAAGCAAGACTTCGTTTCAGGTAAACGCTGTCACTTTTCAGCTCACAGGAAGCTACATCGTTCATGAAGCTCACACGTTTCTCGCTCTTAATGGAAAAGCATTGGATGTTAGAGTACCTGTGGTTTGTATCAGTTTCAGAAGCAGAGTTGAACTAGATATGGTCCGTGTGTGGAGGAAACACAGTTCTTTTGTTCTGAGCACATTCACGTTTCCCGCCTTATTAGAGACTCCAGAATGCAACAGAATGCTTCTTGCTCTAAAGCAGAGTGTGTTTCATGGATGAGAACTGTGCCGTGTGTTTCCCTTCAGAAAGGGAGTTTAATGCCAAGCTCTGTGTCTTCCTACAAGCAAGACTTCGTTTCACGTAAACGCAGTCACTTTTCAGGTCAAAGGAAGCTACATCATTCAAGAAGCTCACACGTTTCTCGCTCTTAACTGAAAAGCATTGAATGTTCGAATACCAATGGTTTGTATCAGTTTCAGGAGCAGAGTTGAACTAGATATGTTCGGTGTGTGTAGGAAACACAGTTCTTTTGTTCTGAGCACACTCACGTTTCCCGCCTTATTAGAGACTCCAGAAAGCAAGAGAATGCTTCTTGCTCTAAAGCAGAGTGTGTTTCATGGATGAGAACTGTGTTGTGTGTTTCCCTTCAGAAAGGGAGTTTAATGCCAGTCTCTGTGTCTTCTTACAAGCAAGACTTCGTTTCACGTAAACGCAGGCACTTTTCAGCTCAAATGAAGCTACATCATTCACGAAGCTCACACGTTTCTTGCTCTTAACTGAAAAGCATTGGATGTTCGAGGACCTGTAGTTTGCATCAGTTTCAGAAGCAGAGTTGAAGTAGATATGGTCCGTGTGTGGAGGTAAAACAGTTCTTTTGTTCTGAGCACACTCACATTTCCCGCCTTATTAGAGACTCTAGAAAGTAAGAGAATGCTTCTTGCTCTAAAGCAGAGTGTGTTTCATGGATGAGAACTGTGCTGTGTGTTTCCCTTCAGAAACGGAGTTAAATGCCAGGCTCTGGGTCTTCATACAAGCGAGACTTCATTTCAGGTAAACGCAGTCACTTTTCAGCTCAAAGGAAGCTATATCATTCACAAAGCTCACACGTTTCCCGCTCTCAATTGAAAAGCATTGGATGTTCGAGGACCTATGGTTTGTATCAGTTTCAGAAGCAGAGTTGAACTAGATATGGTCCGTGTGTGTAGGAAACAGAGTTCTTTTGTTCTGAGCACACTCACGTTTCCCGCCTTATTAGAGACTCCAGAAAGCAAGAGAATGCTTCTTGCACTAAAGCAGAGTGTGTTTCATGGATGAGAACTGTGCTGTGTGTTTCCCTTCAGAAAGGGAGTTTAATGCCAGGCTTTCTGTCTTCCTACAAGCAAGACTTCGTTACACGTAAACGCAGTCTCTTTTCAGGTCAAAGGAAGCTACATCATTCAAGAAGCTCACACGTTCTCGCTCTTAACTGAAAAGCATTGAATGTTCAAATACCTGTGGTTTGTATCAGTTTCAGAAGCAGAGTTGAACTAGATATGGTCCGTGTGTGTCGGAAACACAGTCCTTTTGTTCTGAGCACACTCACGTTTCCTGTCTTATTAGAGAATCTAGAAAGCAAGAGAATGCTTCTTGCTCTAAAGCAGAGTGTGTTTCATGGATGAGAACTGTGCTGTGTGTTTCCCTTCAGAAAGGGAGTTTAATGCCAGTCTCTGTGTCTTCTTACAAGCAAGACTTCGTTTCACGTAAACGCAGGCACTTTTCAGGTCAAAGGATGCTACATCATTCAAGAAGCTCACACGTTTCTAGCTCTTAACTGAAAAGCATTGAATGTTTGAGTACCTGTGCTTTGTATCAGTTTCAGAAGCAGAGTTGAACTAGATATGGTCCGTGTGTGTACGAAACACAGTTCTTTTGTTCTGAGCACACTCACGTCTCCTGCCTTATTAGAGACCCTAGAAAGCAAGAGAATGCTTCTTGCTCTAAAGCAGAGTGTGTTTCATGGATGAGAACTGTGCTGTGTGTTTCCCTTCAGAAACCGAGTTAAATGCCAGGCTCTGTGTCTTCCTACAAGCAATACTGCGTTTCAGGTAAACGCAGTCACTTTTCTACTAAAACGAAGCTACATCGTTCACGAAGCTCACACGTTTCTTGCTCTTAACTGAAAAGCATTGGATGTTCGAGGACCTGTGGTTTGTATCAGTTTCAGGAGCAGAGTTGAACTAGATATGGTCCGTGTGTGGATGAAAAACAGTTCTTTTGTTCTGAGCACATTCTCGTTTCCCGCCTTATTAGAGACTCTAGAAAGTAAGAGAATGCTTCTTGCTCTAAAGCAGAGTGTGTTTCATGGATGAGAACTGTGCTGTGTGTTTCCCTTCAGAAACGGAGTTAAATGCCAGGCTTTGGGTCTTCATACAAGCGAGCCTTCGTTTCAGGTAAACGCAGGCACTTTTCAGCTCAAATGAAGCTACATCATTCACGAAGCTCACACGTTTCTTGCTCTTAACTGAAAAGCATTGGATGTTCGAGGACCTGTAGTTTGCATCAGTTTCAGAAGCAGAGTTGAACTAGATATGGTCCGTGTGTGTAGGAAACACAGTCCTTTTGTTCTGAACACAATCACATTTCCCGCCTTATTAGAGACTCTAGAAAGTAAGAGAATGCTTCTTGCTCTAAAGCAGAGTGTGTTTCATGGATGAGAACTGTGCTGTGTGTTTCCCTTCAGAAACGGAGTTAAATGCCAGGCTCTGGGTCTTCATACAAGCGAGACTTCATTTCAGGTAAACGCAGTCACTTTTCAGCTCAAAGGAAGCTATATCATTCACAAAGCTCACACGTTTCCCGCTCTCAATTGAAAAGCATTGGATGTTCGAGGACCTATGGTTTGTATCAGTTTCAGAAGCAGAGTTGAACTAGATATGGTCCGTGTGTGTAGGAAACAGAGTTCTTTTGTTCTGAGCACACTCACGTTTCCCGCCTTATTAGAGACTCCAGAAAGCAAGAGAATGCTTCTTGCACTAAAGCAGAGTGTGTTTCATGGATGAGAACTGTGCTGTGTGTTTCCCTTCAGAAAGGGAGTTTAATGCCAGGCTTTCTGTCTTCCTACAAGCAAGACTTCGTTACACGTAAACGCAGTCACTTTTCAGGTCAAAGGAAGCTACATCATTCAAGAAGCTCACACGTTCTCGCTCTTAACTGAAAAGCATTGAATGTTCAAATACCTGTGGTTTGTATCAGTTTCAGAAGCAGAGTTGAACTAGATATGGTCCGTGTGTGTCGGAAACACAGTTCTTTTGTTCTGAGCACACTCACGTTTCCTGTCTTATTAGAGAATCTAGAAAGCAAGAGAATGCTTCTTGCTCTAAAGCAGAGTGTGTTTCATGGATGAGAACTGTGCTGTGTGTTTCCCTTCAGAAAGGGAGTTTAATGCCAGTCTCTGTGTCTTCTTACAAGCAAGACTTCGTTTCACGTAAACGCAGGCACTTTTCAGGTCAAAGGATGCTACATCATTCAAGAAGCTCACACGTTTCTAGCTCTTAACTGAAAAGCATTGGATGTTCGAGGACCTGTGGTTTGTATCAGTTTCAGAAGCAGAGTTGAACTAGATATGGTCCGTGTGTGGATGAAAAACAGTTCTTTTGTTCTGAGCACATTCTCGTTTCCCGCCTTATTAGAGACTCTAGAAAGTAAGAGAATGCTTCTTGCTCTAAAGCAGAGTGTGTTTAATGGATGAGAACTGTGCTGTGTGTTTCCCTTCAGAAACGGAGTTAAATGCCAGGCTCTGGGTCTTCATACAAGCGAGCCTTCGTTTCAGGTAAACGCAGTCACTGTTCAGGTCCAAGGAAGCTACATCATGCAGGAAGCTCACACGTTTCTCGCTCTTAACTGAAAAGCATTGAATGTTCAAATACCTGTGGTTTGTATCAGTTTCAGAAGCAGAGTTGAACTAGATATGTTCCGTGTGTGTAGGAAACACAGTTCTTTTGTTCTGAGCACACTCATGTTTCCCGCCTTATTAGAGACTCCAGAAAGCAAGAGAATGCTTCTTGCTCTAAAGCAGAGTGTGTTTCATGGATGAGAACTGTGCTGTGTGTTTCCATTCAGAAAGGGAGTATAATGCCAGGCTCTGTGTCTTCCTACAAGCAACACTTCGTTTCACGTAAACCCAGTCACTTTTCAGGTCAAAGGAAGCTACATCATTCAAGAAGCTCACACGTTTCTCGCTCTTAACTGAAAAGCATTGAATGTTCGAGTACCTGTGCTTTGTATCAGTTTCAGAAGCCAAGTTGAACTAGATATGGTCCGTGTGTTTACGAAACACAGTTCTTTTGTTCTGAGCACACTCACGTCTCCCGCCTTATTAGAGACCCTAGAAAGCAAGAGAATGCTTCTTGCTCTAAAGCAGAGTGTGTTTCATGGATGAGAACTGTGCTGTGTGTTTCCCTTCAGAAACGGAGTTAAATGCCAGGCTCTGTGTCTTCCTACAAGCAATATTGCGTTTCAGGTAAACGCAGTCACTTTTCAGCTCAGAGGAAGCTACATCGTTCACGAAGCTCACACGTTTCTTGCTCTTAACTGAAAAGCATTGGATGTTCGAGGACCTGTGGTTTGTATCAGTTTCAGAAGCAGAGTTGAACAGGATATGGTCCGTGTGTGGATGAAAAACAGTTCTTTTGTTCTGAGCACACTCTCGTTTACCGCCTTATTAGAGACTCTAGAAAGTCAGAGAATGCTTCTTGCTCTAAAGCAGAGTGTGTTTCATGGATGAGAACTGTGCTGTGTGTTTCCCTTCAGAAACGGACTTAAATGCCAGGCTCTGGGTCTTCATACAAGCGAGCCTTCGTTTCAGGTAAACTCAGTCACTTTTCAGGTCAGGGGAAGCTACATCATTCAGGAAGCTCACACGTTTCTCGCTCTTAACTGAAAGGCATTGAATGTTCAAATACCTGTGGTTTGTATCAGTTTCAGAAGCAGAGTTGAACTAGATATGGTCCGTGTGTGTCGGAAACACAGTTCTTTTGTTCTGAGCACACTCACGTTTCCTGTCTTATTAGAGAATCTAGAAAGCAAGAGAATGCTTCTTGCTCTAAAGCAGAGTGTGTTTCATGGATGAGAACTGTGCTGTGTGTTTCCCTTCAGAAAGGGAGTTTAATGCCAGTCCTGTGTCTTCTTACAAGCAAGACTTCGTTTCACGTAAACGCAGGCACTTTTCAGGTCAAAGGATGCTACATCATTCAAGAAGCTCACACGTTTCTAGCTCTTAACTGAAAAGCATTGAATGTTTGAGTACCTGTGCTTTGTATCAGTTTCAGAAGCAGAGTTGAACTAGATATGGTCCGTGTGTGTACGAAACACAGTTCTTTTGTTCTGAGCACACTCATGTCTCCTGCCTTATTAGAGACCCTAGAAAGCAAGAGAATGCTTCTTGCTCTAAAGCAGAGTGTGTATCATGGATGAGAACTGTGCTGTGTGTTTCCCTTCAGAAACGGAGTTAAATGCCAGGCTCTGTGTCTTCCTACAAGCAATACTGCGTTTCAGGTAAACGCAGTCACTTTTCAGCTCAGAGGAAGCTACATCGTTCACGAAGCTCACACGTTTCTTGCTCTTAACTGAAAAGCATTGGATGTTCGAGGACCTGTGGTTTGTATCAGTTTCAGAAGCAGAGTTGAACAGGATATGGTCCGTGTGTGGATGAAAAACAGTTCTATTGTTCTGAGCACACTCTCGTTTACCGCCTTATTAGAGACTCTAGAAAGTCAGAGAATGCTTCTTGCTCTAAAGCAGAGTGTGTTTCATGGATGAGAACTGTGCTGTGTGTTTCCCTTCAGAAACGGACTTAAATGCCAGGCTCTGGGTCTTCATACAAGCGAGCCTTCGTTTCAGGTAAACTCAGTCACTTTTCAGGTCAGGGGAAGCTACATCATTCAGGAAGCTCACACGTTTCTCGCTCTTAACTGAAAGGCATTGAATGTTCAAATACCTGTGGTTTGTATCAGTTTCAGAAGCAGAGTTGAACTAGATATGGTCCGTGTGTGTCGGAAACACAGTTCTTTTGTACTGAGCACACTCACATTTCCTGTCTTATTAGAGAATCTAGAAAGCAAGAGAATGCTTCTTGCTCTAAAGCAGAGTGTGTTTCATGGATGAGAACTGTGCTGTTTGTTTCCCTTCAGAAACGGAGTTAAATGCCAGGCTCTGTGTCTTCCTACAAGCAAGACTTCGTTTCAGGTAAACGCTGTCACTTTTCAGCTCACAGGAAGCTACATCGTTCATGAAGCTCACACGTTTCTCGCTCTTAATGGAAAAGCATTGGATGTTTGAGTACCTGTGGTTTGTATCAGTTTCAGAAGCAGAGTTGAACTAGATATGGTCCGTGTGTGGAGGAAACACAGTTCCTTTGTTCTGAGCACACTCACGTTTCCTGTCTTATTAGAGAATCTAGAAAGCAAGAGAATGCTTCTTGCTCTAAAGCAGAGTGTGTTTCATGGATGAGAACTGTGCTGTGTGTTTCCCTTCAGAAAGGGAGTTTAATGCCAGTCTCTGTGTCTTCTTACAAGCAAGACTTCGTTTCACGTAAACGCAGGCACTTTTCAGGTCAAAGGATGCTACATCATTCAAGAAGCTCACACGTTTCTAGCTCTTAACTGAAAAGCATTGGATGTTCGAGGACCTGTGGTTTGTATCAGTTTCAGAAGCAGAGTTGAACTAGATATGGTCCGTGTGTGGATGAAAAACAGTTCTTTTGTTCTGAGCACATTCTCGTTTCCCGCCTTATTAGAGACTCTAGAAAGTAAGAGAATGCTTCTTGCTCTAAAGCAGAGTGTGTTTAATGGATGAGAACTGTGCTGTGTGTTTCCCTTCAGAAACGGAGTTAAATGCCAGGCTCTGGGTCTTCATACAAGCGAGCCTTCGTTTCAGGTAAACGCAGTCACTGTTCAGGTCCAAGGAAGCTACATCATGCAGGAAGCTCACACGTTTCTCGCTCTTAACTGAAAAGCATTGAATGTTCAAATACCTGTGGTTTGTATCAGTTTCAGAAGCAGAGTTGAACTAGATATGTTCCGTGTGTGTAGGAAACACAGTTCTTTTGTTCTGAGCACACTCATGTTTCCCGCCTTATTAGAGACTCCAGAAAGCAAGAGAATGCTTCTTGCTCTAAAGCAGAGTGTGTTTCATGGATGAGAACTGTGCTGTGTGTTTCCATTCAGAAAGGGAGTATAATGCCAGGCTCTGTGTCTTCCTACAAGCAACACTTCGTTTCACGTAAACCCAGTCACTTTTCAGGTCAAAGGAAGCTACATCATTCAAGAAGCTCACACGTTTCTCGCTCTTAACTGAAAAGCATTGAATGTTCGAGTACCTGTGCTTTGTATCAGTTTCAGAAGCCAAGTTGAACTAGATATGGTCCGTGTGTTTACGAAACACAGTTCTTTTGTTCTGAGCACACTCACGTCTCCCGCCTTATTAGAGACCCTAGAAAGCAAGAGAATGCTTCTTGCTCTAAAGCAGAGTGTGTTTCATGGATGAGAACTGTGCTGTGTGTTTCCCTTCAGAAACGGAGTTAAATGCCAGGCTCTGTGTCTTCCTACAAGCAATATTGCGTTTCAGGTAAACGCAGTCACTTTTCAGCTCAGAGGAAGCTACATCGTTCACGAAGCTCACACGTTTCTTGCTCTTAACTGAAAAGCATTGGATGTTCGAGGACCTGTGGTTTGTATCAGTTTCAGAAGCAGAGTTGAACAGGATATGGTCCGTGTGTGGATGAAAAACAGTTCTTTTGTTCTGAGCACACTCTCGTTTACCGCCTTATTAGAGACTCTAGAAAGTCAGAGAATGCTTCTTGCTCTAAAGCAGAGTGTGTTTCATGGATGAGAACTGTGCTGTGTGTTTCCCTTCAGAAACGGACTTAAATGCCAGGCTCTGGGTCTTCATACAAGCGAGCCTTCGTTTCAGGTAAACTCAGTCACTTTTCAGGTCAGGGGAAGCTACATCATTCAGGAAGCTCACACGTTTCTCGCTCTTAACTGAAAGGCATTGAATGTTCAAATACCTGTGGTTTGTATCAGTTTCAGAAGCAGAGTTGAACTAGATATGGTCCGTGTGTGTCGGAAACACAGTTCTTATGTTCTGAGCACACTCACGTTTCCTGTCTTATTAGAGAATCTAGAAAGCAAGAGAATGCTTCTTGCTCTAAAGCAGAGTGTGTTTCATGGATGAGAACTGTGCTGTGTGTTTCCCTTCAGAAAGGGAGTTTAATGCCAGTCCTGTGTCTTCTTACAAGCAAGACTTCGTTTCACGTAAACGCAGGCACTTTTCAGGTCAAAGGATGCTACATCATTCAAGAAGCTCACACGTTTCTAGCTCTTAACTGAAAAGCATTGAATGTTTGAGTACCTGTGCTTTGTATCAGTTTCAGAAGCAGAGTTGAACTAGATATGGTCCGTGTGTGTACGAAACACAGTTCTTTTGTTCTGAGCACACTCATGTCTCCTGCCTTATTAGAGACCCTAGAAAGCAAGAGAATGCTTCTTGCTCTAAAGCAGAGTGTGTTTCATGGATGAGAACTGTGCTGTGTGTTTCCCTTCAGAAACGGAGTTAAATTCCAGGCTCTGTGTCTTCCTACAAGCAATACTGCGTTTCAGGTAAACGCAGTCACTTTTCAGCTCAGAGGAAGCTACATCGTTCACGAGGCTCACACGTTTCTTGCTCTTAACTGAAAAGCATTGGATGTTCGAGGACCTGTGGTTTGTATCAGTTTCAGAAGCAGAGTTGAACAGGATATGGTCCGTGTGTGGATGAAAAACAGTTCTATTGTTCTGAGCACACTCTCGTTTACCGCCTTATTAGAGACTCTAGAAAGTCAGAGAATGCTTCTTGCTCTAAAGCAGAGTGTGTTTCATGGATGAGAACTGTGCTGTGTGTTTCCCTTCAGAAACGGACTTAAATGCCAGGCTCTGGGTCTTCATACAAGCGAGCCTTCGTTTCAGGTAAACTCAGTCACTTTTCAGGTCAGGGGAAGCTACATCATTCAGGAAGCTCACACGTTTCTCGCTCTTAACTGAAAGGCATTGAATGTTCAAATACCTGTGGTTTGTATCAGTTTCAGAAGCAGAGTTGAACTAGATATGGTCCGTGTGTGTCGGAAACACAGTTCTTTTGTACTGAGCACACTCACATTTCCTGTCTTATTAGAGAATCTAGAAAGCAAGAGAATGCTTCTTGCTCTAAAGCAGAGTGTGTTTCATGGATGAGAACTGTGCTGTTTGTTTCCCTTCAGAAACGGAGTTAAATGCCAGGCTCTGTGTCTTCCTACAAGCAAGACTTCGTTTCAGGTAAACGCTGTCACTTTTCAGCTCACAGGAAGCTACATCGTTCATGAAGCTCACACGTTTCTCGCTCTTAATGGAAAAGCATTGGATGTTTGAGTACCTGTGGTTTGTATCAGTTTCAGAAGCAGAGTTGAACTAGATATGGTCCGTGTGTGGAGGAAACACAGTTCCTTTGTTCTGAGCACACTCACGTTTCCCGCCTTATTAGAGACTCCAGAATGCAACAGAATGCTTCTTGCTCTAAAGCAGAGTGTGTTTCATGGATGAGAACTGTGCTGTCTGTTTCCCTTCAGAAACGGAGTTTAATGCCAGGCTCTGTGTCTTCCTACAAGCAAGACTTCGTTTCAGGTAAACGCAGTCACTTTTCAGGTCAAAGGAAGCTACATCATTCAAGAAGCTCACACGTTTCTCGCTCTTAACTGAAAAGCATTGAATGTTCGAATACCTATGGTTTGTATCAGTTTCAGAAGCAGAGTTGAACTAGATATGGTCCGTGTGTGTCGGAAACACAGTTCTTTTGTTCTGAGCACACTCACGTTTCCTGTCTTATTAGAGAATCTAGAAAGCAAGAGAATGCTTCTTGCTCTAAAGCAGAGTGTGTTTCATGGATGAGAACTGTGCTGTTTGTTTCCCTTCAGAAACGGAGTTAAATGCCAGGCTCTGTGTCTTCCTACAAGCAAGATTTCGTTTCAGGTAAACGCTGTCACTTTTCAGATCACAGGAAGCTACATCGTTCATGAAGCTCACACGTTTCTCGCTCTTAATGGAAAAGCATTGGATGTTAGAGTACCTGTGGTTTGTATCAGTTTCAGAAGCAGAGTTGAACTAGATATGGTCCGTGTGTGGAGGAAACACAGTTCTTTTGTTCTGAGCACATTCACGTTTCCCGCCTTATTAGAGACTCCAGAATGCAACAGAATGCTTCTTGCTCTAAAGCAGAGTGTGTTTCATGGATGAGAACTGTGCTGTGTGTTTCCCTTCAGAAACAGAGTTTAATGCCAAGCTCTGTGTCTTCCTACAAGCAAGACTTCGTTTCACGTAAACGCAGTGACTTTTCAGGTCAAAGGAAGCTACATCATTCAAGAAGCTCACACGTTTCTCGCTCTTAACTGAAAAGCATTGAATGTTCGAATACCAATGGTTTGTATCAGTTTCAGGAGCAGAGTTGAACTAGATATGTTCGGTGTGCGTAGGAAACACAGTTCTTTTGTTCTGAGCACACTCACGTTTCCCGCCTTATTAGAGACTCCAGAAAGCAAGAGAATGCTTCTTGCTCTAAAGCATAGTGTGTTTCATGGATGAGAACTGTGTTGTGTGTTTCCCTTCATAAAGGGAGTTTAATGCCAGTCTCTGTGTCTTCTTACAAGCAAGACTTCGTTTCACGTAAACGCAGGCATTTTTCAGCTCAAATGAAGCTACATCATTCACGAAGCTCACACGTTTCTTGCTCTTAACTGAAAAGCATTGGATGTTCGAGGACCTGTAGTTTGCATCAGTTTCAGAAGCAGAGTTGAACTAGATATGGTCCGTGTGTGGAGGTAAAACAGTTCTTTTGTTCTGAGCACACTCACATTTCCCGCCTTATTAGAGACTCTAGAAAGTAAGAGAATGCTTCTTGCTCTAAAGCAGAGTGTGTTTCATGGATGAGAACTGTGCTGTGTGTTTCCCTTCAGAAACGGAGTTAAATGCCAGGCTCTGGGTCTTCATACAAGCGAGACTTCATTTCAGGTAAACGCAGTCACTTTTCAGCTCAAAGGAAGCTATATCATTCACAAAGCTCACACGTTTCCCGCTCTCAATTGAAAAGCATTGGATGTTCGAGGACCTATGGTTTGTATCAGTTTCAGAAGCAGAGTTGAACTAGATATGGTCCGTGTGTGTAGGAAACAGAGTTCTTTTGTTCTGAGCACACTCACGTTTCCCGCCTTATTAGAGACTCCAGAAAGCAAGAGAATGCTTCTTGCTCTAAAGCAGAGTGTGTTTCATGGATGAGAACTGTGCTGTGTGTTTCCCTTCAGAAAGGGAGTATAATGCCAGGCTCTGTGTCTTCCTACAAGCAACACTTCCTTTCACGTAAACCCAGTCACTTTTCAGGTCAAAGGAAGCTACATCATTCAAGAAGCTCACACGTTTCTCGCTCTTAACTGAAAAGCATTGAATGTTCGAGTACCTGTGCTTTGTATCAGTTTCAGAAGCCAAGTTGAACTAGATATGGTCCGTGTGTTTACGAAACACAGTTCTTTTGTTCTGAGCACACTCACGTCTCCCGCCTTATTAGAGACCCTAGAAAGCAAGAGAATGCTTCTTGCTCTAAAGCAGAGTGTGTTTCATGGATGAGAACTGTGCTGTGTGTTTCCCTTCAGAAACGGAGTTAAATGCCAGGCTCTGTGTCTTCCTACAAGCAATACTGCGTTTCAGGTAAACGCAGTCACTTTTCAGCTCAAAGGAAGCTATATCATTCACAAAGCTCACACGTTTCCCGCTCTCAATTGAAAAGCATTGGATGTTCGAGGACCTATGGTTTGTATCAGTTTCAGAAGCAGAGTTGAACTAGATATGGTCCGTGTGTGTAGGAAACAGAGTTCTTTTGTTCTGAGCACACTCACGTTTCCCGCCTTATTAGAGACTCCAGAAAGCAAGAGAATGCTTCTTGCTCTAAAGCAGAGTGTGTTTCATGGATGAGAACTGTGATGTGTGTTTCCCTTCAGAAAGGGAGTTTAATGCCAGGCTTTCTGTCTTCCTACAAGCAAGACTTCGTTACACGTAAACGCAGTCACTTTTCAGGTCAAAGGAAGCTACATCATTCAAGAAGCTCACACGTTTCTCGCTCTTAACTGAAAAGCATTGAATGTTCAAATACCTGTGGTTTGTATCAGTTTCAGAAGCAGAGTTGAACTAGATATGGTCCGTGTGTGTCGGAAACACAGTTCTTTTGTTCTGAGCACACTCACGTTTCCTGTCTTATTAGAGAATCTAGAAAGCAAGAGAATGCTTCTTGCTCTAAAGTAGAGTGTGTTTCATGGATGAGAACTGTGCTGTGTGTTTCCCTTCAGAAATGGAGTTTAATGCCAGTCTCTGTGTCTTCTTACAAGCAAGACTTCGTTTCACGTAAACGCAGGCACTTTTCAGGTCAAAGGATGCTACATCATTCAAGAAGCTCACACGTTTCTAGCTCTTAACTGAAAAGCATTGAATGTTTGAGTACCTGTGCTTTGTATCAGTTTCAGAAGCAGAGTTGAACTAGATATGGTCCGTGTATGTACGAAACACAGTTCTTTTGTTCTGAGCACACTCACGTCTCCTGCCTTATTAGAGACCCTAGAAAGCAAGAGAATGCTTCTTGCTCTAAAGCAGAGTGTGTTTCATGGATGAGAACTGTGCTGTGTGTTTCCCTTCAGAAACGGAGTTAAATGCCAGGCTCTGTGTCTTCCTACAAGCAATACTGCGTTTCAGGTAAACGCAGTCACTTTTCTACTAAAACGAAGCTACATCGTTCACGAAGCTCACACGTTTCTTGCTCTTAACTGAAAAGCATTGGATGTTCGAGGACCTGTGGTTTGTATCAGTTTCAGAAGCAGAGTTGAACTAGATATGGTCCGTGTGTGGATGAAAAACAGTTCTTTTGTTCTGAGCACATTCTCGTTTCCCGCCTTATTAGAGACTCTAGAAAGTCAGAGAATGCTTCTTGCTCTAAAGCAGAGTGTGTTTCATGGATGAGAACTGTGCTGTGTGTTTCCCTTCAGAAACGGAGTTAAATGCCAGGCTCTGGGTCTTCATACAAGCGAGCCTTCGTTTCAGGTAAACGCAGTCACTGTTCAGGTCCAAGCAAGCTACATCATTCAGGAAGCTCACACGTTTCTCGCTCTTAACTGAAAAGCATTGAATGTTCAAATACCTGTGGTTTGTATCAGTTTCAGAAGCAGAGTTGAACTAGATATGGTCCGTGTGTGTCGGAAACACAGTTCTTTTGTTCTGAGCACACTCACGTTTCCTGTCTTATTAGAGAATCTAGAAAGCAAGAGAATGCTTCTTGCTCTAAAGCAGAGTGTGTTTCATGGATGAGAACTGTGCTGTGTGTTTCCCTTCAGAAAGGGAGTTTAATGCCAGTCCTGTGTCTTCTTACAAGCAAGACTTCGTTTCACGTAAACGCAGGCACTTTTCAGGTCAAAGGATGCTACATCATTCAAGAAGCTCACACGTTTCTAGCTCTTAACTGAAAAGCATTGAATGTTTGAGTACCTGTGCTTTGTATCAGTTTCAGAAGCAGAGTTGAACTAGATATGGTCCGTGTGTGTACGAAACACAGTTCTTTTGTTCTGAGCACACTCATGTCTCCTGCCTTATTAGAGACCCTAGAAAGCAAGAGAATGCTTCTTGCTCTAAAGCAGAGTGTGTTTCATGGATGAGAACTGTGCTGTGTGTTTCCCTTCAGAAACGGAGTTAAATGCCAGGCTCTGTGTCTTCCTACAAGCAATACTGCGTTTCAGGTAAACGCAGTCACTTTTCAGCTCAGAGGAAGCTACATCGTTCACGAAGCTCACACGTTTCTTGCTCTTAACTGAAAAGCATTGGATGTTCGAGGACCTGTGGTTTGTATCAGTTTCAGAAGCAGAGTTGAACAGGATATGGTCCGTGTGTGGATGAAAAACAGTTCTATTGTTCTGAGCACACTCTCGTTTACCGCCTTATTAGAGACTCTAGAAAGTCAGAGAATGCTTCTTGCTCTAAAGCAGAGTGTGTTTCATGGATGAGAACTGTGCTGTGTGTTTCCCTTCAGAAACGGACTTAAATGCCAGGCTCTGGGTCTTCATACAAGCGAGCCTTCGTTTCAGGTAAACTCAGTCACTTTTCAGGTCAGGGGAAGCTACATCATTCAGGAAGCTCACACGTTTCTCGCTCTTAACTGAAAGGCATTGAATGTTCAAATACCTGTGGTTTGTATCAGTTTCAGAAGCAGAGTTGAACTAGATATGGTCCGTGTGTGTCGGAAACACAGTTCTTTTGTACTGAGCACACTCACATTTCCTGTCTTATTAGAGAATCTAGAAAGCAAGAGAATGCTTCTTGCTCTAAAGCAGAGTGTGTTTCATGGATGAGAACTGTGCTGTTTGTTTCCCTTCAGAAACGGAGTTAAATGCCAGGCTCTGTGTCTTCCTACAAGCAAGACTTCGTTTCAGGTAAACGCTGTCACTTTTCAGCTCACAGGAAGCTACATCGTTCATGAAGCTCACACGTTTCTCGCTCTTAATGGAAAAGCATTGGATGTTTGAGTACCTGTGGTTTGTATCAGTTTCAGAAGCAGAGTTGAACTAGATATGGTCCGTGTGTGGAGGAAACACAGTTCCTTTGTTCTGAGCACACTCACGTTTCCCGCCTTATTAGAGACTCCAGAATGCAACAGAATGCTTCTTGCTCTAAAGCAGAGTGTGTTTCATGGATGAGAACTGTGCTGTCTGTTTCCCTTCAGAAACGGAGTTTAATGCCAGGCTCTGTGTCTTCCTACAAGCAAGACTTCGTTTCAGGTAAACGCAGTCACTTTTCAGGTCAAAGGAAGCTACATCATTCAAGAAGCTCACACGTTTCTCGCTCTTAACTGAAAAGCATTGAATGTTCGAATACCTGTGGTTTGTATCAGTTTCAGAAGCAGAGTTGAACTAGATATGGTCCGTGTGTGTCGGAAACACAGTTCTTTTGTTCTGAGCACACTCACGTTTCCTGTCTTATTAGAGAATCTAGAAAGCAAGAGAATGCTTCTTGCTCTAAAGCAGAGTGTGTTTCATGGATGAGAACTGTGCTGTTTGTTTCCCTTCAGAAACGGAGTTAAATGCCAGGCTCTGTGTCTTCCTACAAGCAAGACTTCGTTTCAGGTAAACGCTGTCACTTTTCAGCTCACAGGAAGCTACATCGTTCATGAAGCTCACACGATTCTCGCTCTTAATGGAAAAGCATTGGATGTTAGAGTACCTGTGGTTTGTATCAGTTTCAGAAGCAGAGTTGAACTAGATATGGTCCGTGTGTGGAGGAAACACAGTTCTTTTGTTCTGAGCACATTCACGTTTCCCGCCTTATTAGAGACTCCAGAATGCAACAGAATGCTTCTTGCTCTAAAGCAGAGTGTGTTTCATGGATGAGAACTGTGCTGTGTGTTTCCCTTCAGAAACGGAGTTTAATGCCAAGCTCTGTGTCTTCCTACAAGCAAGACTTCGTTTCACGTAAACGCAGTGACTTTTCAGGTCAAAGGAAGCTACATCATTCAAGAAGCTCACACGTTTCTCGCTCTTAACTGAAAAGCATTGAATGTTCGAATACCAATGGTTTGTATCAGTTTCAGGAGCAGAGTTGAACTAGATATGTTCGGTGTGCGTAGGAAACACAGTTCTTTTGTTCTGAGCACACTCACGTTTCCCGCCTTATTAGAGACTCCAGAAAGCAAGAGAATGCTTCTTGCTCTAAAGCATAGTGTGTTTCATGGATGAGAACTGTGTTGTGTGTTTCCCTTCATAAAGGGAGTTTAATGCCAGTCTCTGTGTCTTCTTACAAGCAAGACTTCGTTTCACGTAAACGCAGGCATTTTTCAGCTCAAATGAAGCTACATCATTCACGAAGCTCACACGTTTCTTGCTCTTAACTGAAAAGCATTGGATTTTCGAGGACCTGTAGTTTGTATCAGTTTCAGAAGCAGAGTTGAACTAGATATGTTCCGTGTGTGTAGGAAACACAGTTCTTTTGTTCTGAGCACACTCACGTTTCCCGCCTTATTAGAGACTCCAGAAAGCAAGAGAATGCTTCTTGCTCTAAAGAAGAGTGTGTTTCATGGATGAGAACTGTGCCGTGTGTTTCCCTTCAGAAAGGGAGTTTAATGCCAGGCTTTGTGTCTTCCTACAAGCAAGACTTCGTTACACGTAAACGCAGTCACTTTTCAGGTCAAAGGAAGCTACATCATACAAGAAGCTCACACGTTTCTCGCTCTTAACTGAAAAGCATTGAATGTTCAAATACCTGTGGTTTGTATCAGTTTCAGAAGCAGAGTTGAACTAGATATGGTCCGTGTGTGTCGGAAACACAGTTCTTTTGTTCTGAGCACACTCACTTTTCCTGTCTTATTAGAGAATCTAGAAAGCAAGAGAATGCATCTTGCTCTAAAGCAGAGTGTGTTTCATGGATGAGAACTGTGCTGTGTGTTTCCCTTCAGAAACGGAGTTAAATGCCAGGCTCTGTGTCTTCCTACAAGCAATACTTCGTTTCAGGTAAACGCTGTCACTTTTCAGCTCACAGGAAGCTACATCGTTCATGAAGCTCACACGATTCTCGCTCTTAATGGAAAAGCATTGGATGTTCGAGTACCTGTGGTTTGTATCAGTTTCAGAAGCAGAGTTGAACTAGATATGTTCCGTGTGTGTAGGAAACTCAGTTCTTTTGTTCTGAGCACACTCATGTTTCCCGCCTTATTAGAGACTCCAGAAAGCAAGAGAATGCTTCTTGCTCTAAAGCAGAGTGTGTTTCATGGATGAGAACTGTGCTGTGTGTTTCCCTTCAGAAAGGGAGTATAATGCCAGGCTCTGTGTCTTCCTACAAGCAACACTTCGTTTCACGTAAACCCAGTCACTTTTCAGGTCAAAGGAAGCTACATCATTCAAGAAGCTCACACGTTTCTCGCTCTTAACTGAAAAGCATTGAATGTTCGAGTACCTGTGCTTTGTATCAGTTTCAGAAGCCAAGTTGAACTAGATATGGTCCGTGTGTTTACGAAACACAGTTCTTTTGTTCTGAGCACACTCACGTCTCCCGCCTTATTAGAGACCCTAGAAAGCAAGAGAATGCTTCTTGCTCTAAAGCAGAGTGTGTTTCATGGATGAGAACTGTGCTGTGTGTTTCCCTTCAGAAACGGAGTTAAATGCCAGGCTCTGGGTCTTCATACAAGCGAGACTTCATTTCAGGTAAACGCAGTCACTTTTCAGCTCAAAGGAAGCTATATCATTCACAAAGCTCACACGTTTCCCGCTCTCAATTGAAAAGCATTGGATGTTCGAGGACCTATGGTTTGTATCAGTTTCAGAAGCAGAGTTGAACTAGATATGGTCCGTGTGTGTAGGAAACAGAGTTCTTTTGTTCTGAGCACACTCACGTTTCCCGCCTTATTAGAGACTCCAGAAAGCAAGAGAATGCTTCTTGCTCTAAAGCAGAGTGTGTTTCATGGATGAGAACTGTGCTGTGTGTTTCCCTTCAGAAAGGGAGTTTAATGCCAGGCTTTCTGTCTTCCTACAAGCAAGACTTCGTTACACGTAAACGCAGTCACTTTTCAGGTCAAAGGAAGCTACATCATTCAAGAAGCTCACACGTTTCTCGCTCTTAACTGAAAAGCATTGAATGTTCAAATACCTGTGGTTTGTATCAGTTTCAGAAGCAGAGTTGAACTAGATATGGTCCGTGTGTGTCGGAAACACAGTTCTTTTGTTCTGAGCACACTCACGTTTCCTGTCTTATTAGAGAATCTAGAAAGCAAGAGAATGCTTCTTGCTCTAAAGCAGAGTGTGTTTCATGGATGAGAACTGTGCTGTGTGTTTCCCTTCAGAAATGGAGTTTAATGCCAGTCTCTGTGTCTTCTTACAAGCAAGACTTCGTTTCACGTAAACGCAGGCACTTTTCAGGTCAAAGGATGCTACATCATTCAAGAAGCTCACACGTTTCTAGCTCTTAACTGAAAAGCATTGAATGTTTGAGTACCTGTGCTTTGTATCAGTTTCAGAAGCAGAGTTGAACTAGATATGGTCCGTGTATGTACGAAACACAGTTCTTTTGTTCTGAGCACACTCACGTCTCCGGCCTTATTAGAGACCCTAGAAAGCAAGAGAATGCTTCTTGCTCTAAAGCAGAGTGTGTTTCATGGATGAGAACTGTGCTGTGTGTTTCCCTTCAGAAACGGAGTTAAATGCCAGGCTCTGTGTCTTCCTACAAGCAATACTGCGTTTCAGGTAAACGCAGTCACTTTTCTACTAAAACGAAGCTACATCGTTCACGAAGCTCACACGTTTCTTGCTCTTAACTGAAAAGCATTGGATGTTCGAGGACCTGTGGTTTGTATCAGTTTCAGAAGCAGAGTTGAACTAGATATGGTCCGTGTGTGGATGAAAAACAGTTCTTTTGTTCTGAGCACATTCTCGTTTCCCGCCTTATTAGAGACTCTAGAAAGTAAGAGAATGCTTCTTGCTCTAAAGCAGAGTGTGTTTCATGGATGAGAACTGTGCTGTGTGTTTCCCTTCAGAAACGGAGTTAAATGCCAGGCTCTGGGTCTTCATACAAGCGAGCCTTCGTTTCAGGTAAACGCAGTCACTGTTCCGGTCCAAGGAAGCTACATCATTCAGGAAGCTCGAACGTTTCTCGCTCTTAACTGAAAAGCATTGAATGTTCAAATAACTGTGGTTTGTATCAGTTTCAGAAGCAGAGTTGAACTAGATATGTTCCGTGTGTGTCGGAAACACAGTTCTTTTGTTCTGAGCACACTCACGTTTCCTGTCTTATTAGAGAATCTAGAAAGCAAGAGAATGCTTCTTGCTCTAAAGCAGAGTGTGTTTCATGGATGAGAACTGTGCTGGGTGTTTCCCTTCAGAAACGGAGTTAAATGCCAGGCTCTGTGTCTTCCTACAAGCAAGACTTCGTTTCACGTAAACACAGTCACTTTTCAGGTCAAAGGAAGCTACATCATTCAAGAAGCTCACACGTTTCTCGCTCTTAACTGAAATGCATTGAATGTTCGAATTCCAATGGATTGTATCAGTTTCAGAAGCAGAGTTGAACTAGATATGTTCGGTGTGTGTAGGAAACACAGTTCTTTGTTCTGAGCACACTCACGTTTCCCGCCTTATTAGAGACTCCAGAAAGCAAGAGAATGCTTCTTGCTCTAAAGCAGAGTGTGTTTCATGGATGAGAACTGTGTTGTGTGTTTCCCTTCAGAAAGGGAGTTTAATGCCAGTCTCTGTGTCTTCTTACAAGCAAGACTTCGTTTCACGTAAACGCAGGCACTTTTCAGCTCAAATGAAGCTACATCATTCACGAAGCTCACACGTTTCTTGCTCTTAACTGAAAAGCATTGGATGTTCGAGGACCTGTGGTTTGCATCAGTTTCAGAAGCAGAGTTGAACTAGATATGGTCCGTGTGTGGAGGAAAAACAGATCTTTTGTTCTGAGCACACTCACATTTCCCGCCTTATTAGAGACTCTAGAAAGTAAGAGAATGCTTCTTGCTCTAAAGCAGAGTGTGTTTCATGGATGAGAACTGTGCTGTGTGTTTCCCTTCAGAAACGGAGTTAAATGCCAGGCTCTGGGTCTTCATACAAGCGAGACTTCGTTTCAGGTAAACGCAGTCACTTTTCAGGTCAAAGGAAGCTACATCATACAAGAAGCTCACACGTTTCTCGCTCTTAACTGAAAAGCATTGAATGTTCAAATACCTGTGGTTTGTATCAGTTTCAGAAGCAGAGTTGAACTAGATATGGTCCGTGTGTGTCGGAAACACAGTTCTTTTGTTCTGAGCACACTCACTTTTCCTGTCTTATTAGAGAATCTAGAAAGCAAGAGAATGCATCTTGCTCTAAAGCAGAGTGTGTTTCATGGATGAGAACTGTGCTGTGTGTTTCCCTTCAGAAACGGAGTTAAATGCCAGGCTCTGTGTCTTCCTACAAGCAATACTTCGTTTCAGGTAAACGCTGTCACTTTTCAGCTCACAGGAAGCTACATCGTTCATGAAGCTCACACGATTCTCGCTCTTAATGGAAAAGCATTGGATGTTCGAGTACCTGTGGTTTGTATCAGTTTCAGAAGCAGAGTTGAACTAGATATGTTCCGTGTGTGTAGGAAACTCAGTTCTTTTGTTCTGAGCACACTCATGTTTCCCGCCTTATTAGAGACTCCAGAAAGCAAGAGAATGCTTCTTGCTCTAAAGCAGAGTGTGTTTCATGGATGAGAACTGTGCTGTGTGTTTCCCTTCAGAAAGGGAGTATAATGCCAGGCTCTGTGTCTTCCTACAAGCAACACTTCGTTTCACGTAAACCCAGTCACTTTTCAGGTCAAAGGAAGCTACATCATTCAAGAAGCTCACACGTTTCTCGCTCTTAACTGAAAAGCATTGAATGTTCGAGTACCTGTGCTTTGTATCAGTTTCAGAAGCCAAGTTGAACTAGATATGGTCCATGTGTTTACGAAACACAGTTCTTTTGTTCTGAGCACACTCACGTCTCCCGCCTTATTAGAGACCCTAGAAAGCAAGAGAATGCTTCTTGCTCTAAAGCAGAGTGTGTTTCATGGATGAGAACTGTGCTGTGTGTTTCCCTTCAGAAACGGAGTTAAATGCCAGGCTCTGTGTCTTCCTACAAGCAATACTGCGTTTCAGGTAAACGCAGTCACTTTTCAGCTCAGAGGAAGCTACATCGTTCACGAAGCTCACACGTTTCTTGCTCTTAACTGAAAAGCATTGGATGTTCGAGGACCTGTGGTTTGTATCAGTTTCAGAAGCAGAGTTGAACAGGATATGGTCCGTGTGTGGATGAAAAACAGTTCTTTTGTTCTGAGCACACTCTCGTTTCCCGCCTTATTAGAGACTCTAGAAAGTCAGAGAATGCTTCTTGCTCTAAAGCAGAGTGTGTTTCATGGATGAGAACTGTGCTGTGTGTTTCCCTTCACAAACAGACTTAAATGCCAGGCTCTGGGTCTTCATACAAGCGAGCCTTCGTTTCAGGTAAACTCAGTCACTTTTCAGGTCAGGGGAAGCTACATCATTCAGGAAGCTCACACGTTTCTCGCTCTTAACTGAAAGGCATAGAATGTTCAAATACGTGTGGTTTGTATCAGTTTCAGAAGCAGAGTTGAACTAGATATGGTCCATGTGTGTCGGAAACACAGTTCATTGTACTGAGCACACTCACGTTTCCTGTCTTATTAGAGAATCTAGACAGCAAGAGAATGCTTCTTGCTCTAAAGCAGAGTGTGTTTCATGGATGAGAACTGTGCTGTTTGTTTCCCTTCAGAAACGGAGTTAAATGCCAGGCTCTGTGTCTTCCTACAAGCAAGACTTCGTTTCAGGTAAACGCTGTCACTTTTCAGATCACAGGAAGCTACATCGTTCATGAAGCTCACACGTTTCTCGCTCTTAATGGAAAAGCATTGGATGTTTGAGTACCTTTGGTTTGTATCAGTTTCAGAAGCAGAGTTGAACTAGGTATGGTCCGTGTGTGGAGGAAACACAGTTCTTTTGTTCTGAGCACACTCACGTTTCCCGCCTTATTAGAGACTCCAGAATGCAACAGAATGCTTCTTGCTCTAAAGCAGAGTGTGTTTCATGGATGAGAACTGTGCTGTGTGTTTCCCTTCAGAAACGGAGTTTAATGCCAGGCTCTGTGTCTTCCTACAAGCAAGACTTCGTTTCACGTAAACGCAGTCACTTTTCAGGTCAAAGGAAGCTACATCATTCAAGAAGCTCACACGTTTCTCGCTCTTAACTGAAAAGCATTGAATGTTCGAATACCAATGGTTTGTATCAGTTTCAGAAGCAGAGTTGAACTAGATATGTTCGGTGTGTGTAGGAAACACAGTTCTTTTGTTCTGAGCACACTCATGTTTCCCGCCTTTTTAGAGACTCCAGAAAGCAAGAGAATGCTTCTTGCTCTAAAGCAGAGTGTGTTTCATGGATGAGAACTGTGTTGTGTGTTTCCCTTCAGAAATGGAGTTTAATGCCAGTCTCTGTGTCTTCTTACAAGCAAGACTCGTTTCACGTAAACGCAGGCACTTTTCAGCTCAAATGAAGCTACATCATTCATGAAGCTCACACGTTTCTTGCTCTTAACTGTAAAGCATTGGATGTTCGAGGACCTGTAGTTTGCATCAGTTTCAGAAGCAGAGTTGAACTAGATATGGTCCGTGTGTGGAGGTAAAACAGTTCTTTTGTTCTGAGCACACTCACATTTCCCGCCTTATTAGAGACTCTAGAAAGTAAGAGAATGCTTCTTGCTCTAAAGCAGAGTGTGTTTCATGGATGAGAACTGTGCTGTGTGTTTCCCTTCAGAAAGGGAGTTTAATGCCAGGCTTTCTGTCTTCCTACAAGCAAGACTTCGTTACATGTAAACGCAGTCACTTTTCAGGTCAAAGGAAGCTACATCATTCAAGAAGCTCACACGTTTCTCGCTCTTAACTGAAAAGCATTGAATGTTCAAATACCTGTGGTTTGTATCAGTTTCAGAAGCAGAGTTGAACTAGATATGGTCCGTGTGTGTCGGAAACACAGTTCTTTTGTTCTGAGCACACTCACGTTTCCTGTCTTATTAGAGAATCTAGAAAGCAAGAGAATGCTTCTTGCTCTAAAGCAGAGTGTGTTTCATGGATGAGAACTGTGCTGTGTGTTTCCCTTCAGAAACGGAGTTAAATGCCAGGCTCTGTGTCTTACTACAAGCAAGACTTCGTTTCAGGTAAACGCTGTCACTTTTCAGCTCACAGGAAGCTACATCGTTCATGAAGCTCACACGATTCTCGCTCTTAATGGAAAAGCATTGGATGTTCGAGTACCTGTGGTTTGTATCAGTTTCAGAAGCAGAGTTGAACTAGATATGTTCCGTGTGTGTAGGAAACACAGTTCTTTTGTTCTGAGCACACTCATGTTTCCCTCCTTATTAGAGACTCCAGAAAGCAAGAGAATGCTTCTTGCTCTAAAGCAGAGTGTGTTTCATGGATGAGAACTGTGCTGTGTGTTTCCCTTCAGAAAGGGAGTATAATGCCAGGCTCTGTGTCTTCCTACAAGCAACACTTCGTTTCACGTAAACCCAGTCACTTTTCAGGTCAAAGGAAGCTACATCATTCAAGAAGCTCACACATTTCTCGCTCTTAACTGAAAAGCATTGAATGTTCGAGTACCTGTGCTTTGTATCAGTTTCAGAAGCCAGGTTGAACTAGATATGGTCCGTGTGTTTACGAAACACAGTTCTTTTGTTCTGAGCACGCTCACGTCTCCCGCCTTATTAGAGACCCTAGAAAGCAAGAGAATGCTTCTTGCTCTAAAGCAGAGTGTGTTTCATGGATGAGAACTGTGTTGTGTGTTTCCCTTCAGAAAGGGACTTTAATGCCAGTCTCTGTGTCTTCTTACAAGCAAGACTTCGTTTCACGTAAACGCAGGCACTTTTCAGCTCAAATGAAGCTACATCATTCACGAAGCTCACACGTTTCTTGCTCTTAACTGAAAAGCATTGGATGTTCGAGAACCTGTGGTTTGCATCAGTTTCAGAAGCACAGTTGAACTAGATATGGTCCGTGTGTGGAGGAAAAACAGTTCTTTTGTTCTGAGCACACTCACTTTTCCCGCCTTATTAGAGACTCTAGAAAGTCAGAGAATGCTTCTTGCTCTAAAGCAGAGTGTGTTTCATGGATGAGAACTGTGCTGTGTGTTTCCCTTCAGAAACGGAGTTTAATGCCAGTCTCTGTGTCTTCTTACAAGCAAGATTTCGTTTCACGTAAACGCAGGCACTTTTCAGGTCAAAGGATGCTACATCATTCAAGAAGCTCACACGTTTCTAGCTCTTAACTGAAAAGCATTGAATGTTTGAGTACCTGTGCTTTGTATCAGTTTCAGAAGCAGAGTTGAACTAGATATGGTCCGTGTATGTACGAAACACAGTTCTTTTGTTCTGAGCACACTCACGTCTCCTGCCTTATTAGAGACCCTAGAAAGCAAGAGAATGCTTCTTGCTCTAAAGCAGAGTGTGTTTCATGGATGAGAACTGTGCTGTGTGTTTCCCTTCAGAAACGGAGTTAAATGCCAGGCTCTGTGTCTTCCTACAAGCAATACTGCGTTTCAGGTAAACGCAGTCACTTTTCTACTAAAACGAAGCTACATCGTTCACGAAGCTCACACGTTTCTTGCTCTTAACTGAAAAGCATTGGATGTTCGAGGACCTGTGGTTTGTATCAGTTTCAGAAGCAGAGTTGAACTAGATATGGTCCGTGTGTGGATGAAAAACAGTTCTTTTGTTCTGAGCACATTCTCGTTTCCCGCCTTATTAGAGACTCTAGAAAGTAAGAGAATGCTTCTTGCTCTAAAGCAGAGTGTGTTTCATGGATGAGAACTGTGCTGTGTGTTTCCCTTCAGAAACGGAGTTAAATGCCAGGCTCTGGGTCTTCATACAAGCGAGCCTTCGTTTCAGGTAAACGCAGTCACTGTTCAGGTCCAAGGAAGCTACATCATTCAGGAAGCTCACACGTTTCTCGCTCTTAACTGAAAAGCATTGAATGTTCAAATACCTGTGGTTTGTATCAGTTTCAGAAGCAGAGTTGAACTAGATATGGTCCGTGTGTGTCGGAAACACAGTTCTTTTGTTCTGAGCACACTCACGTTTCCTGTCTTATTAGAGAATCTAGAAAGCAAGAGAATGCTTCTTGCTCTAAAGCAGAGTGTGTTTCATGGATGAGAACTGTGCTGTGTGTTTCCCTTCAGAAACGGAGTTAAATGCCAGGCTCTGTGTCTTCCTACAAGCAAGACTTCGTTTCACGTAAACACAGTCACTTTTCAGGTCAAAGGAAGCTACATCATTCAAGAAGCTCACACGTTTCTCGCTCTTAACTGAAATGCATTGAATGTTCGAATTCCAATGGATTGTATCAGTTTCAGAAGCAGAGTTGAACTAGATATGTTCGGTGTGTGTAGGAAACACAGTTCTTTGTTCTGAGCACACTCACGTTTCCCGCCTTATTAGAGACTCCAGAAAGCAAGAGAATGCTTCTTGCTCTAAAGCAGAGTGTGTTTCATGGATGAGAACTGTGCTGTGTGTTTCCCTTCAGAAACGGAGTTAAATGCCAGGCTCTGGGTCTTCATACAAGCGAGACTTCGTTTCAGGTAAACGCAGTCACTTTTCAGCTCAAAGGAAGCTATATCATTCTCAAAGCTCACACGTTTCCTGCTCTCAATTGAAAAGCATTGGATATTCGAGGATCTATGGTTTGTATCAGTTTCAGAAACAGAGTTGAACTAGATATGTTCAGTGTGTGTAGAAAACACAGTTCTTTTGTTCTGAGCACACTCACGTTTCCCGCCTTATTAGAGACTCCAGAAAGCAAGAGAATGCTTCTTGCTCTAAAGCAGAGTGTGTTTCATGGATGAGAACTGTGCCGTGTGTTTCCCTTCAGAAAGGGAGTTTAATGCCAGGCTTTGTGTCTTCCTACAAGCAAGACTTCGTTACACGTAAACGCAGTCACTTTTCAGGTCAAAGGAAGCTACATCATACAAGAAGCTCACACGTTTCTCGCTCTTAACTGAAAAGCATTGAATGTTCAAATACCTGTGGTTTGTATCAGTTTCAGAAGCAGAGTTGAACTAGATATGGTCCGTGTGTGTCGGAAACACAGTTCTTTTGTTCTGAGCACACTCACTTTTCCTGTCTTATTAGAGAATCTAGAAAGCAAGAGAATGCATCTTGCTCTAAAGCAGAGTGTGTTTCATGGATGAGAACTGTGCTGTGTGTTTCCCTTCAGAAACGGAGTTAAATGCCAGGCTCTGTGTCTTCCTACAAGCAATACTTCGTTTCAGGTAAACGCTGTCACTTTTCAGCTCACAGGAAGCTACATCGTTCATGAAGCTCACACGATTCTCGCTCTTAATGGAAAAGCATTGGATGTTCGAGTACCTGTGGTTTGTATCAGTTTCAGAAGCAGAGTTGAACTAGATATGTTCCGTGTGTGTAGGAAACTCAGTTCTTTTGTTCTGAGCACACTCATGTTTCCCGCCTTATTAGAGACTCCAGAAAGCAAGAGAATGCTTCTTGCTCTAAAGCAGAGTGTGTTTCATGGATGAGAACTGTGCTGTGTGTTTCCCTTCAGAAACGGAGTATAATGCCAGGCTCTGTGTCTTCCTACAAGCAACACTTCGTTTCACGTAAACCCAGTCACTTTTCAGGTCAAAGGAAGCTACATCATTCAAGAAGCTCACACGTTTCTCGCTCTTAACTGAAAAGCATTGAATTTTCGAGTACCTGTGCTTTGTATCAGTTTCAGAAGCCAAGTTGAACTAGATATGGTCCATGTGTTTACGAAACACAGTTCTTTTGTTCTGAGCACACTCACGTCTCCCGCCTTATTAGAGACCCTAGAAAGCAAGAGAATGCTTCTTGCTCTAAAGCAGAGTGTGTTTCATGGATGAGAACTGTGCTGTGTGTTTCCCTTCAGAAATGGAGTTAAATGCCAGGCTCTGTGTATTCCTACAAGCAATACTGCGTTTCAGGTAAACGCAGTCACTTTTCAGCTCAGAGGAAGCTACATCGTTCACGAAGCTCAAACGTTTCTTGCTCTTAACTGAAAAGCATTGGATGTTCGAGGACCTGTGGTTTGTATCAGTTTCAGAAGCAGAGTTGAACAGGATATGGTCCGTGTGTGGATGAAAAACAGTTCTTTTGTTCTGAGCACACTCTCGTTTCCCGCCTTATTAGAGACTCTAGAAAGTCAGAGAATGCTTCTTGCTCTAAAGCAGAGTGTGTTTCATGGATGAGAACTGTGCTGTGTGTTTCCCTTCACAAACGGACTTAAATGCCAGGCTCTGGGTCTTCATACAAGCGAGCCTTCGTTTCAGGTAAACTCAGTCACTTTTCAGGTCAGGGGAAGCTACATCATTCAGGAAGCTCACACGTTTCTCGCTCTTAACTGAAAGGCATTGAATGTTCAAATACGTGTGGTTTGTATCAGTTTCAGAAGCAGAGTTGTACTAGATATGGTCCGTGTGTGTCGGAAACACAGTTCTTTTGTACTGAGCACACTCACGTTTCCTGTCTTATTAGAGAATCTAGACAGCAAGAGAATGCTTCTTGCTCTAAAGCAGAGTGTGTTTCATGGATGAGAACTGTGCTGTTTGTTTCCCTTCAGAAACGGAGTTAAATGCCAGGCTCTGTGTCTTCCTACAAGCAAGACTTCGTTTCAGGTAAACGCTGTCACTTTTCAGATCACAGGAAGCTACATCGTTCATGAAGCTCACACGTTTCTCGCTCTTAATGGAAAAGCATTGGATGTTTGAGTACCTGTGGTTTGTATCAGTTTCAGAAGCAGAGTTGAACTAGGTATGGTCCGTGTGTGGAGGAAACACAGTTCTTTTGTTCTGAGCACACTCACGTTTCCCGCCTTATTAGAGACTCCAGAATGCAACAGAATGCTTCTTGCTCTAAAGCAGAGTGTGTTTCATGGATGAGAACTGTGCTGTCTGTTTCCCTTCAGAAACGGAGTTTAATGCCAGGCTCTGTGTCTTCCTACAATCAAGACTTCGTTTCACGTAAACGCAGTCACTTTTCAGGTCAAAGGAAGCTATACATCATTCAAGAAGCTCACACGTTTCTCGCTCTTAACTGAAAAGCATTGAATGTTCGAATACCTATGGTTTGTATCAGTTTCAGAAGCAGAGTTGAACTAGATATGGTCCGTGTGTGTACGAAACACATTTCTTTTGTTCTGAGCACACTCACGTTTCCTGTCTTATTAGAGAATCTAGAAAGCAAGAGAATGCTTCTTGCTCTAAAGCAGAGTGTGTTTCATGGATGAGAACTGTGCTGTTTGTTTCCCTTCAGAAACGGAGTTAAATGCCAGGCTCTGTGTCTTCCTACAAGCAAGACTTCGTTTCAGGTAAACGCTGTCACTTTTCAGCTCACAGGAAGCTACATCGTTCATGAAGCTCACACGTTTCTCGCTCTTAATGGAAAAGCATTGGATGTTAGAGTACCTTTGGTTTGTGTCAGTTTCAGAAGCAGAGTTGAACTAGATATGGTCCGTGTGTGGAGGAAACACAGTTCTTTTGTTCTGAGCACACTCACGTCTCCCGCCTTATTAGAGACTCCAGAATGCAACAGAATGCTTCTTGCTCTAAAGCAGAGTGTGTTTCATGGATGAGAACTGTGCTGTCTGTTTCCCTTCAGAAACGGAGTTTAATGCCAGGCTCTGTGTCTTCCTACAAGCAAGACTTCGTTTCACGTAAACCCAGTCACTTTTCAGGTCAAAGGAAGCTACATCATTCAAGAAGCTCACACGTTTCTCGCTCTTAACTGAAAAGCATTGAATGTTCGAATACCAATGGTTTGTATCAGTTTCAGAAGCAGAGTTGAACTAGATATGTTCGGTGTGTGTAGGAAACACAGTTCTTTTGTTCTGAGCACACTCATGTTTCCCGCCTTTTTAGAGACTCCAGAAAGCAAGAGAATGCTTCTTGCTCTAAAGCAGAGTGTGTTTCATGGATGAGAACTGTGTTGTGTGTTTCCCTTCAGAAAGGGAGTTTAATGCCAGTCTCTGTGTCTTCTTACAAGCAAGACTCGTTTCACGTAAACGCAGGCACTTTTAAGCTCAAATGAAGCTACATCATTCATGAAGCTCACACGTTTCTTGCTCTTAACTGAAAAGCATTGGATGTTCGAGGACCTGTAGTTTGCATCAGTTTCAGAAGCAGAGTTGAACTAGATATGGTCCGTGTGTGGAGGTAAAACAGTTCTTTTGTTCTGAGCACACTCACATTTCCCGCCTTATTAGAGACTCTAGAAAGTAAGAGAATGCTTCTTGCTCTAAAGCAGAGTGTGTTTCATGGATGAGAACTGTGCTGTGTGTTTCCCTTCAGAAAGGGAGTTTAATGCCAGGCTTTCTGTCTTCCTACAAGCAAGACTTCGTTACACGTAAACGCAGTCACTTTTCAGGTCAAAGGAAGCTACATCATTCAAGAAGCTCACACGTTTCTCGCTCTTAACTGAAAAGCATTGAATGTTCAAATACCTGTGGTTTGTATCAGTTTCAGAAGCAGAGTTGAACTAGATATGGTCCGTGTGTGTCGGAAACACAGTTCTTTTGTTCTGAGCACACTCACGTTTCCTGTCTTATTAGAGAATCTAGAAAGCAAGAGAATGCTTCTTGCTCTAAAGCAGAGTGTGTTTCATGGATGAGAACTGTGCTGTGTGTTTCCCTTCAGAAACGGAGTTAAATGCCAGGCTCTGTGTCTTCCTACAAGCAAGATTTCGTTTCAGGTAAACGCTGTCACTTTTCAGCTTACAGGAAGCTACATCGTTCATGAAGCTCACACGATTCTCGCTCTTAATGGAAAAGCATTGGATGTTCGAGTACCTGTGGTTTGTATCAGTTTCAGAAGCAGAGTTGAACTAGATATGTTCCGTGTGTGTAGGAAACACAGTTCTTTTGTTCTGAGCACACTCATGTTTCCCTCCTTATTAGAGACTCCAGAAAGCAAGAGAATGCTTCTTGCTCTAAAGCAGAGTGTGTTTCATGGATGAGAACTGTGCTGTGTGTTTCCCTTCAGAAAGGGAGTATAATGCCAGGCTCTGTGTCTTCCTACAAGCAACACTTCGTTTCACGTAAACCCAGTCACTTTTCAGGTCAAAGGAAGCTACATCATTCAAGAAGCTCACACATTTCTCGCTCTTAACTGAAAAGCATTGAATGTTCGAGTACCTGTGCTTTGTATCAGTTTCAGAAGCCAAGTTGAACTAGATATGGTCCGTGTGTTTACGAAACACAGTTCTTTTGTTCTGAGCACACTCACGTCTCCCGCCTTATTAGAGACCCTAGAAAGCAAGAGAATGCTTCTTGCTCTAAAGCAGAGTGTGTTTCATGGATGAGAACTGTGTTGTGTGTTTCCCTTCAGAAAGGGAGTTTAATGCCAGTCTCTGTGTCTTCTTACAAGCAAGACTTCGTTTCACGTAAACGCAGGCACTTTTCAGCTCAAATGAAGCTACATCATTCACGAAGCTCACACGTTTCTTGCTCTTAACTGAAAAGCATTGGATGTTCGAGAACCTGTGGTTTGCATCAGTTTCAGAAGCACAGTTGAACTAGATATGGTCCGTGTGTGGAGGAAAAACAGTTCTTTTGTTCTGAGCACACTCACTTTTCCCGCCTTATTAGAGACTCTAGAAAGTCAGAGAATGCTTCTTGCTCTAAAGCAGAGTGTGTTTCATGGATGAGAACTGTGCTGTGTGTTTCCCTTCAGAAACGGAGTTGAATGCCAGGCTCTTGGTCTTCATACAAGCAAGACTTCGTTTCATGTAAACGCAGTCACTTTTCAGCTCAAAGGAAGCTACATCATTCAAGAAGCTCACACGTTTCTCGCTCTTAACTGAAAAGCATTGAATGTTCGAATATCTGTGGTTTGTATCAGTTTCAGAAGCAGAGTTGAACTAGATATGGTCTGTGTGTGTCGGAAACACAGTTCTTTTGTTCCGAGCACACTCACGTTTCCAGTCTTATTAGAGAATCTAGAAAGCAAGAGAATGCTTCTTGCTCTAAAGCAGAGTGTGTTTCATGGATGAGAACTGTGCTGTGTGTTTCCCTTCAGAAACGGAGTTAAATGCCAGGCTCTGGGTCTTCATACAAGCGAGACTTCGTTTCAGGTAAATGCAGTCACATTTCAACTCAAAGGAAGCTATATCATTCACAAAGCTCACACGTTTCCCGCTCTTAATTGAAAAGCATTGGATGTTCGAGGACTTGTGGTTTGTATCAGTTTCAGAAGCAGAGTTGAACTAGATATGTTCGGTGGGTGTAGGAAACACAGTTCTTTTGTTCTGAGCACACTCACGTTTCCTGCCTTATTAGAGACTCCTGAAAGCAAGACAATGCTTCTTGCTCTAAAGCAGAGTGTGTTTCATGGATGAGAACTGTGCTGTGTGTTTCCCTTCAGAAACGGAGTTAAATGCCAGGCTCTGGGTCTTCATACAAGCGAGACTTCGTTTGAGGTAAACGCAGTCACTTTTCAGCTCAAAGGAAGCTACATCGTTCACGAAGCTCACACGTTTCTTGCTCTTAACTGAAAAGCATTGGATGTTCGAGGACCTGTGGTTTGTATCAGTTTCAGAAGTAGAGTTGAACTAGATATGGTCCGTTTGTGGATGAAAAACAGTTCTTTTGTTCTGAGCACACTCTTGTTTCCCGCCTTATTAGAGACTCTAGAAAGTAAGAGAATGCTTCTTGCTCTAAAGCAGAGTGTGTTTCATGGATGAGAACTGTGCTGTGTGTTTCCCTTCAGAAACGGAGTTAAATGCCAGGCTCTGGGTCTTCATACAAGCGAGACTTCGTTTCAGGTAAACGCAGTCACTTTTCAGCTCAAAGGTAGCTATATCATTCACAAAGCTCACACGATTCCCGCTCTTAATTGAAAAGCATTGGATGTTCGAGGACCTGTGGTTTGTATCAGTTTCAGAAGCAGAGTTGAACTAGATATGTTCCGTGTGTGTAGGAAACACAGTTCTTTTGTTCTGAGAACACTCACGTTTCCCGCCTTATTAGAGACTCCAGAAAGCAAGAGAATGCTTCTTGCTCTAAAGCAGAGTGTGTTTCATGGATGAGAACTGTGCTGTGTGTTTCCCTTCAGAAACGGAGTTTAATGCCAGGCTCTGTGTCTTCCTACAAGCAAGACTTCGTTTCAGGTAAACGCTGTTACTTTTCAGCTCACAGGAAGCTACATCGTTCATGAAGCTCACACGTATCTCGCTCTTAATGGAAAAGCATTGGATGTTTGAGGACCTGTGGTTTGTATCAGTTTCAGAAGCAGAGTTGAACTAGATATGGTCCGTGTGTTTACGAAACACAGTTCTTTTGTTCTGAGCACACTCACATTTCCCGCCTTATTAGAGACTCCAGAAAGCAAGAGAATGCTTCTTGCTCTAAAGCAGAGTGTGTTTCATGGATGAGAACTGTGCTGTGTGTTTCCCTTCAGAAACGGAGTTTAATGCCAGGCTCTGTGTCTTCCTACAAGCAAGACTTCGTTTCACGTAAACGCAGTCACTTTTCAGGTCAAAGGAAGCTACATCATTCAAGAAGCTCACACGTTTCTCGCTCTTAACTGAAAAGCATTGAATGTTCGAATACCTATGGTTTGTATCAGTTTCAGAAGCACAGTTGAACTAGATATGGTCCGTGTGTGGAGGAAAAACAGTTCTTTTGTTCTGAGCACACTCACATTTCCCGCCTTATTAGAGACTCTAGAAAGTAAGAGAATGCTTCTTGCTCTAAAGCAGAGTGTGTTTCATGGATGAGAACTGTGCTGTGTGTTTCCCTTCAGAAACGGAGTTAAATGCCAGGCTCTTGGTTTTCATACAAGCAAGACTTCATTTCACGTAAACGCAGTCAAATTTCAGCTCAAAGGAAGCTACATCATTCAAGAAGCTCACACGTTTCTCGCTCTTAACTGAAAAGCATTGAATGTTCGAATACCTGTGGTTTGTATCAGTTTCAGAAGCAGAGTTGAACTAGATATGGTCCGTGTGTGTCGGAAACACAGTTCTTTTGTTCTGAGCACACTAACGTTTCCTGTCTTATTAGAGAATCTAGAAAGCAAGAGAATGCCTCTTGCTCTAAAGCAGAGTGTGTTTCATGGATGAGAACTGTGCTGTGTGTTTCCCTTCAAAAACGGAGTTAAATGCCAGGCTCTGTGTCTTCCTACAAGCAAGACTTCGTTTCAGGTAAACGCTGTCACTTTTCAGCTCACAGGAAGCTACATCATTCATGAGCTCACACGTTTCTCGCTCTTAAAGGAAAAGTATTGCATGTTCGAGTACCTGTGGTTTGTATCAGTTTCAGAAGCAGAGTTGAACTAGATATGGTCCGTGTGTGTCGGAAACACAGTTCTTTTGTTCTGAGCACACTCACGTCTCCCGCCTTATTAGAGACCCTAGAAAGCAAGAGAATGCTTCTTGCTCTAAAGGAGATTGTGTTTCATGGATGAGAACTGTGCTGTGTGTTTCCCTTCAGAAACAGAGTTAAATGCCAGACTCTGGGTCTTCATACAAGCAAGACTTCGTTTCAGGTAAACGCAGTCACTTTTCAGCTCAAAGGAAGCTATATCATTCACAAAGATCACACGATTCCCGCTCTTAATTGAAAAGCATTGGATTTTCGAGGACCTGTGGTTTGTATCAGTTTCAGAAGCAGAGTTGAACTAGATATGTTCCGTGTGTGTAGGAAACACAGTTCTTTTGTTCTGAGCACACTCACGTTTCCCGCCTTATTAGAGACTCCAGAAAGCAAGAGAATGCTTCTTGCTCTAAAGCAGAGTGTGTTTCATGGATGAGAACTGTGCTGTGTGTTTCCCATCAGAAAGGGAGTATAATGCCAGGCTCTGTGTCTTCCTACAAGCAACACTTCGTTTCACGTAAACCCAGTCACTTTTCAGGTCAAAGGAAGCTACATCATTCAAGAAGCTCACACGTTTCTCGCTCTTAACTGAAAAGCATTGAATGTTCGAGTACCTGTGCTTTGTATCAGTTTCAGAAGCAGAGTTGAACTAGATATGGTCCGTGTGTTTACAAAACACAGTTCTCTTGTTCTGAGCACACTCATGTCTCCCGCCTTATTAGAGACCCTAGAAAGCAAGAGAATGCTTCTTGCTCTAAAGCAGAGTGTGTTTCATGGATGAGAACTGTGTTGTGTGTTTCCCTTCAGAAAGGGAGTTTAATGCCAGGCTCTGTGTCTTCCTACAAGCAAGACTTCGTTTAAGGTAAACGCTGTCACTTTTCAGCTCACAGGAAGCTACATCATTCATGAGCTCACACGTTTCTCGCTCTTAAAGGAAAAGCATTGGATGTTCGAGTACCTGAGCTTTGTATCAGTTTCAGAAGCAGAGTTGAACTAGATATGGTCCGTGTGTGTAGGAAACACAGTTCTTTTGTTCTGAGCACACTCACGTCTCCCGCCTTATTAGAGACCCTAGAAAGCAAGAGAATGCTTCTTGCTCTAAAGGAGATTGTGTTTCATGGATGAGAACTGTGCTGTGTGTTTCCCTTCAGAAACGGAGTTAAATGCCAGGCTCTGTGTCTTCCGACAAGCAATACTGCGTTTCAGGTAAACGCAGTCACTTTTCAGCTCAAAGGAAGCTACATCGTTCACGAAGCTCACACGTTTCTTGCTCTTAACTGAAAAGCATTGGATGTTCGAGGACCTGTGGTTTATATCAGTTTCAGAAACAGAGTTGAACTAGATATGGTCCGTTTGTGGATGAAAAACAGTTCTTTTGTTCTGAGCACACTATTGTTTCCCGCCTTATTAGAGACACTAGAAAGTCAGAGAATGCTTCTTGCTCTAAAGCAGAGTGTGTTTCATGGATGAGAACTGTGCTGTGTGTTTCCCTTCAGAAACGGAGTTAAATGCCAGGCTCTGGGTCTTCATACAAGCGAGACTTCGTTTCAGGTAAATGCAGTCACATTTCAACTCAAAGGAAGCTATATCATTCACAAAGCTCACACGTTTCCCGCTCTTAATTGAAAAGCATTGGATGTTCGAGGACTTGTGGTTTGTATCAGTTTCAGAAGCAGAGTTGAACTAGATATGTTCGGTGGGTGTAGGAAACACAGTTCTTTTGTTCTGAGCACACTCACGTTTCCCGCCTTATTAGAGACTCCTGAAAGCAAGACAATGCTTCTTGCTCTAAAGCAGAGTGTGTTTCATGGATGAGAACTGTGCTGTGTGTTTCCCTTCAGAAACGGAGTTAAATGCCAGGCTCTGGGTCTTCATACAAGCGAGACTTCGTTTGAGGTAAACGCAGTCACTTTTCAGCTCAAAGGAAGCTACATCGTTCACGAAGCTCACACGTTTCTTGCTCTTAACTGAAAAGCATTGGATGTTCGAGGACCTGTGGTTTGTATCAGTTTCAGAAGTAGAGTTGAACTAGATATGGTCCGTTTGTGGATGAAAAACAGTTCTTTTGTTCTGAGCACACTCTTGTTTCCCGCCTTATTAGAGACTCTAGAAAGTAAGAGAATGCTTCTTGCTCTAAAGCAGAGTGTGTTTCATGGATGAGAACTGTGCTGTGTGTTTCCCTTCAGAAACGGAGTTAAATGCCAGGCTCTGGGTCTTCATACAAGCGAGACTTCGTTTCAGGTAAACGCAGTCACTTTTCAGCTCAAAGGTAGCTATATCATTCACAAAGCTCACACGATTCCCGCTCTTAATTGAAAAGCATTGGATGTTCGAGGACCTGTGGTTTGTATCAGTTTCAGAAGCAGAGTTGAACTAGATATGTTCCGTGTGTGTAGGAAACACAGTTCTTTTGTTCTGAGAACACTCACGTTTCCCGCCTTATTAGAGACTCCAGAAAGCAAGAGAATGCTTCTTGCTCTAAAGCAGAGTGTGTTTCATGGATGAGAACTGTGCTGTGTGTTTCCCTTCAGAAACGGAGTTTAATGCCAGGCTCTGTGTCTTCCTACAAGCAAGACTTCGTTTCAGGTAAACGCTGTTACTTTTCAGCTCACAGGAAGCTACATCGTTCATGAAGCTCACACGTATCTCGCTCTTAATGGAAAAGCATTGGATGTTTGAGGACCTGTGGTTTGTATCAGTTTCAGAAGCAGAGTTGAACTAGATATGGTCCGTGTGTTTACGAAACACAGTTCTTTTGTTCTGAGCACACTCACATTTCCCGCCTTATTAGAGACTCCAGAAAGCAAGAGAATGCTTCTTGCTCTAAAGCAGAGTGTGTTTCATGGATGAGAACTGTGCTGTGTGTTTCCCTTCAGAAACGGAGTTTAATGCCAGGCTCTGTGTCTTCCTACAAGCAAGACTTCGTTTCACGTAAACGCAGTCACTTTTCAGGTCAAAGGAAGCTACATCATTCAAGAAGCTCACACGTTTCTCGCTCTTAACTGAAAAGCATTGAATGTTCGAATACCTATGGTTTGTATCAGTTTCAGAAGCACAGTTGAACTAGATATGGTCCGTGTGTGGAGGAAAAACAGTTCTTTTGTTCTGAGCACACTCACATTTCCCGCCTTATTAGAGACTCTAGAAAGTAAGAGAATGCTTCTTGCTCTAAAGCAGAGTGTGTTTCATGGATGAGAACTGTGCTGTGTGTTTCCCTTCAGAAACGGAGTTAAATGCCAGGCTCTTGGTTTTCATACAAGCAAGACTTCATTTCACGTAAACGCAGTCAAATTTCAGCTCAAAGGAAGCTACATCATTCAAGAAGCTCACACGTTTCTCGCTCTTAACTGAAAAGCATTGAATGTTCGAATACCTGTGGTTTGTATCAGTTTCAGAAGCAGAGTTGAACTAGATATGGTCCGTGTGTGTCGGAAACACAGTTCTTTTGTTCTGAGCACACTAACGTTTCCTGTCTTATTAGATAATCTAGAAAGCAAGAGAATGCCTCTTGCTCTAAAGCAGAGTGTGTTTCATGGATGAGAACTGTGCTGTGTGTTTCCCTTCAAAAACGGAGTTAAATGCCAGGCTCTGTGTCTTCCTACAAGCAAGACTTCGTTTCAGGTAAACGCTGTCACTTTTCAGCTCACAGGAAGCTACATCATTCATGAGCTCACACGTTTCTCGCTCTTAAAGGAAAAGTATTGCATGTTCGAGTACCTGTGGTTTGTATCAGTTTCAGAAGCAGAGTTGAACTAGATATGGTCCGTGTGTGTCGGAAACACAGTTCTTTTGTTCTGAGCACACTCACGTCTCCCGCCTTATTAGAGACCCTAGAAAGCAAGAGAATGCTTCTTGCTCTAAAGGAGATTGTGTTTCATGGATGAGAACTGTGCTGTGTGTTTCCCTTCAGAAACGGAGTTAAATGCCAGACTCTGGGTCTTCATACAAGCAAGACTTCGTTTCAGGTAAACGCAGTCACTTTTCAGCTCAAAGGAAGCTATATCATTCACAAAGATCACACGATTCCCGCTCTTAATTGAAAAGCATTGGATTTTCGAGGACCTGTGGTTTGTATCAGTTTCAGAAGCAGAGTTGAACTAGATATGTTCCGTGTGTGTAGGAAACACAGTTCTTTTGTTCTGAGCACACTCACGTTTCCCGCCTTATTAGAGACTCCAGAAAGCAAGAGAATGCTTCTTGCTCTAAAGCAGAGTGTGTTTCATGGATGAGAACTGTGCTGTGTGTTTCCCATCAGAAAGGGAGTATAATGCCAGGCTCTGTGTCTTCCTACAAGCAACACTTCGTTTCACGTAAACCCAGTCACTTTTCAGGTCAAAGGAAGCTACATCATTCAAGAAGCTCACACGTTTCTCGCTCTTAACTGAAAAGCATTGAATGTTCGAGTACCTGTGCTTTGTATCAGTTTCAGAAGAAGAGTTGAACTAGATATGGTCCGTGTGTTTACAAAACACAGTTCTTTTGTTCTGAGCACACTCATGTCTCCCGCCTTATTAGAGACCCTAGAAAGCAAGAGAATGCTTCTTGCTCTAAAGCAGAGTGTGTTTCATGGATGAGAACTGTGTTGTGTGTTTCCCTTCAGAAAGGGAGTTTAATGCCAGTCTCTGTGTCTTCTTACAAGCAAGACTTCGTTTCACGTAAACGCAGGCACTTTTCAGCTCAAATGAAGCTACATCATTCACGAAGCTCACACGTTTCTTGCTCTTAACTGAAAAGCATTGGATGTTCGAGAACCTGTGGTTTGCATCAGTTTCAGAAGCACAGTTGAACTAGATATGGTCCGTGTGTGGAGGAAAAACAGTTCTTTTGTTCTGAGCACACTCACATTTCCCGCCTTATTAGAGACTCTAGAAAATGAGAGAATGCTTCTTGTTCTAAAGCAGAGTGTGTTTCATGGATGAGAACTGTGCTGTGTGTTTCCCTTCAGAAACGGAGTTAAATGCCAGGCTCTTGGTCTTCATACAAGCAAGACTTCGTTTCACGTAAACGCAGTCACTTTTCAGCTCAAAGGAAGCTACATCATTCAAGAAGCTCACACGTTTCTCGCTCTTAACTGAAAAGCATTGAATGTTCGAATACCTGTGGTTTGTATCAGTTTCAGAAGCAGAGTTGAACTAGATATGGTCTGTGTGTGTCGGAAACACAGTTCTTTTGTTCTGAGCACACTCACGTTTCCAGTCTTATTAGAGAATCTAGAAAGCAAGAGAATGCTTCTTGCTCTAAAGCAGAGTGTGTTTCATGGATGAGAACTGTGCTGTGTGTTTCCCTTCAAAAACGGAGTTAAATGCCAGGCTCTGTGTCTTCCTACAAGCAAGACTTCGTTTAAGGTAAACGCTGTCACTTTTCAGCTCACAGGAAGCTACATCATTCATGAGCTCACACGTTTCTCGCTCTTAAAGGAAAAGCATTGGATGTTCGAGTACCTGTGCTTTGTATCAGTTTCAGAAGCAGAGTTGAACTAGATATGGTCCGTGTGTGTAGGAAACACAGTTCTTTTGTTCTGAGCACACTCAAGTCTCCCGCCTTATTAGAGATCCTAGAAAGCAAGAGAATGCTTCTTGCTCTAAAGGAGATTGTGTTTCATGGATGAGAACTGTGCTGTGTGTTTCCCTTCAGAAACGGAGTTAAATGCCAGGCTCTGTGTCTTCCGACAAGCAATACTGCGTTTCAGGTAAACGCAGTCACTTTTCAGCTCAAAGGAAGCTACATCGTTCACGAAGCTCACACGTTTCTTGCTCTTAACTGAAAAGCATTGGATGTTCGAGGACCTGTGGTTTATATCAGTTTCAGAAACAGAGTTGAACTAGATATGGTCCGTTTGTGGATGAAAAACAGTTCTTTTGTTCTGAGCACACTATTGTTTCCCGCCTTATTAGAGACACTAGAAAGTCAGAGAATGCTTCTTGCTCTAAAGCAGAGTGTGTTTCATGGATGAGAACTGTGCTGTGTGTTTCCCTTCAGAAACGGAGTTAAATGCCAGGCTCTGGGTCTTCATACAAGCGAGACTTCGTTTCAGGTAAATGCAGTCACATTTCAGCTCAAAGGAAGCTATATCATTCACAAAGCTCACACGTTTCCCGCTCTTAATTGAAAAGCATTGGATGTTCGAGGACTTGTGGTTTGTATCAGTTTCATAAGCAGAGTTGAACTAGATATGTTCGGTGTGTGTAGGAAACACAGTTCTTTTGTTCTGAGCACACTCACGTTTCCCGCCTTATTAGAGACTCCTGAAAGCAAGACAATGCTTCTTGCTCTAAAGCAGAGTGTGTTTCATGGATGAGAACTGTGCTGTGTGTTTCCCTTCAGAAACGGAGTTAAATGCCAGGCTCTGGGTCTTCATACAAGCGAGACTTCGTTTGAGGTAAACGCAGTCACTTTTCAGCTCAAAGGAAGCTACATCGTTCACGAAGCTCACACGTTTCTTGCTCTTAACTGAAAAGCATTGGATGTTCGAGGACCTGTGGTTTGTATCAGTTTCAGAAGCAGAGTTGAACTAGATATGGTCCGTGTGTTTACGAAACACAGTTCTTTTGTTCTGAGCACACTCACATTTCCCGCCTTATTAGAGACTCCAGAAAGCAAGAGAATGCTTCTTGCTCTAAAGCAGAGTGTGTTTCATGGATGAGAACTGTGCTGTGTGTTTCCCTTCAGAAACGGAGTTTAATGCCAGGCTCTGTGTCTTCCTACAAGCAAGACTTCGTTTCACGTAAACGCAGTCACTTTTCAGGTCAAAGGAAGCTACATCATTCAAGAAGCTCACACGTTTCTCGCTCTTAAATGAAAAGCATTGAATGTTCGAATACCTATGGTTTGTATCAGTTTCAGAAGCAGAGTTGAACTAGATATGTTCGGTGTGTGTAGGAAACACAGTTCTTTTGTTCTGAGCACACTCACGTTTCCCGCCTTATTAGAGACTCCAGAAAGCAAGAGAATGCTTCTTGCTCTAAAGCAGAATGTGTTTCATGGATGAGAACTGTGTTGTGTGTTTCCCTTCAGAATGGGAGTTTAATGCCAGTCTCTGTGTCTTCTTACAAGCAAGACTTCGTTTCACGTAAACGCAGCCACTTTTCAGCTCAACTGTAGCTACATCATTCACGAAGCTAACACGTTTCTTGCTCTTAACTGAAAAGCATTGGATGTTCGAGGACCTGTGGTTTGCATCAGTTTCAGAAGCACAGTTGAACTAGATATGGTCCGTGTGTGGAGGAAAAACAGTTCTTTTGTTCTGAGCACACTCACATTTCCCGCCTTATTAGAGACTCTAGAAAGTAAGAGAATGCTTCTTGCTCTAAAGCAGAGTGTGTTTCATGGATGAGAACTGTGCTGTGTGTTTCCCTTCAGAAACGGAGTTAAATGCCAGGCTCTTGGTTTTCATACAAGCAAGACTTCATTTCACGTAAACGCAGTCAAATTTCAGCTCAAAGGAAGCTACATCATTCAAGAAGCTCACACGTTTCTCGCTCTTAACTGAAAAGCATTGAATGTTCGAATACCTGTGGTTTGTATCAGTTTCAGAAGCAGAGTTGAACTAGATATGGTCCGTGTGTGTCGGAAACACAGTTCTTTGTTCTGAGCACACTAACGTTTCCTGTCTTATTAGAGAATCTAGAAAGCAAGAGAATGCCTCTTGCTCTAAAGCAGAGTGTGTTTCATGGATGAGAACTGTGCTGTGTGTTTCCCTTCAAAAACGGAGTTAAATGCCAGGCTCTGTGTCTTCCTACAAGCAAGACTTCGTTTCAGGTAAACGCTGTCACTTTTTAGCTCACAGGAAGCTACATCATTCATGAGCTCACACGTTTCTCGCTCTTAAAGGAAAAGTATTGCATGTTCGAGTACCTGTGGTTTGTATCAGTTTCAGAAGCAGAGTTGAACTAGATATGGTCCGTGTGTGTCGGAAACACAGTTCTTTTGTTCTGAGCACACTCACGTCTCCCGCCTTATTAGAGACCCTAGAAAGCAAGCGAATGCTTCTTGCTCTAAAGGAGATTGTGTTTCATGGATGAGAACTGTGCTGTGTGTTTCCCTTCAGAAACGGAGTTAAATGCCAGACTCTGGGTCTTCATACAAGCAAGACTTCGTTTCAGGTAAACGCAGTCACTTTTCAGCTCAAAGGAAGCTATATCATTCACAAAGATCACACGATTCCCGCTCTTAATTGAAAAGCATTGGATGTTCGAGGACGTGTGTGGTTTGTATCAGTTTCAGAAGCAGAGTTGAACTAGATATGTTCCGTGTGTGTAGGAAACACAGTTCTTTGGTTCTGAGCACACTCACGTTTGCCGCCTTATTAGAGACTCCAGAAAGCAAGAGAATGCTTCTTGCTCTAAAGCAGAGTGTGTTTCATGGATGAGAACTGTGCTGTGTGTTTCCCTTCAGAAAGGGAGTTTAATGCCTGTCTCTGTGTCTTCTTATAAGCAAGACTTCGTTTCACGTAAACGCAGTCACTTTTCAGGTCAAAGGAAGCTACCTCATTCAAGAAGCTCACACGTTTCTTGCTCTTAACTGAAAAGCATTGAATGTTCGAATACCTGTGGTTTGTATCAGTTTCAGAAGCAGAGTTGAACTAGATATGGTCCGTGTGTGACGGGAAACACAGTTCATTTGTTCTGAGCACACTCACGTTTCCCGCCTTATTAGAGACTCCTGAAAGCAAGAGAATGCTTCTTGCTCTAAAGCAGAGTGTGTTTCATGGATGAGAACTGTGCTGTGTGTTTCCCATCAGAAAGGGAGTATAATGCCAGGCTCTGTGTCTTCCTACAAGCAACACTTCGTTTCACGTAAACCCAGTCACTTTTCAGGTCAAAGGAAGCTACATCATTCAAGAAGCTCACACGTTTCTCGCTCTTAACTGAAAAGCATTGAATGTTCGAGTACCTGTGCTTTGTATCAGTTTCAGAAGCAGAGTTGAACTAGATATGGTCCGTGTGTTTACAAAACACAGTTCTTTTGTTCTGAGCACACTCATGTCTCCCGCCTTATTAGAGACCCTAGAAAGCAAGAGAATGCTTCTTGCTCTAAAGCAGAGTGTGTTTCATGGATGAGAACTGTGTTGTGTGTTTCCCTTCAGAAAGGGAGTTTAATGCCAGTCTCTGTGTCTTCTTACAAGCAAGACTTCGTTTCACGTAAACGCAGGCACTTTTCAGCTCAAATGAAGCTACATCATTCACGAAGCTCACACGTTTCTTGCTCTTAACTGAAAAGCATTGGATGTTCGAGGACCTGTGGTTTGCATCAGTTTCAGAAGCACAGTTGAACTAGATATGGTCCGTGTGTGGAGGAAAAACAGTTCTTTTGTTCTGAGCACACTCACATTTCCCGCCTTATTAGAGACTCTAGAAAGTAAGAGAATGCTTCTTGCTCTAAAGCAGAGTGTGTTTCATGGATGAGAACTGTGCTGTGTGTTTCCCTTCAGAAACGGAGTTAAATGCCAGGCTCTTGGTTTTCATACAAGCAAGACTTCATTTCACGTAAACGCAGTCAAATTTCAGCTCAAAGGAAGCTACATCATTCAAGAAGCTCACACGTTTCTCGCTCTTAACTGAAAAGCATTGAATGTTCGAATACCTGTGGTTTGTATCAGTTTCAGAAGCAGAGTTGAACTAGATATGGTCCGTGTGTGTCGGAAACACAGTTCTTTGTTCTGAGCACACTAACGTTTCCTGTCTTATTAGAGAATCTAGAAAGCAAGAGAATGCCTCTTGCTCTAAAGCAGAGTGTGTTTCATGGATGAGAACTGTGCTGTGTGTTTCCCTTCAAAAACGGAGTTAAATGCCAGGCTCTGTGTCTTCCTACAAGCAAGACTTCGTTTCAGGTAAACGCTGTCACTTTTCAGCTCACAGGAAGCTACATCATTCATGAGCTCACACGTTTCTCGCTCTTAAAGGAAAAGTATTGCATGTTCGAGTACCTGTGGTTTGTATCAGTTTCAGAAGCAGAGTTGAACTAGATATGGTCCGTGTGTGTCGGAAACACAGTTCTTTTGTTCTGAGCACACTCACGTCTCCCGCCTTATTAGAGACCCTAGAAAGCAAGCGAATGCTTCTTGCTCTAAAGGAGATTGTGTTTCATGGATGAGAACTGTGCTGTGTGTTTCCCTTCAGAAATGGAGTTAAATGCCAGACTCTGGGTCTTCATACAAGCAAGACTTCGTTTCAGGTAAACGCAGTCACTTTTCAGCTCAAAGGAAGCTATATCATTCACAAAGATCACACGATTCCCGCTCTTAATTGAAAAGCATTGGATGTTCGAGGACGTGTGTGGTTTGTATCAGTTTCAGAAGCAGAGTTGAACTAGATATGTTCCGTGTGTGTAGGAAACACAGTTCTTTGGTTCTGAGCACACTCACGTTTGCCGCCTTATTAGAGACTCCAGAAAGCAAGAGAATGCTTCTTGCTCTAAAGCAGAGTGTGTTTCATGGATGAGAACTGTGCTGTGTGTTTCCCTTCAGAAAGGGAGTTTAATGCCTGTCTCTGTGTCTTCTTATAAGCAAGACTTCGTTTCACGTAAACGCAGTCACTTTTCAGGTCAAAGGAAGCTACCTCATTCAAGAAGCTCACACGTTTCTTGCTCTTAACTGAAAAGCATTGAATGTTCGAATACCTGTGGTTTGTATCAGTTTCAGAAGCAGAGTTGAACTAGATATGGTCCGTGTGTGACGGGAAACACAGTTCATTTGTTCTGAGCACACTCACGTTTCCCGCCTTATTAGAGACTCCTGAAAGCAAGAGAATGCTTCTTGCTCTAAAGCAGAGTGTGTTTCATGGATGAGAACTGTGCTGTGTGTTTCCCTTCAGAAACGGAGTTAAATGCCAGGCTCTTGGTTTTCATACAAGCAAGACTTCATTTCACGTAAACGCAGTCAAATTTCAGCTCAAAGGAAGCTACATCATTCAAGAAGCTCACACGTTTCTCGCTCTTAACTGAAAAGCATTGAATGTTCGAATACCTGTGGTTTGTATCAGTTTCAGAAGCAGAGTTGAACTAGATATGGTCCGTGTGTGTCGGAAACACAGTTCTTTTGTTCTGAGCACACTAACGTTTCCTGTCTTATTAGAGAATCTAGAAAGCAAGAGAATGCCTCTTGCTCTAAAGCAGAGTGTGTTTCATGGATGAGAACTGTGCTGTGTGTTTCCCTTCAAAAACGGAGTTAAATGCCAGGCTCTGTGTCTTCCTACAAGCAAGACTTCGTTTCAGGTAAACGCTGTCACTTTTCAGCTCACAGGAAGCTACATCATTCATGAGCTCACACGTTTCTCGCTCTTAAAGGAAAAGTATTGCATGTTCGAGTACCTGTGCTTTGTATCAGTTTCAGAAGCAGAGTTGAACTAGATATGGTCCGTGTGTGGATGAAAAACTGTTCTTTTGTTCTGAGCACACTCTTGTTTCCCGCCTTATTAGAGACTCTAGAAAGTAAGAGAATGCTTCTTGCTCTAAAGCAGAGTGTGTTTCATGGATGAGAACTGTGCTGTGTGTTTCCCTTCAGAAACGGAGTTAAATGCCAGGCTCTGGGTCTTCATACAAGCGAGACTTCGTTTCAGGTAAAAGCAGTCACTTTTTAGCTCAAAGGAAGCTATATCATTCACAAAGCTCACACGTTTCCCGCTCTTAATTGAAAAGCATTGGATTTTCGAGGACCTGTGGTTTGCATCAGTTTCAGAAGCACAGTTGAACTAGATATGGTCCGTGTGTGGAGGAAAAACAGTTCTTTTGTTCTGAGCACACTCACATTTCCCGCCTTATTAGAGACTCTAGAAAGTAAGAGAATGCTTCTTGCTCTAAAGCAGAGTGTGTTTCATGGATGAGAACTGTGCTGTGTGTTTCCCTTCAGAAACGGAGTTAAATGCCAGGCTCTTGGTTTTCATACAAGCAAGACTTCATTTCACGTAAACGCAGTCAAATTTCAGCTCAAAGGAAGCTACATCATTCAAGAAGCTCACACGTTTCTCGCTCTTAACTGAAAAGCATTGAATGTTCGAATACCTGTGGTTTGTATCAGTTTCAGAAGCAGAGTTGAACTAGATATGGTCCGTGTGTGTCGGAAACACAGTTCTTTGTTCTGAGCACACTAACGTTTCCTGTCTTATTAGAGAATCTAGAAAGCAAGAGAATGCCTCTTGCTCTAAAGCAGAGTGTGTTTCATGGATGAGAACTGTGCTGTGTGTTTCCCTTCAAAAACGGAGTTAAATGCCAGGCTCTGTGTCTTCCTACAAGCAAGACTTCGTTTCAGGTAAACGCTGTCACTTTTCAGCTCACAGGAAGCTACATCATTCATGAGCTCACACGTTTCTCGCTCTTAAAGGAAAAGTATTGCATGTTCGAGTACCTGTGGTTTGTATCAGTTTCAGAAGCAGAGTTGAACTAGATATGGTCCGTGTGTGTCGGAAACACAGTTCTTTTGTTCTGAGCACACTCACGTCTCCCGCCTTATTAGAGACCCTAGAAAGCAAGCGAATGCTTCTTGCTCTAAAGGAGATTGTGTTTCATGGATGAGAACTGTGCTGTGTGTTTCCCTTCAGAAACGGAGTTAAATGCCAGACTCTGGGTCTTCATACAAGCAAGACTTCGTTTCAGGTAAACGCAGTCACTTTTCAGCTCAAAGGAAGCTATATCATTCACAAAGATCACACGATTCCCGCTCTTAATTGAAAAGCATTGGATGTTCGAGGATGTGTGTGGTTTGTATCAGTTTCAGAAGCAGAGTTGAACTAGATATGTTCCGTGTGTGTAGGAAACACAGTTCTTTGGTTCTGAGCACACTCACGTTTGCCGCCTTATTAGAGACTCCAGAAAGCAAGAGAATGCTTCTTGCTCTAAAGCAGAGTGTGTTTCATGGATGAGAACTGTGCTGTGTGTTTCCCTTCAGAAAGGGAGTTTAATGCCTGTCTCTGTGTCTTCTTATAAGCAAGACTTCGTTTCACGTAAACGCAGTCACTTTTCAGGTCAAAGGAAGCTACCTCATTCAAGAAGCTCACACGTTTCTTGCTCTTAACTGAAAAGCATTGAATGTTCGAATACCTGTGGTTTGTATCAGTTTCAGAAGCAGAGTTGAACTAGATATGGTCCGTGTGTGACGGGAAACACAGTTCATTTGTTCTGAGCACACTCACGTTTCCCGCCTTATTAGAGACTCCTGAAAGCAAGAGAATGCTTCTTGCTCTAAAGCAGAGTGTGTTTCATGGATGAGAACTGTGCTGTGTGTTTCCCATCAGAAAGGGAGTATAATGCCAGGCTCTGTGTCTTCCTACAAGCAACACTTCGTTTCACGTAAACCCAGTCACTTTTCAGGTCAAAGGAAGCTACATCATTCAAGAAGCTCACACGTTTCTCGCTCTTAACTGAAAAGCATTGAATGTTCGAGTACCTGTGCTTTGTATCAGTTTCAGAAGCAGAGTTGAACTAGATATGGTCCGTGTGTTTACAAAACACAGTTCTTTTGTTCTGAGCACACTCATGTCTCCCGCCTTATTAGAGACCCTAGAAAGCAAGAGAATGCTTCTTGCTCTAAAGCAGAGTGTGTTTCATGGATGAGAACTGTGTTGTGTGTTTCCCTTCAGAAAGGGAGTTTAATGCCAGTCTCTGTGTCTTCTTACAAGCAAGACTTCGTTTCACGTAAACGCAGGCACTTTTCAGCTCAAATGAAGCTACATCATTCACGAAGCTCACACGTTTCTTGCTCTTAACTGAAAAGCATTGGATGTTCGAGAACCTGTGGTTTGCATCAGTTTCAGAAGCACAGTTGAACTAGATATGGTCCGTGTGTGTCGGAAACACAGTTCTTTGTTCTGAGCACACTAACGTTTCCTGTCTTATTAGAGAATCTAGAAAGCAAGAGAATGCCTCTTGCTCTAAAGCAGAGTGTGTTTCATGGATGAGAACTGTGCTGTGTGTTTCCCTTCAAAAACGGAGTTAAATGCCAGGCTCTGTGTCTTCCTACAAGCAAGACTTCGTTTCAGGTAAACGCTGTCACTTTTCAGCTCACAGGAAGCTACATCATTCATGAGCTCACACGTTTCTCGCTCTTAAAGGAAAAGTATTGCATGTTCGAGTACCTGTGGTTTGTATCAGTTTCAGAAGCAGAGTTGAACTAGATATGGTCCGTGTGTGTCGGAAACACAGTTCTTTTGTTCTGAGCACACTCACGTCTCCCGCCTTATTAGAGACCCTAGAAAGCAAGCGAATGCTTCTTGCTCTAAAGGAGATTGTGTTTCATGGATGAGAACTGTGCTGTGTGTTTCCCTTCAGAAACGGAGTTAAATGCCAGACTCTGGGTCTTCATACAAGCAAGACTTCGTTTCAGGTAAACGCAGTCACTTTTCAGCTCAAAGGAAGCTATATCATTCACAAAGATCACACGATTCCCGCTCTTAATTGAAAAGCATTGGATGTTCGAGGACGTGTGTGGTTTGTATCAGTTTCAGAAGCAGAGTTGAACTAGATATGTTCCGTGTGTGTAGGAAACACAGTTCTTTGGTTCTGAGCACACTCACGTTTGCCGCCTTATTAGAGACTCCAGAAAGCAAGAGAATGCTTCTTGCTCTAAAGCAGAGTGTGTTTCATGGATGAGAACTGTGCTGTGTGTTTCCCTTCAGAAAGGGAGTTTAATGCCTGTCTCTGTGTCTTCTTATAAGCAAGACTTCGTTTCACGTAAACGCAGTCACTTTTCAGGTCAAAGGAAGCTACCTCATTCAAGAAGCTCACACGTTTCTTGCTCTTAACTGAAAAGCATTGAATGTTCGAATACCTGTGGTTTGTATCAGTTTCAGAAGCAGAGTTGAACTAGATATGGTCCGTGTGTGACGGGAAACACAGTTCATTTGTTCTGAGCACACTCACGTTTCCCGCCTTATTAGAGACTCCTGAAAGCAAGAGAATGCTTCTTGCTCTAAAGCAGAGTGTGTTTCATGGATGAGAACTGTGCTGTGTGTTTCCCTTCAGAAACGGAGTTAAATGCCAGGCTCTTGGTTTTCATACAAGCAAGACTTCATTTCACGTAAACGCAGTCAAATTTCAGCTCAAAGGAAGCTACATCATTCAAGAAGCTCACACGTTTCTCGCTCTTAACTGAAAAGCATTGAATGTTCGAATACCTGTGGTTTGTATCAGTTTCAGAAGCAGAGTTGAACTAGATATGGTCCGTGTGTGTCGGAAACACAGTTCTTTTGTTCTGAGCACACTAACGTTTCCTGTCTTATTAGAGAATCTAGAAAGCAAGAGAATGCCTCTTGCTCTAAAGCAGAGTGTGTTTCATGGATGAGAACTGTGCTGTGTGTTTCCCTTCAAAAACGGAGTTAAATGCCAGGCTCTGTGTCTTCCTACAAGCAAGACTTCGTTTCAGGTAAACGCTGTCACTTTTCAGCTCACAGGAAGCTACATCATTCATGAGCTCACACGTTTCTCGCTCTTAAAGGAAAAGTATTGCATGTTCGAGTACCTGTGCTTTGTATCAGTTTCAGAAGCAGAGTTGAACTAGATATGGTCCGTGTGTGGATGAAAAACAGTTCTTTTGTTCTGAGCACACTCTTGTTTCCCGCCTTATTAGAGACTCTAGAAAGTAAGAGAATGCTTCTTGCTCTAAAGCAGAGTGTGTTTCATGGATGAGAACTGTGCTGTGTGTTTCTCTTCAGAAACGGAGTTAAATGCCAGGCTCTGGGTCTTCATACAAGCGAGACTTCGTTTCAGGTAAAAGCAGTCACTTTTTAGCTCAAAGGAAGCTATATCATTCACAAAGCTCACACGTTTCCCGCTCTTAATTGAAAAGCATTGGATTTTCGAGGACCTGTGGTTTGCATCAGTTTCAGAAGCACAGTTGAACTAGATATGGTCCGTGTGTGGAGGAAAAACAGTTCTTTTGTTCTGAGCACACTCACATTTCCCGCCTTATTAGAGACTCTAGAAAGTAAGAGAATGCTTCTTGCTCTAAAGCAGAGTGTGTTTCATGGATGAGAACTGTGCTGTGTGTTTCCCTTCAGAAACGGAGTTAAATGCCAGGCTCTTGGTTTTCATACAAGCAAGACTTCATTTCACGTAAACGCAGTCAAATTTCAGCTCAAAGGAAGCTACATCATTCAAGAAGCTCACACGTTTCTCGCTCTTAACTGAAAAGCATTGAATGTTCGAATACCTGTGGTTTGTATCAGTTTCAGAAGCAGAGTTGAACTAGATATGGTCCGTGTGTGTCGGAAACACAGTTCTTTGTTCTGAGCACACTAACGTTTCCTGTCTTATTAGAGAATCTAGAAAGCAAGAGAATGCCTCTTGCTCTAAAGCAGAGTGTGTTTCATGGATGAGAACTGTGCTGTGTGTTTCCCTTCAAAAACGGAGTTAAATGCCAGGCTCTGTGTCTTCCTACAAGCAAGACTTCGTTTCAGGTAAACGCTGTCACTTTTCAGCTCACAGGAAGCTACATCATTCATGAGCTCACACGTTTCTCGCTCTTAAAGGAAAAGTATTGCATGTTCGAGTACCTGTGGTTTGTATCAGTTTCAGAAGCAGAGTTGAACTAGATATGGTCCGTGTGTGTCGGAAACACAGTTCTTTTGTTCTGAGCACACTCACGTCTCCCGCCTTATTAGAGACCCTAGAAAGCAAGCGAATGCTTCTTGCTCTAAAGGAGATTGTGTTTCATGGATGAGAACTGTGCTGTGTGTTTCCCTTCAGAAACGGAGTTAAATGCCAGACTCTGGGTCTTCATACAAGCAAGACTTCGTTTCAGGTAAACGCAGTCACTTTTCAGCTCAAAGGAAGCTATATCATTCACAAAGATCACACGATTCCCGCTCTTAATTGAAAAGCATTGGATGTTCGAGGACGTGTGTGGTTTGTATCAGTTTCAGAAGCAGAGTTGAACTAGATATGTTCCGTGTGTGTAGGAAACACAGTTCTTTGGTTCTGAGCACACTCACGTTTGCCGCCTTATTAGAGACTCCAGAAAGCAAGAGAATGCTTCTTGCTCTAAAGCAGAGTGTGTTTCATGGATGAGAACTGTGCTGTGTGTTTCCCTTCAGAAAGGGAGTTTAATGCCTGTCTCTGTGTCTTCTTATAAGCAAGACTTCGTTTCACGTAAACGCAGTCACTTTTCAGGTCAAAGGAAGCTACCTCATTCAAGAAGCTCACACGTTTCTTGCTCTTAACTGAAAAGCATTGAATGTTCGAATACCTGTGGTTTGTATCAGTTTCAGAAGCAGAGTTGAACTAGATATGGTCCGTGTGTGACGGGAAACACAGTTCATTTGTTCTGAGCACACTCACGTTTCCCGCCTTATTAGAGACTCCTGAAAGCAAGAGAATGCTTCTTGCTCTAAAGCAGAGTGTGTTTCATGGATGAGAACTGTGCTGTGTGTTTCCCATCAGAAAGGGAGTATAATGCCAGGCTCTGTGTCTTCCTACAAGCAACACTTCGTTTCACGTAAACCCAGTCACTTTTCAGGTCAAAGGAAGCTACATCATTCAAGAAGCTCACACGTTTCTCGCTCTTAACTGAAAAGCATTGAATGTTTGAGTACCTGTGCTTTGTATCAGTTTCAGAAGCAGAGTTGAACTAGATATGGTCCGTGTGTTTACAAAACACAGTTCTTTTGTTCTGAGCACACTCATGTCTCCCGCCTTATTAGAGACCCTAGAAAGCAAGAGAATGCTTCTTGCTCTAAAGCAGAGTGTGTTTCATGGATGAGAACTGTGTTGTGTGTTTCCCTTCAGAAAGGGAGTTTAATGCCAGTCTCTGTGTCTTCTTACAAGCAAGACTTCGTTTCACGTAAACGCAGGCACTTTTCAGCTCAAATGAAGCTACATCATTCACGAAGCTCACACGTTTCTTGCTCTTAACTGAAAAGCATTGGATGTTCGAGAACCTGTGGTTTGCATCAGTTTCAGAAGCACAGTTGAACTAGATATGGTCCGTGTGTGGAGGAAAAACAGTTCTTTTGTTCTGAGCACACTCACATTTCCCGCCTTATTAGAGACTCTAGAAAATGAGAGAATGCTTCTTGTTCTAAAGCAGAGTGTGTTTCATGGATGAGAACTGTGCTGTGTGTTTCCCTTCAGAAACGGAGTTAAATGCCAGGCTCTTGGTCTTCATACAAGGAAGACTTCGTTTCACGTAAACGCAGTCACTTTTCAGCTCAAAGGAAGCTACATCATTCAAGAAGCTCACACGTTTCTCGCTCTTAACTGAAAAGCATTGAATGTTCGAATACCTGTGGTTTGTATCAGTTTCAGAAGCAGAGTTGAACTAGATATGGTCTGTGTGTGTCGGAAACACAGTTCTTTTGTTCTGAGCACACTCACGTTTCCAGTCTTATTAGAGAATCTAGAAAGCAAGAGAATGCTTCTTGCTCTAAAGCAGAGTGTGTTTCATGGATGAGAACTGTGCTGTGTGTTACCCTTCAAAAACGGAGTTAAATGCCAGGCTCTGTGTCTTCCTACAAGCAAGATTTCGTTTAAGGTAAACGCTGTCACTTTTCAGCTCACAGGAAGCTACATCATTCATGAGCTCACACGTTTCTCGCTCTTAAAGGAAAAGCATTGGATGTTCGAGTACCTGTGCTTTGTATCAGTTTCAGAAGCAGAGTTGAACTAGATATGGTCCGTGTGTGTAGGAAACACAGTTCTTTTGTTCTGAGCACACTCACGTCTCCCGCCTTATTAGAGACCCTAGAAAGCAAGAGAATGCTTCTTGCTCTAAAGGAGATTGTGTTTCATGGATGAGAACTGTGCTGTGTGTTTCCCTTCAGAAACGGAGTTAAATGCCAGGCTCTGTGTCTTCCGACAATCAATACTGCGTTTCAGGTAAACGCAGTCACTTTTCAGCTCAAAGGAAGCTACATCGTTCACGAAGCTCACACGTTTCTTGCTCTTAACTGAAAAGCATTGGATGTTCGAGGACCTGTGGTTTATATCAGTTTCAGAAACAGAGTTGAACTAGATATGGTCCGTTTGTGGATGAAAAACAGTTCTTTTGTTCTGAGCACACTATTGTTTCCCGCCTTATTAGAGACACTAGAAAGTCAGAGAATGCTTCTTGCTCTAAAGCAGAGTGTGTTTCATGGATGAGAACTGTGCTGTGTGTTTCCCTTCAGAAACGGAGTTAAATGCCAGGCTCTGGGTCTTCATACAAGCGAGACTTCGTTTCAGGTAAATGCAGTCACTTTTCAGCTCAAAGGAAGCTATATCATTCACAAAGCTCACACGTTTCCCGCTCTTAATTGAAAAGCATTGGACGTTCGAGGACTTGTTGTTTGTATCAGTTTCAGAAGCAGAGTTGAACTAGATATGTTCGGTGTGTGTAGGAAACACAGTTCTTTTGTTCTGAGCACACTCACGTTTCCCGCCTTATTAGAGACTCCTGAAAGCAAGACAATGCTTCTTGCTCTAAAGCAGAGTGTGTTTCATGGATGAGAACTGTGCTGTGTGTTTCCCTTCAGAAACGGAGTTAAATGCCAGGCTCTGGGTCTTCCTACAAGCAAGACTTCGTTTCAGGTAAACGCTGTCACTTTTCAGCTCACAGGAAGCTACATCGTTCATGAAGCTCACAGGTATCTCGCTCTTAATGGAAAAGCATTGAATGTTCGAATACCTGTGGTTTGTATCAGTTTCAGAAGCAGAGTTGAACTAGATATGGTCTGTGTGTGGGAAACACAGTTCTTTTGTTCTGAACACACTCACGTTTCCAGTCTTATTAGAGAATCTAGAAAGCAAGAGAATGCTTCTTGCTCTAAAGCAGAGTGTGTTTCATGGATGAGAACTGTGCTGTGTGTTTCCCTTCAAAAACGGAGTTAAATGCCAGGCTCTGTGTCTTCCTACAAGCAAGACTTCGTTTAAGGTAAACGCTGTCACTTTTCAGCTCACAGGAAGCTACATCATTCATGAGCTCACACGTTTCTCGCTCTTAAAGGAAAAGCATTGGATGTTCGAGTACCTGTGCTTTGTATCAGTTTCAGAAGCAGAGTTGAACTAGATATGGTCCGTGTGTGTAGGAAACACAGTTCTTTTGTTCTGAGCACACTCACGTCTCCCGCCTTATTAGAGACCCTAGAAAGCAAGAGAATGCTTCTTGCTCTAAAGGAGATTGTGTTTCATGGATGAGAACTGTGCTGTGTGTTTCCCTTCAGAAACGGAGTTAAATGCCAGGCTCTGTGTCTTCCGACAAGCAATACTGCGTTTCAGGTAAACGCAGTCACTTTTCAGCTCAAAGGAAGCTACATCGTTCACGAAGCTCACACGTTTCTTGCTCTTAACTGAAAAGCATTGGATGTTCGAGGACCTGTGGTTTATATCAGTTTCAGAAACAGAGTTGAACTAGATATGGTCCGTTTGTGGATGAAAAACAGTTCTTTTGTTCTGAGCACACTCACGTTTCCAGTCTTATTAGAGAATCTAGAAAGCAAGAGAATGCTTCTTGCTCTAAAGCAGAGTGTGTTTCATGGATGAGAACTGTGCTGTGTGTTTCCCTTCAGAAAGGGAGTTTAATGCCTGTCTCTGTGTCTTCTTATAAGCAAGACTTCGTTTCACGTAAACGCAGTCACTTTTCAGGTCAAAGGAAGCTACCTCATTCAAGAAGCTCACACGTTTCTTGCTCTTAACTGAAAAGCATTGAATGTTCGAATACCTGTGGTTTGTATCAGTTTCAGAAGCAGAGTTGAACTAGATATGGTCCGTGTGTGACGGGAAACACAGTTCATTTGTTCTGAGCACACTCACGTTTCCCGCCTTATTAGAGACTCCTGAAAGCAAGAGAATGCTTCTTGCTCTAAAGCAGAGTGTGTTTCATGGATGAGAACTGTGCTGTGTGTTTCCCTTCAGAAACGGAGTTAAATGCCAGGCTCTTGGTTTTCATACAAGCAAGACTTCATTTCACGTAAACGCAGTCAAATTTCAGCTCAAAGGAAGCTACATCATTCAAGAAGCTCACACGTTTCTCGCTCTTAACTGAAAAGCATTGAATGTTCGAATACCTGTGGTTTGTATCAGTTTCAGAAGCAGAGTTGAACTAGATATGGTCCGTGTGTGTCGGAAACACAGTTCTTTTGTTCTGAGCACACTAACGTTTCCTGTCTTATTAGAGAATCTAGAAAGCAAGAGAATGCCTCTTGCTCTAAAGCAGAGTGTGTTTCATGGATGAGAACTGTGCTGTGTGTTTCCCTTCAAAAACGGAGTTAAATGCCAGGCTCTGTGTCTTCCTACAAGCAAGACTTCGTTTCAGGTAAACGCTGTCACTTTTCAGCTCACAGGAAGCTACATCATTCATGAGCTCACACGTTTCTCGCTCTTAAAGGAAAAGTATTGCATGTTCGAGTACCTGTGCTTTGTATCAGTTTCAGAAGCAGAGTTGAACTAGATATGGTCCGTGTGTGGATGAAAAACAGTTCTTTTGTTCTGAGCACACTCTTGTTTCCCGCCTTATTAGAGACTCTAGAAAGTAAGAGAATGCTTCTTGCTCTAAAGCAGAGTGTGTTTCATGGATGAGAACTGTGCTGTGTGTTTCCCTTCAGAAACGGAGTTAAATGCCAGGCTCTGGGTCTTCATACAAGCGAGACTTCGTTTCAGGTAAAAGCAGTCACTTTTTAGCTCAAAGGAAGCTATATCATTCACAAAGCTCACACGTTTCCCGCTCTTAATTGAAAAGCATTGGATTTTCGAGGACCTGTGGTTTGCATCAGTTTCAGAAGCACAGTTGAACTAGATATGGTCCGTGTGTGGAGGAAAAACAGTTCTTTTGTTCTGAGCACACTCACATTTCCCGCCTTATTAGAGACTCTAGAAAGTAAGAGAATGCTTCTTGCTCTAAAGCAGAGTGTGTTTCATGGATGAGAACTGTGCTGTGTGTTTCCCTTCAGAAACGGAGTTAAATGCCAGGCTCTTGGTTTTCATACAAGCAAGACTTCATTTCACGTAAACGCAGTCAAATTTCAGCTCAAAGGAAGCTACATCATTCAAGAAGCTCACACGTTTCTCGCTCTTAACTGAAAAGCATTGAATGTTCGAATACCTGTGGTTTGTATCAGTTTCAGAAGCAGAGTTGAACTAGATATGGTCCGTGTGTGTCGGAAACACAGTTCTTTGTTCTGAGCACACTAACGTTTCCTGTCTTATTAGAGAATCTAGAAAGCAAGAGAATGCCTCTTGCTCTAAAGCAGAGTGTGTTTCATGGATGAGAACTGTGCTGTGTGTTTCCCTTCAAAAACGGAGTTAAATGCCAGGCTCTGTGTCTTCCTACAAGCAAGACTTCGTTTCAGGTAAACGCTGTCACTTTTCAGCTCACAGGAAGCTACATCATTCATGAGCTCACACGTTTCTCGCTCTTAAAGGAAAAGTATTGCATGTTCGAGTACCTGTGGTTTGTATCAGTTTCAGAAGCAGAGTTGAACTAGATATGGTCCGTGTGTGTCGGAAACACAGTTCTTTTGTTCTGAGCACACTCACGTCTCCCGCCTTATTAGAGACCCTAGAAAGCAAGCGAATGCTTCTTGCTCTAAAGGAGATTGTGTTTCATGGATGAGAACTGTGCTGTGTGTTTCCCTTCAGAAACGGAGTTAAATGCCAGACTCTGGGTCTTCATACAAGCAAGACTTCGTTTCAGGTAAACGCAGTCACTTTTCAGCTCAAAGGAAGCTATATCATTCACAAAGATCACACGATTCCCGCTCTTAATTGAAAAGCATTGGATGTTCGAGGACGTGTGTGGTTTGTATCAGTTTCAGAAGCAGAGTTGAACTAGATATGTTCCGTGTGTGTAGGAAACACAGTTCTTTGGTTCTGAGCACACTCACGTTTGCCGCCTTATTAGAGACTCCAGAAAGCAAGAGAATGCTTCTTGCTCTAAAGCAGAGTGTGTTTCATGGATGAGAACTGTGCTGTGTGTTTCCCTTCAGAAAGGGAGTTTAATGCCTGTCTCTGTGTCTTCTTATAAGCAAGACTTCGTTTCACGTAAACGCAGTCACTTTTCAGGTCAAAGGAAGCTACCTCATTCAAGAAGCTCACACGTTTCTTGCTCTTAACTGAAAAGCATTGAATGTTCGAATACCTGTGGTTTGTATCAGTTTCAGAAGCAGAGTTGAACTAGATATGGTCCGTGTGTGACGGGAAACACAGTTCATTTGTTCTGAGCACACTCACGTTTCCCGCCTTATTAGAGACTCCTGAAAGCAAGAGAATGCTTCTTGCTCTAAAGCAGAGTGTGTTTCATGGATGAGAACTGTGCTGTGTGTTTCCCATCAGAAAGGGAGTATAATGCCAGGCTCTGTGTCTTCCTACAAGCAACACTTCGTTTCACGTAAACCCAGTCACTTTTCAGGTCAAAGGAAGCTACATCATTCAAGAAGCTCACACGTTTCTCGCTCTTAACTGAAAAGCATTGAATGTTCGAGTACCTGTGCTTTGTATCAGTTTCAGAAGCAGAGTTGAACTAGATATGGTCCGTGTGTTTACAAAACACAGTTCTTTTGTTCTGAGCACACTCATGTCTCCCGCCTTATTAGAGACCCTAGAAAGCAAGAGAATGCTTCTTGCTCTAAAGCAGAGTGTGTTTCATGGATGAGAACTGTGTTGTGTGTTTCCCTTCAGAAAGGGAGTTTAATGCCAGTCTCTGTGTCTTCTTACAAGCAAGACTTCGTTTCACGTAAACGCAGGCACTTTTCAGCTCAAATGAAGCTACATCATTCACGAAGCTCACACGTTTCTTGCTCTTAACTGAAAAGCATTGGATGTTCGAGAACCTGTGGTTTGCATCAGTTTCAGAAGCACAGTTGAACTAGATATGGTCCGTGTGTGGAGGAAAAACAGTTCTTTTGTTCTGAGCACACTCACATTTCCCGCCTTATTAGAGACTCTAGAAAATGAGAGAATGCTTCTTGTTCTAAAGCAGAGTGTGTTTCATGGATGAGAACTGTGCTGTGTGTTTCCCTTCAGAAACGGAGTTAAATGCCAGGCTCTTGGTCTTCATACAAGGAAGACTTCGTTTCACGTAAACGCAGTCACTTTTCAGCTCAAAGGAAGCTACATCATTCAAGAAGCTCACACGTTTCTCGCTCTTAACTGAAAAGCATTGAATGTTCGAATACCTGTTGTTTGTATCAGTTTCAGAAGCAGAGTTGAACTAGATATGGTCTGTGTGTGTCGGAAACACAGTTCTTTTGTTCTGAGCACACTCACGTTTCCAGTCTTATTAGAGAATCTAGAAAGCAAGAGAATGCTTCTTGCTCTAAAGCAGAGTGTGTTTCATGGATGAGAACTGTGCTGTGTGTTTCCCTTCAAAAACGGAGTTAAATGCCAGGCTCTGTGTCTTCCTACAAGCAAGATTTCGTTTAAGGTAAACGCTGTCACTTTTCAGCTCACAGGAAGCTACATCATTCATGAGCTCACACGTTTCTCGCTCTTAAAGGAAAAGCATTGGATGTTCGAGTACCTGTGCTTTGTATCAGTTTCAGAAGCAGAGTTGAACTAGATATGGTCCGTGTGTGTAGGAAACACAGTTCTTTTGTTCTGAGCACACTCACGTCTCCCGCCTTATTAGAGACCCTAGAAAGCAAGAGAATGCTTCTTGCTCTAAAGGAGATTGTGTTTCATGGATGAGAACTGTGCTGTGTGTTTCCCTTCAGAAACGGAGTTAAATGCCAGGCTCTGTGTCTTCCGACAAGCAATACTGCGTTTCAGGTAAACGCAGTCACTTTTCAGCTCAAAGGAAGCTACATCGTTCACGAAGCTCACACGTTTCTTGCTCTTAACTGAAAAGCATTGGATGTTCGAGGACCTGTGGTTTATATCAGTTTCAGAAACAGAGTTGAACTAGATATGGTCCGTTTGTGGATGAAAAACAGTTCTTTTGTTCTGAGCACACTATTGTTTCCCGCCTTATTAGAGACACTAGAAAGTCAGAGAATGCTTCTTGCTCTAAAGCAGAGTGTGTTTCATGGATGAGAACTGTGCTGTGTGTTTCCCTTCAGAAACGGAGTTAAATGCCAGGCTCTGGGTCTTCATACAAGCGAGACTTCGTTTCAGGTAAATGCAGTCACTTTTCAGCTCAAAGGAAGCTATATCATTCACAAAGCTCACACGTTTCCCGCTCTTAATTGAAAAGCATTGGACGTTCGAGGACTTGTTGTTTGTATCAGTTTCAGAAGCAGAGTTGAACTAGATATGTTCGGTGTGTGTAGGAAACACAGTTCTTTTGTTCTGAGCACACTCACGTTTCCCGCCTTATTAGAGACTCCTGAAAGCAAGACAATGCTTCTTGCTCTAAAGCAGAGTGTGTTTCATGGATGAGAACTGTGCTGTGTGTTTCCCTTCAGAAACGGAGTTAAATGCCAGGCTCTGGGTCTTCCTACAAGCAAGACTTCGTTTCAGGTAAACGCTGTCACTTTTCAGCTCACAGGAAGCTACATCGTTCATGAAGCTCACAGGTATCTCGCTCTTAATGGAAAAGCATTGAATGTTCGAATACCTGTGGTTTGTATCAGTTTCAGAAGCAGAGTTGAACTAGATATGGTCTGTGTGTGGGAAACACAGTTCTTTTGTTCTGAACACACTCACGTTTCCAGTCTTATTAGAGAATCTAGAAAGCAAGAGAATGCTTCTTGCTCTAAAGCAGAGTGTGTTTCATGGATGAGAACTGTGCTGTGTGTTTCCCTTCAAAAACGGAGTTAAATGCCAGGCTCTGTGTCTTCCTACAAGCAAGACTTCGTTTAAGGTAAACGCTGTCACTTTTCAGCTCACAGGAAGCTACATCATTCATGAGCTCACACGTTTCTCGCTCTTAAAGGAAAAGCATTGGATGTTCGAGTACCTGTGCTTTGTATCAGTTTCAGAAGCAGAGTTGAACTAGATATGGTCCGTGTGTGTAGGAAACACAGTTCTTTTGTTCTGAGCACACTCACGTCTCCCGCCTTATTAGAGACCCTAGAAAGCAAGAGAATGCTTCTTGCTCTAAAGGAGATTGTGTTTCATGGATGAGAACTGTGCTGTGTGTTTCCCTTCAGAAACGGAGTTAAATGCCAGGCTCTGTGTCTTCCGACAAGCAATACTGCGTTTCAGGTAAACGCAGTCACTTTTCAGCTCAAAGGAAGCTACATCGTTCACGAAGCTCACACGTTTCTTGCTCTTAACTGAAAAGCATTGGATGTTCGAGGACCTGTGGTTTATATCAGTTTCAGAAACAGAGTTGAACTAGATATGGTCCGTTTGTGGATGAAAAACAGTTCTTTTGTTCTGAGCACACTCACGTTTCCAGTCTTATTAGAGAATCTAGAAAGCAAGAGAATGCTTCTTGCTCTAAAGCAGAGTGTGTTTCATGGATGAGAACTGTGCTGTGTGTTTCCCTTCAGAAAGGGAGTTTAATGCCTGTCTCTGTGTCTTCTTATAAGCAAGACTTCGTTTCACGTAAACGCAGTCACTTTTCAGGTCAAAGGAAGCTACCTCATTCAAGAAGCTCACACGTTTCTTGCTCTTAACTGAAAAGCATTGAATGTTCGAATACCTGTGGTTTGTATCAGTTTCAGAAGCAGAGTTGAACTAGATATGGTCCGTGTGTGACGGGAAACACAGTTCATTTGTTCTGAGCACACTCACGTTTCCCGCCTTATTAGAGACTCCTGAAAGCAAGAGAATGCTTCTTGCTCTAAAGCAGAGTGTGTTTCATGGATGAGAACTGTGCTGTGTGTTTCCCTTCAGAAACGGAGTTAAATGCCAGGCTCTTGGTTTTCATACAAGCAAGACTTCATTTCACGTAAACGCAGTCAAATTTCAGCTCAAAGGAAGCTACATCATTCAAGAAGCTCACACGTTTCTCGCTCTTAACTGAAAAGCATTGAATGTTCGAATACCTGTGGTTTGTATCAGTTTCAGAAGCAGAGTTGAACTAGATATGGTCCGTGTGTGTCGGAAACACAGTTCTTTTGTTCTGAGCACACTAACGTTTCCTGTCTTATTAGAGAATCTAGAAAGCAAGAGAATGCCTCTTGCTCTAAAGCAGAGTGTGTTTCATGGATGAGAACTGTGCTGTGTGTTTCCCTTCAAAAACGGAGTTAAATGCCAGGCTCTGTGTCTTCCTACAAGCAAGACTTCGTTTCAGGTAAACGCTGTCACTTTTCAGCTCACAGGAAGCTACATCATTCATGAGCTCACACGTTTCTCGCTCTTAAAGGAAAAGTATTGCATGTTCGAGTACCTGTGCTTTGTATCAGTTTCAGAAGCAGAGTTGAACTAGATATGGTCCGTGTGTGGATGAAAAACAGTTCTTTTGTTCTGAGCACACTCTTGTTTCCCGCCTTATTAGAGACTCTAGAAAGTAAGAGAATGCTTCTTGCTCTAAAGCAGAGTGTGTTTCATGGATGAGAACTGTGCTGTGTGTTTCCCTTCAGAAACGGAGTTAAATGCCAGGCTCTGGGTCTTCATACAAGCGAGACTTCGTTTCAGGTAAAAGCAGTCACTTTTTAGCTCAAAGGAAGCTATATCATTCACAAAGCTCACACGTTTCCCGCTCTTAATTGAAAAGCATTGGATTTTCGAGGACCTGTGGTTTGCATCAGTTTTAGAAGCACAGTTGAACTAGATATGGTCCGTGTGTGGAGGAAAAACAGTTCTTTTGTTCTGAGCACACTCACATTTCCCGCCTTATTAGAGACTCTAGAAAGTAAGAGAATGCTTCTTGCTCTAAAGCAGAGTGTGTTTCATGGATGAGAACTGTGCTGTGTGTTTCCCTTCAGAAACGGAGTTAAATGCCAGGCTCTTGGTTTTCATACAAGCAAGACTTCATTTCACGTAAACGCAGTCAAATTTCAGCTCAAAGGAAGCTACATCATTCAAGAAGCTCACACGTTTCTCGCTCTTAACTGAAAAGCATTGAATGTTCGAATACCTGTGGTTTGTATCAGTTTCAGAAGCAGAGTTGAACTAGATATGGTCCGTGTGTGTCGGAAACACAGTTCTTTGTTCTGAGCACACTAACGTTTCCTGTCTTATTAGAGAATCTAGAAAGCAAGAGAATGCCTCTTGCTCTAAAGCAGAGTGTGTTTCATGGATGAGAACTGTGCTGTGTGTTTCCCTTCAAAAACGGAGTTAAATGCCAGGCTCTGTGTCTTCCTACAAGCAAGACTTCGTTTCAGGTAAACGCTGTCACTTTTCAGCTCACAGGAAGCTACATCATTCATGAGCTCACACGTTTCTCGCTCTTAAAGGAAAAGTATTGCATGTTCGAGTACCTGTGGTTTGTATCAGTTTCAGAAGCAGAGTTGAACTAGATATGGTCCGTGTGTGTCGGAAACACAGTTCTTTTGTTCTGAGCACACTCACGTCTCCCGCCTTATTAGAGACCCTAGAAAGCAAGCGAATGCTTCTTGCTCTAAAGGAGATTGTGTTTCATGGATGAGAACTGTGCTGTGTGTTTCCCTTCAGAAACGGAGTTAAATGCCAGACTCTGGGTCTTCATACAAGCAAGACTTCGTTTCAGGTAAACGCAGTCACTTTTCAGCTCAAAGGAAGCTATATCATTCACAAAGATCACACGATTCCCGCTCTTAATTGAAAAGCATTGGATGTTCGAGGACGTGTGTGGTTTGTATCAGTTTCAGAAGCAGAGTTGAACTAGATATGTTCCGTGTGTGTAGGAAACACAGTTCTTTGGTTCTGAGCACACTCACGTTTGCCGCCTTATTAGAGACTCCAGAAAGCAAGAGAATGCTTCTTGCTCTAAAGCAGAGTGTGTTTCATGGATGGGAACTGTGCTGTGTGTTTCCCTTCAGAAAGGGAGTTTAATGCCTGTCTCTGTGTCTTCTTATAAGCAAGACTTCGTTTCACGTAAACGCAGTCACTTTTCAGGTCAAAGGAAGCTACCTCATTCAAGAAGCTCACACGTTTCTTGCTCTTAACTGAAAAGCATTGAATGTTCGAATACCTGTGGTTTGTATCAGTTTCAGAAGCAGAGTTGAACTAGATATGGTCCGTGTGTGACGGGAAACACAGTTCATTTGTTCTGAGCACACTCACGTTTCCCGCCTTATTAGAGACTCCTGAAAGCAAGAGAATGCTTCTTGCTCTAAAGCAGAGTGTGTTTCATGGATGAGAACTGTGCTGTGTGTTTCCCATCAGAAAGGGAGTATAATGCCAGGCTCTGTGTCTTCCTACAAGCAACACTTCGTTTCACGTAAACCCAGTCACTTTTCAGGTCAAAGGAAGCTACATCATTCAAGAAGCTCACACGTTTCTCGCTCTTAACTGAAAAGCATTGAATGTTCGAGTACCTGTGCTTTGTATCAGTTTCAGAAGCAGAGTTGAACTAGATATGGTCCGTGTGTTTACAAAACACAGTTCTTTTGTTCTGAGCACACTCATGTCTCCCGCCTTATTAGAGACCCTAGAAAGCAAGAGAATGCTTCTTGCTCTAAAGCAGAGTGTGTTTCATGGATGAGAACTGTGTTGTGTGTTTCCCTTCAGAAAGGGAGTTTAATGCCAGTCTCTGTGTCTTCTTACAAGCAAGACTTCGTTTCACGTAAACGCAGGCACTTTTCAGCTCAAATGAAGCTACATCATTCACGAAGCTCACACGTTTCTTGCTCTTAACTGAAAAGCATTGGATGTTCGAGAACCTGTGGTTTGCATCAGTTTCAGAAGCACAGTTGAACTAGATATGGTCCGTGTGTGGAGGAAAAACAGTTCTTTTGTTCTGAGCACACTCACATTTCCCGCCTTATTAGAGACTCTAGAAAATGAGAGAATGCTTCTTGTTCTAAAGCAGAGTGTGTTTCATGGATGAGAACTGTGCTGTGTGTTTCCCTTCAGAAACGGAGATAAATGCCAGGCTCTTGGTCTTCATACAAGGAAGACTTCGTTTCACGTAAACGCAGTCACTTTTCAGCTCAAAGGAAGCTACATCATTCAAGAAGCTCACACGTTTCTCGCTCTTAACTGAAAAGCATTGAATGTTCGAATACCTGTTGTTTGTATCAGTTTCAGAAGCAGAGTTGAACTAGATATGGTCTGTGTGTGTCGGAAACACAGTTCTTTTGTTCTGAGCACACTCACGTTTCCAGTCTTATTAGAGAATCTAGAAAGCAAGAGAATGCTTCTTGCTCTAAAGCAGAGTGTGTTTCATGGATGAGAACTGTGCTGTGTGTTTCCCTTCAAAAACGGAGTTAAATGCCAGGCTCTGTGTCTTCCTACAAGCAAGATTTCGTTTAAGGTAAACGCTGTCACTTTTCAGCTCACAGGAAGCTACATCATTCATGAGCTCACACGTTTCTCGCTCTTAAAGGAAAAGCATTGGATGTTCGAGTACCTGTGCTTTGTATCAGTTTCAGAAGCAGAGTTGAACTAGATATGGTCCGTGTGTGTAGGAAACACAGTTCTTTTGTTCTGAGCACACTCACGTCTCCCGCCTTATTAGAGACCCTAGAAAGCAAGAGAATGCTTCTTGCTCTAAAGGAGATTGTGTTTCATGGATGAGAACTGTGCTGTGTGTTTCCCTTCAGAAACGGAGTTAAATGCCAGGCTCTGTGTCTTCCGACAAGCAATACTGCGTTTCAGGTAAACGCAGTCACTTTTCAGCTCAAAGGAAGCTACATCGTTCACGAAGCTCACACGTTTCTTGCTCTTAACTGAAAAGCATTGGATGTTCGAGGACCTGTGGTTTATATCAGTTTCAGAAACAGAGTTGAACTAGATATGGTCCGTTTGTGGATGAAAAACAGTTCTTTTGTTCTGAGCACACTATTGTTTCCCGCCTTATTAGAGACACTAGAAAGTCAGAGAATGCTTCTTGCTCTAAAGCAGAGTGTGTTTCATGGATGAGAACTGTGCTGTGTGTTTCCCTTCAGAAACGGAGTTAAATGCCAGGCTCTGGGTCTTCATACAAGCGAGAATTCGTTTCAGGTAAATGCAGTCACTTTTCAGCTCAAAGGAAGCTATATCATTCACAAAGCTCACACGTTTCCCGCTCTTAATTGAAAAGCATTGGACGTTCGAGGACTTGTGGTTTGTATCAGTTTCAGAAGCAGAGTTGAACTAGATATGTTCGGTGTGTGTAGGAAACACAGTTCTTTTGTTCTGAGCACACTCACGTTTCCCGCCTTATTAGAGACTCCTGAAAGCAAGACAATGCTTCTTGCTCTAAAGCAGAGTGTGTTTCATGGATGAGAACTGTGCTGTGTGTTTCCCTTCAGAAACGGAGTTAAATGCCAGGCTCTGGGTCTTCCTACAAGCAAGACTTCGTTTCAGGTAAACGCTGTCACTTTTCAGCTCACAGGAAGCTACATCGTTCATGAAGCTCACAGGTATCTCGCTCTTAATGGAAAAGCATTGAATGTTCGAATACCTGTGGTTTGTATCAGTTTCAGAAGCAGAGTTGAACTAGATATGGTCTGTGTGTGTCGGAAACACAGTTCTTTTGTTCTGAACACACTCACGTTTCCAGTCTTATTAGAGAATCTAGAAAGCAAGAGAATGCTTCTTGCTCTAAAGCAGAGTGTGTTTCATGGATGAGAACTGTGCTGTGTGTTTCCCTTCAAAAACGGAGTTAAATGCCAGGCTCTGTGTCTTCCTACAAGCAAGACTTCGTTTAAGGTAAACGCTGTCACTTTTCAGCTCACAGGAAGCTACATCATTCATGAGCTCACACGTTTCTCGCTCTTAAAGGAAAAGCATTGGATGTTCGAGTACCTGTGCTTTGTATCAGTTTCAGAAGCAGAGTTGAACTAGATATGGTCCGTGTGTGTAGGAAACACAGTTCTTTTGTTCTGAGCACACTCACGTCTCCCGCCTTATTAGAGACCCTAGAAAGCAAGAGAATGCTTCTTGCTCTAAAGGAGATTGTGTTTCATGGATGAGAACTGTGCTGTGTGTTTCCCTTCAGAAACGGAGTTAAATGCCAGGCTCTGTGTCTTCCGACAAGCAATACTGCGTTTCAGGTAAACGCAGTCACTTTTCAGCTCAAAGGAAGCTACATCGTTCACGAAGCTCACACGTTTCTTGCTCTTAACTGAAAAGCATTGGATGTTCGAGGACCTGTGGTTTATATCAGTTTCAGAAACAGAGTTGAACTAGATATGGTCCGTTTGTGGATGAAAAACAGTTCTTTTGTTCTGAGCACACTCACGTTTCCAGTCTTATTAGAGAATCTAGAAAGCAAGAGAATGCTTCTTGCTCTAAAGCAGAGTGTGTTTCATGGATGAGAACTGTGCTGTGTGTTTCCCTTCAAAAACGGAGTTAAATGCCAGGCTCTGGGTCTTCATACAAGCGAGACTTCGTTTCAGGTAAATGCAGTCACTTTTCAGCTCAAAGGAAGCTATATCATTCACAAAGCTCACACGTTTCCCGCTCTTAATTGAAAAGCATTGGATGTTCGAGGACTTGTGGTTTGTATCAGTTTCAGAAGCAGAGTTGAACTAGATATGTTCGGTGTGTGTAGGAAACACAGTTCTTTTGTTCTGAGCACACTCACGTTTCCCGCCTTATTAGAGACTCCTGAAAGCAAGAGAATGCTTCTTGCTCTAAAGCAGAGTGTGTTTCATGGATGAGAACTGTGCTGTGTGTTTCCCTTCAGAAACGGAGTTAAATGCCAGGCTCTGGGTCTTCATACAAGCGAGACTTCGTTTGAGGTAAACGCAGTCACTTTTCAGCTCAAAGGAAGCTACATCGTTCACGAAGCTCACACGTTTCTTGCTCTTAACTGAAAAGCATTGGATGTTCGAGGACCTGTGGTTTGTATCAGTTTCAGAAGCAGAGTTGAACTAGATATGTTCCGTGTGTGTAGGAAACACAGTTCTTTTGTTCTGAGAACACTCACGTTTCCCGCCTTATTAGAGACTCCAGAAAGCAAGAGAATGCTTCTTGCTCTAAAGCAGAGTGTGTTTCATGGATGAGAACTGTGCTGTGTGTTTCCCTTCAGAAACGGAGTTTAATGCCAGGCTCTGTGTCTTCCTTCAAGCAAGACTTCGTTTCACGTAAACGCAGTCACTTTTCAGGTAAAAGGAAGCTACATCATTCAAGAAGCTCACACGTTTCTCGCTCTTAACTGAAAAGCATTGAATGTTCGAATACCTATGGTTTGTATCAGTTTCAGAAGCAGAGTTGAACTAGATATGTTCGGTGTGTGTAGGAAACACAGTTCTTTTGTTCTGAGCACACTCACGTTTCCCGCCTTATTAGAGACTCCAGAAAGCAAGAGAATGCTTCTTGCTCTAAAGCAGAGTGTGTTTCATGGATGAGAACTGTGTTGTGTGTTTCCCTTCAGAATGGGAGTTTAATGCCAGTCTCTGTGTCTTCCTACAAGCAAGACTTCGTTTCACGTAAACGCAGCCACTTTTCAGCTCAACTGAAGCTACATCATTCACGAAGCTAACACGTTTCTTGCTCTTAACAGAAAAGCATTGGATGTTCGAGGACCTGTGGTTTGCATCAGTTTCAGAAGCAGAGTTGAACTAGATATGGTCCGTGTGTGGAGGAAAAACAGTTCTTTTGTTCTGAGCACACTCACATTTCCCGCCTTATTAGAGACTCTAGAAAGTAAGAGAATGCTTCTTGCTCTAAAGCAGAGTGTGTTTCATGGATGAGAACTGTGCTGTGTGTTTCCCTTCAGAAACGGAGTTAAATGCCAGGCTCTTGGTTTTCATACAAGCAAGACTTCATTTCACGTAAACGCAGTCAAATTTCAGCTCAAAGGAAGCTACATCATTCAAGAAGCTCACACGTTTCTCGCTCTTAACTGAAAAGCATTGAATGTTCGAATACTTGTGGTTTGTATCAGTTACAGAAGCAGAGTTGAACTAGATATGGTCCGTGTGTGTCGGAAACACAGTTCTTTTGTTCTGAGCACACTAACATTTCCTGTCTTATTAGAGAATCTAGAAAGCAAGAGAATGCCTCTTGCTCTAAAGCAGAGTGTGTTTCATGGATGAGAACTGTGCTGTGTGTTTCCCTTCAAAAAGGGAGTTAAATGCCAGGCTCTGTGTCTTCCTACAAGCAAGACTTCGTTTCAGGTAAACGCTGTCACTTTTCAGCTCACAGGAAGCTACATCATTCATGAGCTCACACGTTTCTCGCTCTTAAAGGAAAAGTATTGCATGTTCGAGTACCTGTGGTTTGTATCAGTTACAGAAGCAGAGTTGAACTAGATATGGTCCGTGTGTGTCGGAAACACAGTTCTTTTGTTCTGAGCACACTCACGTCTCCCGCCTTATTAGAGACCCTAGAAAGCAAGAGAATGCTTCTTGCTCTAAAGGAGATTGTGTTTCATGGATGAGAACTGTGCTGTGTGTTTCCCTTCAGAAACGGAGTTAAATGCCAGACTCTGGGTCTTCATACAAGCAAGACTTCGTTTCAGGTAAACGCAGTCACTTTTCAGCTCAAAGGAAGCTATATCATTCACAAAGATCACACGATTCCTGCTCTTAATTGAAAAGCATTGGATGATCGAGGACCTGTGTGTGGTTTGTATCAGTTTCAGAAGCAGAGTTGAACTAGATATGTTCCGTGTGTGTAGGAAACACAGTTCTTTGGTTCTGAGCACACTCTTGTTTGCCGCCTTATTAGAGACTCCAGAAAGCAAGAGAATGCTTCTTGCTCTAAAGCAGAGTGTGTTTCATGGATGAGAACTGTGCTGTGTGTTTCCCTTCAGAAAGGGAGTTTAATGCCAGTTTCTGTGTCTTCTTACAAGCAAGACTTCGTTTCACGTAAACACAGTCACTTTTCAGGTCAAAGGAAGCTACCTCATTCAAGAAGCTCACACGTTTCTTGCTCTTAACTGAAAAGCATTGAATGTTCGAATACCTGTGGTTTGTATCAGTTTCAGAAGCAGAGTTGAACTAGATATGGTCCGTGTGTGACGGGAAACACAGTTCATTTGTTCTGAGCACACTCACGTTTCCCGCCTTATTAGAGACTCCTGAAAGCAAGAGAATGCTTCTTGCTCTAAAGCAGAGTGTGTTTCATGGATGAGAACTGTGCTGTGTGTTTCCCTTCAGAAACGGAGTTAAATGCCAGGCTCTTGGTTTTCATACAAGCAAGACTTCATTTCACGTAAACGCAGTCACTTTTCAGCTCAAAGGAAGCTACATCATTCAAGAAGCTCACACGTTTCTCGCTCTTAACTGAAAAGCATTGAATGTTCGAATACCTGTGGTTTGTATCAGTTTCAGAAGCAGAGTTGAACTAGATATGGTCCGTGTGTGTCGGAAACACAGTTCTTTTGTTCTGAGCACACTAACGTTTCCTGTCTTATTAGAGAATCTAGAAAGCAAGAGAATGCCTCTTGCTCTAAAGCAGAGTGTGTTTCATGGATGAGAACTGTGCTGTGTGTTTCCCTTCAAAAAGGGAGTTAAATGCCAGGCTCTGTGTCTTCCTACAAGCAAGACTTCGTTTCAGGTAAACGCTGTCACTTTTCAGCTCACAGGAAGCTACATCATTCATGAGCTCACACGATTCTCGCTCTTAAAGGAAAAGTATTGCATGTTCGAGTACCTGTGCTTTGTATCAGTTTCAGAAGCAGAGTTGAACTAGATATGGTCCGTGTGTGTACGAAACACAGTTCTTTTGTTCTGAACACACTCATGTCTCCCGCCTTATTAGAGACCCTAGAAAGCAAGAGAATGCTTCTTGCTCTAAAGGAGATTGTGTTTCATGGATGAGAACTGTGCTGTGTGTTTCCCTTCAGAAACGGAGTTGAATGCCAGACTCTGGGTCTTCATACAAGCAAGACTTCGTTTCAGGTAAACGCAGTCACTTTTCAGCTCAAAGGAAGCTATATCATTCACAAAGATCACACGATTCCCGCTCTTAATTGAACAGCATTGGATGTTCGAGGACCTGTGTGTGGTTTGTGTCAGTTTCAGAAGCAGAGTTGAACTAGATATGGTCCGTGTGTGACGGGAAACACAGTTCATTTGTTCTGAGCACACTCACGTTTCCCGCCTTATTAGAGATTCCTGAAAGCAAGAGAATGCTTCTTGCTCTAAAGCAGAGTGTGTTTCATGGATGAGAACTGTGCTGTGTGTTTCCCTTCAGAAACGGAGTTAAATGCCAGGCTCTTGGTTTTCATACAAGCAAGACTTCGTTTCACGTAAACGCAGTCACTTTTCAGCTCAAAGGAAGCTACGTCATTCAAGAAGCTCACACGTTTCTCTCTCTTAACTGAAAAGCATTGAATGTTCGAATACCTGTGGTTTGTATCAGTTTCAGAAGCAGAGTTGAACTAGATATGTTCCGTGTGTGTAGGAAACACAGTTCTTTTGTTCTGAGAACACTCACGTTTCCCGCCTTATTAGAGACTCCAGAAAGCAAGAGAATGCTTCTTGATCTAAAGCAGAGTGTGTTTCATGGATGAGAACTGTGCTGTGTGTTTCCCTTGAGAAACGGAGTTTAATGCCAGGCTCTGTGTCTTCCTACAAGCAAGACTTCGTTTCAGGTAAACGCTGTCACTTTTCAGCTCACAGGAAGCTACATCGTTCATGAAGCTCACAGGTATCTCGCTCTTAATGGAAAAGCATTGAATGTTCGAATACCTGTGGTTTGTATCAGTTTCAGAAGCAGAGTTGAACTAGATATGGTCTGTGTGTGTCGGAAACACAGTTCTTTTGTTCTGAACACACTCACGTTTCCAGTCTTATTAGAGAATCTAGAAAGCAAGAGAATGCTTCTTGCTCTAAAGCAGAGTGTGTTTCATGGATGAGAACTGTGCTGTGTGTTTCCCTTCAAAAACGGAGTTAAATGCCAGGCTCTGTGTCTTCCTACAAGCAAGACTTCGTTTAAGGTAAACGCTGTCACTTTTCAGCTCACAGGAAGCTACATCATTCATGAGCTCACACGTTTCTCGCTCTTAAAGGAAAAGCATTGGATGTTCGAGTACCTGTGCTTTGTATCAGTTTCAGAAGCAGAGTTGAACTAGATATGGTCCGTGTGTGTAGGAAACACAGTTCTTTTGTTCTGAGCACACTCACGTCTCCCGCCTTATTAGAGACCCTAGAAAGCAAGAGAATGCTTCTTGCTCTAAAGGAGATTGTGTTTCATGGATGAGAACTGTGCTGTGTGTTTCCCTTCAGAAACGGAGTTAAATGCCAGGCTCTGTGTCTTCCGACAAGCAATACTGCGTTTCAGGTAAACGCAGTCACTTTTCAGCTCAAAGGAAGCTACATCGTTCACGAAGCTCACACGTTTCTTGCTCTTAACTGAAAAGCATTGGATGTTCGAGGACCTGTGGTTTATATCAGTTTCAGAAACAGAGTTGAACTAGATATGGTCCGTTTGTGGATGAAAAACAGTTCTTTTGTTCTGAGCACACTCACGTTTCCAGTCTTATTAGAGAATCTAGAAAGCAAGAGAATGCTTCTTGCTCTAAAGCAGAGTGTGTTTCATGGATAAGAACTGTGCTGTGTGTTTCCCTTCAAAAACGGAGTTAAATGCCAGGCTCTGGGTCTTCATACAAGCGAGACTTCGTTTCAGGTAAATGCAGTCACTTTTCAGCTCAAAGGAAGCTATATCATTCACAAAGCTCACACGTTTCCCGCTCTTAATTGAAAAGCATTGGATGTTCGAGGACTTGTGGTTTGTATCAGTTTCAGAAGCAGAGTTGAACTAGATATGTTCGGTGTGTGTAGGAAACACAGTTCTTTTGTTCTGAGCACACTCACGTTTCCCGCCTTATTAGAGACTCCTGAAAGCAAGACAATGCTTCTTGCTCTAAAGCAGAGTGTGTTTCATGGATGAGAACTGTGCTGTGTGTTTCCCTTCAGAAACGGAGTTAAATGCCAGGCTCTGGGTCTTCATACAAGCGAGACTTCGTTTGAGGTAAACGCAGTCACTTTTCAGCTCAAAGGAAGCTACATCGTTCACGAAGCTCACACGTTTCTTGCTCTTAACTGAAAAGCATTGGATGTTCGAGGACCTGTGGTTTGTATCAGTTTCAGAAGCAGAGTTGAACTAGATAAGTTCCGTGTGTGTAGGAAACACAGTTCTTTTGTTCTGAGAACACTCACGTTTCCCGCCTTATTAGAGACTCCAGAAAGCAAGAGAATGCTTCTTGCTCTAAAGCAGAGTGTGTTTCATGGATGAGAACTGTGCTGTGTGTTTCCCTTCAGAAACAGAGTTTAATGCCAGGCTCTGTGTCTTCCTACAAGCAAGAATTCGTTTCAGGTAAACGCTGTCACTTTTCAGCTCACAGGAAGCTACATCGTTCATGAAGCTCACACGTATCTCGCTCTTAATGGAAAAGCATTGGATGTTTGAGGACCTGTGGTTTGTATCAGTTTCAGAAGCAGAGTTGAACTAGATATGGTCCGTGTGTTTACGAAACACAGTTCTTTTGTTCTGAGCACACTCACATTTCCCGCCTTATTAGAGACTCCAGAAAGCAAGAGAATGCTTCTTGCTCTAAAGCAGAGTGTGTTTCATGGATGAGAACTGTGCTGTGTGTTTCCCTTCAGAAACGGAGTTTAATGCCAGGCTCTGTGTCTTCCTTCAAGCAAGACTTCGTTTCACGTAAACGCAGTCACTTTTCAGGTAAAAGGAAGCTACATCATTCAAGAAGCTCACACGTTTCTCGCTCTTAACTGAAAAGCATTGAATGTTCGAATACCTATGGTTTGTATCAGTTTCAGAAGCAGAGTTGAACTAGATATGTTCGGTGTGTGTAGGAAACACAGTTCTTTTGTTCTGAGCACACTCACGTTTCCCGCCTTATTAGAGACTCCAGAAAGCAAGAGAATGCTTCTTGCTCTAAAGCAGAGTGTGTTTCATGGATGAGAACTGTGCTGTGTGTTTCCCTTCAGAATGGGAGTTTAATGCCAGTCTCTGTGTCTTCCTACAAGCAAGACTTCGTTTCACGTAAACGCAGCCACTTTTCAGCTCAACTGAAGCTACATCATTCACGAAGCTAACACGTTTCTTGCTCTTAACTGAAAAGCATTGGATGTTCGAGGACCTGTGGTTTGCATCAGTTTCAGAAGCAGAGTTGAACTAGATATGGTCCGTGTGTGGAGGAAAAACAGTTCTTTTGTTCTGAGCACACTCACATTTCCCGCCTTATTAGAGACTCTAGAAAGTAAGAGAATGCTTCTTGCTCTAAAGCAGAGTGTGTTTCATGGATGAGAACTGTGCTGTGTGTTTCCCTTCAGAAACGGAGTTAAATGCCAGGCTCTTGGTTTTCATACAAGCAAGATTTCATTTCACGTAAACGCAGTCAAATTTCAGCTCAAAGGAAGCTACATCATTCAAGAAGCTCACACGTTTCTCGCTCTTAACTGAAAAGCATTGAATGTTCGAATACTTGTGGTTTGTATCAGTTACAGAAGCAGAGTTGAACTAGATATGGTCCGTGTGTGTCGGAAACACAGTTCTTTTGTTCTGAGCACACTAACATTTCCTGTCTCATTAGAGAATCTAGAAAGCAAGAGAATGCCTCTTGCTCTAAAGCAGAGTGTGTTTCATGGATGAGAACTGTGCTGTGTGTTTCCCTTCAAAAACGGAGTTAAATGCCAGGCTCTGTGTCTTCCTACAAGCAAGACTTCGTTTCAGGTAAACGCTGTCACTTTTCAGCTCACAGGAAGCTACATCATTCATGAGCTCACACGTTTCTCGCTCTTAAAGGAAAAGTATTGCATGTTCGAGTACCTGTGGTTTGTATCAGTTTCAGAAGCAGAGTTGAACTATATATGGTCTGTGTGTGTCGGAAACACAGTTCTTTTGTTCTGAGCACACTCACGTCTCCCGCCTTATTAGAGACCCTAGAAAGCAAGAGAATGCTTCTTGCTCTAAAGGAGATTGTGTTTCATGGATGAGAACTGTGCTGTGTGTTTCCCTTCAGAAACGGAGTTAAATGCCAGACTCTGGGTCTTCATACAAGCAAGACTTCGTTTCAGGTAAACGCAGTCACTTTTCAGCTCAAAGGAAGCTATATCATTCACAAAGATCACACGATTCCCGCTCTTAATTGAAAAGCATTGGATGTTCGTGGACCTGTGTGTGGTTTGTATCAGTTTCAGAAGCAGAGTTGAACTAGATATGTTCCGTGTGTGTAGGAAACACAGTTCTTTGGTTCTGAGCACACTCTTGTTTGCCGCCTTATTAGAGACTCCAGAAAGCAAGAGAATGCTTCTTGCTCTAAAGCAGAGTGTGTTTCATGGATGAGAACTGTGCTGTGTGTTTCCCTTCAGAAAGGGAGTTTAATGCCAGTTTCTGTGTCTTCTTACAAGCAAGACTTCGTTTCACGTAAACACAGTCACTTTTCAGGTCAAAGGAAGCTACCTCATTCTAGAAGCTCACACGTTTCTTGCTCTTAACTGAAAAGCATTGAATGTTCGAATACCTGTGGTTTGTATCAGTTTCAGAAGCAGAGTTGAACTAGATATGGTCCGTGTGTGACGGGAAACACAGTTCATTTGTTCTGAGCACACTCACGTTTCCCGCCTTATTAGAGACTCCTGAAAGCAAGAGAATGCTTCTTGCTCTAAAGCAGAGTGTGTTTCATGGATGAGAACTGTGCTGTGTGTTTCCCTTCAGAAACGGAGTTAAATGCCAGGCTCTTGGTTTTCATACAAGCAAGACTTCATTTCACGTAAACGCAGTCACTTTTCAGCTCAAAGGAAGCTACATCATTCAAGAAGCTCACACGTTTCTCGCTCTTAACTGAAAAGCATTGAATGTTCGAATACCTGTGGTTTGTATCAGTTTCAGAAGCAGAGTTGAACTAGATATGGTCCGTGTGTGTCGGAAACACAGTTCTTTTGTTCTGAGCACACTAACGTTTCCTGTCTTATTAGAGAATCTAGAAAGCAAGAGAATGCCTCTTGCTCTAAAGCAGAGTGTGTTTCATGGATGAGAACTGTGCTGTGTGTTTCCCTTCAAAAAGGGAGTTAAATGCCAGGCTCTGTGTCTTCCTACAAGCAAGACTTCGTTTCAGGTAAACGCTGTCACTTTTCAGCTCACAGGAAGCTACATCATTCATGAGCTCACACGTTTCTCGCTCTTAAAGGAAAAGTATTGCATGTTCGAGTACCTGTGCTTTGTATCAGTTTCAGAAGCAGAGTTGAACTAGATATGGTCCGTGTGTGTACGAAACACAGTTCTTTTGTTCTGAACACACTCATGTCTCCCGCCTTATTAGAGACCCTAGAAAGCAAGAGAATGCTTCTTGCTCTAAAGGAGATTGTGTTTCATGGATGAGAACTGTGCTGTGTGTTTCCCTTCAGAAACCGAGTTGAATGCCAGACTCTGGGTCTTCATACAAGCAAGACTTCGTTTCAGGTAAACGCAGTCACTTTTCAGCTCAAAGGAAGCTATATCATTCACAAAGATCACACGATTCCCGCTCTTAATTGAACAGCATTGGATGTTCGAGGACCTGTGTGTGGTTTGTGTCAGTTTCAGAAGCAGAGTTGAACTAGATATGGTCCGTGTGTGACGGGAAACACAGTTCATTTGTTCTGAGCACACTCACGTTTCCCGCCTTATTAGAGATTCCTGAAAGCAAGAGAATGCTTCTTGCTCTAAAGCAGAGTGTGTTTCATGGATGAGAACTGTGCTGTGTGTTTCCCTTCAGAAACGGAGTTAAATGCCAGGCTCTTGGTTTTCATACAAGCAAGACTTCGTTTCACGTAAACGCAGTCACTTTTCATCTCAAAGGAAGCTACATCATTCAAGAAGCTCACACGTTTCTCTCTCTTAACTGAAAAGCATTGAATGTTCGAATACCTGTGGTTTGTATCAGTTTCAGAAGCAGAGTTGAACTAGATATGGTCCGTGTGTGTTGGAAACACAGTTCTTTTGTTCTGAGCACACTCACGTTTCCTGTCTTATTAGAGAATCTAGAAAGCAAGAGAATGCTTCTTGCTCTAAAGCAGAGTTTGTTTCATGGATGAGAACTGTGCTGTGTGTTTCCCTTCAAAAACGGAGTTAAATGCCAGGCTCTGTGTCTTCCTACAAGCAAGACTTCGTTTCAGGTATTCGCTGTCACTTTTCAGCTCACAGGAAGCTACATCATTCATGAGCTCACACGTTTCTCGCTCTTAAAGGAAAAGCATTGGATGTTCGAGTACCTGTGCTTTGTATCAGTTTCAGAAGCAGAGTTGAACTAGATATGGTCCGTGTGTGTACGAAACACAGTTCTTTTGTTCTGAGCACACTCACGTCTCCCGCCTTATTAGAGACCCTAGAAAGCAAGAGAATGCTTCTTGCTCTAAAGGAGATTGTGTTTCATGGATGAGAACTGTGCTGTGTGTTTCCCTTCAGAAAGGGAGTTTAATGCCAGTCTCTGTGTCTTCTTACAAGCAAGACTTCGTTTCACGTAAACGCAGGCACTTTTCAGCTCAACTGAAGCTACATCATTCACGAAGCTAACACGTTTCTTGCTCTTAACTGAAAAGCAGTGGATGTTCGAGGACCTGTGGTTTGCATCAGTTTCAGAAGCAGAGTTGAACTAGATATGGTCCGTGTGTGGAGGAAAAATAGTTCTTTTGTTCTGAGCACACTCACATTTCCCGCCTTATTAGAGACTCTAGAAAGTAAGAGAATGCTTCTTGCTCTAAAGCAGAGTGTGTTTCATGGATGAGAACTGTGCTGTGTGTTTCCCTTCAAAAACGGAGTTAAATGCCAGGCTCTGGGTCTTCATACAAGCGAGACTTCGTTTCAGGTAAATGCAGTCACTTTTCAGCTCAAAGGAAGCTATATCATTCACAAAGCTCACACGTTTCCCGCTCTTAATTGAAAAGCATTGGATGTTCGAGGACTTGTGGTTTGTATCAGTTTCAGAAGCAGAGTTGAACTAGATATGTTCGGTGTGTGTAGGAAACACAGTTCTTTTGTTCTGAGCACACTCACGTTTCCCGCCTTATTAGAGACTCCTGAAAGCAAGACAATGCTTCTTGCTCTAAAGCAGAGTGTGTTTCATGGATGAGAACTGTGCTGTGTGTTTCCCTTCAGAAACGGAGTTAAATGCCAGGCTCTGGGTCTTCATACAAGCGAGACTTCGTTTGAGGTAAACGCAGTCACTTTTCAGCTCAAAGGAAGCTACATCGTTCACGAAGCTCACACGTTTCTTGCTCTTAACTGAAAAGCATTGGATGTTCGAGGACCTGTGGTTTGTATCAGTTTCAGAAGCAGAGTTGAACTAGATAAGTTCCGTGTGTGTAGGAAACACAGTTCTTTTGTTCTGAGAACACTCACGTTTCCCGCCTTATTAGAGACTCCAGAAAGCAAGAGAATGCTTCTTGCTCTAAAGCAGAGTGTGTTTCATGGATGAGAACTGTGCTGTGTGTTTCCCTTCAGAAACAGAGTTTAATGCCAGGCTCTGTGTCTTCCTACAAGCAAGAATTCGTTTCAGGTAAACGCTGTCACTTTTCAGCTCACAGGAAGCTACATCGTTCATGAAGCTCACACGTATCTCGCTCTTAATGGAAAAGCATTGGATGTTTGAGGACCTGTGGTTTGTATCAGTTTCAGAAGCAGAGTTGAACTAGATATGGTCCGTGTGTTTACGAAACACAGTTCTTTTGTTCTGAGCACACTCACATTTCCCGCCTTATTAGAGACTCCAGAAAGCAAGAGAATGCTTCTTGCTCTAAAGCAGAGTGTGTTTCATGGATGAGAACTGTGCTGTGTGTTTCCCTTCAGAAACGGAGTTTAATGCCAGGCTCTGTGTCTTCCTTCAAGCAAGACTTCGTTTCACGTAAACGCAGTCACTTTTCAGGTAAAAGGAAGCTACATCATTCAAGAAGCTCACACGTTTCTCGCTCTTAACTGAAAAGCATTGAATGTTCGAATAACTATGGTTTGTATCAGTTTCAGAAGCAGAGTTGAACTAGATATGTTCGGTGTGTGTAGGAAACACAGTTCTTTTGTTCTGAGCACACTCACGTTTCCCGCCTTATTAGAGACTCCAGAAAGCAAGAGAATGCTTCTTGCTCTAAAGCAGAGTGTGTTTCATGGATGAGAACTGTGCTGTGTGTTTCCCTTCAGAATGGGAGTTTAATGCCAGTCTCTGTGTCTTCCTACAAGCAAGACTTCGTTTCACGTAAACGCAGCCACTTTTCAGCTCAACTGAAGCTACATCATTCACGAAGCTAACACGTTTCTTGCTCTTAACTGAAAAGCATTGAATGTTCGAATACTTGTGGTTTGTATCAGTTACAGAAGCAGAGTTGAACTAGATATGGTCCGTGTGTGGAGGAAAAACAGTTCTTTTGTTCTGAGCACACTCACATTTCCCGCCTTATTAGAGACTCTAGAAAGTAAGAGAATGCTTCTTGCTCTAAAGCAGAGTGTGTTTCATGGATGAGAACTGTGCTGTGTGTTTCCCTTCAGAAACGGAGTTAAATGCCAGGCTCTTGGTTTTCATACAAGCAAGACTTCATTTCACGTAAACGCAGTCAAATTTCAGCTCAAAGGAAGCTACATCATTCAAGAAGCTCACACGTTTCTCGCTCTTAACTGAAAAGCATTGAATGTTCGAATACTTGTGGTTTGTATCAGTTACAGAAGCAGAGTTGAACTAGATATGGTCCGTGTGTGTCGGAAACACAGTTCTTTTGTTCTGAGCACACTAACATTTCCTGTCTCATTAGAGAATCTAGAAAGCAAGAGAATGCCTCTTGCTCTAAAGCAGAGTGTGTTTCATGGATGAGAACTGTGCTGTGTGTTTCCCTTCAAAAACGGAGTTAAATGCCAGGCTCTGTGTCTTCCTACAAGCAAGACTTCGTTTCAGGTAAACGCTGTCACTTTTCAGCTCACAGGAAGCTACATCATTCATGAGCTCACACGTTTCTCGCTCTTAAAGGAAAAGTATTGCATGTTCGAGTACCTGTGGTTTGTATCAGTTTCAGAAGCAGAGTTGAACTATATATGGTCTGTGTGTGTCGGAAACACAGTTCTTTTGTTCTGAGCACACTCACGTCTCCCGCCTTATTAGAGACCCTAGAAAGCAAGAGAATGCTTCTTGCTCTAAAGGAGATTGTGTTTCATGGATGAGAACTGTGCTGTGTGTTTCCCTTCAGAAACGGAGTTAAATGCCAGACTCTGGGTCTTCATACAAGCAAGACTTCGTTTCAGGTAAACGCAGTCACTTTTCAGCTCAAAGGAAGCTATATCATTCACAAAGATCACACGATTCCCGCTCTTAATTGAAAAGCATTGGATGTTCGTGGACCTGTGTGTGGTTTGTATCAGTTTCAGAAGCAGAGTTGAACTAGATATGTTCCGTGTGTGTAGGAAACACAGTTCTTTGGTTCTGAGCACACTCTTGTTTGCCGCCTTATTAGAGACTCCAGAAAGCAAGAGAATGCTTCTTGCTCTAAAGCAGAGTGTGTTTCATGGATGAGAACTGTGCTGTGTGTTTCCCTTCAGAAAGGGAGTTTAATGCCAGTTTCTGTGTCTTCTTACAAGCAAGACTTCGTTTCACGTAAACACAGTCACTTTTCAGGTCAAAGGAAGCTACCTCATTCTAGAAGCTCACACGTTTCTTGCTCTTAACTGAAAAGCATTGAATGTTCGAATACCTGTGGTTTGTATCAGTTTCAGAAGCAGAGTTGAACTAGATATGGTCCGTGTGTGACGGGAAACACAGTTCATTTGTTCTGAGCACACTCACGTTTCCCGCCTTATTAGAGACTCCTGAAAGCAAGAGAATGCTTCTTGCTCTAAAGCAGAGTGTGTTTCATGGATGAGAACTGTGCTGTGTGTTTCCCTTCAGAAACGGAGTTAAATGCCAGGCTCTTGGTTTTCATACAAGCAAGACTTCATTTCACGTAAACGCAGTCACTTTTCAGCTCAAAGGAAGCTACATCATTCAAGAAGCTCACACGTTTCTCGCTCTTAACTGAAAAGCATTGAATGTTCGAATACCTGTGGTTTGTATCAGTTTCAGAAGCAGAGTTGAACTAGATATGGTCCGTGTGTGTCGGAAACACAGTTCTTTTGTTCTGAGCACACTAACGTTTCCTGTCTTATTAGAGAATCTAGAAAGCAAGAGAATGCCTCTTGCTCTAAAGCAGAGTGTGTTTCATGGATGAGAACTGTGCTGTGTGTTTCCCTTCAAAAAGGGAGTTAAATGCCAGGCTCTGTGTCTTCCTACAAGCAAGACTTCGTTTCAGGTAAACGCTGTCACTTTTCAGCTCACAGGAAGCTACATCATTCATGAGCTCACACGTTTCTCGCTCTTAAAGGAAAAGTATTGCATGTTCGAGTACCTGTGCTTTGTATCAGTTTCAGAAGCAGAGTTGAACTAGATATGGTCCGTGTGTGTACGAAACACAGTTCTTTTGTTCTGAACACACTCATGTCTCCCGCCTTATTAGAGACCCTAGAAAGCAAGAGAATGCTTCTTGCTCTAAAGGAGATTGTGTTTCATGGATGAGAACTGTGCTGTGTGTTTCCCTTCAGAAACCGAGTTGAATGCCAGACTCTGGGTCTTCATACAAGCAAGACTTCGTTTCAGGTAAACGCAGTCACTTTTCAGCTCAAAGGAAGCTATATCATTCACAAAGATCACACGATTCCCGCTCTTAATTGAACAGCATTGGATGTTCGAGGACCTGTGTGTGGTTTGTGTCAGTTTCAGAAGCAGAGTTGAACTAGATATGGTCCGTGTGTGACGGGAAACACAGTTCATTTGTTCTGAGCACACTCACGTTTCCCGCCTTATTAGAGATTCCTGAAAGCAAGAGAATGCTTCTTGCTCTAAAGCAGAGTGTGTTTCATGGATGAGAACTGTGCTGTGTGTTTCCCTTCAGAAACGGAGTTAAATGCCAGGCTCTTGGTTTTCATACAAGCAAGACTTCGTTTCACGTAAACGCAGTCACTTTTCAGCTCAAAGGAAGCTACATCATTCAAGAAGCTCACACGTTTCTCTCTCTTAACTGAAAAGCATTGAATGTTCGAATACCTGTGGTTTGTATCAGTTTCAGAAGCAGAGTTGAACTAGATATGGTCCGTGTGTGTTGGAAACACAGTTCTTTTGTTCTGAGCACACTCACGTTTCCTGTCTTATTAGAGAATCTAGAAAGCAAGAGAATGCTTCTCTCTCTAAAGCAGAGTTTGTTTCATGGATGAGAACTGTGCTGTGTGTTTCCCTTCAAAAACGGAGTTAAATGCCAGGCTCTGTGTCTTCCTACAAGCAAGACTTCGTTTCAGGTATTCGCTGTCACTTTTCAGCTCACAGGAAGCTACATCATTCATGAGCTCACACGTTTCTCGCTCTTAAAGGAAAAGCATTGGATGTTCGAGTACCTGTGCTTTGTATCAGTTTCAGAAGCAGAGTTGAACTAGATATGGTCCGTGTGTGTACGAAACACAGTTCTTTTGTTCTGAGCACACTCACGTCTCCCGCCTTATTAGAGACCCTAGAAAGCAAGAGAATGCTTCTTGCTCTAAAGGAGATTGTGTTTCATGGATGAGAACTGTGCTGTGTGTTTCCCTTCAGAAAGGGAGTTTAATGCCAGTCTCTGTGTCTTCTTACAAGCAAGACTTCGTTTCACGTAAACGCAGGCACTTTTCAGCTCAACTGAAGCTACATCATTCACGAAGCTAACACGTTTCTTGCTCTTAACTGAAAAGCAGTGGATGTTCGAGGACCTGTGGTTTGCATCAGTTTCAGAAGCAGAGTTGAACTAGATATGGTCCGTGTGTGGAGGAAAAATAGTTCTTTTGTTCTGAGCACACTCACATTTCCCGCCTTATTAGAGACTCTAGAAAGTAAGAGAATGCTTCTTGCTCTAAAGCAGAGTGTGTTTCATGGATGAGAACTGTGCTGTGTGTTTCCCTTCAGAAACGGAGTTAAATGCCAGGCTCTTGGTTTTCATACAAGCAAGACTTCGTTTCACGTAAACGCAGTCACTTTTCAGCTCAAAGGAAGCTACATCATTCAAGAAGCTCACACGTTTCTCGCTCTTAACTGAAAAGCATTGAATGTTCGAATACCTGTGGTTTGTATCAGTTTCAGAAGCAGAGTTGAACTAGATATGGTCCGTGTGTGTACAAAACACAGTTCTTTTGTTCTGAGCACACTCACGTCTCCCGCCTTATTAGAGACCCTAGAAAGCAAGAGAATGCTTCTTGCTCTAAAGGAGATTGTGTTTCATGGATGAGAACTGTGCTGTGTTTTTCCCTTCAGAAACGGAGTTAAATGCCAGGCTCTGGGTCTTCATACAAGCAAGACTTTGTTTCAGGTAAACGCAGTCACTTTTCAGCTCAAAGGAAGCTATATCATTCACAAAGATCACACGATTCCCGCTCTTAATTGAAAAGCATTGGATGTTTGAGGACCTGTGTGTGGTTTGTATCAGTTTCAGAAGCAGAGTTGAACTAGATATGTTCCGTGTGTGTAGGAAACACAGTTCTTTGGTTCTGAGCACACTCACGTTTGCCGCCTTATTAGAGACTCCAGAAAGCAAGAGAATGCTTCTTGCTCTAATGGAGATTGTGTTTCATGGATGAGAACTGTGCTGTGTGTTTCCCTTCAGAAACGGAGTTAAATGCCACGCTCTGTGTCTTCCTACAAGCAATACTGCGTTTCAGGTAAACGCAGTCACTTTTCTCCTCAAACGAAGCTACATCGTTCAAGAAGCTCACACGTTTCTTGCTCTTAACTGAAAAGCATTGGATGTTCGAGGACCTGTGGTTTATATCAGTTTCAGAAGCAGAGTTGAACTAGATATGGTCCGTGTGTGGATGAAAAACAGTTCTTTTGTTCTGAGCACACTCTTGTTTCCGGCCTTATTAGAGACTCTAGAAAGTAAGAGAATGCTTCTTGCTCTAAAGCAGAGTGTGTTTCATGGATGTGAACTGTGCTGTGTGTTTCCCTTCAGAAACGGAGTTAAATGCCAGGCTCTGGGTCTTCATACAAGCCATACTTTGTTTCAGGTAAACGCAGTCACTTTTCAGCTCAAAGGAAGCTATATCATTCACAAAGCTCACACGTTTCCCGCTCTTAATTGAAAAGCATTGGATGTTCGAGGACCTGTGGTTTGTATCAGTTTGAGAAGCAGAGTTGAACTAGATATGTTCCGTGTGTGTAGGAAACACAGTTCTTTTGTTCTGAGCAGACTCACGTTTCCCGCCTTATTAGAGACTCCTGAAAGGAAGAGAATGCTTCTTGCTCTAAAGGAGAGTGTGTTTCATGGATGAGAACTGTGCTGTGTGTTTCCCTTCAGAAACGGAGTTAAATGCCAGGCTCTGGGTCTTCATACAAGCGAGACTTCGTTTCAGGTAAACGCAGTCACTTTTCAGCTCAAAGGAAGCTACATCATTCACAAAGCACACACGTTTCCCGCTCTTAATTGAAAAGCATTGGATGTTCGAGGACCTGTGGTTTGTATCAGTTTCAGAAGCAGAGTTGAACTAGATATGTTCCGTGTGTGTAGGAAACACAGTTTTTTTGTTCTGAGCACACTCACGATTCCCGCCTTATAGGAGACTCCAGAAAGCAAGAGAATGCTTCTTGCTCTAAAGCAGAGTGTGTTTCATGGATGAGAACTGTGCTGTGTGTTTCCCTTCAGAAAGGGAGTTTAATGCCAGGCTCTGTGTCTTCCTACAAGCAAGATTTCGTTTCACGTAAACGCAGTCACTTTTCAGGTCAAAGAAGCTACATCATTCAAGAAGCTCACAAGTTTCTCGCTCTTAACTGAATAACATTGAATGTTCGAATACCTATGGTTTGTATCAGTTTCAGAAGCAGAGTTGAACTAGATATGGTCCGTGTGTGTAGGAAACACAGTTCTTTTGTTCTGAGCACACTCACGTTTCCCGCCTTATTAGAGACTCCAGAAAGCAAGAGAATGCTTCTTGCTCTAAAGCAGAGTGTGTTTCATGGATGAGAACTGTGTTGTGTGTTTTCCTTCAGAAAGGGAGTTTAATGCCAGTCTCTGTTTCGTCTTACAAGCAAGACTTCGTTTCACGTAAACGCAGGTACTTTTCAGGTCAAAGGAAGCAACATCATTCAAGAAGCTCACACGTGTCTCGCTCTTAAATGAAAAGCATTGAATGTTCGAATACCTGTGGTTTGTATCAGTTTCAGAAGCAGAGTTGAACTAGATATGGTCCGTGTGTGTAGGAAACACAGTTCTTTTGTTTTGAGCACACTCACGTTTCCCGCCTTATTATAGACTCCAGAAAGGAAGAGAATGCTTCTTGCTCTAAAGCAGAGTGTGTTTCATGGATGAGAACTGTGCTGTGTGTTTCCCTTCAGAAATGGAGTTAAATGCCAGGCTCAGTGTCTTCCTACAAGCAATACTGCGTTTCAGGTAAACGCAGTCACTTTTCAGCTCAAATGAAGCTACATCATTCACGAAGCTCACACGTTTCTTGCTCTTAACTGAAAAGCATTGGATGTTCGAGTACCTGTGGTTTGCATCAGTTTCAGAAGCAGAGTTGAACTAGATATGGTCCGTGTGTGGAGGAAAAACAGTTCTTTTGTTCTGAGCACACTCACGTTTCCCGCCTTATTAGAGACTCTAGAAAGTAAGAGAATGCTTCTTGCTCTAAAGCACAGTGTGTTTCATGGATGAGAACTGTGCTGTGTGTTTCCCTTCAGAAACGGAGTTAAATGCCAGGCTCTTGGTCTTCATACAAGCAAGACTTCGTTTCAGGTAAACGCAGTCACTTTTCAGCTCAAAGGAAGCTACATCGTTCACGAAGCTCACACGTTTCTTGCTTTTAACTGAAAAGCATTGGATGTTCGAGGACCTGTGGTTTATATCAGTTTCAGAAGCTGAGTTGAACTAGATATGGTCCGTGTGTGGATGAAAATCAGTTCTTTTGTTCTGAGCACACTCTTGTTTCCCGCCTTATTAGAGACTCTAGAAAGTAAGAGAATGCTTCTTGCTCTAAAGCAGAGTGTGTTTCATGGATGAGAAATGTGCTATGTGTTTCCCTTCAGAAACGGAGTTAAATGCCAGGCTCTGGGTCTTCATACAAGCGAGACTTCGTTTCAGGTAAACGCAGTCACTTTTCAGCTCAAAGGAAGCTATATCATTGACAAAGCTCACACGTTTCCCGCTCTTAATTGAAAAGCATTGGATGTTTGAGGACCTGTGGTTTGTATCAGTTTCAGAAGCAGAGTTGAACTAGATATGTTCCGTGTGTGTAGGAAACACAGTTCTTTTGTTCTGAGCACACTCACGTTTCCCGCCTTATTAGAGACTCCTGAAAGCAAGAGAATGCTTATTGCTCTAAAGCAGAGTGTGTTTCATGGATGAGAGCTGTGCTGTGTGTTTCGCTTCAGAAACGGAGTTAAATGCCAGGCTCTGGGTCTTCATACAAGCGAGACTTCGTTTGAGGTAAACGCAGTAACATTTCAGCTCAAAGGAAGCTACATCATTCACAAAGATCCCACATTTCCCGCTCTTAATTGAAAAGCGTTGCATGTTCGAGGACCTGTGGTTTGTATCAGTTTCAGAAGCAGAGTTGAACTAGATATGTTCCGTGTGTGTAGGAAACACAGTTCTTTGGTTCTGAGCACACTCACGTTTGCCGCCTTATTAGAGACTCCAGAAAGCAAGAGAATGCTTCTTGCTCTAAAGCAGAGTGTGTTTCATGGATGAGAACTGTGCTGTGTGTTTCCCTTCAGAAAGGGAGTTTAATGCCAGTCTCTGTGTCTTCTTATAAGCAAGACTTCGTTTCACGTAAACGCAGTCACTTTTCAGGTCAAAGGAAGCTACCTCATTCAAGAAGCTCACACGTTTCTTGCTCTTAACTGAAAAGCATTGAATGTTCGAATACCTGTGGTTTGTATCAGTTTCAGAAGCAGAGTTGAACTAGACATGGTCCGTGTGTGACGGGAAAAACAGTTCATTTGTTCTGAGCACACTCACGTTTCCCGCCTTATTAGAGACTCCTGAAAGCAAGAGAATGCTTCTTGCTCTAAAGCAGAGTGTGTATCATGGATGAGAACTGTGCTGTGTGTTTCCCTTCAGAAACGGAGTTAAATGCCAGGCTCTTGGTTTTCATACAAGCAAGACTTCGTTTCACGTAAACGCAGTCACTTTTCAGCTCAAAGGAAGCTACATCATTCAAGAAGCTCACACGTTTCTCTCTCTTAACTGAAAAGCATTGAATGTTCGAATACCTGTGGTTTGTATCAGTTTCAGAAGCAGAGTTGAACTAGATATGGTCCGTGTGTGTCGGAAACACAGTTCTTTGTTCTGAGCACACTCACGTTTCCTGTCTTATTAGAGAATCTAGAAAGCAAGAGAATGCTTCTTGCTCTAAAGCAGAGTGTGTTTCATGGATGAGAACTGTGCTGTGTGTTTCCCTTCAAAAACGGAGTTAAATGCCAGGCTCTGTGTCTTCCTACAAGCAAGACTTCGTTTCAGGTATTCGCTGTCACGTTTCAGCTCACAGGAAGCTACATCATTCATGAGCTCACACGTTTCTCGCTCTTAAAGGAAAAGCATTGGATGTACGAGTACCTGTGCTTTGTATCAATTTCAGAAGCAGAGTTGAACTAGATATGGTCCGTGTGTGTACGAAACACAGTTCTTTTGTTCTGAGCACACTCACGTCTCCCGCCTTATTAGAGACCCTAGAAAGCAAGAGAATGCATCTTGCTCTAAAGGAGATTGTGTTTCATGGATGAGAACTGTGATGTGTGTTTCCCTTCAGAAACGGAGTTAAATGCCACGCTCTCTGTCTTCCTACAAGCAATACTGCGTTTCAGGTAAACGCAGTCACTTTTCTCCTCAAACGAAGCTACATCGTTCAAGAAGCTCACACGTTTTTTGCTCTTAACTGAAAAGCATTGGATGTTCGAGGACCTGTGGTTTATATCAGTTTCAGAAGCAGAGTTGAACTAGATATGGTCCGTGTGTGGATGAAAAACAGTTCTTTTGTTCTGAGCACACTCTTGTTTCCCGCCTTATTAGAGACTCTAGAAAGTAAGAGAATGCTTCTTGCTCTAAAGCAGAGTGTGTTTCATGGATGTGAACTGTGCTGTGTATTTCCCTTCAGAAACGGAGTTAAATGCCAGGCTCTGGGTCTTCATACAAGCGAGACTTCGTTTCAGGTAAACGCAGTCACTTTTCAGCTCAAAGGAAGCTATATCATTCACAAAGCTCACACGTTTCCCGCTCTTATTTGAAAAGCATTGGATGTTCGAGGACCTGTGGTTTGTATCAGTTTGAGAAGCAGAGTTGAACTAGATATGTTCCGTGTGTGTAGGAAACACAGTTCTTTTGTTCTGAGCACACTCACGTTTCCCGCTTTATTAGAGACTCCTGAAAGCAAGAGAATGCTTCTTGCTCTAAAGGAGAGTGTGTTTCATGGATGAGAACTGTGCTGTGTGTTTCCCTTCAGAAACGGAGTTAAATGCCAGGCTCTGGGTCTTCATACAAGCGAGACTTCGTTTCAGGTAAACGCAGTCACTTTTCAGCTCAAAGGAAGCTACATCATTCACAAAGCTCACACGTTTCCCGCTCTTAATTGAAAAGCATTGGATGTTCGAGGACCTGTGGTTTGTATCAGTTTCAGAAGCAGAGTTGAACTAGATATGTTCCGTGTGTGTAGGAAACACAGTTTTTTTGTTCTGAGCACACTCACGTTTCCCGCCTTATAGGAGACTCCAGAAAGAAAGAGAATGCTTCTTGCTCTAAAGCAGAGTGTGTTTCATGGATGAGAACTGTGCTGTGTGTTTCCCTTCAGAAAGGGAGTTTAATGCCAGGCTCTGTGTCTTCCTACAAGCAAGATTTCGTTTCAGGTAAACGCTGTCACTTTTCAGCTCACAGGAAGCTACATCATTCATGAGCTCACACGTTTCTCGCTCTTAAAGGAAAAGTATTGCATGTTCGAGTACCTGTGCTTTGTATCAGTTTCAGAAGCAGAGTTGAACTAGATATGGTCCGTGTGTACAAAACACAGTTCTTTTGTTCTGAGCACACTCACGTCTCCCGCCTTATTAGAGACCCTAGAAAGTAAGAGAATGCTTCTTGCTCTAAAGGAGATTGTGTTTCATGGATGAGAACTGTGCTGTGTGTTTCCCTTCAGAAACGGAGTTAAATGCCAGGCTCTGGGTCTTCATACAAGCAAGACTTCCTTTCAGGTAAACGCAGTCACTTTTCAGCTCAAAGGAAGCTATATCATTCACAAAGATCACACGATTCCCGCTCTTAATTGGACAGCATTGGATGTTCGAGGACCTGTGTGTGGTTTGTATCAGGTTCAGAAGCAGAGTTGAACTAGATATGTTCCGTGTGTGTAGGAAACACAGTTCTTTGGTTCTGAGCACACTCACGTTTGCCGCCTTATTAGAGACTCCAGAAAGCAAGAGAATGCTTCTTGCTCTAAAGCAGAGTGTTTTTCATGGATGAGAACTGTGCTGTGTGTTTCCCTTCAGAAAGGGAGTTTAATGCCAGTCTCTGTGTCTTCTTATAAGCAAGACTTTGTTTCACGTAAACGCAGTCACTTTTCAGGTCAAAGGAAGCTACCTCATTCAAGAAGCTCACACGTTTCTCGCTCTTAACTGAAAGGCATTGAATGTTCAAATACCTGTGGTTTGTATCAGTTTCAGAAGCAGAGTTGAACTAGATATGGTCCGTGTGTGGATGAAAAACAGTTCTTTTGTTCTGAGCACACTCTTGTTTCCCGCCTTATTAGAGACTCTAGAAAGTAAGAGAATGCTTCTTGCTCTAAAGCAGAGTGTGTTTCATGGATGAGAACTGTGCTGTGTGTTTCCCTTCAGAAACGGAGTTAAATGCCAGGCTCTATGTCTTCTAACAAGCAAGAATTCGTTTCAGGTAAACGCAGTCACTTTTCAGCTCACAGGAAGCTACATCGTTCATGAAGCTCACACGTATCTCGCTCTTAATGGAAAAGCATTGGATGTTTGAGTACCTGTGGTTTGTATCAGTTTCAGAAGCAGAGTTGAACTAGATATGGTCCGTGTGTGGAGGAAACACAGTTCTTTTGTTCTGAGCACACTCACGTTTCCCGCCTTATTAGAGACTCCAGAATGCAACAGAATGCTTCTTGCTCTAAAGCAGAGTGTGTTTCATGGATGAGAACTGTGCTGTGTGTTTCCCTTCAGAAACAGAGTTTAATGCCAGGCTCTGTGTCTTCCTACAAGCAAGACTTCGTTTCTCGTAAACGCAGTCACTTTTCAGGTCAAAGGAAGCTAAATCATTCAAGAAGCTCACACGTTTCTTGCTCTTAACTGTAAAGCATTGAATGTTCGAATACCTATGGTTTGTATCAGTTTCAGAAGCAGAGTTGAACTAGATATGTTCGGTGTGTGTAGGAAACACAGTTCTTTTGTTCTGAGCACAGTCACGTTTCCCGCCCTTTAGAGACTCTAGAAAGCAAGAGAATGCTTCTTGCTCTAAAGCAGAGTGTGTTTCATGGATGAGAACTGTGTTGTGTGAATCCCTTCAGAAAGGGAGTTTAATGCCAGTCTCTGTGTCTTCTTACAAGCAAGACTTCGTTTCACGTAAACGCAGGCACTTTTAGCTCAAATGAAGCTACATCATTCACGAAGCTCACACGTTTCTTGCTCTTAACTGAAAAGCATTGGATGTTCGAGGACCTGTGGTTTGCATCAGTTTCAGAAGCAGAGTTGAACTAGATATGGTCCGTGTGTGGAGGAAAAACAGTTCTTTTGTTCTGAGCACACTCACATTTCCCGCCTTATTACAGACTCTAGAAAGTAAGAGAATGCTTCTTGCTCTAAAGCAGAGTGTGTTTCATGGATGAGAACTGTGCTGTGTGTTTCCCTTCAGAAACGGAGTTAAATGCCAGGCTCTTGGTCTTCATACAAGCAAGACTTCGTTTCACGTAAACGCAGTCACTTTTCAGCTCAAAGGAAGCTACATCATTCAAGAAGCTCACACGTTTCTCGCTCTTAACTGAAAAGCATTGAATGTTCGAATACCTGTGGTTTGTATCAGTTTTAGAAGCAGAGTTGAACTCGATATGGTCCGTGTGTGTCGGAAACACAGTTCTTTTGTTCTGAGCACACTCACGTTTCCTGTCTTATTAGAGAATCTAGAAAGCAAGAGAATGCTTCTTGCTCTAAAGCAGAGTGTGTTTCATGGATGAGAACTGTGCTGTGTGTTTCCCTTCAAAAACGGAGTTAAATGCCAGGCTCTATGTCTTCCTACAAGCAAGACTTCGTTTCAGGTAAACGCTGTCACTTTTCAGCTCACAGGAAGCTACATCATTCATGAGCTCACACGTTTCTCGCTCTTAAAGGAAAAGCATTGGATGTTCGAGGACCTGTGCTTTGTATCAGTTTCAGAAGCAGAGTTGAACTAGATAAGGTCCCTGTGTGTACGAAACACAGTTCTTTTGTTCTGAGCACACTCACGTCTCCCGCCTTATTAGAGACCCTAGAAAGCAAGAGAATGCTTCTTGCTCTAAAGGAGAGTGTGTTTCATGGATGAGAACTGTGCTGTGTGTTTCCCATCAGAAACGGAGTTAAATGCCAGGCTCTGTGTCTTCCTACAAGCAATACTGCGTTTCAGGTAAACGCAGTCACTTTTCAGCTCAAAGGAAGCTACATCGTTCACGAAGCTCACACGTTTCTTGCTTTTAACTGAAAAGCATTGGATGTTCGAGGACCTGTGGTTTATATCAGTTTCAGAAGCTGAGTTGAACTAGATATGGTCCGTGTGTGGATGAAAATCAGTTCTTTTGTTCTGAGCACACTCTTGTTTCCCGCCTTATTAGAGACTATAGAAAGTAAGAGAATGCTTCTTGCTCTAAAGCAGAGTGTGTTTCATGGATGAGAACTGTGCTGTGTGTTTCCCTTCAGAAACGGAGTTAAATGCCAGGCTCTGGGTCTTCATACAAGCGAGACTTCGTTTCAGGTAAACACAGTCACTTTTCAGCTCAAAGGAAGCTATATCATTGACAAAGCTCACACGTTTCCCGCTCTTAATTGAAAAGCATTGGATGTTTGAGGACCTGTGGTTTGTATCAGTTTCAGAAGCAGAGTTGAACTAGATATGGTCCGTGTGTGTAGGAAACACAGTTCTTTTGTTCTGAGCACACTCACGTTTCCCGCCTTATTAGAGACTCCTGAAAGCAAGAGAATGCTTATTGCTCTAAAGCAGAGTGTGTTTCATGGATGAGAGCTGTGCTGTGTGTTTCGCTTCAGAAACGGAGTTAAATGCCAGGCTCTGGGTCTTCACACAAGCGAGACTTCGTTTCAGGTAAACGCAGTCACTTTTCAGCTCAAAGGAAGCTACATCATTCACAAAGCTCCCACATTTCCCGCTCTTAATTGAAAAGCGTTGCATGTTCGAGGACCTGTGGTTTGTATCAGTTTCAGAAGCAGAGTTGAACTAGATATGGTCCGTGTGTGTAGGAAACACAGTTCTTTTGTTCTGACCACACTCACGTTTCCCGCCTTATTAGAGACTCCTGAAAGCAAGAGAATGCTTCTTGCTCTAAAGGAGAGTGTGTTTCATGGATGAGAACTGTGCTGTGTGTTTCCCTTCAGAAACGGAGTTAAATGCCAGGCTCTGGGTCTTCATACAAGCGAGACTTCGTTTCAGGTAAACGCAGTCACTTTTCAGCTCAACGGAAGCTACATCATTCACAAAGCTCACACGTTTCCCGCTCTTAATTGAAAAGCATTGGATGTTCGAGGACCTGTGGTTTGTATCAGTTTCAGAAGCAGAGTTGAACTAGATATGTTCCGTGTGTGTAGGAAACACAGTTTTTTTGTTCTGAGCACACTCACGTTTCCCGCCTTATAGGAGACTCTAGAAAGAAAGAGAATGCTTCTTGCTCTAAAGCAGAGTGTGTTTCATGGATGAGAACTGTGCTGTGTGTTTCCCTTCAGAAAGGGAGTTTAATGCCAGGCTCTGTGTCTTGCTACAAGCAAGATTTCGTTTCACGTAAACGCAGTCACTTTTCAGGTCAAAGAAGCTACATCATTCAAGAAGCTCACACGTTTCTCGCTCTTAACTGAAAAACATTGAATGTTCGAATACCTATGGTTTGTATCAGTTTCAGAAGCAGAGTTGAACTAGATATGGTCCGTGTGTGTAGGAAACACAGTTCTTTTGTTCTGAGCACACTCACGTTTCCCGCCTTATTAGAGACTCCAGAAAGCAAGAGAATGCTTCTTGCTCTAAAGCAGAGTGTGTTTCATGGATGAGAACTGTGTTGTGTGTTTTCCTTCAGAAAGGGAGTTTAATGCCAGTCTCTGTTTCGTCTTACAAGCAAGACTTCGTTTCACGTAAACGCAGGTACTTTTCAGGTCAAAGGAAGCTACATCATTCAAGAAGCTCACACGTGTCTCGCTCTTAAATGAAAAGCATTGAATGTTCGAATACCTGTGGTTTGTATCAGTTTCAGAAGCAGAGTTGAACTAGATATGGTCCGTGTGTGTAGGAAACACAGTTCTTTTGTTTTGAGCACACTCACGTTTCCCGCCTTATTATAGACTCCAGAAAGGAAGATAATGCTTCTTGCTCTAAAGCACAGTGTGTTTCATGGATGAGAACTGTGCTGTGTGTTTCCCTTCAGAAACGGAGTTAAATGCCAGGCTCTTGGTCTTCATACAAGCAAGACTTCGTTTCACGTAAACGCAGTCACTTTTCAGCTCAAAGGAAGCTACCTCTTTCACGAAGCTCACACGTTTCTTGCTCTTAACTGAAAAGCATTGGATGTTCGAGGACCTGTGGTTTGTATCAGTTTCAGAAGTAGAGTTGAACTAGATATGGTCCGTGTGTGGATGAAAAACAGTTCTTTTGTTCTGAGCACATTCTTGTTTCCCGCCTTATTAGAGACTCTAGAAAGTAAGAGAATGCTTCTTGCTCTAAAGCAGAGTGTGTTTCATGGATGAGAACTGTGCTGTGTGTTTCCCTTCAGAAACGGAGTTAAATGCCAGGCTCTATGTCTTCTAACAAGCAAGAATTCGTTTCAGGTAAACGCAGTCACTTTTCAGCTCACAGGAAGCTACATCGTTCATGAAGCTCACACGTATCTCGCTCTTAATGGAAAAGCATTGGATGTTTGAGTACATGTGGTTTGTATCAGTTTCAGAAGCAGAGTTGAACTAGATATGGTCCGTGTGTGGAGGAAACACAGTTCTTTTGTTCTGAGCACACTCACGTTTCCCGCCTTATTAGAGACTCCAGAATGCAACAGAATGCTTCTTGCTCTAAAGCAGAGTGTGTTTCATGGATGAGAACTGTGCTGTGTGTTTCCCTTCAGAAACAGAGTTTAATGCCAGGCTCTGTGTCTTCCTACAAGCAAGACTTCGTTTCTCGTAAACGCAGTCACTTTTCAGGTCAAAGGAAGCTAAATCATTCAAGAAGCTCACACGTTTCTTGCTCTTAACTGTAAAGCATTGAATGTTCGAATACCTATGGTTTGTATCAGTTTCAGAAGCAGAGTTGAACTAGATATGTTCGGTGTGTGTAGGAAACACAGTTCTTTTGTTCTGAGCACAGTCACGTTTCCCGCCCTTTAGAGACTCTAGAAAGCAAGAGAATGCTTCTTGCTCTAAAGCAGAGTGTGTTTCATGGATGAGAACTGTGTTGTGTGAATCCCTTCAGAAAGGGAGTTTAATGCCAGTCTCTGTGTCTTCTTACAAGCAAGACTTCGTTTCACGTAAACGCAGGCACTTTTAGCTCAAATGAAGCTACATCATTCACGAAGCTCACACGTTTCTTGCTCTTAACTGAAAAGCATTGGATGTTCGAGGACCTGTGGTTTGCATCAGTTTCAGAAGCAGAGTTGAACTAGATATGGTCCGTGTGTGGAGGAAAATCAGTTCTTTTGTTCTGAGCACACTCACATTTCCCGCCTTATTACAGACTCTAGAAAGTAAGAGAATGCTTCTTGCTCTAAAGCAGAGTGTGTTTCATGGATGAGAACTGTGCTGTGTGTTTCCCTTCAGAAACGGAGTTAAATGCCAGGCTCTTGGTCTTCATACAAGCAAGACTTCGTTTCACGTAAACGCAGTCACTTTTCAGCTCAAAGGAAGCTACATCATTCAAGAAGCTCACACGTTTCTCGCTCTTAACTGAAAAGCATTGAATGTTCGAATACCTGTGGTTTGTATCAGTTTTAGAAGCAGAGTTGAACTCGATATGGTCCGTGTGTGTCGGAAACACAGTTCTTTTGTTCTGAGCACACTCACGTTTCCTGTCTTATTAGAGAATCTAGAAAGCAAGAGAATGCTTCTTGCTCTAAAGCAGAGTGTGTTTCATGGATGAGAACTGTGCTGTGTGTTTCCCTTCAGAAACGGAGTTAAATGCCAGGCTCTGGGTCTTCATACAAGCGAGACTTCGTTTCAGGTAAACACAGTCACTTTTCAGCTCAAAGGAAGCTATATCATTGACAAAGCTCACACGTTTCCCGCTCTTAATTGAAAAGCATTGGATGTTTGAGGACCTGTGGTTTGTATCAGTTTCAGAAGCAGAGTTGAACTAGATATGGTCCGTGTGTGTAGGAAACACAGTTCTTTTGTTCTGAGCACACTCACGTTTCCCGCCTTATTAGAGACTCCTGAAAGCAAGAGAATGCTTATTGCTCTAAAGCAGAGTGTGTTTCATGGATGAGAGCTGTGCTGTGTGTTTCGCTTCAGAAACGGAGTTAAATGCCAGGCTCTGGGTCTTCACACAAGCGAGACTTCGTTTCAGGTAAACGCAGTCACTTTTCAGCTCAAAGGAAGCTACATCATTCACAAAGCTCCCACATTTCCCGCTCTTAATTGAAAATCGTTGCATGTTCGAGGACCTGTGGTTTGTATCAGTTTCAGAAGCAGAGTTGAACTAGATATGGTCCGTGTGTGTAGGAAACACAGTTCTTTTGTTCTGACCACACTCACGTTTCCCGCCTTATTAGAGACTCCTGAAAGCAAGAGAATGCTTCTTGCTCTAAAGGAGAGTGTGTTTCATGGATGAGAACTGTGCTGTGTGTTTCCCTTCAGAAACGGAGTTAAATGCCAGGCTCTGGGTCTTCATACAAGCGAGACTTCGTTTCAGGTAAACGCAGTCACTTTTCAGCTCAACGGAAGCTACATCATTCACAAAGCTCACACGTTTCCCGCTCTTAATTGAAAAGCATTGGATGTTCGAGGACCTGTGGTTTGTATCAGTTTCAGAAGCAGAGTTGAACTAGATATGTTCCGTGTGTGTAGGAAACACAGTTTTTTTGTTCTGAGCACACTCACGTTTCCCGCCTTATAGGAGACTCTAGAAAGAAAGAGAATGCTTCTTGCTCTAAAGCAGAGTGTGTTTCATGGATGAGAACTGTGCTGTGTGTTTCCCTTCAGAAAGGGAGTTTAATGCCAGGCTCTGTGTCTTGCTACAAGCAAGATTTCGTTTCACGTAAACGCAGTCACTTTTCAGGTCAAAGAAGCTACATCATTCAAGAAGCTCACACGTTTCTCGCTCTTAACTGAAAAACATTGAATGTTCGAATACCTATGGTTTGTATCAGTTTCAGAAGCAGAGTTGAACTAGATATGGTCCGTGTGTGTAGGAAACACAGTTCTTTTGTTCTGAGCACACTCACGTTTCCCGCCTTATTAGAGACTCCAGAAAGCAAGAGAATGCTTCTTGCTCTAAAGCAGAGTGTGTTTCATGGATGAGAACTGTGTTGTGTGTTTTCCTTCAGAAAGGGAGTTTAATGCCAGTCTCTGTTTCGTCTTACAAGCAAGACTTCGTTTCACGTAAACGCAGGTACTTTTCAGGTCAAAGGAAGCTACATCATTCAAGAAGCTCACACGTGTCTCGTTCTTAAATGAAAAGCATTGAATGTTCGAATACCTGTGGTTTGTATCAGTTTCAGAAGCAGAGTTGAACTAGATATGGTCCGTGTGTGTAGGAAACACAGTTCTTTTGTTTTGAGCACACTCACGTTTCCCGCCTTATTATAGACTCCAGAAAGGAAGATAATGCTTCTTGCTCTAAAGCACAGTGTGTTTCATGGATGAGAACTGTGCTGTGTGTTTCCCTTCAGAAACGGAGTTAAATGCCAGGCTCTTGGTCTTCATACAAGCAAGACTTCGTTTCACGTAAACGCAGTCACTTTTCAGCTCAAAGGAAGCTACCTCTTTCACGAAGCTCACACGTTTCTTGCTCTTAACTGAAAAGCATTGGATGTTCGAGGACCTGTGGTTTGTATCAGTTTCAGAAGTAGAGTTGAACTAGATATGGTCCGTGTGTGGATGAAAAACAGTTCTTTTGTTCTGAGCACACTCTTGTTTCCCGCCTTATTAGAGACTCTAGAAAGTAAGAGAATGCTTCTTGCTCTAAAGCAGAGTGTGTTTCATGGATGAGAACTGTGCTGTGTGTATCCCTTCAGAAACGGAGTTAAATGCCAGGCTCTATGTCTTCTAACAAGCAAGAATTCGTTTCAGGTAAACGCAGTCACTTTTCAGCTCACAGGAAGCTACATCGTTCATGAAGCTCACACGTATCTCGCTCTTAATGGAAAAGCATTGGATGTTTGAGTACCTGTGGTTTGTATCAGTTTCAGAAGCAGAGTTGAACTAGATATGGTCCGTGTGTGGAGGAAACACAGTTCTTTTGTTCTGAGCACACTCACGTTTCCCGCCTTATTAGAGACTCCAGAATGCAACAGAATGCTTCTTGCTCTAAAGCAGAGTGTGTTTCATGGATGAGAACTGTGCTGTGTGTTTCCCTTCAGAAACAGAGTTTAATGCCAGGCTCTGTGTCTTCCTACAAGCAAGACTTCGTTTCTCGTAAACGCAGTCACTTTTCAGGTCAAAGGAAGCTAAATCATTCAAGAAGCTCACACGTTTCTTGCTCTTCACTGTAAAGCATTGAATGTTCGAATACCTATGGTTTGTATCAGTTTCAGAAGCAGAGTTGAACTAGATATGTTCGGTGTGTGTAGGAAACACAGTTCTTTTGTTCTGAGCACAGTCACGTTTCCCGCCCTTTAGAGACTCTAGAAAGCAAGAGAATGCTTCTTGCTCTAAAGCAGAGTGTGTTTCATGGATGAGAACTGTGTTGTGTGAATCCCTTCAGAAAGGGAGTTTAATGCCAGTCTCTGTGTCTTCTTACAAGCAAGACTTCGTTTCACGTAAACGCAGGCACTTTTAGCTCAAATGAAGCTACATCATTCACGAAGCTCACACGTTTCTTGCTCTTAACTGAAAAGCATTGGATGTTCGAGGACCTGTGGTTTGCATCAGTTTCAGAAGCAGAGTTGAACTAGATATGGTCCGTGTGTGGAGGAAAAACAGTTCTTTTGTTCTGAGCACACTCACATTTCCCGCCTTATTACAGACTCTAGAAAGTAAGAGAATGCTTCTTGCTCTAAAGCAGAGTGTGTTTCATGGATGAGAACTGTGCTGTGTGTTTCCCTTCAGAAACGGAGTTAAATGCCAGGCTCTTGGTCTTCATACAAGCAAGACTTCGTTTCACGTAAACGCAGTCACTTTTCAGCTCAAAGGAAGCTACATCATTCAAGAAGCTCACACGTTTCTCGCTCTTAACTGAAAAGCATTGAATGTTCGAATACCTGTGGTTTGTATCAGTTTTAGAAGCAGAGTTGAACTCGATATGGTCCGTGTGTGTCGGAAACACAGTTCTTTTGTTCTGAGCACACTCACGTTTCCTGTCTTATTAGAGAATCTAGAAAGCAAGAGAATGCTTCTTGCTCTAAAGCAGAGTGTGTTTCATGGATGAGAACTGTGCTGTGTGTTTCCCTTCAAAAACGGAGTTAAATGCCAGGCTCTATGTCTTCCTACAAGCAAGACTTCGTTTCAGGTAAACGCTGTCACTTTTCAGCTCACAGGAAGCTACATCATTCATGAGCTCACACGTTTCTCGCTCTTAAAGGAAAAGCATTGGATGTTCGAGGACCTGTGCTTTGTATCAGTTTCAGAAGCAGAGTTGAACTAGATATGGTCCGTGTGTGTACGAAACACAGTTCTTTTGTTCTGAGCACACTCACGTCTCCCGCCTTATTAGAGACCCTAGAAAGCAAGAGAATGCTTCTTGCTCTAAAGGAGAGTGTGTTTCATGGATGAGAACTGTGCTGTGTGTTTCCCATCAGAAACGGAGTTAAATGCCAGGCTCTGTGTCTTCCTACAAGCAATACTGCGTTTCAGGTAAACGCAGTCACTTTTCAGCTCAAAGGAAGCTACATCGTTCACGAAGCTCACACGTTTCTTGCTTTTAACTGAAAAGCATTGGATGTTCGAGGACCTGTGGTTTATATCAGTTTCAGAAGCTGAGTTGAACTAGATATGGTCCGTGTGTGGATGAAAATCAGTTCTTTTGTTCTGAGCACACTCTTGTTTCCCGCCTTATTAGAGACTATAGAAAGTAAGAGAATGCTTCTTGCTCTAAAGCAGAGTGTGTTTCATGGATGAGAACTGTGCTGTGTGTTTCCCTTCAGAAACGGAGTTAAATGCCAGGCTCTGGGTCTTCATACAAGCGAGACTTCGTTTCAGGTAAACGCAGTCACTTTTCAGCTCAAAGGAAGCTATATCATTGACAAAGCTCACACGTTTCCCGCTCTTAATTGAAAAGCATTGGATGTTTGAGGACCTGTGGTTTGTATCAGTTTCAGAAGCAGAGTTGAACTAGATATGGTCCGTGTGTGTAGGAAACACAGTTCTTTTGTTCTGAGCACACTCACGTTTCCCGCCTTATTAGAGACTCCTGAAAGCAAGAGAATGCTTATTGCTCTAAAGCAGAGTGTGTTTCATGGATGAGAGCTGTGCTGTGTGTTTCGCTTCAGAAACGGAGTTAAATGCCAGGCTCTGGGTCTTCACACAAGCGAGACTTCGTTTCAGGTAAACGCAGTCACTTTTCAGCTCAAAGGAAGCTACATCATTCACAAAGCTCCCACATTTCCCGCTCTTAATTGAAAAGCGTTGCATGTTCGAGGACCTGTGGTTTGTATCAGTTTCAGAAGCAGAGTTGAACTAGATATGGTCCGTGTGTGTAGGAAACACAGTTCTTTTGTTCTGAACACAATCAATTTTCCCGCCTTATAGGAGACTCCAGAAAGCAAGAGAATGTTCTTGCTCTAAAGCAGAGTGTGTTTCATGGATGAGAACTGTGCTGTGTGTTTCCCTTCAGAAACGGAGTTAAATGCCACGCTCTGTGTCTTCCTACAAGCAATACTGCGTTTCAGGTAAACGCAGTCACTTTTCTCCTCAAACGAAGCTACATCGTTCAAGAAGCTCACACGTTTCTTGCTCTTAACTGAAAAGCATTGGATGTTCGAGGACCTGTGGTTTATATCAGTTTCAGAAGCAGAGTTGAACTAGATATGGTCCGTGTGTGGATGAAAAACAGTTCTTTTGTTCTGAGCACACTCTTGTTTCCCGCCTTATTAGAGACTCTAGAAAGTAAGAGAATGCTTCTTGCTCTAAAGCAGAGTGTGTTTCATGGATGTGAACTGTGCTGTGTGTTTCCCTTCAGAAACGGAGTTAAATGCCAGGCTCTGGGTCTTCATACAAGCGAGACTTCGTTTCAGGTAAACGCAGTCACTTTTCAGCTCAAAGGAAGCTATATCATTCACAAAGCACACACGTTTCCCGCTCTTAATTGAAAAGCATTGGATGTTCGAGGACCTGTGGTTTGTATCAGTTTGAGAAGCAGAGTTGAACTAGATATGTTCCGTGTGTGTAGGAAACACAGTTCTTTTGTTCTGAGCACACTCACGTTTCCCGCCTTATTAGAGACTCCTGAAAGCAAGAGAATGCTTCTTGCTCTAAAGGAGAGTGTGTTTCATGGATGAGAACTGTGCTGTGTGTTTCCCTTCAGAAACGGAGTTAAATGCCAGGCTCTGGGTCTTCATACAAGCGAGACTTCGTTTCAGGTAAACGCAGTCACTTTTCAGCTCAACGGAAGCTACATCATTCACAAAGCTCACACGTTTCCCGCTCTTAATTGAAAAGCATTGGATGTTCGAGGACCTGTGGTTTGTATCAGTTTCAGAAGCAGAGTTGAACTAGATATGTTCCGTGTGTGTAGGAAACACAGTTTTTTTGTTCTGAGCACACTCACGTTTCCCGCCTTATAGGAGACTCTAGAAAGAAAGAGAATGCTTCTTGCTCTAAAGCAGAGTGTGTTTCATGGATGAGAACTGTGCTGTGTGTTTCCCTTCAGAAAGGGAGTTTAATGCCAGGCTCTGTGTCTTGCTACAAGCAAGATTTCGTTTCACGTAAACGCAGTCACTTTTCAGGTCAAAGAAGCTACATCATTCAAGAAGCTCACACGTTTCTCGCTCTTAACTGAAAAACATTGAATGTTCGAATACCTATGGTTTGTATCAGTTTCAGAAGCAGAGTTGAACTAGATATGGTCCGTGTGTGTAGGAAACACAGTTCTTTTGTTCTGAGCACACTCACGTTTCCCGCCTTATTAGAGACTCCAGAAAGCAAGAGAATGCTTCTTGCTCTAAAGCAGAGTGTGTTTCATGGATGAGAACTGTGTTGTGTGTTTTCCTTCAGAAAGGGAGTTTAATGCCAGTCTCTGTTTCGTCTTACAAGCAAGACATCGTTTCACGTGAACGCAGGTACTTTTCAGGTCAAAGGAAGCTACATCATTCAAGAAGCTCACACGTGTCTCGCTCTTAAATGAAAAGCATTGAATGTTCGAATACCTGTGGTTTGTATCAGTTTCAGAAGCAGAGTTGAACTAGATATGGTCCGTGTGTGTAGGAAACACAGTTCTTTTGTTTTGAGCACACTCACGTTTCCCGCCTTATTATAGACTCCAGAAAGGAAGATAATGCTTCTTGCTCTAAAGCACAGTGTGTTTCATGGATGAGAACTGTGCTGTGTGTTTCCCTTCAGAAACGGAGTTAAATGCCAGGCTCTTGGTCTTCATACAAGCAAGACTTCGTTTCACGTAAACGTAGTCACATTTCAGCTCAAAGGAAGCTACATCGTTCACGAAGCTCACACGTTTCTTGCTCTTAACTGAAAAGCATTGGATGTTCGAGGACCTGTGGTTTGTATCAGTTTCAGAAGTAGAGTTGAACTAGATATGGTCCGTGTGTGGATGAAAAACAGTTCTTTTGTTCTGAGCACACTCTTGTTTCCCGCCTTATTAGAGACTCTAGAAAGTAAGAGAATGCTTCTTGCTCTAAAGCAGAGTGTGTTTCATGGATGAGAACTGTGCTGTGTGTTTCCCTTCAGAAACGGAGTTAAATGCCAGGCTCTATGTCTTCTAACAAGCAAGAATTCGTTTCAGGTAAACGCAGTCACTTTTCAGCTCACAGGAAGCTACATCGTTCATGAAGCTCACACGTATCTCGCTCTTAATGGAAAAGCATTGGATGTTTGAGTACCTGTGGTTTGTATCAGTTTCAGAAGCAGAGTTGAACTAGATATGTTCCGTGTGTGTAGGAAACACAGTTCTTTTGTTCTGAGCACACTCACGTTTCCCGCCTTATTAGAGACTCCAGAATGCAACAGAATGCTTCTTGCTCTAAAGCAGAGTGTGTTTCATGGATGAGAACTGTGCTGTGTGTTTCCCTTCAGAAACAGAGTTTAATGCCAGGCTCTGTGTCTTCCTACAAGCAAGACTTCGTTTCTCGTAAACGCAGTCACTTTTCAGGTCAAAGGAAGCTAAATCATTCAAGAAGCTCACACGTTTCTTGCTCTTAACTGAAAAGCATTGAATGTTCGAATACCTATGGTTTGTATCAGTTTCAGAAGCAGAGTTGAACTAGATATGTTCGGTGTGTGTAGGAAACACAGTTCTTTTGTTCTGAGCACAGTCACGTTTCCCGCCCTTTAGAGACTCTAGAAAGCAAGAGAATGCTTCTTGCTCTAAAGCAGAGTGTGTTTCATGGATGAGAACTGTGTTGTGTGAATCCCTTCAGAAAGGGAGTTTATTGCCAGTCTCTGTGTCTTCTTACAAGCAAGACTTCGTTTCACGTAAACGCAGGCACTTTTAGCTCAAATGAAGCTACATCATTCACGAAGCTCACACGTTTCTTGCTCTTAACTGAAAAGCATTGGATGTTCGAGGACCTGTGGTTTGCATCAGTTTCAGAAGCAGAGTTGAACTAGATATGGTCCGTGTGTGGAGGAAAAACAGTTCTTTTGTTCTGAGCACACTCACATTTCCCGCCTTATTACAGACTCTAGAAAGTAAGAGAATGCTTCTTGCTCTAAAGCAGAGTGTGTTTCATGGATGAGAACTGTGCTGTGTGTTTCCCTTCAGAAACGGAGTTAAATGCCAGGCTCTTGGTCTTCATACAAGCAAGACTTCGTTTCACGTAAACGCAGTCACTTTTCAGCTCAAAGGAAGCTACATCATTCAAGAAGCTCACACGTTTCTCGCTCTTAACTGAAAAGCATTGAATGTTCGAATACCTGTGGTTTGTATCAGTTTTAGAAGCAGAGTTGAACTAGATATGGTCCGTGTGTGTCGGAAACACAGTTCTTTTGTTCTGAGCACACTCACGTTTCCTGTCTTATTAGAGAATCTAGAAAGCAAGAGAATGCTTCTTGCTCTAAAGCAGAGTGTGTTTCATGGATGAGAACTGTGCTGTGTGTTTCCCTTCAAAAACGGAGTTAAATGCCAGGCTCTATGTCTTCCTACAAGCAAGACTTCGTTTCAGGTAAACGCTGTCACTTTTCAGCTCACAGGAAGCTACATCATTCATGAGCTCACACGTTTCTCGCTCTTAAAGGAAAAGCATTGGATGTTCGAGGACCTGTGCTTTGTATCAGTTTCAGAAGCAGAGTTGAACTAGATATGGTCCGTGTGTGTACGAAACACAGTTCTTTTGTTCTGAGCACACTCACGTCTCCCGCCTTATTAGAGACCCTAGAAAGCAAGAGAATGCTTCTTGCTCTAAAGGAGAGTGTGTTTCATGGATGAGAACTGTGCTGTGTGTTTCCCATCAGAAACGGAGTTAAATGCCAGGCTCTGTGTCTTCCTACAAGCAATACTGCGTTTCAGGTAAACGCAGTCACTTTTCAGCTCAAAGGAAGCTACATCGTTCACGAAGCTCACACGTTTCTTGCTTTTAACTGAAAAGCATTGGATGTTCGAGGACCTGTGGTTTATATCAGTTTCAGAAGCTGAGTTGAACTAGATATGGTCCGTGTGTGGATGAAAATCAGTTCTTTTGTTCTGAGCACACTCTTGTTTCCCGCCTTATTAGAGACTATAGAAAGTAAGAGAATGCTTCTTGCTCTAAAGCAGAGTGTGTTTCATGGATGAGAACTGTGCTGTGTGTTTCCCTTCAGAAACGGAGTTAAATGCCAGGCTCTGGGTCTTCATACAAGCGAGACTTCGTTTCAGGTAAACGCAGTCACTTTTCAGCTCAAAGGAAGCTATATCATTGACAAAGCTCACACGTTTCCCGCTCTTAATTGAAAAGCATTGGATGTTTGAGGACCTGTGGTTTGTATCAGTTTCAGAAGCAGAGTTGAACTAGATATGGTCCGTGTGTGTAGGAAACACAGTTCTTTTGTTCTGAGCACACTCACGTTTCCCGCCTTATTAGAGACTCCTGAAAGCAAGAGAATGCTTATTGCTCTAAAGCAGAGTGTGTTTCATGGATGAGAGCTGTGCTGTGTGTTTCGCTTCAGAAACGGAGTTAAATGCCAGGCTCTGGGTCTTCACACAAGCGAGACTTCGTTTCAGGTAAACGCAGTCACTTTTCAGCTCAAAGGAAGCTACATCATTCACAAAGCTCCCACATTTCCCGCTCTTAATTGAAAAGCGTTGCATGTTCGAGGACCTGTGGTTTGTATCAGTTTCAGAAGCAGAGTTGAACTAGATATGGTCCGTGTGTGTAGGAAACACAGTTCTTTTGTTCTGAACACAATCACGTTTCCCGCCTTATAGGAGACTCCAGAAAGCAAGAGAATGTTCTTGCTCTAAAGCAGAGTGTGTTTCATGGATGAGAACTGTGCTGTGTGTTTCCCTTCAGAAAGGGAGTTTAATGCCAGGCTCTGTGTCTTCCTACAAGCAAGACTTAGTTTCACGTAAACGCAGTCACTTTTCAGGTCAAAGGAAGCTAAATCATTCAAGAAGCTCACACGTTTCTCGCTCTTAACTGAAAAGCATTGAATGTTCGAATACCTATGGTTTGTATCAGTTTCAGAAGCAGAGTTGAACTAGATATGGTCCGTGTGTGTAGGAAACACAGTTCTTTTGTTCTGAGCACACTCACGTTTCCCGCCTTATTAGAGACTCCAGAAAGCAAGAGAATGCTTCTTGCTCTAAAGCAGAGTGTGTTTCATGGATGAGAACTGTGTTGTGTGTTTCCCTTCAGAAAGGGAGTTTAATGCCATTCTCTATGTCTTCCTACAAGCAATACTGCGTTTCAGGTAAACGCAGTCACTTTTCAGCTCAAAGGAAGCTACATCATTCATGAGCTCACACGTTTCTCGCTCTTAAAGGAAAAGCATTGAATGTATGAGTACCTGTGCTTTGTATCAGTTTCAGAAGCAGAGTTGAACTAGGTTTGGTCCGTGTGTGGAGGAAAAACAGTTCTTTTGTTCTGAGCACACTCACTTTTCCCGCATTATTAGAGGCTCTAGAAAGCAAGAGAATGCTTCTTGCTCTAAAGCAGAGTGTGTTTCATGGATGAGAACTGTGCTGTGTGTTTCCCTTCAGAAACAGAGTTATATGCCAGGCTCTGGGTCTTCATACAAGCAAGACTTCGTTTCAGGTAAACGCAGTCACTTTTCAGCTCAAAGGAAGCTATATCATTCACAAAGATCACACGATTCCCGCTCTTAATTGAAAAGCATTGGATGTTCGAGGACCTGTGTGTGGTTTGTATCAGTTTCAGAAGCAGAGTTGAACTAGATATGTTCCGTGTGTGTAGGAAACACAGTTCTTTGGTTCTGAGCACACTCACGTTTGCCGCCTTATTTGAGACTCCTGAAAGCAAGAGAATGCTTCTTGCTCTAAAGCAGAGTGTGTTTCATGGATGAGAACTGTGCTGTGTGTTTCCCTTCAGAAACGGAGTTAAATGCCAGGCTCTTGGTTTTCATACAAGCAAGACTTCGTTTCACGTAAACGCAGGCACTTTTCAGCTCAAAGGAAGCTACATCATTCAAGAAGCTCACACGTTTCTCGCTCTTAACTGAAAAGCATTGAATGTTCGAATACCTGTGGTTTGTATCAGTTTCAGAAGCAGAGTTGAACTAGATATGGTCCGTGTGTGTCGGAAACACAGTTCTTTTGTTCTGAACACACTCACGTTTCCTGTCTTATTAGAGAATCTAGAAAGCAAGAGAATGCTTCTTGCTCTAAAGCAGAGTGTGTTTCATGGATGAGAACTGTGCTGTGTGTTTCCCTTCAAAAACGGAGTTAAATGCCAGGCTCTGTGTCTTCCTACAAGCAAGACTTCGTTTCAGGTATTCGCTGTCACTTTTCAGCTCACAGGAAGCTACATCATTCATGAGCTCACACGTTTCTCGCTCTTAAAGGAAAAGCATTGGATGTTCGAGTACCTGTGCTTTGTATCAGTTTCAGAAGCAGAGTTGAACTAGATATGGTCCGTGTGTGTACGAAACAAAGTTCTTTTGTTCTGAGCACACTCACGTCTCCCGCCTTATTAGAGACCCTAGAAAGCAAGAGAATGCTTCTTGCTCTAAAGGAGATTGTGTTTCATGGATGAGAACTGTGCTGTGTGTTTCCCTTCAGAAACGGAGTTAAATGCCAGGCTCTGTGTCTTCCTACAAGCAATACTGCGTTTCAGGTAAACGCAGTCACTTTTCTCCTCAAACGAAGCTACATCGTTCAAGAAGCTCACACGTTTCTTGCTCTTAACTGAAAAGCATTGGATTTTCGAGGACCTGTGGTTTATATCAGTTTCAGAAGCAGAGTTGAACTAGATATGGTCCGTGTGTGGATGAAAAACAGTTCGTTGTTCTGAGCACACTCACGTTTCCCGCCTTATTAGAGACTCCTGAAAGCAAGAGAATGCTTATTGCTCTAAAGCAGAGTGTGTTTCATGGATGAGAGCTGTGCTGTGTGTTTCGCTTCAGAAACGGAGTTAAATGCCAGGCTCTGGGTCTTCATACAAGGGAGACTTCGTTTCAGGTAAACGCAGTCACGTTTCAGCTCAAAGGAAGCTACATCATTCACAAAGCTCCCACATTTCCCGCTCTTAATTGAAAAGCGTTGCATGTTCGAGGACCTGTTTTTTGTATCAGTTTCAGAAGCAGAGTTGAACTAGATATGGTCCGTGTGTGTAGGAAACACAGTTCTTTTGTTCTGAACACAATCACGTTTCCCGCCTTATAGGAGACTCCAGAAAGCAAGAGAATGTTCTTGCTCTAAAGCAGAGTGTGTTTCATGGATGAGAACTGTGCTGTGTGTTTCCCTTCAGAAAGGGAGTTTAATGCCGGGCTCTGTGTCTTCCTACAAGCAAGACTTAGTTTCACGTAAACGCAGTCACTTTTCAGGTCAAAGGAAGCTAAATCATTCAAGAAGCTCACACGTTTCTCACTCTTAACTGAAAAGCATTGAATGTTCGAATACCTATGGTTTGTATCAGTTTCAGAAGCAGAGTTGAACTAGATATGGTCCGTGTGTGTAGGAAACACAGTTCTTTTGTTCTGAGCACACTCACGTTTCCCGCCTTATTAGAGACTCCAGAAAGCAAGAGAATGCTTCTTGCTCTAAAGCAGAGTGTGTTTCATGGATGAGAACTGTGTTGTGTGTTTCCCTTCAGAAAGGGAGTTTAATGCCAGTCTCTATGTCTTCCTACAAGCAATACTGCGTTTCAGGTAAACGCAGTCACTTTTCAGCTCAAATGAAGCTACATCATTCTCGAAGCTCACACGTTTCTTGCTCTTAACTGAAAAGCATTGGATGTTCGAGGACCTGTGGTTTGCATCAGTTTCAGAAGCAGAGTTGAACTAGATATGGTCCGTGTGTGGAGGAAAGACAGTTCTTTTGTTCTGAGCACACTCACGTTTCCCGCCTTATTAGAGACTCTAGAAAGTAAGAGAATGCTTCTTGCTCTAAAGCACAGTGTGTTTCATGGATGAGAACTGTGCTGTGTGTTTCCCTTCAGAAACGGAGTTAAATGCCAGGCTCTTGGTCTTCATACAAGCAAGACTTCGTTTCACGTAAACGCAGTCACTTTTCAGCTCAAAGGAAGCTACATCGTTCACGAAGCTCACACGTTTCTTGCTCTTAACTGAAAAGCATTGGATGTTCGAGGACCTGTGGTTTGTATCAGTTTCAGAAGTAGAGTTGAACTAGATATGGTCCGTGTGTGGATGAAAAACAGTTCTTTTGTTCTGAGCACACTCTTGTTTCCCTCCTTATTAGAGACTCTAGAAAGTAAGAGAATGCTTCTTGCTCTAAAGCAGAGTGTGTTTCATGGATGAGAACTGTGCTGTGTGTTTCCCTTCAGAAACGGAGTTAAATGCCAGGCTCTGTGTCTTCCTACAAGCAAGACTTCGTTTCACGTAAACGCAGTCACTTTTCAGGTCAAAGGAAGCTACATCATTCAAGAAGCTCACAGGTTTCTCACTCTTAACTGAAAAGCATTGAATGTTCGAACACCTGTGGTTTGTATCAGTTTCAGAAGCAGAGTTGAACTAGATATGGTCCGTGTGTGTAGGAAACACAGTTCTTTTGTTCTGAGCACACTCACGTTTCCCGCCTTATTAGAGATTCCTGAAAGCAAGAGAATGCTTCTTGCTCTAAAGCAGAGTGTGTTTCATGGATGAGAACTGTGCTGTGTGTTTCCCTTCAAAAACGGAGTTAAATGCCAGGCTCTGTGTCTTCCTACAAGTAAGACTTCGTTTCAGGTAAACGCTGTCACTTTTCAGCTCAAAGGAAGCTACATCATTCATGAGCTCACACGTTTCTCGCTCTTAAAGGAAAAGCATTGGATGTATGAGTACCTGTGCTTTGTATCAGTTTCAGAAGCAGAGTTGAACTAGGTTTGGTCCGTGTTTGGAGGAAAAACAGTTCTTTTGTTCTGAGCACACTCACTTTTCCCGCATTATTAGAGGCTCTAGAAAGCAAGAGAATGCTTCTTGCTCTAAAGCAGAGTGTGTTTCATGGATGAGAACTGTGCTGTGTGTTTCCCTTCAGAAACAGAGTTATATGCCAGGCTCTGGGTCTTCATACAAGCAAGACTTCGTTTCAGGTAAACGCAGTCACTTTTCAGCTCAAAGGAAGCTATATCATTCACAAAGATCACACGATTCCCGCTCTTAATTGAAAAGCATTGGATGTTCGAGGACCTGTGTGTGGTTTGTATCAGTTTCAGAAGCAGAGTTGAACTAGATATGTTCCGTGTGTGTAGGAAACACAGTTCTTTGGTTCTGAGCACACTCACGTTTGCCGCCTTATTAGAGACTCCTGAAAGCAAGAGAATGCTTCTTGCTCTAAAGCAGAGTGTGTTTCATGGATGAGAACTGTGCTGTGTGTTTCCCTTCAGAAACGGAGTTAAATGCCAGGCTCTTGGTTTTCATACAAGCAAGACTTCGTTTCACGTAAACGCAGGCACTTTTCAGCTCAAAGGAAGCTACATCATTCAAGAAGCTCACACGTTTCTCGCTCTTAACTGAAAAGCATTGAATGTTCGAATACCTGTGGTTTGTATCAGTTTCAGAAGCAGAGTTGAACTAGATATGGTCCGTGTGTGTCGGAAACACAGTTCTTTTGTTCTGAACACACTCACGTTTCCTGTCTTATTAGAGAATCTAGAAAGCAAGAGAATGCTTCTTGCTCTAAAGCAGAGTGTGTTTCATGGATGAGAACTGTGCTGTGTGTTTCCCTTCAAAAACGGAGTTAAATGCCAGGCTCTGTGTCTTCCTACAAGCAAGACTTCGTTTCAGGTATTCGCTGTCACTTTTCAGCTCACAGGAAGCTACATCATTCATGAGCTCACACGTTTCTCGCTCTTAAAGGAAAAGCATTGGATGTTCGAGTACCTGTGCTTTGTATCAGTTTCAGAAGCAGAGTTGAACTAGATATGGTCCGTGTGTGTACGAAACAAAGTTCTTTTGTTCTGAGCACACTCACGTCTCCCGCCTTATTAGAGACCCTAGAAAGCAAGAGAATGCTTCTTGCTCTAAAGGATATTGTGTTTCATGGATGAGAACTGTGCTGTGTGTTTCCCTTCAGAAACGGAGTTAAATGCCAGGCTCTGTGTCTTCCTACAAGCAATACTGCGTTTCAGGTAAACGCAGTCACTTTTCTCCTCAAACGAAGCTACATCGTTCAAGAAGCTCACACGTTTCTTGCTCTTAACTGAAAAGCATTGGATGTTCGAGGACCTGTGGTTTATATCAGTTTCAGAAGCAGAGTTGAACTAGATATGGTCCGTGTGTGGATGAAAAACAGTTCGTTGTTCTGAGCACACTCTTGTTTCCCGCCTTATTAGAGACTCTAGAAAGTAAGAGAATGCTTCTTGCTCTAAAGCAGAGTGTGTTTCATGGATGAGAACTGTGCTGTGTGTTTCCCTTCAGAAACGGAGTTAAATGCCAGGCTCTTGGTCTTCATACAAGCCAGACATCGTTTCACGTAAACGCAGTCACTTTTCAGCTCAAAGGAAGCTACATCGTTCACGAAGCTCACACGTTTCTTGCTCTTAACTGAAAAGCATTGGATGTTCGAGGACCTGTGGTTTGTATCAGTTTCAGAAGTAGAGTTGAACTAGATATGGTCCGTGTGTGGATGAAAAACAGTTCTTTTGTTCTGAGCACACTCTTGTTTCCCGCCTTATTAGAGACTCTAGAAAGTAAGAGAATGCTTCTTGCTCTAAAGCAGAGTGTGTTTCATGGATGAGAACTGTGCTGTGTGTTTCCCTTCAGAAACGGAGTTAAATGCCAGGCTCTGTGTCTTCCTACAAGCAAGACTTCGTTTCACGTAAACGCAGTCACTTTTCAGGTCAAAGGAAGCTACATCATTCAAGAAGCTCACACGTTTCTCACTCTTAACTGAAAAGCATTGAATGTTCGAACACCTGTGGTTTGTATCAGTTTCATAAGCAGAGTTGAACTAGATATGGTCCGTGTGTGTAGGAAACACAGTTCTTTTGTTCTGAGCACACTCACGTTTCCCGCCTTATTAGAGATTCCTGAAAGCAAGAGAATGCTTCTTGCTCTAAAGCAGAGTGTGTTTCATGGATGAGAACTGTGCTGTGTGTTTCCCTTCAAAAACGGAGTTAAATGCCAGGCTCTGTGTCTTCCTACAAGTAAGACTTCGTTTCAGGTAAACGCTGTCACTTTTCAGCTCAAAGGAAGCTACATCATTCATGAGCTCACACGTTTCTCGCTCTTAAAGGAAAAGCATTGGATGTATGAGTACCTGTGCTTTGTATCAGTTTCAGAAGCAGAGTTGAACTAGGTTTGGTCCGTGTGTGGAGGAAAAACAGTTCTTTTGTTCTGAGCACACTCACTTTTCCCGCATTATTAGAGGCTCTAGAAAGCAAGAGAATGCTTCTTGCTCTAAAGCAGAGTGTGTTTCATGGATGAGAACTGTGCTGTGTGTTTCCCTTCAGAAACGGAGTTAAATGCCAGGCTCTGGGTCTTCATACAAGCGAGACTTCTTTTCAGGTAAACGCAGTCACTTTTCAGCTCAAAGGAAGCTACATCGTTCACAAAGATCACACGATTCCCGCTCTTAATTGAAAAGCATTGGATGTTCGAGGACCTGTGTGTGGTTTGTATCAGTTTCAGAAGCAGAGTTGAACTAGATATGTTCCGTGTGTGTAGGAAACACAGTTCTTTGGTTCTGAGCACACTCACGTTTGCCGCCTTATTAGAGACTCCTGAAAGCAAGAGAATGCTTCTTGCTCTAAAGCAGAGTGTGTTTCATGGATGAGAACTGTGCTGTGTGTTTCCCTTCAGAAACGGAGTTAAATGCCAGGCTCTTGGTTTTCATACAAGCAAGACTTCGTTTCACGTAAACGCAGGCACTTTTCAGCTCAAAGGAAGCTACATCATTCAAGAAGCTCACACGTTTCTCGCTCTTAACTGAAAAGCATTGAATGTTCGAATACCTGTGGTTTGTATCAGTTTCAGAAGCAGAGTTGAACTAGATATGGTCCGTGTGTGTCGGAAACACAGTTCTTTTGTTCTGAACACACTCACGTTTCCTGTCTTATTAGAGAATCTAGAAAGCAAGAGAATGCTTCTTGCTCTAAAGCAGAGTGTGTTTCATGGATGAGAACTGTGCTGTGTGTTTCCCTTCAAAAACGGAGTTAAATGCCAGGCTCTGTGTCTTCCTACAAGCAAGACTTCGTTTCAGGTATTCGCTGTCACTTTTCAGCTCACAGGAAGCTACATCATTCATGAGCTCACACGTTTCTCGCTCTTAAAGGAAAAGCATTGGATGTTCGAGTACCTGTGCTTTGTATCAGTTTCAGAAGCAGAGTTGAACTAGATATGGTCCGTGTGTGTACGAAACAAAGTTCTTTTGTTCTGAGCACACTCACGTCTCCCGCCTTATTAGAGACCCTAGAAAGCAAGAGAATGCTTCTTGCTCTAAAGGATATTGTGTTTCATGGATGAGAACTGTGCTGTGTGTTTCCCTTCAGAAACGGAGTTAAATGCCAGGCTCTGTGTCTTCCTACAAGCAAGACTGCGTTTCAGGTAAATGCAGTCACTTTTCTCCTCAAACGAAGCTACATCGTTCAAGAAGCTCACACGTTTCTTGCTCTTAACTGAAAAGCATTGGATGTTCGAGGACCTGTGGTTTATATCAGTTTCAGAAGCAGAGTTGAACTAGATATGGTCCGTGTGTGGATGAAAAACAGTTCGTTGTTCTGAGCACACTCTTGTTTCCCGCCTTATTAGAGACTCTAGAAAGTAAGAGAATGCTTCTTGCTCTAAAGCAGAGTGTGTTTCATGGATGAGAACTGTGCTGTGTGTTTCCCTTCAGAAACGGAGTTAAATGCCAGGCTCTGGGTCTTCATACAAGCGAGACTTCGTTTCAGGTAAACGCAGTCACTTTTCAGCTCAAAGGAAGCTATATCATTCACAAAGCTCACACGTTTCCCGCTCTTAATAGAAAAGCATTGGATGTTCGAGGACCTGTGGTTTGTATCAGTTTGAGAAGCAGAGTTGAACTAGATATGTTCCGTGTGTGTAGGAAACACAGTTCTTTTGTTCTGAGCACACTCACGTTTCCCGCCTTATTAGAGACTCCTGAAAGCAAGAGAATGCTTATTGCTCTAAGGCAGAGTGTGTTTCATGGATGAGAACTGTGCTGTGTGTTTCCCTTCAGAAAGGGAGTTTAAGGCCAGGCTCTGTGTCTTCCTACAAGCAAGATTTCTTTTCATGTAAACGCAGTCACTTTTCAGGTCAAAGAAGCTACATCATTCAAGAAGCTCACACGTTTCTCGCTCTTAACTGAAAAGCATTGAATGTTCGAATACCTATGGTTTGTATCAGTTTCAGAAGCAGAGTTGAACTAGATATGGTCCGTGTGTGTAGGAAACACAGTTCTTTTGTTTTGAGCACACTCACGTTTCCCGCCTTATTAGAGACTCCAGAAAGGAAGAGAATGCTTCTTGCTCTAAAGCAGAGTGTGTTTCATGGATGAGAACTGTGCTGTGTGTTTCCCTTCAAAAACGGAGTTAAATGCCAGGCTCTGGGTCTTCGTACAAGCGAGACTTCGTTTCAGGTAAACGCAGTCACTTTTCAGCTCAAAGGAAGCTATATCATTGACAAAGCTCACACGTTAACCGCTCTTAATTGAAAAGCATTGGATGTTTGAGGACCTGTGGTTTGTATCAGTTTCAGAAGCAGAGTTGAACTAGATATGGTCCGTGTGTGTAGGAAACACAGTTCTTTTGTTCTGAGCACACTCAGGTTTCCCGCCTTATTAGAGACTCCTGAAAGCAAGAGAATGCTTATTGCTGTAAAGCAGAGTGTGTTTCATGGATGAGAACTGTGCTGTGTGTTTCCCATCAGAAACGGAGTTAAATGCCAGGCTCTTGGTCTTCATACAAGCAAGACATCGTTTCACATAAACGCAGTCACTTTTCAGCTCAAAGGAAGCTACATCGTTCACGAAGCTCACACGTTTCTTGCTCTTAACTGAAAAGCATTGGATGTTCGAGGACCTGTGGTTTGTATCAGTTTCAGAAGTAGAGTTGAACTAGATATGGTCCGTGTGTGGATGAAAAACAGTTCTTTTGTTCTGAGCACACTCTTGTTTCCCGCCTTATTAGAGACTCTAGAAAGTAAGAGAATGCTTCTTGCTCTAAAGCAGAGTGTGTTTCATGGATGAGAACTGTGCTGTGTGTTTCCCTTCAGAAACGGAATTAAATGCCAGGCTCTGTGTCTTCCTACAAGCAAGACTTCGTTTCACGTAAACGCGGTCACTTTTCAGGTCAAAGGAAGCTACATCATTCAAGAAGCTCACACGTTTCTCACTCTTAACTGAAAAGCATTGAATGTTCGAACACCTGTGGTTTGTATCAGTTTCAGAAGCAGAGTTGAACTAGATATGGTCCGTGTGTGTAGGAAACACAGTTCTTTTGTTCTGAGCACACTCAGGTTTCCCGACTTATTAGAGACTCCTGAAAGCAAGAGAATGCTTATTGCTCTAAAGCAGAGTGTGTTTCATGGATGAGAGCTGTGCTGTGTGTTTCGCTTCAGAAACGGAGTTAAATGCCAGGCTCTGGGTCTTCATACAAGGGAGAATTCGTTTCAGGTAAACGCAGTCACTTTTCAGCTCAAAGGAAGCTACATCATTCACAAAGCTCCCACATTTCCCGCTCTTAATTGAAAAGCGTTGCATGTTCGAGGACCTGTTTTTTGTATCAGTTTCAGAAGCAGAGTTGAACTAGATATGGTCCGTGTGTGTAGGAAACACAGTTTTTTGTTCTGAACACAATCACGTTTCCCGCCTTATAGGAGACTCCAGAAAGCAAGAGAATGTTCTTGCTCTAAAGCAGAGTGTGTTTCATGGATGAGAACTGTGCTGTGTGTTTCCCTTCAGAAAGTGAGTTTAATGCCAGGCTCTGTGTCTTCCTACAAGCAAGACTTAGTTTCACGTAAACGCAGTCACTTTTCAGGTCAAAGGAAGCTAAATCATTCAAGAAGCTCACACGTTTCTCGCTCTTAACTGAAAAGCATTGAATGTTCGAATACCTATGGTTTGTATCAGTTTCAGAAGCAGAGTTGAACTAGATATGGTCCGTGTGTGTAGGAAACACAGTTCTTTTGTTCTGAGCACACTCACGTTTCCCGCCTTATTAGAGACTCCAGAAAGCAAGAGAATGCTTCTTGCTCTAAAGCAGAGTGTGTTTCATGGATGAGAACTGTGTTGTGTGTTTCCCTTCAGAAAGGGAGTTTAATGCCAGTCTCTATGTCTTCCTACAAGCAATACTGCGTTTCAGGTAAACGCAGTCACTTTTCAGCTCAAATGAAGCTACATCATTCTCGAAGCTCACACGTTTCTTGCTCTTAACTGAAAAGCATTGGATGTTCGAGGACCTGTGGTTTGCATCAGTTTCAGAAGCAGAGTTGAACTAGATATGGTCCGTGTGTGGAGGAAAAACAGTTCTTTTGTTCTGAGCACACTCACGTTTCCCGCCTTATTAGAGACTCTAGAAAGTAAGAGAATGCTTCTTGCTCTAAAGCACAGTGTGTTTCATGGATGAGAACTGTGCTGTGTGTTTCCCATCAGAAACGGAGTTAAATGCCAGGCTCTTGGTCTTCATACAAGCAAGACATCGTTTCACGTAAACGCAGTCACTTTTCAGCTCAAAGGAAGCTACATCGTTCACGAAGCTCACACGTTTCTTGCTCTTAACTGAAAAGCATTGGATGTTCGAGGACCTGTGGTTTGTATCAGTTTCAGAAGTAGAGTTGAACTAGATATGGTCCGTGTGTGGATGAAAAACAGTTCTTTTGTTCTGAGCACACTCTTGTTTCCCGCCTTATTAGAGACTCTAGAAAGTAAGAGAATGCTTCTTGCTCTAAAGCAGAGTGTGTTTCATGGATGAGAACTGTGCTGTGTGTTTCCCTTCAGAAACGGAATTAAATGCCAGGCTCTGTGTCTTCCTACAAGCAAGACTTCGTTTCACGTAAACGCGGTCACTTTTCAGGTCAAAGGAAGCTACATCATTCAAGAAGCTCACACGTTTCTCACTCTTAACTGAAAAGCATTGAATGTTCGAACACCTGTGGTTTGTATCAGTTTCAGAAGCAGAGTTGAACTAGATATGGTCCGTGTGTGTAGGAAACACAGTTCTTTTGTTCTGAGCACACTCACGTTTCCCGCCTTATTAGAGATTCCTGAAAGCAAGAGAATGCTTCTTGCTCTAAAGCAGAGTGTGTTTCATGGATTAGAACTGTGCTGTGTGTTTCCCTTCAAAAACGGAGTTAAATGCCAGGCTCTGTGTCTTCCTACAAGTAAGACTTCGTTTCAGGTAAACGCTGTCACTTTTCAGCTCAAAGGAAGCTACATCATTCATGAGCTCACACGTTTCTCGCTCTTAAAGGAAAAGCATTGGATGTATGAGTACCTGTGCTTTGTATCAGTTTCAGAAGCAGAGTTGAACTAGGTTTGGTCTGTGTGTGGAGGAAAAACAGTTCTTTTGTTCTGAGCACACTCACTTTTCCCGCATTATTAGAGACTCTAGAAAGCAAGAGAATGCTTCTTGCTCTAAAGCAGAGTGTGTTTCATGGATGAGAACTGTGCTGTGTGTTTCCCTTCAGAAACAGAGTTATATGCCAGGCTCTGGGTCTTCATACAAGCAAGACTTCGTTTCAGGTAAACGCAGTCACTTTTCAGCTCAAAGGAAGCTATATCATTCACAAAGATCACACGATTCCCGCTCTTAATTGAAAAGCATTGGATGTTCGAGGACCTGTGTGTGGTTTGTATCAGTTTCAGAAGCAGAGTTGAACTAGATATGTTCCGTGTGTGTAGGAAACACAGTTCTTTGGTTCTGAGCACACTCACTTTTGCCGCCTTATTAGAGACTCCTGAAAGTAAGAGAATGCTTCTTGCTCTAAAGCAGAGTGTGTTTCATGGATGAGAACTGTGCTGTGTGTTTCCCTTCAGAAACGGAGTTAAATGCCAGGCTCTTGGTCTTCATACAAGCAAGACTTCGTTTCACGTAAACGCAGGCACTTTTCAGCTCAAAGGAAGCTATATCATTCACAAAGCTCACACGTTTCCCGCTTTTAATTGAAAAGCATTGGATGTTCGAGGACCTGTGGTTTGTATCAGTTTGAGAAGCAGAGTTGAACTAGATATGTTCCGTGTGTGTAGGAAACACAGTTCTTTTGTTCTGAGCACACTCACGTTTCCCGCCTTATTAGAGACTCCTGAAAGCAAGAGAATGCTTATTGCTCTAAGGCAGAGTGTGTTTCATGGATGAGAACTGTGCTGTGTGTTTCCCTTCAGAAAGGGAGTTTAATGCCAGGCTCTGTGTCTTCCTACAAGCAAGATTTCTTTTCATGTAAACGCAGTCACTTTTCAGGTCAAAGAAGCTACATCATTCAAGAAGCTCACACGTTTCTCGCTCTTAACTGAAAAGCATTGAATGTTCGAATACCTATGGTTTGTATCAGTTTCAGAAGCAGAGTTGAACTAGATATGTTCCGTGTGTGTAGGAAACACACTTCATTTGTTCTGAGCACCCTCACGTTTCCCGCCTTATTAGAGACTCCTGAAAGCAAGAGAATGCTTCTTGCTCTAAAGCAGAGTGTGTTTCATGGATGAGAACTGTGCTGTGTGTTTCCCTTCAGAAACGGAGTTAAATGCCAGGCTCTTGGTTTTCATACAAGCAAGACTTCGTTTCACGTAAACGCAGGCACTTTTCAGCTCAAAGGAAGCTACATCATTCAAGAAGCTCACACGTTTCTCGCTCTTAAAAGAAAAGCATTGAATGTTCGAATACCTGTGCTTTGTATCAGTTTCAGAAGCAGAGTTGAACTAGATATGGTCCGTGTGTGTAAGAAACACAGTTCTTTTGTTCTGAGCACACTCACGTCTCCCGCCTTATTAGAGACCCTAGAAAGCAAGAGAATGCTTCTTGCTCTAAAGGAGATTGTGTTTCATGGATGAGAACTGTGCTGTGTGTTTCCCTTCAGAAACGGAGTTAAATGCCAGGCTCTGTGTCTTGCTACAAGCAATACTGCGTTTCAGGTAAACGAAGTCACTTTTCTTCTCAAACGAAGCTACATCGTTCAAGAAGCTCACACGTTTCTTGCTCTTAACTGAAAAGCATGGGATGTTCGAGGACCTGTGGTTTATATCAGTTTCAGAAGCAGAGTTGAACTAGATATGGTCCGTGTGTGGATGAAAAACAGTTCTTTGTTCTGAGCACACTCTTGTTTCCCGCCTTATTAGAGACTCTAGAAAGTAAGAGAATGCTTCTTGCTCTAAAGCAGAGTGTGTTTCATGGATGAGAACTGTGCTGTGTGTTTCCCTTCAGAAACGGAGTTAAATGCCAGTCTCTGGGTCTTCATACAAGCGAGACTTCGTTTCAGGTAAACCCAGTCACTTTTCAGCTCAAAGGAAGCTATGTCATTCACAAAGCTCACACGTTTCCCGCTCTTAATTGAAAAGCATTGGATGTTCGAGGACCTGTGGTTTGTATCAGTTTGAGAAGCAGAGTTGAACTAGATATGTTCCGTGTGTGTAGGAAACACAGTTCTTTTGTTCTGAGCACACTCACGTTTCCCGCCTTATTAGAGACTCCTGAAAGCAAGTGAATGCTTATTGCTCTAAGGCAGAGTGTGTTTCATGGATGAGAACTGTGCTGTGTGTTTCCCTTCAGAAAGGGAGTTTAATGCCAGGCTCTGTGTCTTCCTACAAGCAAGATTTCTTTTCACGTAAACGCAGTCACTTTTCAGGTCAAAGAAGCTACATCATTCAAGAAGCTCACACGTTTCTCGCTCTTAACTGAAAAGCATTGAATGTTCGAATACCTATGGTTTGTATCAGTTTCAGAAGCAGAGTTGAACTAGATATGTTCGGTGTGTGTAGGAAACACAGTTCTTTTGTTCTGAGCACACTCACGTTTCCCGCCTTATTAGAGACTCCAGAAAGCAAGAGAATGCTTCTTGCTCTAAAGCAGAGTGTGTTTCATGGATGAGAACTGTGTTGTGTGTTTCCCTTCAGAAAGGGAGTTTAATGCCAGTCTCTGTGTCTTCTTACAAGCAAGTCTTCGTTTCACGTAAAGGCAGGTACTTTTCAGGTCAAAGGAAGCTACATCATTCAAGAAGCTCACACGTGTCTCGCTCTTAAATGAAAAGCTTTGAATGTTCGAATACCTGTGGTTTGTATCAGTTTCAGAAGCAGAGTTGAACTAGATATGGTCCGTGTGTGTAGGAAACACAGTTCTTTTGTTTTGAGCACACTCACGTTTCCCGCCTTATTAGAGACTCCAGAAAGGAAGAGAATGCTTCTTGCTCTAAAGCAGAGTGTGTTTCATGGATGAGAACTGTGCTGTGTGTTTCCCTTCAGAAACGGAGTTAAATGCCAGGCTCTGTGTCTTCCTACAAGCAATACTGCGTTTCAGGTAAACGCAGTCACTTTTCAGCTCAAATGAAGCTACATCATTCACGAAGCTCACACGTTTCTTGCTCTTAACTGAGAAGCATTGGATGTTCGAGGACCTGTGGTTTGCATCAGTTTCAGAAGCAGAGTTGAACTGGATATGGTCCGTGTGTGGAGGAAAAACAGTTCTTTTGTTCTGAGCACACTCACGTTTCCCGCCTTATTAGAGACTCTAGAAAGTAAGAGAATGCTTCTTGCTCTAAAGCACAGTGTGTTTCATGGATGAGAACTGTGCTGTGTGTTTCCCTTCAGAAACGGAGTTAAATGCCAGGCTCTGAGTCTTCATACAAGCGAGACTTCGTTTGAGGTAAACGCAGTCACTTTTCAGCTCAAAGGAAGCTATATCATTCACAAAGCTCACACGTTTCCCGCTCTTAATTGAAAAGCATTGCATGTTTGAGGACCTGGGTTTGTATCAGTTTCAGAAGTAGAGTTGAACGAGATATGTTCCGTGTGTGTAAGAAACACAGTTCTTTTGTTCTGAGAACACTCACGTTTCCCGCCTTATTAGAGACTCCAGAAAGTAAGAGAATGCTTCTTGCTCTAAAGCAGAGTGTGTTTCATGGATGAGAACTGTGCTGTGTGTTTCCCTTCAGAAAGGGAGTTTAATGCCAGGCTCTGTGTCTTCCTACAAGCAAGACTTCGTTTCAGGTAAACGCTGTCACTTTTCAGCTCCCAGGAAGCTACATCGTTCATGAAGCTCACACGTATCTCGCTCTTAATGGAAAAGCATTGGATGTTTGAATACCTGTGGTTTGTATCAGTTTCAGAAGCAGAGTTGAACTAGATATGGTCCGTGTGTGGAGGAAACACAGTTCTTTTGTTCTGAGCACACTCACGTTTCCCGCCTTATTAGAGACTCCAGAATGCAACAGAATGCTTCTTGCTCTAAAGCAGAGTGTGTTTCATGGATGAGAACTGTGCTGTGTGTTTCCCTTCAGAAACGGAGTTAAATGCCAGGCTCTGTGTCTTCCTACAAGCAATACTGCGTTTCAGGTAAACGCAGTCACTTTTCTCCTCAAACGAAGCTACATCGTTCAAGAAGCTCACACGTTTCTTGCTCTTAACTGAAAAGCATTGGATGTTCGAGGACCTGTGGTTTATATCAGTTTCAGAAGCAGAGTTGAACTAGATATGGTCCGTGTGTGGATGAAAAACAGTTCTTTGTTCTGAGCACACTCTTGTTTCCCGCCTTATTAGAGACTCTAGAAAGTAAGAGAATGCTTCTTGCTCTAAAGCAGAGTGTGTTTCATGGATGAGAACTGTGCTGTGTGTTTCCCTTCAGAAACAGAGTTAAATGCCAGGCTCTGGGTCTTCATACAAGCGAGACTTCGTTTCAGGTAAACCCAGTCACTTTTCAGCTCAAAGGAAGCTATATCATTCACAAAGCTCACACGTTTCCGCTCTTAATTGAAAAGCATTGGATGTTCGAGGACCTGTGGTTTGTATCAGTTTGAGAAGCAGAGTTGAACTAGATATGTTCCGTGTGTGTAGGAAACACAGTTCTTTTGTTCTGAGCACACTCACGTTTCCCGCCTTATTAGAGACTCCAGAAAGCAAGAGAATGCTTATTGCTCTAAAGCAGAGTGTGTTTCATGGATGAGAACTGTGTTGTGTGTTTCCCTTCAGAAAGGGAGTTTAATGCCAGTCTCTGTGTCTTCTTACAAGCAAGACTTCGTTTCACGTAAACGCAGGTACTTTTCAGGTCAAAGGAAGCTACAACATTCAAGAAGCTCACACGTGTCTCGCTCTTAAATGAAAAGCATTGAATGTTCGAATACCTGTGGTTTGTATCAGTTTCAGAAGCAGAGTTGAACTAGATATGGTCCGTGTGTGTAGGAAACACAGTTCTTTTGTTTTGAGCACACTCACGTTTCCCGCCTTATTAGAGACTCCAGAAAGGAAGAGAATGCTTCTTGCTCTAAAGCAGAGTGTGTTTCATGGATGAGAACTGTGCTGTGTGTTTCCCTTCAGAAACGGAGTTAAATGCCAGGCTCTGTGTCTTCCTACAAGCAATACTGCGTTTCAGGTAAACGCAGTCACTTTTCAGCTCAAATGAAGCTACATCATTCACGAAGCTCACACGTTTCTTGCTCTTAACTGAGAAGCATTGGATGTTCGAGGACCTGTGGTTTGCATCAGTTTCAGAAGCAGAGTTGAACTAGATATGGTCCGTGTGTGGAGGAAAAACAGTTCTTTTGTTCTGAGCACACTCACGTTTCCCGCCTTATTAGAGACTCTAGAAAGTAAGAGAATGCTTCTTGCTCTAAAGCACAGTGTGTTTCATGGATGAGAACTGTGCTGTGTGTTTCCCTTCAGAAACGGAGTTAAATGCCAGGCTCTGGGTCTTCATACAAGCGAGACTTCGTTTCAGGTAAACGCAGTCACTTTTCAGCTCAAAGGAAGCTATATCATTCACAAACCTCACACGTTTCCCGCTCTTAATTGAAAAGCACTGCATGTTTGAGGACCTGTGGTTTGTATCAGTTTCAGAAGTAGAGTTGAACGAGATATGTTCCGTGTATGTAGGAAACACAGTTCTTTTGTTCTGAGAACACTCACGTTTCCCGCCTTATTAGAGACTCCAGAAAGTAAGAGAATGCTTCTTGCTCTAAAGCAGAGTGTGTTTCATGGATGAGAACTGTGCTGTGTGTTTCCCTTCAGAAAGGGAGTTTAATGCCAGGCTCTGTGTCTTCCTACAAGCAAGACTTCTTTTCTGGTAAACGCTGTCACTTTTCAGCTCCCAGGAAGCTACATCGTTCATGAAGCTCACACGTATCTTGCTCTTAATGGAAAAGCATTGGATGTTTGAGTACCTGTGGTTTGTATCAGTTTCAGAAGCAGAGTTGAACTAGATATGGTCCGTGTGTGGAGGAAACACAGTTCTTTTGTTCTGAGCACACTCACGTTTCCCGCCTTATTAGAGACTCCAGAATGCAACAGAATGCTTCTTGCTCTAAAGCAGAGTGAGTTTCATGGATGAGAACTGTGCTGTGTGTTTCCCTTCAGAAACGGAGTTTAATGCCAGGCTCTGTGTCTTCCTACAATCAAGACTTCGTTTCTCGTAAACGCAGTCACTTTTCAGGTCAAAGGAAGCTAAATCATTCAAGAAGCTCACACGTTTCTTGCTCTTAACTGAAAAGCATTGAATGTTCGAATACCTATGGTTTGTATCAGTTTCAGAAGCAGAGTTGAACTAGATATGTTCGGTGTGTAGGAAACACAGTTCTTTTGTTCTGAGCACAGTCACGTTTCCCGCCCTTTAGAGACTCTAGAAAGCAAGAGAATGCTTCTTGCTCTAAAGCAGAGTGTGTTTCGTGGATGAGAACTGTGTTGTGTGTTTCCCTTCAGAAAGGGAGTTTAATGCCAGTCTCTGTGTCTTCTTACAAGCAAGACTTCGTTTCACGTAAACGCAGGCACTTTTCAGCTCAAATGAAGCTACATGATTCACTAAGCTCACACGTTTCTTGCTCTTAACTGAAAAGCATTGGATGTTCGAGGACCTGTGTGTGGTTTGTATCAGTTTCAGAAGCAGAGTTGAACTAGATATGTTCCGTGTGTGTAGGAAACACAGTTCTTTGGTTCTGAGCACACTCACGTTTGCCGCCTTATTAGAGACTCCAGAAAGCAAGAGAATGCTTCTTGCTCTAAAGCAGAGTGTGTTTCATTGATGAGAACTGTGCTGTGTGTTTCCCTTCAGAAAGGGAGTTTAATGCCAGTCTCTGTGTCTTCTTATAAGCAAGACTTCGTTTCACGTAAACGCAGTCACTTTTCAGGTCAAAGGAAGCTACATCATTCAAGAAGGTCACACGTTTCTTGCTCTTAACTGAAAAGCATTGAATGTTCGAATACCTGTGGTTTGTATCAGTTTCAGAAGCAGAGTTGAACTAGATATGGTCCGTGTGTGACGGGAAACACAGTTCATTTGTTCTGAGCACACTCACGTTTCCTGTCTTATTAGAGAATCTAGAAAGCAAGAGAATGCTTCTTGCTCTAAAGCAGAGTGTGTTTCATTGATGAGAACTGTGCTGTGTGTTTCCCTTCAGAAACGGAGTTAAATGCCAGGCTCTGTGTCTTGCTACAAGCAATACTGCGTTTCAGGTAAACGAAGTCACTTTTCTTCTCAAACGAAGCTACATCGTTCAAGAAGCTCACACGTTTCTTGCTCTTAACTGAAAAGCATGGGATGTTCGAGGACCTGTGGTTTATATCAGTTTCAGAAGCAGAGTTGAACTAGATATGGTCCGTGTGTGGATGAAAAACAGTTCTTTGTTCTGAGCACACTCTTGTTTCCCGCCTTATTAGAGACTGTAGAAAGTAAGAGAATGCTTCTTGCTCTAAAGCAGAGTGTGTTTCATGGATGAGAACTGTGCTGTGTGTTTCCCTTCAGAAACGGAGTTAAATGCCAGTCTCTGGGTCTTCATACAAGCGAGACTTCGTTTCAGGTAAACCCAGTCACTTTTCAGCTCAAAGGAAGCTATGTCATTCACAAAGCTCACACGTTTCCCGCTCTTAATTGAAAAGCATTGGATGTTCGAGGACCTGTGGTTTGTATCAGTTTGAGAAGCAGAGTTGAACTAGATATGTTCCGTGTGTGTAGGAAACACAGTTCTTTTGTTCTGAGCACACTCACGTTTCCCGCCTTATTAGAGACTCCTGAAAGCAAGTGAATGCTTATTGCTCTAAGGCAGAGTGTGTTTCATGGATGAGAACTGTGCTGTGTGTTTCCCTTCAGAAAGGGAGTTTAATGCCAGGCTCTGTGTCTTCCTACAAGCAAGATTTCTTTTCACGTAAACGCAGTCACTTTTCAGGTCAAAGAAGCTACATCATTCAAGAAGCTCACACGTTTCTCGCTCTTAACTGAAAAGCATTGAATGTTCGAATACCTATGGTTTGTATCAGTTTCAGAAGCAGAGTTGAACTAGATATGTTCCGTGTGTGTAGGAAACACAGTTCTTTTGTTCTGAGCACACTCACGTTTCCCGCCTTATTAGAGACTCCAGAAAGCAAGAGAATGCTTCTTGCTCTAAAGCAGAGTGTGTTTCATGGATGAGAACTGTGTTGTGTGTTTCCCTTCAGAAAGGGAGTTTAATGCCAGTCTCTGTGTCTTCTTACAAGCAAGTCTTCGTTTCACGTAAAGGCAGGTACTTTTCAGGTCAAAGGAAGCTACATCATTCAAGAAGCTCACACGTGTCTCGCTCTTAAATGAAAAGCATTGAATGTTCGAATACCTGTGGTTTGTATCAGTTTCAGAAGCAGAGTTGAACTAGATATGGTCCGTGTGTGTAGGAAACACAGTTCTTTTGTTTTGAGCACACTCACGTTTCCCGCCTTATTAGAGACTCCAGAAAGGAAGAGAATGCTTCTTGCTCTAAAGCAGAGTGTGTTTCATGGATGAGAACTGTGCTGTGTGTTTCCCTTCAGAAACGGAGTTAAATGCCAGGCTCTGTGTCTTCCTACAAGCAATACTGCGTTTCAGGTAAACGCAGTCACTTTTCAGCTCAAATGAAGCTACATCATTCACGAAGCTCACACGTTTCTTGCTCTTAACTGAGAAGCATTGGATGTTCGAGGACCTGTGGTTTGCATCAGTTTCAGAAGCAGAGTTGAACTGGATATGGTCCGTGTGTGGAGGAAAAACAGTTCTTTTGTTCTGAGCACACTCACGTTTCCCGCCTTATTAGAGACTCTAGAAAGTAAGAGAATGCTTCTTGCTCTAAAGCACAGTGTGTTTCATGGATGAGAACTGTGCTGTGTGTTTCCCTTCAGAAACGGAGTTAAATGCCAGGCTCTGGGTCTTCATACAAGCGAGACTTCGTTTGAGGTAAACGCAGTCACTTTTCAGCTCAAAGGAAGCTATATCATTCACAAAGCTCACACGTTTCCCGCTCTTAATTGAAAAGCATTGCATGTTTGAGGACCTGGGTTTGTATCAGTTTCAGAAGTAGAGTTGAACGAGATATGTTCCGTGTGTGTAAGAAACACAGTTCTTTTGTTCTGAGAACACTCACGTTTCCCGCCTTATTAGAGACTCCAGAAAGTAAGAGAATGCTTCTTGCTCTAAAGCAGAGTGTGTTTCATGGATGAGAACTGTGCTGTGTGTTTCCCTTCAGAAAGGGAGTTTAATGCCAGGCTCTGTGTCTTCCTACAAGCAAGACTTCGTTTCAGGTAAACGCTGTCACTTTTCAGCTCCCAGGAAGCTACATCGTTCATGAAGCTCACACGTATCTCGCTCTTAATGGAAAAGCATTGGATGTTTGAATACCTGTGGTTTGTATCAGTTTCAGAAGCAGAGTTGAACTAGATATGGTCCGTGTGTGGAGGAAACACAGTTCTTTTGTTCTGAGCACACTCACGTTTCCTGCCTTATTAGAGACTCCAGAATGCAACAGAATGCTTCTTGCTCTAAAGCAGAGTGTGTTTCATGGATGAGAACTGTGCTGTGTGTTTCCCTTCAGAAACGGAGTTAAATGCCAGGCTCTGTGTCTTCCTACAAGCAATACTGCGTTTCAGGTAAACGCAGTCACTTTTCTCCTCAAACGAAGCTACATCGTTCAAGAAGCTCACACGTTTCTTGCTCTTAACTGAAAAGCATTGGATGTTCGAGGACCTGTGGTTTATATCAGTTTCAGAAGCAGAGTTGAACTAGATATGGTCCGTGTGTGGATGAAAAACAGTTCTTTGTTCTGAGCACACTCTTGTTTCCCGCCTTATTAGAGACTCTAGAAAGTAAGAGAATGCTTCTTGCTCTAAAGCAGAGTGTGTTTCATGGATGAGAACTGTGCTGTGTGTTTCCCTTCAGAAACAGAGTTAAATGCCAGGATCTGGGTCTTCATACAAGCGAGACTTCGTTTCAGGTAAACCCAGTCACTTTTCAACTCAAAGGAAGCTATATCATTCACAAAGCTCACACGTTTCCCGCTCTTAATTGAAAAGCATTGGATGTTCGAGGACCTGTGGTTTGTATCAGTTTGAGAAGCAGAGTTGAACTAGATATGTTCCGTGTGTGTAGGAAACACAGTTCTTTTGTTCTGAGCACACTCACGTTTCCCGCCTTATTAGAGACTCCAGAAAGCAAGAGAATGCTTATTGCTCTAAAGCAGAGTGTGTTTCATGGATGAGAACTGTGTTGTGTGTTTCCCTTCAGAAAGGGAGTTTAATGCCAGTCTCTGTGTCTTCTTACAAGCAAGACTTCGTTTCACGTAAACGCAGGTACTTTTCAGGTCAAAGGAAGCTACAACATTCAAGAAGCTCACACGTGTCTCGCTCTTAAATGAAAAGCATTGAATGTTCGAATACCTGTGGTTTGTATCAGTTTCAGAAGCAGAGTTGAACTAGATATGGTCCGTGTGTGTAGGAAACACAGTTCTTTTGTTTTGAGCACACTCACGTTTCCCGCCTTATTAGAGACTCCAGAAAGGAAGAGAATGCTTCTTGCTCTAAAGCAGAGTGTGTTTCATGGATGAGAACTGTGCTGTGTGTTTCCCTTCAGAAACGGAGTTAAATGCCAGGCTCTGTGTCTTCCTACAAGCAATACTGCGTTTCAGGTAAACGCAGTCACTTTTCAGCTCAAATGAAGCTACATCATTCACGAAGCTCACACGTTTCTTGCTCTTAACTGAGAAGCATTGGATGTTCGAGGACCTGTGGTTTGCATCAGTTTCAGAAGCAGAGTTGAACTAGATATGGTCCGTGTGTGGAGGAAAAACAGTTCTTTTGTTCTGAGCACACTCACGTTTCCCGCCTTATTAGAGACTCTAGAAAGTAAGAGAATGCTTCTTGCTCTAAAGCACAGTGTGTTTCATGGATGAGAACTGTGCTGTGTGTTTCCCTTCAGAAACGGAGTTAAATGCCAGGCTCTGGGTCTTCATACAAGCGAGACTTCGTTTCAGGTAAACGCAGTCACTTTTCAGCTCAAAGGAAGCTATATCATTCACAAAGCTCACACGTTTCCCGCTCTTAATTGAAAAGCACTGCATGTTTGAGGACCTGTGGTTTGTATCAGTTTCAGAAGTAGAGTTGAACGAGATATGTTCCGTGTGTGTAGGAAACACAGTTCTTTTGTTCTGAGAACACTCACGTTTCCCGCCTTATTAGAGACTCCAGAAAGTAAGAGAATGCTTCTTGCTCTAAAGCAGAGTGTGTTTCATGGATGAGAACTGTGCTGTGTGTTTCCCTTCAGAAAGGGAGTTTAATGCCAGGCTCTGTGTCTTCCTACAAGCAAGACTTCTTTTCTGGTAAACGCTGTCACTTTTCAGCTCCCAGGAAGCTACATCGTTCATGAAGCTCACACGTATCTTGCTCTTAATGGAAAAGCATTGGATGTTTGAGTACCTGTGGTTTGTATCAGTTTCAGAAGCAGAGTTGAACTAGATATGGTCCGTGTGTGGAGGAAACACAGTTCTTTTGTTCTGAGCACACTCACGTTTCCCGCCTTATTAGAGACTCCAGAATGCAACAGAATGCTTCTTGCTCTAAAGCAGAGTGAGTTTCATGGATGAGAACTGTGCTGTGTGTTTCCCTTCAGAAACGGAGTTTAATACCAGGCTCTGTGTCTTCCTACAATCAAGACTTCGTTTCTCGTAAACGCAGTCACTTTTCAGGTCAAAGGAAGCTAAATCATTCAAGAAGCTCACACGTTTCTTGCTCTTAACTGAAAAGCATTGAATGTTCGAATACCTATGGTTTGTATCAGTTTCAGAAGCAGAGTTGAACTAGATATGTTCGGTGTGTAGGAAACACAGTTCTTTTGTTCTGAGCACAGTCACGTTTCCCGCCCTTTAGAGACTCTAGAAAGCAAGAGAATGCTTCTTGCTCTAAAGCAGAGTGTGTTTCGTGGATGAGAACTGTGTTGTGTGTTTCCCTTCAGAAAGGGAGTTTAATGCCAGTCTCTGTGTCTTCTTACAAGCAAGACTTCGTTTCACGTAAACGCAGGCACTTTTCAGCTCAAATGAAGCTACATGATTCACTAAGCTCACACGTTTCTTGCTCTTAACTGAAAAGCATTGGATGTTCGAGGACCTGTGTGTGGTTTCTATCAGTTTCAGAAGCAGAGTTGAACTAGATATGTTCCGTGTGTGTAGGAAACACAGTTCTTTGGTTCTGAGCACACTCACGTTTGCCGCCTTATTAGAGACTCCAGAAAGCAAGAGAATGCTTCTTGCTCTAAAGCAGAGTGTGTTTCATTGATGAGAACTGTGCTGTGTGTTTCCCTTCAGAAAGGGAGTTTAATGCCAGTCTCTGTGTCTTCTTATAAGCAAGACTTCGTTTCACGTAAACGCAGTCACTTTTCAGGTCAAAGGAAGCTACATCATTCAAGAAGGTCACACGTTTCTTGCTCTTAACTGAAAAGCATTGAATGTTCGAATACCTGTGGTTTGTATCAGTTTCAGAAGCAGAGTTGAACTAGATATGGTCCGTGTGTGACGGGAAACACAGTTCATTTGTTCTGAGCACACTCACGTTTCCTGTCTTATTAGAGAATCTAGAAAGCAAGAGAATGCTTCTTGCTCTAAAGCAGAGTGTGTTTCATTGATGAGAACTGTGCTGTGTGTTTCCCTTCAGAAACGGAGTTAAATGCCAGGCTCTGTGTCTTCCTACAAGCAAGAGTGTGTTTCAGGTAAACGCAGTCACTTTTCAGCTCACAGGAAGCTACATCGTTCACGAAGCTCACACGTTTCTTGCTCTTAACTGAAAAGCATTGGATGTTCGAGGACCTGTGGTTTGTATCAGTTTCATAAGTAGAGTTGAACTAGATATGGTCCGTGTGTGGATGAAAAACAGTTCTTTTGTTCTGAGCACACTCTTGTTTCCCGCCTTATTAGAGACTCTAGAAAGTAAGAGAATGCTTCTTGCTCTAAAGCAGAGTGTGTTTCATGGATGAGAACTGTGCTGTGTGTTTCCCTTCAGAAAGGGAGTTTAATGCCAGGCTCTGTGTCTTCCTACAAGCAAGACTTGTTTTCACGTAAACGCAGTCACTTTTCAGGTGAAAGGAAGCTACATCATTCAAGAAGCTCACACGTTTCTCACTCTTAACTGAAAAGCATTGAATGTTCGAACACCTGTGGTTTGTATCAGTTTCAGAAGCAGAGTTGAACTAGATATGGTCCGTGTGTGTAGGAAACACAGTTCTTTTGTTCTGAGCACACTCACGTTTCCCGCCTTATTAGAGATTCCTGAAAGCAAGAGAATGCTTCTTGCTCTAAAGCAGAGTGTGTTTCATGGATGAGAACTGTGCTGTGTGTTTCCCTTCAAAATCGGAGTTAAATGCCAGGCTCTGTGTCTTCTACAAGCAAGATTTCGTTTCAGGTAAACGCTGTCACTTTTCAGCTCAAAGGAAGCTACATCATTCATGAGCTCACACATTTCTCGCTCTTAAAGGAAAAGCATTGAATGTTCGAGTACCTGTGCTTTGTATCAGTTTCAGAAGCAGAGTTGAACTAGGTTTGGTCCGTGTGTGGAGGAAAAACAGTTCTTTTGTTCTGAGCACACTCACTTTTCCCGCATTATTAGAGACTCTAGAAAGCAAGAGAATGCTTCTTGCTCTACAGCAGAGTGTGTTTCATGGATGAGAACTGTGCTGTGTGTTTCCCTTCAGAAACAGAGTTATATGCCAGGCTCTGGGTCTTCATACAAGCAAGACATCGTTTCAGGTAAACGCAGTCACTTTTCAGCTCAAAGGAAGCTATATCATTCACAAAGATCACACGTTTCCCGCTCTTAATTGAAAAGCATTGGATGTTCGAGGACCTGTGTGTGGTTTGTATCAGTTTCAGAAGCAGAGTTGAACTAGATATGTTCCGTGTGTGTAGGAAACACAGTTCTTTGGTTCTGAGCACACTCACGTTTGCCGCCTTATTAGAGACTCCAGAAAGCAAGAGAATGCTTCTTGCTCTAAAGCAGAGTGTGTTTCATTGATGAGAACTGTGCTGTGTGTTTCCCTTCAGAAAGGGAGTTTAATGCCAGTCTCTGTGTCTTCTTATAAGCAAGACTTCGTTTCACGTAAACGCAGTCACTTTTCAGGTCAAAGGAAGCTACATCATTCAAGAAGCTCACACGTTTCTTGCTCTTAACTGAAAAGCATTGAATGTTCGAATACCTGTGGTTTGTATCAGTTTCAGAAGCAGAGTTGAACTAGATATGGTCCGTGTGTGACGGGAAACACAGTTCATTTGTTCTGAGCACACTCACGTTTCCTGTCTTATTAGAGAATCTAGAAAGCAAGAGAATGCTTCTTGCTCTAAAGCAGAGTGTGTTTCATTGATGAGAACTGTGCTGTGTGTTTCCCTTCAGAAACGGAGTTAAATGCCAGGCTCTGTGTCTTCCTACAAGCAAGACTTGGTTTCAGGTAAACGCTGTCACTTTTCAGCTCACAGGAAGCTACATCGTTCATGAAGCTCACACGTTTCTCGATCTTAACGGAAAAGCATTGGATGTTCGAGTACCTGTGGTTTGTATCAGTATCGGAAGCAGAGTTGAACTAGATATGGTCCGTGTGTGTACGAAACACTGTTCTTTTGTTCTGAGCACACTCACATCTCCAGCCTTATCAGAGACCCTAGAAAGCAAGAGAATGCTTCTTGCTCTAAAGCAGAGTGTGTTTCATGGATGAGAACTGTGCTGTGTGTTTCCCTTCAGAAACGGAGTTAAATGCGAGGCTCTGTGTCTTCCTACAAGCAAGAGTATGTTTCAGGTAAACGCAGTCACTTTTCAGCTCACAGGAAGCTACATCGTTCACGAAGCTCACACGTTTCTTGCTCTTAACTGAAAAGCATTGGATGTTCCAGGACCTGTGGTTTGTATCAGTTTCATAAGTAGAATTGAACTAGATATGGTCCGTGTGTGGATGAAAAACAGTTCTTTTGTTCTGAGCACACTCTTGTTTCCCGCCTTATTAGAGACTCTAGAAAGTAAGAGAATGCTTCTTGCTCTAAAGCAGAGTGTGTTTCATGGATGAGAACTGTGCTGTGTGTTTCCCTTCAGAAAGGGAGTTTAATGCCAGGCTCTGTGTCTTCCTACAAGCAAGACTTGTTTTCACGTAAACGCAGTCACTTTTCAGGTGAAAGGAAGCTACATCATTCAAGAAGCTCACACGTTTCTCACTCTTAACTGAAAAGCATTGAATGTTCGAACACCTGTGGTTTGTATCAGTTTCAGAAGCAGAGTTGAACTAGATATGGTCCGTGTGTGTAGGAAACACAGTTCTTTTGTTCTGAGCACACTCACGTTTCCCGCCTTATTAGAGATTCCTGAAAGCAAGAGAATGCTTCTTGCTCTAAAGCAGAGTGTGTTTCATGGATGAGAACTGTGCTGTGTGTTTCCCTTCAAAATCGGAGTTAAATGCCAGGCTCTGTGTCTTCTACAAGCAAGACTTCGTTTCAGGTAAACGCTGTCACTTTTCAGCTCAAAGGAAGCTACATCATTCATGAGCTCACACATTTCTCGCTCTTAAAGGAAAAGCATTGAATGTTCGAGTACCTGTGCTTTGTATCAGTTTCAGAAGCAGAGTTGAACTAGGTTTGGTCCGTGTGTGTAGGAAAAACAGTTCTTTTGTTCTGAGCACACTCACTTTTCCCGCATTATTAGAGACTCTAGAAAGCAAGAGAATGCTTCTTGCTCTAAAGCAGAGTGTGTTTCATGGATGAGAACTGTGCTGTGTGTTTCCCTTCAGAAACAGAGTTATATGCCAGGCTCTGGGTCTTCATACAAGCAAGACTTCGTTTCAGGTAAACGCAGTCACTTTTCAGCTCAAAGGAAGCTATATCATTCACAAAAATCACACGTTTCCTGCTCTTAATTGAAAAGCATTGGATGTTCGAGGACCTGTGTGTGGTTTGTATCAGTTTCAGAAGCAGAGTTGAACTAGATATGTTCCGTGTGTGTAGGAAACACAGTTCTTTGGTTCTGAGCACACTCACGTTTGCCGCCTTATTAGAGACTCCAGAAAGCAAGAGAATGCTTCTTGCTCTAAAGCAGAGTGTGTTTCTTTGATGAGAACTGTGCTGTGTGTTTCCCTTCAGAAAGGGAGTTTAATGCCAGTCTCTGTGTCTTCTTATAAGCAAGACTTCGTTTCACGTAAACTCAGTCACTTTTCAGGTCAAAGGAAGCTACATCATTCAAGAAGCTCACACTTTTACCGCTCTTAACTGAAAAGCATTGAATGTTCGATTACCTGTGGTTTGTATCAGTTTCAGAAGCAGAGTTGAACTTCATATGGTCCGTGTGTGGAGGAAACACAGTTCTTTTGTTCTGAGCACACTCACGTTTCCCGCCTTATTAGAGACTGCAGAAAGCAAGAGAATGCTTCTTGCTCTAAAGCAGAGTTTGTTTCATGGATGAGAACTGTGCTGTGTGTTTCCCTTCAGAAAGGGAGTTTAATGCCAGGCTCTGTGTCTTCCTACAAGCACGACTTCCTTTCACTTAAACGCAGTCACTTTTCAGGTCAAAGGAAGCTACATCATTCACGAAGCTCACTCGTTTCTTGCTCTTAACTGAAAAGCATTGAATGTTCGAATACCTGTGGTTTGTATCAGTTTCAGAAGCAGAGTTGAACTAGATATGGTCCGTGTGTGACGGGAAACACAGTTCATTTGTTCGGAGCACACTCACGTTTCCTGTCTTATTAGAAAATCTAGAAAGCAAGAGAATGCTTCTTGCTCTAAAGCAGAGTGTGTTTCATAGATGAGAACTGTGCTGTGTGTTTCCCTTCAGAAACGGAGTTAAATGCCAGGCTCTGTGTCTTCCTACAAGCAAGACTTGGTTTCAGGTAAACGCTGTCACTATTCAGCTCACAGGAAGCTACATCGTTCATGAAGCTCACACGTTTCTCGATCTTAACGGAAAAGCATTGGATGTTCGAGTACCTGTGGTTTGTATCAGTATCAGAAGCAGAGTTGAACTAGATATGGTCTGTGTGTGCACGAAACACTGTTCTTTTGTTCTGAGCACACTCACGTCTCCAGCCTTATCAGAGACCCTAGAAACTAAGAGAATGCTTCTTGCTCCAAAGCACAGTGTGTTTCATGGATGAGAACTGTGCTGTGTGTTTCCCTTCAGAAACGGAGTTAAATGCCAGGCTCTTCGTCTTCATACAAGCAATACTTCGTTTCACGTAAACGCAGTCACTTTTCAGCTCAAAGGAAGCTACATCGTTCACGAACCTCACACGTTTCTTGCTCTTAACTGAAAAGCATTGGATGTTCGAGGACCTGTGGTTTGTATCAGTTTCAGAAGTAGAGTTGAACTAGATATGGTCCGTGTGTGGATGAAAAACAGTTCTTTTGTTCTGAGCACACTCTTGTTTCCCGCCTTATTAGAGACTCTAGAAAGTAAGAGAATGCTTCTTGCTCTAAAGCAGAGTGTGTTTCATGGATGAGAACTGTGCTGTGTGTTTCCCTTCAGAAAGGGAGTTTAATGCCAGGCTCTGTGTCTTCCTACAAGCAAGACTTCTTTTCATGTAAACGCAGTCACTTTTCAGGTCAAAGGAAGCTACATCATTCATGAACCTCACACGTTTCTCGCTCTTAAAGGAAAAGCATTGGATGTTCGAGTACCTGTGGTTTGTATCAGTTTCAGAAGCAGAGTTGAACTAGATATGGTCCGTGTGTGGAGGAAAAATAGTTCTTTTGTTCTGAGCACACTCACGTTTTCGCCTTATTAGAGACTCTAGAAAGTAAGAGAATCCTTCTTGCTTTAAAGCAGAGTGTGTTTCATGGATGAGAACTGTGCTGTGTGTTTCCCTTCAGAAATGGAGTTAAATGCCAGGCTCTGGGTCTTCATACAAGCGAGACTTCGTTTCAGGTAAACGCAGTCACTTTTCAGCTCAAAGGAAGCTATATCATTCAAGAAGCTCACACGTTTCCCGCTCTTAATTGAAAAGCATTGGATGTTCGAGGACCTGTGGTTTGTATCAGTTTGAGAAGCAGAGATGAACTAGATATGTTCCGTGTGTGTAGGAAACACAGTTCTTTTGTTCTGAGCACACTCACGTTTCCCGCCTTATTAGAGACTCCAGAAAGCAAGAGAATGCTTCTTGCTCTAAAGCAGAGTGTGTTTCATGGAAGAGAACTGTGTTGTGTGTTTCCCTTCAGAAAGGGAGTTAATGCCAGTCTCTGTGTCTTCTTACAAGCAAGACTTCGTTTCACGTAAACGCAGGTACTTTTCAGGTCAAAGGAAGCTACATCATTCAAGAAGCTCACACGTGTCTCGCTGTTAAATAAAAAGCATTGAATGTTCGAATACCTGTGGTTTGTATCAGTTTCAGAAGCAGAGTTGAACTAGATATGGTCCGTGTGTGTAGGAAACACAGTTCTTTTGTTTTGAGCACACTCACGTTTCCCGCATTATTAGAGACTCCATAAAGGAAGAGAATGCTTCTTGCTCTAAAGCAGAGTGTGTTTCATGGATGAGAACTGTGCTGTGTATTTCCCTTCAGAAACGGAGTTAAATGCCAAGCTCTGTGTCTTCCTACAAGCAATACTGCGTTTCAGGTAAACGCAGTCACTTTTCAGCTCAAATGAAGCTACATCATTCACGAAGCTCACACGTTTCTTGCTCTTAACTGAAAAGCATTGGATGTTCGAGGACCTGTGGTTTGTATCAGTATCAGAAGCAGAGTTGAACTAGATATGGTCCGTGTGTGTACGAAACACTGTTCTTTTGTTCTGAGCACACTCACGTCTCCAGCCTTATCAGAGACCCTAGAAAGCAAGAGAATGCTTCTTGCTCCAAAGCAGAGTGTGTTTCATGGATGAGAACTGTGCTGTGTGTTTCCCTTCAGAAACGGAGTTAAATGCCAGGCTCTGTGTCTTCCTACAAGCAAGAGTGCGTTTCAGGTAAACGCAGTCACTTTTCAGCTCAAAGGAAGCTACATTGTTCACGAAGCTGACTCGTTTCTTGCTCTTAACTGAAAAGCATTGGATGTTCGAGTACCTGCGGTTTGTATCAGTTTCAGAAGCAGAGTTGAACTAGATATGTTCGGTGTGTGTAGGAAACACAGTTCTTTTGTTCTGAGCACACTCACGTCTCCCGCCTCATTAGAGAACCTAGAAAGCAAGAGAATGCTTCTTGCTCTAAAGCAGAGTGTGTTTCATTGATGAGAACTGTGCTGTGTGTTTCCCTTCAGAAACGGAGTTAAATGCGAGGCTCTGGGTCTTCATACAAGTGAGACTTCGTTTCAGGTAAACGCAGTCACTTTTCAGCTCAAAGGAAGCTATATCATTCACAAAGCTCACACGTTTCCCACTCTTAATTTTGAAGCATTGGATGTTCGAGGACCTATGTGTGGTTTGTATCAGTTTCAGAAGCAGAGTTGAACTAGATATGTTCGGTGTGTGTAGGAAACACAGTTCTATAGTTGTGAGCACACTCACGTTTCCCGCCTTATTAGAGACTCTAGAAAGTAAGAGAATGCTTTTTGCTCTAAAGCAGAGTGTGTTTCATGGATGAGAACTGTGCTGTGTGTTTGCCGTCAGAAACGGAGTTAAATGCCAGGCTCTGTGTCTTCATACAAGCGAGACTTCTTTTCAGGTAAACGCAGTCACTTTTCAGCTCAAAGGAAACTATATCATTCACAAAGCTCACAATTTTCCCGTCTTATTTGAAAAGCATTGGATGTTCGAGGACCTGTGGTTTGTATCAGTTTCAGAAGCAGAGTTGAACTAGATATGTTCGGTGTGTGTAGGAAACACAGTTCTTTTGTTCTGAGCACACTCACGTTTCCCGCCTTATTAGAGACTCCAGAAAGCAAGAGAATGCTTCTTGCTCTAAAGCAGAGTGTGTTTCATGGATGAGAACTGTGCTGTTTGTTTCCCTTCAGAAAGGGAGTTTAATGCCAGGCTTTGTGTCTTCCTACAAGCAAGACTTCGTTACACGTAAACGCAGTCACTTTTCAGGTCAAAGGAAGCTACATCATTCAAGAAGCTCACACGTTTCTCGCTCTTAACTGAAAAGCATTGAATGTTCAAATACCTGTGGTTTGTATCAGTTTCAGAAGCAGAGTTGAACTAGATAAGGTCCGTGTGTGTCGGAAACACAGTTCATTTGTTCTGAGCACACTCACGTTTCCTGTCTTATCAGAGAATCTAGAAAGCAAGAGGATGCTTCTTGCTCTAAAGCAGAGTGTGTTTCATGGATGAGAACTGTGCTGGGTGTTTCCCTTCCGAAACGGAGTTAAATGCCAGGCTCTGTGTCTTCCTACAAGCAAGACTTGGTTTCAGGTAAACGCTGTCACTTTTCAGCTCACAGGAAGCTACATCGTTCATGAAGCTCACACGTTTCTCGATCTTAACGGAAAAGCATTGGATGTTCGAGTACCTGTGGTTTGTATCATTATCAGAAGCAGAGTTGAACTAGATATGGTCCGTGTGTGTACGAAACACTGTTCTTTTGTTCTGAGCACACTCACGTCTCCAGCCTTATCAGAGACCCTAGAAAGCAAGAGAATGCTTCTTGCTCCAAAGCAGAGTGTGTTTCATGGATGAGAACTGTGCTGTGTGTTTCCCTTCAGAAACGGAGTTAAATGCCAGGCTCTGTGTCTTCCTACAAGCAAGAGTGCGTTTCAGGTAAACGCAGTCACTTTTCAGCTCTAAGAAAGCTACATCGTTCACGAAGCTCACTCGTTTCTTGCTCTTAACTGAAAAGCATTGAATGTTCAAATACCCGTGGTTTGTATCAGTTTCAGAAGCAGAGTTGAACTAGATATGGTCCGTGTGTGACGGGAAACACAGTTCATTTGTTCTGAGCATACTCACGTTTCCTGTCTTATTAAAGAATCTAGAAAGCAAGAGAATGCTTCTTGCTCTAAAGCAGAGTGTGTTTCATGGATGAGAACTGTGCTGTGTGTTTCCCTTCAGAAACGGAGTTAAATGCCAGGCTCTGTGTCTTCCTACAAGCAAGACTTGGTTTCAGGTAAACGCTGTCACTTTTCAGCTCACAGGAAGCTACATCGTTCATGAAGCTCACACGTTTCTCGATCTTAACGGAAAAGCATTGGATGTTCGAGTACCTGTGGTTTGTATCAGTATCAGAATCAGAGTTGAACTAGATATGGTCCGTGTGTGTAGGAAACACAGTTCTTTTGTTCTGAGAACACTCACGTTTCCCGCCTTATTAGAGACTCCAGAAAGCAAGAGAATGCTTCTTGCTCTAAAGCAGAGTGTGTTTCATGGATGAGAACTGTGCTGTGTGTTTCCCTTCAGAAACGGAGTTTAATGCCAGGCTTTGTGTCTTCCTACAAGCAAGACTTCGTTACACGTAAACGCAGTCACTTTTCAGGTCAAAGGAAGCTACATCATTCAAGAAGCTCACAGGTTTCTCGCTCTTAACTGAAAAGCATTGAATGTTCAAATACCTGTGGTTTGTATCAGTTTCAGAAGCAGACTTGAACTAGATATGGTCCGTGTGTGTACGAAACACTGTTCTTTTGTTCTGAGCACACTCACGTCTCCAGCCTTATCAGAGACCCTAGAAAGCAAGAGAATGCTTCTTGCTCTAAAGCAGAGTGCGTTTCATGGATGAGAACTGTGCTGTGTGTTTCCCTTCAGAAACGGAGTTAAATGCCAGGCTCTGTGTCTTCCTACAAGCAAGAGTGTGTTTCAGGTAAACGCAGTCACTTTTCAGCTCACAGGAAGCTACATCGTTCACGAAGCTCACACGTTTCTTGCTCTTAACTGAAAAGCATTGGATGTTCGAGGACCTGCGGTTTGGATCAGTTTCAGAAGCAGAGTTGAACTAGATATGTTCGGTGTGTGTAGGAAACACAGTTCTTTTGTTCTGAGCACACTCACGTTTCCCGCCTTATTAGAGACTCTAGAAAGTAAGAGAATGCCTCTTGCTCTAAAGCAGAGTGTGTTTCTTGGATGAGAACTGTGCTGTGTGTTTCCCTTCAGAAACGGAGCTAAATGCCAGGCTCTGGGTCTTCATACAAGCGAGACTTCGTTTCAGGTAAACGCAGTCACTTTTCAGCTCAAAGGAAGCTATATCATTCACAAAGCTCACACGTTTCCCACTCTTAATTTTGAAGCATTGGATGTTCGAGGACCTATGTGTGGTTTGTATCAGTTTCAGAAGCAGAGTTGAACTAGATATGTTCGGTGTGTGTAGGAAACACAGTTCTATAGTTCTGAGCACACTCACGTTTCCCGCCTTATTAGAGACTCTAGAAAGTAAGAGAATGCTTTTTGCTCTAAAGCAGAGTGTGTTTCATGGATGAGAACTGTGCTGTGTGTTTCCCTTCAGAAACGGAGTTAAATGCCAGGCTCTGTGTCTTCATACAAGCGAGACTTCTTTTCAGGTAAACGCAGTCACTTTTCAGCTCAAAGGAAACTTTATCATTCACAAAGCTCACAAGTTTCCCGCTCTTATTTGAAAAGCATTGGATGTTCTAGGACCTGTGGTTTGTATCAGTTTCAGAAGCAGAGTTGAACTAGATATGTTCGGTGTGTGTAGGAAACACAGTTCTTTTGTTCTGAGCACAGTCACGTTTCCCGCCTTATTAGAGACTCCAGAAAGCAAGAGAATGCTTCTTGCTCTAAAGCAGAGTGTGTTTCATGGATGAGAACTGTGCTGTTTGTTTCCCTTCAGAAAGGGAGTTTAATGCCAGGCTTTGTGTCTTCCTACAAGCAAGACTTCGTTACACGCAAACGCAGTCACTTTTCAGGTCAAAGGAAGCTACATCATTCAAGAAGCTCACACGTTTCTCGCTCTTAACTGAAAAGCATTGAATGTTCAAATACCTGTGGTTTGTATCAGTTTCAGAAGCAGAGTTGAACTAGATATGGTCCGTGTGTGTCGGAAACACAGTTCATTTGTTCTGAGCACACTCACGTTTCCTGTCTTATCAGAGAATCTAGAAAGCAAGAGGATGCTTCTTGCTCTAAAGCAGAGTGTGTTTCATGGATGAGAACTGTGCTGGGTGTTTCCCTTCCGAAACGGAGTTAAATGCCAGGCTCTGTGTCTTCCTACAAGCAAGACTTGGTTTCAGGTAAACGCTGTCACTTTTCAGCTCACAGGAAGCTACATCGTTCATGAAGCTCACACGTTTCTCGATCTTAACGGAAAAGCATTGGATGTTCGAGTACCTGTGGTTTGTATCATTATCAGAAGCAGAGTTGAACTAGATATGGTCCGTGTGTGTACGAAACACTGTTCTTTTGTTCTGAGCACACTCACGTCTCCAGCCTTATCAGAGACCCTAGAAAGCAAGAGTATGCTTCTTGCTCCAAAGCAGAGTGTGTTTCATGGATGAGAACTGTGCTGTGTGTTTCCCTTCAGAAACGGAGTTAAATGCCAGGCTCTGTGTCTTCCTACAAGCAAGAGTGCGTTTCAGGTAAACGCAGTCACTTTTCAGCTCTAAGAAAGCTACATCGTTCACGAAGCTCACTCGTTTCTTGCTCTTAACTGAAAAGCATTGAATGTTCAAATACCCGTGGTTTGTATCAGTTTCAGAAGCAGAGTTGAACTAGATATGGTCCGTGTGTGACGGGAAACACAGTTCATTTGTTCTGAGCATACTCACGTTTCCTGTCTTATTAAAGAATCTAGAAAGCAAGAGAATGCTTCTTGCTCTAAAGCAGAGTGTGTTTCATGGATGAGAACTGTGCTGTGTGTTTCCCTTCAGAAACGGAGTTAAATGCCAGGCTCTGTGTCTTCCTACAAGCAAGACTTGGTTTCAGGTAAACGCTGTCACTTTTCAGCTCACAGGAAGCTACATCGTTCATGAAGCTCACACGTTTCTCGATCTTAACGGAAAAGCATTGGATGTTCGAGTACCTGTGGTTTGTATCAGTATCAGAATCAGAGTTGAACTAGATATGGTCCGTGTGTGTAGGAAACACAGTTCTTTTGTTCTGAGAACACTCACGTTTCCTGCCTTATTAGAGACTCCAGAAAGCAAGAGAATGCTTCTTGCTCTAAAGCAGAGTGTGTTTCATGGATGAGAACTGTGCTGTGTGTTTCCCTTCAGAAACGGAGTTTAATGCCAGGCTTTGTGTCTTCCTACAAGCAAGACTTCGTTACACGTAAACGCAGTCACTTTTCAGGTCAAAGGAAGCTACATCATTCAAGAAGCTCACAGGTTTCTCGCTCTTAACTGAAAAGCATTGAATGTTCAAATACCTGTGGTTTGTATCAGTTTCAGAAGCAGACTTGAACTAGATATGGTCCGTGTGTGTACGAAACACTGTTCTTTTGTTCTGAGCACACTCACGTCTCCAGCCTTATCAGAGACCCTAGAAAGCAAGAGAATGCTTCTTGCTCTAAAGCAGAGTGCGTTTCATGGATGAGAACTGTGCTGTGTGTTTCCCTTCAGAAACGGAGTTAAATGCCAGGCTCTGTGTCTTCCTACAAGCAAGAGTGTGTTTCAGGTAAACGCAGTCACTTTTCAGCTCACAGGAAGCTACATCGTTCACGAAGCTCACACGTTTCTTGCTCTTAACTGAAAAGCATTGGATGTTCGAGGACCTGCGGTTTGGATCAGTTTCAGAAGCAGAGTTGAACTAGATATGTTCGGTGTGTGTAGGAAACACAGTTCTTTTGTTCTGAGCACACTCACGTTTCCCGCCTTATTAGAGACTCTAGAAAGTAAGAGAATGCCTCTTGCTCTAAAGCAGAGTGTGTTTCTTGGATGAGAACTGTGCTGTGTGTTTCCCTTCAGAAACGGAGCTAAATGCCAGGCTCTGGGTCTTCATACAAGCGAGACTTCGTTTCAGGTAAACGCAGTCACTTTTCAGCTCAAAGGAAGCTATATCATTCACAAAGCTCACACGTTTCCCACTCTTAATTTTGAAGCATTGGATGTTCGAGGACCTATGTGTGGTTTGTATCAGTTTCAGAAGCAGAGTTGAACTAGATATGTTCGGTGTGTGTAGGAAACACAGTTCTATAGTTCTGAGCACACTCACGTTTCCCGCCTTATTAGAGACTCTAGAAAGTAAGAGAATGCTTTTTGCTCTAAAGCAGAGTGTGTTTCATGGATGAGAACTCTGCTGTGTGTTTCCCTTCAGAAACGGAGTTAAATGCCAGGCTCTGTGTCTTCATACAAGCGAGACTTCTTTTCAGGTAAACGCAGTCACTTTTCAGCTCAAAGGAAACTTTATCATTCACAAAGCTCACAAGTTTCCCGCTCTTATTTGAAAAGCATTGGATGTTCTAGGACCTGTGGTTTGTATCAGTTTCAGAAGCAGAGTTGAACTAGATATGTTCGGTGTGTGTAGGAAACACAGTTCTTTTGTTCTGAGCACAGTCACGTTTCCCGCCTTATTAGAGACTCCAGAAAGCAAGAGAATGCTTCTTGCTCTAAAGCAGAGTGTGTTTCATGGATGAGAACTGTGCTGTTTGTTTCCCTTCAGAAAGGGAGTTTAATGCCAGGCTTTGTGTCTTCCTACAAGCAAGACTTCGTTACACGCAAACGCAGTCACTTTTCAGGTCAAAGGAAGCTACATCATTCAAGAAGCTCACACGTTTCTCGCTCTTAACTGAAAAGCATTGAATGTTCAAATACCTGTGGTTTGTATCAGTTTCAGAAGCAGAGTTGAACTAGATATGGTCCGTGTGTGTCGGAAACACAGTTCATTTGTTCTGAGCACACTCACGTTTCCTGTCTTATCAGAGAATCTAGAAAGCAAGAGGATGCTTCTTGCTCTAAAGCAGAGTGTGTTTCATGGATGAGAACTGTGCTGGGTGTTTCCCTTCCGAAACGGAGTTAAATGCCAGGCTCTGTGTCTTCCTACAAGCAAGACTTGGTTTCAGGTAAACGCTGTCACTTTTCAGCTCACAGGAAGCTACATCGTTCATGAAGCTCACACGTTTCTCGATCTTAACGGAAAAGCATTGGATGTTCGAGTCCCTGTGGTTTGTATCATTATCAGAAGCAGAGTTGAACTAGATATGGTCCGTGTGTGTACGAAACACTGTTCTTTTGTTCTGAGCACACACACGTCTCCAGCCTTATCAGAGACCCTAGAAAGCAAGAGAATGCTTCTTGCTCCAAAGCAGAGTGTGTTTCATGGATGAGAACTGTGCTGTGTGTTTCCCTTCAGAAACGGAGTTAAATGCCAGGCTCTGTGTCTTCCTACAAGCAAGAGTGCGTTTCAGGTAAACGCAGTCACTTTTCAGCTCTAAGAAAGCTACATCGTTCACGAAGCTCACTCGTTTCTTGCTCTTAACTGAAAAGCATTGAATGTTCAAATACCCGTGGTTTGTATCAGTTTCAGAAGCAGAGTTGAACTAGATATGGTCCATGTGTGACGGGAAACACAGTTCATTTGTTCTGAGCATACTCACGTTTCCTGTCTTATTAAAGAATCTAGAAAGCAAGAGAATGCTTCTTGCTCTAAAGCAGAGTGTGTTTCATGGATGAGAACTGTGCTGTGTGTTTCCCTTCAGAAACGGAGTTAAATGCCAGGCTCTGTGTCTTCCTACAAGCAAGACTTGGTTTCAGGTAAACGCTGTCACTTTTCAGCTCACAGGAAGCTACATCGTTCATGAAGCTCACACGTTTCTCGTTCTTAACGGAAAAGCATTGGATGTTCGAGTACCTGTGGTTTGTATCAGTATCAGAATCAGAGTTGAACGAGATATGGTCCGTGTGTGTAGGAAACACAGTTCTTTTGTTCTGAGAACACTCACGTTTCCCGCCTTATTAGAGACTCCAGAAAGCAAGAGAATGCTTCTTGCTCTAAAGCAGAGTGTGTTTCATGGATGAGAACTGTGCTGTGTGTTTCCCTTCAGAAAGGGAGTTTAATGCCAGGCTTTGTGTCTTCCTACAAGCAAGACTTCGTTACACGTAAACGCAGTCACTTTTCAGGTCAAAGGAAGCTACATCATTCAAGAAGCTCACAGGTTTCTCGCTCTTAACTGAAAAGCATTGAATGTTCAAATACCTGTGGTTTGTATCAGTTTCAGAAGCAGACTTGAACTAGATATGGTCCGTGTGTGTCGGAAACACAGTTCTTTTGTTCTGAGCACACTCACGTTTCCTGTCTTATGAGAGAATCTAGAAAGCAAGAGAATGCTTCTTGCTCTAAAGCAGAGTATGTTTCAAGGATGAGAACTGTGCTGTGTGTTTCCCTTCAGAAACAGAGTTAAATGCCAGGCTCTGTGTCTTCCTACAAGCAAGACTTCGTTTCTGGTAAACGCTGTCACTTTTCAGCTCCCAGGAAGCTACATCATTCATGAACCTCACACGTTTCTCGCTCTTAAAGGAAAAGCATTGGATGTTCGAGTACCTGTGGTTTGTATCAGTTTCAGAAGCAGAGTTGAACTAGATATGGTCCGTGTGTGGAGGAAAAATAGTTCTTTTGTTCTGAGCACACTCACGTTTTCGCCTTATTAGAGACTCTAGAAAGTAAGAGAATCCTTCTTGCTCTAAAGCAGAGTGTGTTTCATGGATGAGAACTGTGCTGTGTGTTTCCCTTCAGAAACGGAGTTAAATGCCAGGCTCTGGGTCTTCATACAAGCGAGACTTCGTTTCAGGTAAACGCAGTCACTTTTCAGCTCAAAGGAAGCCATATCATTCAAGAAGCTCACACGTTTCCCGCTCTTAATTGAAAAGCATTGGATGTTCGAGGACCTGTGGTTTGTATCAGTTTGAGAAGCAGAGATGAACTAGATATGTTCCGTGTGTGTAGGAAACACAGTTCTTTTGTTCTGAGCACACTCACGTTTCCCGCCTTATTAGAGACTCCAGAAAGCAAGAGAATGCTTCTTGCTCTAAAGCAGAGTGTGTTTCATGGAAGAGAACTGTGTTGTGTGTTTCCCTTCAGAAAGGGAGTTAATGCCAGTCTCTGTGTCTTCTTACAAGCAAGACTTCGTTTCACGTAAACGCAGGTACTTTTCAGGTCAAAGGAAGCTACATCATTCAAGAAGCTCACACGTGTCTCGCTGTTAAATGAAAAGCATTGAATGTTCGAATACCTGTGGTTTGTATCAGTTTCAGAAGCAGAGTTGAACTAGATATGGTCCGTGTGTGTAGGAAACACAGTTCTTTTGTTTTGAGCACACTCACGTTTCCCGCATTATTAGAGACTCCAGAAAGGAAGAGAATGCTTCTTGCTCTAAAGCAGAGTGTGTTTCATGGATGAGAACTGTGCTGTGTATTTCCCTTCAGAAACGGAGTTAAATGCCAGGCTCTGTGTCTTCCTACAAGCAATACTGCGTTTCAGGTAAACGCAGTCACTTTTCAGCTCAAATGAAGCTACATCATTCACGAAGCTCACACGTTTCTTGCTCTTAACTGAAAAGCATTGGATGTTCGAGGACCTGTGGTTTGTATCAGTATCAGAAGCAGAGTTGAACTAGATATGGTCCGTGTGTGTACGAAACACTGTTCTTTTGTTCTGAGCACACTCACGTCTCCAGCCTTATCAGAGACCCTAGAAAGCAAGAGAATGCTTCTTGCTCCAAAGCAGAGTGTGTTTCATGGATGAGAACTGTGCTGTGTGTTTCCCTTCAGAAACGGAGTTAAATGCCAGGCTCTGTGTCTTCCTACAAGCAAGAGTGCGTTTCAGGTAAACGCAGTCACTTTTCAGCTCAAAGGAAGCTACATTGTTCACGAAGCTGACTCGTTTCTTGCTCTTAACTGAAAAGCATTGGATGTTCGAGTACCTGCGGTTTGTATCAGTTTCAGAAGCAGAGTTGAACTAGATATGTTCGGTGTGTGTAGGAAACACAGTTCTTTTGTTCTGAGCACACTGACGTCTCCCGCCTCATTAGAGAACCTAGAAAGCAAGAGAATGCTTCTTGCTCTAAAGCAGAGTGTGTTTCATTGATGAGAACTGTGCTGTGTGTTTCCCTTCAGAAACGGAGTTAAATGCGAGGCTCTGGGTCTTCATACAAGTGAGACTTCGTTTCAGGTAAACGCAGTCACTTTTCAGCTCAAAGGAAGCTATATCATTCACAAAGCTCACACGTTTCCCACTCTTAATTTTGAAGCATTGGATGTTCGAGGACCTATGTGTGGTTTGTATCAGTTTCAGAAGCAGAGTTGAACTAGATATGTTCGGTGTGTGTAGGAAACACAGTTCTATAGTTGTGAGCACACTCACGTTTCCCGCCTTATTAGAGACTCTAGAAAGTAAGAGAATGCTTTTTGCTCTAAAGCAGAGTGTGTTTCATGGATGAGAACTGTGCTCTGTGTTTGCCGTCAGAAACGGAGTTAAATGCCAGGCTCTGTGTCTTCATACAAGCGAGACTTCTTTTCAGGTAAACGCAGTCACTTTTCAGCTCAAAGGAAACTATATCATTCACAAAGCTCACAAGTTTCCCGTCTTATTTGAAAAGCATTGGATGTTCGAGGACCTGTGGTTTGTATCAGTTTCAGAAGCAGAGTTGAACTAGATATGTTCGGTGTGTGTAGGAAACACAGTTCTTTTGTTCTGAGCACACTCACGTTTCCCGCCTTATTAGAGACTCCAGAAAGCAAGAGAATGCTTCTTGCTCTAAAGCAGAGTGTGTTTCATGGATGAGAACTGTGCTGTTTGTTTCCCTTCAGAAAGGGAGTTTAATGCCAGGCTTTGTGTCTTCCTACAAGCAAGACTTCGTTACACGTAAACGCAGTCACTTTTCAGGTCAAAGGAAGCTACATCATTCAAGAAGCTCACACGTTTCTCGCTCTTAACTGAAAAGCATTGAATGTTCAAATACCTGTGGTTTGTATCAGTTTCAGAAGCAGAGTTGAACTAGATAAGGTCCGTGTGTGTCGGAAACACAGTTCATTTGTTCTGAGCACACTCACGTTTCCTGTCTTATCAGAGAATCTAGAAAGCAAGAGGATGCTTCTTGCTCTAAAGCAGAGTGTGTTTCATGGATGAGAACTGTGCTGGGTGTTTCCCTTCAGAAACGGAGTTAAATGCCAGGCTCTGTGTCTTCCTACAAGCAAGACTTGGTTTCAGGTAAACGCTGTCACTTTTCAGCTCACAGGAAGCTACAACGTTCATGAAGCTCACACGTTTCTCAATCTTAACGGAAAAGCATTGGATGTTCGAGTACCTGTGGTTTGTATCAGTATCAGAAGCAGAGTTGAACTAGATATGGTCCGTGTGTGTACGAAACACTGTTCTTTTGTTCTGAGCACACTCACGTCTCCAGCCTTATCAGAGACCCTAGAAAGCAAGAGAATGCTTCTTGCTCCAAAGCAGAGTGTGTTTCATGGATGAGAACTGTGCTGTGTGTTTCCCTTCAGAAACGGAGTTAAATGCCAGGCTCTGTGTCTTCCTACAAGCAAGAGTGCGTTTCAGGTAAACGCAGTCACTTTTCAGCTCTAAGAAAGCTACATCGTTCACGAAGCTCACTCGTTTCTTGCTCTTAACTGAAAAGCATTGAATGTTCAAATACCCGTGGTTTGTATCAGTTTCAGAAGCAGAGTTGAACTAGATATGGTCCGTGTGTGACGGGAAACACAGTTCATTTGTTCTGAGCATACTCACGTTTCCTGTCTTATTAAAGAATCTAGAAAGCAAGAGAATGCTTCTTGCTCTAAAGCAGAGTGTGTTTCATGGATGAGAACTGTGCTGTGTGTTTCCCTTCAGAAACGGAGTTAAATGCCAGGCTCTGTGTCTTCCTACAAGCAAGACTTGGTTTCAGGTAAACGCTGTCACTTTTCAGCTCACAGGAAGCTACATCGTTCATGAAGCTCACACGTTTCTCGATCTTAACGGAAAAGCATTGGATGTTCGAGTACCTGTGGTTTGTATCAGTATCAGAATCAGAGTTGAACTAGATATGGTCCGTGTGTGTAGGAAACACAGTTCTTTTGTTCTGAGAACACTCACGTTTCCCGCCTTATTAGAGACTCCAGAAAGCAAGAGAATGCTTCTTGCTCTAAAGCAGAGTGTGTTTCATGGATGAGAACTGTGCTGTGTGTTTCCCTTCAGAAACGGAGTTTAATGCCAGGCTTTGTGTCTTCCTACAAGCAAGACTTCGTTACACGTAAACGCAGTCACTTTTCAGGTCAAAGGAAGCTACATCATTCAAGAAGCTCACAGGTTTCTCGCTCTTAACTGAAAAGCATTGAATGTTCAAATACCTGTGGTTTGTATCAGTTTCAGAAGCAGACTTGAACTAGATATGGTCCGTGTGTGTCGGAAACACAGTTCTTTTGTTCTGAGCACACTCACGTTTCCTGTCTTATGAGAGAATCTAGAAAGCAAGAGAATGCTTCTTGCTCTAAAGCAGAGTATGTTTCAAGGATGAGAACTGTGCTGTGTGTTTCCCTTCAGAAACGGAGTTAAATGCCAGGCTCTTTGTCTTCCTACAAGCAAGACTTCGTTTCTGGTAAACGCTGTCACTTTTCAGCTCCCAGGAAGCTACATCATTCATGAACCTCACACGTTTCTCGCTCTTAAAGGAAAAGCATTGGATGTTCGAGTACCTGTGGTTTGTATCAGTTTCAGAAGCAGAGTTGAACTAGATATGGTCCGTGTGTGGAGGAAAAATAGTTCTTTTGTTCTGAGCACACTCACGTTTTCGCCTTATTAGAGACTCTAGAAAGTAAGAGAATCCTTCTTGCTCTAAAGCAGAGTGTGTTTCATGGATGAGAACTGTGCTGTGTGTTTCCCTTCGGAAACGGAGTTAAATGCCAGGCTCTGGGTCTTCATACAAGCGAGACTTCGTTTCAGGTAAACGCAGTCACTTTTCAGCTCAAAGGAAGCTATATCATTCAAGAAGCTCACACGTTTCCCGCTCTTAATTGAAAAGCATTGGATGTTCGAGGACCTGTGGTTTGTATCAGTTTGAGAAGCGGAGATGAACTAGATATGTTCCGTGTGTGTAGGAAACACAGTTCTTTTGTTCTGAGCACACTCACGTTTCCCGCCTTATTAGAGACTCCAGAAAGCAAGAGAATGCTTCTTGCTCTAAAGCAGAGTGTGTTTCATGGAAGAGAACTGTGTTGTGTGTTTCCCTTCAGAAAGGGAGTTTAATGCCAGTCTCTGTGTCTTCTTACAAGCAAGACTTCGTTTCACGTAAACGCAGGTACTTTTCAGGTCAAAGGAAGCTACATCATTCAAGAAGCTCACACGTGTCTCGCTGTTAAATGAAAAGCATTGAATGTTCGAATACCTGTGGTTTGTATCAGTTTCAGAAGCAGAGTTGAACTAGATATGGTCCGTGTGTGTAGGAAACACAGTTCTTTTGTTTTGAGCACACTCACGTTTCCCGCATTATTAGAGACTCCAGAAAGGAAGAGAAAGCTTCTTGCTCTAAAGCAGAGTGTGTTTCATGGATGAGAACTGTGCTGTGTATTTCCCTTCAGAAACGGAGTTAAATGCCAGGCTCTGTGTCTTCCTACAAGCAATACTGCGTTTCAGGTAAACGCAGTCACTTTTCAGCTCAAATGAAGCTACATCATTCACGAAGCTCACACGTTTCTTGCTCTTAACTGAAAAGCATTGGATGTTCGAGGACCTGTGGTTTGCATCAGTTTCAGATGCAGAGTTGAACTAGATATGGTCCGTGTGTGGAGGAAAAACAGTTCGTTTGTTCTGAGCACACTCACGTTTCCCGCCTTATTAGAGACTCTAGAAAGTAAGAGAATGCTTCTTGCTCTAAAGCACAGTGTGTTTCATGGATGAGAACTGTGCTGTGTGTTTCCCTTCAGAAACGGAGTTAAATGCCAGGCTGTGGGTCTTCATACAAGCGAGACTTCGTTTCATGTAAACGCAGTCACTTTTCAGCTCAAAGGAAGCTATATCATTCACAAAGCTCACACGTTTCCCGCTCTTAATTGAAAAGCATTGCATGTTTGAGGACCTGTGGTTTGTATCAGTTTCAGAAGTAGAGTTGAACGAGATATGTTCCGTGTGTGTAGGAAACACAGTTCTTTTGTTCTGAGAACACTCACGTTTCCCGCCTTATTAGAGATTCCAGAAAGGAAGAGAATGCTTCTTGCTCTAAAGCAGAGTGTGTTTCATGGATGAGAACTGTGCTGTGTGTTTCCCTTCAGAAAGGGAGTTTAATGCCAGGCTCTGTGTCTTCCTACAAGCAAGACTTGGTTTCAGGTAAACGCTGTCACTTTTCAGCTCACAGGAAGCTACATCGTTCATGAAGCTCACACGTTTCTCGCTCTTAACGGAAAAGCATTGGATGTTCGAGTACCTGTGGTTTGTATCAGTATCAGAAGCAGAGTTGAACTAGATATGGTCCGTGTGTGTACGAAACACTGTTCTTTTGTTCTGAGCACACTCACGTCTCCAGCCTTATCAGAGACCCTAGAAAGCAAGAGAATGCTTCTTGCTCCAAAGCAGAGTGTGTTTCATGGATGAGAACTGTGCTGTGTGTTTCCCTTCAGAAACGGAGTTAAATGCCAGGCTCTGTGTCTTCCTACAAGCAAGAGTGCGTTTCAGGTAAACGCAGTCACTTTTCAGCTCAAAGGAAGCTACATTGTTCACGAAGCTGACTCGTTTCTTGCTCTTAACTTAAAAGCATTGGATGTTCGAGTACCTGCGGTTTGTATCAGTTTCAGAAGCAGAGTTGAACTAGATATGTTCGGTGTGTGTAGGAAACACAGTTCTTTTGTTCTGAGCACACTCACGTCTCCCGCCTCATTAGAGAACCTAGAAAGCAAGAGAATGCTTCTTGCTCTAAAGCAGAGTGTGTTTCATTGATGAGAACTGTGCTGTGTGTTTCCCTTCAGAAACGGAGTTAAATGCGAGGCTCTGGGTCTTCATACAAGTGAGACTTCGTTTCAGGTAAACGCAGTCACTTTTCAGCTCAAAGGAAGCTATATCATTCACAAAGCTCACACGTTTCCCACTCTTAATTTTGAAGCATTGGATGTTCGAGGACCTATGTGTGGTTTGTATCAGTTTCAGAAGCAGAGTTGAACTAGATATGTTCGGTGTGTGTAGGAAACACAGTTCTATAGTTGTGAGCACACTCACGTTTCCCGCCTTATTAGAGACTCTAGAAAGTAAGAGAATGCTTTTTGCTCTAAAGCAGAGTGTGTTTCATGGATGAGAACTGTGCTGTGTGTTTGCCGTCAGAAACGGAGTTAAATGCCAGGCTCTGTGTCTTCATACAAGCGAGACTTCTTTTCAGGTAAACGCAGTCACTTTTCAGCTCAAAGGAAACTATATCATTCACAAAGCTCACAAGTTTCCCGTCTTATTTGAAAAGCATTGGATGTTCGAGGACCTGTGGTTTGTATCAGTTTCAGAAGCAGAGTTGAACTAGATATGTTCGGTGTGTGTAGGAAACACAGTTCTTTTGTTCTGAGCACACTCACGTTTCCCGCCTTATTAGAGACTCCAGAAAGCAAGAGAATGCTTCTTGCTCTAAAGCAGAGTGTGTTTCATGGATGAGAACTGTGCTGTTTGTTTCCCTTCAGAAAGGGAGTTTAATGCCAGGCTTTGTGTCTTCCTACAAGCAAGACTTCGTTACACGCAAACGCAGTCACTTTTCAGGTCAAAGGAAGCTACATCATTCAAGAAGCTCACACGTTTCTCGCTCTTAACTGAAAAGCATTGAATGTTCAAATACCTGTGGTTTGTATCAGTTTCAGAAGCAGAGTTGAACTAGATATGGTCCGTGTGTGTCGGAAACACAGTTCATTTGTTCTGAGCACACTCACGTTTCCTGTCTTATCAGAGAATCTAGAAAGCAAGAGGATGCTTCTTGCTCTAAAGCAGAGTGTGTTTCATGGATGAGAACTGTGCTGGGTGTTTCCCTTCCGAAACGGAGTTAAATGCCAGGCTCTGTGTCTTCCTACAAGCAAGACTTGGTTTCAGGTAAACGCTGTCACTTTTCAGCTCACAGGAAGCTACATCGTTCATGAAGCTCACACGTTTCTCGATCTTAACGGAAAAGCATTGGATGTTCGAGTCCCTGTGGTTTGTATCATTATCAGAAGCAGAGTTGAACTAGATATGGTCCGTGTGTGTACGAAACACTGTTCTTTTGTTCTGAGCACACTCACGTCTCCAGACTTATCAGAGACCCTAGAAAGCAAGAGAATGCTTCTTGCTCCAAAGCAGAGTGTGTTTCATGGATGAGAACTGTGCTGTGTGTTTCCCTTCAGAAACGGAGTTAAATGCCAGGCTCTGTGTCTTCCTACAAGCAAGAGTGCGTTTCAGGTAAACGCAGTCACTTTTCAGCTCTAAGAAAGCTACATCGTTCACGAAGCTCACTCGTTTCTTGCTCTTAACTGAAAAGCATTGAATGTTCAAATACCCGTGGTTTGTATCAGTTTCAGAAGCAGAGTTGAACTAGATATGGTCCGTGTGTGTAGGAAACACAGTTCTTTTGTTCTGAGAACACTCACGTTTCCTGTCTTATTAAAGAATCTAGAAAGCAAGAGAATGCTTCTTGCTCTAAAGCAGAGTGTGTTTCATGGATGAGAACTGTGCTGTGTGTTTCCCTTCAGAAACGGAGTTAAATGCCAGGCTCTGTGTCTTCCTACAAGCAAGACTTGGTTTCAGGTAAACGCTGTCACTTTTCAGCTCACAGGAAGCTACATCGTTCATGAAGCTCACACGTTTCTCGATCTTAACGGAAAAGCATTGGATGTTCGAGTACCTGTGGTTTGTATCAGTATCAGAATCAGAGTTGAACTAGATATGGTCCGTGTGTGTAGGAAACACAGTTCTTTTGTTCTGAGAACACTCACGTTTCCCGCCTTATTAGAGACTCCAGAAAGCAAGAGAATGCTTCTTGCTCTAAAGCAGAGTGTGTTTCATGGATGAGACCTGTGCTGTGTGTTTCCCTTCAGAAAGGGAGTTTAATGCCAGGCTTTGTGTCTTCCTACAAGCAAGACTTCGTTACACGTAAACGCAGTCACTTTTCAGGTCAAAGGAAGCTACATCATTCAAGAAGCTCACAGGTTTCTCGCTCTTAACTGAAAAGCATTGAATGTTCGAATACCTGTGGTTTGTATCAGTTTCAGAAGCAGACTTGAACTAGATATGGTCCGTGTGTGTCGGAAACACAGTTCTTTTGTTCTGAGCACACTCACGTTTCCTGTCTTATGAGAGAATCTAGAAAGCAAGAGAAAGCTTCTTGCTCTAAAGCAGAGTATGTTTCAAGGATGAGAACAGTGCTGTGTGTTTCCCTTCAGAAACGGAGTTAAATGCCAGCCTCTGTGTCTTCCTACAAGCAAGACTTCGTTTCTGGTAAACGCTGTCACTTTTCAGCTCCCAGGAAGCTACATCGTTCATGAAGCTCACACGTTTCTCGCTCTTAAAGGAAAAGCATTGGATGTTCGAGTACCTGTGGTTTGTATCAGTTTCAGAAGCAGAGTTGAACTAGATATGGTCCGTGTGTGGAGGAAAAACAGTTCTTTTGTTCTGAGCACACTCACGTTTTTGCCTTATTAGAGACTCTAGAAAGTAAGAGAATGCTTCTTGCTCTAAAGCAGAGTGTGTTTCATGGATGAGAACTGTGCTGTGTGTTTCCCTTCAGAAACGGAGTTAAATGCCAGGCTCTGGGTCTTCATACAAGCGAGACTTCGTTTCAGGTAAACGCAGTCACTTTTCAGCTCAAAGGAAGCTATATCATTCACAAAGCTCACACGTTTCCCGCTCTTAATTGAAAAGCATTGGATGTTCGAGGACCTGTGGTTTGTATCAGTTTGAGAAGCAGAGTTGAACTAGATATGTTCCGTGTGTGTAGGAAACACAGTTCTTTTGTTCTGAGCACACTCACGTTTCCCGCCTTATTAGAGACTCCAGACAGCAAGAGAATGCTTCTTGCTCTAAAGCAGAGTGTGTTTCATGGATGAGAACAGTGTTGTGTGTTTCCCTTCAGAAAGGGAGTTTAATGCCAGTCTCTGTGTCTTCTTACAAGCAAGACTTCGTTTCACGTAAACGCAGGTACTTTTCAGGTCAAAGGAAGCTACATCATCCAAGAAGCTCACACGTGTCTCGCTGTTAAATGAAAAGCATTGAATGTTCGAATACCAGTGGTTTGTATCAGTTTCAGAAGCAGAGTTGAACTAGATATGGTCCGTGTGTGTAGGAAACACAGTTCTTTTGTTTTGAGCACACTCACGTTTCCCGCATTATTAGAGACTCTAGAAAGCAAGAGAATGCTTCTTGCTCTAAAGCAGAGTGTGTTTCATGGATGAGAACTGTGCTGTGTGTTTCCCTTCAGAAACGGAGTGAAATGCCAGGCTCTGTGTCTTCCTACAAGCAATACTGCGTTTCAGGTAAACACAGTCACTTTTCAGTTCAAATGAAGCTACATCATTCACGAAGCTCACACGTTTCTTGCTCTTAACTGAAAGGCATTGGATGTTCGAAGACCTGTGGTTTGCATCAGTTTCAGATGCAGAGTTGAACTAGATATGGTCCGTGTGTGGAGGAAAAACAGTTCTTTTGTTCTGAGCACACTCACGTTTCCCGCCTTATTAGAGACTCTAGAAAGTAAGAGAATGCTTCTTGCTCTAAAGCACAGTGTGTTTCATGGATGAGAACTGTGCTGTGTGTTTCCCTTCAGAAACGGAATTAAATGCCAGACTCTGGGTCTTCATACAAGCGAGACTTCTTTTCATGTAAACGCAGTCACTTTTCAGCTCAAAGGAAGCTATATCATTCACAAAGCTCACACGTTTCCCGCTCTTAATTGAAAAGCATTGCATGTTTGAGGACCTGTGGTTTGTATCAGTTTCAGAAGTAGAGTTGAACGAGATATGTTCCGTGTGTGTAGGAAACACAGTTCTTTTGTTCTGAGAACACTCACGTTTCCCGACTTATTAGAGACTCCAGAAAGGAAGAGAATGCTTCTTGCTCTAAAGCAGAGTGTGTTTCATGGATGAGAACTGTGCTGTGTGTTTCCCTTCAGAAAGGGAGTTTAATGCCAGGCTCTGTGTCTTCCTACAAGCAAGACTTCGTTTCAGGTAAACGCTGTCATTTTCAGCTCACAGGAAGCTACATCGTTCATGAAGCTCACACGTATCTCGCTCTTAATGGAAAAGCATTGGATGTTTGAGTACCTGTGGTTTGTATCAGTTTCAGAAGCAGAGTTGAACTAGATATGTTCGGTGTGTAGGAAACACAGTTCTTTTGTTCTGAGCACAGTCACGTTTCCCGCCCTTTAGAGACTCTAGAAAGCAAGAGAATGCTTCTTGCTCTAAAGCAGAGTATGTTTCATGGATGAGAACTGTGTTGTGTGTTTCCCTTCAGAAAGGGAGTTTAATGCCAGTCTCTGTGTCTTCTTACAAGCAAGACTTCATTTCACGTAAACGCAGGCACTTTTCAGCTCAAATGAAGCTACATGATTCACGAAGCTCACAAGTTTCTTGCTCTTAACTGAAAAGCATTGGATGTTCGAGGACCTGTGGTTTGCATCAGTTTCAGAAGCAGAGTTGAACTAGATATGGTCCGTGTGTGGAGGAAAAACAGTTCTTCTGTTCTGAGCACACTCACGTTTCCTGTCTTATTAGAGAATCTAGAAAGCAAGAGAATGCTTCTTTCTCTAAAGCAGAGTGTGTTTCATGGATGAGAACTGTGCTGTGTGTTTCCCTTCAAAAACGGAGTTAAATGCCAGGCTCTATGTCTTCCTACAAGCAAGACTTCGTTTCAGGTAAACGCTGTCACTTTTCAGCTCACAGGAAGCTACATCATTCATGAGCTCACACGTTTCTCGCTCTTAAAGGAAAAGCATTGTATGTTCGAGTACCTGTGCTTTGTATCAGTTTCAGAAGCAGAGTTGAACTAGATATGGTCCGTGTGTGTAGGAAACACAGTTCTTTTGTTCTGAGCACACTCACGTTTCCCGCCTTATTAGAGACTCCAGAAAGCAAGAGAATGCTTCTTGCTCTAAAGCAGAGTGTGTTTCATGGATGAGAACTTTGTTGTGTGTTTCCCTTCAGAAAGGGAGTTTAATGCCAGTCTCTATGTCTTCTTACAAGCAAGTCTTCGTTTCATGTAAACACAGGTACTTTTCAGGTCAAAGGAAGCTACATCATTCAAGAAGCTCACACGTTTCTCGCTCTTAAATGAAAAGCATTGAATATTCGAATACCTGTTGTTTGTATCAGTTTCAGAAGCAGAGTTGAACTAGATATGGTCCGTGTGTGTAGGAAACACAGTTCTTTTGTTCTGAGCACACTCATGTTTCCCGCCTTATTAGAGACTCCAGAAAGCAAGAGAATGCTTCTTGCTCTAAAGCAGAGTGTGTTTCATGGATGAGAACTGTGCTGTGTGTTTCCCTTCAGAAACAGAGTTAAATGCCAGGCTCAGTGTCTTCCTACAAGCAATACTGCGTTTCAGGTAAACGCAGTCACTTTTCAGCTCAAATGAAGCTACATCATTCTCGAAGCTCACACGTTTCTTGCTCTTAACTGAAAAGCATTGGATGTTCGAGGACCTGTGGTTTGCATCAGTTTCAGAAGCAGAGTTGAACTAGATATGGTCCGTGTGTTGAGGAAAAACAGTTCTTTTGTTCTGAGCACACTCACGTTTCCCGCCTTATTAGAGACTCTAGAAAGTAAGAGAATGCTTCTTGCTCTAAAGCACAGTGTGTTTCATGGATGAGAACTGTGCTGTGTGTTTCCCTTCAGAAACGGAGTTAAATGCCAGGCTCTTGGTCTTCATACAAGCAAGACTTCGTTTCACGTAAAAGCAGTCACTTTTCAGCTCAAAGGAAGCTACATCGTTCACGAAGCTCACACGTTTCTTGCTCTTAACTGAAAAGCATTGGATGTTCGAGGACCTGTGGTTTGTATCAGTTTCAGAAGTAGAGTTGAACTAGATATGGTCTGTGTGTGGATGAAAAACAGTTCATTTGTTCTGAGCACACTCTTGTTTCCCGCCTTATTAGAGACTCTAGAAAGTAAGAGAATGCTTCTTGCTCTAAAGCAGAGTGTGTTTCATGGATGAGAACTGTGCTGTGTGTTTCCCTTCAGAAAGGGAGTTTAATGCCAGGCTCTGTGTCTTCCTACAAGCAAGACTTCTTTTCACGTAAACGCAGTCACTTTTCAGGTGAAAGGAAGCTACATCATTCAAGAAGCTCACACGTTTCTCACTCTTAACTGAAAAGCATTGAATGTTCGAACACCTGTGGTTTGTATCAGTTTCAGAAGCAGAGTTGAACTAGATATGGTCCGTGTGTGTAGGAAACACAGTTCTTTTGTTCTGAGCACACTCACGTTTCCCGCCTTATTAGAGATTCCTGAAAGTAAGAGAATGCTTCTTGCTCTAAAGCAGAGTGTGTTTCATGGATGAGAACTGTGCTGTGTGTTTCCCTTCAAAATCGGAGTTAAATGCCAGGCTCTGTGTCTTCCTACAAGCAAGACTTGGTTTCAGGTAAACGCTGTCACTTTTCAGCTCAAAGGAAGCTACATCATTCATGAGCTCACACGTTTCTCGCTCTTAACTGAAAAGCATGGATTGTTCGAATACCTGTGGTTTGTATCAGTTTCAGAAGCAGAGTTGAAATAGATATGGTCCGTGTGTGACGGGAAACACAGTTCATTTGTTCTGAGCACACTCACGTTTCCTGTCTTATTAGAGAATCTAGAAAGCAAGAGAATGCTTCTTGCTCTAAAGCAGAGTATGTTTCATGGATGAGAACTGTGCTGTGTGTTTCCCTTCAGAAACGGAGTTAAATGCCAGTCTCTGTGTCTTCCTACAAGCAAGAGTTCGTTTCAGGTAAACGCTGTCACTTGTCAGCTCACAGGAAGCTACATCGTTCATGAAGCTCACACGTTTCTCGCTCTTAACGGAAAAGCATGGATGTTCGAGTTCCTATGGTTTGTATCAATTTCAGAAGCAGAGTTGAACTAGATATGGTACGTGTGTGTAGGAAACACGGTTCTTTTGTTCTGAGCACACTCACATCTCCCGCCTCATTAGAGAACCTAGAAAGCAAGAGAATGCTACTTGCTCTAAAGAAGAGCGTGTTTCATGGATGAGAACTGTGCTGTGTGTTTCCCTTCAGAAACGGTGTTAAATGCCAGGCTCTTGGTCTTCATACAAGCAAGACTTCGTTTCACGTAAACGCAGTCACTTTTCAGCTCAAAGGAAGCTACATCGTTCACGAAGCTCACACGTTTCTTGCTCTTAATTGAAAAACATTGGATGTTCGAGGACCTGTGGTTTGTATCAGTTTCAGAAGCAGAGTTGAACTCGATATGTTCGGTGTGTGTAGGAAACACAGTTCTTTTGTTCTGAGCACACTCACGATTCCAGCCTTATTAGAGACTCCAGAAAGCAAGAGAATGCTTCTTGCTCTAAAGCAGAGTGTGTTTCATGGATGAGAACTGTGCTGTGTGTTTCCCTTCAGAAAGGGAGTTTAATGCCAGGCTTTGTGTCTTCCTACAAGCAAGACTTCGTTTCACGTAAACGCAGTCACTTTTCAGGTCAAAGGAAGCTACATCATTCAAGAAGCTCACACGTTTCTTGCTCTTAACTGAAAAGCATTGAATGTTCGAATACCTGTGGTTTGTATCAGTTTCAGAAGCAGAGTTGAACTAGATATGGTCCGGGTGTGACGGGAAACACAGTTCATTTGTTCTGAGCACACTCACGTTTCCTGTCTTATTAGAGAATCTAGAAAGCAAGAGAATGCTTCTTGCTCTAAAGCAGAGTATGTTTCATGGATGAGAACTGTGCTGTGTGTTTCCCTTCAGAAACGGAGTTAAATGCCAGTCTCTGTGTCTTCCTACAAGCAAGAGTTCCTTTCAGGTAAACGCTGTCACTTTTCAGCTCACAGGAAGCTACATCGTTCATGAAGCTCACACGTTTCTCGCTCTTAACGGAAAAGCATGGATGTTCGAGTTCCTATGGTTTGTATCAATTTCAGAAGGAGAGTTGAACTAGATATGGTCCGTGTGTGTAGGAAACACGGTTCTTTTGTTCTGAGCACACTCACATCTCCCGCCTCATTAGAGAACCTAGAAAGCAAGAGAATGCTACTTGCTCCAAAGCAGAGCGTGTTTCATGGATAAGAACTGTGCTGTGTGTTTCCCTTCTGAAACGGAGTTAAATGCCAGGCTCTGTGTCTTCCTACAAGCAAGACTTCGTTTCAGGTAAACGCTGTCACTTTTCAACTCACAGGAAGCTACATCGTTCATGAAACTCACACGTTTCTCAATCTTAACGGAAAAGCATTGGATGTTCGAGTACCTGTGGTTTGTATCAGTATCGGAAGCAGAGTTGAACTAGATATGGTCCGTGTGTGTAGGAAACACTGTTCTTTTGTTCTGAGCACACTCACGTCTCCAGCCTTATCAGAGACCCTAGAAAGCAAGAGAATGCTTCTTGCTCTAAAGCAGAGTGTGTTTCATGGATGAGAACTGTGCTGTGTGTTTCCCTTCAGAAACGGAGTTAAATGCCAGGCTCTGTGTCTTCCTAAAAGCAAGAGTGTGTTTCAGGTAAACGCAGTCACTTTTCAGCTCACAGGAAGCTACATCGTTCACGAAGCTCACACGTTTCTTGCTCTTAACTGAAAAGCATTGGATGTTCGAGGACCTGCGGTTTGTATCAGTTTTAGAAGCAGAGTTGAACTAGATATGGTCCGTGTGTGTAGGAAACACAGTTCTTTTGTTCTGAGCACACTCACGTTTCCCGCCTTATTAGAGACTCTAGAAAGTAAGAGAATGCTTCTTGCTCTAAAGCAGAGTGTGTTTCTTGGATGAGAACTGTGCTGTGTGTTTCCCTTCAGAAACGGAGTTAAATGCCAGGCTCTGTGTCTTCCTACAAGCAAGAGTGTGTTTCAGGTAAACGCAGTCACTTTTCAGCTCACAGGAAGCTACATCGTTCACGAAGCTCACACGTTTCTTGCTCTTAACTGAAAAGCATTGGATGTTCGAGGACCTGCGGTTTGGATCAGTTTCAGAAGCAGAGTTGAACTAGATATGTTCGGTGTGTGTAGGAAACACAGTTCTTTTGTTCTGAGCACACTCACGTTTCCCGCCTTATTAGAGACTCTAGAAAGTAAGAGAATGCTTCTTGCTCTAAAGCAGAGTGTGTTTCTTGGATGAGAACTGTGCTGTGTGTTTCCCTTCAGAAACGGAGTTAAATGCCAGGCTCTGTGTCTTCCTACAAGCAAGAGTGTGTTTCAGGTAAACGCAGTCACTTTTCAGCTCACAGGAAGCTACATCGTTCACGAAGCTCACACGTTTCTTGCTCTTAACTGAAAAGCATTGGATGTTCGAGGACCTGCGGTTTGGATCAGTTTCAGAAGCAGAGTTGAACTAGATATGTTCGGTGTGTGTAGGAAACACAGTTCTTTTGTTCTGAGCACACTCACGTTTCCCGCCTTATTAGAGACTCTAGAAAGCAAGAGAATGCTTCTTGCTCTAAAGCAGAGTGTGTTTCTTGGATGAGAACTGTGCTGTGTGTTTCCCTTCAGAAACGGAGTTAAATGCCAGGCTCTGTGTCTTCCTACAAGCAAGAGTGTGTTTCAGGTAAACGCAGTCACTTTTCAGCTCACAGGAAGCTACATCGTTCACGAAGCTCACACGTTTCTTGCTCTTAACTGAAAAGCATTGGATGTTCGAGGACCTGCGGTTTGGATCAGTTTCAGAAGCAGAGTTGAACTAGATATGTTCGGTGTGTGTAGGAAACACAGTTCTTTTGTTCTGAGCACACTCACGTTTCCCGCCTTATTAGAGACTCTAGAAAGTAAGAGAATGCTTCTTGCTCTAAAGCAGAGTGTGTTTCTTGGATGAGAACTGTGCTGTGTGTTTCCCTTCAGAAACGGAGTTAAATGCCAGGCTCTGTGTCTTCCTAAAAGCGAGACTTCGTTTCAGGTAAACGCAGTCACTTTTCAGCTCAAAGGAAGCTATATCATTCACAAAGCTCACACGTTTCCCGCTCTTAATTGAAAAACATTGGATGTTCGAGGACCTGTGGTTTGTATCAGTTTCAGAAGCAGAGTTGAACTCGATATGTTCGGTGTGTGTAGGAAACACAGTTCTTTTGTTCTGAGCACACTCACGATTCCCGCCTTATTAGAGACTCCAGAAAGCAAGAGAATGCTTCTTGCTCTAAAGCAGAGTGTGTTTCATGGATGAGAACTGTGCTGTGTGTTTCCCTTCAGAAAGGGAGTTTAATGCCAGGCTTTGTGTCTTCCTACAAGCAAGACTTCGTTTCACGTAAACGCAGTCACTTTTCAGGTCAAAGGAAGCTACATCATTCAAGAAGCTCACACGTTTCTTGCTCTTAACTGAAAAGCACTGAATGTTCGAATACCTGTGGTTTGTATCAGTTTCAGAAGCAGAGTTCAACTAGATATGGTCCGTGTGTGACGGGAAACACAGTTCATTTGTTCTGAGCACACTCACGTTTCCTGTCTTATTAGAGAATCTAGAAAGCAAGAGAATGCTTCTTGCTCTAAAGCAGAGTATGTTTCATGGATGAGAACTGTGCTGTGTGTTTCCCTTCAGAAACGGAGTTAAATGCCAGTCTCTGTGTCTTCCTACAAGCAAGAGTTCGTTTCAGGTAAACGCTGTCACTTTTCAGCTCACAGGAAGCTACATCGTTCATGAAGCTCACACGTTTCTCGCTCTTAACGGAAAAGCATGGATGTTCGAGTTCCTATGGTTTGTATCAATTTCAGAAGCAGAGTTGAACTAGATATGGTCCGTGTGTGTAGGAAACACGGTTCTTTTGTTCTGAGCACACTCACATCTCCCGCCTCATTAGAGAACCTAGAAAGCAAGAGAATGCTACTTGCTCTAAAGCAGAGCGTGTTTCATGGATAAGAACTGTGCTGTGTGTTTCCCTTCAGAAACGGAGTTAAATGCCAGGCTCTGTGTCTTCCTACAAGCAAGACTTCGTTTCAGGTAAACGCTGTCACTTTTCAACTCACAGGAAGCTACATCGTTCATGAAACTCACACGTTTCTCAATCTTAACGGAAAAGCATTGGATGTTCGAGTACCTGTGGTTTGTATCAGTATCGGAAGCAGAGTTGAACTAGATATGGTCCGTGTGTGTACGAAACACTGTTCTTTTGTTCTGAGCACACTCACGTCTCCAGCCTTATCAGAGACCCTAGAAAGCAAGAGAATGCTTCTTGCTCTAAAGCAGAGTGTGTTTCATGGATGAGAACTGTGCTGTGTGTTTCCCTTCAGAAACGGAGTTAAATGCCAGGCTCTGTGTCTTCCTAAAAGCAAGAGTGTGTTTCAGGTAAACGCAGTCACTTTTCAGCTCACAGGAAGCTACATCGTTCACGAAGCTCACACGTTTCTTGCTCTTAACTGAAAAGCATTGGATGTTCGAGGACCTGCGGTTTGGATCAGTTTCAGAAGCAGAGTTGAACTAGATATGTTCGGTGTGTGTAGGAAACACAGTTCTTTTGTTCTGAGCACACTCACGTTTCCCGCCTTATTAGAGACTCCAGAAAGCAAGAGAATGCTTCTTGCTCTAAAGCAGAGCGTGTTTCATGGATAAGAACTGTGCTGTGTGTTTCCCTTCAGAAACGGACTTAAATGCCAGGCTCTGTGTCTTCCTACAAGCAAGACTTCGTTTCAGGTAAACGCTGTCACTTTTCAGCTCACAGGAAGCTACATCGTTCATGAAACTCACACGTTTCTCAATCTTAACGGAAAAGCATTGGATGTTCGAGTACCTGTGGTTTGTATCAGTATCAGAAGCAGAGTTGAACTAGATATGGTCCGTGTGTGTACGAAACACAGTTCTTTGGTTCTGAGCACACTCACGTCTCCAGCCTTATCAGAGACCCTAGAAAGCTAGAGAATGCTTCTTGCTCTAAAGCAGAGTGTGTTTCATGGATGAGAACTGTGCTGTGTGTTTCCCTTCAGAAACGGAGTTAAATGCCAGGCTCTGTGTCTTCCTACAAGCAAGAGTGCGTTTCAGGTAAACGCAGTCACTTTTCAGCTCAAAGGAAGCTACATCGTTCACGAAGCTCACTCGTTTCTTGCTCTTAACTGAAAAGCATTGGATGTTCGCGTACCTGCGGTTTGTATCAGTTTCAGAAGCAGAGTTGAACTAGATATGTTCGGTGTGTGTAGGAAACACAGTTCTTTTGTTCTGAGCACACTCACGTTTCCCGCCTTATTAGAGACTCCAGAAAGCAAGAGAATGCTTCTTGCTCTAAAGCAGAGCGTGTTTCATGGATAAGAACTGTCCTGTGTGTTTCCCTTCAGAAACGGAGTTAAATGCCAGGCTCTGTGTCTTCCTACAAGCAAGACTTCGTTTCAGGTAAACGCTGTCACTTTTCAGCTCACAGGAAGCTACATCGTTCATGAAACTCACACGTTTCTCAATCTTAACGGAAAAGCATTGGATGTTCGAGTACCTGTGGTTTGTATCAGTATCAGAAGCAGAGTTGAACTAGATATGGTCCGTGTGTGTACGAAACACAGTTCTTTGGTTCTGAGCACACTCACGTCTCCAGCCTTATCAGAGACACTAGAAAGCAAGAGAATGCTTCTTGCTCTAAAGCAGAGTGTGTCTCATGGATGAGAACTGTGCTGTGTGTTTCCCTTCAGAAACGGAGTTAAATGCCAGGCTCTGTGTCTTCCTACAAGCAAGAGTGCTTTTCAGGTAAATGCAGTCACTTTTCAGCTCAAAGGAAGCTACATCGTTCACGAAGCTCACTCGTTTCTTGCTCTTAACTGAAAAGCATTGGATGTTCGAGGACCTGCGATTTGTATCTGTTTCAGAAGCAGAGTTGAACTACATATGTTCGGAGTGAGTAGGAAACACAGTTCTTTTGTTCTGAGCACCCTCACGTTTCCCGCCTTATTAGAGACTCCAGAAAGCAAGAGAATGCTTCTTGCTCTAAAGCAGAGTGTGTTTCATGGATGAGAACTGTGCTGTGTGTTTCCCTTCAGAAAGGGAGTTTAATGCCTGGCTTTGTGTCTTCATACAAGCGAGACTTCGTTTGAGGTAAACGCAGTCACTTTTCAGCTCAAAGGAAGCTATATCATTCACAAAGCTCACACGTTTCCCGCTCTTAATTGAAAAGCATTGGATGTTCGAGGACCTGTGGTTTGTATCAATTTCAGAAGCAGAGTTGAACTAGATATGGTCCGTGTGTGTAGGAAACAGAGTTCTTTTGTTCTGAGCACACTCACGTTTCCCGCCTTATTAGAGACTCTAGAAAGCAAGAGAATGCTTCTTGCTCTAAAGCAGAGCGTGTTTCATGGATAAGAACTGTGCTGTGTGTTTCCCTTCAGAAACGGAGTTAAATGCCAGGCTCTGTGTCTTCCTACAAGCAAGACTTCGTTTCAGGTAAACGCTGTCACTTTTCAGCTCACAGGAAGCTACATCGTTCATGAAACTCACACGTTTCTCAATCTTAACGGAAAAGCATTGGATGTTCGAGTACCTGTGGTTTGTATCAGTATCAGAAGCAGAGTTGAACTAGATATGGTCCGTGTGTGTACGAAACACAGTTCTTTGGTTCTGAGCACACTCACGTCTCCAGCCTTATCAGAGACCCTAGAAAGCAAGAGAATGCTTCTTGCTCTAAAGCAGAGTGTGTTTCATGGATGAGAACTGTGCTGTGTGTTTCCCTTCAGAAACGGAGTTAAATGCCAGGCTCTGTGTCTTCCTACAAGCAAGAGTGCGTTTCAGGTAAATGCAGTCACTTTTCAGCTCAAAGGAAGCTACATCGTTCACGAAGCTCACTCGTTTCTTGCTCTTAACTGAAAAGCATTGGATGTTCGAGGACCTGCGATTTGTATCTGTTTCAGAAGCAGAGTTGAACTACATATGTTCGGAGTGAGTAGGAAACACAGTTCTTTTGTTCTGAGCACACTCACGTTTCCCGCCTTATTAGAGACTCCAGAAAGCAAGAGAATTCTTCTTGCTCTAAAGCAGAGTGTGTTTCATGGATGAGAACTGTGCTGTGTGTTTCCCTTCAGAAAGGGAGTTTAATGCCAGGCTTTGTGTCTTCATACAAGCGAGACTTCGTTTGAGGTAAACGCAGTCACTTTTCAGCTCAAAGGAAGCTATATCATTCACAAAGCTAACACGTTTCCCGCTCTTAATTGAAAAGCATTGGATGTTCGAGGTCCTGTGTGTGGTTTGTATCAGTTTCAGAAGCAGAGTTGAACTAGATATGTTCCGTGTGTGTAGGAAATACAGTTCTTTTGTTCTGAGCACACTCACGTTTGCCGCCTTATTAGAGACTCCAGAAAGCAAGAGAATGCTTCTTGCTCTATAGCAGAGTGAGTTTCATGGATGAGAACTGTGCTGTGTGTTTCCCTTCAGAAAGGGAGTTTAATGCCAGGCTCTGTGTCTTCTTACAAGCAAGACTTCGTTTCACGTAAACGCAGTCACTTTTCAGGTCAAAGGAAGCTACATCATTCAAGAAGCTCACACTTTTCCCGCTCTTAACTGAAAAGCATTGAATGTTCGATTACCTGTGGTTTGTATCAGTTTCAGAAGCAGAGTTGAACTTCATATGGTCCGTGTGTGGAGGAAACACAGTTCTTTTGTTCTGAGCACACTCACGTTTCCTGCCTTATTAGAGACTGCAGAAAGCAAGAGAATGCTTCTTGCTCTAAAGCAGAGTTTGTTTCATGGATGAGAACTGTGCTGTGTGTTTCCCTTCAGAAAGGGAGTTTAATGCCAGGCTCTGTGTCTTCCTACAAGCAAGACTTCCTTTCACTTAAACGCAGTCACTTTTCAGGTCAAAGGAAGCTACATCATTCAAGAAGCTCACACGTTTCTTGCTCTTAACTGAAAAGCATTGAATGTTCGAATACCTGTGGTTTGTATCAGTTTCAGAAGCAGAGTTGAACTAGATATGGTCCGTGTGTGACGGGAAACACAGTTCATTTGTTCTGAGCACACTCACGTTTCCTGTCTTATTAGAGAATCTAGAAAGCAAGAGAATGCTTCTTGCTCTAAAGCAGAGTGTGTTTCATAGATGAGAACTGTGCTGTGTGTTTCCCTTCAGAAACGGAGTTAAATGCCAGGCTCTGTGTCTTCCTACAAGCAAGAGTTCGTTTCAGGTAAACGCTGTCACTTTTCAGCTCACAGGAAGCTACATCGTTCATGAAGCTCACACGTTTCTCGCTCTTAACGGAAAAGCATGGATGTTCGAGTTCCTATGGTTTGTATCAATTTCAGAAGCAGAGTTGAACTAGATATGGTCCGTGTGTGTAGGAAACACGGTTCTTTTGTTCTGAGCACACTCACATCTCCCGCCTCATTAGAGAACCTAGAAAGCAAGAGAATGCTACTTGCTCTAAAGCAGAGCGTGTTTCATGGATAAGAACTGTGCTGTGTGTTTCCCTTCAGAAACGGAGTTAAATGCCAGGCTCTGTGTCTTCCTACAAGCAAGACTTCGTTTCAGGTAAACGCTGTCACTTTTCAACTCACAGGAAGCTACATCGTTCATGAAACTCACACGTTTCTCAATCTTAACGGAAAAGCATTGGATGTTCGAGTACCTGTGGTTTGTATCAGTATCGGAAGCAGAGTTGAACTAGATATGGTCCGTGTGTGTACGAAACACTGTTCTTTTGTTCTGAGCACACTCACGTCTCCAGCCTTATCAGAGACCCTAGAAAGCAAGAGAATGCTTCTTGCTCTAAAGCAGAGTGTGTTTCATGGATGAGAACTGTGCTGTGTGTTTCCCTTCAGAAACGGAGTTAAATGCCAGGCTCTGTGTCTTCCTAAAAGCAAGAGTGTGTTTCAGGTAAACGCAGTCACTTTTCAGCTCACAGGAAGCTACATCGTTCACGAAGCTCACACGTTTCTTGCTCTTAACTGAAAAGCATTGGATGTTCGAGGACCTGCGGTTTGGATCAGTTTCAGAAGCAGAGTTGAACTAGATATGTTCGGTGTGTGTAGGAAACAGAGTTCTTTTGTTCTGAGCACACTCACGTTTCCCGCCTTATTAGAGACTCCAGAAAGCAAGAGAATGCTTCTTGCTCTAAAGCAGAGTGTGTTTCATGGATGAGAACTGTGCTGTGTGTTTCCCTTCAGAAAGGGAGTTTAATGCCAGGCTCTGTGTCTTCCTACAAGCAAGACTTGTTTTCACGTAAACGCAGTCACTTTTCAGGTGAAAGGAAGCTACATCATTCAAGAAGCTCACACGTTTCTCACTCTTAACTGAAAAGCATTGAATGTTCGAACACCTGTGGTTTGTATCAGTTTCAGAAGCAGAGTTGAACTAGATATGGTCCGTGTGTGTAGGAAACACAGTTCTTTTGTTCTGAGCACACTCACGTTTCCCGCCTTATTAGAGATTCCTGAAAGCAAGAGAATGCTTCTTGCTCTAAAGCAGAGTGTGTTTCATGGATGAGAACTGTGCTGTGTGTTTCCCTTCAAAATCGGAGTTAAATGCCAGGCTCTGTGTCTTCTACAAGCAAGATTTCGTTTCAGGTAAACGCTGTCACTTTTCAGCTCAAAGGAAGCTACATCATTCATGAGCTCACACATTTCTCGCTCTTAAAGGAAAAGCATTGAATGTTCGAGTACCTGTGCTTTGTATCAGTTTCAGAAGCAGAGTTGAACTAGGTTTGGTCCGTGTGTGGAGGAAAAACAGTTCTTTTGTTCTGAGCACACTCACTTTTCCCGCATTATTAGAGACTCTAGAAAGCAAGAGAATGCTTCTTGCTCTAAAGCAGAGTGTGTTTCATGGATGAGAACTGTGCTGTGTGTTTCCCTTCAGAAACAGAGTTATATGCCAGGCTCTGGGTCTTCATACAAGCAAGACTTCGTTTCAGGTAAACGTAGTCACTTTTCAGCTCAAAGGAAGCTATATCATTCACAAAGATCACACGTTTCCTGCTCTTAATTGAAAAGCATTGGATGTTCGAGGACCTGTGTGTGGTTTGTATCAGTTTCAGAAGCAGAGTTGAACTAGATATGTTCCGTGTGTGTAGGAAACACAGTTCTTTGGTTCTGAGCACACTCACGTTTGCCGCCTTATTAGAGACTCCAGAAAGCAAGAGAATGCTTCTTGCTCTAAAGCAGAGTGTGTTTCATTGATGAGAACTGTGCTGTGTGTTTCCCTTCAGAAAGGGAGTTTAATGCCAGTCTCTGTGTCTTCTTATAAGCAAGACTTCGTTTCACGTAAACGCAGTCACTTTTCAGGTCAAAGGAAGCTACATCATTCAAGAAGCTCACACGTTTCTTGCTCTTAACTGAAAAGCATTGAATGTTCGAATACCTGTGGTTTGTATCAGTTTCAGAAGCAGAGTTGAACTAGATATGGTCCGTGTGTGACGGGAAACACAGTTCATTTGTTCTGAGCACACTCACGTTTCCTGTCTTATTAGAGAATCTAGAAAGCAAGAGAATGCTTCTTGCTCTAAAGCAGAGTGTGTTTCATTGATGAGAACTGTGCTGTGTGCTGCCCTTCACAAACGGAGTTAAATGCCAGGCTCTGTGTCTTCCTACAAGCAAGACTTGGTTTCACGTAAACGCTGTCACTTTTCAGCTCACAGGAAGCTACATCGTTCATGAAGCTCACACGTTTCTCGATCTTAATGGAAAAGCATTGGATGTTCGAGTACCTGTGGTTTGTATCAGTATCGGAAGCAGAGTTGAACTAGATATGGTCCGTGTGTGTACGAAACACTGTTCTTTTGTTCTGAGCACACTCACATCTCCAGCCTTATCAGAGACCCTAGAAAGCAAGAGAATGCTTCTTGCTCTAAAGCAGAGTGTGTTTCATGGATGAGAACTGTGCTGTGTGTTTCCCTTCAGAAACGGAGTTAAATGCGAGGCTCTGTGTCTTCCTACAAGCAAGAGTATGTTTCAGGTAAACGCAGTCACTTTTCAGCTCACAGGAAGCTACATCGTTCACGAAGCTCACACGTTTCTTGCTCTTAACTGAAAAGCATTGGATGTTCCAGGACCTGTGGTTTGTATAAGTTTCATAAGTAGAATTGAACTAGATATGGTCCGTGTGTGGATGAAAAACAGTTCTTTTGTTCTGAGCACACTCTTGTTTCCCGCCTTATTAGAGACTCTAGAAAGTAAGAGAATGCTTCTTGCTCTAAAGCAGAGTGTGTTTCATGGATGAGAACTGTGCTGTGTGTTTCCCTTCAGAAAGGGAGTTTAATGCCAGGCTCTGTGTCTTCCTACAAGCAAGACTTGTTTTCACGTAAACGCAGTCACTTTTCAGGTGAAAGGAAGCTACATCATTCAAGAAGCTCACACGTTTCTCACTCTTAACTGAAAAGCATTGAATGTTCGAACACCTGTGGTTTGTATCAGTTTCAGAAGCAGAGTTGAACTAGATATGGTCCGTGTGTGTAGGAAACACAGTTCTTTTGTTCTGAGCACACTCACGTTTCCCGCCTTATTAGAGATTCCTGAAAGCAAGAGAATGCTTCTTGCTCTAAAGCAGAGTGTGTTTCATGGATGAGAACTGTGCTGTGTGTTTCCCTTCAAAATCGGAGTTAAATGCCAGGCTCTGTGTCTTCTACAAGCAAGACTTCGTTTCAGGTAAACGCTGTCACTTTTCAGCTCAAAGGAAGCTACATCATTCATGAGCTCACACATTTCTCGCTCTTAAAGGAAAAGCATTGAATGTTCGAGTACCTGTGCTTTGTATCAGTTTCAGAAGCAGAGTTGAACTAGGTTTGGTCCGTGTGTGGAGGAAAAACAGTTCTTTTGTTCTGAGCACACTCACTTTTCCCGCATTATTAGAGACTCTAGAAAGCAAGAGAATGCTTCTTGCTCTAAAGCAGAGTGTGTTTCATGGATGAGAACTGTGCTGTGTGTTTCCCTTCAGAAACAGAGTTATATGCCAGGCTCTGGGTCTTCATACAAGCAAGACTTCGTTTCAGGTAAACGCAGTCACTTTTCAGCTCAAAGGAAGCTATATCATTCACAAAAATCACACGTTTCCTGCTCTTAATTGAAAAGCATTGGATGTTCGAGGACCTGTGTGTGGTTTGTATCAGTTTCAGAAGCAGAGTTGAACTAGATATGTTCCGTGTGTGTAGGAAACACAGTTCTTTGGTTCTGAGCACACTCACGTTTGCCGCCTTATTAGAGACTCCAGAAAGCAAGAGAATGCTTCTTGCTCTAAAGCAGAGTGTGTTTCTTTGATGAGAACTGTGCTGTGTGTTTCACTTCAGAAAGGGAGTTTAATGCCAGTCTCTGTGTCTTCTTAAAAGCAAGACTTCGTTTCACGTAAACTCAGTCACTTTTCAGGTCAAAGGAAGCTACATCATTCAAGAAGCTCACACTTTTACCGCTCTTAACTGAAAAGCATTGAATGTTCGATTACCTGTGGTTTGTATCAGTTTCAGAAGCAGAGTTGAACTTCATATGGTCCGTGTGTGGAGGAAACACAGTTCTTTTGTTCTGAGCACACTCACGTTTCCCGCCTTATTAGAGACTGCAGAAAGCAAGAGAATGCTTCTTGCTCTAAAGCAGAGTTTGTTTCATGGATGAGAACTGTGCTGTGTGTTTCCCTTCAGAAAGGGAGTTTAATGCCAGGCTCTGTGTCTTCCTACAAGCACGACTTCCTTTCACTTAAACGCAGTCACTTTTCAGGTCAAAGGAAGCTACATCATTCACGAAGCTCACACGTTTCTTGCTCTTAACTGAAAAGCATTGAATGTTCGAATACCTGTGGTTTGTATCAGTTTCAGAAGCAGAGTTGAACTAGATATGGTCCGTGTGTGACGGGAAACACAGTTCATTTGTTCGGAGCACACTCACGTTTCCTGTCTTATTAGAAAATCTAGAAAGCAAGAGAATGCTTCTTGCTCTAAAGCAGAGTGTGTTTCATAGATGAGAACTGTGCTGTGTGTTTCCCTTCAGAAACGGAGTTAAATGCCAGGCTCTGTGTCTTCCTACAAGCAAGACTTGGTTTCAGGTAAACGCTGTCACTATTCAGCTCACAGGAAGCTACATCGTTCATGAAGCTCACACGTTTCTTGATCTTAACGGAAAAGCATTGGATGTTCGAGTACCTGTGGTTTGTATCAGTATCAGAAGCAGAGTTGAACTAGATATGGTCTGTGTGTGCACGAAACACTGTTCTTTTGTTCTGAGCACACTCACGTCTCCAGCCTTATCAGAGACCCTAGAAACTAAGAGAATGCTTCTTGCTCCAAAGCAGAGTGTGTTTCATGGATGAGAACTGTGCTGTGTGTTTCCCTTCAGAAACGGAGTTAAATGCCAGGCTCTGTGTCTTCCTACAAGCAAGAGTGCGTTTCAGGTAAACGCAGTCACTTTTCAGCTCAAAGGAAGCTACATCGTTCACGAAGCTCACTCGTTTCTTGCTCTTAACTGAAAAGCATTGGATGTTCGAGTACCTGCGGTTTGTATCAGTTTCAGAAGCAGAGTTGAACTAGATATGTTCGGTGTGTGTAGGAAACACAGTTCTTTTGTTCTCAGCACACTCACGTTTCCCGCCTTATTAGAGACTCCAGAAAGCAAGAGAATGCTTCTTGCTCTAAAGCAGAGTGTGTTTCATGGATGAGAACTGTGCTGTGTGTTTCCCTTCAGAAAGGGAGTTTAATGCCAGGCTTTGTGTCTTCCTACAAGCAAGACTTCCTTACACGTAAACGTAGTCACTTTTCAGGTCAAAGGAAGCTACATCATTCAAGAAGCTCACAGGTTTCTCGCTCTTAAATGAAAAGCATTGAATGTTCAAATACCTGTGGTTTGTATCAGTTTCAGAAGCAGACTTGAACTAGATATGGTCCGTGTGTGTCGGAAACACAGTTCTTTTGTTCTGAGCACACTCACGTTTCCTGTCTTTTTAGAGAATCTAGAAAGCAAGAGAATGCTTCTTGCTCTAAAGCAGAGTGTGTTTCATGGATGAGAACTGTGTTGTGTGTTTCCCTTCAGAAAGGGAGTTTAATGCCAGGCTCTATGTCTTCTTACAAGCAAGTCTTCGTTTCACGTAAACGCAGGTACTTTTCAGGTCAAAGGAAGCTACATCATTCAAGAAGCTCACACGTTTCTCGCTCTTAAATGAAAAGCATTGAATGTTCGAATACCTGTGGTTTGTATCAGTTTCAGAAGCAGAGTTGAACTAGATATGGTCCGTGTGTGTAGGAAACACAGTTCTTTTGTTCTGAGCACACTCACGTTTCCCGCCTTATTAGAGACTCCAGAAAGCAAGAGAATGCTTCTTGTTCTAAAGCAGAGTGTATTTCATGGATGAGAACTGTGCTGTGTGTTTCCCTTCAGAAACGGAGTTAAATGCCAGGCTCTGTGTCTTCCTACAAGCAATACTGCGTTTCAGGTAAACGCAGTCACTTTTCAGCTCAAATGAAGCTACATCATTCTCGAAGCTCACACGTTTCTTGCTCTTAACTGAAAAGCATTGGATTTTCGAGGACCTGTGGTTTGCATCAGTTTCAGAAGCAGAGTTGAACTAGATATGGTCCGTGTGTTGAGGAAAAACAGTTCTTTTGTTCTGAGCACACTCACGTTTCCCGCCTTATTAGAGACTCTAGAAAGTAAGAGAATGCTTCTTGCTCTAAAGCACAGTGTGTTTCATGGATGAGAACTGTGCTGTGTGTTTCCCTTCAGAAACGGAGTTAAATGCCAGGCTCTTCGTCTTCATACAAGCAATACTTCGTTTCACGTAAACGCAGTCACTTTTCAACTCAAAGGAAGCTACATCGTTCACGAACCTCACACGTTTCTTGCTCTTAACTGAAAAGCATTGGATGTTCGAGGACCTGTGGTTTGTATCAGTTTCAGAAGTAGAGTTGAACTAGATATGGTCCGTGTGTGGATGAAAAACAGTTCTTTTGTTCTGAGCACACTCTTGTTTCCCGCCTTATTAGAGACTCTAGAAAGTAAGAGAATGCTTCTTGCTCTAAAGCAGAGTGTGTTTCATGGATGAGAACTGTGCTGTGTGTTTCCCTTCAGAAAGGGAGTTTAATGCCAGGCTCTGTGTCTTCCTACAAGCAAGACTTCTTTTCATGTAAATGCAGTCACTTTTCAGGTCAAAGGAAGCTACATCATTCAAGAAGCTCACACGTTTCTCACTCTTAACTGAAAAGCATTGAATGTTCGAACACCTGTGGTTTGTATCAGTTTCAGAAGCAGAGTTCAACTAGATAAGGTCCGTGTGTGTAGGAAACACAGTTCTTTTGTTCTGAGCACACTCACGTTTCCCGCCTTATTAGAGATTCCTGAAAGCAAGAGAATGCTTCTTGCTATAAAGCAGAGTGTGTTTCATGGATGAGAACTGTGCTGTGTGTTTCCCTTCAAAAACGGAGTTAAATGCCAGGCTCTGTGTCTTCCTACAAGCAAGACTTCGTTTCAGGTAAACGCAGTCACTTTTCAGCTCAAAGGAAGCTATATCATTCACAAAGCTCACACGTTTCCCACTCTTAATTTTGAAGCATTGGATGTTCGAGGACCTATGTGTGGTTTGTATCAGTTTCAGAAGCAGAGTTGAACTAGATATGTTCGGTGTGTGTAGGAAACACAGTTCTATAGTTCTGAGCACACTCACGTTTCCCGCCTTATTAGAGACTCTAGAAAGTAAGAGAATGCTTTTTGCTCTAAAGCAGAGTGTGTTTCATGGATGAGAACTGTGCTGTGTGTTTCCCTTCAGAAACGGAGTTAAATGCCAGGCTCTGTGTCTTCATACAAGCGAGACTTCTTTTCAGGTAAACGCAGTCACTTTTCAGCTCAAAGGAAACTTTATCATTCACAAAGCTCACAAGTTTCTCGCTCTTATTTGAAAAGCATTGGATGTTCGAGGACCTGTGGTTTGTATCAGTTTCTGAAGCAGAGTTGAACTAGATATGTTCGGTGTGTGTAGGAAACACAGTTCTTTTGTTCTGAGCACACTCACGTTTCCCGCCTTATTAGAGACTCCAGAAAGCAAGAGAATGCTTCTTGCTCTAAAGCAGAGTGTCTTTCATGGATGAGAACTGTGCTGTTTGTTTCCCTTCAGAAAGGGAGTTTAATGCCAGGCTTTGTGTCTTCCTACAAGCAAGACTTCGTTACACGTAAACGCAGTCACTTTTCAGGTCAAAGGAAGCTACATCATTCAAGAAGCTCACACGTTTCTCCCTCTTAACTGAAAAGCATTGAATGTTCAAATACCTGTGGTTTGTATCAGTTTCAGAAGCAGAGTTGAACTAGATAAGGTCCGTGTGTGTCGGAAACACAGTTCATTTGTTCTGAGCACACTCACGTTGCCTGTCTTATCAGAGAATCTAGAAAGCAAGAGGATGCTTCTTGCTCTAAAGCAGAGTGTGTTTCATGGATGAGAACTGTGCTGGGTGTTTCCCTTCCGAAACGGAGTTAAATGCCAGGCTCTGTGTCTTCCTACAAGCAAGACTTGGTTTCAGGTAAACGCTGTCACTTTTCAGCTCACAGGAAGCTACATCGTTCATGAAGCTCACACGTTTCTCGATCTTAACGGAAAAGCATTGGATGTTCGAGTACCTGTGGTTTGTATCATTATTAGAAGCAGAGTTGAACTAGATATGGTCCGTGTGTGTACGAAACACTGTTCTTTTGTTCTGAGCACACTCACGTCTCCAGCCTTATCAGAGACCCTAGAAAGCAAGAGAATGCTTCTTGCTCCAAAGCAGAGTGTGTTTCATGGATGAGAACTGTGCTGTGTGTTTCCCTTCAGAAACGGAGTTAAATGCCAGGCTCTGTGTCTTCCTACAAGCAAGAGTGCGTTTCAGGTAAACGCAGTCACTTTTCAGCTCTAAGAAAGCTACATCGTTCACGAAGCTCACCCGTTTCTTGCTCTTAACTGAAAAGCATTGAATGTTCAAATACCCATGGTTTGTATCAGTTTCAGAAGCAGAGTTGAACTAGATATGGTCCGTGTGTGACGGGAAACACAGTTCATTTGTTCTGAGCATACTCACGTTTCCTGTCTTATTAAAGAATCTAGAAAGCAAGAGAATGCTTCTTGCTCTAAAGCAGCGTGTGTTTCATGGATGAGAACTGTGCTGTGTGTTTCCCTTCAGAAACGGAGTTAAATGCCAGGCTCTGTGTCTTCCTACAAGCAAGACTTGGTTTCAGGTAAACGCTGTCACTTTTCAGCTCACAGGAAGCTACATCGTTCATGAAGCTCACACGTTTCTCGATCTTAACGGAAAAGCATTGGATGTTCGAGTACCTGTGGTTTGTATCAGTATCAGAATCAGAGTTGAACTAGATATGGTCCGTGTGTGTAGGAAACACAGTTCTTTTGTTCTGAGAACACTCACGTTTCCCGCCTTATTAGAGACTCCAGAAAGCAAGAGAATGCTTCTTGATCTAAAGCAGAGTGTGTTTCATGGATGAGAACTGTGCTGTGTGTTTCCCTTCAGAAACGGAGTTTAATGCCAGGCTTTGTGTCTTCCTACAAGCAAGACTTCGTTACACGTAAACGCAGTCACTTTTCAGGTCAAAGGAAGCTACATCATTCAAGAAGCTCACAGGTTTCTCGCTCTTAACTGAAAAGCATTGAATGTTCAAATACCTGTGGTTTGTATCAGTTTCAGAAGCAGACTTGAACTAGATATGGTCCGTGTGTGTCGGAAACACAGTTCTTTTGTTCTGAGCACACTCACGTTTCCTGTCTTATGAGAGAATCTAGAAAGCAAGAGAATGCTTCTTGCTCTAAAGCAGAGTATGTTTCAAGGATGAGAACTGTGCTGTGTGTTTCCCTTCAGAAACGGAGTTAAATGCCAGGCTCTGTGTCTTCCTACAAGCAAGACTTCGTTTCTGGTAAACGCTGTCACTTTTCAGCTCCCAGGAAGCTACATCATTCATGAAGCTCACACGTTTCTCGCTCTTAAAGGAAAAGCATTGGATGTTCGAGTACCTGTGGTTTGTATCAGTTTCAGAAGCAGAGTTGAACTAGATATGGTCCGTGTGTGGAGGAAAAATAGTTCTTTTGTTCTGAGCACACTCATGTTTTCGCCTTATTAGAGACTCTAGAAAGTAAGAGAATCCTTCTTGCTCTAAAGCAGAGTGTGTTTCATGGATGAGAACTGTGCTGTGTGTTTCCCTTCAGAAACGGAGTTAAATGCCAGGCTCTGGGTCTTCATACAAGCGAGACTTCGTTTCAGGTAAACGCAGTCACTTTTCAGCTCAAAGGAAGCTATATCATTCAAGAAGCTCACATGTTTCCCGCTCTTAATTGAAAAGCATTGGATGTTCGAGGACCTGTGGTTTGTATCAGTTTGAGAAGCGGAGATGAACTAGATATGTTCCGTGTGTGTAGGAAACACAGTTCTTTTGTTCTGAGCACACTCACGTTTCCCGCCTTATTAGAGACTCCAGAAAGCAAGAGAATGCTTCTTGCTCTAAAGCAGAGTGTGTTTCATGGAAGAGAACTGTGTTGTGTGTTTCCCTTCAGAAAGGGAGTTTAATGCCAGTCTCTGTGTCTTCTTACAAGCAAGACTTCGTTTCACGTAAACGCAGGTACTTTTCAGGTCAAAGGAAGCTACATCATTCAAGAAGCTCACACGTGTCTCGCTGTTAAATGAAAAGCATTGAATGTTCGAATACCTGTGGTTTGTATCAGTTTCAGAAGCAGAGTTGAACCAGATATGGTCCGTGTGTGTAGGAAACACAGTTCTTTTGTTTTGAGCACACTCACGTTTCCCGCATTATTAGAGACTCCAGAAAGGAAGAGAATGCTTCTTGCTCTAAAGCAGAGTGTGTTTCATGGATGAGAACTGTGCTGTGTATTTCCCTTCAGAAACGGAGTTAAATGCCAGGCTCTGTGTCTTCCTACAAGCAATACTGCGTTTCAGGTAAACGCAGTCACTTTTCAGCTCAAATGAAGCTACATCATTCACGAAGCTCACACGTTTCTTGCTCTTAACTGAAAAGCATTGGATGTTCGAGGACCTGTGGTTTGCATCAGTTTCAGATGCAGAGTTGAACTAGATATGGTCCGTGTGTGGAGGAAAAACAGTTCTTTTGTTCTGAGCACACTCACGTTTCCCGCCTTATTAGAGACTCTAGAAAGTAAGAGAATGCTTCTTGCTCTAAAGCACAGTGTGTTTCATGGATGAGAACTGTGCTGTGTGTTTCCCTTCAGAAACGGAGTTAAATGCCAGGCTGTGGGTCTTCATACAAGCGAGACTTCGTTTCATGTAAACGCAGTCACTTTTCAGCTCAAAGGAAGCTATATCATTCACAAAGCTCACACGTTTCCCGCTCTTAATTGAAAAGCATTGCATGTTTGAGGACCTGTGGTTTGTATCAGTTTCAGAAGTAGAGTTGAACGAGATATGTTCCGTGTGTGTAGGAAACACAGTTCTTTTGTTCTGAGAACACTCACGTTTCCCGCCTTATTAGAGACTCCAGAAAGGAAGAGAATGCTTCTTGCTCTAAAGCAGAGTGTGTTTCATGGATGAGAACTGTGCTGTGTGTTTCCCTTCAGAAAGGGAGTTTAATGCCAGGCTCTGTGTCTTCCTACAAGCAAGACTTGGTTTCAGGTAAACGCTGTCACTTTTCAGCTCACAGGAAGCTACATCGTTCATGAAGCTCACACGTTTCTCGCTCTTAACGGAAAAGCATTGGATGTTCGAGTACCTGTGGTTTGTATCAGTATCAGAAGCAGAGTTGAACTAGATATGGTCCGTGTGTGTACGAAACACTGTTCTTTTGTTCTGAGCACACTCACGTCTCCAGCCTTATCAGAGACCCTAGAAAGCAAGAGAATGCTTCTTGCTCCAAAGCAGAGTGTGTTTCATGGATGAGAACTGTGCTGTGTGTTTCCCTTCAGAAACGGAGTTAAATGCCAGGCTCTGTGTCTTCCTACAAGCAAGAGTGCGTTTCAGGTAAACGCAGTCACTTTTCAGCTCAAAGGAAGCTACATTGTTCACGAAGCTGACTCGTTTCTTGCTCTTAACTGAAAAGCATTGGATGTTCGAGTACCTGCGGTTTCTATCAGTTTCAGAAGCAGAGTTGAACTAGATATGTTCGGTGTGTGTAGGAAACACAGTTCTTTTGTTCTGAGCACACTCACGTTTCCCGCCTTATTAGAGACTCCAGAAAGCAAGAGAATGCTTCTTGCTCTAAAGCAGAGTGTGTTTCATGGATGAGAACTGTGCTGTGTGTTTCCCTTCAGAAAGGGAGTTTAATGCCAGGCTTTGTGTCTTCCTACAAGCAAGAGTTCGTTACACGTAAACGCAGTCACTTTTCAGGTCAAAGGAAGCTACATCATTCAAGAAGCTCACAGGTTTCTCGCTCTTAACTGAAAAGCATTGAATGTTCAAATACCTGTGGTTTGTATCAGTTTCAGAAGCAGACTTGAACTAGATATGGTCCGTGTGTGTCGGAAACACAGTTCTTTTGTTCTGAGCACACTCACGTTTCCTGTCTTTTTAGAGAATCTAGAAAGCAAGAGAATGCTTCTTGCTCTAAAGCAGAGTATGTTTCATGGATGAGAACTGTGCTGTGTGTTTCCCTTCAGAAACGGAGTTAAATGCCAGGCTCTGTATCTTCCTACAAGCAAGACTTCGTTTCAGGTAAACGCTGTCACTTTTAAGCTCACAGGAAGATACATCGTTCATGAAGCTCACACGTTTCTCGCTCTTAAAGGAAAAGCATTGGATGTTCGAGTACCTGTGGTTTGTATCAGTTTCAGAAGCAGAGTTGAACTAGATATGGTCCGTGGGTGTACGAAACACTGTTCTTTTGTTCTGAGCACACTCACGTCTCCCGCCTCATTAGAGAACCTAGAAAGCAAGAGAATGCTTCTTGCTCTAAAGCAGAGTGTGTTTCATTGATGAGAACTGTGCTGTGTGTTTCCCTTCAGAAACGGAGTTAAATGCGAGGCTCTGGGTCTTCATACAAGTGAGACTTCGTTTCAGGTAAACGCAGTCACTTTTCAGCTCAAAGGAAGCTATATCATTCACAAAGCTCACACGTTTCCCACTCTTAATTTTGAAGCATTGGATGTTCGAGGACCTATGTGTGGTTTGTATCAGTTTCGGAAGCAGAGTTGAACTAGATATGTTCGGTGTGTGTAGGAAACACAGTTCTATAGTTGTGAGCACACTCACGTTTCCCGCCTTATTAGAGACTCTAGAAAGTAAGAGAATGCTTTTTGCTCTAAAGCAGAGTGTGTTTCATGGATGAGAACTGTGCTGTGTGTTTGCCGTCAGAAACGGAGTTAAATGCCAGGCTCTGTGTCTTCATACAAGCGAGACTTCTTTTCAGGTAAACGCAGTCACTTTTCAGCTCAAAGGAAACTATATCATTCACAAAGCTCACAAGTTTCCCGTCTTATTTGAAAAGCATTGGATGTTCGAGGACCTGTGGTTTGTATCAGTTTCAGAAGCAGAGTTGAACTAGATATGTTCGGTGTGTGTAGGAAACACAGTTCTTTTGTTCTGAGCACACTCACGTTTCCCGCCTTATTAGAGACTCCAGAAAGCAAGAGAATGCTTCTTGCTCTAAAGCAGAGTGTGTTTCATGGATGAGAACTGTGCTGTTTGTTTCCCTTCAGAAAGGGAGTTTAATGCCAGGCTTTGTGTCTTCCTACAAGCAAGACTTCGTTACACGTAAACGCAGTCACTTTTCAGGTCAAAGGAAGCTACATCATTCAAGAAGCTCACACGTTTCTCGCTCTGAACTGAAAAGCATTGAATGTTCAAATACCTGTGGTTTGTATCAGTTTCAGAAGCAGAGTTGAACTAGATAAGGTCCGTGTGTGTCGGAAACACAGTTCATTTGTTCTGAGCACACTCACGTTTCCTGTCTTATCAGAGAATCTAGAAAGCAAGAGGATGCTTCTTGCTCTAAAGCAGAGTGTGTTTCATGGATGAGAACTGTGCTGGGTGTTTCCCTTCCGAAACGGAGATAAATGCCAGGCTCTGTGTCTTCCTACAAGCAAGACTTCGTTTCAGGTAAACGCTGTCACTTTTCAGCTCACAGGAAGCTACATCGTTCATGAAGCTCACACGTTTCTCGATCTTAACGGAAAAGCATTGGATGTTCGAGTCCCTGTGGTTTGTATCATTATCAGAAGCAGAGTTGAACTAGATATGGTCCGTGTGTGTACGAAACACTGTTCTTTTGTTCTGAGCACACTCACGTCTCCAGACTTATCAGAGACCCTAGAAAGCAAGAGAATGCTTCTTGCTCCAAAGCAGAGTGTGTTTCATGGATGAGAACTGTGCTGTGTGTTTCCCTTCAGAAACGGAGTTAAATGCCAGGCTCTGTGTCTTCCTACAAGCAAGAGTGCGTTTCAGGTAAACGCAGTCACTTTTCAGCTCTAAGAAAGCTACATCGTTCACGAAGCTCACTCGTTTCTTGCTCTTAACTGAAAAGCATTGAATGTTCAAATACCCGTGGTTTGTATCAGTTTCAGAAGCAGAGTTGAACTAGATATGGTCCGTGTGTGTAGGAAACACAGTTCTTTTGTTCTGAGAACACTCACGTTTCCTGTCTTATTAAAGAATCTAGAAAGCAAGAGAATGCTTCTTGCTCTAAAGCAGAGTGTGTTTCATGGATGAGAACTGTGCTGTGTGTTTCCCTTCAGAAACGGAGTTAAATGCCAGGCTCTGTGTCTTCCTACAAGCAAGACTTGGTTTCAGGTAAACGCTGTCACTTTTCAGCTCACAGGAAGCTACATCGTTCATGAAGCTCACACGTTTCTCGATCTTAACGGAAAAGCATTGGATGTTCGAGTACCTGTGGTTTGTATCAGTATCAGAATCAGAGTTGAACTAAATATGGTCCGTGTGTGTAGGAAACACAGTTCTTTTGTTCTGAGAACACTCACGTTTCCCGCCTTATTAGAGACTCCAGAAAGCAAGAGAATGCTTCTTGCTCTAAAGCAGAGTGTGTTTCATGGATGAGACCTGTGCTGTGTGTTTCCCTTCAGAAAGGGAGTTTAATGCCAGGCTTTGTGTCTTCCTACAAGCAAGACTTCGTTACACGTAAACGCAGTCACTTTTCAGGTCAAAGGAAGCTACATCATTCAAGAAGCTCACAGGTTTATCGCTCTTAACTGAAAAGCATTGAATGTTCAAATACCTGTGGTTTGTATCAGTTTCAGAAGCAGACTTGAACTAGATATGGTCCGTGTGTGTCGGAAACACAGTTCTTTTGTTCTGAGCACACTCACGTTTCCTGTCTTATGAGAGAATCTAGAAAGCAAGAGAATGCTTCTTGCTCTAAAGCAGAGTATGTTTCAAGGATGAGAACTGTGCTGTGTGTTTCCCTTCAGAAACGGAGTTAAATGCCAGCCTCTGTGTCTTCCTACAAGCAAGACTTCGTTTCTGGTAAACGCTGTCACTTTTCAGCTCCCAGGAAGCTACATCGTTCATGAAGCTCACACGTTTCTCGCTCTTAAAGGAAAAGCATTGGATGTTCGAGTACCTGTGGTTTGTATCAGTTTCAGAAGCAGAGTTGAACTAGATATGGTCCGTGTGTGGAGGAAAAACAGTTCTTTTGTTCTGAGCACACTCACGTTTTCGCCTTATTAGAGACTCTAGAAAGTAAGAGAATGCTTCTTGCTCTAAAGCAGAGTGTGTTTCATGGATGAGAACTGTGCTGTGTGTTTCCCTTCAGAAACGGAGTTAAATGCCAGGCTCTGGGTCTTCATACAAGCGAGACTTCGTTTCAGGTAAACGCAGTCACTTTTCAGCTCAAAGGAAGCTATATCATTCACAAAGCTCACACGTTTCCCGCTCTTAATTGAAAAGCATTGGATGTTCGAGGACCTGTGGTTTGTATCAGTTTGAGAAGCAGAGTTGAACTAGATATGTTCCGTGTGTGTAGGAAACACAGTTCTTTTGTTCTGAGCACACTCACGTTTCCCGCCTTATTAGAGACTCCAGAAAGCAAGAGAATGCTTCTTGCTCTAAAGCAGAGTGTGTTTCATGGATGAGAACAGTGTTGTGTGTTTCCCTTCAGAAAGGGAGTTTAATGCCAGGCTCTGTGTCTTCTTACAAGCAAGACTTCGTTTCACGTAAACGCAGGTACTTTTCAGGTCAAAGGAAGCTACATCATCCAAGAAGCTCACACGTGTCTCGCTGTTAAATGAAAAGCATTGAATGTTCGAATACCTGTGGTTTGTATCAGTTTCAGAAGCAGAGTTGAACTAGATATGGTCCGTGTGTGTAGGAAACACAGTTCTTTTGTTTTGAGCACACTCATGTTTCCCGCCTTATTAGAGACTCCAGAAAGGAAGAGAATGCTTCTTGCTCTAAAGCAGAGTGTGTTTCATGGATGAGAACTGTGCTGTGTGTTTCCCTTCAGAAACGGAGTTAAATGCCAGGCTCTGTGTCTTCCTACAAGCAATACTGCGTTTCAGGTAAACACAGTCACTTTTCAGTTCAAATGAAGCTACATCATTCACGAAGCTCACACGTTTCTTGCTCTTAACTGAAAAGCATTGGATGTTCGAAGACCTGTGGTTTACATCAGTTTCAGATGCAGAGTTGAACTAGATATGGTCCGTGTGTGGAGGAAAAACAGTTCTTTTGTTCTGAGCACACTCACGTTTCCCGCCTTATTAGAGACTCTAGAAAGTAAGAGAATGCTTCTTGCTCTAAAGCACAGTGTGTTTCATGGATGAGAACTGTGCTGTGTGTTTCCCTTCAGAAACGGAATTAAATGCCAGGCTCTGGGTCTTCATACAAGCGAGACTTCGTTTCATGTAAACGCAGTCACTTTTCAGCTCAAAGGAAGCTATATCATTCACAAAGCTCACACGTTTCCCGCTCTTAATTGAAAAGCATTGCATGTTTGAGGACCTGTGGTTTGTATCAGTTTTAGAAGTAGAGTTGAACGAGATATGTTCCGTGTGTGTAGGAAACACAGTTCTTTTGTTCTGAGAACACTCACGTTTCCCGACTTATTAGAGACTCCAGAAAGGAAGAGAATGCTTCTTGCTCTAAAGCAGAGTGTGTTTCATGGATGAGAACTGTGCTGTGTGTTTCCCTTCAGAAAGGGAGTTTAATGCCAGGCTCTGTGTCTTCCTACAAGCAAGACTTCGTTTCAGGTAAACGCTGTCATTTTCAGCTCACAGGAAGCTACATCGTTCATGAAGCTCACACGTATCTCGCTCTTAATGGAAAAGCATTGGATGTTTGAGTACCTGTGGTTTGTATCAGTTTCAGAAGCAGAGTTGAACTAGATATGTTCGGTGTGTAGGAAACACAGTTCTTTTGTTCTGAGCACAGTCACGTTTCCCGCCCTTTAGAGACTCTAGAAAGCAAGAGAATGCTTCTTGCTCTAAAGCAGAGTATGTTTCATGGATGAGAACTGTGTTGTGTGTTTCCCTTCAGAAAGGGAGTTTAATGCCAGTCTCTGTGTCTTCTTACAAGCAAGACTTCGTTTCACGTAAACGCAGGCACTTTTCAGCTCAAATGAAGCTACATGATTCACGAAGCTCACAAGTTTCTTGCTCTTAACTGAAAAGCATTGGATGTTCGAGGACCTGTGGTTTGCATCAGTTTCAGAAGCAGAGTTGAACTAGAAATGGTCCGTGTGTGGAGGAAAAACAGTTCTTCTGTTCTGAGCACACTCACGTTTCCTGTCTTATTAGAGAATCTAGAAAGCAAGAGAATGCTTCTTGCTCTAAAGCAGAGTGTGTTTCATGGATGAGAACTGTGCTGTGTGTTTCCCTTCAAAAACGGAGTTAAATGCCAGGCTCTATGTCTTCCTACAAGCAAGACTTCGTTTCAGGTAAACGCTGTCACTTTTCAGCTCACAGGAAGCTACATCATTCATGAGCTCACACGTTTCTCGCTCTTAAAGGAAAAGCATTGTATGTTCGAGTACCCGTGCTTTGTATCAGTTTCAGAAGCAGAGTTGAACTAGATATGGTCCATGTGTGTAGGAAACACAGTTCTTTTGTTCTGAGCACACTCACGTTTCCCGCCTTATTAGAGACTCCAGAAAGCAAGAGAATGCTTCTTGCTCTAAAGCAGAGTGTGTTTCATGGATGAGAACTGTGTTGTGTGTTTCCCTTCAGAAAGGGAGTTTAATGCCAGTCTCTATGTCTTCTTACAAGCAAGTCTTCGTTTCACGTAAACGCAGGTACTTTTCAGGTCAAAGGAAGCTACATCATTCAAGAAGCTCACACGTTTCTCGCTCTTAAATGAAAAGCATTGAATGTTCGAATACCTGTTGTTTGTATCAGTTTCAGAAGCAGAGTTGAACTAGATATGGTCCGTGTGTGTAGGAAACACAGTTCTTTTGTTCTGAGCACACTCATGTTTCCCGCCTTATTAGAGACTCCAGAAAGCAAGAGAATGCTTCTTGCTCTAAAGCAGAGTGTGTTTCATGGATGAGAACTGTGCTGTGTGTTTCCCTTCAGAAACAGAGTTAAATGCCAGGCTCAGTGTCTTCCTACAAGCAATACTGCGTTTCAGGTAAACGCAGTCACTTTTCAGCTCAAATGAAGCTACATCATTCTCGAAGCTCACACGTTTCTTGCTCTTAACTGAAAAGCATTGGATGTTCGAGGACCTGTGGTTTGCATCAGTTTCAGAAGCAGAGTTGAACTAGATATGGTCCGTGTGTTGAGGAAAAACAGTTCTTTTGTTCTGAGCACACTCACGTTTCCCGCCTTATTAGAGACTCTAGAAAGTAAGAGAATGCTTCTTGCTCTAAAGCACAGTGTGTTTCATGGATGAGAACTGTGCTGTGTGTTTCCCTTCAGAAACGGAGTTAAATGCCAGGCTCTTGGTCTTCATACAAGCAAGACTTCGTTTCACGTAAAAGCAGTCACTTTTCAGCTCAAAGGAAGCTACATCGTTCACGAAGCTCACACGTTTCTTGCTCTTAACTGAAAAGCATTGGATGTTCGAGGACCTGTGGTTTGTATCAGTTTCAGAAGTAGAGTTGAACTAGATATGGTCTGTGTGTGGATGAAAAACAGTTCATTTGTTCTGAGCACACTCTTGTTTCCCGCCTTATTAGAGACTCTAGAAAGTAAGAGAATGCTTCTTGCTCTAAAGCAGAGTGTGTTTCATGGATGAGAACTGTGCTGTGTGTTTCCCTTCAGAAAGGGAGTTTAATGCCAGGCTCTGTGTCTTCCTACAAGCAAGACTTCTTTTCACGTAAACGCAGTCATTTTTCAGGTGAAAGGAAGCTACATCATTCAAGAAGCTCACACGTTTCTCACTCTTAACTGAAAAGCATTGAATGTTCGAACACCTGTGGTTTGTATCAGTTTCAGAAGGAGAGTTGAACTAGATATGGTCCGTGTGTGTAGGAAACACAGTTCTTTTGTTATGAGCACACTCACGTTTCCCGCCTTATTAGAGATTCCTGAAAGTAAGAGAATGCTTCTTGCTCTAAAGCAGAGTGTGTTTCATGGATGAGAACTGTGCTGTGTGTTTCCCTTCAAAATCGGAGTTAAATGCCAGGCTCTGTGTCTTCCTACAAGCAAGACTTGGTTTCAGGTAAACGCTGTCACTTTTCAGCTCAAAGGAAGCTACATCATTCATGTGCTCACACGTTTCTCGCTCTTAAAAGAAAAGCATTGGATGTTCGAGTACCTGTGCTTTGTATCAGTTTCAGAAGCAGAGTTGAACTAGGTTTGGTCCGTGTGTGGAGGAAAAACAGTTCTTTTGTTCTGAGCACACTCACTTTTCCCGCATTATTAGAGACTCTAGAAAGCAAGAGAATGCTTCTTGCTCTAAAGCAGAGTGTGTTTCATGGATGAGAACTGTGCTGTGTGTTTCCCTTCAGAAACAGAGTTATATGCCAGGCTCTGGGTCTTCATACAAGCAAGACTTCGTTTCAGGTAAACGCAGTCACTTTTCAGCTCAAACGAAGCTATATCATTCACAAAGATCACACGTTTCCCGTTCTTAATTGAAAAGCATTGGATGTTCGAGGACCTGTGTGTGGTTTGTATCAGTTTCAGAAGCAGAGTTGAACTAGATATGTTCCGTGTGTGTAGGAAACACAGTTCTTTGGTTCTGAGCACACTCACGTTTGCCGCCTTATTAGAGACTCCAGAAAGCAAGAGAATGCTTCTTGCTCTAAAGCAGAGTGTGTTTCATGGATGAGAACTGTGCTGTGTGTTTCCCTTCAGAAAGGGAGTTTAATGCCAGTCTCTGTGTCTTCTTATAAGCAAGACTTCGTTTCACGTAAACGCAGTCACTTTTCAGGTCAAAGGAAGCTACATCATTCAAGAAGCTCACACGTTTCTTGCTCTTAACTGAAAAGCATGGATTGTTCGAATACCTGTGGTTTGTATCAGTTTCAGAAGCAGAGTTGAAATAGATATGGTCCGTGTGTGACGGGAAACACAGTTCATTTGTTCTGAGCACACTCACGTTTCCTGTCTTATTAGAGAATCTAGAAAGCAAGAGAATGCTTCTTGCTCTAAAGCAGAGTATGTTTCATGGATGAGAACTGTGCTGTGTGTTTCCCTTCAGAAACGGAGTTAAATGCCAGTCTCTGTGTCTTCCTACAAGCAAGAGTTCGTTTCAGGTAAACGCTGTCACTTGTCAGCTCACAGGAAGCTACATCGTTCATGAAGCTCACACGTTTCTCGCTCTTAACGGAAAAGCATGGATGTTCGAGTTCCTATGGTTTGTATCAATTTCAGAAGCAGAGTTGAACTAGATATGGTCCGTGTGTGTAGGAAACACGGTTCTTTTGTTCTGAGCACACTCACATCTCCCGCCTCATTAGAGAACCTAGAAAGCAAGAGAATGCTACTTGCTCTAAAGAAGAGCGTGTTTCATGGATGAGAACTGTGCTGTGTGTTTCCCTTCAGAAACGGTGTTAAATGCCAGGCTCTTGGTCTTCATACAAGCAAGACTTCGTTTCACGTAAACGCAGTCACTTTTCAGCTCAAAGGAAGCTACATCGTTCACGAAGCTCACACGTTTCTTGCTCTTAATTGAAAAACATTGGATGTTCGAGGACCTGTGGTTTGTATCAGTTTCAGAAGCAGAGTTGAACTCGATATGTTCGGTGTGTGTAGGAAACACAGTTCTTTTGTTCTGAGCACACTCACGATTCCAGCCTTATTAGAGACTCCAGAAAGCAAGAGAATGCTTCTTGCTCTAAAGCAGAGTGTGTTTCATGGATGAGAACTGTGCTGTGTGTTTCCCTTCAGAAAGGGAGTTTAATGCCAGGCTTTGTGTCCTCCTACAAGCAAGACTTCGTTTCACGTAAACGCAGTCACTTTTCAGGTCAAAGGAAGCTACATCATTCAAGAAGCTCACACGTTTCTTGCTCTTAACTGAAAAGCATTGAATGTTCGAATACCTGTGGTTTGTATCAGTTTCAGAAGCAGAGTTGAACTAGATATGGTCCGTGTGTGACGGGAAACACAGTTCATTTGTTCTGAGCACACTCACGTTTCCTGTCTTATTAGAGAATCTAGAAAGCAAGAGAATGCTTCTTGCTCTAAAGCAGAGTATGTTTCATGGATGAGAACTGTGCTGTGTGTTTCCCTTCAGAAACGGAGTTAAATGCCAGTCTCTGTGTCTTCCTACAAGCAAGAGTTCGTTTCAGGTAAACGCTGTCACTTTTCAGCTCACAGGAAGCTACATCGTTCATGAAGCTCACACGTTTCTCGCTCTTAACGGAAAAGCATGGATGTTCGAGTTCCTATGGTTTGTATCAATTTCAGAAGCAGAGTTGAACTAGATATGGTCCGTGTGTGTAGGAAACACGGTTCTTTTGTTCTGAGCACACTCACATCTCCCGCCTCATTAGAGAACCTAGAAAGCAAGAGAATGCTACTTGCTCCAAAGCAGAGCGTGTTTCATGGATAAGAACTGTGCTGTGTGTTTCCCTTCAGAAACGGAGTTAAATGCCAGGCTCTGTGTCTTCCTACAAGCAAGACTTCGTTTCAGGTAAACGCTGTCACTTTTCAACTCACAGGAAGCTACATCATTCATGAAACTCACACGTTTCTCAATCTTAACGGAAAAGCATTGGATGTTCGAGTACCTGTGGTTTGTATCAGTATCGGAAGCAGAGTTGAACTAGATATGGTCCGTGTGTGTAGGAAACACTGTTCTTTTGTTCTGAGCACACTCACGTCTCCAGCCTTATCAGAGACCCTAGAAAGCAAGAGAATGCTTCTTGCTCTAAAGCAGAGTGTGTTTCATGGATGAGAACTGTGCTGTGTGTTTCCCTTCAGAAACGGAGTTAAATGCCAGGCTCTGTGTCTTCCTAAAAGCAAGAGTGTGTTTCAGGTAAACGCAGTCACTTTTCAGCTCACAGGAAGCTACATCGTTCACGAAGCTCACACGTTTCTTGCTCTTAACTGAAAAGCATTGGATGTTCGAGGACCTGCGGTTTGGATCAGTTTCAGAAGCAGAGTTGAACTAGATATGTTCGGTGTGTGTAGGAAACACAGTTCTTTTGTTCTGAGCACACTCACGTTTCCCGCCTTATTAGAGACTCTAGAAAGTAAGAGAATGCTTCTTGCTCTAAAGCAGAGTGTGTTTCTTGGATGAGAACTGTGCTGTGTGTTTCCCTTCAGAAACGGAGTTAAATGCCAGGCTCTGTGTCTTCCTACAAGCAAGAGTGTGTTTCAGGTAAACGCAGTCACTTTTCAGCTCACAGGAAGCTACATCGTTCACGAAGCTCACACGTTTCTTGCTCTTAACTGAAAAGCATTGGATGTTCGAGGACCTGCGGTTTGGATCAGTTTCAGAAGCAGAGTTGAACTAGATATGTTCGGTGTGTGTAGGAAACACAGTTCTTTTGTTCTGAGCACACTCTTGTTTCCCGCCTTATTAGAGACTCTAGAAAGTAAGAGAATGCTTCTTGCTCTAAAGCAGAGTGTGTTTCTTGGATGAGAACTGTGCTGTGTGTTTCCCTTCAGAAACGGAGTTAAATGCCAGGCTCTGTGTCTTCCTACAAGCAAGAGTGTGTTTCAGGTAAACGCAGTCACTTTTCAGCTCACAGGAAGCTACATCGTTCACGAAGCTCACACGTTTCTTGCTCTTAACTGAAAAGCATTGGATGTTCGAGGACCTGCGGTTTGGATCAGTTTCAGAAGCAGAGTTGAACTAGATATGTTCGGTGTGTGTAGGAAACACAGTTCTTTTGTTCTGAGCACACTCACGTTTCCCGCCTTATTAGAGACTCTAGAAAGCAAGAGAATTCTTCTTGCTCTAAAGCAGAGTGTGTTTCTTGGATGAGAACTGTGCTGTGTGTTTCCCTTCAGAAACGGAGTTAAATGCCAGGCTCTGTGTCTTCCTACAAGCAAGAGTGTGTTTCAGGTAAACGCAGTCACTTTTCAGCTCACAGGAAGCTACATCGTTAACGAAGCTCACACGTTTCTTGCTCTTAACTGAAAAGCATTGGATGTTCGAGGACCTGCGGTTTGGATCAGTTTCAGAAGCAGAGTTGAACTAGATATGTTCGGTGTGTGTAGGAAACACAGTTCTTTTGTTCTGAGCACACTCACGTTTCCCGCCTTATTAGAGACTCTAGAAAGTAAGAGAATGCTTCTTGCTCTAAAGCAGAGTGTGTTTCTTGGATGAGAACTGTGCTGTGTGTTTCCCTTCAGAAACGGAGTTAAATGCCAGGCTCTGTGTCTTCCTACAAGCGAGACTTCGTTTCAGGTAAACGCAGTCACTTTTCAGCTCAAAGGAAGCTATATCATTCACAAAGCTCACACGTTTCCCGCTCTTAATTGAAAAACATTGGATGTTCGAGGACCTGTGGTTTGTATCAGTTTCAGAAGCAGAGTTGAACTCGATATGTTCGGTGTGTGTAGGAAACACAGTTCTTTTGTTCTGAGCACACTCACGATTCCCGCCTTATTAGAGACTCCAGAAAGCAAGAGAATGCTTCTTGCTCTAAAGCAGAGTGTGTTTCATGGATGAGAACTGTGCTGTGTGTTTCCCTTCAGAAAGGGAGTTTAATGCCAGGCTTTGTGTCTTCCTACAAGCAAGACTTCGTTTCACGTAAACGCAGTCACTTTTCAGGTCAAAGGAAGCTACATCATTCAAGAAGCTCACACGTTTCTTGCTCTTAACTGAAAAGCACTGAATGTTCGAATACCTGTGGTTTGTATCAGTTTCAGAAGCAGAGTTCAACTAGATATGGTCCGTGTGTGACGGGAAACACAGTTCATTTGTTCTGAGCACACGCACGTTTCCTGTCTTATTAGAGAATCTAGAAAGCAAGAGAATGCTTCTTGCTCTAAAGCAGAGTATGTTTCATGGATGAGAACTGTGCTGTGTGTTTCCCTTCAGAAACGGAGTTAAATGCCAGTCTCTGTGTCTTCCTACAAGCAAGAGTTCGTTTCAGGTAAACGCTGTCACTTTTCAGCTCACAGGAAGCTACATCGTTCATGAAGCTCACACGTTTCTCGCTCTTAACGGAAAAGCATGGATGTTCGAGTTCCTATGGTTTGTATCAATTTCAGAAGCAGAGTTGAACTAGATATGGTCCGTGTGTGTAGGAAACACGGTTCTTTTGTTCTGAGCACACTCACATCTCCCGCCTCATTAGAGAACCTAGAAAGCAAGAGAAAGCTACTTGCTCTAAAGCAGAGCGTGTTTCATGGATAAGAACTGTGCTGTGTGTTTCCCTTCAGAAACGGAGTTAAATGCCAGGCTCTGTGTCTTCCTACAAGCAAGACTTCGTTTCAGGTAAACGCTGTCACTTTTCAACTCACAGGAAGCTACATCGTTCATGAAACTCACACGTTTCTCAATCTTAACGGAAAAGCATTGGATGTTCGAGTACCTGTGGTTTGTATCAGTATCGGAAGCAGAGTTGAACTAGATATGGTCCGTGTGTGTACGAAACACTGTTCTTTTGTTCTGAGCACACTCACGTCTCCAGCCTTATCAGAGACCCTAGAAAGCAAGAGAATGCTTCTTGCTCTAAAGCAGAGTGTGTTTCATGGATGAGAACTGTGCTGTGTGTTTCCCTTCAGAAACGGAGTTAAATGCCAGGCTCTGTGTCTTCCTACAAGCAAGAGTGTGTTTCAGGTAAACGCAGTCACTTTTCAGCTCACAGGAAGCTACATCGTTCACGAAGCTCACACGTTTCTTGCTCTTAACTGAAAAGCATTGGATGTTCGAGGACCTGCGGTTTGGATCAGTTTCAGAAGCAGAGTTGAACTAGATATGTTCGGTGTGTGTAGGAAACACAGTTCTTTTGTTCTGAGCACACTCACGTTTCCCGCCTTATTAGAGACTCCAGAAAGCAAGAGAATGATTCTTGCTCTAAAGCAGAGCGTGTTTCATGGATAAGAACTGTGCTGTGTGTTTCCCTTCAGAAACGGACTTAAATGCCAGGCTCTGTGTCTTCCTACAAGCAAGACTTCGTTTCAGGTAAACGCTGTCACTTTTCAGATCACAGGAAGCTACATCGTTCATGAAACTCACACGTTTCTCAATCTTAACGGAAAAGCATTGGATGTTTGAGTACCTGTGGTTTGTATCAGTATCAGAAGCAGAGTTGAACTAGATATGGTCCGTGTGTGTACGAAACACAGTTCTTTGGTTCTGAGCACACTCACGTCTCCAGCCTTATCAGAGACCCTAGAAAGCTAGAGAATGCTTCTTGCTCTAAAGCAGAGTGTGTTTCATGGATGAGAACTGTGCTGTGTGTTTCCCTTCAGAAACGGAGTTAAATGCCAGGCTCTGTGTCTTCCTACAAGCAAGAGTGCGTTTCAGGTAAACGCAGTCACTTTTCAGCTCAAAGGAAGCTACATCGTTCACGAAGCTCACTCGTTTCTTGCTCTTAACTGAAAAGCATTGGATGTTCGCGTACCTGCGGTTTGTATCAGTTTCAGAAGCAGAGTTGAACTAGATATGTTCGGTGTGTGTAGGAAACACAGTTCTTTTGTTCTGAGCACACTCACGTTTCCCGCCTTATTAGAGACTCCAGAAAGCAAGAGAATGCTTCTTGCTCTAAAGCAGAGCGTGTTTCATGGATAAGAACTGTCCTGTGTGTTTCCCTTCAGAAACGGAGTTAAATGCCAGGCTCTGTGTCTTCCTACAAGCAAGACTTCATTTCAGGTAAACGCTGTCACTTTTCAGCTCACAGGAAGCTACATCGTTCATGAAACTCACACGTTTCTCAATCTTAACGGAAAAGCATTGGATGTTCGAGTACCTGTGGTTTGTATCAGTATCAGAAGCAGAGTTGAACTAGATATGGTCCGTGTGTGTACGAAACACAGTTCTTTGGTTCTGAGCACACTCACGTCTCCAGCCTTATCAGAGACACTAGAAAGCAAGAGAATGCTTCTTGCTCTAAAGCAGAGTGTGTCTCATGGATGAGAACTGTGCTGTGTGTTTCCCTTCAGAAACGGAGTTAAATGCCAGGCTCTGTGTCTTCCTACAAGCAAGAGTGCGTTTCAGGTAAATGCAGTCACTTTTCAGCTCAAAGGAAGCTACATCGTTCACGAAGCTCACTCGTTTCTTGCTCTTAACTGAAAAGCATTGGATGTTCGAGGACCTGCGATTTGTATCTGTTTCAGAAGCAGAGTTGAACTACATATGTTCGGAGTGAGTAGGAAACACAGTTCTTTTGTTCTGAGCACCCTCACGTTTCCCGCCTTATTAGAGACTCCAGAAAGCAAGAGAATGCTTCTTGCTCTAAAGCAGAGTGTGTTTCATGGATGAGAACTGTGCTGTGTGTTTCCCTTCAGAAAGGGAGTTTAATGCCTGGCTTTGTGTCTTCATACAAGCGAGACTTCGTTTGAGGTAAACGCAGTCACTTTTCAGCTCAAAGGAAGCTATATCATTCACAAAGCTCACACGTTTCCCGCTCTTAATTGAAAAGCATTGGATGTTCGAGGACCTGTGGTTTGTATCAATTTCAGAAGCAGAGTTGAACTAGATATGGTCCGTGTGTGTAGGAAACACAGTTCTTTTGTTCTGAGCACACTCACGTTTCCCGCCTTATTAGAGACTCTAGAAAGCAAGAGAATGCTTCTTGCTCTAAAGCAGAGCGTGTTTCATGGATAAGAACTGTGCTGTGTGTTTCCCTTCAGAAACGGAGTTAAATGCCAGGCTCTGTGTCTTCCTACAAGCAAGACTTCGTTTCAGGTAAACGCTGTCACTTTTCAGCTCACAGGAAGCTACATCGTTCATGAAACTCACACGTTTCTCAATCTTAACGGAAAAGCATTGGATGTTCGAGTACCTGTGGTTTGTATCAGTATCAGAAGCAGAGTTGAACTAGATATGGTCCGTGTGTGTACGAAACACAGTTCTTTGGTTCTGAGCACACTCACGCCTCCAGCCTTATCAGAGACCCTAGAAAGCAAGAGAATGCTTCTTGCTCTAAAGCAGAGTGTGTTTCATGGATGAGAACTGTGCTGTGTGTTTCCCTTCAGAAACGGAGTTATATGCCAGGCTCTGTGTCTTCCTACAAGCAAGAGTGCGTTTCAGGTAAATGCAGTCACTTTTCAGCTCAAAGGAAGCTACATCGTTCACGAAGCTCACTCGTTTCTTGCTCTTAACTGAAAAGCATTGGATGTTCGAGGACCTGCGATTTGTATCTGTTTCAGAAGCAGAGTTGAACTACATATGTTCGGAGTGAGTAGGAAACACAGTTCTTTTGTTCTGAGCACACTCACGTTTCCCGCCTTATTAGAGACTCCAGAAAGCAAGAGAATGCTTCTTGCTCTAAAGCAGAGTGTGTTTCATGGATGAGAACTGTGCTGTGTGTTTCCCTTCAGAAAGGGAGTTTAATGCCAGGCTTTGTGTCTTCATACAAGCGAGACTTCGTTTGAGGTAAACGCAGTCACTTTTCAGCTCAAAGGAAGCTATATCATTCACAAAGCTCACACGTTTCCCGCTCTTAATTGAAAAGCATTGGATGTTCGAGGACATGTGGTTTGTATCAGTTTCAGAAGCAGAGTTGAACTAGATATGGTCCGTGTGTGTAGGAAACACAGTTCTTTTGTTCTGAGCACACTCACGTTTCCCGCCTTATTAGAGACTCCAGAAAGCAAGAGAATGCTTCTTGCTCTAAAGCAGAGTTTGTTTCATGGAAGAGAACTGTGCTGTGTGTTTCCCTTCAGAAAGGGAGTTTAATGCCAGGCTCTGTGTCTTCCTACAAGCAAGACATCGTTTCACGTAAACGCAGTCACTTTTCAGGTCAAAGGAAGCTACATCATTCAAGAAGCTCACATGTTTCTCGCTCTTAACTCAAAAGCATTGAGTTAGAGGACCTGTGGTTTGTATCAGTTTCAGAAGCAGAGTTGAACTAGATATTGTCCGTGTGTGGAGGAAAAACAGTTCTTTTGTTCTGAGCACACTCACGTTTCCCGCCTTATTAGAGACTGCAGAAAGCAAGAGAATGCTTCTTGCTCTAAAGCAGAGTGTGTTTCATGGATGAGAACTGTGCTGTGTGTTTCCCTTCAGAAAGGGAGTTTAATGCCAGGCTTTGTGTCTTCAACAAGCGAGACTTCGTTTGAGGTAAACGCAGTCACTTTTCAGCTCAAAGGAAGCTATATCATTCACAAAGCTCACACGTTTCCCGCTCTTAATTGAAAAGCATTGGATGTTCGAGGTCCTGTGTGTGGTTTGTATCAGTTTCAGAAGCAGAGTTGAACTAGATATGTTCCGTGTGTGTAGGAAATACAGTTCTTTTGTTCTGAGCACACTCACGTTTGCCGCCTTATTAGAGACTCCAGAAAGCAAGAGAATGCTTCTTGCTCTATAGCAGAGTGAGTTTCATGGATGAGAACTGTGCTGTGTGTTTCCCTTCAGAAAGGGAGTTTAATGCCAGGCTCTGTGTCTTCTTACAAGCAAGACTTCGTTTCACGTAAACGCAGTCACTTTTCAGGTCAAAGGAAGCTACATCATTCAAGAAGCTCACACTTTTCCCGCTCTTAACTGAAAAGCATTGAATGTTCGATTACCTGTGGTTTGTATCAGTTTCAGAAGCAGAGTTGAACTTCATATGGTCCGTGTGTGGAGGAAACACAGTTCTTTTGTTCTGAGCACACTCACGTTTCCCGCCTTATTAGAGACTGCAGAAAGCAAGAGAATGCTTCTTGCTCTAAAGCAGAGTTTGTTTCATGGATGAGAACTGTGCTGTGTGTTTCCCTTCAGAAAGGGAGTTTAATGCCAGGCTCTGTGTCTTCCTACAAGCAAGACTTCCTTTCACTTAAACACAGTCACTTTTCAGGTCAAAGGAAGCTACATCATTCAAGAAGCTCACACGTTTCTTGCTCTTAACTGAAAAGCATTGAATGTTCGAATACCTGTGGTTTGTATCAGTTTCAGAAGCAGAGTTGAACTAGATATGGTCCGTGTGTGTCGGAAACACAGTTCTTTTGTTCTGAGCACACTCACGTTTCCTGTCTTTTTAGAGAATCTAGAAAGCAAGAGAATGCTTCTTGCGCTAAAGCAGCGTATGTTTCATGGATGAGAACTGTGCTGTGTGTTTCCCTTCAGAAACGGAGTTAAATGCCAGGCTCTGTGTCTTCCTACAAGCAAGACTTCGTTTCAGGTAAATGCTGTCACTTTTCAGCTCACAGGAAGATATATCGTTCATGAAGCTCACACGTTTCTCGCTCTTAAAGGAAAAGCATTGGATGTTCGAGTACCTGTGGTTTGTATCAGTTTCAGAAGCAGAGTTGAACTAGATATGGTCCGTGTGTGTACGAAACACTGTTCTTTTGTTCTGAGCACACTCACGTGTCCCGCCTCATTAGAGAACCTAGAAAGCAAGAGAATGCTTCTTGCTCTAAAGCAGAGTGTGTTTCATTGAAGAGAACTGTGCTGTGTGTTTCCCTTCAGAAACGGAGTTAAATGCGAGGCTCTGGGTCTTCATACAAGTGAGACTTCGTTTCAGGTAAACGCAGTCACTTTTCAGCTCAAAGGAAGCTATATCATTCACAAAGCTCACACGTTTCCCACTCTTAATTTTGAAGCATTGGATGTTCGAGGACCTATGTGTGGTTTGTATCAGTTTCAGAAGCAGAGTTGAACTAGATATGTTCGGTGTGTGTAGGAAACACAGTTCTATAGTTCTGAGCATACTCACGTTTCCCGCCTTATTAGAGACTCTAGAAACTAAGAGAATGCTTTTTGCTCTAAAGCAGAGTGTGTTTCATGTATGAGAACTGTGCTGTGTGTTTCCCTTCAGAAACGGAGTTAAATGCCAGGCTCTGTGTCTTCATACAAGCGAGACTTCTTTTCAGGTAAACGCAGTCACTTTTCAGCTCAAAGGTAACAATATCATTCACAAAGCTCACAAGTTTCCCGCTCTTATTTGAAAAGCATTGGATGTTCGAGGACCTGTGGTTTGTATCAGTTTCAGAAGCAGAGTTGAACTAGATATGTTCGGTGTGTGTAGGAAACACAGTTCTTTTGTTCTGAGCACACTCACGTTTCCCGCCTTATTAGAGACTCCAGAAAGCAAGAGAATGCTTCTTGCTCTAAAGCAGAGTGTGTTTCATGGATGAGAACTGTGCTGTGTGTTTCCCTTCAGAAACGGAGTTAAATGCCAGGCTCTGTGTCTTCCTACAAGCAAGACTTCGTTTCAGGTAAACGCTGTCACTTTTCAACTCACAGGAAGCTACATCATTCATGAAACTCACACGTTTCTCAATCTTAACGGAAAAGCATTGGATGTTCGAGTACCTGTGGTTTGTATCAGTATCGGAAGCAGAGTTGAACTAGATATGGTCCGTGTGTGTAGGAAACACTGTTCTTTTGTTCTGAGCACACTCACGTCTCCAGCCTTATCAGAGACCCTAGAAAGCAAGAGAATGCTTCTTGCTCTAAAGCAGAGTGTGTTTCATGGATGAGAACTGTGCTGTGTGTTTCCCTTCAGAAACGGAGTTAAATGCCAGGCTCTGTGTCTTCCTAAAAGCAAGAGTGTGTTTCAGGTAAACGCAGTCACTTTTCAGCTCACAGGAAGCTACATCGTTCACGAAGCTCACACGTTTCTTGCTCTTAACTGAAAAGCATTGGATGTTCGAGGACCTGCGGTTTGGATCAGTTTCAGAAGCAGAGTTGAACTAGATATGTTCGGTGTGTGTAGGAAACACAGTTCTTTTGTTCTGAGCACACTCACGTTTCCCGCCTTATTAGAGACTCTAGAAAGTAAGAGAATGCTTCTTGCTCTAAAGCAGAGTGTGTTTCTTGGATGAGAACTGTGCTGTGTGTTTCCCTTCAGAAACGGAGTTAAATGCCAGGCTCTGTGTCTTCCTACAAGCAAGAGTGTGTTTCAGGTAAACGCAGTCACTTTTCAGCTCACAGGAAGCTACATCGTTCACGAAGCTCACACGTTTCTTGCTCTTAACTGAAAAGCATTGGATGTTCGAGGACCTGCGGTTTGGATCAGTTTCAGAAGCAGAGTTGAACTAGATATGTTCGGTGTGTGTAGGAAACACAGTTCTTTTGTTCTGAGCACACTCTTGTTTCCCGCCTTATTAGAGACTCTAGAAAGTAAGAGAATGCTTCTTGCTCTAAAGCAGAGTGTGTTTCTTGGATGAGAACTGTGCTGTGTGTTTCCCTTCAGAAACGGAGTTAAATGCCAGGCTCTGTGTCTTCCTACAAGCAAGAGTGTGTTTCAGGTAAACGCAGACACTTTTCAGCTCACAGGAAGCTACATCGTTCACGAAGCTCACACGTTTCTTGCTCTTAACTGAAAAGCATTGGATGTTCGAGGACCTGCGGTTTGGATCAGTTTCAGAAGCAGAGTTGAACTAGATATGTTCGGTGTGTGTAGGAAACACAGTTCTTTTGTTCTGAGCACACTCACGTTTCCCGCCTTATTAGAGACTCTAGAAAGCAAGAGAATTCTTCTTGCTCTAAAGCAGAGTGTGTTTCTTGGATGAGAACTGTGCTGTGTGTTTCCCTTCAGAAACGGAGTTAAATGCCAGGCTCTGTGTCTTCCTACAAGCAAGAGTGTGTTTCAGGTAAACGCAGTCACTTTTCAGCTCACAGGAAGCTACATCGTTCACGAAGCTCACACGTTTCTTGCTCTTAACTGAAAAGCATTGGATGTTCGAGGACCTGCGGTTTGGATCAGTTTCAGAAGCAGAGTTGAACTAGATATGTTCGGTGTGTGTAGGAAACACAGTTCTTTTGTTCTGAGCACACTCACGTTTCCCGCCTTATTAGAGACTCTAGAAAGTAAGAGAATGCTTCTTGCTCTAAAGCAGAGTGTGTTTCTTGGATGAGAACTGTGCTGTGTGTTTCCCTTCAGAAACGGAGTTAAATGCCAGGCTCTGTGTCTTCCTACAAGCGAGACTTCGTTTCAGGTAAACGCAGTCACTTTTCAGCTCAAAGGAAGCTATATCATTCACAAAGCTCACACGTTTCCCGCTCTTAATTGAAAAACATTGGATGTTCGAGGACCTGTGGTTTGTATCAGTTTCAGAAGCAGAGTTGAACTCGATATGTTCGGTGTGTGTAGGAAACACAGTTCTTTTGTTCTGAGCACACTCACGATTCCCGCCTTATTAGAGACTCCAGAAAGCAAGAGAATGCTTCTTGCTCTAAAGCAGAGTGTGTTTCATGGATGAGAACTGTGCTGTGTGTTTCCCTTCAGAAAGGGAGTTTAATGCCAGGCTTTGTGTCTTCCTACAAGCAAGACTTCGTTTCACGTAAACGCAGTCACTTTTCAGGTCAAAGGAAGCTACATCATTCAAGAAGCTCACACGTTTCTTGCTCTTAACTGAAAAGCACTGAATGTTCGAATACCTGTGGTTTGTATCAGTTTCAGAAGCAGAGTTCAACTAGATATGGTCCGTGTGTGACGGGAAACACAGTTCATTTGTTCTGAGCACACGCACGTTTCCTGTCTTATTAGAGAATCTAGAAAGCAAGAGAATGCTTCTTGCTCTAAAGCAGAGTATGTTTCATGGATGAGAACTGTGCTGTGTGTTTCCCTTCAGAAACGGAGTTAAATGCCAGTCTCTGTGTCTTCCTACAAGCAAGAGTTCGTTTCAGGTAAACGCTGTCACTTTTCAGCTCACAGGAAGCTACATCGTTCATGAAGCTCACACGTTTCTCGCTCTTAACGGAAAAGCATGGATGTTCGAGTTCCTATGGTTTGTATCAATTTCAGAAGCAGAGTTGAACTAGATATGGTCCGTGTGTGTAGGAAACACGGTTCTTTTGTTCTGAGCACACTCACATCTCCCGCCTCATTAGAGAACCTAGAAAGCAAGAGAAAGCTACTTGCTCTAAAGCAGAGCGTGTTTCATGGATAAGAACTGTGCTGTGTGTTTCCCTTCAGAAACGGAGTTAAATGCCAGGCTCTGTGTCTTCCTACAAGCAAGACTTCGTTTCAGGTAAACGCTGTCACTTTTCAACTCACAGGAAGCTACATCGTTCATGAAACTCACACGTTTCTCAATCTTAACGGAAAAGCATTGGATGTTCGAGTACCTGTGGTTTGTATCAGTATCGGAAGCAGAGTTGAACTAGATATGGTCCGTGTGTGTACGAAACACTGTTCTTTTGTTCTGAGCACACTCACGTCTCCAGCCTTATCAGAGACCCTAGAAAGCAAGAGAATGCTTCTTGCTCTAAAGCAGAGTGTGTTTCATGGATGAGAACTGTGCTGTGTGTTTCCCTTCAGAAACGGAGTTAAATGCCAGGCTCTGTGTCTTCCTACAAGCAAGAGTGTGTTTCAGGTAAACGCAGTCACTTTTCAGCTCACAGGAAGCTACATCGTTCACGAAGCTCACACGTTTCTTGCTCTTAACTGAAAAGCATTGGATGTTCGAGGACCTGCGGTTTGGATCAGTTTCAGAAGCAGAGTTGAACTAGATATGTTCGGTGTGTGTAGGAAACACAGTTCTTTTGTTCTGAGCACACTCACGTTTCCCGCCTTATTAGAGACTCCAGAAAGCAAGAGAATGATTCTTGCTCTAAAGCAGAGCGTGTTTCATGGATAAGAACTGTGCTGTGTGTTTCCCTTCAGAAACGGACTTAAATGCCAGGCTCTGTGTCTTCCTACAAGCAAGACTTCGTTTCAGGTAAACGCTGTCACTTTTCAGATCACAGGAAGCTACATCGTTCATGAAACTCACACGTTTCTCAATCTTAACGGAAAAGCATTGGATGTTTGAGTACCTGTGGTTTGTATCAGTATCAGAAGCAGAGTTGAACTAGATATGGTCCGTGTGTGTACGAAACACAGTTCTTTGGTTCTGAGCACACTCACGTCTCCAGCCTTATCAGAGACCCTAGAAAGCTAGAGAATGCTTCTTGCTCTAAAGCAGAGTGTGTTTCATGGATGAGAACTGTGCTGTGTGTTTCCCTTCAGAAACGGAGTTAAATGCCAGGCTCTGTGTCTTCCTACAAGCAAGAGTGCGTTTCAGGTAAACGCAGTCACTTTTCAGCTCAAAGGAAGCTACATCGTTCACGAAGCTCACTCGTTTCTTGCTCTTAACTGAAAAGCATTGGATGTTCGCGTACCTGCGGTTTGTATCAGTTTCAGAAGCAGAGTTGAACTAGATATGTTCGGTGTGTGTAGGAAACACAGTTCTTTTGTTCTGAGCACACTCACGTTTCCCGCCTTATTAGAGACTCCAGAAAGCAAGAGAATGCTTCTTGCTCTAAAGCAGAGCGTGTTTCATGGATAAGAACTGTCCTGTGTGTTTCCCTTCAGAAACGGAGTTAAATGCCAGGCTCTGTGTCTTCCTACAAGCAAGACTTCATTTCAGGTAAACGCTGTCACTTTTCAGCTCACAGGAAGCTACATCGTTCATGAAACTCACACGTTTCTCAATCTTAACGGAAAAGCATTGGATGTTCGAGTACCTGTGGTTTGTATCAGTATCAGAAGCAGAGTTGAACTAGATATGGTCCGTGTGTGTACGAAACACAGTTCTTTGGTTCTGAGCACACTCACGTCTCCAGCCTTATCAGAGACACTAGAAAGCAAGAGAATGCTTCTTGCTCTAAAGCAGAGTGTGTCTCATGGATGAGAACTGTGCTGTGTGTTTCCCTTCAGAAACGGAGTTAAATGCCAGGCTCTGTGTCTTCCTACAAGCAAGAGTGCGTTTCAGGTAAATGCAGTCACTTTTCAGCTCAAAGGAAGCTACATCGTTCACGAAGCTCACTCGTTTCTTGCTCTTAACTGAAAAGCATTGGATGTTCGAGGACCTGCGATTTGTATCTGTTTCAGAAGCAGAGTTGAACTACATATGTTCGGAGTGAGTAGGAAACACAGTTCTTTTGTTCTGAGCACCCTCACGTTTCCCGCCTTATTAGAGACTCCAGAAAGCAAGAGAATGCTTCTTGCTCTAAAGCAGAGTGTGTTTCATGGATGAGAACTGTGCTGTGTGTTTCCCTTCAGAAAGGGAGTTTAATGCCTGGCTTTGTGTCTTCATACAAGCGAGACTTCGTTTGAGGTAAACGCAGTCACTTTTCAGCTCAAAGGAAGCTATATCATTCACAAAGCTCACACGTTTCCCGCTCTTAATTGAAAAGCATTGGATGTTCGAGGACCTGTGGTTTGTATCAATTTCAGAAGCAGAGTTGAACTAGATATGGTCCGTGTGTGTAGGAAACACAGTTCTTTTGTTCTGAGCACACTCACGTTTCCCGCCTTATTAGAGACTCTAGAAAGCAAGAGAATGCTTCTTGCTCTAAAGCAGAGCGTGTTTCATGGATAAGAACTGTGCTGTGTGTTTCCCTTCAGAAACGGAGTTAAATGCCAGGCTCTGTGTCTTCCTACAAGCAAGACTTCGTTTCAGGTAAACGCTGTCACTTTTCAGCTCACAGGAAGCTACATCGTTCATGAAACTCACACGTTTCTCAATCTTAACGGAAAAGCATTGGATGTTCGAGTACCTGTGGTTTGTATCAGTATCAGAAGCAGAGTTGAACTAGATATGGTCCGTGTGTGTACGAAACACAGTTCTTTGGTTCTGAGCACACTCACGCCTCCAGCCTTATCAGAGACCCTAGAAAGCAAGAGAATGCTTCTTGCTCTAAAGCAGAGTGTGTTTCATGGATGAGAACTGTGCTGTGTGTTTCCCTTCAGAAACGGAGTTATATGCCAGGCTCTGTGTCTTCCTACAAGCAAGAGTGCGTTTCAGGTAAATGCAGTCACTTTTCAGCTCAAAGGAAGCTACATCGTTCACGAAGCTCACTCGTTTCTTGCTCTTAACTGAAAAGCATTGGATGTTCGAGGACCTGCGATTTGTATCTGTTTCAGAAGCAGAGTTGAACTACATATGTTCGGAGTGAGTAGGAAACACAGTTCTTTTGTTCTGAGCACACTCACGTTTCCCGCCTTATTAGAGACTCCAGAAAGCAAGAGAATGCTTCTTGCTCTAAAGCAGAGTGTGTTTCATGGATGAGAACTGTGCTGTGTGTTTCCCTTCAGAAAGGGAGTTTAATGCCAGGCTTTGTGTCTTCATACAAGCGAGACTTCGTTTGAGGTAAACGCAGTCACTTTTCAGCTCAAAGGAAGCTATATCATTCACAAAGCTCACACGTTTCCCGCTCTTAATTGAAAAGCATTGGATGTTCGAGGACATGTGGTTTGTATCAGTTTCAGAAGCAGAGTTGAACTAGATATGGTCCGTGTGTGTAGGAAACACAGTTCTTTTGTTCTGAGCACACTCACGTTTCCCGCCTTATTAGAGACTCCAGAAAGCAAGAGAATGCTTCTTGCTCTAAAGCAGAGTTTGTTTCATGGAAGAGAACTGTGCTGTGTGTTTCCCTTCAGAAAGGGAGTTTAATGCCAGGCTCTGTGTCTTCCTACAAGCAAGACATCGTTTCACGTAAACGCAGTCACTTTTCAGGTCAAAGGAAGCTACATCATTCAAGAAGCTCACATGTTTCTCGCTCTTAACTCAAAAGCATTGAGTTAGAGGACCTGTGGTTTGTATCAGTTTCAGAAGCAGAGTTGAACTAGATATTGTCCGTGTGTGGAGGAAAAACAGTTCTTTTGTTCTGAGCACACTCACGTTTCCCGCCTTATTAGAGACTGCAGAAAGCAAGAGAATGCTTCTTGCTCTAAAGCAGAGTGTGTTTCATGGATGAGAACTGTGCTGTGTGTTTCCCTTCAGAAAGGGAGTTTAATGCCAGGCTTTGTGTCTTCAACAAGCGAGACTTCGTTTGAGGTAAACGCAGTCACTTTTCAGCTCAAAGGAAGCTATATCATTCACAAAGCTCACACGTTTCCCGCTCTTAATTGAAAAGCATTGGATGTTCGAGGTCCTGTGTGTGGTTTGTATCAGTTTCAGAAGCAGAGTTGAACTAGATATGTTCCGTGTGTGTAGGAAATACAGTTCTTTTGTTCTGAGCACACTCACGTTTGCCGCCTTATTAGAGACTCCAGAAAGCAAGAGAATGCTTCTTGCTCTATAGCAGAGTGAGTTTCATGGATGAGAACTGTGCTGTGTGTTTCCCTTCAGAAAGGGAGTTTAATGCCAGGCTCTGTGTCTTCTTACAAGCAAGACTTCGTTTCACGTAAACGCAGTCACTTTTCAGGTCAAAGGAAGCTACATCATTCAAGAAGCTCACACTTTTCCCGCTCTTAACTGAAAAGCATTGAATGTTCGATTACCTGTGGTTTGTATCAGTTTCAGAAGCAGAGTTGAACTTCATATGGTCCGTGTGTGGAGGAAACACAGTTCTTTTGTTCTGAGCACACTCACGTTTCCCGCCTTATTAGAGACTGCAGAAAGCAAGAGAATGCTTCTTGCTCTAAAGCAGAGTTTGTTTCATGGATGAGAACTGTGCTGTGTGTTTCCCTTCAGAAAGGGAGTTTAATGCCAGGCTCTGTGTCTTCCTACAAGCAAGACTTCCTTTCACTTAAACACAGTCACTTTTCAGGTCAAAGGAAGCTACATCATTCAAGAAGCTCACACGTTTCTTGCTCTTAACTGAAAAGCATTGAATGTTCGAATACCTGTGGTTTGTATCAGTTTCAGAAGCAGAGTTGAACTAGATATGGTCCGTGTGTGTCGGAAACACAGTTCTTTTGTTCTGAGCACACTCACGTTTCCTGTCTTTTTAGAGAATCTAGAAAGCAAGAGAATGCTTCTTGCGCTAAAGCAGCGTATGTTTCATGGATGAGAACTGTGCTGTGTGTTTCCCTTCAGAAACGGAGTTAAATGCCAGGCTCTGTGTCTTCCTACAAGCAAGACTTCGTTTCAGGTAAATGCTGTCACTTTTCAGCTCACAGGAAGATATATCGTTCATGAAGCTCACACGTTTCTCGCTCTTAAAGGAAAAGCATTGGATGTTCGAGTACCTGTGGTTTGTATCAGTTTCAGAAGCAGAGTTGAACTAGATATGGTCCGTGTGTGTACGAAACACTGTTCTTTTGTTCTGAGCACACTCACGTGTCCCGCCTCATTAGAGAACCTAGAAAGCAAGAGAATGCTTCTTGCTCTAAAGCAGAGTGTGTTTCATTGAAGAGAACTGTGCTGTGTGTTTCCCTTCAGAAACGGAGTTAAATGCGAGGCTCTGGGTCTTCATACAAGTGAGACTTCGTTTCAGGTAAACGCAGTCACTTTTCAGCTCAAAGGAAGCTATATCATTCACAAAGCTCACACGTTTCCCACTCTTAATTTTGAAGCATTGGATGTTCGAGGACCTATGTGTGGTTTGTATCAGTTTCAGAAGCAGAGTTGAACTAGATATGTTCGGTGTGTGTAGGAAACACAGTTCTATAGTTCTGAGCATACTCACGTTTCCCGCCTTATTAGAGACTCTAGAAACTAAGAGAATGCTTTTTGCTCTAAAGCAGAGTGTGTTTCATGTATGAGAACTGTGCTGTGTGTTTCCCTTCAGAAACGGAGTTAAATGCCAGGCTCTGTGTCTTCATACAAGCGAGACTTCTTTTCAGGTAAACGCAGTCACTTTTCAGCTCAAAGGTAACAATATCATTCACAAAGCTCACAAGTTTCCCGCTCTTATTTGAAAAGCATTGGATGTTCGAGGACCTGTGGTTTGTATCAGTTTCAGAAGCAGAGTTGAACTAGATATGTTCGGTGTGTGTAGGAAACACAGTTCTTTTGTTCTGAGCACACTCACGTTTCCCGCCTTATTAGAGACTCCAGAAAGCAAGAGAATGCTTCTTGCTCTAAAGCAGAGTGTGTTTCATGGATGAGAACTGTGCTGTTTTTTTCCCTTCAGAAAGGGAGTTTAATGCCAGGCTTTGTGTCTTCCTACAAGCAAGACTTCGTTACACGTAAACGCGGTCACTTTTCAGGTCAAAGGAAGCTACATCATTCAAGAAGCTCACACGTTTCTCGCTCTTAACTGAAAAGCATTGAATGTTCAAATACCTGTGGTTTGTATCAGTTTCAGAAGCAGAGTTGAACTAGATAAGGTCCGTGTGTGTCGGAAACACAGTTCTTTTGTTCTGAGCACACTCACGTTTCCTGTCTTATCAGAGAATCTAGAAAGCAAGAGGATGCTTCTTGCTCTAAAGCAGAGTGTGTTTCATGGATGAGAACTGTGCTGGGTGTTTCCCTTCAGAAATGGAGTTAAATGCCAGGCTCTGTGTCTTCCTACAAGCCAGACTTGGTTTCAGGTAAACGCTGTCACTTTTCAGCTCACAGGAAGCTACATCGTTCATGAAGCTCACACGTTTCTCGATCTTAACGGAAAAGCATTGGATGTTCGAGTACCTGTGGTTTGTATCATTATCAGAAGCAGAGTTGAACTAGATATGGTCCGTGTGTGTACGAAACACTGTTCTTTTGTTCTGAGCACACTCACGTCTCCAGCCTTATCAGAGACCCTAGAAAGCAAGAGAATGCTTCTTGCTCCAAAGCAGAGTGTGTTTCATGGATGAGAACTGTGCTGTGTGTTTCCCTTCAGAAACGGAGTTAAATGCCAGGCTCTGTGTCTTCCTACAAGCAAGAGTGCGTTTCAGGTAAACGCAGTCACTTTTCAGCTCTAAGAAAGCTACATCGTTCACGAAGCTCACTCGTTTATTGCTCTTAACTGAAAAGCATTGAATGTTCAAATACCCGTGGTTTGTATCAGTTTCAGAAGCAGAGTTGAACTAGATATGGTCCGTGTGTGACGGGAAACACAGTTCATTTGTTCTGAGCATACTCACGTTTCCTGTCTTATTAAAGAATCTAGAAAGCAAGAGAATGCTTCTTGCTCTAAAGCAGAGTGTGTTTCATGGATGAGAACTGTGCTGTGTGTTTCCCTTCAGAAACGGAGTTAAATGCCAGGCTCTGTGTCTTCCTATAAGCAAGACTTGGTTTCAGGTAAACGCTGTCACTTTTCAGCTCACAGGAAGCTACATCGTTCATGAAGCTCACACGTTTCTCGATCTTAACGGAAAAGCATTGGATGTTCGAGTACCTGTGGTTTGTATCAGTATCAGAATCAGAGTTGAACTAGATATGGTCCGTGTGTGTAGGAAACACAGTTCTTTTGTTCTGAGAACACTCACTTTTCCCGCCTTATTAGAGACTCCAGAAAGCAAGAGAATGCTTCTTGCTCTAAACCAGAGTGTGTTTCATGGATGAGAACTGTGCTGTGTGTTTCCCTTCAGAAACGGAGTTAAATGCCAGGCTCTGTGTCTTCCTACATGCAAGAGTTCGTTTCAGGTAAACGCTGTCACTTTTCAGCTCACAGGAAGATACATCGTTCATGAAGCTCACACGTTTCTCGCTCTTAACGGAAAAGCATGGATGTTCGAGTACCTATGGTTTGTATCAATTTCAGAAGCAGAGTTGAACTAGATATGGTCCGTGTGTGTAGGAAACACGGTTCTTTTGTTCTGAGCACACTCACATCTCCTGCCTCATTAGAGAACCTAGAAAGCAAGAGAATGCTACTTGCTCTAAAGCAGAGCGTGTTTAATGGATAAGAACTGTGCTGTGTGTTTCCCTTCAGAAACGGAGTTAAATGCCAGGCTCTGTGTCTTCCTACAAGCAAGACTTCGTTTCAGGTAAACGCTGTCACTTTTCAGCTCACAGGAAGCTACATCGTTCATGAAACTCACACGTTTCTCAATCTTAACGGAAAAGCATTGGATGTTCGAGTACCTGTGGTTTGTATCAGTATCAGAAGCAGAGTTGAACTAGATATGGTCCGTGTGTGTACGAAACACAGTTCTTTGGTTCTGAGCACACTCACGTCTCCAGCCTTATCAGAGACCCTAGAAAGCTAGAGAATGCTTCTTGCTCTAAAGCAGAGTGTGTTTCATGGATGAGAACTGTGCTGTGTGTTTCCCTTCAGAAAGGTAGTTTAATGCCAGGCTCTGTGTCTTCCTACAAGCAAGACTTCGTTTCAGGTAAATGCTGTCACTTTTCAGCTCACAGGAAGATATATCGTTCATGAAGCTCACACGTTTCTCGCTCTTAAAGGAAAAGCATTGGATGTTCGAGTACCTGTGGTTTGTATCAGTTTCAGAAGCAGAGTTGAACTAGATATGGTCCGTGTGTGTACGAAACACTGTTCTTTTGTTCTGAGCACACTCACGTGTCCCGCCTCATTAGAGAACCTAGAAAGCAAGAGAATGCTTCTTGCTCTAAAGCAGAGTGTGTTTCATTGAAGAGAACTGTGCTGTGTGTTTCCCTTCAGAAACGGAGTTAAATGCGAGGCTCTGGGTCTTCATACAAGTGAGACTTCGTTTCAGGTAAACGCAGTCACTTTTCAGCTCAAAGGAAGCTATATCATTCACAAAGCTCACACGTTTCCCACTCTTAATTTTGAAGCATTGGATGTTCGAGGACCTATGTGTGGTTTGTATCAGTTTCAGAAGCAGAGTTGAACTAGATATGTTCGGTGTGTGTAGGAAACACAGTTCTATAGTTCTGAGCATACTCACGTTTCCCGCCTTATTAGAGACTCTAGAAACTAAGAGAATGCTTTTTGCTCTAAAGCAGAGTGTGTTTCATGTATGAGAACTGTGCTGTGTGTTTCCCTTCAGAAACGGAGTTAAATGCCAGGCTCTGTGTCTTCATACAAGCGAGACTTCTTTTCAGGTAAACGCAGTCACTTTTCAGCTCAAAGGTAACAATATCATTCACAAAGCTCACAAGTTTCCCGCTCTTATTTGAAAAGCATTGGATGTTCGAGGACCTGTGGTTTGTATCAGTTTCAGAAGCAGAGTTGAACTAGATATGTTCGGTGTGTGTAGGAAACACAGTTCTTTTGTTCTGAGCACACTCACGTTTCCCGCCTTATTAGAGACTCCAGAAAGCAAGAGAATGCTTCTTGCTCTAAAGCAGAGTGTGTTTCATGGATGAGAACTGTGCTGTTTGTTTCCCTTCAGAAAGGGAGTTTAATGCCAGGCTTTGTGTCTTCCTACAAGCAAGACTTCGTTACACGTAAACGCGGTCACTTTTCAGGTCAAAGGAAGCTACATCATTCAAGAAGCTCACACGTTTCTCGCTCTTAACTGAAAAGCATTGAATGTTCAAATACCTGTGGTTTGTATCAGTTTCAGAAGCAGAGTTGAACTAGATAAGGTCCGTGTGTGTCGGAAACACAGTTCTTTTGTTCTGAGCACACTCACGTTTCCTGTCTTATCAGAGAATCTAGAAAGCAAGAGGATGCTTCTTGCTCTAAAGCAGAGTGTGTTTCATGGATGAGAACTGTGCTGGGTGTTTCCCTTCAGAAATGGAGTTAAATGCCAGGCTCTGTGTCTTCCTACAAGCCAGACTTGGTTTCAGGTAAACGCTGTCACTTTTCAGCTCACAGGAAGCTACATCGTTCATGAAGCTCACACGTTTCTCGATCTTAACGGAAAAGCATTGGATGTTCGAGTACCTGTGGTTTGTATCATTATCAGAAGCAGAGTTGAACTAGATATGGTCCGTGTGTGTACGAAACACTGTTCTTTTGTTCTGAGCACACTCACGTCTCCAGCCTTATCAGAGACCCTAGAAAGCAAGAGAATGCTTCTTGCTCCAAAGCAGAGTGTGTTTCATGGATGAGAACTGTGCTGTGTGTTTCCCTTCAGAAACGGAGTTAAATGCCAGGCTCTGTGTCTTCCTACAAGCAAGAGTGCGTTTCAGGTAAACGCAGTCACTTTTCAGCTCTAAGAAAGCTACATCGTTCACGAAGCTCACTCGTTTATTGCTCTTAACTGAAAAGCATTGAATGTTCAAATACCCGTGGTTTGTATCAGTTTCAGAAGCAGAGTTGAACTAGATATGGTCCGTGTGTGACGGGAAACACAGTTCATTTGTTCTGAGCATACTCACGTTTCCTGTCTTATTAAAGAATCTAGAAAGCAAGAGAATGCTTCTTGCTCTAAAGCAGAGTGTGTTTCATGGATGAGAACTGTGCTGTGTGTTTCCCTTCAGAAAGGGAGTTAAATGCCAGGCTCTGTGTCTTCCTATAAGCAAGACTTGGTTTCAGGTAAACGCTGTCACTTTTCAGCTCACAGGAAGCTACATCGTTCATGAAGCTCACACGTTTCTCGATCTTAACGGAAAAGCATTGGATGTTCGAGTACCTGTGGTTTGTATCAGTATCAGAATCAGAGTTGAACTAGATATGGTCCGTGTGTGTAGGAAACACAGTTCTTTTGTTCTGAGAACACTCACTTTTCCCGCCTTATTAGAGACTCCAGAAAGCAAGAGAATGCTTCTTGCTCTAAACCAGAGTGTGTTTCATGGATGAGAACTGTGCTGTGTGTTTCCCTTCAGAAACGGAGTTAAATGCCAGGCTCTGTGTCTTCCTACATGCAAGAGTTCGTTTCAGGTAAACGCTGTCACTTTTCAGCTCACAGGAAGATACATCGTTCATGAAGCTCACACGTTTCTCGCTCTTAACGGAAAAGCATGGATGTTCGAGTACCTATGGTTTGTATCAATTTCAGAAGCAGAGTTGAACTAGATATGGTCCGTGTGTGTAGGAAACACGGTTCTTTTGTTCTGAGCACACTCACATCTCCTGCCTCATTAGAGAACCTAGAAAGCAAGAGAATGCTACTTGCTCTAAAGCAGAGCGAGTTTAATGGATAAGAACTGTGCTGTGTGTTTCCCTTCAGAAACGGAGTTAAATGCCAGGCTCTGTGTCTTCCTACAAGCAAGACTTCGTTTCAGGTAAACGCTGTCACTTTTCAGCTCACAGGAAGCTACATCGTTCATGAAACTCACACGTTTCTCAATCTTAACGGAAAAGCATTGGATGTTCGAGTACCTGTGGTTTGTATCAGTATCAGAAGCAGAGTTGAACTAGATATGGTCCGTGTGTGTACGAAACACAGTTCTTTGGTTCTGAGCACACTCACGTCTCCAGCCTTATCAGAGACCCTAGAAAGCTAGAGAATGCTTCTTGCTCTAAAGCAGAGTGTGTTTCATGGATGAGAACTGTGCTGTGTGTTTCCCTTCAGAAAGGTAGTTTAATGCCAGGCTTTGTGTCTTCATACAAGCGAGACATCGTTTGAGGTAAACGCAGTCACTTTTCAGCTCAAAGGAAGCTATATCATTCACAAAGCTCACACGTTTCCCGCTCTTAATTGAAAAGCATTGGATGTTCGAGGACCTGTGGTTTGTATCAGTTTCAGAAGCAGAGTTGAACTAGATATGGTCCGTGTGTGTAGGAAACACAGTTCTTTTGTTCTGAGCACACTCACGTTTCCCGCCTTATTAGAGACTCCAGAAAGCAAGAGAATGCTTCTTGCTCTAAAGCAGAGTTTGTTTCATGGAAGAGAACTGTGCTGTGTGTTTCCCTTCAGAAAGGGAGTTTAATGCCTGGCTCTGTGTCTTCCTACAAGCAAGACATCGTTTCACGTAAACGCAGTCACTTTTCAGGTCAAAGGAAGCTACATCATTCAAGAAGCTCACATGTTTCTCGCTCTTAACTCAAAAGCATTGAGTTAGAGGACCTGTGGTTTGTATCAGTTTCAGAAGCAGAGTTGAACTAGATATTGTCCGTGTGTGGAGGAAAAACAGTTCTTTTGTTCTGAGCACACTCACGTTTTCGCCTTATTAGAGACTCTAGAAAGGAAGAGAATGCTTCTTGCTCTAAAGCAGAGTGTGTTTCATGGATGAGAACTGTGCTGTGTGTTTCCCTTCAGGAACGGAGTTATATGCCAGGCTCTGGGTCTTCAACAAGCGAGACTTCGTTTCAGGTAAACGCAGTCACTTTTCAGCTCAAAGGAAGCTATATCATTCACAAAGCTCACACGTTTCCCGCTCTTAATTGAAAAGCATTGGATGTTCGAGGTCCTGTGTGTGGTTTGTATCAGTTTCAGAAGCAGAGTTGAACTAGATATGTTCCGTGTGTGTAGGAAATACAGTTCTTTTGTTCTGAGCACACTCACGTTTGCCGCCTTATTAGAGACTCCAGAAAGCAAGAGAATGCTTCTTGCTCTATAGCAGAGTGAGTTTCATGGATGAGAACTGTGCTGTGTGTTTCCCTTCAGAAAGGGAGTTTAATGCCAGGCTCTGTGTCTTCTTACAAGCAAGACTTCGTTTCACGTAAACGCAGTCACTTTTCAGGTCAAAGGAAGCTACATCATTCAAGAAGCTCACACTTTTCCCGCTCTTAACTGAAAAGCATTGAATGTTCGATTACCTGTGGTTTGTATCAGTTTCAGAAGCAGAGTTGAACTTCATATGGTCCGTGTGTGGAGGAAACACAGTTCTTTTGTTCTGAGCACACTCACGTTTCCCGCCTTATTAGAGACTGCAGAAAGCAAGAGAATGCTTCTTGCTCTAAAGCAGAGTTTGTTTCATGGATGAGAACTGTGCTGTGTGTTTCCCTTCAGAAAGGGAGTTTAATGCCAGGCTCTGTGTCTTCCTACAAGCAAGATTTCCTTTCACTTAAACGCAGTCACTTTTCAGGTCAAAGGAAGCTACATCATTCAAGAAGCTCACACGTTTCTTGCTCTTAACTGAAAAGCATTGAATGTTCGAATACCTGTGGTTTGTATCAGTTTCAGAAGCAGAGTTGAACTAGATATGGTCCGTGTGTGGAGGAAACACAGTTCATTTGTTCTGAGCACACTCACGTTTCCTGTCTTATTAGAGAATCTAGAAAGCAAGAGAATGCTTCTTGCTCTAAAGCAGAGTGTGTTTCATAGATGAGAACTGTGCTGTGTGTTTCCCTTCAGAAACGGAGTTAAATGCCAGGCTCTGTGTCTTCCTACAAGCAAGAATTGGTTTCAGGTAAACGCTGTCACTTTTCAGCTCACAGGAAGCTACATCGTTCATGAAGCTCACACGTTTCTCGCTCTTAAAGGAAAAGCATTGGATGTTCAAGTACCTGTGGTTTGTATCAGTATCAGAAGCAGAGTTGAACTAGATATGGTCCGTGTATGTACGAAACACTGTTCTTTTGTTCTGAGCACACTCACGTCTCCAGCCTTATCAGAGACCCTAGAAAGCAAGAGAATGCTTCTTGCTCCAAAGCAGAGTGTGTTTCATGGATGAGAACTGTGCTGTGTGTTTCCCTTCAGAAACGGAGTTAAATGCCAGGCTCTGTGTCTTTCTACAAGCAAGAGTGCGTTTCAGGTAAACGCAGTCACTTTTCAGCTCAAAGGAAGCTACATCCTTCACGAAGCTCACTCGTTTCTTGCTCTTAACTGAAAAGCATTGGATGTTCGAGTACCTGCGGTTTGTATCAGTTTCAGAAGCAGAGTTGAACTAGATATGTTCGGTGTGTGTAGGAAACACAGTTCTTTTGTTCTGAGCACACTCACGTTTCCCGCCTTATTAGAGACTCCAGAAAGCAAGAGAATGCTTCTTGCTCTAAAGCAGAGTGTGTTTCATGGATGAGAACTGTGCTGTGTGTTTCCCTTCAGAAATGGAGTTTAATGCCAGGCTTTGTGTCTTCCTACAAGCAAGACTTCGTTACACGTAAACGCAGTCACTTTTCAGGTCAAAGGAAGCTACATCATTCAAGAAGCTCACAGGTTTCTCGCTCTTAACTGAAAAGCATTGAATGTTCAAATACCTGTGGTTTGTATCAGTTTCAGAAGCAGACTTGAACTAGATATGGTCCGTGTGTGTCGGAAACACAGTTCTTTTGTTCTGAGAACACTCACGTTTCCTGTCTTTTTAGAGAATCTAGAAAGCAAGAGAATGCTTCTTGTTCTAAAGCAGAGTATGTTTCATGGATGAGAACTGTGCTGTGTGTTTCCCTTCAGAAACGGAGTTAAATGCCAGGCTCTGTGTCTTCCTACAAGCAAGACTTCGTTTCAGGTAAACGCTGTCACTTTTCAGCTCACAGGAAGATACATCGTTCATGAAGCTCACACGTTTCTCGCTCTTAAAGGAAAAGCATTGGATGTTCGAGTACCTGTGGTTTGTATCAGTTTCAGAAGCAGAGTTGAACTAGATATGGTCCGTGTGTGTACGAAACACTGTTCTTTTGTTCTGAGCTCACTCACGTCTCCCGCCTCATTAGAGAACCTAGAAAGCAAGAGAATGCTTCTTGCTCTAAAGCAGAGTGTGTTTCATTGATGAGAACTGTGCTGTGTGTTTCCCTTCAGAAACGGAGTTAAATGCGAGGCTCTGGGTCTTCATACAAGTGAGACTTCGTTTCAGGTAAACGCAGTCACTTTTCAGCTCAAAGGAAGCTATATCATTCACAAAGCTCACACGTTTCCCACTCTTAATTTTGAAGCATTGGATGTTCGAGGACCTATGTGTGGTTTGTATCAGTTTCAGAAGCAGAGTTGAACTAGATATGTTCGGTGTGTGTAGGAAACACAGTTCTATAGTTCTGAGCACACTCACCTTTCCCGCCTTATTAGAGACTTTAGAAAGTAAGAGAATGCTTTTTGCTCTAAAGCAGAGTGTGTTTCATGTATGAGAACTGTGCTGTGTGTTTCCCTTCAGAAACGGAGTTAAATGCCAGGCTCTGTGTCTTCATACAAGCGAGACTTCGTTTCAGGTAAACGCAGTCACTTTTCAGGTCAAAGGAAGCTACATCGTTCACGAAGCTCACACGTTTCTCGATCTTAACGGAAAAGCATTGGATGTTCGAGTACCTGTGGTTTGTATCATTATCAGAAGCAGAGTTGAACTAGATATGGTCCGTGTGTGTTCGAAACACTGTTCTTTTTTCTGAGCACACTCACGTCTCCAGCCTTATCAGAGACCCTAGAAAGCAAGAGAATGCTTCTTGCTCCAAAGCAGAGTGTGTTTCATGGATGAGAACTGTGCTGTGTGTTTCCCTTCAGAAACGGAGTTAAATGCCAGGCTCTGTGTCTTCCTACAAGCAAGAGTGCGTTTCAGGTAAACGCAGTCACTTTTCAGCTCTAAGAAAGCTACATCGTTCAGGAAGCTCACTCGTTTCTTGCTCTTAACTGAAAAGCATTGAATGTTCAAATACCCGTGGTTTGTATCAGTTTCAGAAGCAGAGTTGAACTAGATATGGTCCGTGTGTGACGGGAAACACAGTTCATTTGTTCTGAGCATACTCACGTTTCCTGTCTTATTAAAGAATCTAGAAAGCAAGAGAATGCTTCTTGCTCTAAAGCAGAGTGTGTTTCATGGATGAGAACTGTGCTGTGTGTTTCCCTTCAGAAACGGAGTTAAATGCCATGCTCTGTGTCTTCCTATAAGCAAGACTTGGTTTCAGGTAAACGCTGTCACTTTTCAGCTCACAGGATGCTACATCGTTCATGAAGCTCACACGTTTCTCGATCTTAACGGAAAAGCATTGGATGTTCGAGTACCTGTGGTTTGTATCAGTATCAGAATCAGAGTTGAACTAGATATGGTCCGTGTGTGTAGGAAACACAGTTCTTTTGTTCTGAGAACACTCACGTTTCCCGCATTATTAGAGACTCCAGAAAGCAAGAGAATGCTTCTTGCTCTAAACCAGAGTGTGTTTCATGGATGAGAACTGTGCTGTGTGTTTCCCTTCAGAAACGGAGTTAAATGCCAGGCTCTGTGTCTTCCTACATGCAAGAGTTCGTTTCAGGTAAACGCTGTCACTTTTCAGCTCACAGGAAGATACATCGTTCATGAAGCTCACACGTTTCTCGCTCTTAACTGAAAAGCATTGAATGTTCGATTACCTGTGGTTTGTATCAGTTTCAGAAGCAGAGTTGAACTTCATATGGTCCGTGTGTGGAGGAAACACAGTTCTTTTGTTCTGAGCACACTCACGTTTCCCGCCTTATTAGAGACTGCAGAAAGCAAGAGAATGCTTCTTGCTCTAAAGCAGAGTTTGTTTCATGGATGAGAACTGTGCTGTGTGTTTCCCTTCAGAAAGGGAGTTTAATGCCAGGCTCTGTGTCTTCCTACAAGCAAGATTTCCTTTCACTTAAACGCAGTCACTTTTCAGGTCAAAGGAAGCTACATCATTCAAGAAGCTCACACGTTTCTTGCTCTTAACTGAAAAGCATTGAATGTTCGAATACCTGTGGTTTGTATCAGTTTCAGAAGCAGAGTTGAACTAGATATGGTCCGTGTGTGGAGGAAACACAGTTCATTTGTTCTGAGCACACTCACGTTTCCTGTCTTATTAGAGAATCTAGAAAGCAAGAGAATGCTTCTTGCTCTAAAGCAGAGTGTGTTTCATAGATGAGAACTGTGCTGTGTGTTTCCCTTCAGAAACGGAGTTAAATGCCAGGCTCTGTGTCTTCCTACAAGCAAGAATTGGTTTCAGGTAAACGCTGTCACTTTTCAGCTCACAGGAAGCTACATCGTTCATGAAGCTCACACGTTTCTCGCTCTTAAAGGAAAAGCATTGGATGTTCAAGTACCTGTGGTTTGTATCAGTATCAGAAGCAGAGTTGAACTAGATATGGTCCGTGTGTGTACGAAACACTGTTCTTTTGTTCTGAGCACACTCACGTCTCCAGCCTTATCAGAGACCCTAGAAAGCAAGAGAATGCTTCTTGCTCCAAAGCAGAGTGTGTTTCATGGATGAGAACTGTGCTGTGTGTTTCCCTTCAGAAACGGAGTTAAATGCCAGGCTCTGTGTCTTTCTACAAGCAAGAGTGCGTTTCAGGTAAACGCAGTCACTTTTCAGCTCAAAGGAAGCTACATCCTTCACGAAGCTCACTCGTTTCTTGCTCTTAACTGAAAAGCATTGGATGTTCGAGTACCTGCGGTTTGTATCAGTTTCAGAAGCAGAGTTGAACTAGATATGTTCGGTGTGTGTAGGAAACACAGTTCTTTTGTTCTGAGCACACTCACGTTTCCCGCCTTATTAGAGACTCCAGAAAGCAAGAGAATGCTTCTTGCTCTAAAGCAGAGTGTGTTTCATGGATGAGAACTGTGCTGTGTGTTTCCCTTCAGAAAGGGAGTTTAATGCCAGGCTTTGTGTCTTCCTACAAGCAAGACTTCGTTACACGTAAACGCAGTCACTTTTCAGGTCAAAGGAAGCTACATCATTCAAGAAGCTCACAGGTTTCTCGCTCTTAACTGAAAAGCATTGAATGTTCAAATACCTGTGGTTTGTATCAGTTTCAGAAGCAGACTTGAACTAGATATGGTCCGTGTGTGTAGGAAACACAGTTATTTTGTTCTGAGAACACTCACGTTTCCCGCATTATTAGAGACTCCAGAAAGCAAGAGAATGCTTCTTGCTCTAAACCAGAGTGTGTTTCATGGATGAGAACTGTGCTGTGTGTTTCCCTTCAGAAACGGAGTTAAATGCCAGGCTCTGTGTCTTCCTACATGCAAGAGTTCGTTTCAGGTAAACGCTGTCACTTTTCAGCTCACAGGAAGATACATCGTTCATGAAGCTCACACGTTTCTCGCTCTTAACGGAAAAGCATGGATGTTCGAGTACCTATGGTTTGTATCAATTTCAGAAGCAGAGTTGAACTAGATATGGTCCGTGTGTGTAGGAAACACGGTTCTTTTGTTCTGAGCACACTCACATCTCCCGCCTCATTAGAGAACCTAGAAAGCAAGAGAATGCTACTTGCTCTAAAGCAGAGCGTGTTTAATGGATAAGAACTGTGCTGTGTGTTTCCCTTCAGAAACGGAGTTAAATGCCAGGCTCTGTGTCTTCCTACAAGCAAGACTTCGTTTCAGGTAAACGCTGTCACTTTTCAGCTCACAGGAAGCTACATCGTTCATGAAGCTCACACGTTTCTCAATCTTAACGGAAAAGCATTGGATGTTCGAGTACCTGTGGTTTGTATCAGTATCAGAAGCAGAGTTGAACTAGATATGGTCCGTGTGTGTACGAAACACAGTTCTTTGGTTCTGAGCACACTCAGGTCTCCAGCCTTATCAGAGACCCTAGAAAGCAAGAGAATGCTTCTTGCTCTAAAGCAGAGTGTGTTTCATGGATGAGAACTGTGCTGTGTGTTTCCCTTCAGAAACGGAGTTAAATGCCAGGCTCTGTGTCTTCCTACAAGCAAGAGTGCGTTTCAGGTAAATGCAGTCACTTTTCAGCTCAAAGGAAGCTACATCGTTCACGAAGCTCACTCGTTTCTTGCTCTTAACTGAAAAGCATTGGATGTTCGAGGACCTGCGATTTGTATCTGTTTCAGAAGCAGAGTTGAACTACATATGTTCGGAGTGAGTAGGAAACACAGTTCTTTTGTTCTGAGCACACTCACGTTTCCCGCCTTATTAGAGACTCCAGAAAGCAAGAGAATGCTTCTTGCTCTAAAGCAGAGTGTGTTTCATGGATGAGAACTGTGCTGTGTGTTTCCCTTCAGAAAGGGAGTTTAATGCCAGGCTTTGTGTCTTCATACAAGCGAGACTTCGTTTGAGGTAAACGCAGTCACTTTTCAGCTCAAAGGAAGCTATATCATTCACAAAGCTCACACGTTTCCCGCTCTTAATTGAAAAGCATTGGATGTTCGAGGACCTGTGGTTTGTATCAGTTTCAGAAGCAGAGTTGAACTAGATATGGTCCGTGTGTGTAGGAAACACAGTTCTTTTGTTCTGAGCACACTCACGTTTCCCGCCTTATTAGAGACACCAGAAAGCAAGAGAATGCTTCTTGCTCTAAAGCAGAGTTTGTTTCATGGAAGAGAACTGCGCTGTGTGTTTCCCTTCAGAAAGGGAGTTTAATGCCAGGCTCTGTGTCTTCCTACAAGCAAGACATCGTTTCACGTAAACGCAGTCACTTTTCAGGTCAAAGGAAGCTACATCATTCAAGAAGCTCACATGTTTCTCGCTCTTAACTCAAAAGCATTGAGTTAGAGGACCTGTGGTTTGTATCAGTTTCAGAAGCAGAGTTGAACTAGATATTGTCCGTGTGTGGAGGAAAAACAGTTCTTTTGTTCTGAGCACACTCACGTTTTCGCCTTATTAGAGACTCTAGAAAGGAAGAGAATGCTTCTTGCTCTAAAGCAGAGTGTGTTTCATGGATGAGAACTGTGCTGTGTGTTTCCCTTCAGGAACGGAGTTATATGCCAGGCTCTGGGTCTTCAACAAGCGAGACTTCGTTTCAGGTAAACGCAGTCACTTTTCAGCTCAAAGGAAGCTATATCATTCACAAAGCTCACACGGATCCCGCTCTTAATTGAAAAGCATTGGATGTTCGAGGTCCTGTGTGTGGTTTGTATCAGTTTCAGAAGCAGAGTTGAACTGGATATGTTCCGTGTGTGTAGGAAACACGGTTCTTTTGTTCTGAGAACACTCACGTTTCCCGCCTTATTAGAGACTCCAGAGAGCAAGAGAATGCTTCTTGCTCTAAAGCAGAGTGTGTTTCATGGATGAGACCTGTGCTGTGTGTTTCCCTTCAGAAAGGGAGTTTAATGCCAGGCTTTGTGTCTTCCTACAAGCAAGACTTCGTTACACGTAAACGCAGTCACTTTTCAGGTCAAAGGAAGCTACATCATTCAAGAAGCTCACAGGTTTCTCGCTCTTAACTGAAAAGCATTGAATGTTCAAATACCTGTGGTTTGTATCAGTTTCAGAAGCAGACTTGAACTAGATATGGTCCGTGTGTGTCGGAAACACAGTTCTTTTGTTCGGAGCACACTCACGTTTCCTGTCTTATGAGAGAATCTGGAAAGCAAGAGAATGCTTCTTGCTCTAAAGCAGAGTATGTTTCAAGGATGAGAACTGTGCTGTGTGTTTCCCTTCAGAAACGGAGTTAAAAGCCAGGCTCTGTGTCTTCCTACAAGCAAGACTTCGTTTCTGGTAAATGCTGTCACTTTTCAGCTCCCAGGAAGCTACATCGTTCATGAAGCTCACACGTTTCTCGCTCTTAAAGGAAAAGCATTGGATGTTCGAGTACCTGTGGTTTGTATCAGTTTCAGAAGCAGAGTTGAACTAGATATGGTCCGTTTGTGTAGGAAACACGGTTCTTTTGTTCTGAGCACACTCACGTCTCCCGCCTCATTAGAGAACCTAGAAAGCAAGAGAATGCTTCTTGCTCTAAAGCAGAGTGTGTTTCATGGATGAGAACTGTGCTGTGTGTTTCCCTTCAGAAACGGAGTTAAATGCCAGGCTCTGTGTCTTCCTACGAGCAATACTGCGTTTCAGGTAAACACAGTCACTTTTCTCCTCAAACGAAGCTACATCGTTCTCAAAGCTCACACGTTTCTTGCTCTTAACTGAAAAGCATTGGATGTTCGAGGACCTGTGGTTTGTATCAGTTTCAGAAGCAGAGTTGAACTAGATTTGGTCCGTGTGTGGAGGAAAATCAGTTCTTTTGTTCTGAGCACACTCACGTTTTCGCCTTTTTAGAGACTCTAGAAAGTAAGAGAATGCTTCTTGCTCTAAAGCAGAGTGTGTTTCATGGATGAGAACTGTGCTGTGTGTTTCTCTTCAGAAACGGAGTTAAATGCCAGGCTCTGGGTCTTCATACAAGCGAGACTTCTTTTGAGGTAAACGCAGTCACTTTTCAGCTCAAAGGAAGCTATAACATTCACAAAGCTCACACGTTTCCCGCTCTTAACTGAAAAGCATTGGATGTTCGAGGACCTGTGGTTTGTATCAGTTTCAGAAGCAGAGTTGAACTAGGTATGTTCCGTGTGTGTAGGAAACACAGTTCTTTTGTTCTGAGAACACTCACGTTTCCCGCCTTATTAGAGACCCCAGAAAGCAAGAGAATGCTTCTTGCTCTAAAGCAGAGTGTGTTTCATGGATGAGAACTGTGCTGTGTGTTTCCCTTCAGAAACGGAGTTAAATGCGAGGCTCTGGGTCTTCATACAAGCGAGACTTCGTTTGAGGTAAACGCAGTCACTTTTCAGCTCAAAGGAAGCTATAACATTCACAAAGCTCACACGTTTCCCGCTCTTAACTGAAAAGCATTGGATGTTCGAGGACCTGTGGTTTGTATCAGTTTCAGAAGCAGAGTTGAACTAGGTATGTTCCGTGTGTGTAGGAAACACAGTTCTTTTGTTCTGAGAACACTCACGTTTCCCGCCTTATTAGAGACTCCAGAAAGCAAGAGAATGCTTCTTGCTCTAAAGCAGAGTGTGTTTCATGGATGAGAACTGTGCTGTGTGTTTCCCTTCAGAAACGGAGTTAAATGCGAGGCTCTGGGTCTTCATACAAGTGAGACTTCGTTTCAGGTAAACGCAGTCACTTTTCAGCTCAAAGGAAGGTATATCATTCACAAAGCTCACACGTTTCCCACTCTTAATTGAGAAGCATTGGATGTTCGAGGACCTATGTGTGGTTTGTATCAGTTTCAGAAGCAGAGTTGAACTAGATATGTTCGGTGTGTGTAGGAAACACAGTTCTATAGTTCTGAGCACACTCAAGTTTCCCGCCTTATTAGAGTCTCTAGAAAGTAAGAGAATGCTTTTTGCTCTAAAGCAGAGTGTGTTTCATGGATGAGAACTGTGCTGTGTGTTTCCCTTCAGAAACGGAGTTAAATGCCAGGCTCTGTGTCTTCATACAAGCGAGACTTCGTTTGAGGTAAACGCAGTCACTTTTCAGCTCATAGGAAGCTATAACATTCACAAAGCTCACACGTTTCCCGCTCTTAATTGAAAATCATTGGATGTTCGAGGACCTGTGGTTTGTATCAGTTTCAGAAGCAGAGTTGAACTAGATTTGGTCCGTGTGTGGAGGAAAAACAGTTCTTTTGTTCTGAGGACACTCACGTTTTCGCCTTATTAGAGACTCTAGAAAATAAGAGAATGCGTCTTGCTCTAAAGCAGAGTGTGTTTCATGGATGAGAACTGTGCTGTGTGTTTCTCATCAGAAACGGAGTTAAATGCCAGGCCCTGGGTCTTCATACAAGCGAGACTTCGTTTCAGGTAAACGCAGTCACTTTTCAGGTCAAAGGAAGCTACATCATTCAAGAAGCTCACACATTTCTCGCTCTTAACTGAAAAGCATTGAATGTTCAAATACCTGTGGTTTGTATCAATTTCAGAAGCAGAGTTGAACTAGATAAGGTCCGTGTGTGTCAGAAACACAGTTCTTTTGTTCTGAGCACACTCAGGTTTCCTGTCTTATGAGAGAATCTAGAAAGCAAGAGAATGCTTCTTGCTCTAAAGCAGAGTGTGTTTCATGGATGAGAACTGTGCTGGGTGTTTCCCTTCAGAAATGGAGTTAAATGCCAGGCTCTGTGTCTTCCGACAAGCAAGACTTCCTTTCAGGTAAACGCTGTCACTTTTCAGCTCACAGGAAACTACATCGTTCATGAAGCTCACACGTTTCTCGCTCTTAACGGAAAAGCATTGGATGTTCGAGTACCTGTGGTTTGTATCAGTTTCAGAAGCAGAGTTGAACTAGATATGGTCCGTGTGTGTAGGAAACACAGTTCTTTTGTTCTGAGCACACTAACGTCTCCCGCCTCATTAGAGAACCTAGAAAGCAAGAGAATGCTTCTTGATCTAAAGCAGAGTGTGTTTCATGGATGAGAACTGTGCTATGTGTTTCCCTTCAGAAACGGAGTTAAATGCGAGGCTCTGGGTCTTCATACAAGTGAGACTTCGTTTCAGGTAAACGCAGTCACTTTTCAGCTCAAAGGAAGGTATATCATTCACAAAGCTCACACGTTTCCCACTCTTAATTGAGAAGCATTGGATGTTCGAGGACCTATGTGTGGTTTGTATCAGTTTCAGAAGCAGAGTTGAACTAGATATGTTCGGTGTGTGTAGGAAACACAGTTCTATAGTTCTGAGCACACTCACGTTTCCCGCCTTATTAGAGACTCTAGAAAGTAAGAGAATGCTTTTTCCTCTAAAGCAGAGTGTGTTTCATGGATGAGAACTGTGCTGTGTGTTTCCCTTCAGAAACGGAGTTAAATGCCAGGCTCTGTGTCTTCATACAAGCGAGACTTCCTTTGAGGTAAACGCAGTCACTTTTCAGCTCAAAGGAAGCTATAACATTCACAAAGCTCACACGTTTCCCGCTCTTAATTGAAAATCATTGGATGTTCGAGGACCTGTGGTTTGTATCAGTTTCAGAAGCAGAGTTGAACTAGATTTGGTCCGTGTGTGGAGGAAAAACAGTTCTTTTGTTCTGAGGACACTCACGTTTTCGCCTTATTAGAGACTCTAGAAAATAAGAGAATGCGTCTTGCTCTAAAGCAGAGTGTGTTTCATGGATGAGAACTGTGCTGTGTGTTTCTCTTCAGAAACGGAGTTAAATGCCAGGCTCTGGGTCTTCATACAAGCGAGACTTCGTTTGAGGTAAACGCAGTCACTTTTCAGCTCAAAGGAAGCTATAACATTCACAAAGCTCACACGTTTCCCGCTCTTAATTGAAAAGCATTGGATGTTCGAGGACCTGTGGTTTGTATCAGTTTCAGAAGCAGAGTTGAACTAGATATGTTCCGTGTGTTTAGGAAACACAGTTCTTTTGTTCTGAGAACACACACGTTTCCCGCCTTATTAGAGACTCCAGAAAGCAAGAGAATTCTACTTGCTCTAAAGCAGAGTGTGTTTCATGGATGAGAACTGTGCTGTGTGTTTCCCTTCAGAAAGGGAGTTTAATGCCAGGCTCTGTGTCTTCCTACGAGCAATACTGCGTTTCAGGTAAACGCAGTCACTTTTCTCCTCAAACGAAGCTACATCGTTCTCAAAGCTCACACGTTTCTTGCTCTTAACTGAAAAGCATTGGATGTTCGAGGACCTGTGGTTTGTATCAGTTTCAGAAGCAGAGTTGAACTAGATTTGGTCCGTGTGTGGAGGAAAATCAGTTCTTTTGTTCTGAGCACACTCACGTTTTCGCCTTTTTAGAGACTCTAGAAAGTAAGAGAATGCTTCTTGCTCTAAAGCAGAGTGTGTTTCATGGATGAGAACTGTGCTGTGTGTTTCTCTTCAGAAACGGAGTTAAATGCCAGGCTCTGGGTCTTCATACAAGCGAGACTTCTTTTGAGGTAAACGCAGTCACTTTTCAGCTCAAAGGAAGCTATAACATTCACAAAGCTCACACGTTTCCCGCTCTTAACTGAAAAGCATTGGATGTTCGAGGACCTGTGGTTTGTATCAGTTTCAGAAGCAGAGTTGAACTAGGTATGTTCCGTGTGTGTAGGAAACACAGTTCTTTTGTTCTGAGAACACTCACGTTTCCCGCCTTATTAGAGACCCCAGAAAGCAAGAGAATGCTTCTTGCTCTAAAGCAGAGTGTGTTTCATGGATGAGAACTGTGCTGTGTGTTTCCCTTCAGAAACGGAGTTAAATGCGAGGCTCTGGGTCTTCATACAAGCGAGACTTCGTTTGAGGTAAACGCAGTCACTTTTCAGCTCAAAGGAAGCTATAACATTCACAAAGCTCACACGTTTCCCGCTCTTAACTGAAAAGCATTGGATGTTCGAGGACCTGTGGTTTGTATCAGTTTCAGAAGCAGAGTTGAACTAGGTATGTTCCGTGTGTGTAGGAAACACAGTTCTTTTGTTCTGAGAACACTCACGTTTCCCGCCTTATTAGAGACTCCAGAAAGCAAGAGAATGCTTCTTGCTCTAAAGCAGAGTGTGTTTCATGGATGAGAACTGTGCTGTGTGTTTCCCTTCAGAAACGGAGTTAAATGCGAGGCTCTGGGTCTTCATACAAGTGAGACTTCGTTTCAGGTAAACGCAGTCACTTTTCAGCTCAAAGGAAGGTATATCATTCACAAAGCTCACACGTTTCCCACTCTTAATTGAGAAGCATTGGATGTTCGAGGACCTATGTGTGGTTTGTATCAGTTTCAGAAGCAGAGTTGAACTAGATATGTTCGGTGTGTGTAGGAAACACAGTTCTATAGTTCTGAGCACACTCAAGTTTCCCGCCTTATTAGAGTCTCTAGAAAGTAAGAGAATGCTTTTTGCTCTAAAGCAGAGTGTGTTTCATGGATGAGAACTGTGCTGTGTGTTTCCCTTCAGAAACGGAGTTAAATGCCAGGCTCTGTGTCTTCATACAAGCGAGACTTCGTTTGAGGTAAACGCAGTCACTTTTCAGCTCATAGGAAGCTATAACATTCACAAAGCTCACACGTTTCCCGCTCTTAATTGAAAATCATTGGATGTTCGAGGACCTGTGGTTTGTATCAGTTTCAGAAGCAGAGTTGAACTAGATTTGGTCCGTGTGTGGAGGAAAAACAGTTCTTTTGTTCTGAGGACACTCACGTTTTCGCCTTATTAGAGACTCTAGAAAATAAGAGAATGCGTCTTGCTCTAAAGCAGAGTGTGTTTCATGGATGAGAACTGTGCTGTGTGTTTCTCATCAGAAACGGAGTTAAATGCCAGGCCCTGGGTCTTCATACAAGCGAGACTTCGTTTGAGGTAAACGCAGTCACTTTTCAGCTCAAAGGAAGCTATAACATTCACAAAGCGCACACGTTTCCCGCTCTTAATTGAAAAGCATTGGATGTTCGAGGACCTGTGGTTTGTATCAGTTTCAGAAGCAGAGTTGAACTAGATATGTTCCGTGTGTTTAGGAAACACAGTTCTTTTGTTCTGAGAACACACACGTTTCCCGCCTTATTAGAGACTCCAGAAAGCAAGAGAATGCTTCTTGCTCTAAAGCAGAGTGTGTTTCATGGATGAGAACTGTGCTGTGTGTTTCCCTTCAGAAAGGGAGTTTAATGCCAGGCTCTGTGTCTTCCTACAAGCAAGACTTCGTTTCACGTGAATGCAGTCACTTTTCAGGTCAAAGGAAGCTACATCATTCAAGAAGCTCACACGTTTCTCACTCTTAACTGAAAAGCATTGAATGTTCGAATACCTGTGGTTTGTATCAGTTTCAGAAGCAGAGTTGAACTACATATGGTCCGGGTGTGTAGGAAACACAGTTCTTTTGTTCTGAGCACACTCACGTTTCCCGCCTTATTAGAGACTCCTGAAAGAAAGAGAATGCTTCTTGCTCTAAAGCTGAGTGTGTTTCATTGATGAGAACTGTGCTGTGTGTTTCCCTTCAGGAACGGAGTTAAATGCCAGGCTCTGGGTCTTCATACAAGTGAGACTTCGTTTCAGGTAAACGCAGTCACTTTTCAGCTCAAAGGAAGCTATATCATTCACAAAGCTCACACGTTTCCCACTCTTAATTGAGAAGCATTGGATGTTCGAGGACCTATGTGTGGTTTGTATCAGTTTCAGAAGCAGAGTTGAACTAGATATGTTCGGTGTGTGTAGGAAACACATTTCTTTTGTTCTGAGCACACTCACGTTTCCCGCCTTATTAGAGACTCCAGAAAGCAAGAGAATGCTTCTTGTTCTAAAGCAGAGTGTGTTTCATGGATGAGAACTGTGCTGTTTGTTTCCCTTCAGAAACGGAGTTTAAAGCCAGGCTTTGTGTCTTCCTACAAGCAAGACTTCGTTTCAGGTAAACGCAGTCACTTTTCAGGTCAAAGGAAGCTACATCATTCAAGAAGCTCACACATTTCTCGCTCTTAACTGAAAAGCATTGAATGTTCAAATACCTGTGGTTTGTATCAATTTCAGAAGCAGAGTTGAACTAGATATGGTCCGTGTGTGTCAGAAACACAGTTCTTTTGTTCTGAGCACACTCAGGTTTCCTGTCTTATGAGAGAATCTAGAAAGCAAGAGAATGCTTCTTGCTCTAAAGCAGAGTGTGTTTCATGGATGAGAACTGTGCTGGGTGTTTCCCTTCAGAAATGGAGTTAAATGCCAGGCTCTGTGTCTTCCGACAAGCAAGACTTCCTTTCAGGTAAACGCTGTCACTTTTCAGCTCACAGGAAGCTACATCGTTCATGAAGCTCACACGTTTCTCGCTCTTAACGGAAAAGCATTGGATGTTCGAGTACCTGTGGTTTGTATCAGTTTCAGAAGCAGAGTTGAACTAGATATGGTCCGTGTGTGTAGGAAACACAGTTCTTTTGTTCTGAGCACACTAACGTCTCCCGCCTCATTAGAGAACCTAGAAAGCAAGAGAATGCTTCTTGATCTAAAGCAGAGTGTGTTTCATGGATGAGAACTGTGCTATGTGTTTCCCTTCAGAATCGGAGTTAAATGCGAGGCTCTGGGTCTTCATACAAGTGAGACTTCGTTTCAGGTAAACGCAGTCACTTTTCAGCTCAAAGGAAGGTATATCATTCACAAAGCTCACACGTTTCCCACTCTTAATTGAGAAGCATTGGATGTTCGAGGACCTATGTGTGGTTTGTATCAGTTTCAGAAGCAGAGTTGAACTAGATTTGGTCCGTGTGTGGAGGAAAAACAGTTCTTTTGTTCTGAGCACACTCACGTTTTCGCCTTTTTAGAGACTCTAGAAAGTAAGAGAATGCTTCTTGCTCTAAAGCAGAGTGTGTTTCATGGATGAGAACTGTGCTGTGTGTTTCTCTTCAGAAACGGAGTTAAATGCCAGGCTCTGGGTCTTCATACAAGCGAGACTTCGTTTGAGGTAAACGCAGTCACTTTTCAGCTCAAAGGAAGCTATAACATTCACAAAGCTCACACGTTTCCCGCTCTTAACTGAAAAGCATTGGATGTTCGAGGACCTGTGGTTTGTATCAGTTTCAGAAGCAGAGTTGAACTAGGTATGTTCCGTGTGTGTAGGAAACACAGTTCTTTTGTTCTGAGAACACTCACGTTTCCCGCCTTATTAGAGACTCCAGAAAGCAAGAGAATGCTTCTTGCTCTAAAGCAGAGTGTGTTTCATGGATGAGAACTGTGCTGTGTGTTTCCCTTCAGAAACGGAGTTAAATGCGAGGCTCTGGGTCTTCATACAAGTGAGACTTCGTTTCAGGTAAACGCAGTCACTTTTCAGCTCAAAGGAAGGTATATCATTCACAAAGCTCACACGTTTCCCACTCTTAATTGAGAAGCATTGGATGTTCGAGGACCTATGTGTGGTTTGTATCAGTTTCAGAAGCAGAGTTGAACTAGATATGTTCGGTGTGTGTAGGAAACACAGTTCTATAGTTCTGAGCACACTCAAGTTTCCCGCCTTATTAGAGTCTCTAGAAAGTAAGAGAATGCTTTTTGCTCTAAAGCAGAGTGTGTTTCATGGATGAGAACTGTGCTGTGTGTTTCCCTTCAGAAACGGAGTTAAATGCCAGGCTCTGTGTCTTCATACAAGCGAGACTTCCTTTGAGGTAAACGCAGTCACTTTTCAGCTCATAGGAAGCTATAACATTCACAAAGCTCACACGTTTCCCGCTCTTAATTGAAAATCATTGGATGTTCGAGGACCTGTGGTTTGTATCAGTTTCAGAAGCAGAGTTGAACTAGATTTGGTCCGTGTGTGGAGGAAAAACAGTTCTTTTGTTCTGAGGACACTCACGTTTTCGCCTTATTAGAGACTCTAGAAAATAAGAGAATGCGTCTTGCTCTAAAGCAGAGTGTGTTTCATGGATGAGAACTGTGCTGTGTGTTTCTCATCAGAAACGGAGTTAAATGCCAGGCCCTGGGTCTTCATACAAGCGAGACTTCGTTTGAGGTAAACGCAGTCACTTTTCAGCTCAAAGGAAGCTATAACATTCACAAAGCGCACACGTTTCCCGCTCTTAATTGAAAAGCATTGGATGTTCGAGGACCTGTGGTTTGTATCAGTTTCAGAAGCAGAGTTGAACTAGATATGTTCCGTGTGTTTAGGAAACACAGTTCTTTTGTTCTGAGAACACACACGTTTCCCGCCTTATTAGAGACTCCAGAAAGCAAGAGAATGCTTCTTGCTCTAAAGCAGAGTGTGTTTCATGGATGAGAACTGTGCTGTGTGTTTCCCTTCAGAAAGGGAGTTTAATGCCAGGCTCTGTGTCTTCCTACAAGCAAGACTTCGTTTCACGTGAATGCAGTCACTTTTCAGGTCAAAGGAAGCTACATCATTCAAGAAGCTCACACGTTTCTCACTCTTAACTGAAAAGCATTGAATGTTCGAATACCTGTGGTTTGTATCAGTTTCAGAAGCAGAGTTGAACTACATATGGTCCGTGTGTGTAGGAAACACAGTTCTTTTGTTCTGAGCACACTCACGTTTCCCGCCTTATTAGAGACTCCTGAAAGAAAGAGAATGCTTCTTGCTCTAAAGCTGAGTGTGTTTCATTGATGAGAACTGTGCTGTGTGTTTCCCTTCAGGAACGGAGTTAAATGCCAGGCTCTGGGTCTTCATACAAGTGAGACTTCGTTTCAGGTAAACGCAGTCACTTTTCAGCTCAAAGGAAGCTATATCATTCACAAAGCTCACACGTTTCCCACTCTTAATTGAGAAGCATTGGATGTTCGAGGACCTATGTGTGGTTTGTATCAGTTTCAGAAGCAGAGTTGAACTAGATATGTTCGGTGTGTGTAGGAAACACATTTCTTTTGTTCTGAGCACACTCACGTTTCCCGCCTTATTAGAGACTCCAGAAAGCAAGAGAATGCTTCTTGCTCTAAAGCAGAGTGTGTTTCATGGATGAGAACTGTGCTGTTTGTTTCCCTTCAGAAACGGAGTTTAAAGCCAGGCTTTGTGTCTTCCTACAAGCAAGACTTCGTTTCAGGTAAACGCAGTCACTTTTCAGGTCAAAGGAAGCTACATCATTCAAGAAGCTCACACATTTCTCGCTCTTAACTGAAAAGCATTGAATGTTCAAATACCTGTGGTTTGTATCAATTTCAGAAGCAGAGTTGAACTAGATAAGGTCCGTGTGTGTCAGAAACACAGTTCTTTTGTTCTGAGCACACTCAGGTTTCCTGTCTTATGAGAGAATCTAGAAAGCAAGAGAATGCTTCTTGCTCTAAAGCAGAGTCTGTTTCATGGATGAGAACTGTGCTGGGTGTTTCCCTTCAGAAATGGAGTTAAATGCCAGGCTCTGTGTCTTCCGACAAGCAAGACTTCCTTTCAGGTAAACGCTGTCACTTTTCAGCTCACAGGAAGCTACATCGTTCATGAAGCTCACACGTTTCTCGCTCTTAACGGAAAAGCATTGGATGTTCGCGTACCTGTGGTTTGTATCAGTTTCAGAAGCAGAGTTGAACTAGATATGGTCCGTGTGTGTAGGAAACACAGTTCTTTTGTTCTGAGCACACTAACGTCTCCCGCCTCATTAGAGAACCTAGAAAGCAAGAGAATGCTTCTTGATCTAAAGCAGAGTGTGTTTCATGGATGAGAACTGTGCTGTGTGTTTCCCTTCAGAAACGGAGTTAAATGCCAGGCTCTGTGTCTTCCTACGAGTCAATACTGCGTTTCAGGTAAACGCAGTCACTTTTCTCCTCAAACGAAGCTACATCGTTCACGAAGCTCACACGTTTATTGCTCTTAACTGAAAAGCATTGGATGTTCGAGGACCTGTGGTTTGTATCAGTTTCAGAAGCAGAGTTGAACTAGATATGGTCCGTGTGTGGAGGAAAAACAGTTATTTTGTTCTGAGCACACTCACGTTTTCACCTTATTAGAGACTCTAGAAAGTAAGAGAATGCTTCTTGCTCTAAAGCAGAGTGTGTTTCATGGATGAGAACTGTGCTGTGTGTTTCCCTTCAGAAACGGAGTTAAATGCCAGGCTCTGGGTCTTCATACAAGCGAGACTTCGTTTGAGGTAAACGCAGTCACTTTTCAGCTCAAAGGAAGCTATTTCATTCACAAGGCTCACATGTTTCCCGCTCTTAATTGAAAAGCATTGGATGTTCGAGGACCTGTGGATTGTATCAGTTTCAGAGGCAGAGTTGAACTAGATATGGTCCGTGTGTGTAGGAAACACAGTTCTTTTGTTCTGAGCACACTCACGTTTCCCGCCTTATTAGAGACTCCAGAAAGCAAGAGAATGGTTCTTGCTCTAAAGCAGAGTTTGTTTCATGGATGAGAACTGTGCTGTGTGTTTCCCTTCAGAAAGGGAGTTTAATGCCAGGCTCTGTGTCTTCCTACAAGCAAGACTTCGTTTCACGTAAACGCAGTCACTTTTCAGGTCAAAGGAAGCTGCATCATTCAAGAAGCTCACATGTTTCTTTCTTTTAACTGAAAAGCATTGAATGTTCGAATACCTGTGGTTTGTATCAGTTTCAGAAGCAGAGTTGAACTAGATATTATCCGTGTGTGATGGGAAACACAGTTCATTTGTTCTGAGCACACTCACGTTTCCTGTCTTATTAGAGGATCTAGAAAGCAAGAGAATGCTTCTTGCTCTAAAGCAGAGTGTGTTTCATGGATGAGAACTGTGCTGTGTGTTTCCCTTCAGAAAGGGAGTTTAATGCCAGGCTTTGTGTCTTCCTACAAGCAAGACTTCGTTACACGTAAACGCAGTCACTTTTCAGGTCAAAGGAAGCTACATCATTCAAGAAGCTCACACGTTTCTCGCTCTTAACTGAAAAGCATTGAATGTTCGAATACCTGTGGTTTGTATCAGTTTCAGAAGCAGAGTTGAACTAGATATGTTCGGTGTGTGTAGGAAACACAGTTCTTTAGTTCTGAGCACACTCACGTTTCCTGCCTTATTAGAGACACTAGAAAGTAAGAGAATGCTTCTTGTTCTAAAGCAGAGTGTGTTTCATGGATGAGAACTGTGCTGTGTGTTTCCCTTCAGAAACAGAGTTAAATGCCAGGCTCTGGGTCTTCATACAAGCGAGACTTCGTTTCAGGTAAACGCAGTCACTTTTCAGCTCAAGGGAAGCTATATCATTCACAAAGCTCACACGTTTCCCGCTCTTAATTGAAAAGCATTGGGTGTTCGAGGACCTGTGGTTTGTATCAGTTTCAGAAGCAGAGTTGAATTAGATATGTTCGGTCTGTGTAGGAAACACAGTTCTTTTGTTCTGAGCACACACACGTTTCCCGCCTTATTAGAGACTCCAGAAAGCAAGAGAATGCTTCTTGCTCTAAAGCAGAGTGTGTTTCATGGATGAGAACTGTGCTGTGTGTTTCCCTTCAGAAAGGGAGTTTAATGCCAGGCTTTGTGTCTTCCTACAAGCAAGACTTCGTTACACGTAAACGCAGTCACTTTTCAGGTCAAAGGAAGCTACATCATTCAAGAAGCTCACACGTTTCTCGCTCTTAACTGAAAAGCATTGAATGTTCAAATACCTGTGGTTTGTATCAGTTTCAGAAGCAGAGTTGAACTAGATATGGTCCGTGTGTGTCGGAAACACAGTTCTTTTGTTCTGAGCACACTCACGTTTCCTGTCTTACGAGAGAATCTAGAAAGCAAGAGAATGCTTCTTGCTCTAAAGCAGAGTGTGTTTCATGGATGAGAACTGTGCTGTGTGTTTCCCTTCAGAAACGGAGTTAAATTCCAGGCTCTGTGTCTTCCTACAATCAATACTGCGTTTCAGGTAAACGCAGTCACTTTTCTCCTCAAATGATGCTACATCGTTCACGAAGCTCACACGTTTCTTGCTCTTAACTGAAAAGCATTGGATGTTCGAGGACCTGTGGTTTGTATCAGTTTCAGAAGCAGAGTTGAACTAGATATGGTCCGTGTGTGTAGGAAACCGAGTTCTTTTGTTCTGAGCACACTCACGTTTCCCGCCTTATTAGAGACTCCTGAAAGCAAGAGAATGCTTCTTGCTCTAAAGCAGAGTGTGTTTCATGGATGAGAACTGTGCTGTGTGTTTCCCTTCAGAAACGGAGTTAAATGCCAAGATCTGGGTCTTCATACAAGCAAGACTTCGTTTCAGGTAAACGCAGTCACTTTTCAGCTCAAAGGAAGCTATATCATTCATAAAGCTCACACGTTTCCCACTCTTAATTGAAAAGCATTGGATGTTCGAGGACCTATGTGTGGTTTGTATCAGTTTCAGAAGCAGAGTTGAACTAGATATGTTCGGTGTGTGTAGGAAACACAGTTCTTTAGTTCTGAGCACACTCACGTTTCCCGCCTTATTAGAGACACTAGAAAGTAAGAGAATGCTTCTTGCTCTAAAGCAGAGTGTGTTTCATGGATGAGAACTGTGCTGTGTGTTTCCCTTCAGAAACGGAGTTAAATGCCAGGCTCTGGGTCTTCATACAAGCGAGACTTCGTTTCAGGTAAACGCAGTCACTTTTCAGCTCAAGGGAAGCTATATCATTCACAAAGCTCACACGTTTCCCGCTCTTAATTGAAAAGCATTGGGTGTTCGAGGACCTGTGGTTTGTATCAGTTTCAGAAGCAGAGTTGAACTAGATATGTTCGGTCTGTCTAGGAAACACAGTTCTTTTGTTCTGAGCACACACACGTTTCCCGCCTTATTAGAGACTCCAGAAAGCAAGAGAATGCTTCTTGCTCTAAAGCAGAGTGTGTTTCATGGATGAGAACTGTGCTGTGTGTTTCCCTTCAGAAAGGGAGTTTAATGCCAGGCTTTGTGTCTTCCTACAAGCAAGACTTCGTTACACGTAAACGCAGTCACTTTTCAGGTCAAAGGAAGCTACATCATTCAAGAAGCTCACACGTTTCTCGCTCTTAACTGAAAAGCATTGAATGTTCAAATACCTGTGGTTTGTATCAGTTTCAGAAGCAGAGTTGAACTAGATATGGTCCGTGTGTGTCGGAAACACAGTTCTTTTGTTCTGAGCACACTCACGTTTCCTGTCTTATGAGAGAATCTAGAAAGCAAGAGAATGCTTCTTGCTCTAAAGCAGAGTGTGTTTCATGGATGAGAACTGTGCTGTGTGTTTCCCTTCAGAAACGGAGTTAAATGCCAGGCTCTGTGTCTTCCTACAAGCAATACTGCGTTTCAGGTAAACGCAGTCACTTTTCTACTCAAACGAAGCTACATCGTTCACGAAGCTCACACGTTTCTTGCTCTTAACTGAAAAGCATTGGATGTTCGAGGACCTGTGGTTTGTATCAGTTTCAGAAGCAGAGTTGAACTAGATATGGTCCGTGTGGAGAGGAAAAACAGTTCTTTTGTTCTGAGCACACTCACGTTTTCGCCTTATTAGAGACTCTAGAAAGTAAGAGAATGCTTCTTGCTCTAAAGCAGAGTGTGTTTCATGGATGAGAACTGTACTGTGTGTTTCCCTTCAGAAAGCGAGTTAAATGCCAGGCTCTGGGTCTTCATACAAGCGAGACTTCGTTTGAGGTAAACGCAGTCACTTTTCAGCTCAAAGGAAGCTATAACATTCACAAAGCTCACACGTTTCCCGCTCTTAATTGAAAAGCATTGGATGTTGGAGGACCTGTGGTTTGTATCAGTTTCAGAAGCAGAGTTGAACTAGATATGGTCCGTGTGTGTAGGAAACACAGTTCTTTTGTTCTGAGCACACTCACGTTTCCCGCCTTATTAGAGACTCCAGAAAGCAAGAGAATGCTTCTTGCTCTAAAGCAGAGTTTGTTTCATGGATGAGAACTGTGCTGTGTGTTTCCCTTCAGAAAGGGAGTTTAATGCCAGGATCTGTGTCTTCCTACAAGCAAGACTTCGTTTCACGTAAACGCAGTCACTTTTCAGGTCAAAGGAAGCTACATCATTCAAGAAGCTCACACGTTTCTTGCTCTTAACTGAAAAGCATTGAATGTTCGAATACCTGTGGTATGTATCAGTTTCAGAAGCAGAGTTGAACTAGATATGGTCCGTGTGTGATGGGAAACACAGTTCATTTGTTCTGAGCACACTCACGTTTCCTGTCTTATTAGAGAATCTAGAAAGCAAGAGAATGCTTCTTGCTCTAAAGCAGAGTGTGTTTCATTGATGAGAACTGTGCTGTGTGTTTCCCTTCAGAAACGGAGTTAAATGCCAGGCTCTGTGTCTTCCTACAAGCAAGACTTGGTTTCAGGTAAACGCTGTCACTTTTCAGCTCACAGGAAGCTACATCGTTCATGAAGCTCACACGTTTCTCAATCTTAACCAAAAAGCATTGGATGTTCGAGTACCTGTGGTTTGTATCAGTATCAGAAGCAGAGTTGAACTAGATATGGTCCGTGTGTGTACGAAACACAGTTCTTTTGTTCTGAGCACACTCACGTCTCCAGCCTTATCAGAGACCCTAGAAAGCAAGAGAATGGTTCTTGCTCTAAAGCAGAGTGTGTTTCATGGATGAGAACTGTGCTGTGTGTTTCCCTTCAGAAACGGAGTTAAATGCCAGGCTCTGTGTCTTCCTACAAGCAAGAGTGCGTTTCAGGTAAACGCAGTCACTTTTCTCCTCAAACGAAGCTACATCGTTCACGAAGCTCACACGTTTCTTGCTCTTAAGTGAAAAGCATTGGATGTTTGAGGACCTGTGGTTTGTATCAGTTTCAGAAGCAGAGTTGAACTAGATATGGTCCGTGTGTGTAGGAAACACAGTTCTTTTGTTCTGAGCACACTCACGTTTCCCGCCTTATTAGAGACTCCAGAAAGCAAGAGAATGCTTCTTGCTCTAAAGCAGAGTGTGTTTCATGGATGAGAACTGTGCTGTGTGTTTCCCTTCAGAAACGGAGTTAAATGCCAGGCTCTGTGTCTTCCTACAAGCAAGACTTCGTTACACGTAAACGCAGTCACTTTTCAGGTCAAAGGAAGCTACATCATTCAAGAAGCTCACACGTTTCTTGCTCTTAACTGAAAAGCATTGAATGTTCAAATACGTGTGGTTTGTATCAGTTTCAGAAGCAGAGTTGAACTAGATATGGTCCGTGTGTGATGGGAAACACAGTTCTTTTGTTATGAGCACACTCACGTTTCCTGTCTTATGAGAGAATCTAGAAAGCAAGAGAATGCTTCTTGCTCTAAAGCAGAGTGTGTTTCATGGATGAGAACTGTGCTGTGTGTTTCCCTTCAGAAACGGAGTTAAATGCCAGGCTCTGTGTCTTCCTACAAGCAATACTGCGTTTCAGGTAAACGCAGTCACTTTTCTCCTCAAACGAAGCTACATCGTTCACGAAGCTCACACGTTTCTTGCTATTAACTGAAAAGCATTGGATGTTCGAGGACCTGTGGTTTGTATCAGTTTCAGAAGCAGAGTTGAACTAGATATGGTCCGTGTGGAGAGGAAAAACAGTTCTTTTGTTCTGAGCACACTCACGTTTTCGCCTTATTAGAGACTCTAGAAAGTAAGAGAATGCTTCTTGCTCTAAAGCAGAGTGTGTTTCATGGATGAGAACTGTACTGTGTGTTTCCCTTCAGAAAGCGAGTTAAATGCCAGGCTCTGGGTGTTCATACAAGCGATACTTCGTTTGAGGTAAACGCAGTCACTTTTCAGCTCAAAGGAAGCTATATCATTCACAAAGCTCACATGTTTCCCGCTCTTAATTGAAAAGCATTGGATGTTGCAGGACCTGTGGTTTGTATCAGTTTCCGAAGCACAGTTGAACTAGATATCGTCCGTGTGTGTAGGAAACACAGTTCTTTTGTTCTGAGCACACTCACGTTTCCCGCCTTATTAGAGACTCCAGAAAGCAAGAGAATGCTTCTTGCTCTAAAGCAGAGTTTGTTTCATGGATGAGAACTGTGCTGTGTGTTTCCCTTCAGAAAGGGAGTTTAATGCCAGGCTCTGTGTCTTTCTACAAGCAAGACTTCGTTTCACGTAAACGCAGTCACTTTTCAGGTCAAAGGAAGCTACATCATTCAAGAAGCTCACATGTTTCTTGCTCTTAACTGAAAAGCATTGAATGTTCGAATACCTGTGTTTTGTATGAGTTTCAGAAGCAGAGTTGAACTAGATATGTTCGGTGTGTGTAGGAAACACAGTTCTTTTGTTCTGAGCACACTCACATTTCCCGCTTTATTAGAGACTCTAGAAAGTAATAGAATGCTTCTTGATCTAAAGCAGAGTGTGTTTCATGGATGAGAACTGTGCTGTGTGTTTCCCTTCAGAAACGGAGTTAAATGCCAGGCTCTGTGTCTTCCTACAAGCAAGACTTGGTTTCAGGTAAACGCTGTCACTTTTCAGCTCACAGGAAGCTACATCGTTCATGAAGCTCACACGTTTCTCAATCTTAACCGAAAAGCATTGGATGTTCGAGTACCTGTGGTTTGTATCAGTATCAGAAGCAGAGTTGAACTAGATATGGTCCGTGTGTGTACGAAACACAGTTCTTTTGTTCTGAGCACACTCACGTCTCCAGCCTTATCAGAGACCCTAGAAAGCAAGAGAATGGTTCTTGCTCTAAAGCAGAGTGTGTTTCATGGATGAGAACTGTGCTGTGTGTTTCCCTTCAGAAACGGAGTTAAATGCCAGGCTCTGTGTCTTCCTACAAGCAAGAGTGCGTTTCAGGTAAACGCAGTCACTTTTCTCCTCAAACGAAGCTACATCGTTCACGAAGCTCACACGTTTCTTGCTCTTAAGTGAAAAGCATTGGATGTTTGAGGACCTGTGGTTTGTATCAGTTTCAGAAGCAGAGTTGAACTAGATATGGTCCGTGTGTGTAGGAAACACAGTTCTTTTGTTCTGAGCACACTCACGTTTCCCGCCTTATTAGAGACTCCAGAAAGCAAGAGAATGCTTCTTGCTCTAAAGCAGAGTGTGTTTCATGGATGAGAACTGTGCTGTGTGTTTCCCTTCAGAAACGGAGTTAAATGCCAGGCTCTGTGTCTTCCTACAAGCAAGACTTCGTTACACGTAAACGCAGTCACTTTTCAGGTCAAAGGAAGCTACATCATTCAAGAAGCTCACACGTTTCTTGCTCTTAACTGAAAAGCATTGAATGTTCAAATACGTGTGGTTTGTATCAGTTTCAGAAGCAGAGTTGAACTAGATATGGTCCGTGTGTGATGGGAAACACAGTTCTTTTGTTATGAGCACACTCACGTTTCCTGTCTTATGAGAGAATCTAGAAAGCAAGAGAATGCTTCTTGCTCTAAAGCAGAGTGTGTTTCATGGATGAGAACTGTGCTGTGTGTTTCCCTTCAGAAACGGAGTTAAATGCCAGGCTCTGTGTCTTCCTACAAGCAATACTGCGTTTCAGGTAAACGCAGTCACTTTTCTCCTCAAACGAAGCTACATCGTTCACGAAGCTCACACGTTTCTTGCTATTAACTGAAAAGCATTGGATGTTCGAGGACCTGTGGTTTGTATCAGTTTCAGAAGCAGAGTTGAACTAGATATGGTCCGTGTGGAGAGGAAAAACAGTTCTTTTGTTCTGAGCACACTCACGTTTTCGCCTTATTAGAGACTCTAGAAAGTAAGAGAATGCTTCTTGCTCTAAAGCAGAGTGTGTTTCATGGATGAGAACTGTACTGTGTGTTTCCCTTCAGAAAGCGAGTTAAATGCCAGGCTCTGGGTGTTCATACAAGCGATACTTCGTTTGAGGTAAACGCAGTCACTTTTCAGCTCAAAGGAAGCTATATCATTCACAAAGCTCACATGTTTCCCGCTCTTAATTGAAAAGCATTGGATGTTGCAGGACCTGTGGTTTGTATCAGTTTCCGAAGCACAGTTGAACTAGATATCGTCCGTGTGTGTAGGAAACACAGTTCTTTTGTTCTGAGCACACTCACGTTTCCCGCCTTATTAGAGACTCCAGAAAGCAAGAGAATGCTTCTTGCTCTAAAGCAGAGTTTGTTTCATGGATGAGAACTGTGCTGTGTGTTTCCCTTCAGAAAGGGAGTTTAATGCCAGGCTCTGTGTCTTTCTACAAGCAAGACTTCGTTTCACGTAAACGCAGTCACTTTTCAGGTCAAAGGAAGCTACATCATTCAAGAAGCTCACATGTTTCTTGCTCTTAACTGAAAAGCATTGAATGTTCGAATACCTGTGTTTTGTATGAGTTTCAGAAGCAGAGTTGAACTAGATATGTTCGGTGTGTGTAGGAAACACAGTTCTTTTGTTCTGAGCACACTCACATTTCCCGCCTTATTAGAGACTCTAGAAAGTAATAGAATGCTTCTTGATCTAAAGCAGAGTGTGTTTCATGGATGAGAACTGTGCTGTGTGTTTCCCTTCAGAAACGGAGTTAAATGCCAGGCTCTGGGTCTTCATACAAGCGAGACTTCGTTGCAGGTAAACGCAGTCACTTTTCAGCTCAAAGGAAGCTATATCATTCACAAAGCTCACACGTTTCCCGCTCTTAATTGAAAAGCATTGGATGTTCGAGGACCTGTGGTTTGTATCAGTTTCCGAAGCAGAGTTGAACTAGATATGTTCGGTGTGTGTAGGAAACACAGTTCTTTAGTTCTGAGCACACTCACGTTTCCCGCCGTATTAGAGACACTAGAAAGTAAGAGAATGCTTCTTGCTCTAAAGCAGAGTGTGTTTCGTGGATGAGAACTGTGCTGTGTGTTTCCCTTCAGAAACGGAGTTAAATGCCAGGCTCTGGGTCTTCATACAAGCGAGACTTCGTTTCAGGTAAACGCAGTCATTTTTCAGCTCAAAGGAAGCTATATAATTCACAAAGCTCACACGTTTCCCGCTCTTAATTGAAAAGCATTGGGTGTTCGAGGACCTGTGGTTTGTATCAGTTTCAGAAGCAGAGTTGAACTAGATATGTTCGGTGTGTGTAGGAAACACAGTTCTTTTGTCTGAGCACACACACGTTTCCCGCCTTATTAGAGACTCCAGAAAGCAAGAGAATGCTTCTTGCTCTAAAGCAGAGTGTGTTTCATGGATGAGAACTGTGCTGTGTGTTTCCCTTCAGAATCGGAGTTAAATGCCAGGCTCTGTGTCTTCCTACAAGCAATACTGCGTTTCAGGTAAACGCAGTCACTTTTCAGCTCAAAGGAAGCTACATCATTCACGAAGCTCACTCGTTTCTTGCTCTTAACTGAAAAGCATTGGATGTTCGAGGACCTGCGGTTTGTATCAGTTTCAGAAGCAGAGTTGAACTAGATATGTTCGGTGTGTGTAGGAAACACAATTCTATTGTTCTGAGCACACTCACGTTTCCCGCCTTATTAGAGACTCCAGAAAGCAAGAGAATGCTTCTTCCTCTATAGCAGAGTGTGTTTCATGGATGAGAACTGTGCAGTGTGTTTCCCTTCAGAAAGGGAGTTTAATGCCAGGCTTTGTGTCTTCCTACAAGCAAGACTTCGTTACACGTAAACGCAGTCACTTTTCAGGTCAAAGGAAGCTACATCATTCAAGAAGCTCACACGTTTCTCGCTCTTAACTGAAAAGCATTGAATGTTCAAATACCTGTGGTTTGTATCAGTTTCAGAAGCAGAGTTGAACTAGATATGGTCCGTGTGTGTGGGAAACACAGTTCTTTTGTTCTGAGCACACTCACGTTTCCTGTCTTATGAGAGAATCTAGAAAGCAAGAGAATGCTTCTTGCTCTAAAGCAGAGTGTGTTTCATGGAAGAGAACTGTGCTGTGTGTTTCCCTTCAGAAACGGAGTTAAATGCCAGGCTCTGTGTCTTCCTACAAGCAAGAGTGCATTTCAGGTAAACGCAGTCACTTTTCAGCTCAAAGGAAGCTACATCGTTCACGAAGCTCACTCGTTTCTTGCTCTTAACTGAAAAGCATTGAATGTTCGAATACCTGTGGCTTTTATCAGTTTCAGAAGCAGAGTTGAACTAGATATGGTCCGTGTGTGTAGGAAACACAGTTCTTTTGTTCTGAGCACACTCACGTTTCCCGCCTTATTAGAGACTCCTGAAAGCAAGAGAATGCTTCTTGCTCTAAAGCAGAGTGTGTTTCATGGAGGAGAACTGTGCTGTGTGTTTCCCTTCAGAAACGGAGTTAAATGCCAGGCTCTGGGTCTTCATACAAGCGAGACTTCGTTTCAGGTAAACGCAGTCACTTTTCAGCTCAAAGGAAGCTATATTATTCATAAAGCTCACACGTTTCCCACACTTAATTGAAAAGCATTGGATGTTCGAGGACCTATGTGTGGTTTGTATCAGTTTCAGAAGCAGAGTTGAACTAGATATGTTCGGTGTGTGTAGGAAACACAGTTCTTTAGTTCTGAGCACACTCACGTTTCCCGCCGTATTAGAGACACTAGAAAGTAAGAGAATGCTTCTTGCTCTAAAGCAGAGTGTGTTTCATGGATGAGAACTGTGCTGTGTGTTTCCCTTCAGAAACGGAGTTAAATGTCAGGCTCTGGGTCTTCATACAAGCGAGACTTCGTTTCAGGTAAACGCAGTCATTTTTCAGCTCAAAGGAAGCTATATAATTCACAAAGCTCACACGTTTCCCGCTCTTAATTGAAAAGCATTGGGTGTTCGAGGACCTGTGGTTTGTATCAGTTTCAGAAGCAGAGTTGAACTAGATATGTTCGGTGTGTGTAGGAAACACAGTTCTTTTGTCTGAGCACACACACGTTTCCCGCCTTATTAGAGACTCCAGAAAGCAAGAGAATGCTTCTTGCTCTAAAGCAGAGTGTGTTTCATGGATGAGAACTGTGCTGTGTGTTTCCCTTCAGAAACGGAGTTAAATGCCAGGCTCTGTGTCTTCCTACAAGCAATACTGCGTTTCAGGTAAACGCAGTCACTTTTCTCCTCAAACGAAGCTACATCGTTCACGAAGCTCACACGTTTCTTGCTCTTAACTGAAAAGCATTGGATGTTCGAGGACCTGTGGTTTGTATCAGTTTCAGAAGCAGAGTTGAACTAGATATGGTCCGTGTGTAGAGGAAAAACAGTTCTTTTGTTCTGAGCACACTCACGTTTTCGCCTTATTAGAGACTTAGAAAGTAAGAGAATGCTTCTTGCTCTAAAGCAGAGTGTGTTTCATGGATGAGAACTGTACTGTGTGTTTCCCTTCAGAAAGGGAGTTAAATGCCAGGCTCTGGGTGTTCATACAAGCGAGACTTCGTTTGAGGTAAACGCAGTCACTTTTCTCCTCAAACGAAGCTACATCGTTCACGAAGCTCACACGTTTCTTGCTCTTAAGTGAAAAGCATTGGATGTTCGAGAACCTGTGGTTTGTATCAGTTTCAGAAGCAGAGTTGAACTAGATATGGTCCGTGTGTGTAGGAAACACAGTTCTTTTGTTCTGAGCACACTCACGTTTCCCGCCTTATTAGAGACTCCAGAAAGCAAGAGAATGCTTCTTGCTCTAAAGCAGAGTTTGTTTCATGGATGAGAACTGTGCTGTGTTTCCCTTCAGAAAGGGAGTTTTATGCCAGGCTCTGTGTCTTCCTACAAGCAAGACATCGTTTCACGTAAACGCAGTCACTTTTCAGGTCAAAGGAAGCTACATCATTCAAGAAGCTCACATGTTTCTTGCTCTTAACTGAAAAGCATTGAAAGTTTGAATACCTGTGTTTTGTATGAGTTTCAGAAGCAGAGTTGAACTAGATATGGTCCGTGTGTGATGGGAAACACAGTTCATTTGTTCTGAGCACACTCACGTTTCCTGTCTTATTAGAGAATCTAGAAAGCAAGAGAATGCTTCTTGCTCTAAAGCAGAGTGTGTTTCATTGATGAGAACTGTGCTGTGTGTTTCCCTTCAGAAACGGAGTTAAATGCCAGGCTCTGTGTCTTCCTACAAGCAAGACTTGGTTTCAGGTAAACGCTGTCACTTTTCAGCTCACAGGAAGCTACATCGTTCATGAAGCTCACACGTTTCTCAATCTTAACGGAAAAGCATTGGATGTTCGAGTACCTGTGGTTTGTATCAGTATCAGAAGCAGAGTTGAACTAGATATGGTCCGTGTGTGTACGAAACACAGTTCTTTTGTTCTGAGCACACTCAGGTCTCCAGCCTTATCAGAGACCCTAGAAAGCAAGAGAATGCTTCTTGCTCTAAAGCAGAGTGTGTTTCATGGATGAGAACTGTGCTGTGTGTTTCCCTTCAGAAACGGAGTTAAATGCCAGGCTCTGTGTCTTCCTACAAGCAAGAGTGCGTTTCAGGTAAATGCAGTCACTTTTCAGCTCAAAGGAAGCTACATCGTTCACGAAGCTCACTCGTTTCTTGCTCTTAACTGAAAAGCATTGGATGTTCGAGGACCTGCGGTTTGTATCAGTTTCAGAAGCAGACTTGAACTAGATATGGTCCGTGTGTGATGGGAAACACAGTTCATTTGTTCTGAGCACACTCACGTTTCCTGTCTTATTAGAGGATCTAGAAAGCAAGAGAATGCTTCTTGCTCTAAAGCAGAGTGTGTTTCATGGATGAGAACTGTGCTGTGTGTTTCCCTTCAGAATCGGAGTTAAATGCCAGTCTCTGTGTCTTCCTACAAGCAATACTGTGTTTCAGGTAAACGCAGTCACTTTTCAGCTCAAAGGAAGCTACATCGTTGACGAAGCTCACTCGTTTCTTGCTCTTAACTGAAAAGCATTGGATGTTCGAGGACCTGCGGTTTGTATCAGTTTCAGAAGCAGAGTTGAACTAGATATGTTCGGTGTGTGTAGGAAACACAATTCTTTTGTTCTGAGCACACTCACGTTTCCCGCCTTATTAGAGACTCCAGAAAGCAAGAGAATGCTTCTTCCTCTAAAGCAGAGTGTGTTTCATGGATGAGAACTGTGCTGTGTGTTTCCCTTCAGAAAGGGAGTTTAATGCCAGGCTCTGTGTCTTCCTACAAGCAAGACATCGTTTCACGTAAACGCAGTCACTTTTCAGGTCAAAGGAAGCTACATCATTCAAGAAGCTCACATGTTTCTTGCTCTTAACTGAAAAGCATTGAAAGTTTGAATACCTGTGTTTTGTATGAGTTTCAGAAGCAGAGTTGAACTAGATATGGTCCGTGTGTGATGGGAAACACAGTTCATTTGTTCTGAGCACACTCACGTTTCCTGTCTTATTAGAGAATCTAGAAAGCAAGAGAATGCTTCTTGCTCTAAAGCAGAGTGTGTTTCATTGATGAGAACTGTGCTGTGTGTTTCCCTTCAGAAACGGAGTTAAATGCCAGGCTCTGTGTCTTCCTACAAGCAAGACTTGGTTTCAGGTAAACGCTGTCACTTTTCAGCTCACAGGAAGCTACATCGTTCATGAAGCTCACACGTTTCTCAATCTTAACGGAAAAGCATTGGATGTTCGAGTACCTGTGGTTTGTATCAGTATCAGAAGCAGAGTTGAACTAGATATGGTCCGTGTGTGTACGAAACACAGTTCTTTTGTTCTGAGCACACTCAGGTCTCCAGCCTTATCAGAGACCCTAGAAAGCAAGAGAATGCTTCTTGCTCTAAAGCAGAGTGTGTTTCATGGATGAGAACTGTGCTGTGTGTTTCCCTTCAGAAACGGAGTTAAATGCCAGGCTCTGTGTCTTCCTACAAGCAAGAGTGCGTTTCAGGTAAATGCAGTCACTTTTCAGCTCAAAGGAAGCTACATCGTTCACGAAGCTCACTCGTTTCTTGCTCTTAACTGAAAAGCATTGGATGTTCGAGGACCTGCGGTTTGTATCAGTTTCAGAAGCAGACTTGAACTAGATATGGTCCGTGTGTGATGGGAAACACAGTTCATTTGTTCTGAGCACACTCACGTTTCCTGTCTTATTAGAGGATCTAGAAAGCAAGAGAATGCTTCTTGCTCTAAAGCAGAGTGTGTTTCATGGATGAGAACTGTGCTGTGTGTTTCCCTTCAGAATCGGAGTTAAATGCCAGTCTCTGTGTCTTCCTACAAGCAATACTGCGTTTCAGGTAAACGCAGTCACTTTTCAGCTCAAAGGAAGCTACATCGTTGACGAAGCTCACTCGTTTCTTGCTCTTAACTGAAAAGCATTGGATGTTCGAGGACCTGCGGTTTGTATCAGTTTCAGAAGCAGAGTTGAACTAGATATGTTCGGTGTGTGTAGGAAACACAATTCTTTTGTTCTGAGCACACTCACGTTTCCCGCCTTATTAGAGACTCCAGAAAGCAAGAGAATGCTTCTTCCTCTAAAGCAGAGTGTGTTTCATGGATGAGAACTGTGCTGTGTGTTTCCCTTCAGAAAGGGAGTTTAATGCCAGGCTCTGTGTCTTCCTACAAGCAAGACATCGTTTCACGTAAACGCAGTCACTTTTCAGGTCAAAGGAAGCTACATCATTCAAGAAGCTCACATGTTTCTTGCTCTTAACTGAAAAGCATTGAAAGTTTGAATACCTGTGTTTTGTATGAGTTTCAGAAGCAGAGTTGAACTAGATATGGTCCGTGTGTGATGGGAAACACAGTTCATTTGTTCTGAGCACACTCACGTTTCCTGTCTTATTAGAGAATCTAGAAAGCAAGAGAATGCTTCTTGCTCTAAAGCAGAGTGTGTTTCATTGATGAGAACTGTGCTGTGTGTTTCCCTTCAGAAACGGAGTTAAATGCCAGGCTCTGTGTCTTCCTACAAGCAAGACTTGGTTTCAGGTAAACGCTGTCACTTTTCAGCTCACAGGAAGCTACATCGTTCATGAAGCTCACACGTTTCTCAATCTTAACGGAAAAGCATTGGATGTTCGAGTACCTGTGGTTTGTATCAGTATCAGAAGCAGAGTTGAACTAGATATGGTCCGTGTGTGTACGAAACACAGTTCTTTTGTTCTGAGCACACTCAGGTCTCCAGCCTTATCAGAGACCCTAGAAAGCAAGAGAATGCTTCTTGCTCTAAAGCAGAGTGTGTTTCATGGATGAGAACTGTGCTGTGTGTTTCCCTTCAGAAACGGAGTTAAATGCCAGGCTCTGTGTCTTCCTACAAGCAAGAGTGCGTTTCAGGTAAATGCAGTCACTTTTCAGCTCAAAGGAAGCTACATCGTTCACGAAGCTCACTCGTTTCTTGCTCTTAACTGAAAAGCATTGGATGTTCGAGGACCTGCGGTTTGTATCAGTTTCAGAAGCAGACTTGAACTAGATATGGTCCGTGTGTGATGGGAAACACAGTTCATTTGTTCTGAGCACACTCACGTTTCCTGTCTTATTAGAGGATCTAGAAAGCAAGAGAATGCTTCTTGCTCTAAAGCAGAGTGTGTTTCATGGATGAGAACTGTGCTGTGTGTTTCCCTTCAGAATCGGAGTTAAATGCCAGTCTCTGTGTCTTCCTACAAGCAATACTGCGTTTCAGGTAAACGCAGTCACTTTTCAGCTCAAAGGAAGCTACATCGTTGACGAAGCTCACTCGTTTCTTGCTCTTAACTGAAAAGCATTGGATGTTCGAGGACCTGCGGTTTGTATCAGTTTCAGAAGCAGAGTTGAACTAGATATGTTCGGTGTGTGTAGGAAACACAATTCTTTTGTTCTGAGCACACTCACGTTTCCCGCCTTATTAGAGACTCCAGAAAGCAAGAGAATGCTTCTTCCTCTAAAGCAGAGTGTGTTTCATGGATGAGAACTGTGCTGTGTGTTTCCCTTCAGAAAGGGAGTTTAATGCCAGGCTCTGTGTCTTCCTACAAGCAAGACATCGTTTCACGTAAACGCAGTCACTTTTCAGGTCAAAGGAAGCTACATCATTCAAGAAGCTCACATGTTTCTTGCTCTTAACTGAAAAGCATTGAAAGTTCGAATACCTGTGGTTTGTATCAGTTTCAGAAGCAGAGTTGAACTAGATATGGTCCGTGTGTGATGGGAAACACAGTTCATTTGTTCTGAGCACACTCACGTTTCCTGTCTTATTAGAGAATCTAGAAAGCAAGAGAATGCTTCTTGCTCTAAAGCAGAGTGTGTTTCATTGATGAGAACTGTGCTGTGTGTTTCCCTTCAGAAACGGAGTTAAATGCCAGGCTCTGTGTCTTCCTACAAGCAAGACTTGGTTTCAGGTAAACGCTGTCACTTTTCAGCTCACAGGAAGCTACATCGTTCATGAAGCTCACACGTTTCTCAATCTTAACGGAAAAGCATTGGATGTTCGAGTACCTGTGGTTTGTATCAGTATCAGAAGCAGAGTTGAACTAGATACGGTCCGTGTGTGTACGAAACACAGTTCTTTTGTTCTGAGCACACTCAGGTCTCCAGCCTTATCAGAGACCCTAGAAAGCAAGAGAATGCTTCTTGCTCTAAAGCAGAGTGTGTTTCATGGATGAGAACTGTGCTGTGTGTTTCCCTTCAGAAACGGAGTTAAATGCCAGGCTCTGTGTCTTCCTACAAGGAAGAGTGCATTTCAGGTAAATGCAGTCACTTTTCAGCTCAAAGGAAGCTACATCGTTCACGAAGCTCACTCGTTTCTTGCTCTTAACTGAAAAGCATTGGATGTTCGAGGACCTGCGGTTTGTATCAGTTTCAGAAGCAGAGTTGAACTAGATATGGTCCGTGTGTGATGGGAAACACAGTTCATTTGTTCTGAGCACACTCACGTTTCCTGTCTTATTAGAGGATCTAGAAAGCAAGAGAATGCTTCTTGCTCTAAAGCAGAGTGTGTTTCATGGATGAGAACTGTGCTGTGTGTTTCCCTTCAGAATCGGAGTTAAATGCCAGGCTCTGTGTCTTCCTACAAGCAATACTGCGTTTCAGGTAAATGCAGTCACTTTTCAGCTCAAAGTAAGCTACATTGTTCACGAAGCTCACTCGTTTCTTGCTCTTAACTGAAAAGCATTGGATGTTCGAGGACCTGCGGTTTGTATCAGTTTCAGAAGCAGAGTTGAACTAGATATGTTCGGTGTGTGTAGGAAACACAGTTCTTTTGTCTGAGCACACACACGTTTCCCGCCTTATTAGAGACTCCAGAAAGCAAGAGAATGCTTCTTGCTCTAAAGCAGAGTGTGTTTCATGGATGAGAACTGTGCTGTGTGTTTCCCTTCAGAATCGGAGTTAAATGCCAGGCTCTGTGTCTTCCTACAAGCAATACTGCGTTTCAGGTAAACGCAGTCACTTTTCAGCTCAAAGGAAGCTACATCGTTCACGAAGCTCACTCGTTTCTTGCTCTTAACTGAAAAGCATTGGATGTTCGAGGACCTGCGGTTTGTATCAGTTTCAGAAGCAGAGTTGAACTAGATATGTTCGGTGTGTGTAGGAAACACAATTCTATTGTTCTGAGCACACTCACGTTTCCCGCCTTATTAGAGACTCCAGAAAGCAAGAGAATGCTTCTTCCTCTATAGCAGAGTGTGTTTCATGGATGAGAACTGTGCAGTGTGTTTCCCTTCAGAAAGGGAGTTTAATGCCAGGCTTTGTGTCTTCCTACAAGCAAGACTTCGTTACACGTAAACGCAGTCACTTTTCAGGTCAAAGGAAGCTACATCATTCAAGAAGCTCACACGTTTCTCGCTCTTAACTGAAAAGCATTGAATGTTCAAATACCTGTGGTTTGTATCAGTTTCAGAAGCAGAGTTGAACTAGATATGGTCCGTGTGTGTGGGAAACACAGTTCTTTTGTTCTGAGCACACTCACGTTTCCTGTCTTATGAGAGAATCTAGAAAGCAAGAGAATGCTTCTTGCTCTAAAGCAGAGTGTGTTTCATGGAAGAGAACTGTGCTGTGTGTTTCCCTTCAGAAACGGAGTTAAATGCCAGGCTCTGTGTCTTCCTACAAGCAAGAGTGCATTTCAGGTAAACGCAGTCACTTTTCAGCTCAAAGGAAGCTACATCGTTCACGAAGCTCACTCGTTTCTTGCTCTTAACTGAAAAGCATTGAATGTTCGAATACCTGTGGCTTGTATCAGTTTCAGAAGCAGAGTTGAACTAGATATGGTCCGTGTGTGTAGGAAACACAGTTCTTTTGTTCTGAGCACACTCACGTTTCCCGCCTTATTAGAGACTCCTGAAAGCAAGAGAATGCTTCTTGCTCTAAAGCAGAGTGTGTTTCATGGAGGAGAACTGTGCTGTGTGTTTCCCTTCAGAAACGGAGTTAAATGCCATGCTCTGGGTCTTCATACAAGCGAGACTTCGTTTCAGGTAAACGCAGTCACTTTTCAGCTCAAAGGAAGCTATATCATTCATAAAGATCACACGTTTCCCACACTTAATTGAAAAGCATTGGATGTTCGAGGACCTATGTGTGGTTTGTATCAGTTTCAGAAGCAGAGTTGAACTAGATATGTTCGGTGTGTGTAGGAAACACAGTTCTTTAGTTCTGAGCACACTCACGTTTCCCGCCGTATTAGAGACACTAGAAAGTAAGAGAATGCTTCTTGCTCTAAAGCAGAGTGTGTTTCATGGATGAGAACTGTGCTGTGTGTTTCCCTTCAGAAACGGAGTTAAATGCCAGGCTCTGGGTATTCATACAAGCGAGACTTCGTTTCAGGTAAACGCAGTCATTTTTCAGCTCAAAGGAAGCTACATCGTTCACGAAGCTCACTCGTTTCTTGCTCTTAACTGAAAAGCATTGGATGTTCGAGGACCTGCGGTTTGTATCAGTTTCAGAAGCAGACTTGAACTAGATATGGTCCGTGTGTGATGGGAAACACAGTTCATTTGTTCTGAGCACACTCACGTTTCCTGTCTTATTAGAGGATCTAGAAAGCAAGAGAATGCTTCTTGCTCTAAAGCAGAGTGTGTTTCATGGATGAGAACTGTGCTGTGTGTTTCCCTTCAGAATCGGAGTTAAATGCCAGGCTCTGTGTCTTCCTACAAGCAATACTGCGTTTCAGGTAAACGCAGTCACTTTTCAGCTCAAAGGAAGCTACATCGTTGACGAAGCTCACTCGTTTCTTGCTCTTAACTGAAAAGCATTGGATGTTCGAGGACCTGCGGTTTGTATCAGTTTCAGAAGCAGAGTTGAACTAGATATGTTCGGTGTGTGTAGGAAACACAATTCTTTTGTTCTGAGCACACTCACGTTTCCCGCCTTATTAGAGACTCCAGAAAGCAAGAGAATGCTTCTTGCTCTAAAGCAGAGTGTGTTTCATGGATGAGAACTGTGCTGTGTGTTTCCCTTCAGAAAGGGAGTTTAATGCCAGGCTCTGTGTCTTCCTACAAGCAAGACTTGGTTTCAGGTAAACGCTGTCACTTTTCAGCTCACAGGAAGCTACATCGTTCATGAAGCTCACACGTTTCTCAATCTTAACGGAAAAGCATTGGATGTTCGAGTACCTGTGGTTTGTATCAGTATCAGAAGCAGAGTTGAACTAGATATGGTCCGTGTGTGTACGAAACACAGTTATTTTGTTCTGAGCACACTCAGGTCTCCAGCCTTATCAGAGACCCTAGAAAGCAAGAGAATGCTTCTTGCTCTAAAGCAGAGTGTGTTTCATGGATGAGAACTGTGCTGTGTGTTTCCCTTCAGAAACGGAGTTAAATGCCAGGCTCTGTGTCTTCCTACAAGCAAGAGTGCGTTTCAGGTAAATGCAGTCACTTTTCAGCTCAAAGGAAGCTACATCGTTCACGAAGCTCACTCGTATCTTGCTCTTAACTGAAAAGCATTGGATGTTCGAGGACCTGCGGTTTGTATCAGTTTCAGAAGCAGAGTTGAACTAGATATGGTCCGTGTGTGATGGGAAACACAGTTCATTTGTTCTGAGCACACTCACGTTTCCTGTCTTATTAGAGGATCTAGAAAGCAAGAGAATGCTTCTTGCTCTAAAGCAGAGTGTGTTTCATGGATGAGAACTGTGCTGTGTGTTTCCCTTCAGAATCGGAGTTAAATGCCAGGCTCTGTGTCTTCCTACAAGCAATACTGCGTTTCAGGTAAACGCAGTCACTTTTCAGCTCAAAGGAAGCTACATCGTTGACGAAGCTCACTCGTTTCTTGCTCTTAACTGAAAAGCATTGGATGTTCGAGGACCTGCGATTTGTACCAGTTTCAGAAGCAGAGTTGAACTAGATATGTTCGGTGTGTGTAGGAAACACAATTCTTTTGTTCTGAGCACACTCACGTTTCCCGCCTTATTAGAGACTCCAGAAAGCAAGAGAATGCTTCTTCCTCTAAAGCAGAGTGTGTTTCATGGATGAGAACTGTGCTGTGTGTTTCCCTTCAGAAAGGGAGTTTAATGCCAGGCTCTGTGTCTTCCTACAAGCAAGACATCGTTTCACGTAAACGCAGTCACTTTTCAGGTCAAAGGAAGCTACATCATTCAAGAAGCTCACATGTTTCTTGCTCTTAACTGAAAAGCATTGAAAGTTCGAATACCTGTGGTTTGTATCAGTTTCAGAAGCAGAGTTGAACTAGATATGGTCCGTGTGTGATGGGAAACACAGTTCATTTGTTCTGAGCACACTCACGTTTCCTGTCTTATTAGAGAATCTAGAAAGCAAGAGAATGCTTCTTGCTCTAAAGCAGAGTGTGTTTCATTGATGAGAACTGTGCTGTGTGTTTCCCTTCAGAAACGGAGTTAAATGCCAGGCTCTGTGTCTTCCTACAAGCAAGACTTGGTTTCAGGTAAACGCTGTCACTTTTTAGCTCACAGGAAGCTACATCGTTCATGAAGCTCACACGTTTCTCAATCTTAACGGAAAAGCATTGGATGTTCGAGTACCTGTGGTTTGTATCAGTATCAGAAGCAGAGTTGAACTAGATATGGTCCGTGTGTGTACGAAACACAGTTCTTTTGTTCTGAGCACACTCAGGTCTCCAGCCTTATCAGAGACCCTAGAAAGCAAGAGAATGCTTCTTGCTCTAAAGCAGAGTGTGTTTCATGGATGAGAACTGTGCTGTGTGTTTCCCTTCAGAATCGGAGTTAAATGCCATGCTCTGTGTCTTCCTACAAGCAATACTGCGTTTCAGGTAAACGCAGTCACTTTTCAGCTCAAAGGAAGCTACATCGTTCACGAAGCTCACTCGTTTCTTGCTCTTAACTGAAAAGCATTGGATGTTCGAGGACCTGCGGTTTGTATCAGTTTCAGAAGCAGAGTTGAACTAGATATGTTCGGTGTGTGTAGGAAACACAATTCTTTTGTTCTGAGCACACTCATGTTTCCCGCCTTATTAGAGACTCCAGAAAGCAAGAGAATGCTTCTTCCTCTAAAGCAGAGTGTGTTTCATGGATGAGAACTGTGCTGTGTGTTTCCCCTCAGAAAGGGAGTTTAATGCCAGGCTCTGTGTCTTCCTACAAGCAAGACATCGTTTCACGTAAACGCAGTCACTTTTCAGGTCAAAGGAAGCTACATCATTCAAGAAGCTCACATGTTTCTTGCTCTTAACTGAAAAGCATTGAAAGTTCGAATACCTGTGGTTTGTATCAGTTTCAGAAGCAGAGTTGAACTAGATATGGTCCGTGTGTGATGGGAAACACAGTTCATTTGTTCTGAGCACACTCACGTTTCCTGTCTTATTAGAGAATCTAGAAAGCAAGAGAATGCTTCTTGCTCTAAAGCAGAGTGTGTTTCATTGATGAGAACTGTGCTGTGTGTTTCCCTTCAGAAACGGAGTTAAATGCCAGGCTCTGTGTCTTCCTACAAGCAAGACTTGGTTTCAGGTAAACGCTGTCACTTTTCAGCTCACAGGAAGCTACATCGTTAATGAAGCTCACACGTTTCTCAATCTTAACGGAAAAGCATTGGATGTTCGAGTACCTGTGGTTTGTATCAGTATCAGAAGCAGAGTTGAACTAGATATGGTCCGTGTGTGTACGAAACACAGTTATTTTGTTCTGAGCACACTCAGGTCTCCAGCCTTATCAGAGACCCTAGAAAGCAAGAGAATGCTTCTTGCTCTAAAGCAGAGTGTGTTTCATGGATGAGAACTGTGCTGTGTGTTTCCCTTCAGAAACGGAGTTAAATGCCAGGCTCTGTGTCTTCCTACAAGCAAGAGTGCGTTTCAGGTAAATGCAGTAACTTTTCAGCTCAAAGGAAGCTACATCGTTCACGAAGCTCACTCGTTTCTTGCTCTTAACTGAAAAGCATTGGATGTTCGAGGACCTGCGGTTTGTATCAGTTTCAGAAGCAGAGTTGAACTAGATATGGTCCGTGTGTGATGGGAAACACAGTTCATTTGTTCTGAGCACACTCACGTTTCCTGTCTTATTAGAGGATCTAGAAAGCAAGAGAATGCTTCTTGCTCTAAAGCAGAGTGTGTTTCATGGATGAGAACTGTGCTGTGTGTTTCCCTTCAGAATCGGAGTTAAATGCCAGGCTCTGTGTCTTCCTACAAGCAATACTGCGTTTCAGGTAAACGCAGTCACTTTTCAGCTCAAAGGAAGCTACATCGTTGACGAAGCTCACTCGTTTCTTGCTCTTAACTGAAAAGCATTGGATGTTCGAGGACCTGCGGTTTGTATCAGTTTCAGAAGCAGAGTTGAACTAGATATGTTCGGTGTGTGTAGGAAACACAATTCTTTTGTTCTGAGCACACTCACGTTTCCCGCCTTATTAGAGACTCCAGAAAGCAAGAGAATGCTTCTTCCTCTAAAGCAGAGTGTGTTTCATGGATGAGAACTGTGCTGTCTGTTTCCCTTCAGAAAGGGAGTTTAATGCCAGGCTCTGTGTCTTCCTACAAGCAAGACATCGTTTCACGTAAACGCAGTCACTTTTCAGGTCAAAGGAAGCTACATCATTCAAGAAGCTCACATGTTTCTTGCTCTTAACTGAAAAGCATTGAAAGTTCGAATACCTGTGGTTTGTATCAGTTTCAGAAGCAGAGTTGAACTAGATGTGGTCCGTGTGTGATGGGAAACACAGTTCATTTGTTCTGAGCACACTCACGTTTCCTGTCTTATTAGAGAATCTAGAAAGCAAGAGAATGCTTCTTGCTCTAAAGCAGAGTGTGTTTCATTGATGAGAACTGTGCTGTGTGTTTCCCTTCAGAAACGGAGTTAAATGCCAGGCTCTGTGTCTTCCTACAAGCAAGACTTGGTTTCAGGTAAACGCTGTCACTTTTCAGCTCACAGGAAGCTACATCGTTCATGAAGCTCACACGTTTCTCAATCTTAACGGAAAAGCATTGGATGTTCGAGTACCTGTGGTTTGTATCAGTATCAGAAGCAGAGTTGAACTAGATATGCTCCGTGTGTGTACGAAACACAGTTCTTTTGTTCTGAGCACACTCAGGTCTCCAGCCTTATCAGAGACCCTAGAAAGCAAGAGAATGCTTCTTGCTCTAAAGCAGAGTGTGTTTCATGGATGAGAACTGTGCTGTGTGTTTCCCTTCAGAAACGGAGTTAAATGCCAGGCTCTGTGTCTTCCTATAAGCAAGAGTGCGTTTCAGGTAAATGCAGTCACTTTTCAGCTCAAAGGAAGCTACATCGTTCACGAAGCTCACTCGTTTCTTGCTCTTAACTGAAAAGCATTGGATGTTCGAGGACCTGCGGTTTGTATCAGTTTCAGAAGCAGAGTTGAACTAGATATGTTCGGTGTGTGTAGGAAACACAGTTCTTTTGTTCTGAGCACACTCACGTTTCCCGCCTTATTAGAGACTCTAGAAAGTAAGAGAATGCTTCTTGCTCTAAAGCAGAGTGTGTTTCATGGATGAGAACTGTGTTGTGTGTTTCCCTTCAGAAAGGGAGTTTAATGCCAGGCTTTGTGTCTTTCTACAAGCAAGACTTCGTTACACGTAAACGCAGTCACTTTTCAGGTCAAAGGAAGCTACATCATTCAAGAAGCTCACATGTTTCTTGCTCTTAACTGAAAAGCATTGAAAGTTCGAATACCTGTGGTTTGTATCAGTTTCAGAAGCAGAGTTGAACTAGATATGGTCCGTGTGTGATGGGAAACACAGTTCATTTGTTCTGAGCACACTCACGTTTCCTGTCTTATTAGAGAATCTAGAAAGCAAGAGAATGCTTCTTGCTCTAAAGCAGAGTGTGTTTCATTGATGAGAACTGTGCTGTGTGTTTCCCTTCAGAAACGGAGTTAAATGCCAGGCTCTGTGTCTTCCTACAAGCAAGACTTGGTTTCAGGTAAACGCTGTCACTTTTCAGCTCACAGGAAGCTACATCGTTAATGAAGCTCACATGTTTCTCAATCTTAACGGAAAAGCATTGGATGTTCGAGTACCTGTGGTTTGTATCAGTATCAGAAGCAGAGTTGAACTAGATATGGTCCGTGTGTGTACGAAACACAGTTCTTTTGTTCTGAGCACACTCAGGTCTCCAGCCTTATCAGAGACCCTAGAAAGCAAGAGAATGCTTCTTGCTCTAAAGCAGAGTGTGTTTCATGGATGAGAACTGTGCTGTGTGTTTCCCTTCAGAAACGGAGTTAAATGCCAGGCTCTGTGTCTTCCTACAAGCAAGAGTGCGTTTCAGGTAAATGCAGTAACTTTTCAGCTCAAAGGAAGCTACATCGTTCACGAAGCTCACTCGTTTCTTGCTCTTAACTGAAAAGCATTGGATGTTCGAGGACCTGCGGTTTGTATCAGTTTCAGAAGCAGAGTTGAACTAGATATGGTCCGTGTGTGATGGGAAACACAGTTCATTTGTTCTGAGCACACTCACGTTTCCTGTCTTATTAGAGGATCTAGAAAGCAAGAGAATGCTTCTTGCTCTAAAGCAGAGTGTGTTTCATGGATGAGAACTGTGCTGTGTGTTTCCCTTCAGAATCGGAGTTAAATGCCAGGCTCTGTGTCTTCCTACAAGCAATACTGCGTTTCAGGTAAACGCAGTCACTTTTCAGCTCAAAGGAAGCTACATCATTGACGAAGCTCACTCGTTTCTTGCTCTTAACTGAAAAGCATTGGATGTTCGAGGACCTGCGGTTTGTATCAGTTTCAGAAGCAGAGTTGAACTAGATATGTTCGGTGTGTGTAGGAAACACAATTCTTTTGTTCTGAGCACACTCACGTTTCCCGCCTTATTAGAGACTCCAGAAAGCAAGAGAATGCTTCTTCCTCTAAAGCAGAGTGTGTTTCATGGATGAGAACTGTGCTGTGTGTTTCCCTTCAGAAAGGGAGTTTAATGCCAGGCTCTGTGTCTTCCTACAAGCAAGACATCGTTTCACGTAAACGCAGTCACTTTTCAGGTCAAAGGAAGCTACATCATTCAAGAAGCTCACATGTTTCTTGCTCTTAAATGAAAAGCATTGAAAGTTCGAATACCTGTGGTTTGTATCAGTTTCAGAAGCAGAGTTGAACTAGATGTGGTCCGTGTGTGATGGGAAACACAGTTCATTTGTTCTGAGCACACTCACGTTTCCTGTCTTATTAGAGAATCTAGAAAGCAAGAGAATGCTTCTTGCTCTAAAGCAGAGTGTGTTTCATTGATGAGAACTGTGCTGTGTGTTTCCCTTCAGAAACGGAGTTAAATGCCAGGCTCTGTGTCTTCCTACAAGCAAGACTTGGTTTCAGGTAAACGCTGTCACTTTTCAGCTCACAGGAAGCTACATCGTTCATGAAGCTCACACGTTTCTCAATCTTAACGGAAAAGCATTGGATGTTCGAGTACCTGTGGTTTGTATCAGTATCAGAAGCAGAGTTGAACTAGATATGCTCCGTGTGTGTACGAAACACAGTTCTTTTGTTCTGAGCACACTCAGGTCTCCAGCCTTATCAGAGACCCTAGAAAGCAAGAGAATGCTTCTTGCTCTAAAGCAGAGTGTGTTTCATGGATGAGAACTGTGCTGTGTGTTTCCCTTCAGAAACGGAGTTAAATGCCAGGCTCTGTGTCTTCCTATAAGCAAGAGTGCGTTTCAGGTAAATGCAGTCACTTTTCAGCTCAAAGGAAGCTACATCGTTCACGAAGCTCACTCGTTTCTTGCTCTTAACTGAAAAGCATTGGATGTTCGAGGACCTGCGGTTTGTATCAGTTTCAGAAGCAGAGTTGAACTAGATATGTTCGGTGTGTGTAGGAAACACAGTTCTTTTGTTCTGAGCACACTCACGTTTCCCGCCTTATTAGAGACTCTAGAAAGTAAGAGAATGCTTCTTGCTCTAAAGCAGAGTGTGTTTCATGGATGAGAACTGTGTTGTGTGTTTCCCTTCAGAAAGGGAGTTTAATGCCAGGCTTTGTGTCTTTCTACAAGCAAGACTTCGTTACACGTAAACGCAGTCACTTTTCAGGTCAAAGGAAGCTACATCATTCAAGAAGCTCACACGTTTCTCGCTCTTAACTGAAAAGCATTGAATGTTCAAATACCTGTGGTTTGTATCAGTTTCAGAAGCAGAGTTGAACTAGATATGGTCCGTGTGTGATGGGAAACACAGTTCATTTGTTCTGAGCACACTCATGTTTCCTGTCTTATTAGAGAATCTAGAAAGCAAGAGAATGCTTCTTGCTCTAAAGCAGAGTGTGTTTCATTGATGAGAACTGTGCTGTGTGTTTCCCTTCAGAAACGGAGTTAAATGCCAGGCTCTGTGTCTTCCTACAAGCAAGACTTGGTTTCAGGTAAACGCTGTCACTTTTCAGCTCACAGGAAGCTACATCGTTCATGAAGCTCACACGTTTCTCAATCTTAACGGAAAAGCATTGGATGTTCGAGTACCTGTGGTTTGTATCAGTATCAGAAGCAGAGTTGAACTAGATATGTTCGGTGTGTGTAGGAAACACAGTTCTTTTGTTCTGAGCACACTCACGTTTCCTGCCTTATTAGAGACTCCAGAAAGCAAGAGAATGCTTCTTGCTCTAAAGCAGAGTGTGTTTCATGGATGAGAACTGTGCTGTGTGTTTCCCTTCAGAAAGGGAGTTTAATGCCAGGCTCTGTGTCTTCCTACAAGCAAGACTTCATTACACGTAAACGCAGTCACTTTTCAGGTCAAAGGAAGCTACATCATTCAAGAAGCTCTCACGTTTCTCGCTCTTAAATGAAAAGCATTGAATGTTCAAATACCTGTGGTTTGTATCAGTTTCAGAAGCAGAGTTGTACTAGATATGGTCCGTGTGTGATGGGAAACACAGTTCATTTGTTCTGAGCACACTCACGTTTCCTGTCTTATTAGAGGATCTAGTTAGGAAGAGAATGCTTCTTGCTCTAAAGCAGAGTGTGTTTCATGGATGAGAACTGTGCTGTGTGTTTCCCTTCAGAATCGGAGTTAAATGCCAGGCTCTGTGTCTTCCTACAAGCAATACTGCGTTTCAGGTAAACGCAGTCACTTTTCAGCTCAAAGGAAGCTACATCGTTCACGAAGCTCACTCGTTTCTTGCTCTTAACTGAAAAGCATTGGATGTTCGAGGCCCTGCGGTTTGTATCAGTTTCAGAAGCAGAGTTGAACTAGATATGTTCGGTGTGTGTAGGAAACACAATTCTTTTGTTCTGAGCACACTCACGTTTCCCGCCTTATTAGAGACTCCAGAAAGCAAGAGAATGCTTCTTCCTCTAAAGCAGAGTGTGTTTCATGGATGAGAACTGTGCTGTGTGTTTCCCTTCAGAAAGGGAGTTTAATGCCAGGCTCTGTGTCTTCCTACAAGCAAGACATCGTTTCACGTAAACGCAGTCACTTTTCAGGTCAAAGGAAGCTACATCATTCAAGAAGCTCACATGTTTCTTGCTCTTAACTGAAAAGCATTGAAAGTTCGAATACCTGTGGTTTGTATCAGTTTCAGAAGCAGAGTTGAACTAGATATGGTCCGTGTGTGATGGGAAACACAGTTCATTTGTTCTGAGCACACTCACGTTTCCTGTCTTATTAGAGAATCTAGAAAGCAAGAGAATGCTTCTTGCTCTAAAGCAGAGTGTGTTTCATTGATGAGAACTGTGCTGTGTGTTTCCCTTCAGAAACGGAGTTAAATGCCAGGCTCTGTGTCTTCCTACAAGCAAGACTTGGTTTCAGGTAAACGCTGTCACTTTTTAGCTCACAGGAAGCTACATCGTTCATGAAGCTCACACGTTTCTCAATCTTAACGGAAAAGCATTGGATGTTCGAGTACCTGTGGTTTGTATCAGTATCAGAAGCAGAGTTGAACTAGATATGGTCCGTGTGTGTACGAAACACAGTTCTTTTGTTCTGAGCACACTCAGGTCTCCAGCCTTATCAGAGACCCTAGAAAGCAAGAGAATGCTTCTTGCTCTAAAGCAGAGTGTGTTTCATGGATGAGAACTGTGCTGTGTGTTTCCCTTCAGAATCGGAGTTAAATGCCATGCTCTGTGTCTTCCTACAAGCAATACTGCGTTTCAGGTAAACGCAGTCACTTTTCAGCTCAAAGGAAGCTACATCGTTCACGAAGCTCACTCGTTTCTTGCTCTTAACTGAAAAGCATTGGATGTTCGAGGACCTGCGGTTTGTATCAGTTTCAGAAGCAGAGTTGAACTAGATATGTTCGGTGTGTGTAGGAAACACAATTCTTTTGTTCTGAGCACACTCATGTTTCCCGCCTTATTAGAGACTCCAGAAAGCAAGAGAATGCTTCTTCCTCTAAAGCAGAGTGTGTTTCATGGATGAGAACTGTGCTGTGTGTTTCCCCTCAGAAAGGGAGTTTAATGCCAGGCTCTGTGTCTTCCTACAAGCACGACATCGTTTCACGTAAACGCAGTCACTTTTCAGGTCAAAGGAAGCTACATCATTCAAGAAGCTCACATGTTTCTTGCTCTTAACTGAAAAGCATTGAAAGTTCGAATACCTGTGGTTTGTATCAGTTTCAGAAGCAGAGTTGAACTAGATATGGTCCGTGTGTGATGGGAAACACAGTTCATTTGTTCTGAGCACACTCACGTTTCCTGTCTTATTAGAGAATCTAGAAAGCAAGAGAATGCTTCTTGCTCTAAAGCAGAGTGTGTTTCATTGATGAGAACTGTGCTGTGTGTTTCCCTTCAGAAACGGAGTTAAATGCCAGGCTCTGTGTCTTCCTACAAGCAAGACTTGGTTTCAGGTAAACGCTGTCACTTTTCAGCTCACAGGAAGCTACATCGTTAATGAAGCTCACACGTTTCTCAATCTTAACGGAAAAGCATTGGATGTTCGAGTACCTGTGGTTTGTATCAGTATCAGAAGCAGAGTTGAACTAGATATGGTCCGTGTGTGTACGAAACACAGTTATTTTGTTCTGAGCACACTCAGGTCTCCAGCCTTATCAGAGACCCTAGAAAGCAAGAGAATGCTTCTTGCTCTAAAGCAGAGTGTGTTTCATGGATGAGAACTGTGCTGTGTGTTTCCCTTCAGAAATGGAGTTAAATGCCAGGCTCTGTGTCTTCCTACAAGCAAGAGTGCGTTTCAGGTAAATGCAGTAACTTTTCAGCTCAAAGGAAGCTACATCGTTCACGAAGCTCACTCGTTTCTTGCTCTTAACTGAAAAGCATTGGATGTTCGAGGACCTGCGGTTTGTATCAGTTTCAGAAGCAGAGTTGAACTAGATATGGTCCGTGTGTGATGGGAAACACAGTTCATTTGTTCTGAGCACACTCACGTTTCCTGTCTTATTAGAGGATCTAGAAAGCAAGAGAATGCTTCTTGCTCTAAAGCAGAGTGTGTTTCATGGATGAGAACTGTGCTGTGTGTTTCCCTTCAGAATCGGAGTTAAATGCCAGGCTCTGTGTCTTCCTACAAGCAATACTGCGTTTCAGGTAAACGCAGTCACTTTTCAGCTCAAAGGAAGCTACATCGTTCACGAAGCTCACTCGTTTCTTGCTCTTAACTGAAAAGCATTGGATGTTCGAGGACCTGCGGTTTGTATCAGTTTCAGAAGCAGAGTTGAACTAGATATGTTCGGTGTGTGTAGGAAACACAATTCTTTTGTTCTGAGCACACTCACGTTTCCCGCCTTATTAGAGACTCCAGAAAGCAAGAGAATGCTTCTTCCTCTAAAGCAGAGTGTGTTTCATGGATGAGAACTGTGCTGTGTGTTTCCCTTCAGAAAGGGAGTTTAATGCCAGGCTCTGTGTCTTCCTACAAGCAAGACATCGTTTCACGTAAACGCAGTCACTTTTTAGGTCAAAGGAAGCTACATCATTCAAGAAGCTCACATGTTTCTTGCTCTTAACTGAAAAGCATTGAAAGATCAAATACCTGTGGTTTGTATCAGTTTCAGAAGCAGAGTTGAACTAGATATGGTCCGTGTGTGATGGGAAACACAGTTCATTTGTTCTGAGCACACTCACGTTTCCTGTCTTATTAGAGAATCTAGAAAGCAAGAGAATGCTTCTTGCTCTAAAGCAGAGTGTGTTTCATTGATGAGAACTGTGCTGTGTGTTTCCCTTCAGAAACGGAGTTAAATGCCAGGCTCTGTGTCTTCCTACAAGCAAGACTTGGTTTCAGGTAAACGCTGTCACTTTTCAGCTCACAGGAAGCTACATCGTTCATGAAGCTCACACGTTTCTCAATCTTAACGGAAAAGCATTGGATGTTCGAGTACCTGTGGTTTGTATCAGTATCAGAAGCAGAGTTGAACTAGATATGGTCCGTGTGTGTACGAAACACAGTTCTTTTGTTCTGAGCACACTCAGGTCTCCAGCCTTATCAGAGACCCTAGAAAGCAAGAGAATGCTTCTTGCTCTAAAGCAGAGTGTGTTTCATGGATGAGAACTGTGCTGTGTGTTTCCCTTCAGAAACGGAGTTAAATGCCAGGCTCTGTGTCTTCCTATAAGCAAGAGTGCGTTTCATGTAAATGCAGTCACTTTTCAGCTCAAAGGAAGCTACATCGTTCACGAAGCTCACTCGTTTCTTGCTCTTAACTGAAAAGCATTGGATGTTCGAGGACCTGCGGTTTGTATCAGTTTCAGAAGCAGAGTTGAACTAGATATGTTCGGTGTGTGTAGGAAACACAGTTCTTTTGTTCTGAGCACACTCACGTTTCCCGCCTTATTAGAGACTCTAGAAAGTAAGAGAATGCTTCTTGCTCTAAAGCAGAGTGTGTTTCATGGATGAGAACTGTGTTGTGTGTTTCCCTTCAGAAAGGGAGTTTAATGCCAGGCTTTGTGTCTTTCTACATGCAAGACTTCGTTACACGTAAACGCAGTCACTTTTCAGGTCAAAGGAAGCTACATCATTCAAGAAGCTCACACGTTTCTCGCTCTTAACTGAAAAGCATTGAATGTTCAAATACCTGTGGTTTGTATCAGTTTCAGAAGCAGAGTTGAACTAGATATGGTCCGTGTGTGATGGGAAACACAGTTCATTTGTTCTGAGCACACTCACGTTTCCTGTCTTATTAGAGAATCTAGAAAGCAAGAGAATGCTTCTTGCTCTAAAGCAGAGTGTGTTTCATTGATGAGAACTGTGCTGTGTGTTTCCCTTCAGAAACGGAGTTAAATGCCAGGCTCTGTGTCTTCCTACAAGCAAGACTTGGTTTCAGGTAAACGCTGTCACTTTTCAGCTCACAGGAAGCTACATCGTTCATGAAGCTCACACGTTTCTCAATCTTAACGGAAAAGCATTGGATGTTCGAGTACCTGTGGTTTGTATCAGTATCAGAAGCAGAGTTGAACTAGATATGTTCGGTGTGTGTAGGAAACACAGTTCTTTTGTTCTGAGCACACTCAAGTTTCCTGCCTTATTAGAGACTCCAGAAAGCAAGAGAATGCTTCTTGCTCTAAAGCAGAGTGTGTTTCATGGATGAGAACTGTGCTGTGTGTTTCCCTTCAGAAAGGGAGTTTAATGCCAGGCTCTGTGTCTTCCTACAAGCAAGACTTCATTACACGTAAACGCAGTCACTTTTCAGGTCAAAGGAAGCTACATCATTCAAGAAGCTCTCACGTTTCTCGCTCTTAAATGAAAAGCATTGAATGTTCAAATACCTGTGGTTTGTATCAGTTTCAGAAGCAGAGTTGTACTAGATATGGTCCGTGTGTGATGGGAAACACAGTTCATTTGTTCTGAGCACACTCACGTTTCCTGTCTTATTAGAGGATCTAGTTAGGAAGAGAATGCTTCTTGCTCTAAAGCAGAGTGTGTTTCATGGATGAGAACAGTGCTGTGTGTTTCCCTTCAGAATCGGAGTTAAATGCCAGGCTCTGTGTCTTCCTACAAGCAATACTGCGTTTCAGGTAAACGCAGTCACTTTTCAGCTCAAAGGAAGCTACATCGTTCACGAAGCTCACTCGTTTCTTGCTCTTAACTGAAAAGCATTGGATGTTCGAGGCCCTGCGGTTTGTATCAGTTTCAGAAGCAGAGTTGAACTAGATATGTTCGGTGTGTGTAGGAAACACAATTCTTTTGTTCTGAGCACACTCACGTTTCCTGTCTTATGAGAGAATCTAGAAAGCAAGAGAATGCTTCTTGCTCTAAAGCAGAGTGTGTTTCATGGAAGAGTACTGTGCTGTGTGTTTCCCTTCATAAACGGAGTTAAATGCCAGGCTCTGTGTCTTCCTACAAGCAAGAGTGCATTTCAGGTAAACGCAGTCACTTTTCAGCTCAAAGGAAGCTACATCGTTCATGAAGCTCACTCGTTTCTTGCTCTTAACTGAAAAGCATTGAATGTTCGAATACCTGTGGTTTGTATCAGTTTCAGAAGCAGAGTTGAACTAGATATGGTCCGTGTGTGTCGGAAACACAGTTCTTTTGTTCTGAGCACACTCACGTTTCCTGTCTTATTAGAGAATCTAGAAAGCAAGAGAATGCTTCTTGCTCTAAAGCAGAGTGTGTTTCATTGATGAGAACTGTGCTGTGTGTTTCCCTTCAGAAACGGAGTTAAATGCCAGGCTCTGGGTCTTCCTACAAGCAAGACTTGGTTTCAGGTAAACGCTGTCACTTTTCAGCTCACAGGAAGCTACATCGTTCATGAAGCTCACACGTTTCTCAATCTTAACGGAAAAGCGTTGGATGTTCGAGGACCTGCGGTTTGTATCAGTTTCAGAAGCAGAGTTGAACTAGATATGTTCGGTGTGTGTAGGAAACACAATTCTTTTGTTCTGAGCATACTCACGTTTCCCGCCTTATTAGAGACTCCTGCAAGCAAGAGAATGCTTCTTGCTCTAAAGCAGAGTGTGTTTCATGGATGAGAACTGTGCTGTGTGTTTCCCTTCAGAAACGGAGTTAAATGCCAGGCTCTGGGTCTTCATACAAGCGAGACTTCGTTTCAGGTAAACGCAGTCACTTTTCAGCTCAAAGGAAGCTATATCATTCACAAAGCTTACACGTTTCCCGCTCTCAATTGAAAAGCATTGGGTGTTCGAGGACCTGTGGTTTGTATCAGTTTCAGAAGCAGAGTTGAACTAGATATGTTCGGTGTGTGTAGGAAACACAGTTCTTTTGTTCTGAGCACACTCACGTTTCCTGTCTTATGAGAGAATCTAGAAAGCAAGAGAATGCTTCTTGCTCTAAAGCAGAGTGTGTTTCATGGATGAGAACTGTGCTGTGTGTTTCCCTTCAGAAACGGAGTTAAATGCCAGGCTCTGTGTCTTCCTACAAGCAATACTGCGTTTCAGGTAAACGCAGTCACTTTTCTCCTGAAACGAAGCTACATCGTTCACGAAGCTCACACGTTTCTTGCTCTTAACTGAAAAGCATTGGATGTTTGAGGACCTGTGGTTTGTATCAGTTTCAGAAGCAGAGTTGAACTAGATATGGTCCGTGTGTAGAGGAAAAACAGTTCTTTTGTTCTGAGCACACTCACGTTTTCGCCTTATTAGAGACTCTAGAAAGAAAAGGAATGCTTCTTGCTCTAAAGCAGAGTGTGTTTCATGGATGAGAACTGTGCTGTGTGTTTCCCTTCAGAAAGGGAGTTTAATGCCAGGCTCTGTGTCTTCCTACAAGCAAGACATCGTTTCACGTAAACGCAGTCACTTTTCAGGTCAAAGGAAGCTACATCATTCAAGAAGCTCACATGTTTCTTGCTCTTAACTGAAAAGCATTGAAAGTTCGAATACCTGTGGTTTGTATCAGTTTCAGAAGCAGAGTTGAACTAGATATGGTCCGTGTGTGATGGGAAACACAGTTCATTTGTTCTGAGCACACTCACGTTTCCTGTCTTATTAGAGAATCTAGAAAGCAAGAGAATGCTTCTTGCTCTAAAGCAGAGTGTGTTTCATTGATGAGAACTGTGCTGTGTGTTTCCCTTCAGAAACGGAGTTAAATGCCAGGCTCTGTGTCTTCCTACAAGCAAGACTTTGTTTCAGGTAAACGCTGTCACTTTTCAGCTCACAGGAAGCTACATCGTTCATGAAGCTCACACGTTTCTCAATCTTAACGGAAAAGCATTGGATGTTCGAGTACCTGTGGTTTGTATCAGTATCAGAAGCAGAGTTGAACTAGATATGGTCCGTGTGTGTAGGAAACACAGTTCTTTTGTTCTGAGCACACTCAGGTCTCGAGCCTTATCAGAGACCCTAGAAAGCAAGAGAATGCTTCTTGCTCTAAAGCAGAGTGTGTTTCATGGATGAGAACTGTGCTGTGTGTTTCCCTTCAGAAACGGAGTTAAATGCCAGGCTCTGTGTCTTCCTACAAGCAAGAGTGCGTTTCAGGTAAATGCAGTCACTTTTCAGCTCAAAGGAAGCTACATCGTTCACGAAGCTCACTCGTTTCTTGCTCTTAACTGAAAAGCATTGGATGTTCGAGGACCTGCGGTTTGTATCAGTTTCAGAAGCAGAGTTGAACTAGATATGTTCGGTGTGTGTAGGAAACACAGTTCTTTTGTTCTGAGCACACTCACGTTTCCCGCCTTATTAGAGACTCCAGAAAGCAAGAGAATGCTTCTTGCTCTAAAGCAGAGTGTGTTTCATGGATGAGAACTGTGCTGTGTGTTTCCCTTCAGAAAGGGAGTTTAATGCCAGGCTTTGTGTCTTCCTACAAGCAAGACTTCGTTACACGTAAACGCAGTCACTTTTCAGGTCAAAGGAAGCTACATCATTCAAGAAGCTCACACGTTTCTCGCTCTTAACTGAAAAGCATTGAATGTTCAAATACCTGTGGTTTGTATCAGTTTCAGAAGCAGAGTTGAACTAGATATGGTCCGTGTGTGTCGGAAACACAGTTCTTTTGTTCTGAGCACACTCACGTATCCTGTCTTATGAGAGAATCTAGAAAGCAAGAGAATGCTTCTTGCTCTAAAGCAGAGTGTGTTTCATGGATGAGAACTGTGCTGTGTGTTTCCCTTCAGAAAAGGAGTTAAATGCCAGGCTCTGTGTCTTCCTACAAGCAATACTGCGTTTCAGGAAAACGCAGTCACTTTTCTCCTCAAACGAAGCTACATCGTTCACGAAGCTCACACGTTTCTTGCTCTTAACTGAAAAGCATTGGATGTTCGAGGACCTGTGGTTTGTATCAGTTTCAGAAGCAGAGTTGAACTAGATATGGTCCGTGTGTAGAGGAAAAACAGTTCTTTTGTTCTGAGCACACTCACGTTTTCGCCTTATTAGAGACTCTAGAAAGAAAGAGAATGCTTCTTGCTCTAAAGCAGAGTGTGTTTCATGGATGAGAACTGTGCTGTGTGTTTCCCTTCAGAAAGGGAGTTTAATGCCAGGCTCTGTGTCTTCCTACAAGCAAAACATCGTTTCACGTAAACGCAGTCACTTTTCAGGTCAAAGGAAGCTACATCATTCAAGAAGCTCACATGTTTCTTGCTCTTAACTGAAAAGCATTGAAAGTTCGAATACCTGTGGTTTGTATCAGTTTCAGAAGCAGAGTTGAACTAGATATGGTCCGTGTGTGATGGGAAACACAGTTCATTTGTTCTGAGCACACTCACGTTTCCTGTCTTATTAGAGAATCTAGAAAGCAAGAGAATGCTTCTTGCTCTAAAGCAGAGTGTGTTTCATTGATGAGAACTGTGCTGTGTGTTTCCCTTCAGAAACGGAGTTAAATGCCAGGCTCTGTGTCTTCCTACAAGCAAGACTTGGTTTCAGGTAAACGCTGTCACTTTTCAGCTCACAGGAAGCTACATCGTTCATGAAGCTCACACGTTTCTCAATCTTAACGGAAAAGCATTGGATGTTCGAGTACCTGTGGTTTGTATCAGTATCAGAAGCAGAGTTGAACTAGATATGGTCCGTGTGTGTAGGAAACACAGTTCTTTTGTTCTGAGCACACTCAGGTCTCCAGCCTTATCAGAGACCCTAGAAAGCAAGAGAATGCTTCTTGCTCTAAAGCAGAGTGTGTTTCATGGATGAGAACTGTGCTGTGTGTTTCCCTTCAGAAAAGGAGTTAAATGCCAGGCTCTGTGTCTTCCTACAAGCAAGAGTGCGTTTCAGGTAAATGCAGTCACTTTTCAGCTCAAAGGAAGCTACATCGTTCACGAAGCTCACTCGTTTCTTGCTCTTAACTGAAAAGCATTGGATGTTCGAGGACCTGCGGTTTGTATCAGTTTCAGAAGCAGAGTTGAACTAGATATGGTCCGTGTGTGATGGGAAACACAGTTCATTTGTTCTGAGCACACTCACGTTTCCTGTCTTATTAGAGGATCTAGAAAGCAAGAGAATGCTTCTTGCTCTAAAGCAGAGTGTGTTTCATGGATGAGAACTGTGCTGTGTGTTTCCCTTCAGAATCAGAGTTAAATGCCAGGCTCTGTGTCTTCCTACAAGCAATACTGCGTTTCAGGTAAACGCAGTCACTTTTCAGCTCAAAGGAAGCTACATTGTTCACGAAGCTCACTCGTTTCTTGCTCTTAACTGAAAAGCATTGGATGTTCGAGGACCTGCGGTTTGTATCAGTTTCAGAAGCAGAGTTGAACTAGATACGTTCTGTGTGTGTAGGAAACACAATTCTTTTGTTCTGAGCACACTCACGTTTCCCGCCTTATTAGAGACTCCAGAAAGCAAGAGAATGCTTCTTGCTCTAAAGCAGAGTGTGTTTCATGGATGAGAACTGTGCTGTGTGTTTCCCTTCAGAAAGGGAGTTTAATGCCAGGCTCTGTGTCTTCCTACAAGCAAGACATCGTTTCACGTAAACGCAGTCACTTTTCAGGTCAAAGGAAGCTACATCATTCAAGAAGCTCACATGTTTCTTGCTCTTAACTGAAAAGCATTGAAAGTTCGAATACCTGTGGTTTGTATCAGTTTCAGAAGCAGAGTTGAACTAGATATGGTCCGTGTGTGATGGGAAACACAGTTCATTTGTTCTGAGCACACTCACGTTTCCTGTCTTATTAGAGAATCTAGAAAGCAAGAGAATGCTTCTTGCTCTAAAGCAGAGTGTGTTTCATTGATGAGAACTGTGCTGTGTGTTTCCCTTCAGAAACGGAGTTAAATGCCAGGCTCTGTGTCTTCCTACAAGCAAGACTTGGTTTCAGGTAAACGCTGTCACTTTTCAGCTCACAGGAAGCTACATCGTTCATGAAGCTCACACGTTTCTCAATCTTAACGGAAAAGCGTTGGATGTTCGAGTACCTGTGGTGTGTATCAGTATCAGAAGCAGAGTTGAACTAGATATGGTCCGTGTGTGTACGAAACACAGTTCTTTTGTTCTGAGCACACTCAGGTCTCCAGCCTTATCAGAGACCCTAGAAAGCAAGAGAATGCTTCTTGCTCTAAAGCAGAGTGTGTTTCATGGATGAGAACTGTGCTGTGTGTTTCCCTTCAGAAACGGAGTTAAATGCCAGGCTCTGTGTCTTCCTACAAGCAAGAGTGCGTTTCAGGTAAACGCAGTCACTTTTCTCCTCAAACGAAGCTACATCGTTCACGAAGCTCACACGTTTCTTGCTCTTAAGTGAAAAGCATTGGATGTTCGAGGACCTGTGGTTTGTATCAGTTTCAGAAGCAGAGTTGAACTAGATATGGTCCGTGTGTGTAGGAAACACAGTTCTTTTGTTCTGAGCACACTCACGTTTCCCGCCTTATTAGAGACTCCAGAAAGCAAGAGAATGCTTCTTGCTCTAAAGCAGAGTGTGTTTCATGGATGAGAACTGTGCTGTGTGTTTCCCTTCAGAATCGGAGTTAAATGCCAGGCTCTGTGTCTTCCTACAAGCAATACTGCGTTTCAGGTAAACGCAGTCACTTTTCAGCTCAAAGGAAGCTACATTGTTCACGAAGCTCACTCGTTTCTTGCTCTTAACTGAAAAGCATTGGATGTTCGAGGACCTGCGGTTTGTATCAGTTTCAGAAGCAGAGTTGAACTAGATATGTTCGGTGTGTGTAGGAAACACAATTCTTTTGTTCTGAGCACACTCACGTTTCCCGCCTTATTAGAGAGTCCAGAAAGCAAGAGAATGCTTCTTCCTCTAAAGCAGAGTGTGTTTCATGGATGAGAACTGTGCTGTGTGTTTCCCTTCAGAAAGGGAGTTTAATGCCAGGCTCTGTGTCTTCCTACAAGCAAGACATCGTTTCACGTAAACGCAGTCACTTTTCAGGTCAAAGGAAGCTACATCATTCAAGAAGCTCACATGTTTCTTGCTCTTAACTGAAAAGCATTGAAAGTTCGAATACCTGTGGTTTGTATCAGTTTCAGAAGCAGAGTTGAACTAGATATGGTCCGTGTGTGATGGGAAACACAGTTCATTTGTTCTGAGCACACTCACGTTTCCTGTCTTATTAGAGAATCTAGAAAGCAAGAGAATGCTTCTTGCTCTAAAGCAGAGTGTGTTTCATTGATGAGAACTGTGCTGTGTGTTTCCCTTCAGAAACGGAGTTAAATGCCAGGCTCTGGGTCTTCCTACAAGCAAGACTTGGTTTCAGGTAAACGCTGTCACTTTTCAGCTCACAGGAAGCTACATCGTTCATGAAGCTCACACGTTTCTCAATCTTAACGGAAAAGCGTTGGATGTTCGAGTACCTGTGGTTTGTATCAGTATCAGAAGCAGAGTTGAACTAGATATGGTCCGTGTGTGTAGGAAACACAGTTCTTTTGTTCTGAGCACACTCACGTTTCCCGCCTTATTAGAGACTCTAGAAAGTAAGAGAATGCTTCTTGCTCTAAAGCAGAGTGTGTTTCATGGATGAGAACTGTGTTGTGTGTTTCCCTTCAGAAAGGGAGTTTAATGCCAGGCTTTGTGTCTTTCTACAAGTAAGACTTCGTTACACGTAAACGCAGTCACTTTTCAGGTCAAAGGAAGCTACATCATTCAAGAAGCTCACACGTTTCTCGCTCTTAACTGAAAAGCATTGAATGTTCAAATACCTGTGGTTTGTATCCGTTTCAGAAGCAGAGATGAACTAGATATGGTCCGTGTGTGATGGGAAACACAGTTCATTTGTTCTGAGCACACTCACGTTTCCTGTCTTATTAGAGAATCTAGAAAGCAAGAGAATGCTTCTTGCTCTAAAGCAGAGTGTGTTTCATGGATGAGAACTGTGTTGTGTGTTTCCCTTCAGAAACGGAGTTAAATGCCAGGCTCTGTGTCTTCCTACAAGCAAGACTTGGTTTCAGGTAAACGCTGTCACTTTTCAGCTCACAGGAAGCTACATCGTTCATGAAGCTCACATGTTTCTCAATCTTAACGGAAAAGCATTGGATGTTCGAGTACCTGTGGTTTGTATCAGTATCAGAAGCAGAGTTGAACTAGATATGGTCCGTGTGTGTACGAAACACAGTTCTTTTGTTCTGAGCACACTCACGTCTCCAGCCTTATCAGAGACCCTAGAAAGCAAGAGAATGGTTCTTGCTCTAAAGCAGAGTGTGTTTCATGGATGAGAACTGTGCTGTGTGTTTCCCTTCAGAAACGGAGTTAAATGCCAGGCTCTGTGTCTTTCTCCAAGCAAGAGTGCGTTTCAGGTAAATGCAGTCACTTTTCAGCTCAAAGGAAGCTACATCGTTCACGAAGCTCACTCGTTTCTTGCTCTTAACTGAAAAGCATTGGATGTTCGAGGACCTGCGGTTTGTATCAGTTTCAGAAGCAGAGTTGATCTAGATATGGTCCGTGTGTGATGGGAAACACAGTTCATTTGTTCTGAGCACACTCACGTTTCCTGTCTTATTAGAGACTCCAGAAAGCAAGAGAATGCTTCTTGCTCTAAAGCAGAGTGTGTTTCATGGATGAGAACTGTGCTGTGTGTTTCCCTTCAGAATCGGAGTTAAATGCCAGGCTCTGTGTCTTCCTACAAGCAATACTGCGTTTCAGGTAAACGCAGTCACTTTTCAGCTCAAAGGAAGCTACATCGTTCACGAAGCTCACTCGTTTCTTGCTCTTAACTGAAAAGCATTGGATGTTCGAGGACCTGCGGTTTGTATCAGTTTCAGAAGCAGAGTTGAACTAGATATGTTCGGTGTGTGTAGGAAACACAATTCTTTTGTTCTGAGCACACTCACGTTTCCCGCCTTATTAGAGACTCCAGAAAGCAAGAGAATGCTTCTTCCTCTAAAGCAGAGTGTGTTTCATGGATGAGAACTGTGCTGTGTGTTTCCCTTCAGAAAGGGAGTTTAATGCCAGGCTCTGTGTCTTCCTACAACAAGACATCGTTTCACGTAAACGCAGTCAATTTTCAGGTCAAAGGAAGCTACATCATTCAAGAAGCTCAAATGTTTCTTGCTCTTAACTGAAAAGCATTGAAAGTTCGAATACCTGTGGTTTGTATCAGTTTCAGAAGCAGAGTTGAACTAGATATGGTCCGTGTGTGATGGGAAACACAGTTCATTTGTTCTGAGCACACTCACGTTTCCTGTCTTATTAGAGAATCTAGAAAGCAAGAGAATGCTTCTTGCTCTAAAGCAGAGTGTGTTTCATTGATGAGAACTGTGCTGTGTGTTTCCCTTCAGAAACGGAGTTAAATGCCAGGCTCTGTGTCTTCCTACAAGCAAGACTTGGTTTCAGGTAAATGCTGTCACTTTTCAGCTCACAGGAAGCTACATCGTTCATGAAGCTCACACGTTTCTCAATCTTAACGGAAAAGCATTGGATGTTCGAGTACCTGTGGTTTGTATCAGTATCAGAAGCAGAGTTGAACTAGATATGGTCCGTGTGTGTACGAAACACAGTTCTTTTGTTCTGAGCACACTCACGTCACCAGCCTTATCAGAGACCCTAGAAAGCAAGAGAATGGTTCTTGCTCTAAAGCAGAGTGTGTTTCATGGATGAGAACTGTGCTGTGTGTTTCCCTTCAGAAACGGAGTTAAATGCCAGGCTCTGTGTCTTCCTACAAGCAAGAGTGCGTTTCAGGTAAACGCAGTCACTTTTCTCCTCAAAGGAAGCTACATCGTTCACGAAGCTCACACGTTTCTTGCTCTTAAGTGAAAAGCATTGGATGTTCGAGGACCTGTGGTTTGTATCAGTTTCAGAAGCAGAGTTGAACTAGATATGGTCCGTGTGTGTAGGAAACACAGTTCTTTTGTTCTGAGCACACTCACGTTTCCCGCCTTATTAGAGACTCCAGAAAGCAAGAGAATGCTTCTTGCTCTAAAGCAGAGTTTGTTTCATGGATGAGAACTGTGCTGTGTGTTTCCCTTCAGAAAGGGAGTTTAATGCCAGGCTCTGTGTCTTCCTACAAGCAAGACATCGTTTCACGTAAACGCAGTCACTTTTCAGGTCAAAGGAAGCTACATCATTCAAGAAGCTCACATGTTTCTTGCTCTTAACTGAAAAGCATTGAAAGTTCGAATACCTGTGGTTTGTATCAGTATCAGAAGCAGAGTTGAACTAGATATGGTCCGTGTGTGTACGAAACACAGTTCATTTGTTCTGAGCACACTCAGGTCTCCAGCCTTATCAGAGACCCTAGAAAGCAAGAGAATGCTTCTTGCTCTAAAACAGAGTGTGTTTCATGGATGAGAACTGTGCTGTGTGTTTCCCTTCAGAAACGGAGTTAAATGCCAGGCTCTGTGTCTTCCTCCAAGTAAGAGTGCGTTTCAGGTAAATGCAGTCACTTTTCAGCTCAAAGGAAGCTACATCGTTCACGAAGCTCACTCGTTTCTTGCTCTTAACTGAAAAGCATTGGATGTTCGAGGACCTGCGGTTTGTATCAGTTTCAGAAGCAGAGTTGAACTAGATATGGTCCGTGTGTGATGGGAAACACAGTTCATTTGTTCTGAGCACACTCACGTTTCCTGTCTTATTAGAGGATCTAGAAAGCAAGAGAATGCTTCTTGCTCTAAAGCAGAGTGTGTTTCATGGATGAGAACTGTGCTGTGTGTTTCCCTTCAGAATCGGAGTTAAATGCCAGGCTCTGTGTCTTCCTACAAGCAATACTGCGTTTCAGGTAAACGCAGTCACTTTTCAGCTCAAAGGAAGCTACATCGTTCACGAAGCTCACTCGTTTCTTGCTCTTAACTGAAAAGCATTGGATGTTCGAGGACCTGCGGTTTGTATCAGTTTCAGAAGCAGAGTTGAACTAGATATGTTCGGTGTGTGTAGGAAACACAATTCTTTTGTTCTGAGCACACTCACGTTTCCCGCCTTATTAGAGACTCCAGAAAGCAAGAGAATGCTTCTTCCTCTAAAGCAGAGTGTGTTTCATGGATGAGAACTGTGCTGTCTGTTTCCCTTCAGAAAGGGAGTTTAATGCCAGGCTCTGTGTCTTCCTACAAGCAAGACATCGTTTCACGTAAACGCAGTCACTTTTCAGGTCAAAGGAAGCTACATCATTCAAGAAGCTCACATGTTTCTTGCTCTTAACTGAAACGCATTGAAAGTTCGAATACCTGTGGTTTGTATCAGTTTCAGAAGCAGAGTTGAACTAGATATGGTCCGTGTGTGATGGGAAACACAGTTCATTTGTTCTGAGCACACTCACGTTTCCTGTCTTATTAGAGAATCTAGAAAGCAAGAGAATGCTTCTTGCTCTAAAGCAGAGTGTGTTTCATTGATGAGAACTGTGCTGTGTGTTTCCCTTCAGAAACGGAGTTAAATGCCAGGCTATGTGTCTTCCTACAAGCAAGACTTGGTTTCAGGTAAACGCTGTCACTTTTCAGCTCACAGGAAGCTACATCGTTCCTGAAGCTCACACGTTTCTCAATCTTAACGGAAAAGCATTGGATGTTCGAGTACCTGTGGTTTGTATCAGTATCAGAAGCAGAGTTGAACTAGATATGGTCCGTGTGTGTACGAAACACAGTTCTTTTGTTCTGAGCACACTCAGGTCTCCAGCCTTATCAGAGACCCTAGAAAGCAAGAGAATGCTTCTTGCTCTAAAGCAGAGTGTGTTTCATTGATGAGAACTGTGCTGTGTGTTTCCCTTCAGAAACGGAGTTAAATGCCAGGCTCTGTGTCTTCCTATAAGCAAGAGTGCGTTTCAGGTAAATGCAGTCACTTTTCAGCTCAAAGGAAGCTACATCGTTCACGAAGCTCACTCGTTTCTTGCTCTTAACTGAAAAGCATTGGATGTTCGAGGACCTGCGGTTTGTATCAGTTTCAGAAGCAGAGTTGAACTAGATATGTTCGGTGTGTGTAGGAAACACAGTTCTTTTGTTCTGAGCACACTCAAGTTTCCCGCCTTATTAGAGACTCTAGAAAGTAAGAGAATGCTTCTTGCTCTACAGCAGAGTGTGTTTCATGGATGAGAACTGTGTTGTGTGTTTCCCTTCAGAAAGGGAGTTTAATGCCGGGCTTTGTGTCTTTCTACAAGCAAGACTTCGTTACACGTAAACGCAGTCACTTTTCAGGTCAAAGGAAGCTACATCATTCAAGAAGCTCACACGTTTCTCGCTCTTAACTGAAAAGCATTGAATGTTCAAATACCTGTGGTTTGTATCAGTTTCAGAAGCAGAGTTGAACTAGATATGGTCCGTGTGTGATGGGACACACAGTTCATTTGTTCTGAGCACACTCACGTTTCCTGTCTTATTAGAGAATCTAGAAAGCAAGAGAATGCTTCTTGCTCTAAAGCAGAGTGTGTTTCATTGATGAGAACTGTGCTGTGTGTTTCCCTTCAGAAACGGAGTTAAATGCCAGGCTCTGTGTCTTCCTACAAGCAAGACTTGGTTTCAGGTAAACGCTGTCACTTTTCAGCTCACAGGAAGCTACATCGTTCATGAAGCTCACACGTTTCTCAATCTTAACGGAAAAGCATTGGATGTTCGAGTACCTGTGGTTTGTATCAGTATCAGAAGCAGAGTTGAACTAGATATGTTCGGTGTGTGTAGGAAACACAGTTCTTTTGTTCTGAGCACACTCACGTTTCCCGCCTCATTAGAGACTCCAGAAAGCAAGAGAATGCTTCTTGCTCTAAAGCAGAGTGTGTTTCATGGATGAGAACTGTGCTGTGTGTTTCCCTTCAGAATCGGAGTTAAATGCCAGGCTCTTTGTCTTCCTACAAGCAATACTGCGTTTCAGGTAAACGCAGTCACTTTTCAGCTCAAAGGAAGCTACATCGTTCACGAAGCTCACTCGTTTCTTGCTCTTAACTGAAAAGCATTGGATGTTCGAGGACCTGCGGTTTGTATCAGTTTCAGAAGCAGAGTTGAACTAGATATGTTCGGTGTGTGTAGGAAACACAATTCTTTTGTTCTGAGCACACTCACGTTTCCCGCCTTATTAGAGACTCCAGAAAGCAAGAGAATGCTTCTTCCTCTAAAGCTGAGTGTGTGTCATGGATGAGAACTGTGCTGTGTGTTTCCCTTCAGAAAGGGAGTTTAATGCCAGGCTTTGTGTCTTCCTACAAGCAAGACTTCGTTACACGTAAACGCAGTCACTTTTCAGGTCAAAGGAAGCTACATCATTCAAGAAGCTCACACGTTTCTCGCTCTTAACTGAAAAGCATTGAATGTTCAAATACCTGTGGTTTGTATCAGTTTCAGAAGCAGAGTTGAACTAGATATGGTCCGTGTGTGTCGGAAACACAGTTCTTTTGTTCTGAGCACACTCACGTTTCCTGTCTTATGAGAGAATCTAGAAAGCAAGAGAATGCTTCTTGCTCTAAAGCAGAGTGTGTTTCATGGAAGAGAACTGTGCTGTGTGTTTCCCTTCAGAAACGGAGTTAAATGCCAGGCTCTGTGTCTTCCTACAAGCAAGAGTGCATTTCAGGTAAACGCAGTCACTTTTCAGTTCAAAGTAAGCTACATCGTTCACGAAGCTCACTCGTTTCTTGCTCTTAACTGAAAAGCATTGAATGTTCGAATACCTGTGGTTTGTATCAGTTTCAGAAGCAGAGTTGAACTAGATATGGTCCGTGTGTGTAGGAAACACAGTTCTTTTGTTCTGAGCACACTCACGTTTCCCGCCTTATTAGAGACTCCTGAAAGCAAGAGAATGCTTCTTGCTCTAAAGCAGAGTGTGTTTCATGGATGAGAACTGTGCTGTGTGTTTCCCTTCAGAAACGGAGTTAAATGCCAGGCTCTGGGTCTTCATACAAGAGACTTCGTTTCAGGTAAACGCAGTCACTTTTCAGCTCAAAGGAAGCTATATCATTCATAAAGCTCACACGTTTCCCACTCTTAATTGAAAAGCATTGGATGTTCGAGGACCTATGTGTGGTTTGTATCAGTTTCAGAAGCAGAGTTGAACTAGATATGTTCGCTGTGTGTAGGAAACACAGTTCTTTAGTTCTGAGCACACTCACGTTTCCCGCCTTATTAGAGACACTAGAAAGTAAGAGAATGCTTCTTGCACTAAAGCAGAGTGTGTTTCATGGATGAGAACTGTGCTGTGTGTTTCCCTTCAGAAACGGAGTTAAATGCCAGGCTCTGGGTCTTCAAACAAGCAAGACTTCGTTTCAGGTAAACGCAGTCACTTTTCAGCTCAAAGGAAGCTATATCATTCACAAAGCTCACACGTTTCCCGCTCTTAATTGAAAAGCATTGGGTGTTCGAGGACCTGCGGTTTGTATCAGTTTCAGAAGCAGAGTTGAACTAGATATGGTCCGTGTGTGTAGGAAACACAGTTCTTTTGTTCTGAGCACACTCACGTTACCCGCCTTATTAGAGACTACAAAAAGCAAGAGAATGCTTCTTGCTCTAAAGCAGAATGTGTTTCATGGATGAGAACTGTGCTGTGTGTTTCCCTTCAGAAAGGGAGTTTAATGCCAGGCTCTGTGTCTTCCTACAAGCAAGACTTCGTTTCAGGTAAACGCTGTCACTTTTCAGCTCACAGGAAGCTACATCGTTCCTGAAGCTCACACGTTTCTCAATCTTAACGGAAAAGCATTGGATGATCGAGTACCTGTGGTTTGTATCAGTATCAGAAGCAGAGTTGAACTAGATATGTTCCGTGTGTGTAGGAAACACAGTTCTTTTGTTCTGAGCACAATCACGTCTCCAGCCTTATCAGAGACCCTAGAAAGCAAGAGAATGCTTCTTGCTCTAAAGCAGAGTGTGTTTCATGGATGAGAACTGTGCTGTGTGTTTCCCTTCAGAAACGGAGTTAAATGCCAGGCTCTGTGTCTTCCTACAAGCAAGAGTGCGATTCAGGTAAACTCAGTCACTTTTCTCCTCAAACGAAGCTACATCGTTCACGAAGCTCACACGTTTCTCGCTCTTAACTGAAAAGCATTGGATGTTCGAGGACCTGTGGTTTGTATCAGTTTCAGAAGCAGAGTTGAACTAGATATGGTCCGTGTGTGGAGGAAAAACAGTTCTTTTGTTCTGAGCACACACACGTTTTCGCCTTATTAGAGACTCTAGAAAGTAAGAGAATGCTTCTTGCTCTAAAGCAGAGTGTGTTTCATGGATGAGAACTGTGCTGTGTGTTTCCCTCAGAAAGGGAGTTAAATGCCAGGCTCTGGGTCTTCATACAAGCGAGACTTCGTTTGTGGTAAACGCAGTCACTTTTCAGCTCAAAGGAAGCTATATCATTCACAAAGCTCACACGTTTCCCGCTCTTAATTGAAAAGCATTGGATGTTCGAGGACCTGTGGTTTGTATCAGTTTCAGAAGCAGAGTTGAACTAGATATGGTCCGTGTGTGTAGGAAACACAGTTCTTTTCTTCTGAGCACACTCACGTTTCCCGCCTTATTAGAGACTCCAGAAAGCAAGAGAATGCTTCTTACTCTAAAGCAGAGTTTGTTTCATGGATGAGAACTGTGCTGTGTGTTTCCCTTCAGAAAGGGAGTTTAATGCCAGGCTCTGTGTCTTCCTACAAGCAAGACTTCTTTTCACGTAAACGCAGTCACTTTTCAGGTCAAAGGAAACTACATCATTCACGAAGCTCACATGTTTCTTGCTCTTAACTGAAAAGCATTGAATGTTCGAATACCTGTGTTTTGTATGAGTTTCAGAAGCAGAGTTGAACTAGATATGTTCAGTGTGTGTAGGAAACACAGTTCTTTTGTTCTGAGCACACTCACATTTCCCGCCTTATTAGAGGATCTAGAAAGCAAGAGAATGCTTCTTGCTCTAAAGCAGAGTGTGTTTCATGGATGAGAACTGTGCTGTGTGTTTCCCTTCAGAAACGGAGTTAAATGCCAGGCTCTGTGTCTTCCTACAAGCAATACTGCGTTTCAGGTAAACGCAGTCACTTTTCAGCTCAAAGGAAGCTACATCGTTCACGAAGCTCACTCGTTTCTTGCTCTTAACTGAAAAGCATTGGATGTTCGAGGACCTGCGGTTTGTATCAGTTTCAGAAGCAGAGTTGAACTTGATATGTTCGGTGTGTGTAGGAAACACAGTTCTTTGGTTCTGAGCACAACACATTTCCCGCCTTATTAGAGACTCTAGAAAGTAAGAGAATGCTTCTTGCTCTAAAGCAGAGTGTGTTTCATGGATGAGAACTGTGCTGTGTCTTTCCCTTCAGAAAGGGAGTTTAATGCCAGGCTCTGTGTCTTCCTATAAGCAAGAGTGCGTTTCAGGTAAATGCAGTCACTTTTCAGCTCAAAGGAAGCTACATCATTCACGAAGCTCACTCGTTTCTTGCTCTTAACTGAAAAGCATTGGATGTTCGAGGACCTGCGGTTTGTATCAGTTTCAGAAGCAGAGTTGAACTAGATATGTTCGGTGTGTGTAGGAAACACAGTTCTTTTGTTCTGAGCACACTCAAGTTTCCCGCCTTATTAGAGACTCTAGAAAGTAAGAGAATGCTTCTTGCTCTAAAGCAGAGTGTGTTTCATGGATGAGAACTGTGTTGTGTGTTTCCCTTCAGAAAGGGAGTTTAATGCCAGGCTTTGTGTCTTTCTACAAGCAAGACTTCGTTACACGTAAACGCAGTCACTTTTCAGGTCAAAGGAAGCTACATCATTCAAGAAGCTCACACGTTTCTCGCTCTTAACTGAAAAGCATTGAATGTTCAAATACCTGTGGTTTGTATCAGTTTCAGAAGCAGAGTTGAACTAGATATGGTCCGTGTGTGATGGGAAACACAGTTCATTTGTTCTGAGCACACTCACGTTTCCTGTCTTATTAGAGAATCTAGAAAGCAAGAGAATGCTTCTTGCTCTAAAGCAGAGTGTGTTTCATTGATGAGAACTGTGCTGTGTGTTTCCCTTCAGAAACGGAGTTAAATGCCAGGCTCTGTGTCTTCCTACAAGCAAGACTTGGTTTCAGGTAAACGCTGTCACTTTTCAGCTCACAGGAAGCTACATCATTCATGAAGCTCACACGTTTCTCAATCTTAACGGAAAAGCATTGGATGTTCGAGTACCTGTGGTTTGTATCAGTATCAGAAGCAGAGTTGAACTAGATATGTTCGGTGTGTATAGGAAACACAGTTCTTTTGTTCTGAGCACACTCACGTTTCCCGCCTCATTAGAGACTCCAGAAAGCAAGAGAATGCTTCTTGCTCTAAAGCAGAGTGTGTTTCATGGATGAGAACTGTGCTGTGTGTTTCCCTTCAGAATCGGAGTTAAATTCCAGGCTCTTTGTCTTCCTACAAGCAATACTGCGTTTCAGCTAAACGCAGTCACTTTTCAGCTCAAAGGAAGCTACATCGTTCACGAAGCTCACTCGTTTCTTGCTCTTAACTGAAAAGCATTGGATGTTCGAGGACCTGCGGTTTGTATCAGTTTCAGAAGCAGAGTTGAACTAGATATGTTCGGTGTGTGTAGGAAACACAATTCTTTTGTTCTGAGCACACTCACGTTTCCCGCCTTATTAGAGACTCCAGAAAGCAAGAGAATGCTTCTTCCTCTAAAGCAGAGTGTGTGTCATGGATGAGAACTGTGCTGTGTGTTTCCCTTCAGAAAGGGAGTTTAATGCCAGGCTTTGTGTCTTCCTACAAGCAAGACTTCGTTACACGTAAACGCAGTCACTTTTCAGGTCAAAGGAAGCTACATCATTCAAGAAGCTCACACGTTTCTCGCTCTTAACTGAAAAGCATTGAATGTTCAAATACCTGTGGTTTGTATCAGTTTCAGAAGCAGAGTTGAACTAGATATGGTACGTGTGTGTCGGAAACACAGTTCTTTTGTTCTGAGCACACTCACGTTTCCTGTCTTATGAGAGAATCTAGAAAGCAAGAGAATGCTTCTTGCTCTAAAGCAGAGTGTGTTTCATGGAAGAGAACTGTGCTGTGTGTTTCCCTTCAGAAACGGAGTTAAATGCCAGGCTCTGTGTCTTCCTACAAGCAAGAGTGCATTTCAGGTAAACGCAGTCACTTTTCAGTTCAAAGTAAGCTACATCGTTCACGAAGCTCACTCGTTTCTTGCTCTTAACTGAAAAGCATTGAACGTTCGAATACCTGTGGTTTGTATCAGTTTCAGAAGCAGAGTTGAACTAGATATGGTCCGTGTGTGTAGGAAACACAGTTCTTTTGTTCTGAGCACACTCACGTTTCCCGCATTATTAGAGACTCCTGAAAGCAAGAGAATGCTTCTTGCTCTAAAGCAGAGTGTGTTTCATGGATGAGAACTGTGCTGTGTGTTTCCCTTCAGAAACGGAGTTAAATGCCAGGCTCTGGGTCTTCATACAAGAGACTTCGTTTCAGGTAAACGCAGTCACTTTTCAGCTCAAAGGAAGCTATATCATTCATAAAGCTCACACGTTTCCCACTCTTAATTGAAAAGCATTGGATGTTCGAGGACCTATGTGTGGTTTGTATCAGTTTCAGAAGCAGAGTTGAACTAGATATGTTCGCTGTGTGTAGGAAACACAGTTCTTTAGTTCTGAGCACACTCACGTTTCCCGCCTTATTAGAGACACTAGAAAGTAAGAGAATGCTTCTTGCTCTAAAGCAGAGTGTGTTTCATGGATGAGAACTGTGCTGTGTGTTTCCCTTCAGAAACGGAGTTAAATGCCAGGCTCTGGGTCTTCAAACAAGCAAGACTTCGTTTCAGGTAAACGCAGTCACTTTTCAGCTCAAAGGAAGCTATATCATTCACAAAGCTCACACGTTTCCCGCTCTTAATTGAAAAGCATTGGGTGTTCGAGGACCTGCGGTTTGTATCAGTTTCAGAAGCAGAGTTGAACTAGATATGGTCCGTGTGTGTAGGAAACACAGTTCTTTTGTTCTGAGCACACTCACGTTACCCGCCTTATTAGAGACTCCAAAAAGCAAGAGAATGCTTCTTGCTCTAAAGCAGAATGTGTTTCATGGATGAGAACTGTGCTGTGTGTTTCCCTTCAGAAAGGGAGTTTAATGCCAGGCTCTGTGTCTTCCTACAAGCAAGACTTCGTTTCAGGTAAACGCTGTCACTTTTCAGCTCACAGGAAGCTACATCGTTCCTGAAGCTCACACGTTTCTCAATCTTAACGGAAAAGCATTGGATGATCGAGTACCTGTGGTTTGTATCAGTATCAGAAGCAGAGTTGAACTAGATATGGTCCATGTGTGTAGGAAACACAGTTCTTTTGTTCTGAGCACAATCACGTCTCCAGCCTTATCAGAGACCCTAGAAAGCAAGAGAATGCTTCTTGCTCTAAAGCAGAGTGTGTTTCATGGATGAGAACTGTGCTGTGTTTCCCTTCAGAAACGGAGTTAAATGCCAGGCTCTGTGTCTTCCTACAAGCAAGAGTGCGATTCAGGTAAACTAAGTCACTTTTCTCCTCAAACGAAGCTACATCGTTCACGAAGCTCACACTTTTCTCGCTCTTAACTGAAAAGCATTGGATGTTCGAGGACCTGTGGTTTGTATCAGTTTCAGAAGCAGAGTTGAACTAGATATGGTCCGTGTGTGGAGGAAAAACAGTTCTTTTGTTCTGAGCACACACACGTTTTCGCCTTATTAGAGACTCTAGAAAGTAAGAGAATGCTTCTTGCTCTAAAGCAGAGTGTGTTTCATGGATGAGAACTGTGCTGTGTGTTTCCCTCAGAAAGGGAGTTAAATGCCAGGCTCTGGGTCTTCATACAAGCGAGACTTCGTTTGTGGTAAACGCAGTTACTTTTCAGCTCAAAGGAAGCTATATCATTCACAAAGCTCACACGTTTCCCGCTCTTAATTGAAAAGCATTGGATGTTCGAGGACCTGTGGTTTGTATCAGTTTCAGAAGCAGAGTTGAACTAGATATGGTCCGTGTGTGTAGGAAACACAGTTCTTTTCTTCTGAGCACACTCATGTTTCCCGCCTTATTAGAGACTCCAGAAAGCAAGAGAATGCTTCTTACTCTAAAGCAGAGTTTGTTTCATGGATGAGAACTGTGCTGTGTGTTTCCCTTCAGAAAGGGAGTTTAATGCCAGGCTCTGTGTCTTCCTACAAGCAAGACTTCTTTTCACGTAAACGCAGTCACTTTTCAGGTCAAAGGAAACTACATCATTCACGAAACTCACATGTTTCTTGCTCTTAACTGAAAAGCATTGAATGTTCGAATACCTGTGTTTTGTATGAGTTTCAGAAGCAGAGTTGAACTAGATATGTTCAGTGTGTGTAGGAAACACAGTTCTTTTGTTCTGAGCACACTCACATTTCCCGCCTTATTAGAGGATCTAGAAAGCAAGAGAATGCTTCTTGCTCTAAAGCAGAGTGTGTTTCATGGATGAGAACTGTGCTGTGTGTTTCCCTTCAGAAACGGAGTTAAATGCCAGGCTCTGTGTCTTCCTCCAAGCAAGAGTGCGTTTCAGGTAAATGCAGTCACTTTTCAGCTCAAAGGAAGCTACATCGTTCACGAAGCTCACTCGTTTCTTGCTCTTAACTGAAAAGCATTGGATGTTCGAGGACCTGCGGTTTGTATCAGTTTCAGAAGCAGAGTTGAACTAGATATGGTCCGTGTGTGATGGGAAACACAGTTCATTTGTTCTGAGCACACTCACGTTTCCTGTCTTATTAGAGGATCTAGAAAGCAGAGAATGCTTCTTGCTCTAAAGCAGAGTGTGTTTCATGGATGAGAACTGTGCTGTGTGTTTCCCTTCAGAATCGGAGTTAAATGCCAGGCTCTGTGTCTTCCTACAAGCAATACTGCGTTTCAGGTAAACGCAGTCAATTTTCAGCTCAAAGGAAGCTACATCGTTCACGAAGCTCACTCGTTTCTTGCTCTTAACTGAAAAGCATTGGATGTTCGAGGACCTGCGGTTTGTATCAGTTTCAGAAGCAGAGTTGAACTAGATATGTTCGGTGTGTGTAGGAAACACAATTCTTTTGTTCTGAGCACACTCACGTTTCCCGCCTTATTAGAGACTCCAGAAAGCAAGAGAATGCTTCTTCCTCTAAAGCAGAGTGTGTTTCATGGATGAGAACTGTGCTGTGTGTTTCCCTTCAGAAAGGGAGTTTAATGCCAGGCTCTGTGTCTTCCTACAAGCAAGACATCGTTTCACGTAAACGCAGTCAATTTTCAGGTCAAAGGAAGCTACATCATTCAAGAAGCTCACATGTTTCTTGCTCTTAACTGAAAAGCATTGAAAGTTCGAATACCTGTGGTTTGTACCAGTTTCAGAAACAGAGTTGAACTAGATATGGTCCGTGTGTGATGGGAAACACAGTTCATTTGTTCTGAGCACACTCACGTTTCCTGTCTTATTAGAGAATCTAGAAAGCAAGAGAATGCTTCTTGCTCTAAAGCAGAGTGTGTTTCATTGATGAGAACTGTGCTGTGTGTTTCCCTTCAGAAACGGAGTTAAATGCCAGGCTCTGTGTCTTCCTACAAGCAAGACTTGGTTTCAGGTAAATGCTGTCACTTTTCAGCTCACAGGAAGCTACATCGTTCATGAAGCTCACACGTTTCTCAATCTTAACGGAAAAGCATTGGATGTTTGAGTACCTGTGGTTTGTATCAGTATCAGAAGCAGAGTTGAACTAGATATGGTCCGTGTGTGTACGAAACACAGTTCTTTTGTTCTGAGCACACTCACGTCACCAGCCTTATCAGAGACCCTAGAAAGCAAGAGAATGGTTCTTGCTCTAAAGCAGAGTGTGTTTCATGGATGAGAACTGTGCTGTGTGTTTCCCTTCAGAAACGGAGTTAAATGCCAGGCTCTGTGTCTTCCTACAAGCAAGAGTGCGTTTCAGGTAAACGCAGTCACTTTTCTCCTCAAAGGAAGCTACATCGTTCACGAAGCTCACACGTTTCTTGCTCTTAAGTGAAAAGCATTGGATGTTCGAGGACCTGTGGTTTGTATCAGTTTCAGAAGCAGAGTTGAACTAGATATGGTCCGTGTGTGTAGGAAACACAGTTCTTTTGTTCTGAGCACACTCACGTTTCCCACCTTATTAGAGACTCCAGAAAGCAAGAGAATGCTTCTTGCTCTAAAGCAGAGTTTGTTTCATGGATGAGAACTGTGCTGTGTGTTTCCCTTCAGAAAGGGAGTTTAATGCCAGGCTCTGTGTCTTCCTACAAGCAAGACATCGTTTCACGTAAACGCAGTCACTTTTCAGGTCAAAGGAAGCTACATCATTCAAGAAGCTCACATGTTTCTTGCTCTTAACTGAAAAGCATTGAAAGTTCGAATACCTGTGGTTTGTATCAGTATCAGAAGCAGAGTTGAACTAGATATGGTCCGTGTGTGTACGAAACACAGTTCATTTGTTCTGAGCACACTCAGGTCTCCAGCCTTATCAGAGACCCTAGAAAGCAAGAGAATGCTTCTTGCTCTAAAACAGAGTGTGTTTCATGGATGAGAACTGTGCTATGTGTTTCCCTTCAGAAACGGAGTTAAATGCCAGGCTCTGTGTCTTCCTCCAAGCAAGAGTGCGTTTCAGGTAAATGCAGTCACTTTTCAGCTCAAAGGAAGCTACATCGTTCACGAAGCTCACTCGTTTCTTGCTCTTAACTGAAAAGCATTGGATGTTCGAGGACCTGCGGTTTGTATCAGTTTCAGAAGCAGAGTTGAACTAGATATGGTCCGTGTGTGATGGGAAACACAGTTCATTTGTTCTGAGCACACTCACGTTTCCTGTCTTATTAGAGGATCTAGAAAGCAAGAGAATGCTTCTTGCTCTAAAGCAGAGTGTGTTTCATGGATGAGAACTGTGCTGTGTGTTTCCCTTCAGAATCGGAGTTAAATGCCAGGCTCTGTGTCTTCCTACAAGCAATACTGCGTTTCAGGTAAATGCAGTCACTTTTCAGCTCAAAGGAAGCTACATCGTTCACGAAGCTCACTCGTTTCTTGCTCTTAACTGAAAAGCATTGGATGTTCGAGGACCTGCGGTTTGTATCAGTTTCAGAAGCAGAGTTGAACTAGATATGTTCGGTGTGTGTAGGAAACACAATTCTTTTGTTCTGAGCACACTCACGTTTCCCGCCTTATTAGAGACTCCAGAAAGCAAGAGAATGCTTCTTCCTCTAAAGCAGAGTGTGTTTCATGGATGAGAACTGTGCTGTCTGTTTCCCTTCAGAAAGGGAGTTTAATGCCAGGCTCTGTGTCTTCCTACAAGCAAGACATCGTTTCACGTAAACGCAGTCACTTTTCAGGTCAAAGGAAGCTACATCATTCAAGAAGCTCACATGTTTCTTGCTCTTAACTGAAAAGCATTGAAAGTTCGAATACCTGTGGTTTGTATCAGTTTCAGAAGCAGAGTTGAACTAGATATGGTCCGTGTGTGATGGGAAACACAGTTCATTTGTTCTGAGCACACTCACGTTTCCTGTCTTATTAGAGAATCTAGAAAGCAAGAGAATGCTTCTTGCTCTAAAGCAGAGTGTGTTTCATTGATGAGAACTGTGCTGTGTGTTTCCCTTCAGAAACGGAGTTAAATGCCAGGCTCTGTGTCTTCCTACAAGCAAGACTTGGTTTCAGGTAAACGCTGTCACTTTTCAGCTCACAGGAAGCTACATCGTTCATGAAGCTCACACGTTTCTCAATCTTAACGGAAAAGCATTGGATGTTCGAGTACCTGTGGTTTGTATCAGTATCAGAAGCAGAGTTGAACTAGATATGGTCCGTGTGTGTACGAAACACAGTTCTTTTGTTCTGAGCACACTCAGGTCTCCAGCCTTATCAGAGACCCTAGAAAGCAAGAGAATGCTTCTTGCTCTAAAACAGAGTGTGTTTCATGGATGAGAACTGTGCTGTGTGTTTCCCTTCAGAAACGGAGTTAAATGCCAGGCTCTGTGTCTTCCTCCAAGCAAGAGTGCGTTTCAGGTAAATGCAGTCACTTTTCAGCTCAAAGGAAGCTACATCGTTCACGAAGCTCACTCGTTTCTTGCTCTTAACTGAAAAGCATTGGATGTTCGAGGACCTGCGGTTTGTATCAGTTTCAGAAGCAGAGTTGAACTAGATATGGTCCGTGTGTGATGGGAAACACAGTTCATTTGTTCTGAGCACACTCACGTTTCCTGTCTTATTAGAGGATCTAGAAAGCAAGAGAATGCTTCTTGCTCTAAAGCAGAGTGTGTTTCATGGATGAGAACTGTGCTGTGTGTTTCCCTTCAGAATCGGAGTTAAATGCCAGGCTCTGTGTCTTCCTACAAGCAATACTGCGTTTCAGGTAAATGCAGTCACTTTTCAGCTCAAAGGAAGCTACATCGTTCACGAAGCTCACTCGTTTCTTGCTCTTAACTGAAAAGCATTGGATGTTCGAGGACCTGCGGTTTGTATCAGTTTCAGAAGCAGAGTTGAACTAGATATGTTCGGTGTGTGTAGGAAACACAATTCTTTTGTTCTGAGCACACTCACGTTTCCCGCCTTATTAGAGACTCCAGAAAGCAAGAGAATGCTTCTTCCTCTAAAGCAGAGTGTGTTTCATGGATGAGAACTGTGCTGTCTGTTTCCCTTCAGAAAGGGAGTTTAATGCCAGGCTCTGTGTCTTCCTACAAGCAAGACATCGTTTCACGTAAACGCAGTCACTTTTCAGGTCAAAGGAAGCTACATCATTCAAGAAGCTCACATGTTTCTTGCTCTTAACTGAAAAGCATTGAAAGTTCGAATACCTGTGGATTGTATCAGTTTCAGAAGCAGAGTTGAACTAGATATGGTCCGTGTGTGATGGGAAACACAGTTCATTTGTTCTGAGCACACTCACGTTTCCTGTCTTATTAGAGAATCTAGAAAGCAAGAGAATGCTTCTTGCTCTAAAGCAGAGTGTGTTTCATTGATGAGAACTGTGCTGTGTGTTTCCCTTCAGAAACGGAGTTAAATGCCAGGCTCTGTGTCTTCCTACAAGCAAGACTTGGTTTCAGGTAAACGCTGTCACTTTTCAGCTCACAGGAAGCTACATCGTTCATGAAGCTCACACGTTTCTCAATCTTAACGGAAAAGCATTGGATGTTCGAGTACCTGTGGTTTGTATCAGTATCAGAAGCAGAGTTGAACTAGATATGGTCCGTGTGTGTACGAAACACAGTTCTTTTGTTCTGAGCACACTCAGGTCTCCAGCCTTATCAGAGACCCTAGAAAGCAAGAGAATGCTTCTTGCTCTAAAGCAGAGTGTGTTTCATGGATGAGAACTGTGCTGTGTGTTTCCCTTCAGAAACGGAGTTAAATGCCAGGCTCTGTGTCTTCCTATAAGCAAGAGTGCGTTTCAGGTAAATGCATTCACTTTTCAGCTCAAAGGAAGCTACATCGTTCACGAAGCTCACTCGTTTCTTGCTCTTAACTGAAAAGCATTGGATGTTCGAGGACCTGCGGTTTGTATCAGTTTCAGAAGCAGAGTTGAACTAGATATGTTCGGTGTGTGTAGGAAACACAGTTCTTTTGTTCTGAGCACACTCAAGTTTCCCGTCTTATTAGAGACTCTAGAAAGTAAGAGAATGCTTCTTGCTCTAAAGCAGAGTGTGTTTCATGGATGAGAACTGTGTTGTGTGTTTCCCTTCAGAAAGGGAGTTTAATGCCAGGCTTTGTGTCTTTCTACAAGCAAGACTTCGTTACACGTAAACGCAGTCACTTTTCAGGTCAAAGGAAGCTACATCATTCAAGAAGCTCACACGTTTCTCGCTCTTAACTGAAAAGCATTGAATGTTCAAATACCTGCGGTTTGTATCAGTTTCAGAAGCAGAGTTGAACTAGATATGTTCGGTGTGTGTAGGAAACACAATTCTTTTGTTCTGAGCACACTCACGTTTCCCGCCTTATTAGAGACTCCAGAAAGCAAGAGAATGCTTCTTCCTCTAAAGCAGAGTGTGTGTCATGGATGAGAACTGTGCTGTGTGTTTCCCTTCAGAAAGGGAGTTTAATGCCAGGCTTTGTGTCTTCCTACAAGCAAGACTTCGTTACACGTAAACGCAGTCACTTTTCAGGTCAAAGGAAGCTACATCATTCAAGAAGCTCACACGTTTCTCGCTCTTAACTGAAAAGCATTGAATGTTCAAATACCTGTGGTTTGTATCAGTTTCAGAAGCAGAGTTGAACTAGATATGGTCCGTGTGTGTCGGAAACACAGTTCTTTTGTTCTGAGCACACTCACGTTTCCTGTCTTATGAGAGAATCTAGAAAGCAAGAGAATGCTTCTTGCTCTAAAGCAGAGTGTGTTTCATGGAAGAGAACTGTGCTGTGTGTTTCCCTTCAGAAACGGAGTTAAATGCCAGGCTCTGTGTCTTCCTACAAGCAAGAGTGCATTTCAGGTAAACGCAGTCACTTTTCAGTTCAAAGTAAGCTACATCGTTCACGAAGCTCACTCGTTTCTTGCTCTTAACTGAAAAGCATTGAACATTCGAATACCTGTGGTTTGTATCAGTTTCAGAAGCAGAGTTGAACTAGATATGGTCCGTGTGTGTAGGAAACACAGTTCTTTTGTTCTGAGCACACTCACGTTTCCCGCATTATTAGAGACTCCTGAAAGCAAGAGAATGCTTCTTGCTCTAAAGCAGAGTGTGTTTCATGGATGAGAACTGTGCTGTGTGTTTCCCTTCAGAAACGGAGTTAAATGCCAGGCTCTGGGTCTTCATACAAGAGACTTCGTTTCAGGTAAACGCAGTCACTTTTCAGCTCAAAGGAAGCTATATCATTCATAAAGCTCACACGTTTCCCACTCTTAATTGAAAAGCATTGGATGTTCGAGGACCTATGTGTGGTTTGTATCAGTTTCAGAAGCAGAGTTGAACTAGATATGTTCGCTGTGTGTAGGAAACACAGTTCTTTAGTTCTGAGCACACTCACGTTTCCTGCCTTATTAGAGACACTAGAAAGTAAGAGAATGCTTCTTGCTCTAAAGCAGAGTGTGTTTCATGGATGAGAACTGTGCTGTGTGTTTCCCTTCAGAAACGGAGTTAAATGCCAGGCTCTGGGTCTTCAAACAAGCAAGACTTCGTTTCAGGTAAACGCAGTCACTTTTCAGCTCAAAGGAAGCTATATCATTCACAAAGCTCACACGTTTCCCGCTCTTAATTGAAAAGCATTGGGTGTTCGAGGACCTGCGGTTTGTATCAGTTTCAGAAGCAGAGTTGAACTAGATATGGTCCATGTGTGTAGGAAACACAGTTCTTTTGTTCTGAGCACACTCACGTTACCCGCCTTATTAGAGACTCCAAAAAGCAAGAGAATGCTTCTTGCTCTAAAGCAGAATGTGTTTCATGGATGAGAACTGTGCTGTGTGTTTCCCTTCAGAAAGGGAGTTTAATGCCAGGCTCTGTGTCTTCCTACAAGCAAGACTTCGTTTCAGGTAAACGCTGTCACTTTTCAGCTCACAGGAAGCTACATCGTTCCTGAAGCTCACACGTTTCTCAATCTTAACGGAAAAGCATTGGATGATCGAGTACCTGTGGTTTGTATCAGTATCAGAAGCAGAGTTGAACTAGATATGGTCCGTGTGTGTAGGAAACACAGTTCTTTTGTTCTGAGCACAATCACGTCTCCAGCCTTATCAGAGACCCTAGAAAGCAAGAGAATGCTTCTTGCTCTAAAGCAGAGTGTGTTTCATGGATGAGAACTGTGCTGTGTGTTTCCCTTCAGAAACGGAGTTAAATGCCAGGCTCTGTGTCTTCCTACAAGCAAGAGTGCGATTCAGGTAAACTCAGTCACTTTTCTCCTCAAACGAAGCTACATCGTTCACGAAGCTCACACGTTTCTCGCTCTTAACTGAAAAGCATTGGATGTTCGAGGACCTGTGGTTTGTATCAGTTTCAGAAGCAGAGTTGAACTAGATATGGTCCGTGTGTGGAGGAAAAACAGTTCTTTTGTTCTGAGCACACACACGTTTTCGCCTTATTAGAGACTCTAGAAAGTAAGAGAATGCTTCTTGCTCTAAAGCAGAGTGTGTTTCATGGATGAGAACTGTGCTGTGTGTTTCCCTCAGAAAGGGAGTTAAATGCCAGGCTCTGGGTCTTCATAGAAGCGAGACTTCGTTTGTGGTAAACGCAGTCACTTTTCAGCTCAAAGGAAGCTATATCATTCACAAAGCTCACACGTTTCCCGCTCTTAATTGAAAAGCATTGGATGTTCGAGGACCTGTGGTTTGTATCAGTTTCAGAAGCAGAGTTGAACTAGATATGGTCCGTGTGTGTAGGAAACACAGTTCTTTTCTTCTGAGCACACTCATGTTTCCCGCCTTATTAGAGACTCCAGAAAGCAAGAGAATGCTTCTTACTCTAAAGCAGAGTTTGTTTCATGGATGAGAACTGTGCTGTGTGTTTCCCTTCAGAAAGGGAGTTTAATGCCAGGCTCTGTGTCTTCCTACAAGCAAGACTTCTTTTCACGTAAACGCAGTCACTTTTCAGGTCAAAGGAAACTACATCATTCACGAAACTCACATGTTTCTTGCTCTTAACTGAAAAGCATTGAATGTTCGAATACCTGTGTTTTGTATGAGTTTCAGAAGCAGAGTTGAACTAGATATGTTCAGTGTGTGTAGGAAACACAGTTCTTTTGTTCTGAGCACACTCACATTTCCCGCCTTATTAGAGGATCTAGAAAGCAAGAGAATGCTTCTTGCTCTAAAGCAGAGTGTGTTTCATGGATGAGAACTGTGCTGTGTGTTTCCCTTCAGAAACGGAGTTAAATGCCAGGCTCTGTGTCTTCCTACAAGCAATACTGCGTTTCAGGTAAACGCTGTCACTTTTCAGCTCACAGGAAGCTACATCGTTCATGAAGCTCACACGTTTCTCAATCTTAACGGAAAAGCATTGGATGTTCGAGTACCTGTGGTTTGTATCAGTATCAGAAGCAGAGTTGAACTAGATATGGTCCGTGTGTGTACGAAACACAGTTCTTTTGTTCTGAGCACACTCAGGTCTCCAGCCTTATCAGAGACCCTAGAAAGCAAGAGAATGCTTCTTGCTCTAAAACAGAGTGTGTTTCATGGATGAGAACTGTGCTGTGTGTTTCCCTTCAGAAACGGAGTTAAATGCCAGGCTCTGTGTCTTCCTCCAAGCAAGAGTGCGTTTCAGGTAAATGCAGTCACTTTTCAGCTCAAAGGAAGCTACATCGTTCACGAAGCTCACTCGTTTCTTGCTCTTAACTGAAAAGCATTGGATGTTCGAGGACCTGCTGTTTGTATCAGTTTCAGAAGCAGAGTTGAACTAGATATGGTCCGTGTGTGATGGGAAACACAGTTCATTTGTTCTGAGCACACTCACGTTTCCTGTCTTATTAGAGGATCTAGAAAGCAAGAGAATGCTTCTTGCTCTAAAGCAGAGTGTGTTTCATGGATGAGAACTGTGCTGTGTGTTTCCCTTCAGAATCGGAGTTAAATGCCAGGCTCTGTGTCTTCCTACAAGCAATACTGCGTTTCAGGTAAATGCAGTCACTTTTCAGCTCAAAGGAAGCTACATCGTTCACGAAGCTCACTCGTTTCTTGCTCTTAACTGAAAAGCATTGGATGTTCGAGGACCTGCGGTTTGTATCAGTTTCAGAAGCAGAGTTGAACTAGATATGTTCGGTGTGTGTAGGAAACACAATTCTTTTGTTCTGAGCACACTCACGTTTCCCGCCTTATTAGAGACTCCAGAAAGCAAGAGAATGCTTCTTGCTCTAAAGCAGAGTTTGTTTCATGGATGAGAACTGTGCTGTGTGTTTCCCTTCAGAAAGGGAGTTTAATGCCAGGCTCTGTGTCTTCCTACAAGCAAGACATCGTTTCACGTAAACGCAGTCACTTTTCAGGTCAAAGGAAGCTACATCATTCAAGAAGCTCACATGTTTCTTGCTCTTAACTGAAAAGCATTGAAAGTTCGAATACCTGTGGTTTGTATCAGTATCAGAAGCAGAGTTGAACTAGATATGGTCCGTGTGTGTACGAAACACAGTTCATTTGTTCTGAGCACACTCAGGTCTCCAGCCTTATCAGAGACCCTAGAAAGCAAGAGAATGCTTCTTGCTCTAAAACAGAGTGTGTTTCATGGATGAGAACTGTGCTATGTGTTTCCCTTCAGAAACGGAGTTAAATGCCAGGCTCTGTGTCTTCCTCCAAGCAAGAGTGCGTTTCAGGTAAATGCAGTCACTTTTCAGCTCAAAGGAAGCTACATCGTTCACGAAGCTCACTCGTTTCTTGCTCTTAACTGAAAAGCATTGGATGTTCGAGGACCTGCGGTTTGTATCAGTTTCAGAAGCAGAGTTGAACTAGATATGGTCCGTGTGTGATGGGAAACACAGTTCATTTGTTCTGAGCACACTCACGTTTCCTGTCTTATTAGAGGATCTAGAAAGCAAGAGAATGCTTCTTGCTCTAAAGCAGAGTGTGTTTCATGGATGAGAACTGTGCTGTGTGTTTCCCTTCAGAATCGGAGTTAAATGCCAGGCTCTGTGTCTTCCTACAAGCAATACTGTGTTTCAGGTAAATGCAGTCACTTTTCAGCTCAAAGGAAGCTACATCGTTCACGAAGCTCACTCGTTTCTTGCTCTTAACTGAAAAGCATTGGATGTTCGAGGACCTGCGGTTTGTATCAGTTTCAGAAGCAGAGTTGAACTAGATATGGTCCGTGTGTGATGGGAAACACAGTTCATTTGTTCTGAGCACACTCACGTTTCCTGTCTTATTAGAGGATCTAGAAAGCAAGAGAATGCTTCTTGCTCTAAAGCAGAGTGTGTTTCATTGATGAGAACTGTGCTGTGTGTTTCCCTTCAGAAACGGAGTTAAATGCCAGGCTCTGTGTCTTCCTACAAGCAAGACTTGGTTTCAGGTAAACGCTGTCACTTTTCAGCTCACAGGAAGCTACATCGTTCATGAAGCTCACACGTTTCTCAATCTTAACGGAAAAGCATTGGATGTTCGAGTACCTGTGGTTTGTATCAGTATCAGAAGCAGAGTTGAACTAGATATGGTCCGTGTGTGTACGAAACACAGTTCTTTTGTTCTGAGCACACTCAGGTCTCCAGCCTTATCAGAGACCCTAGAAAGCAAGAGAATGCTTCTTGCTCTAAAACAGAGTGTGTTTCATGGATGAGAACTGTGCTGTGTGTTTCCCTTCAGAAACGTAGTTAAATGCCAGGCTCTGTGTCTTCCTCCAAGCAAGAGTGCGTTTCAGGTAAATGCAGTCACTTTTCAGCTCAAAGGAAGCTACATCGTTCACGAAGCTCACTCGTTTCTTGCTCTTAACTGAAAAGCATTGGATGTTCGAGGACCTGCGGTTTGTATCAGTTTCAGAAGCAGAGTTGAACTAGATATGGTCCGTGTGTGATGGGAAACACAGTTCATTTGTTCTGAGCACACTCACGTTTCCTGTCTTATTAGAGGATCTAGAAAGCAAGAGAATGCTTCTTGCTCTAAAGCAGAGTGTGTTTCATGGATGAGAACTGTGCTGTGTGTTTCCCTTCAGAATCGGAGTTAAATGCCAGGCTCTGTGTCTTCCTACAAGCAATACTGCGTTTCAGGTAAATGCAGTCACTTTTCAGCTCAAAGGAAGCTACATCGTTCACGAAGCTCACTCGTTTCTTGCTCTTAACTGAAAAGCATTGGATGTTCGAGGACCTGCGGTTTGTATCAGTTTCAGAAGCAGAGTTGAACTAGATATGTTCGGTGTGTGTAGGAAACACAATTCTTTTGTTCTGAGCACACTCACGTTTCCCGCCTTATTAGAGACTCCAGAAAGCAAGAGAATGCTTCTTCCTCTAAAGCAGAGTGTGTTTCATGGATGAGAACTGTGCTGTCTGTTTCCCTTCAGAAAGGGAGTTTAATGCCAGGCTCTGTGTCTTCCTACAAGCAAGACTTGGTTTCAGGTAAACGCTGTCACTTTTCAGCTCACAGGAAGCTACATCGTTCATGAAGCTCACAAGTTTCTCAATCTTAACGGAAAAGCATTGGATGTTCGAGTACCTGTGGTTTGTATCAGTATCAGAAGCAGAGTTGAACTAGATATGGTCCGTGTGTGTACGAAACACAGTTCTTTTGTTCTGAGCACACTCAGGTCTCCAGCCTTATCAGAGACCCTAGAAAGCAAGAGAATGCTTCTTGCTCTAAAGCAGAGTGTGTTTCATGGATGAGAACTGTGCTGTGTGTTTCCCTTCAGAAACGGAGTTAAATGCCAGGCTCTGTGTCTTCCTATAAGCAAAAGTGCGTTTCAGGTAAATGCAGTCACTTTTCAGCTCAAAGGAAGCTACATCGTTCACGAAGCTCACTCGTTTCTTGCTCTTAACTGAAAAGCATTGGATGTTCGAGGACCTGCGGTTTGTATCAGTTTCAGAAGCAGAGTTGAACTAGATATGTTCGGTGTGTGTAGGAAACATAGTTCTTTTGTTCTGAGCACACTCAAGTTTCCCGCCTTATTAGAGACTCTAGAAAGTAAGAGAATGCTTCTTGCTCTAAAGCAGAGTGTGTTTCATGGATGAGAACTGTGTTGTGTGTTTCCCTTCAGAAAGGGAGTTTAATGCCAGGCTTTGTGTCTTTCTACAAGCAAGACTTCGTTACACGTAAACGCAGTCACTTTTCAGGTCAAAGGAAGCTACATCATTCAAGAAGCTCACACGTTTCTCGCTCTTAACTGAAAAGCATTAAATGTTCAAATACCTGTGGTTTGTATCAGTTTCAGAAGCAGAGTTGAACTAGATATGGTCCGTGTGTGATGGGAAACACAGTTCATTTGTTCTGAGCACACTCACGTTTCCTGTCTTATTAGAGAATCTAGAAAGCAAGAGAATGCTTCTTGCTCTAAAGCAGAGTGTGTTTCATTGATGAGAACTGTGCTGTGTGTTTCCCTTCAGAAACGGAGTTAAATGCCAGGCTCTGTGTCTTCCTACAAGCAAGACTTGGTTTCAGGTAAACGCTGTCACTTTTCAGCTCACAGGAAGCTACATCGTTCATGAAGCTCACACGTTTCTCAATCTTAACGGAAAAGCATTGGATGTTCGAGTACCTGTGGTTTGTATCAGTATCAGAAGCAGAGTTGAACTAGATATGTTCGGTGTGTGTAGGAAACACAGTTCTTTTGTTCTGAGCACACTCACGTTTCCCGCCTCATTAGAGACTCCAGAAAGCAAGAGAATGCTTCTTGCTCTAAAGCAGAGTGTGTTTCATGGATGAGAACTGTGCTGTGTGTTTCCCTTCAGAATCGGAGTTAAATGCCAGGCTCTTTGTCTTCCTACAAGCAATACTGCGTTTCAGGTAAACGCAGTCACTTTTCAGCTCAAAGGAAGCTACATCGTTCACGAAGCTCACTCGTTTCTTGCTCTTAACTGAAAAGCATTGGATGTTCGAGGACCTGCGGTTTGTATCAGTTTCAGAAGCAGAGTTGAACTAGATATGTTCGGTGTGTGTAGGAAACACAATTCTTTTGTTCTGAGCACACTCACGTTTCCCGCCTTATTAGAGACTCCAGAAAGCAAGAGAATGCTTCTTCCTCTAAAGCTGAGTGTGTGTCATGGATGAGAACTGTGCTGTGTGTTTCCCTTCAGAAAGGGAGTTTAATGCCAGGCTTTGTGTCTTCCTACAAGCAAGACTTCGTTACACGTAAACGCAGTCACTTTTCAGGTCAAAGGAAGCTACATCATTCAAGAAGCTCACACGTTTCTCGCTCTTAACTGAAAAGCATTGAATGTTCAAATACCTGTGGTTTGTATCAGTTTCAGAAGCAGAGTTGAACTAGATATGGTCCGTGTGTGTCGGAAACACAGTTCTTTTGTTCTGAGCACACTCACGTTTCCTGTCTTATGAGAGAATCTAGAAAGCAAGAGAATGCTTCTTGCTCTAAAGCAGAGTGTGTTTCATGGAAGAGAACTGTGCTGTGTGTTTCCCTTCAGAAACGGAGTTAAATGCCAGGCTCTGTGTCTTCCTACAAGCAAGAGTGCATTTCAGGTAAACGCAGTCACTTTTCAGTTCAAAGTAAGCTACATCGTTCACGAAGCTCACTCGTTTCTTGCTCTTAACTGAAAAGCATTGAACGTTCGAATACCTGTGGTTTGTATCAGTTTCAGAAGCAGAGTTGAACTAGATATGGTCCGTGTGTGTAGGAATCACAGTTCTTTTGTTCTGAGCACACTCACGTTTCCCGCCTTATTAGAGACTCCTGAAAGCAAGAGAATGCTTCTTGCTCTAAAGCAGAGTGTGTTTCATGGATGAGAACTGTGCTGTGTGTTTCCCTTCAGAAACGGAGTTAAATGCCAGGCTCTGGGTCTTCATACAAGAGACTTCGTTTCAGGTAAACGCAGTCACTTTTCAGCTCAAAGGAAGCTATATCATTCATAAAGCTCACACGTTTCCCACTCTTAATTGAAAAGCATTGGATGTTCGAGGACCTATGTGTGGTTTGTATCAGTTTCAGAAGCAGAGTTGAACTAGATATGTTCGCTGTGTGTAGGAAACACAGTTCTTTAGTTCTGAGCACAATCACGTTTCCCGCCTTATTAGAGACACTAGAAAGTAAGAGAATGCTTCTTGCTCTAAAGCAGAGTGTGTTTCATGGATGAGAACTGTGCTGTGTGTTTCCCTTCAGAAACGGAGTTAAATGCCAGGCTCTGGGTCTTCAAACAAGCAAGACTTCGTTTCAGGTAAACGCAGTCACTTTTCAGCTCAAAGGAAGCTATATCATTCACAAAGCTCACACGTTTCCCGCTCTTAATTGAAAAGCATTGGGTGTTCGAGGACCTGCGGTTTGTATCAGTTTCAGATGCAGAGTTGAACTAGATATGGTCCGTGTGTGTAGGAAACACAGTTCTTTTGTTCTGAGCACACTCACGTTACCCGCCTTATTAGAGACTCCAAAAAGCAAGAGAATGCTTCTTGCTCTAAAGCAGAGTGTGTTTCATGGATGAGAACTGTGCTGTGTGTTTCCCTCAGAAAGGGAGTTAAATGCCAGGCTCTGGGTCTTCATACAAGCGAGACTTCGTTTGTGGTAAACGCTGTCACTTTTCAGCTCACAGGAAGCTACATCGTTCCTGAAGCTCACACGTTTCTCAATCTTAACGGAAAAGCATTGGATGATCGAGTACCTGTGGTTTGTATCAGTATCAGAAGCAGAGTTGAACTAGATATGGTCCGTGTGTGTAGGAAACACAGTTCTTTTGTTCTGAGCACAATCACGTCTCCAGCCTTATCAGAGACCCTAGAAAGCAAGAGAATGCTTCTTGCTCTAAAGCAGAGTGTGTTTCATGGATGAGAACTGTGCTGTGTGTTTCCCTTCAGAAACGGAGTTAAATGCCAGGCTCTGTGTCTTCCTACAAGCAAGAGTGCGATTCAGGTAAACTCAGTCACTTTTCTCCTCAAACGAAGCTACATCGTTCACGAAGCTCACACGTTTCTCGCTGTTAACTCAAAAGCATTGGATGTTCGAGGACCTGTGGTTTGTATCAGTTTCAGAAGCAGAGTTGAACTAGATATGGTCCGTGTGTGGAGGAAAAACAGTTCTTTTGTTCTGAGCACACACACGTTTTCGCCTTTTTAGAGACTCTAGAAAGTAAGAGAATGCTTCTTGCTCTAAAGCAGAGTGTGTTTCATGGATGAGAACTGTGCTGTGTGTTTCCCTCAGAAAGGGAGTTAAATGCCAGGCTCTGGGTCTTCATACAAGCGAGACTTCGTTTGTGGTAAACGCAGTCACTTTTCAGCTCAAAGGAAGCTATATCATTCACAAAGCTCACACGTTTCCCGCTCTTAATTGAAAAGCATTGGATGTTCGAGGACCTGTGGTTTGTATCAGTTTCAGAAGCAGAGTTGAACTAGATATGGTCCGTGTGTGTAGGAAACACAGTTCTTTTCTTCTGAGCACACTCACGTTTCCCGCCTTATTAGAGACTCCAGAAAGCAAGAGAATGCTTCTTGCTCTAAAGCAGAGTTTGTTTCATGGAAGAGAACTGCGCTGTGTGTTTCCCTTCAGAAAGGGAGTTTAATGCCAGGCTCTGTGTCTTCCTACAAGCAAGACATCGTTTCACGTAAACGCAGTCACTTTTCAGGTCAAAGGAAGCTACATCGTTCACGAAGCTCACTCGTTTCTTGCTCTTAACTGAAAAGCATTGGATGTTCGAGGACCTGCGGTTTGTATCAGTTTCAGAAGCAGAGTTGAACTTGATATGTTCGGTGTGTGTAGGAAACACAGTTCTTTGGTTCTGAGCACAACACATTTCCCGCCTTATTAGAGACTCTAGAAAGTAAGAGAATGCTTCTTGCTCTAAAGCAGAGTGTGTTTCATGGATGAGAACTGTGCTGTGTCTTTCCCTTCAGAAAGGGAGTTTAATGCCAGGCTCTGTGTCTTCCTATAAGCAAGAGTGCGTTTCAGGTAAATGCAGTCACTTTTCAGCTCAAAGGAAGCTACATCGTTCACGAAGCTCACTCGTTTCTTGCTCTTAACTGAAAAGCATTGGATGTTCGAGGACCTGCGGTTTGTATCAGTTTCAGAAGCAGAGTTGAACTAGATATGTTCGGTGTGTGTAGGAAACACAGTTCTTTTGTTCTGAGCACACTCAAGTTTCCCGCCTTATTAGAGACTCTAGAAAGTAAGAGAATGCTTCTTGCTCTAAAGCAGAGTGTGTTTCATGGATGAGAACTGTGTTGTGTGTTTCCCTTCAGAAAGGGAGTTTAATGCCAGGCTTTGTGTCTTTCTACAAGCAAGACTTCGTTACACGTAAACGCAGTCACTTTTCAGGTCAAAGGAAGCTACATCATTCAAGAAGCTCACACGTTTCTCGCTCTTAACTGAAAAGCATTGAATGTTCAAATACCTGTGGTTTGTATCAGTTTCAGAAGCAGAGTTGAACTAGATATGGTCCGTGTGTGATGGGAAACACAGTTCATTTGTTCTGAGCACACTCACGTTTCCTGTCTTATTAGAGAATCTAGAAAGCAAGAGAATGCTTCTTGCTCTAAAGCAGAGTGTGTTTCATTGATGAGAACTGTGCTGTGTGTTTCCCTTCAGAAACGGAGTTAAATGCCAGGCTCTGTGTCTTCCTACAAGCAAGACTTGGTTTCAGGTAAACGCTGTCACTTTTCAGCTCACAGGAAGCTACATCGTTCATGAAGCTCACACGTTTCTCAATCTTAACGGAAAAGCATTGGATGTTCGAGTACCTGTGGTTTGTATCAGTATCAGAAGCAGAGTTGAACTAGATATGTTCGGTGTGTATAGGAAACACAGTTCATTTGTTCTGAGCACACTCACGTTTCCTGTCTTATTAGAGGATCTAGAAAGCAAGAGAATGCTTCTTGCTCTAAAGCAGAGTGTGTTTCATGGATGAGAACTGTGCTGTGTGTTTCCCTTCAGAATCGGAGTTAAATGCCAGGCTCTGTGTCTTCCTACAAGCAATACTGCGTTTCAGGTAAATGCAGTCACTTTTCAGCTCAAAGGAAGCTACATCGTTCACGAAGCTCACTCGTTTCTTGCTCTTAACTGAAAAGCATTGGATGTTCGAGGACCTGCGGTTTGTATCAGTTTCAGAAGCAGAGTTGAACTAGATATGTTCGGTGTGTGTAGGAAACACAATTCTTTTGTTCTGAGCACACTCACGTTTCCCGCCTTATTAGAGACTCCAGAAAGCAAGAGAATGCTTCTTCCTCTAAAGCAGAGTGTGTTTCATGGATGAGAACTGTGCTGTCTGTTTCCCTTCAGAAAGGGAGTTTAATGCCAGGCTCTGTGTCTTCCTACAAGCAAGACATCGTTTCACGTAAACGCAGTCACTATTCAGGTCAAAGGAAGCTACATCATTCAAGAAGCTCACATGTTTCTTGCTCTTAACTGAAAAGCATTGAAAGTTCGAATACCTGTGGTTTGTATCAGTTTCAGAAGCAGAGTTGAACTAGATATGGTCCGTGTGTGATGGGAAACACAGTTCATTTGTTCTGAGCACACTCACGTTTCCTGTCTTATTAGAGAATCTAGAAAGCAAGAGAATGCTTCTTGCTCTAAAGCAGAGTGTGTTTCATTGATGAGAACTGTGCTGTGTGTTTCCCTTCAGAAACGGAGTTAAATGCCAGGCTCTGTGTCTTCCTACAAGCAAGACTTGGTTTCAGGTAAACGCTGTCACTTTTCAGCTCACAGGAAGCTACATCGTTCATGAAGCTCACACGTTTCTCAATCTTAACGGAAAAGCATTGGATGTTCGAGTACCTGTGGTTTGTATCAGTATCAGAAGCAGAGTTGAACTAGATATGGTCCGTGTGTGTACGAAACACAGTTCTTTTGTTCTGAGCACACTCAGGTCTCCAGCCTTATCAGAGACCCTAGAAAGCAAGAGAATGCTTCTTGCTCTAAAGCAGAGTGTGTTTCATGGATGAGAACTGTGCTGTGTGTTTCCCTTCAGAAACGGAGTTAAATGCCAGGCTCTGTGTCTTCCTATAAGCAAGAGTGCGTTTCAGGTAAATGCAGTCACTTTTCAGCTCAAAGGAAGCTACATCGTTCACGAAGCTCACTCGTTTCTTGCTCTTAACTGAAAAGCATTGGATGTTCGAGGACCTGCGGTTTGTATCAGTTTCAGAAGCAGAGTTGAACTAGATATGTTCGGTGTGTGTAGGAAACACAGTTCTTTTGTTCTGAGCACACTCAAGTTTCCCGCCTTATTAGAGACTCTAGAAAGTAAGAGAATGCTTCTTGCTCTAAAGCAGAGTGTGTTTCATGGATGAGAACTGTGTTGTGTGTTTCCCTTCAGAAAGGGAGTTTAATGCCAGGCTTTGTGTCTTTCTACAAGCAAGACTTCGTTACACGTAAACGCAGTCACTTTTCAGGTCAAAGGAAGCTACATCATTCAAGAAGCTCACACGTTTCTCGCTCTTAACTGAAAAGCATTGAATGTTGAAATACCTGCGGTTTGTATCAGTTTCAGAAGCAGAGTTGAACTAGATATGTTCGGTGTGTGTAGGAAACACAATTCTTTTGTTCTGAGCACACTCACGTTTCCCGCCTTATTAGAGACTCCAGAAAGCAAGAGAATGCTTCTTCCTCTAAAGCAGAGTGTGTGTCATGGATGAGAACTGTGCTGTGTGTTTCCCTTCAGAAAGGGAGTTTAATGCCAGGCTTTGTGTCTTCCTACAAGCAAGACTTCGTTACACGTAAACGCAGTCACTTTTCAGGTCAAAGGAAGCTACATCATTCAAGAAGCTCACACGTTTCTCGCTCTTAACTGAAAAGCATTGAATGTTCAAATACCTGTGGTTTGTATCAGTTTCAGAAGCAGAGTTGAACTAGATATGGTCCGTGTGTGTCGGAAACACAGTTCTTTTGTTCTGAGCACACTCACGTTTCCTGTCTTATGAGAGAATCTAGAAAGCAAGAGAATGCTTCTTGCTCTAAAGCAGAGTGTGTTTCATGGAAGAGAACTGTGCTGTGTGTTTCCCTTCAGAAACGGAGTTAAATGCCAGGCTCTGTGTCTTCCTACAAGCAAGAGTGCATTTCAGGTAAACGCAGTCACTTTTCAGTTCAAAGTAAGCTACATCGTTCACGAAGCTCACTCGTTTCTTGCTCTTAACTGAAAAGCATTGAACGTTCGAATACCTGTGGTTTGTATCAGTTTCAGAAGCAGAGTTGAACTAGATATGGTCCGTGTGTGTAGGAAACACAGTTCTTTTGTTCTGAGCACACTCACGTTTCCCGCATTATTAGAGACTCCTGAAAGCAAGAGAATGCTTCTTGCTCTAAAGCAGAGTGTGTTTCATGGATGAGAACTGTGCTGTGTGTTTCCCTTCAGAAACGGAGTTAAATGCCAGGCTCTGGGTCTTCATACAAGAGACTTCGTTTCAGGTAAACGCAGTCACTTTTCAGCTCAAAGGAAGCTATATCATTCATAAAGCTCACACGTTTCCCACTCTTAATTGAAAAGCATTGGATGTTCGAGGACCTATGTGTGGTTTGTATCAGTTTCAGAAGCAGAGTTGAACTAGATATGTTCGCTGAGTGTAGGAAACACAGTTCTTTAGTTCTGAGCACACTCACGTTTCCTGCCTTATTAGAGACACTAGAAAGTAAGAGAATGCTTCTTGCTCTAAAGCAGAGTGTGTTTCATGGATGAGAACTGTGCTGTGTGTTTCCCTTCAGAAACGGAGTTAAATGCCAGGCTCTGGGTCTTCAAACAAGCAAGACTTCGTTTCAGGTAAACGCAGTCACTTTTCAGCTCAAAGGAAGCTATATCATTCACAAAGCTCACACGTTTCCCGCTCTTAATTGAAAAGCATTGGGTGTTCGAGGACCTGCGGTTTGTATCAGTTTCAGAAGCAGAGTTGAACTAGATATGGTCCGTGTGTGTAGGAAACACAGTTCTTTTGTTCTGAGCACACTCACGTTACCCGCCTTATTAGAGACTCCAAAAAGCAAGAGAATGCTTCTTGCTCTAAAGCAGAATGTGTTTCATGGATGAGAACTGTGCTGTGTGTTTCCCTTCAGAAAGGGAGTTTAATGCCAGGCTCTGTGTCTTCCTACAAGCAAGACTTCGTTTCAGGTAAACGCTGTCACTTTTCAGCTCACAGGAAGCTACATCGTTCCTGAAGCTCACACGTTTCTCAATCTTAACGGAAAAGCATTGGATGATCGAGTACCTGTGGTTTGTATCAGTATCAGAAGCAGAGTTGAACTAGATATGGTCCGTGTGTGTAGGAAACACAGTTCTTTTGTTCTGAGCACAATCACGTCTCCAGCCTTATCAGAGACCCTAGAAAGCAAGAGAATGCTTCTTGCTCTAAAGCAGAGTGTGTTTCATGGATGAGAACTGTGCTGTGTGTTTCCCTTCAGAAACGGAGTTAAATGCCAGGCTCTGTGTCTTCCTACAAGCAAGAGTGCGATTCAGGTAAACTCAGTCACTTTTCTCCTCAAACGAAGCTACATCGTTCACGAAGCTCACACGTTTCTCGCTCTTAACTGAAAAGCATTGGATGTTCGAGGACCTGTGGTTTGTATCAGTTTCAGAAGCAGAGTTGAACTAGATATGGTCCGTGTGTGGAGGAAAAACAGTTCTTTTGTTCTGAGCACACACACGTTTTCGCCTTATTAGAGACTCTAGAAAGTAAGAGAATGCTTCTTGCTCTAAAGCAGAGTGTGTTTCATGGATGAGAACTGTGCTGTGTGTTTCCCTCAGAAAGGGAGTTAAATGCCAGGCTCTGGGTCTTCATAGAAGCGAGACTTCGTTTGTGGTAAACGCAGTCACTTTTCAGCTCAAAGGAAGCTATATCATTCACAAAGCTCACACGTTTCCCGCTCTTAATTGAAAAGCATTGGATGTTCGAGGACCTGTGGTTTGTATCAGTTTCAGAAGCAGAGTTGAACTAGATATGGTCCGTGTGTGTAGGAAACACAGTTCTTTTCTTCTGAGCACACTCATGTTTCCCGCCTTATTAGAGACTCCAGAAAGCAAGAGAATGCTTCTTACTCTAAAGCAGAGTTTGTTTCATGGATGAGAACTGTGCTGTGTGTTTCCCTTCAGAAAGGGAGTTTAATGCCAGGCTCTGTGTCTTCCTACAAGCAAGACTTCTTTTCACGTAAACGCAGTCACTTTTCAGGTCAAAGGAAACTACATCATTCACGAAACTCACATGTTTCTTGCTCTTAACTGAAAAGCATTGAATGTTCGAATACCTGTGTTTTGTATGAGTTTCAGAAGCAGAGTTGAACTAGATATGTTCAGTGTGTGTAGGAAACACAGTTCTTTTGTTCTGAGCACACTCACATTTCCCGCCTTATTAGAGGATCTAGAAAGCAAGAGAATGCTTCTTGCTCTAAAGCAGAGTGTGTTTCATGGATGAGAACTGTGCTGTGTGTTTCCCTTCAGAAACGGAGTTAAATGCCAGGCTCTGTGTCTTCCTACAAGCAATACTGCGTTTCAGGTAAACGCTGTCACTTTTCAGCTCACAGGAAGCTACATAGTTCATGAAGCTCACACGTTTCTCGCTCTTAACGGAAAAGCATTGGATTTTCGAGTACCTGTGGTTTGTATCAGTTTCAGAAGCAGAGTTGAACTAGATATGGTCCGTGTGTGTAGGAAACACAGTTCTTTTGTTCTGAGAACACTCACGTCTCCCGCCTCATTAGAGAACCTAGAAAGCAAGAGAATGCTTCTTGCTCTAAAGCAGAGTGTGTTTCATGGATGAGAACTGTGCTATGTGTTTCCCTTCAGAAACGGAGTTAAATGCCAGGCTCTGTGTCTTCCTACAAGCAATACTGCGTTTCAGGTAAACGCAGTCACTTTTCTCCTCAAACGAAGCTACATCGTTCACGAAGCTCACACGTTTCTTGCTCTTAACTGAAAAGCATTGGATGTTCGAGGACCTGTGGTTTGTATCAGTTTCAGAAGCAGAGTTGAACTAGATATGGTCCGTGTGTGGAGGAAAAACAGTTCTTTTGTTCTGAGCACACTCAAGTTTTCGTCTTATTAGAGACTCTAGAAAGTAAGAGAATGCTTCTTGCTCTAAAGCAGAGTGTGTTTCCTGGATGAGAACTGTGCTGTGTGTTTCCCTTCAGAAACGGAGTTAAATGCCAGGCTCTGGGTCTTCATACAAGCGAGACTTCGTTTGAGGTAAACGCAGTCACTTTTCAGCTCAAAGGAAGCTATATCATTCACAAAGCTCACAGGTTTCCTGCTCTTAATTGAAAATCATTGGATGTTCGAGGACCTGTGGTTTTTATCAGTTTCAGAAGCAGAGTTGAACTAGATATGGTCCGTGTGTGTAGGAAACACAGTTCTTTTGTTCTGAGCACACTCACGTTACCCGCCTTATTAGAGACTCCAAAAAACAAGAGAATGCTTCTTGCTCTAAAGCAGAGTTTGTTTCATGGATGAGAACTGTGCTGTGTGTTTCCCTTCAGAAAGGGAGTTTAATGCCAGGCTCTGTGTCTTCCCTACAAGCAAGAGTGCGCTTCAGGTAAACGCAGTCACTTTTTAGCTCAAAGGAAGCTACATCGTTCACGAAGCTCACTCGTTTCTTGCTCTTAACTGAAAAGCATTGGATGTTCGAGGACCTGCGGTTTGTATCAGTTTCAGATGCAGAGTTGAACTAGATATGTTCGGTGTGTGTAGGAAACACAATTCTTTTGTTCTGAGCACACTCACGTTTCCCGCCTTATTAGAGACTCCAGAAAGCAAGAGAATGCTTCTTGCTCTAAAGCAGAGTGTGTTTTATGGATGAGAACTGTGCTGTGTGTTTCCCTTCAGAAAGGGAGTTTAATGCCAGGCTTTGTGTCTTCCTACAAGCAAGACTTCGTTACACGTAAACGCAGTCACTTTTCAGGTCAAAGGAAGCTACATCATTCAAGAACTCACACGTTTCTCGCTCTTAACTGAAAAGCATTGAATGTTCAAATACCTGTGGTTTCTATCAGTTTCAGAAGCAGAGTTGAACTAGATATGGTCCGTGTGTGTCGGAAACACAGTTCTTTTGTTCTGAGCACACTCACGTTTCCTGTCTTATGAGAGAATCTAGAAAGCAAGAGAATGCTTCTTGCTCTAAGGCAGAGTGTGTTTCATGGATGAGAACTGTGCTGTGTGTTTCCCTTCAGAAACGGAGTTAAATGCCAGGCTCTGTGTCTTCCTACATGCAAGAATTCTTTTCAGGTAAACGCTGTCACTTTTCAACTCACAGGAAGCTACATAGTTCATGAAGCTCACACGTTTCTCGCTCTTAACGGAAAAGCATTGGATTTTCGAGTACCTGTGGTTTGTATCAGTTTCAGAAGCAGAGTTGAACTAGATATGGTCCGTGTGTGTAGGAAGCACAATTCTTTTGTTCTGAGCACACTCACGTTTCCCGCCTTATTAGAGACTCCAGAAAGCAAGAGAATGCTTCTTGCTCTAAAGCAGAGTTTGTTTCATGGATGAGAACTGTGCTGTGTGTTTCCCTTCAGAAACGGAGTTAAATGCCAGGCTCTGTGTCTTCCTACAAGCAAGACTTCGTTTCAGGTAAACGCAGTCAGTTGTCAGCTCAAACGAAGCTACATTGTTCACGAAGCTCACACGTTTCTCGCTCTTAACGGAAAAGCATTGGATGTTCGAGGACCTGTGGTTTGTATCAGTTTCAGAAGCAGAGTTGAACTAGATATGGTCCGTGTGTGGAGGAAAAACAGTTCTTTTGTTCTGAGCACACTCACGTTTTCGCCTTATTAGAGACTCTAGAAAGTAAGAGAATGCTTCTTGCTCTAAAGCAGAGTGTGTTTCATGGATGAGAACTGTGCTGTGTGTTTCCCTTCAGAAAGGGAGTTAAATGCCAGGCTCTGGGTCTTCATACAAGCGAGACTTCGTTTGTGGTAAACGCAGTCACTTTTCAGCTCAAAGGAGGCTATATCATTCACAAAGCTCGCACGTTTCTCGCTCTTAACTGAAAAGCATTGGATGTTCAAATACCTGTGGTTTGTATCAGTTTCAGAAGCAGAGTTGAACTAGATATGGTCCGTGTGTGTCGGAAACACAGTTCTTTTGTTCTGAGCACACTCACGTTTCCTGTCTTATGAGAGAATCTAGAAAGCAAGAGAATGCTTCTTGCTCTAAAGCAGAGTGTGTTTCATGGAAGAGAACTGTGCTGTGTGTTTCCCTTCAGAAACGGAGTTAAATGCCAGCCTCTGGGTCTTCCTACAAGCAAGAGTGCATTTCAGGTAAACGCAGTCACTTTTCAGCTCAAAGGAAGCTACATCATACACGAAGCTCACTCGTTTCTTGCTCTTAACTGAAAAGCATTGAAAGTTCGAATACCTGTGGTTTGTATCAGTTTCAGAAGCAGAGTTGAACTAGATATGGTCCGTGTGTGTAGGAAACACTGTTCTTTTGTGCTGAGCACACTCACGTTTCCCGCCTTATTAGAGACTCCTGAAAGCAAGAGAATGCTTCTTGCTCTAAAGCAGAGTGTGTTTCATGGATGAGAACTGTGCTGTGTGTTTCCCTTCAGAAACGGAGTTAAATGCCAGGCTCTGGGTCTTCATACAAGCGAGACTACTTTTCAGGTAAACGCAGTCACTTTTCAGCTCAAAGGAAGCTATATCATTCATAAAGCTCACACGTTTCCCGCTCTTAATTGAAAAGCATTGGATGTTCGAGGACCTATGTGTGGTTTGTATCAGTTTCAGAAGCAGAGTTGAACTAGATATGTTCGGTGTGTGTAGGAAACACAGTTCTTTAGTTCTGAGCACACTCACGTTTCCTGCCTTATTAGAGACACTAGAAAGTAAGAGAATGCTTCTTGCTCTAAAGCAGAGTGTGTTTCATGGATGAGAACTGTGCTGTGTGTTTCCCTTCAGAAAGGGAGTTAAATGCCAGGCTCTGGGTCTTCATACAAGCGAGACTTCGTTTGTGGTAAACGCAGTCACTTTTCAGCTCAAAGGAAGCTACATCATTCACAAAGCTCACACGTTTCCCGCTCTTAATTGAAAAGCATTTGATGTTCGAGGACCTGTGGTTTGTATCAGTTTCAGAAGCAGAGTTGAACTAGATATGGTCCGTGTGTGTAGGAAACACAGTTCTTTTGTTCTGAGCACACTCACGTTTCCCGCCATATTAGAGACTCCAGAAAGCAAGAGAATGCTTCTTACTCTAAAGCAGAGTTTGTTTCATGGATGAGAACTGTGCTGTGTGTTTCCCTTCAGAAAGGGAGTTTAATGCCAGCCTCTGTGTCTTCCTACAAGCAAGACTTCTTTTCACGTAAACGCAGTCACTTTTCAGGTCAAAGGAAGCTACATCATTCAAGAAGCTCACATGTTTCTTGCTCTTAACTGAAAAGCATTGAATGTTCGAATACCTGTGTTTTGTATGAGTTTCAGAAGCAGATTTGAACTAGATATGTTCGGTGTGTGTAGGAAACACAGTTCTTTTGTTCTGAGCACACTCACATTTCCCGCCTTATTAGAGGATCTAGAAAGCAAGAGAATGCTTCTTGCTCTAAAGCAGAGTGTGTTTCATGGATGAGAACTGTGCTGTGTGTTTCCCTTCAGAAACGGAGTTAAATGCCAGGCTCTGTGTCTTCCTACAAGCAATACTGCGTTTCAGGTAAACGCAGTCACTTTTCAGCTCAAAGGAAGCTACATCGTTCACGAAGCTCACTCGTTTCTTGCTCTTAACTGAAAAGCATTGGATGTTCGAGGACCTGCGGTTTGTATCAGTTTCAGAAGCAGAGTTGAACTAGATATGTTCGGTGTGTGTAGGAAACACAATTCTTTTGTTCTGAGCACACTCACGTTTCCCGCCTTATTAGAGACTCCAGAAAGCAAGAGAATGCTTCTTCCTCTAAAGCAAAGTGTGTTTCATGGATGAGAACTGTGCTGTGTGTTTCCCTTCAGAAAGGGAGTTTACTGCCAGGCTTTGTGTCTTCCTACAAGCAAGACTTCGTTACACGTAAACGCAGTCACTTTTCAGGTCAAAGGAAGCTACATCATTCAAGAAGCTCACACGTTTCTCGCTCTTAACTGAAAAGCATTGAATGTTCAAATACCTGTGGTTTGTATCAGTTTCAGAAGCAGAGTTGAACTAGATATGGTCCGTGTGTGTCGGAAACACAGTTCTTTTGTTCTGAGCACACTCACGTTTCCTGTCTTATGAGAGAATCTAGAAAGCAAGAGAATGCTTCTTGCTCTAAAGCAGAGTGTGTTTCATGGAAGAGAACTGTGCTGTGTGTTTCCCTTCAGAAACGGAATTAAATGCCAGCCTCTGGGTCTTCCTACAAGCAAGAGTGCATTTCAGGTAAACGCAGTCACTTTTCAGCTCAAAGGAAGCTACATCGTACACGAAGCTCACTCGTTTCTTGCTCTTAACTGAAAAGCATTGACTGTTCGAATACCTGTGGTTTGTATCAGTTTCAGAAGCAGAGTTGAACTAGATATGGTCCGTGTGTGTAGGAAACACAGTTCTTTTGTGCTGAGCACACTCACGTTTCCCGCCTTATTAGAGACTCCTGAAAGCAAGAGAATGCTTCTTGCTCTAAAGCAGAGTGTGTTTCATGGATGAGAACTGTGCTGTGTGTTTCCCTTCAGAAACGGAGTTAAATGCCAGGCTCTGGGTCTTCATACAAGCGAGACTTCTTTTCAGGTAAACGCAGTCACTTTTCAGCTCAAAGGAAGCTATATCATTCATAAAGCTCACACGTTTCCGGCTCTTAATTGAAAAGCATTGGATGTTCGAGGACCTATGTGTGGTTTGTATCAGTTTCAGAAGCAGAGTTGAACTAGATATGTTCGGTGTGTGTAGGAAACACAGTTCTTTAGTTCTGAGCACACTCACGTTTCCTGCCTTATTAGAGACACTAGAAAGTAAGAGAATGCTTCTTGCTGTAAAGCAGAGTGTGTTTCATGGATGAGAACTGTGCTGTGTGTTTCCCTTCAGAAACAGAGTTAAATGCCAGGCTCTGGGTCTTCATACAAGCGAGACTTCGTTTCAGGTAAACGCAGTCACTTTTCAGCTCAAAGGAAGCTATATCATTCACAAAGCTCACACGTTTCCCGCTCTTAATTGAAAAGCATTGGGTGTTCGAGGACCTGTGGTTTGTATCAGTTTCAGAAGCAGAGTTGAACTAGATATGTTCGGTGTGTGTAGGAAACACAGTTCTTTTGTTCTGAGCACACATGTTTCCCGCCTTATTAGAGACTCCAGAAAGCAAGAGAATGCTTCTTGCTCTAAAGCAGAGTGTGTTTCATGGATGAGAACTGTGCTGTGTGTTTCCCTTCAGAAAGGGAGTTTAATGCCAGGCTTTGTGTCTTCCTACAAGCAAGACTTCGTTACACGTAAACGCAGTCACTTTTCAGGTCAAAGGAAGCTACATCATTCAAGAAGCTCACACGTTTCTCGCTCTTAACTGAAAAGCATTGAATGTTCAAATACCTGTGGTTTGTATCAGTTTCAGAAGCAGAGTTGAACTAGATATGGTCCGTGTGTGATGGGAAACACAGTTCATTTGTTCTGAGCACACTCACGTTTCCTGTCTTATTAGAGAATCTAGAAAGCAAGAGAATGCTTCTTGCTCTAAAGCAGAGTGTGTTTCATGGATGAGAACTGTGCTGTGTGTTTCCCTTTAGAAATGGAGTTAAATGCCAGGCTCTTTGTCTTCCTACATGCAAGAATTTTTTCAGGTAAACGCTGTCACTTTTCAACTCACAGGAAGCTACATCGTTCATGAAGCTCACACGTTTCTCGCTCTTAACGGAAAAGCATTGGATGTTCGAGTACCTGTGGTTTGTATCAGTTTCAGAAGCAGAGTTGAACTAGATATGGTCCGTGTGTGGAGGAAAAACAGTTCTTTTGTTCTGAGCACACTCACGTTTTCGCCTTATTAGAGACTCTAGAAAGTAAGAGAATGCTTCTTGCTCTAAAGCAGAGTGTGTTTCATGGATGAGAACTGTGCTGTGTGTTTCCCTTCAGAAAGGGAGTTAAATGCCAGGCTCTGGGTCTTCATACAAGCGAGACTTCGTTTGTGGTAAACGCAGTCACTTTTCAGCTCAAAGGAGGCTATATCATTCACAAAGCTCGCACGTTTCTCGCTCTTAACTGAAAAGCATTGGATGTTCAAATACCTGTGATTTGTATCAGTTTCAGAAGCAGAGTTGAACTAGATATGGTCCGTGTGTGTCGGAAACACAGTTCTTTTGTTCTGAGCACACTCACGTTTCCTGTCTTATGAGAGAATCTAGAAAGCAAGAGAATGCTTCTTGCTCTAAAGCAGAGTGTGTTTCATGGAAGAGAACTGTGCTGTGTGTTTCCCTTCAGAAACGGAGTTAAATGCCAGCCTCTGGGTCTTCCTACAAGCAAGAGTGCATTTCAGGTAAACGCAGTCACTTTTCAGCTCAAAGGAAGCTACATCATACACGAAGCTCACTCGTTTCTTGCTCTTAACTGAAAAGCATTGAAAGTTCGAATACCTGTGGTTTGTATCAGTTTCAGAAGCAGAGTTGAACTAGATATGGTCCGTGTGTGTAGGAAACACTGTTCTTTTGTGCTGAGCACACTCACGTTTCCCGCCTTATTAGAGACTCCTGAAAGCAAGAGAATGCTTCTTGCTCTAAAGCAGAGTGTGTTTCATGGATGAGAACTGTGCTGTGTGTTTCCCTTCAGAAACGGAGTTAAATGCCAGGCTCTGGGTCTTCATACAAGCGAGACTACTTTTCAGGTAAACGCAGTCACTTTTCAGCTCAAAGGAAGCTATATCATTCATAAAGCTCACACGTTTCCCGCTCTTAATTGAAAAGCATTGGATGTTCGAGGACCTATGTGTGGTTTGTATCAGTTTCAGAAGCAGAGTTGAACTAGATATGTTCGGTGTGTGTAGGAAACACAGTTCTTTAGTTCTGAGCACACTCACGTTTCCTGCCTTATTAGAGACACTAGAAAGTAAGAGAATGCTTCTTGCTCTAAAGCAGAGTGTGTTTCATGGATGAGAACTGTGCTGTGTGTTTCCCTTCAGAAAGGGAGTTAAATGCCAGGCTCTGGGTCTTCATACAAGCGAGACTTCGTTTGTGGTAAACGCAGTCACTTTTCAGCTCAAAGGAAGCTACATCATTCACAAAGCTCACACGTTTCCCGCTCTTAATTGAAAAGCATTTGATGTTCGAGGACCTGTGGTTTGTATCAGTTTCAGAAGCAGAGTTGAACTAGATATGGTCCGTGTGTGTAGGAAACACAGTTCTTTTGTTCTGAGCACACTCACGTTTCCCGCCATATTAGAGACTCCAGAAAGCAAGAGAATGCTTCTTACTCTAAAGCAGAGTTTGTTTCATGGATGAGAACTGTGCTGTGTGTTTCCCTTCAGAAAGGGAGTTTAATGCCAGCCTCTGTGTCTTCCTACAAGCAAGACTTCTTTTCACGTAAACGCAGTCACTTTTCAGGTCAAAGGAAGCTACATCATTCAAGAAGCTCACATGTTTCTTGCTCTTAACTGAAAAGCATTGAATGTTCGAATACCTGTGTTTTGTATGAGTTTCAGAAGCAGATTTGAACTAGATATGTTCGGTGTGTGTAGGAAACACAGTTCTTTTGTTCTGAGCACACTCACATTTCCCGCCTTATTAGAGGATCTAGAAAGCAAGAGAATGCTTCTTGCTCTAAAGCAGAGTGTGTTTCATGGATGAGAACTGTGCTGTGTGTTTCCCTTCAGAAACGGAGTTAAATGCCAGGCTCTGTGTCTTCCTACAAGCAATACTGCGTTTCAGGTAAACGCAGTCACTTTTCAGCTCAAAGGAAGCTACATCGTTCACGAAGCTCACTCGTTTCTTGCTCTTAACTGAAAAGCATTGGATGTTCGAGGACCTGCGGTTTGTATCAGTTTCAGAAGCAGAGTTGAACTAGATATGTTCGGTGTGTGTAGGAAACACAATTCTTTTGTTCTGAGCACACTCACGTTTCCCGCCTTATTAGAGACTCCAGAAAGCAAGAGAATGCTTCTTCCTCTAAAGCAAAGTGTGTTTCATGGATGAGAACTGTGCTGTGTGTTTCCCTTCAGAAAGGGAGTTTACTGCCAGGCTTTGTGTCTTCCTACAAGCAAGACTTCGTTACACGTAAACGCAGTCACTTTTCAGGTCAAAGGAAGCTACATCATTCAAGAAGCTCACACGTTTCTCGCTCTTAACTGAAAAGCATTGAATGTTCAAATACCTGTGGTTTGTATCAGTTTCAGAAGCAGAGTTGAACTAGATATGGTCCGTGTGTGTCGGAAACACAGTTCTTTTGTTCTGAGCACACTCACGTTTCCTGTCTTATGAGAGAATCTAGAAAGCAAGAGAATGCTTCTTGCTCTAAAGCAGAGTGTGTTTCATGGAAGAGAACTGTGCTGTGTGTTTCCCTTCAGAAACGGAATTAAATGCCAGCCTCTGGGTCTTCCTACAAGCAAGAGTGCATTTCAGGTAAACGCAGTCACTTTTCAGCTCAAAGGAAGCTACATCGTACACGAAGCTCACTCGTTTCTTGCTCTTAACTGAAAAGCATTGACTGTTCGAATACCTGTGGTTTGTATCAGTTTCAGAAGCAGAGTTGAACTAGATATGGTCCGTGTGTGTAGGAAACACAGTTCTTTTGTGCTGAGCACACTCACGTTTCCCGCCTTATTAGAGACTCCTGAAAGCAAGAGAATGCTTCTTGCTCTAAAGCAGAGTGTGTTTCATGGATGAGAACTGTGCTGTGTGTTTCCCTTCAGAAACGGAGTTAAATGCCAGGCTCTGGGTCTTCATACAAGCGAGACTTCTTTTCAGGTAAACGCAGTCACTTTTCAGCTCAAAGGAAGCTATATCATTCATAAAGCTCACACGTTTCCGGCTCTTAATTGAAAAGCATTGGATGTTCGAGGACCTATGTGTGGTTTGTATCAGTTTCAGAAGCAGAGTTGAACTAGATATGTTCGGTGTGTGTAGGAAACACAGTTCTTTAGTTCTGAGCACACTCACGTTTCCTGCCTTATTAGAGACACTAGAAAGTAAGAGAATGCTTCTTGCTGTAAAGCAGAGTGTGTTTCATGGATGAGAACTGTGCTGTGTGTTTCCCTTCAGAAACAGAGTTAAATGCCAGGCTCTGGGTCTTCATACAAGCGAGACTTCGTTTCAGGTAAACGCAGTCACTTTTCAGCTCAAAGGAAGCTATATCATTCACAAAGCTCACACGTTTCCCGCTCTTAATTGAAAAGCATTGGGTGTTCGAGGACCTGTGGTTTGTATCAGTTTCAGAAGCAGAGTTGAACTAGATATGTTCGGTGTGTGTAGGAAACACAGTTCTTTTGTTCTGAGCACACATGTTTCCCGCCTTATTAGAGACTCCAGAAAGCAAGAGAATGCTTCTTGCTCTAAAGCAGAGTGTGTTTCATGGATGAGAACTGTGCTGTGTGTTTCCCTTCAGAAAGGGAGTTTAATGCCAGGCTTTGTGTCTTCCTACAAGCAAGACTTCGTTACACGTAAACGCAGTCACTTTTCAGGTCAAAGGAAGCTACATCATTCAAGAAGCTCACACGTTTCTCGCTCTTAACTGAAAAGCATTGAATGTTCAAATACCTGTGGTTTGTATCAGTTTCAGAAGCAGAGTTGAACTAGATATGGTCCGTGTGTGATGGGAAACACAGTTCATTTGTTCTGAGCACACTCACGTTTCCTGTCTTATTAGAGAATCTAGAAAGCAAGAGAATGCTTCTTGCTCTAAAGCAGAGTGTGTTTCATGGATGAGAACTGTGCTGTGTGTTTCCCTTTAGAAATGGAGTTAAATGCCAGGCTCTTTGTCTTCCTACATGCAAGAATTTTTTCAGGTAAACGCTGTCACTTTTCAACTCACAGGAAGCTACATCGTTCATGAAGCTCACACGTTTCTCGCTCTTAACGGAAAAGCATTGGATGTTCGAGTACCTGTGGTTTGTATCAGTTTCAGAAGCAGAGTTGAACTAGATATGGTCCGTGTGTGTAGGAAACACAGTTCTTTTGTTCTGAGCACACTCACGTCTCCCGCCTCATTAGAGAACCTAGAAAGCAAGAGAATGCTTCTTGCTCTAAAGCAGAGTGTGTTTCATGGATGAGAACTGTGCTATGTGTTTCCCTTCAGAAACGGGGTTAAATGCCAGGCTCTGTGTCTTCCTACAAGCAATACTGCGTTTCAGGTAAACACAGTCACTTTTCTCCTCAAACGAAGCTACATCGTTCATGAAGCTCACACGTTTCTTGCTCTTAACTGAAAAGCATTGGATATTCGAGGACCTGTGGTTTGTATCAGTTTCAGAAGCAGAGTTGAACTAGATATGGTCCCTGTGTGGAGGAAAAACAGTTCTTTTGTTCTGAGCACACTCACGTTTTCGTCTTATTAGAGACACTAGAAAGTAAGAGAATGCTTCTTGCTCTAAAGCAGAGTGTGTTTCATGGATGAGAACTGTGCTGTGTGTTTCCCTTCAGAAAGGGAGTTAAATGCCAGGCTCTGTGTCTTCCTACAAGCAAGACTTCGTTTCACGTAAGCGCAGTCACTTTTCAGGTCAAAGGAAGCTACATATTTCAAGAAGCTCATATGTTTCTTGCTCTTAACTGAAAAGCATTGAAAGTTCGAATACCTGTGGTTTGTATCAGTTTCAGAAGCAGAGTTGAACTAGATATGGTCCGTGTGTGATGGGAAACGCAGTTCATTTGTTCTGAGCACACTCACGTTTCCTGTCTTATTAGAGAATCTAGAAAGCAAGAGAATGCTTCTTGCTCTAAAGCAGAGTGTGTTTCATTGATGTGAAATGTGCTGTGTGTTTCCCTTCAGAAACGGAGTTAAATGCCAGGCTCTGTGTCTTCCTACAAGCAAGACTTGGTTTCAGGTAAACGCTGTCACTTTTCAGCTCAAAGGAAGCTACATCGTTCACGAAGCTCACTCGTTTCTTGCTCTTAACTGAAAAGCATTGGATGTTCGAGGACCTGCGGTTTGTATCAGTTTCAGAAGCAGAGTTGAACTAGATATGTTCGGTGTGTGTAGGAAACACAGTTCTTTTGTTCTGAGCACACTCACGTTTCCCGCCTTATTAGAGACTCTAGAAAGAAAGAGAATGCTTCTTGCTCTAAAGCAGAGTTTGTTTCATGGATGAGAACTGTGCTGTGTGTTTCCCTTCAGAAAGGGAGTTTAATGCCAGGCTTTGTGTCTTTCTACAAGCAAGACTTCGTTACACGTAAACGCAGTCACTTTTCAGGTCAAAGGAAGCTATATCATTCAAGAAGCTCACACGTTTCTCGCTCTTAACTGAAAAGCATTGAATGTTCAAATACCTGTGGTTTGTATCAGTTTCAGAAGCAGAGTTGAACTAGATATGGTCCGTGTGTGTAGGAAACACAGTTCTTTTGTTCTGAGCACACTCACGTTTCCTGTCTTATGAGAGAATCTAGAAAGCAAGAGAATGCTTCTTGCTCTAAAGTAGAGTGTGTTTCATTGATGAGAACTGTGCTGTGTGTTTCCCTTCAGAAACGGAGTTAAATGCCAGGCTCTGTGTCTTCCTACATGCAAGAATTCTTTTCAGGTAAAAGCTGTCACTTTTCAACTCACAGGAAGCTACATCGTTCATGAAGCTCACACGTTTCTCGCTCTTAACTGAAAAGCATTGGATGTTCGAGGACCTGTGGTTTGTATCAGTTTCAGAAGCAGAGTTGAACTAGATATGGTCCGTGTGTGGAGGAAAAACAGTTCTTTTGTTCTGAGCACACTCACGTTTTCGTCATATTAGAGACTCTAGAAAGTAAGAGAATGCTTCTTGCTCTAAAGCAGAGTGTGTTTCATGGATGAGAACTGTGCTGTGTGTTTCCCTTCAGAAACGGAGTTAAATGCCATGCTCTGGGTCTTCATACAACCGAGACATCGTTTGAGGTAAACGCAGTCACTTTTCAGCTCAAAGGAAGCTATATCATTCACAAAGCTCACACGTTTCCTGCTCTTAATTGAAAAGCATTGGATGTTCGAGGACCTGTGGTTTGTATCAGTTTCAGAAGCAGAGTTGAACTTGATATGGTCCGTGTGTGTAGGAAACACAATTCTTTTGTTTTGAGCACACTCACGTTTCCCACCTTATTAGAGACTCCAGAAAGCAAGAGAATGCTTCTTGCTCTAAAGCAGAGTGTGTTTCATGGATGAGAACTGTGCTGTGTGTTTCCCTTCAGAAAGGGAGTTTAATGCCAGGCTTTGTGTCTTCCTACAAGCAAGACTTCGTTACACGTAAACGCAGTCACTTTTCAGGTCAAAGGAAGCTACATCATTCAAGAAGCTCACACGTTTCTCGCTCTTAACTGAAAAGCATTGAATGTTCAAATACCTGTGGTTTGTATCAGTTTCAGAAGCAGAGTTGAACTAGATATGGTCCGTGTGTGATGGGAATCACAGTTCATTTGTTCTGAGCACACTCACGTTTCCTGTCTTATTAGAGAAACTAGAAAGCAAGAGAATGCTTCTTGCTCTAAAGCAGAGTGTGTTTCATTGATGAGTACTGTGCTGGGTGTTTCCCTTGAGAAACTGAGTTAAATGCCAGGCTCTGTGTCTTCCTACAAGCAAGACTTGGTTTCAGTTAAACGCTGTCACTTTTCAGCTCACAGGAAGCTACATCGTTCATGAAGCTCACACGTTTCTCAATCTTAACGGAAAAGCATTGGATGTTCGAGTATCTGTGGTTTATATCAGTATCAGAAGCAGAGTTGAACTAGATATGGTCCGTGTGTGTACGAAACACAGTTCTTTTGTTCTGAGCACACTCAGGTCTCCAGCCTTATCAGAGACCCTAGAAAGCAAGAGAATGCTTCTTGCTCTAAAGCAGAGTGTGTTTCATGGATGAGAACTGTGCTGTGTGTTTCCCTTCAGAAACGGAGTTAAATGCCAGGCTCTGTGTCTTCCTACAAGCAAGAGTGCATTTCAGGTAAATGCAGTCACTTTTCAGCTCAAAGGAAGCTACATCGTTCACGAAGCTCACTCGTCTTGCTCTTAACTGAAAAGCATTGGATGTTCGAGGACCTGTGGTTTGTATCAGTTTCAGAAGCAGAGTTGAACTAGATATGGTCCGTGTGTGTCGGAAACACCGTTCTTTTGTTCTGAGCACACTCACGTCTCCCGCTTCATTAGAGAACCTAGAAAGCAGGAGAATGCTTCTTGCTCTAAAGCAGAGTGTGTTTCATGGATGAGAACTGTGCTATGTGTTTCCCTTCAGAAACGGAGTTAAATGCCAGGCTCTGTGTCTTCCTACAAGCAATACTGCGTTTCAGGTAAACGCAGTCACTTTTCTCCTCAAACGAAGCTACATCGTTCATGAAGCTCACACGTTTCTTGCTCTTAACTGAAAAGCATTGGTTGTTCGAGGACCTGTGGTTTGTATCAGTTTCAGAAGCAGAGTTGAACTAGATATGGTCCGTGTGTGGAGGAAAAACAGTTCTTTTGTTCTGAGCACACTCACGTTTTCGTCTTATTAGAGACTCTAGAAAGTAAGAGAATGCTTCTTGCTCTAAAGCAGAGTGTGTTTCATGGATGAGAACTGTGCTGTGTGTTTCCCTTCAGAAACGGAGTTAAATGCCAGGCTCTGGGTCTTCCAACAAGAAAGAGTGCGTTTCAGGTAAATGCAGTCACTTTTCAGCTCAAAGGAAGCTACATCGTTCACGAAGCTCACTCGTCTTGCTCTTAACTGAAAAGCATTGGATGTTCGAGGACCTGCGGTTTGTATCAGTTTCAGAAGCAGAGTTGAACTAGATATGTTCGGTGTGTGTAGGAAACACAGTTCTTTTGTTCTGAGCACACTCACATTTCCCGCCTTAGTAGAGACTCTAGAAAGTAAGAGAATGCTTCTTGCTTAAAGCAGAGTGTGTTTCATGGATGAGAACTGTGCTGTGTGTTTCCCTTAAGAAAGGGAGTTTAATGCCATGCTTTGTGTCTTTCTACAAGCAAGACTTCGTTACACGTAAACGCAGTCACTTTTCAGGTCAAAGGAAGCTACATCATTCAAGAAGCTCACACGTTTCTCGCTCTTAACTGAAAAGCATTGAATGTTCAAATACCTGTGGTTTGTATCAGTATCAGAAGCAGAGTTGAACTAGATATGGTCCGTGTGTGTAGGAAACACAGTTCTTTTGTTCTGAGCACACTCACGTTTCCTGTCTTATGAGAGAATCTAGAAAGCAAGAGAATGCTTCTTGCTCTAAAGCAGAGTGTGTTTCATGGATGAGAACTGTGCTGTGTGTTTCCCTTCAGAAAGGGAGTTTAATGCCAGGCTCTGTGTCTTCCTACATGCAAGAATTCTTTTCAGGTAAACGCTGTCACTTTTCAACTCACAGGAAGCTACATCGTTCATGAAGCTCACAAGTTTCTCGCTCTTAACGGAAAAGCATTGGATGTTTGAGTACCTGTGGTTTGTATCAGTTTCAGAAGCAGAGTTGAACTAGATATGGTCCGTGTGTGTCGGAAACACAGTTCTTTTGTTCTGAGCACACTCACGTCTCCCGCCACATTAGAGAACCTAGAAAGCAGGAGAATGCTTCTTGCTCTAAAGCAGAGTGTGTTTCATGGATGAGAACTGTGCTATGTGTTTCCCTTCAGAAACGGAGTTAAATGCCAGGCTCTGTGTCTTCCTACAAGCAATACTGCGTTTCAGGTAAACGCAGTCACTTTTCTCCTGAAACGAAGCTACATCGTTCATGAAGCTCACACGTTTCTTGCTCTTAAAGGAAAAGCATTGGATGTTCGAGGACCTGTGGTTTGTATCAGTTTCAGAAGCAGAGTTGAACTAGATATGGTCCGTGTGTGGAGGAAAAACAGTTCTTTTGTTCTGAGCACACTCACGTTTTCGTCTTATTAGAGACTCTAGAAAGTAAGAGAATGCTTCTTGCTCTAAAGCAGAGTGTGTTTCATGGATGAGAACTGTGCTGTGTGTTTCCCTTCAGAAACGGAGTTAAATGCCAGGCTCTGGGTCTTCATACAAGCGAGACTTCGTTTGAGGTAAACGCAGTCACTTTTCAGCTCAAAGGAAGCTATATCATTCACAAAGCTCACACGTTTCCTGCTCTTATTTGAAAAGCATTGGATGTTCGAGGACCTGTGGTTTGTATCAGTTTCAGGAGCAGAGTTGAACTAGATATGGTCCGTGTGTGTAGGAAACACAGTTCTTTTGTTCTGAGCACACTCACGTTTCCCGCCTTATTAGAGACTCCAGAAAGCAAGAGAATGCTTCTTGCTCTAAAGCAGAGTTTGTTTCATGGATGAGAATTGTACTGTGTGTTTCCCTTCAGAAAGGTAGTTTAATGCCAGGCTCTGTGTCTTCCTACAAGAAGACTTCGTTACACGTAAGCGCAGTCACTTTTCAGGTCAAAGGAAGCTACATCATTCAAGAAGCTCACATGTTTCTTGCTCTTAACTGAAAAGCATTGAAAGTTCGAATACCTGTGGTTTGTATCAGTTTCAGAAGCAGAGTTGAACTAGATATGGTCCGTGTGTGATGGGAAACACAGTTCATTTGTTCTGAGCACACTCACGTTTCCTGTCTTATTAGAGAATCTAGAAAGCAAGAGAATGCATCTTGCTCTAAAGCAGAGTGTGTTTCATTGATGAGAAATGTGCTGTGTGTTTCCCTTCAGAAACGGAGTTAAATGCCAGGCTCTGTGTCTTCCTACAAGCAAGACTTGGTTTCAGGTAAACGCTGTCACTTTTCAGCTCACAGGAAGCTACATCGTTCATGAAGCTCACACGTTTCTCAATCTTAACGGAAAAGCATTGGATGTTCGAGTACCTGTGGTTTGTATCAGTATCAGAAGCAGAGTTGAACTAGATATGGTCCGTGTGTGTACGAAACACAGTTCTTTTGTTCTGAGCACACTCAGGTCTCCAGCCTTATCAGAGACCCTAGAAAGCAAGGGAAAGCTTCTTGCTCTAAAGCAGAGGGTGTTTCATGGATGAGAACTGTGCTGTGTGTTTCCCTTCAGAAACGGAGTTATATGCCAGGCTCTGTGTCTTCCTATAAGCAAGAGTGCGTTTCAGGTAAACGCAGTCATTTTTCAGCTCAAAGGAAGCTACATCGTTCACGAAGCTCACTCGTTTCTTGCTCTTAACTGAAATGCATTGGATGTTCGAGGACCTGCGGTTTTTATCAGTTTCAGAAGCAGAGTTGAACTAGATATGTTCGGTGTGTGTAGGAAACACAATTCTTTTGTTCTGAGCACACTCACGTTTCCCGCCTTATTAGAGACTCCAGAAAGCAAGAGAATGCTTCTTGCTCTAAAGCAGAGTGTGTTTCATGGATGAGAACTATGCTGTGTGTTTCCCTTCAGAAACGGAGTTAAATGCCAGGCTTTGTGTCTTCCTACAAGCAAGACTTCGTTACACGTAAACGCAGTCACTTTTCAGGTCAAAGGAAGCTACATCATTCAAGAAGCTCACACGTTTCTCGCTCTTAACTGAAAAGCATTGAATGTTCAAATACCTGTGGTTTGTATCAGTTTCAGAAGCAGAATTGAACTAGATATGGTCCGTGTGGGTCGGAAACACAGTTCTTTTGTTCTGAGCACACTCACGTTTCCTGTCTTATGAGAGAATCTAGAAAGCAAGAGAATGCTTCTTGCTCTAAAGCAGAGTGTGTTTCATGGAAGAGAACTGTGCTGTGTGTTTCCCTTCAGAAACGGAGTTAAATGCCAGGCTCTGTGTCTTCCTACAAGCAAGACTGCGTTTCAGGTAAACGCAGTCACTTTTCATCTCACAGGAAACTACATAGTTCATGAAGCTCACACGTTTCTCGCTCTTTACGGAAAAGCATTGGATGTTCGAGTACCTGTGGTTTGTATCAGTTTCAGAAGCAGAGTAGAACTAGATTTGGTCCGTGTGTGTACGAAACACAGTTCTTTTGTTCTGAGCACACTCACATCTCCCGACTCATTAGAGAACCTAGAAAGCAAGAGAATGCTTCTTGCTCTAAAGCAGAGTGTGTTTCATGGATAAGAACTGTGCTGTGTGTTTCCCTTCAGAAACGGAGTTAAATGCCAGGCTCTGTGTCTTCCTACAAGCAATACTGCGTTTCAGGTAAACACAGTCACTTTTCAGCTCAAAGGAAGCTTCATCGTTCACGAAGCTCACTCCTTTCTTGCTCTTAACTGAAAAGCATTGGATGTTTGAGGACCTGCGGTTTGTATCAGTTTCAGAAGCTGAGTTGAACTAGATATGTTCGGTGTGTGTAGGAAACACAATTCTTTTGTTCTGAGCACACTCACGTTTCCCGCCTTATTAGAGACTCCAGAAAGCAAGAGAATGCTTCTTGCTCTAAAGCAGAGTGTGTTTCATGGATGAGAACTGTGCTGTGTGTTTCCCTTCAGAAAGGAAGTTTAATGCCAGGCTTTGTGTCTTCCTACAAGCAAGACTTCGTTACTTGTAAACGCAGTCACTTTTCAGGTCAAAGGAAGCTACATCATTCAAGAAGCTCACACGTTTCTCGCTCTTAACTGAAAAGCATTGGTTGTTCGAGTACCTGTGGTTTGTATCAGTTTCAGAAGCAGAGTTGAACTAGATATGGTCCGTGTGTGTACGAAACACAGTTCTTTTGTTCTGAGCACACTCACGTCTCCCGCCTCATTAGAGAACCTAGAAAGCAAGAGAATGCTTCTTGCTCTAAAGCAGAGTGTGTTTCATGGATGAGAACTGTGCTGTGTGTTTCCCTTCAGAAACGGAGTTAAATGCCAGGCTCTGGGTCTTCATACAAGCGAGACATTGTTTGAGGTAAACGCAGTCACTTTTCAGCTCAAAGGAAGCTACATCGTTCACGAAGCTTACTCGTTTCTTGCTCTTAACTGAAAAGCCTTGGATGTTCGAGGACCTGTGGTTTGTATCAGTTTCAGAAGCAGAGTTGAACTAGATATGGTCCGTGTGTAGGAAACACAGTTCTTTTGTTCTGAGCACACTCACGTTTCCCACCTTATTAGAGACTCCAGAAAGCAAGAGAATGCTTCTTGCTCTAAAGCAGAGTGTGTTTCATGGATGAGAACTGTGCTGTGTGTTTCCCTTCAGAAAGGGAGTTTAATGCCAGGCTCTGTGTCTTCCTACAAGCAAGACTTCATTTCACGTAAACGCAGTCACTTTTCAGGTCAAAGGAAGCTACATCATTCAAGAAGCTCACATGTTTCTTGCTCTTAACTGAAAAGCATTGAATGTTCGAATACCTGAGGTTTGTATCAGTTTCAGAAACAGAGTTGAACTAGATATGGTCCGTGTGTGATGGGAAACAGAGTTCATTTGTTCTGAGCACACTCACGTTTCCTGCCTTATTAGAGGATCTAGAAAGCAAGAGAATGCTTCTTGCTCTAAAGCAGAGTGTGTTTCATTGATGATAACCGTGCTGTGTGTTTCCCTTCAGAAACGGAGTTAAATGCCAGGCTCTGTGTCTTCCAACAAGCAAGACTTGGTTTCAGGTAAACGCTGTCACTTTTCAGCTCACAGGAAGCTACATCATTCATGAAGCTCACACGTTTCTCACTCTTAACGGCAAAGCATTGGATGTTTGAGTACCTGTGGTTTGTATCAGTTTCAGAAGCAGAGTTGAACTAGATATGGTCCGTGTGTGAAGGAAACACAGTTCTTTGGTTCTGAGCACACTCACGTTTCCCGCCTTATTAGAGACTCCTGAAAGGAAGAGAATGCTTCTTGCTCTAAAGCAGAGTGTGTTTCATGGATGAGAACTGTGCTGTGTGTTTCCCTTCAGAAACGGAGTTAAATGCCAGGCTCTGTGTCTTCCTACAAGCAATACTGCCTTTCAGGTAAACGCAGTCACTTTTCTCCTCAAACGAAGATACATCGTTCACGAAGCTCACACGTTTCTTGCTCTTCACTGAAAAGCATTGGATGTTCGAGGAACTGTGGTTTGTATCAGTTTCAGAAGCAGAGTTGAACTAGATATGGTCCGTGTGTGGAGGAAAAACAGTTCTTTTGTTCTGAACACACTCACGTTTTCGCCTTATTAGTGACTCTAGAAAGTAAGAGAATGCTTCTTGCTCTTAAGCAGAGTGTGTTTCACGGATGAGAACTGTGCTGTGTGTTTCCCTTCAGAAACGGAGTTAAATGCCAGGCTCTGTGTCTTCCTACAAGCAAGAGTGCGTTTCAGGTAAATCCAGTCACTTTTCAGCTCAAAGGAAGCTACATCGTTCACGAAGCTCACTCGTCTTGCTCTTAACTGAAAAGCATTGGATGTTCGAGGACCTGCGGTTTGTATCAGTTTCAGAAGCAGAGTTGAACTAGATATGTTCGGTGTGTGTAGGAAACACAGTTCTTTCTTCTGAGCACACTCACATTTCCCGCCTTATTAGAGACTCTAGAAAGTAAGAGAATGCTTCTTGCTCTAAAGCAGAGTGTGTTTCATGGATGAGAACTGTGCTGTGTGTTTCCCTTCAGAAAGGGAGTTTAATGCCAGGCTTTGTGTCTTTCTACAAGCAAGACTTCGTTACACGTAAACGCAGTCACTTTTCAGGTCAAAGGAAGCTACATCATTCAAGAAGCTCACACGTTTCTCGCTCTTAACTGAAAAGCATTGAATGTTCAAATACCTGTTGTTTGTATGAGTTTCAGAAGCAGAGTTGAACTAGATATGGTCCGTGTGTGTAGGAAACACAGTTCTTTTGTTCTGAGCACACTCACGTTTCCTGTCTTATGAGAGAATCTAGAAAGCAAGAGAATGCTTCTTGCTCTAAAGCAGAGTGTGTTTCATTGATGAGAACTGTGCTGTGTGTTTCCCTTCAGAAATGGAGTTAAATGCCAGGCTCTTTGTCTTCCTACATGCAAGAATTCTTTTCAGGTAAACGCTGTCACTTTTCAACTCACAGGAAGCTACATCGTTCATGAAGCTCACACGTTTCTCGCTCTTAACGGAAAAGCATTGGATGTTCGAGTACCTGTGGTTTGTATCAATTTCAGAAGCAGAGTTGAACTAGATATGGTCCGTGTGTGGAGGAAAAACAGTTCTTTTGTTCTGAGCACACTCAAGTTTTCGTCTTATTAGAGACTCTAGAAAGTAAGAGAATGCTTCTTGCTCTAAAGCAGAGTGTGTTTCATGGATGAGAACTGTGCTGTGTGTTTCCCTTCAGAAACGGAGATAAATGCCAGGCTCTGGGTCTTCATACAAGCGAGACTTCGTTTGAGGTAAACGCAGTCACTTTTCAGCTCAAAGGAAGCTATATCATTCACAAAGCTCACACGTTTCCTGCTCTTATTTGAAAAGCATTGGATGTTCGAGTACCTGTGGTTTGTATCAGTTTCAGAAGCAGAGTTGAACTAGATATGGTCCGTGTGGGTAGGAAACACAGTTCTTTTGTTCTGAGCACACTCACGTTTCCCTCCTTATTAGAGACTCCAGAAAGCAAGAGAATGCTTCTTGCTCTAAAGCAGAGTTTGTTTCATGGATGAGAATTGTGCTGTGTGTTTCCCTTCAGAAAGGGAGTTTAATGCCAGGCTCTGTGTCTTCCTACAAGCAAGACTTCGTTTCACGTAAGCGCAGTCACTTTTCAGGTCAAAGGAAGCTACATATTTCAAGAAGCTCATATGTTTCTTGCTCTTAACTGAAAAGCATTGAAAGTTCGAATACCTGTGGTTTGTATCAGTTTCAGAAGCAGAGTTGAACTAGATATGGTCCGTGTGTGTCGGAAACACAGTTCTTTTGTTCTGAGCACACTCACGTCTCCCGCTTCATTAGAGAACCTAGAAAGCAGGAGAATGCTTCTTGCTCTAAAGCAGAGTGTGTTTCATGGATGAGAACTGTGCTATGTGTTTCCCTTCAGACGGGATTAAATGCCAGGCTCTGTGTCTTCCTACAAGCAATACTGCGTTTCAGGTAAACGCAGTCACTTTTCTCCTCAAACGAAGCTACATCGTTCATGAAGCTCACACGTTTCTTGCTCTTAACTGAAAAGCATTGGATGTTCGAGGACCTGTGGTTTGTATCAGTTTCAGAAGCAGAGTTGAACTAGATATGGTCCGTGTGTGGAGGAAATACAGTTCTTTTGTTCTGAGCACACTCACGTTTTCGTCTTATTAGAGACTCTAGAAAGTAAGAGAATGCTTCTTGCTCTAAAGCAGAGTGTGTTTCATGGATGAGAACTGTGCTGTGTGTTTCCCTTCAGAAACGGAGTTAAATGCCAGGCTCTGGGTCTTCCAACAAGAAAGAGTGCGTTTCAGGTAAATGCAGTCACTTTTCAGCTCAAAGGAAGCTACATCGTTCACGAAGCTCACTCGTCTTGCTCTTAACTGAAAAGCATTGGATGTTCGAGGACCTGCGGTTTGTATCAGTTTCAGAAGCAGAGTTGAACTAGATATGTTCGGTGTGTGTAGGAAACACAGTTCTTTTGTTCTGAGCACACTCACATTTCCCGCCTTAGTAGAGACTCTAGAAAGTAAGGGAATGCTTCTTGCTTAAAGCAGAGTGTGTTTCATGGATGAGAACTGTGCTGTGTGTTTCCCTTAAGAAAGGGAGTTTAATGCCATGCTTTGTGTCTTTCTACAAGCAAGACTTCGTTACACGTAAACGCAGTCACTTTTCAGGTCAAAGGAAGCTACATCATTCAAGAAGCTCACACGTTTCTCGCTCTTAACTGAAAAGCATTGAATGTTCAAATACCTGTGGTTTGTATCAGTTTCAGAAGCAGAGTTGAACTAGATATGGTCCGTGTGTGTAGGAAACACAGTTCTTTTGTTCTGAGCACACTCACGTTTCCTGTCTTATGAGAGAATCTAGAAAGCAAGAGAATGCTTCTTGCTCTAAAGCAGAGTGTGTTTCATGGATGAGAACTGTGCTGTGTGTTTCCCTTCAGAAAGGGAGTTTAATGCCAGGCTCTGTGTCTTCCTACATGCAAGAATTCTTTTCAGGTAAACGCTGTCACTTTTCAACTCACAGGAAGCTACATCGTTCATGAAGCTCACAAGTTTCTCGCTCTTAACGGAAAAGCATTGGATGTTTGAGTACCTGTGGTTTGTATCAGTTTCAGAAGCAGAGTTGAACTAGATATGGTCCGTGTGTGTCGGAAACACAGTTCTTTTGTTCTGAGCACACTCACGTCTCCCGCCTCATTAGAGAACCTAGAAAGCAGGAGAATGCTTCTTGCTCTAAAGCAGAGTGTGTTTCATGGATGAGAACTGTGCTATGTGTTTCCCTTCAGAAACGGAGTTAAATGCCAGGCTCTGTGTCTTCCTACAAGCAATACTGCGTTTCAGGTAAACACAGTCACTTTTCTCCTGAAACGAAGCTACATCGTTCATGAAGCTCACACGTTTCTTGCTCTTAACTGAAAAGCATTGGATGTTCGAGGACCTGTGGTTTGTATCAGTTTCAGAAGCAGAGTTGAACTAGATATGGTCCGTGTGTGGAGGAAAAACAGTTCTTTTGTTCTGAGCACACTCACGTTTTCGTCTTATTAGAGACTCTAGAAAGTAAGAGAATGCTTCTTGCTCTAAAGCAGAGTGTGTTTCATGGATGAGAACTGTGCTGTGTGTTTCCCTTCAGAAACGGAGTTAAATGCCAGGCTCTGGGTCTTCATACAAGCGAGACTTCGTTTGAGGTAAACGCAGTCACTTTTCAGCTCAAAGGAAGCTATATCATTCACAAAGCTCACACGTTTCCTGCTCTTATTTGAAAAGCATTGGATGTTCGAGGACCTGTGGTTTGTATCAGTTTCAGGAGCAGAGTTGAACTAGATATGGTCCGTGTGTGTAGGAAACACAGTTCTTTTGTTCTGAGCACACTCACGTTTCCCGCCTTATTAGAGACTCCAGAAAGCAAGAGAATGCTTCTTGCTCTAAAGCAGAGTTTGTTTCATGGATGAGAATTGTACTGTGTGTTTCCCTTCAGAAAGGTAGTTTAATGCCAGGCTCTGTGTCTTCCTACAAGAAGACTTCGTTACACGTAAGAGCAGTCACTTTTCAGGTCAAAGGAAGCTACATCATTCAAGAAGCTCACATGTTTCTTGCTCTTAACTGAAAAGCATTGAAAGTTCGAATACCTGTGGTTTGTATCAGTTTCAGAAGCAGAGTTGAACTAGATATGGTCCGTGTGTGATGGGAAACACAGTTCATTTGTTCTGAGCACACTCACGTTTCCTGTCTTATTAGAGAATCTAGAAAGCAAGAGAATGCATCTTGCTCTAAAGCAGAGTGTGTTTCATTGATGAGAAATGTGCTGTGTGTTTCCCTTCAGAAACGGAGTTAAATGCCAGGCTCTGTGTCTTCCTACAAGCAAGACTTGGTTTCAGGTAAACGCTGTCACTTTTCAGCTCACAGGAAGCTACATCGTTCATGAAGCTCACACGTTTCTCAATCTTAACGGAAAAGCATTGGATGTTCGAGTACCTGTGGTTTGTATCAGTATCAGAAGCAGAGTTGAACTAGATATGGTCCGTGTGTGTACGAAACACAGTTCTTTTGTTCTGAGCTCACTCAGGTCTCCAGCCTTATCAGAGACCCTAGAAAGCAAGGGAAAGCTTCTTGCTCTAAAGCAGAGTGTGTTTCATGGATGAGAACTGTGCTGTGTGTTTCCCTTCAGAAACGGAGTTAAATGCCAGGCTCTGTGTCTTCCTACAAGCAAGAGTGCGATTCATGTAAATGCAGTCACTTTTCAGCTCAAAGGAAGCTACATCGTTCACGAAGCTCACTCGTTTCTTGCTCTTAACTGAAAAGCATTGGATGTTCGAGGACCTGCGGTTTGTATCAGTTTCAGAAGCAGAGTTGAACTAGATATGTTCGGTGTGTGTAGGAAACACAGTTCTTTTGTTCTGAGCACACTCACGTTTCCCGCCTTATTAGAGACTCTAGAAAGTAAGAGAATGCTTCTTGCTCTAAAGCAGAGTGTGTTTCATGGATGAGAACTGTGCTGTGTGTTTCCCTTCAGAAACGGAGGTAAATGCCAGGCACTGTGTCTTCCTACAAGCAAGAGTGCGCTTCAGGTAAACGCAATCACTTTTCAGCTCAAAGGAAGCTACATCGTTCACGAAGCTCACTCGTTTCTTGCTCTTAACTGAAAAGCATTGGATGTTCGAGGACCTGCGGTTTGTATCAGTTTCAGAAGCAGAGTTGAACTAGATATGTTCCGTGTGTGTAGGAAACACAATTCTTTTGTTCTGAGCACACTCACGTTTCCCGCCTTATTAGAGACTCCAGAAAGCAAGAGAATGCTTCTTGCTCTAAAGCAGAGTGTGTTTCATGGATGAGAACTGTGCTGTGTGTTTCCCTTCAGAAACGGAGTTTAATGCCAGGATTTGTGTCTTCCTACAAGCAAGACTTCGTTACACGTAAACGCAGTCACTTTTCAGGTCAAAGGAATCTACATCATTCAAGAAGCTCACACGTTTCTCGCTCTTAACGGAAAAGCATTGAATGTTCAAAAACCTGTGGTTTTAATCAGTTTAAGAAGCAGAGTTGAACTAGATATGGTCCGTGTGTGATGGGAAACACAGTTAATTTGTTCTGAGCACACTCACGTTTCCTGTCTTATTAGAGAATCTAGAAAGCAAGAGAATGCTTCTTGCTCTAAAGCAGAGTGTGTTTCATTGATGAGAACTGTGCTGTTTGTTTCCCTTCAGAAACTGAGTTAAATGCCAGGCTCTGTGTCTTCCTACAAGCAAGACTTGGTTTCAGGTAAACGCTGTCACTTTTCAGCTCACAGGAAGCTACATCGTTCATGAAGCTCACACGTTTCTCAATCTTAACAGAAAAGCATTGGATGTTCGAGTACCTGTGGTTTGTATCTGTATCAGAAGCAGAGTTGAACTAGATATGGTCCGTGTGTGTACGAAACACAGTTCTTTTGTTCTGAGCACACTCAGGTCTCCAGCCTTATCAGAGACCCTAGAAAGCAAAAGAATGCTTCTTGCTCTAAAGCAGAGTGTGTTTCATGGATGAGAACTGTGCTGTGTGTTTCCCTTCAGAAACGGAGTTAAATGCCAGGCTCTGTGTCTTCCTACAAACAAGAGTGCGTTTCAGGTAAATGCAGTCACTTTTCAGCTCAAAGGAAGCTACATAGTTCACGAAGCTCACTCGTCTTGCTCTTAACTGAAAAGCATTGGATGTTCGAGGACCTGCGGTTTGTATCAGTTTCAGAAGCAGAGTTGAACTAGATATGGTCCGTGTGTGTAGGAAACACAGTTCTTTTGTTCTGAGCACACTCACGTTACCCGCCTTATTAGAGACTCCAAAAAGCAAGAGAATGCTTCTTGCTCTAAAGCAGAGTTTGTTTCATGGATGAGAACTGTGCTGTGTGTTTCCCTTCAGAAAGGGAGTTTAATGCCAGGCTCTGTGTCTTCCTACAAGCAAGAGTGCGCTTCAGGTAAACGCAATCACTTTTCAGCTCAAAGGAAGCTACATCGTTCACGAAGCTCACTCGTTTCTTGCTCTTAACTGAAAAGCATTGGATGTTCGAGGACCTGCGGTTTGTATCAGTTTCAGAAGCAGAGTTGAACTAGATATGTTCGGTGTGTGTAGGAAACACAATTCTTTTGTTCTGAGCACACTCACGTTTCCCGCCTTATTAGAGACTCCAGAAAGCAAGAGAATGCTTCTTGCTCTAAAGCAGAGTGTGTTTCATGGATGAGAACTGTGCTGTGTGTTTCCCTTCAGAAAGGGAGTTTAATGCCAGGCTTTGTGTCTTCCTACAAGCAAGACTTCGTTACAGGTAAACGCAGTCACTTTTCAGGTCAAAGGAAGCTACATCATTCAAGAAGCTCACACGTTTCTCGCTCTTAACTGAAAAGCATTGAATGTTCAAATACCTGTGGTTTGTATCAGTTTCAGAAGCAGAATTGAACTAGATATGGTCCGTGTGTGTCAGAAACACAGTTCTTTTGTTCTGAGCACACTCACGTTTCCTGTCTTATGAGAGAAACTAGAAAGCAAGAGAATGCTTCTTGCTCTAAAGCAGAGTGTGTTTCATGGAAGAGAACTGTGCTGTGTGTTTCCCTTCAGAAACGGAGTTAAATGCCAGGCTCTGTGTCTTCCTACAAGCAAGAATTCGTTTCAGGTAAAAGCTGTCACTTTTCATCTCACAGGAAACTACATCGTTCATGAAGCTCACACGTTTCTCGCTCTTAACGGAAAAGCATTGGATGTTCGAGTACCTGTGGTTTGTATCAGTTTCAGAAGCAGAGTAGAACTAGATATGGTCCGTGTGTGTACGAAACACAGTTCTTTTGTTCTGAGCACACTCACGTCTCCCGCCTCATTAGAGAACCTAGAAAGCAAGAGAATGCTTCTTGCTCTAAAGCAGAGTGTGTTTCATGGATAAGAACTGTGCTGTGTGTTTCCCTTCAGAAACGGAGTTAAATGCCAGGCTCTGTGTCTTCCTACAAGCAATACTGCGTTTCAGGTAAACGCAGTCACTTTTCAGCTCAAAGGAAGCTATATCATTCACAAAGCTCACACGTTTCCCGCTCTTAATTGAAAAGCATTGGATGTTCGAGGACCTGTGGTTTGTATCAGTTTCAGAAGCAGAGTTGAACTAGATATGGTCCGTGTGTGTAGGAAACACAGTTCTTTTATTCTGAGAACACTCAAGTCTCCCGCCTCATTAGAGAACCTAGAAAGCAAGAGAATGCTTCTTGCTCTAAAGCAGAGTGTGTTTCATTGATGAGAACTGTGCTGTGTGTTTCCCTTCAGAAACGGAGTTATATGCCAGGCTCTGTGTCTTCCTATAAGCAAGAGTGCGTTTCAGGTAAACGCAGTCATTTTTCAGCTCAAAGGAAGCTACATCGTTCACGAAGCTCACTCGTTTCTTGCTCTTAACTGAAATGCATTGGATGTTCGAGGACCTGCGGTTTGTATCAGTTTCAGAAGCAGAGTTGAACTATATATGTTCGGTGTGTGTAGGAAACACAATTCTTTTGTTCTGAGCACACTCACGTTTCCCGCCTTATTAGAGACTCCAGAAAGCAAGAGAATGCTTCTTGCTCTAAAGCAGAGTGTGTTTCATGGATGAGAACTGTGCTGTGTGTTTCCCTTCAGAAACGGAGTTAAATGCCAGGCTTTGTGTCTTCCTACAAGCAAGACTTCGTTACACGTAAACGCAGTCACTTTTCAGGTCAAAGGAAGCTACATCATTCAAGAAGCTCACACGTTTCTCGCTCTTAACTGAAAAGCATTGAATGTTCAAATACCTGTGGTTTGTATCAGTTTCAGAAGCAGAATTGAACTAGATATGGTCCGTGTGGGTCGGAAACACAGTTCTTTTGTTCTGAGCACACTCACGTTTCCTGTCTTATGAGAGAATCTAGAAAGCAAGAGAATGCTTCTTGCTCTAAAGCAGAGTGTGTTTCATGGAAGAGAACTGTGCTGTGTGTTTCCCTTCAGAAACGGAGTTAAATGCCAGGCTCTGTGTCTTCCTACAAGCAAGACTGCGTTTCAGGTAAACGCAGTCACTTTTCATCTCACAGGAAACTACATAGTTCATGAAGCTCACACGTTTCTCGCTCTTTACGGAAAAGCATTGGATGTTCGAGTACCTGTGGTTTGTATCAGTTTCAGAAGCAGAGTAGAACTAGATTTGGTCCGTGTGTGTACGAAACACAGTTCTTTTGTTCTGAGCACACTCACATCTCCCGCCTCATTAGAGAACCTAGAAAGCAAGAGAATGCTTCTTGCTCTAAAGCAGAGTGTGTTTCATGGATAAGAACTGTGCTGTGTGTTTCCCTTCAGAAACGGAGTTAAATGCCAGGCTCTGTGTCTTCCTACAAGCAATACTGCGTTTCAGGTAAACACAGTCACTTTTCAGCTCAAAGGAAGCTTCATCGTTCACGAAGCTCACTCCTTTCTTGCTCTTAACTGAAAAGCATTGGATGTTTGAGGACCTGCGGTTTGTATCAGTTTCAGAAGCTGAGTTGAACTAGATATGTTCGGTGTGTGTAGGAAACACAATTCTTTTGTTCTGAGCACACTCACGTTTCCCGCCTTATTAGAGACTCCAGAAAGCAAGAGAATGCTTCTTGCTCTAAAGCAGAGTGTGTTTCATGGATGAGAACTGTGCTGTGTGTTTCCCTTCAGAAAGGGAGTTTAATGCCAGGCTTTGTGTCTTCCTACAAGCAAGACTTCGTTACTTGTAAACGCAGTCACTTTTCAGGTCAAAGGAAGCTACATCATTCAAGAAGCTCACACGTTTCTCGCTCTTAACTGAAAAGCATTGGATGTTCGAGTACCTGTGGTTTGTATCAGTTTCAGAAGCAGAGTTGAACTAGATATGGTCCGTGTGTGTACGAAACACAGTTCTTTTGTTCTGAGCACACTCACGTCTCCCGCCTCATTAGAGAACCTAGAAAGCAAGAGAATGCTTCTTGCTCTAAAGCAGAGTGTGTTTCATGGATGAGAACTGTGCTGTGTGTTTCCCTTCAGAAACGGAGTTAAATGCCAGGCTCTGGGTCTTCATACAAGCGAGACATTGTTTGAGGTAAACGCAGTCACTTTTCAGCTCAAAGGAAGCTACATCGTTCACGAAGCTTACTCGTTTCTTGCTCTTAACTGAAAAGCATTGGATGTTCGAGGACCTGTGGTTTGTATCAGTTTCAGAAGCAGAGTTGAACTAGATATGGTCCGTGTGTGTAGGAAACACAGTTCTTTTGTTCTGAGCACACTCACGTTTCCCACCTTATTAGAGACTCCAGAAAGCAAGAGAATGCTTCTTGCTCTAAAGCAGAGTGTGTTTCATGGATGAGAACTGTGCTGTGTGTTTCCCTTCAGAAAGGGAGTTTAATGCCAGGCTCTGTGTCTTCCTACAAGCAAGACTTCGTTTCACGTAAACGCAGTCACTTTTCAGGTCAAAGGAAGCTACATCATTCAAGAAGCTCACATGTTTCTTGCTCTTAACTGAAAAGCATTGAATGTTCGAATACCTGTGGTTTGTATCAGTTTCAGAAACAGAGTTGAACTAGATATGGTCCGTGTGTGATGGGAAACAGAGTTCATTTGTTCTGAGCACACTCACGTTTCCTGCCTTATTAGAGGATCTAGAAAGCAAGAGAATGCTTCTTGCTCTAAAGCAGAGTGTGTTTCATTGATGATAACCGTGCTGTGTGTTTCCCTTCAGAAACGGAGTTAAATGCCAGGCTCTGTGTCCTCCAACAAGCAAGACTTGGTTTCAGGTAAACGCTGTCACTTTTCAGCTCACAGGAAGCTACATCATTCATGAAGCTCACACGTTTCTCACTCTTAACGGCAAAGCATTGGATGTTTGAGTACCTGTGGTTTGTATCAGTTTCAGAAGCAGAGTTGAACTAGATATGGTCCGTGTGTGATGGGAAACACAGTTCATTTGTTCTGAGCACACTCACGTTTCCTGTGTTATTAGAGAATCTAGAAAGCAAGAGAATGCTTCTTGCTCTAAAGCAGGGTGTGTTTCATGGATGAGAACTGTGCTGTGTGTTTCCCTTCAGAAACGGAGTTAAATGCCAGGCTCTGTGTCTTCCTACAAGCAAGAGTGCGTTTCAGGTAAACGCAGACACTTTTCAGCTCAAAGGAAGCTACATCGTTCACGAAGCTCACTCGTTTCTTGCTGTTAAATGAAAAGCATTGGATGTTCGAGTACCTGCGGTTTGTATCAGTTTCAGAAGCAGAGTTGATCTAGCTATGTTCGGTGAGTGTAGTAAACACAGTTCTTTTGTTCTGAGCACACTCACGTTTCCCGCCTTATTAGAGACTCTAGAAAGTAAGAGAATGCTTCTTGCTCTAAAGCTTAGTGTTTTTCATGGATGAGAACTGTGCTGTGTGTTTCCCTTCAGAAACGGAGTTAAATGCCAGCCTCTGGGTCTTCATACAAGCGAGACTTCGTTTCAGGTAAACGCAGTCACTTTTCAGCTCAAAGGAAGCTATATCATTCACAAAGCTCACACGTTTCCCGCTCTTAATTGAAAAGCATTGGATGTTCGAGTACCTGTGGTTTGTGTCAGTTTCAGAAGCAGAGTTGAACTAGATATGATCCGTGTGTGTACAAAACACAGTTCTTTTGTTCTGAGCACACTCACGTCTCCCGCCTCATTAGAGAACTAGAAAGCAAGTGAATGCTTCTTGCTCTAAAGCAGAGTGTGTTTCATGGATGAGAACTGTGCTGTGTGTTTCCCTTCAGAAAGGGAGTTTAATGCCAGGCCCTGTGTCTTCTTACAAGCAAGACTTCGTTTCACGTAAACGCAGTCACTTTACAGGTCAAAGGAAGCTACATCATTCAGGAAGCTCACACGTTTCTCGCTCTTAACTGAAAAGCATTGAATGTTTGAATACCTGTGGTTTGTATCAGTTACAGAAGCAGAGTTGAACTAGATATGGTCCGCGTGTGTAGGAAACACAGTTCTTTTGTTGTGAGCACACTCACGTTTCCCGCCTTATTAGAGACTCCAGAAAGCAAGAGAATGCTTCTTGCTCTAAAACAGAGTGTGTTTCATGGATGAGAACTGTGCTGTGTGTTTCCCTTCAGAAACGGAGTTAAATGCCAGGCTCTGTGTCTTCCTACAAGCAATATTGCGTTTCAGGTAAACGCAGTCAATTTTGAGCTCAAAGGAAGGTACATCGTTCACGAAGCTCACTCGTTTCTTGCTCTTAACTGAAAAGCATTGGATGTTCGAGGACCTGCGGTTTGTATTATTTTCAGAAGCAGAGTTGAACTAGATATGTTCCGTGTGTGTAGGAAACACAGTTCTTTTGTTCTGAGCACACTCACGTTTCCCGCCTTATTAGAGACTCTAGAAATCAAGAGAATGCTTCTTGCTCTAAAGCAGAGTGTGTTTCATGGATGAGAACTGTGATGTGTGTTCACCCTCAGGAAGGGAGTTTAATGCCAGGCTCTGTGTCTTCCTACAAGCAACACTTCGTTTCACGTAAACGCAGTCACTTTTCTGGTCAAAGGAAGCTACATCATTCAAGAAGCTCACACGTTTGTTGCTCTTAACTGAAAAGCATTGAATGTTCGAATACCCGTGGTTTGTATCAGTTTCAGAAGCAGAGTTGAACTACATATGGTCTGTGTGTGTTGGAAACACAGTTCTTTTGTTCTGAGCACACTCACGTCTCCCGCCACATTAGAGAACCTAGAAAGCAAGAGAATGCTTCTTGCTCTAAAGCAGAGTGTGTTTCATGGATGAGAACTGTGCTTTGTGTTTCCCTTCAGAAACGGAGTTAAATGCCAGGCTCTGTGTCTTCCTACAAGCAAGAGTGCGTTTCAGGTAAACGCAGACACTTTTCAGCTCAAAGGAAGCTACATCGTTCACGAAGCTCACTCGTTTCTTGCTGTTAAATGAAAAGCATTGGATGTTCGAGTACCTGCGGTTTGTATCAGTTTCAGAAGCAGAGTTGATCTAGCTATGTTCGGTGAGTGTAGTAAACACAGTTCTTTTGTTCTGAGCACACTCACGTTTCCCGCCTTATTAGAGACTCTAGAAAGTAAGAGAATGCTTCTTGCTCTAAAGCTTAGTGTATTTCATGGATGAGAACTGTGCTGTGTGTTTCCCTTCAGAAACGGAGTTAAATGCCAGCCTCTGGGTCTTCATACAAGCGAGACTTCGTTTCACGTAATGCAGTCACTTTTTGAGGTCAAAGGAAGCTACATCATTCAAGAAGCTCACACGTTTCTCGCTCTTAACTGAAAAGCATTGAATGTTCGAATACCTGTGGTTTGTATCAGTTTCAGAAGCAGAGTTGTACTAGATATGGTCCGTGTGTGTAGGAAACACAGTTCTATTGTTCTGAGCACACTCACGTTTCCTGCCTTATTAGAGACTCCAGAAAGCAAGAGAATGCTTCTTGCTCTAAAGCAGGGTGTGTTTCATGGATGAGAACTGTGCTGTGTGTTTCCCTTCAGAAACGGAGTTAAATGCCAGGCTCTGTGTCTTCCTACAAGCAATATTGCGTTTCAGGTAAACGCAGACACTTTTCAGCTCAAAGGAAGCTACATCGTTCACGAAGCTCACTCGTTTCTTGCTCTTAAATGAAAAGCATTGGATGTTCGAGTACCTGCGGTTTGTATCTGTTTCAGAAGCAGAGTTGATCTAGCTATGTTCGGTGAGTGTAGGAAACACAGTTCTTTTGTTCTGAGCACACTCACGTTTCCCGCCTTATTAGAGACTCTAGAAAGTAAGAGAATGCTTCTTGCTCTAAAGCATAGTGTTTTTCATGGATGAGAACTTTGCTGTGTGTTTCCCTTCAGAAACGGAGTTAAATGCCAGCCTCTCGGTCTTCATACAAGCGAGACTTCGTTTCAGGTAAACGCAGTCACTTTTCAGCTCAAAGGAAGCTATATCATTCACAAAGCTCACACGTTTCCCGCTCTTAATTGAAAAGCATTGGATGTTCGAGTACCTGTGGTTTGTATCAGTTTCAGAAGCAGAGTTGAACTAGATATGATCCGTGTGTGTACAAAACACAGTTCTTTTGTTGTGAGCACACTCACGTCTCCCGCCTCATTAGAGAACTAGAAAGCAAGTGAATGCTTCTTGCTCTAAAGCAGGGTGTGTTTCATGGATGAGAACTGTGCTGTGTGTTTCCCTTCAGAAAGGGAGTTTAATGCCAGGCTCTGTGTCTTCCTACAAGCAAGACTTCGTTTCACGTAATGCAGTCACTTTTTGAGGTCAAAGGAAGCTACATCATTCAAGAAGCTCACACGTTTCTCGCTCTTAACTGAAAAGCATTGAATGTTCGAATACCTGTGGTTTGTATCAGTTTCAGAAGCAGAGTTGATCTAGCTATGTTCGGTGAGTGTAGGAAACACAGTTCTTTTGTTCTGAGCACACTCACGTTTCCTGCCTTATTAGAGACTCCAGAAAGCGAGAGAATGCTTCTTGCTCTAAAGCAGGGTGTGTTTCTTGGATGAGAACTGTGCTGTGTGTTTCCCTTCAGAAACGGAGTTAAATGCCAGGCTCTGTGTCTTCCTACAAGCAATATTGCGTTTCAGGTAAACGCAGACACTTTTCAGCTCAAAGGAAGCTACATCGTTCACGAAGCTCACTCGTTTCTTGCTCTTAAATGAAAAGCATTGGATGTTCGAGTACCTGCGGTTTGTATCAGTTTCAGAAGCAGAGTTGATCTAGCTATGTTCGGTGAGTGTAGGAAACACAGTTCTTTTGTTCTGAGCACACTCACGTTTCCCGCCTTATTAGAGACTCTAGAAAGTAAGAGAATGCTTCTTGCTCTAAAGCATAGTGTTTTTCATGGATGAGAACTTTGCTGTGTGTTTCCCTTCAGAAACGGAGATAAATGCCAGCCTCTGGGTCTTCATACAAGCGAGACTTCGTTTCAGGTAAACGCAGTCACTTTTCAGCTCAAAGGAAGCTATATCATTCACAAAGCTCACACGTTTCCCGCTCTTAATTGAAAAGCATTGGATGTTCGAGTACCTGTGGTTTGTATCAGTTTCAGAAGCAGAGTTGAACTAGATATGATCCGTGTGTGTACAAAACACAGTTCTTTTGTTGTGAGCACACTCACGTCTCCCGCCTCATTAGAGAACTAGAAAGCAAGTGAATGCTTCTTGCTCTAAAGCAGGGTGTGTTTCATGGATGAGAACTGTGCTGTGTGTTTCCCTTCAGAAAGGGAGTTTAATGCCAGGCTCTGTGTCTTCCTACAAGCAAGACTTCGTTTCACGTAATGCAGTCACTTTTTGAGGTCAAAGGAAGCTACATCATTCAAGAAGCTCACACGTTTCTCGCTCTTAACTGAAAAGCATTGAATGTTCGAATACCTGTGGTTTGTATCAGTTTCAGAAGCAGAGTTGATCTAGCTATGTTCGGTGAGTGTAGGAAACACAGTTCTTTTGTTCTGAGCACACTCACGTTTCCCGCCTTATTAGAGACTCTAGAAAGTAAGAGAATGCTTCTTGCTCTAAAGCATAGTGTTTTTCATGGATGAGAACTGTGCTGTGTGTTTCCCTTCAGAAAGGGAGTTTAATGCCAGGCTCTGTGTCTTCCTACAAGCAAGACTTCATTTCACGTAAACGCAGTCACTTTTCAGGTCAAAGGAAGCAACATCATTCAAGAAGCTCACAGGTTTCTCACTCTTAACTGAAAAGCATTGAATGTTCGAATACCTGTGGTTTGTATCAGTTTCAGAAGCAGAGTTGAACTAGATATGGTCCGCGTGTGTAGGAAACACAGTTCTTTTGTTGTGAGCACACTCACGTTTCCCGCCTTATTAGAGACTCCAGAAAGCAAGAGAATGCTTCTTGCTCTAAAACAGAGTGTGTTTCATGGATGAGAACTGTGCTGTGTGTTTCCCTTCAGAAACGGAGGTAAATGCCAGGCTCTGTGTCTTCCTACAAGCAATATTGCGTTTCAGGTAAACGCAGTCAATTTTCAGCTCAAAGGAAGCTACATCATTCAAGAAGCTCACACGTTTCTCGCTCTTAACTGAAAAGCATTGAATGTTCGAATACCTGTGGTTTGTATCAGTTTCAGAAGCAGAGTTGTACTAGATATGGTCCGTGTGTGTAGGAAACACAGTTCTATTGTTCTGAGCACACTCACGTTTCCTGCCTTATTAGAGACTCCAGAAAGCAAGAGAATGCTTCTTGCTCTAAAGCAGGGTGTGTTTCATGGATGAGAACTGTGCTGTGTGTTTCCCTTCAGAAACGGAGTTAAATGCCAGGCTCTGTGTCTTCCTACAAGCAATATTGCGTTTCAGGTAAACGCAGACACTTTTCAGCTCAAAGGAAGCTACATCGTTCACGAAGCTCACTCGTTTCTTGCTCTTAAATGAAAAGCATTGGATGTTCGAGTACCTGCGGTTTGTATCTGTTTCAGAAGCAGAGTTGATCTAGCTATGTTCGGTGAGTGTAGGAAACACAGTTCTTTTGTTCTGAGCACACTCACGTTTCCCGCCTTATTAGAGACTCTAGAAAGTAAGAGAATGCTTCTTGCTCTAAAGCATAGTGTTTTTCATGGATGAGAACTTTGCTGTGTGTTTCCCTTCAGAAACGGAGTTAAATGCCAGCCTCTGGGTCTTCATACAAGCGAGACTTCGTTTCAGGTAAACGCAGTCACTTTTCAGCTCAAAGGAAGCTATATCATTCACAAAGCTCACACGTTTCCCGCTCTTAATTGAAAAGCATTGGATGTTCGAGTACCTGTGGTTTGTATCAGTTTCAGAAGCAGAGTTGATCTAGCTATGTTCGGTGAGTGTAGGAAACACAGTTCTTTTGTTCTGAGCACACTCACGTTTCCCTCCTTATTAGAGACTCTAGAAAGTAAGAGAATGCTTCTTGCTCTAAAGCATAGTGTTTTTCATGGATGAGAACTGTGCTGTGTGTTTCCCTTCAGAAACGGAGTTAAATGCCAGCCTCTGGGTCTTCATACAAGCGAGACTTCGTTTCAGGTAAACGCAGTCACTTTTCAGCTCAAAGGAAGCTATATCATTCACAAAGCTCACACGTTTCCCGCTCTTAATTGAAAAGCATTGGATGTTCGAGTACCTGTGGTTTGTATCAGTTTCAGAAGCAGAGTTGAAGTAGATATGATCCGTGTGTGTACAAAACACAGTTCTTTTGTTCTGAGCACACTCACGTCTCCCGCCTCATTAGAGAACTAGAAAGCAAGTGAATGCTTCTTGCTCTAAAGCAGAGTGTGTTTCATGGATGAGAACTGTGCTGTGTGTTTCCCTTCAGAAAGGGAGTTTAATGCCAGGCTCTGTGTCTTCCTACAAGCAAGACTTCATTTCACGTAAACGCAGTCACTTTTCAGGTCAAAGGAAGCAACATCATTCAAGAAGCTCACAGGTTTCTCACTCTTAACTGAAAAGCATTGAATGTTCGAATACCTGTGGTTTGTATCAGTTTCAGAAGCAGAGTTGAACTAGATATGGTCCGCGTGTGTAGGAAACACAGTTCTTTTGTTGTGAGCACACTCACGTTTCCCGCCTTATTAGAGACTCCAGAAAGCAAGAGAATGCTACTTGCTCTAAAACAGAGTGTGTTTCATGGATGAGAACTGTGCTGTGTGTTTCCCTTCAGAAACGGAGTTAAATGCCAGGCTCTGTGTCTTCCTACAAGCAATATTGCGTTTCAGGTAAACGCAGTCAATTTTCAGCTCAAAGGAAGCTACATCGTTCACGAAGCTCACTCGTTTCTTGCTCTTAACTGAAAAGCATTGGATGTTCGAGGACCTGCGGTTTGTATCATTTTCAGAAGCAGAGTTGAACTAGATATGTTCCGTGTGTGTAGGAAACACAGTTCTTTTGTTCTGAGCACACTCACGTTTCCCGCCTTATTAGAGACTCTAGAAATCAAGAGAATGCTTCTTGCTCTAAAGCAGAGTGTGTTTCATGGATGAGAACTGTGATGTGTGTTCACCCCCAGGAAGGGAGTTTAATGCCAGGCTCTGTGTCTTCCTACAAGCAACACTTCGTTTCACGTAAACGCAGTCACTTTTCTGGTCAAAGGAAGCTACATTATTCAAGAAGCTCACACGTTTGTTGCTCTTAACTGAAAAGCATTGAATGTTTGAATACCTGTGGTTTGTATCAGTTTCAGAAGCAGAGTTGAACTAGATATGGTCTGTGTGTGTTGGAAACACAGTTCTTTTGTTCTGAGCACACTCACGTCTCCCGCCTCATTAGAGAACCTAGAAAGCAAGAGAATGCTTCTTGCTCTAAAGCAGAGTGTGTTTCATGGATGAGAACTGTGCTGCGTGTTTCCCTTCAGAAACGGAGTTAAATGCCCGGCTCCGTGTCTTCCTACAAGCAAGACTTCGTTTCACGTAAACGCAGTCACTTTTCAGGTCAAAGGAAGCTACATCATTCAAGAAGCTCACAGGTTTCTCACTCTTAACTGAAAAGCATTGAATGTTCGAATACCTGTGGTTTGTATCAGTTTCAGAGGCAGAGTTGAACTAGATATGGTCCCTGTGTGTAGGAAACACAGTTCTTTTGTTCTGAGCACACTCACGTTTCCCGCCTTATTAGAGACTCCAGAATGCAAGAGAATGCTTCTTGCTCTAAAGCAGAGTGTGTTTCATGGATGAGAACTGTGCTGTGTGTTTCCCTTCAGAAACGGAGTTAAATGCCAGGCTCTGTGTGTTCCTACAAGCAATATTGTGTTTCAGGTAAACGCAGTCACTTTTCAGCTCAAAGGAAGCTACATCGTTCACGAAGCTCACTCTTTTCTTGCTCTTAACTGAAAAGCATTGGATGTTCGAGGACCTGTGTGTGGTTTGTATCATTTTCAGAAGCAGAGTTGAACTAGATATGTTCCGTGTGTGTAGGAAACACAGTTCTTTTGTTCTGAGCACACTCACGTTTCCCGCCTTATTAGAGACTCCAGAAAGCAAGAGAATGATTCTTGCTCTAAAGCAGAGTGTGTTTCATGGATGAGAACTGTGCTGTGTGTTTCCCTTCAGAAAGGGAGTTGAATGCCAGGCTCTGTGTCTTCCTACAAGCAAGACTTCGTTTCACGTAATGCAGTCACTTTTCAGGTCAAAGGAAGCTACATCATTCAAGAAGCTCACACGTTTCTTGCTCTTAACTGAAAAGCATTGAATGTTCGAATACCTGTGGTTTGTATCAGTTTCAGAAGCAGAGTTGAACCTGATATGGTCCGTGTGTGTCGGAAACACAGTTCTTTTGTTCTGAGCACACTCATGTTTCCTGTCTTATGAGAGAATTTAGAAAGCAAGAGAATGCTTCTTGCTCTAAAGCAGAGTGTGTTTCAAGAATGAGAACTGTGCTCTGTGTTTCCCTTCAGAAACGGAGTTAAATGCCAGGCTCTGTGTCTTCATCCAAGCGAGACTTCTTTTCAGGTAAACGCAATCACTTTCCAGCTGAAAGGAAGCTATATCATTCACAAAGCTCACACGTTTCCCGCTCTTATTTGAAAAGCATTGGATGTTCAAGGACCTGTGGTTTGTATCAGTTTCAGAAGCAGAGTTGAACTAGATATGGTCCGTGTGTGTAGGAAACTCAGTTCTTTTGTTCTGAGAACACTCACGTTTCCCGCCTTATTAGAGACTCCAGAAAGCAAGAGAATGCTTCTAGCTCTAAAGCAGAGTGTGTTTCATGGATGAGAACTGTGCTGTGTGTTTCCCTTCAGAAAGGGAGTTTAATGCCAGGCTCTGTGTCTTCCTACAAGCAAGACTTCATTTCACGTAAACGCAGTCACTTTTCAGGTCAAAGGAAGCAACATCATTCAAGAAGCTCACAGGTTTCTCACTCTTAACTGAAAAGCATTGAATGTTCGAATACCTGTGGTTTGTATCAGTTTCAGAAGCAGAGTTGAACTAGATATGGTCCGCGTGTGTAGGAAACACAGTTCTTTTGTTGTGAGCACACTCACGTTTCCCGCCTTATTAGAGACTCCAGAAAGCAAGAGAATGCTTCTTGCTCTAAAACAGAGTGTGTTTCATGGATGAGAACTGTGCTGTGTGTTTCCCTTCAGAAACGGAGTTAAATGCCAGGCTCTGTGTCTTCCTACAAGCAATATTGCGTTTCAGGTAAACGCAGTCAATTTTCAGCTCAAAGGAAGCTACATCGTTCACGAAGCTCACTCGTTTCTTGCTCTTAAATGAAAAGCATTGGATGTTCGAGTACCTGCAGTTTGTATCAGTTTCAGAAGCAGAGTTGATCTAGCTATGTTCGGTGAGTGTAGGAAACACAGTTCTTTTGTTCTGAGCACACTCACGTTTCCCGCCTTATTAGAGACTCTAGAAAGTAAGAGAATGCTTCTTGCTCTAAAGCATAGTGTTTTTCATGGATGAGAACTTTGCTGTGTGTTTCCCTTCAGAAAAGGAGTTAAATGCCAGCCTCTGGGTCTTCATACAAGCGAGACTTCGTTTCAGGTAAACGCAGTCACTTTTCAGCTCAAAGGAAGCTATATCATCCACAAAGCTCACACGTTTCCCGCTCTTAATTGAAAAGCATTGGATGTTCGAGTACCTGTGGTTTGTATCAGTTTCAGAAGCAGAGTTGAACTAGATATGATCCGTGTGTGTACAAAACACAGTTCTTTTGTTGTGAGCACACTCACGTCTCCCGCCTCATTAGAGAACTAGAAAGCAAGTGAATGCTTCTTGCTCTAAAGCAGAGTGTGTTTCATGGATGAGAACTGTGATGTGTGTTTCCCTTCAGAAACGGAGTTAAATGCCAGGCTCTGTGTCTTCCTACAAGCAATATTGAGTTTCAGGTAAACGCAGTCAATTTTCAGCTGAAAGGAAGCTACATCGTTCACGAAGCTCACTCGTTTCTTGCTCTTAACTGAAAAGCATTGGATGTTCGAGGACCTGCGGTTTGTATCATTTTCAGAAGCAGAGTTGAACTAGATATGTTCCGTGTGTGTAGGAAACACAGTTCTTTTGTTCTGAGCACACTCACGTTTCCCGCCTTATTAGAGACTCTAGAAATCAAGAGAATGCTTCTTGCTCTAAAGCAGAGTGTGTTTCATATATGAGAACTGTGATGTGTGTTCACCCTCAGGAAGGGAGTTTAATGCCAGGCTCTGTGTCTTCCTACAAGCAACACTTCGTTTCACGTAAACGCAGTCACTTTTCTGGTCAAAGGAAGCTACATCATTCAAGAAGCTCACACGTTTGTTGCTCTTAACTGAAAAGCATTGAATGTTCGAATACCTGTGGTTTGTATCAGTTTCAGAAGCAGAGTTGAACTAGATATGGTCTGTGTGTGTTGGAAACACTGTTCTTTTGTTCTGAGCACACTCACGTCTCCCGCCTCATTAGAGAACCTAGAAAGCAAGAGAATGCTTCTTGCTCTAAAGCAGAGTGTGTTTCATGGATGAGAACTGTGATGTGTGTTTCCCTTCAGAAACGGAGTTAAATGCCAGGCTCTGTGTCTTCCTACAAGCAAGACTTCGTTTCACGTAAACGCAGTCACTTTTCAGGTCAAAGGAAGCTACATCATTCAAGAAGCTCACACGTTTCTCACTCTTAACTGAAAAGCATTGAATGTTCGAATACCTGTGGTTTGTATCAGTTTCAGAGGCAGAGTTGAACTAGATATGGTCCGTGTGTGTAGGAAACACAGTTCTTTTGTTCTGAGCACACTCACGTTTCCCGCCTTATTAGAGACTCCAGAATGCAAGAGAATGCTTCTTGCTCTAAAGCAGAGTGTGTTTCATGGATGAGAACTGTGCTGTGTGTTTCCCTTCAGAAACGGAGTTAAATGCCAGGCTCTGTGTCTTCCTACAAGCAAGACTTCGTTTCAGGTAAACGCTGTCACTTTTCAGCTCACAGAAAGCTACATCGTTCATGAAGCTCACACGTTTCTCGCTCTTAACGGAAAAGCATTGGATGTTCGAGGACCTGTGGTTTGTATCAGTTTCAGAAGCAGAGTTGAACTAGATATGGTCCGTGTGTGTACGAAACACAGTTCTTTTTTTCTGAGCACACTCACCTCTCCTGCCTTATCAGAGACGCTAGAAAGCAAGAGAATGCTTCTTGCTCTAAAACAGAGTGTGTTTCATGGATGAGAACTGTGCTTTGTGTTTCCCTTCAGAAACGGAGTTAAATGCCAGGCTCTGTGTCTTCCTACAAGCAATATTGCGTTTCAGGTAAACGCAGTCACTTTTCAGCTCAAAGGAAGCTACATCGTTCACGAAGCTCACTCTTTTCTTGCTCTTAACTGAAAAGCATTGGATGTTCTAGGACCTGTGTGTGGTTTGTATCAGTTTCAGAAGCAGAGTTGAACTAGATATGTTCCGTGTGTGTAGGAAACACAGTTCTTTTGTTCTGAGCACACTCACGTTTCCCGCCTTATTAGAGACTCCAGAAAGCAAGAGAATGATTCTTGCTCTAAAGCAGAGTATGTTTCATGGATGAGAACTGTGCTGTGTGTTTCCCTTCAGAAAGGGAGTTTAATGCCAGGCTCTGTGTCTTCCTACAAGCAAGACTTCGTTTCACGTAATGCAGTCACTTTTTGAGGTCAAAGGAAGCTACATCATTCAAGAAGCTCACACGTTTCTCGCTCTTAACTGAAAAGCATTGAATGTTCGAATACCTGTGGTTTGTATCAGTTTCAGAAGCAGAGTTGATCTAGCTATGTTCGGTGAGTGTAGGAAACACAGTTCTTTTGTTCTGAGCACACTCACGTTTCCCGCCTTATTAGAGACTCTAGAAAGTAAGAGAATGCTTCTTGCTCTAAAGCATAGTGTTTTTCATGGATGAGAACTGTGCTGTGTGTTTCCCTTCAGAAACGGAGTTAAATGCCAGCCTCTGGGTCTTCATACAAGCGAGACTTCGTTTCAGGTAAACGCAGTCACTTTTCAGCTCAAAGGAAGCTATATCATTCACAAAGCTCACACGTTTCCCGCTCTTAATTGAAAAGCATTGGATGTTCGAGTACCTGTGGTTTGTATCAGTTTCAGAAGCAGAGTTGAAGTAGATATGATCCGTGTGTGTACAAAACACAGTTCTTTTGTTCTGAGCACACTCACGTCTCCCGCCTCATTAGAGAACTAGAAAGCAAGTGAATGCTTCTTGCTCTAAAGCAGAGTGTGTTTCATGGATGAGAACTGTGCTGTGTGTTTCCCTTCAGAAAGGGAGTTTAATGCCAGGCTCTGTGTCTTCCTACAAGCAAGACTTCATTTCACGTAAACGCAGTCACTTTTCAGGTCAAAGGAAGCAACATCATTCAAGAAGCTCACAGGTTTCTCACTCTTAACTGAAAAGCATTGAATGTTCGAATACCTGTGGTTTGTATCAGTTTCAGAAGCAGAGTTGAACTAGATATGGTCCGCGTGTGTAGGAAACACAGTTCTTTTGTTGTGAGCACACTCACGTTTCCCGCCTTATTAGAGACTCCAGAAAGCAAGAGAATGCTACTTGCTCTAAAACAGAGTGTCTTTCATGGATGAGAACTGTGCTGTGTGTTTCCCTTCAGAAACGGAGTTAAATGCCAGGCTCTGTGTCTTCCTACAAGCAATATTGCGTTTCAGATAAACGCAGTCAATTTTCAGCTCAAAGGAAGCTACATCGTTCACGAAGCTCACTCGTTTCTTGCTCTTAACTGAAAAGCATTGGATGTTCGAGGACCTGCGGTTTGTATCATTTTCAGAAGCAGAGTTGAACTAGATATGTTCCGTGTGTGTAGGAAACACAGTTCTTTTGTTCTGAGCACACTCACGTTTCCCGCCTTATTAGAGACTCTAGAAATCAAGAGAATGCTTCTTGCTCTAAAGCAGAGTGTGTTTCATGGATGAGAACTGTGATGTGTGTTCACCCCCAGGAAGGGAGTTTAATGCCAGGCTCTGTGTCTTCCTACAAGCAACACTTCGTTTCACGTAAACGCAGTCACTTTTCTGGTCAAAGGAAGCTACATTATTCAAGAAGCTCACACGTTTGTTGCTCTTAACTGAAAAGCATTGAATGTTTGAATACCTGTGGTTTGTATCAGTTTCAGAAGCAGAGTTGAACTAGATATGGTCTGTGTGTGTTGGAAACACAGTTCTTTTGTTCTGAGCACACTCACGTCTCCCGCCTCATTAGAGAACCTAGAAAGCAAGAGAATGCTTCTTGCTCTAAAGCAGAGTGTGTTTCATGGATGAGAACTGTGCTGCGTGTTTCCCTTCAGAAACGGAGTTAAATGCCCGGCTCCGTGTCTTCCTACAAGCAAGACTTCGTTTCACGTAAACGCAGTCACTTTTCTGGTCAAAGGAAGCTACATCACTCAAGAAGCTCACACGTTTCTCGCTCTTAACTGAAAAGCATTGGATGTTCGAGTACCTGTGGTTTGTATCAGTTTCTGAAGCAGAGTTGAACTAGATATGGTCCGTGTGTGTACCAAACACAGTTCTTTTGTTCTGAGCACACTCACGTCTCCCGCCTCATTAGAGAACCTAGAAAGCAAGAGAATGCTTCTTGCTCTAAAGCAGAGTGTGTTTCATGGATGAGAACTGTGCTGTGTGTTTCCCTTCAGAAACGGAGTTAAATGCCAGGCTCTGGGTCTTCATACAAGCGAGACTTTGTTTGAGGTAAACGCAGTCACTTTTCAGCTCAAAGGAAGCTACATCATTCACGAAGCTTACTCGTTTCTTGCTCTTAACTGAAAAGCATTGGATGTTCGAGGAAGTGGTTTGTATCAGTTTCAGAAGCAGAGTTGAACTAGATATGGTCCGTGTGTGTAGGAAACACAGTTCTTTTGTTCTGAGCACACTCACGTTTCCCGCCTTATTAGAGACTCCAGAAAGCAAGAGAATGCTTCTTGCTCTAAAGCAGAGTGTGTTTCATGGATGAGAACTGTGCTGTGTGTTTCCCTTCAGAAAGGGAGTTTAATGCCAGGCTCTGTGTCTTCCTACAAGCAAGACTTCGTTTCACGTAAACGCAGTCACTTTTCAGGTCAAAGGAAGCTACATCATTCAAGAAGCTCACATGTTTCTTGCTCTTAACTGAAAAGCATTGAATGTTCGAATACCTGTGGTTTGTATCAGTTTCAGAAACAGAGTTGAACTAGATATGGTCCGTGTGTGATGGGAAACAGAGTTCATTTGTTCTGAGCACACTCACGTTTCCTGCCTTATTAGAGGATCTAGAAAGCAAGAGAATGCTTCTTGCTCTAAAGCAGGGTGTGTTTCATTGATGAGAACTGTGCTGTGTGTTTCCCTTTGGAAACGGAGTTAAATGCCAGGCTCTGTGTCTTCCAACAAGCAAGACTTGGTTTCAGGTAAACGCTGTCACTTTTCAGCTCACAGGAAGCTACATCATTCATGAAGCTCACACGTTTCTCACTCTTAACGGAAAAGCATTGGATGTTTGAGTACCTGTGGTTTGTATCAGTTTCAGAAGCAGAGTTGAACTAGATATGGTCCGTGTGTGATGGGAAACACAGTTCATTTGTTCTGAGCACACTCACGTTTCCTGTGTTATTAGAGAATCTAGAAAGCAAGAGAATGCTTCTTGCTCTAAAGCAGAGTGTGTTTCATGGATGAGAACTGTGCTGTGTGTTTCCCTTCAGAAACGGAGTTAAATGCCAGGCTCTGTGTCTTCCTACAAGCAAGAGTGCGTTTCAGGTAAACGCAGACACTTTTCAGCTCAAAGGAAGCTACATCGTTCACGAAGCTCACTCGTTTCTTGCTCTTAAATGAAAAGCATTGGATGTTCGAGTACCTGCGGTTTGTATCAGTTTCAGAAGCAGAGTTGATCTAGCTATGTTCGGTGAGTGTAGTAAACACAGTTCTTTTGTTCTGAGCACACTCACGTTTCCCGCCTTATTAGAGACTCTAGAAAGTAAGAGAATGCTTCTTGCTCTAAAGCATAGTGTTTTTCATGGATGAGAACTGTGCTGTGTGTTTCCCTTCAGAAACGGAGTTAAATGCCAGGCTCTGGGTCTTCATACAAGCGAGACTTCGTTTCAGGTAAACGCAGTCACTTTTCAGCTCAAAGGAAGCTATATCATTCACAAAGCTCACACGTTTCCCGCTCTTAATTGAAAAGCATTGGATGTTCGAGTACCTGTGGTTTGTATCAGTTTCAGAAGCAGAGTTGAACTAGATATGATCCGTGTGTGTACAAAACACAGTTCTTTTTTTCTGAGCACACTCACGTCTCCCGCCTCATTAGAGAACTAGAAAGCAAGTGAATGCTTCTTGCTCTAAAGAAGATTGTGTTTCATGGATGAGAACTGTGCTGTGTGTTTCCCTTCAGAAAGGGAGTTTAATGCCAGGCTCTGTGTCTTCCTACAAGCAAGACTTCGTTTCACGTAAACGCAGTCACTTTTCAGGTCAAAGGAAGCTACATCATTCAAGAAGCTCACACGTTTCTCACTCTTAACTGAAAAGCATTGAATGTTCGAATACCTGTGGTTTGTATCAGTTTCAGAAGCAGAGTTGAACTAGATATGGTCCGTGTGTGGAGGAAACACAGTTCTTTGGTTCTGAGCACACTCACGTTTCCCGCCTTATTAGAGACTCCTGAAAGCAAGAGAATGCTTCTTGCTCTAAAGCAGAGTGTGTTTCATGGATGAGAACTGTGCTGTGTGTTTCCCTTCAGAAACGGAGTTAAATGCCAGGCTCTGTGTCTTCCTACAAGCAATACTGTGTTTCAGGTAAACGCAGTCACTTTTCTCCTCAAACGAAGCTACATCGTTCACGAAGCTCACACGTTTCTTGCTCTTAACTGAAAAGCATTGGATGTTCGAGGAACTGTGGTTTGTATCAGTTTCAGAAGCAGAGTTGAACTAGATATGGTCCGTGTGTGGAGGAAAAACAGTTCTTTTGTTCTGAACACACTCACGTTTTCGCCTTATTAGTGACTCTAGAAAGTAAGAGAATGCTTCTTGCTCTTAAGCAGAGTGTGTTTCACGGATGAGAACTGTGCTGTGTGTTTCCCTTCAGAAACGGAGTTAAATGCCAGGCTCTGGGTCTTCATACAAGCGAGACTTCGTTTGAGGTAAACGCAGTCACTTTTCAGCTCAAAGAAAGCTATATCATTCACAAAGCTCACACGTTTCCCGCTCTTATTTGAAAAGCATTGGATGTTCAAGGACCTGTGGTTTGTATCAGTTTCAGAAGCTGAGTTGAACTAGATATGGTCCGTGTGTGTAGGAAACAAAGTTCTTTTGTTCTGAGCACACTCACGTTTCCCGCCTTATTAGAGAATCCAGAAAGCAAGAGAATGCTTCTTGCTCTAAAGCAGAGTGTGTTTCATGGATGAGAACTGTGCTGTGTGTTTCCATTCAGAAAGGGAGTTTAATGCCAGGCCCTGTGTCTTCTTACAAGCAAGACTTCGTTTCACTTAAACGCAGTCACTTTACAGGTCAAAGGAAGCTACATCATTCAGGAAGCTCACACGTTTCTCGCTCTTAACTGAAAAGCATTGAATGTTTGAATACCTGTGGTTTGTATCAGTTACAGAAGCAGAGTTGAACTAGATATGGTCCGCGTTTGTAGGAAACACAGTTCTTTTGTTGTGAGCACACTCACGTTTCCCGCCTTATTAGAGACTCCAGAAAGCAAGAGAATGCTTCTTGCTCTAAAACAGAGTGTGTTTCATGGATGAGAACTGTGCTGTGTGTTTCCCTTCAGAAACGGAGTTAAATGCCAGGCTCTGTGTCTTCCTACAAGCAATATTGCGTTTCAGGTAAACGCAGTCAATTTTCAGCTCAAAGGAAGCTACATCGTTCACGAAGCTCACTCGTTTCTTGCTCTTAACTGAAAAGCATTGGATGTTCGAGGACCTGCGGTTTGTATCATTTTCAGAAGCAGAGTTGAACTAGATATGTTCCGTGTGTGTAGGAAACACAGTTCTTTTGTTCTGAGCACACTCACGTTTCCCGCCTTATTAGAGACTCTAGAAATCAAGAGAATGCTTCTTGCTCTAAAGCAGAGTGTGTTTCATGGATGAGAACTGTGATGTGTGTTCACCCTCAGGACGGGAGTTTAATGCCAGGCTCTCTGTCTTCCTACAAGCAACACTTCGTTTCACGTAATGCAGTCACTTTTCAGGTCAAAGGAAGCTACATCATTCAAGAAGCTCACACGTTTCTTGCTCTTAACTGAAAAGCATTGAATGTTCGAATACCTGTGGTTTGTATCAGTTTCAGAAGCAGAGTTGAACTAGATATGGTCCGTGTGTGTCGGAAACACAGTTCTTTTGTTCTGAGCACACTCATGTTTCCTGTCTTATGAGAGAATTTAGAAAGCAAGAGAATGCTTCTTGCTCTAAAGCAGAGTGTGTTTCAAGAATGAGAACTGTGCTCTGTGTTTCCCTTCAGAAACGGAGTTAAATGCCAGGCTCTGTGTCTTCATCCAAGCGAGACTTCTTTTCAGGTAAAAGCAATCAATTTTCAGCTCAAAGGAAGCTACATCGTTCACGAAGCTCACACGTTTCTTCCTCTCAACTGAAAAGCATTGGATGTTCGAGGACCTGTGTTTTGTATCAGTTTCAGAAGCAGAGTTGAACTAGATATGGTCCGTGTGTGGAGGAAACACAGTTCTTTTGTTCTGAGCACACCAATGTTTCCCGCCTTATTAGAGACTCTAGAAATCAAGAGAATGCTTCTTGCTCTAAAGCAGAGTGTGTTTCATGGTTGAGAACTGTGCTGTATTTTTCCCTTCAGAAACGGAGTTAAATGGCAGGCTCTGTGTCTTCCTACAAGCAATATTGCGTTTCAGGTAAACGCAGTCAATTTTCAGCTCAAAGGAAGCTACATCGTTCACGAAGCTCACTCTTTTCTTGCTCTTAACTGAAAAGCATTGGATGTTCGAGGACCTGTGTGTGGTTTGTATCAGTTTCAGAAGCAGAGTTGAACTAGATATGTTCCGTGTGTGTAGGAAACACAGTTCTTTTGTTCTGAGCACACTCACGTTTCCCTCCTTATTAGAGACTCCAGAAAGCAAGAGAATGATTCTTGCTCTAAAGCACAGTGTGTTTCATGGATGAGAACTGTGCTGTGTGTTTCCCTTCAGAAAGGGAGTTTAATGCCAGGCTCTGTGTCTTCCTACAAGCAAGACTTCTTTTCACGTAATGCAGTCACTTTTTGAGGTCAAAGGAAGCTACATCATTCAAGAAGCTCACACGTTTCTCGCTCTTAACTGAAAAGCATTGAATGTTCGAATACCTGTGGTTTGTATCAGTTTCAGAAGCAGAGTTGTACTAGATATGGTCCGTGTGTGTAGGAAACACAGTTCTATTGTTCTGAGCACACTCACGTTTCCTGCCTTATTAGAGACTCCAGAAAGCAAGAGAATGCTTCTTGCTCTAAAGCAGAGTGTGTTTCATGGATGAGAACTGTGCTGTGTGTTTCCCTTCAGAAAGGGAGTTTAGTGCCAGGCTCTGTGTCTTCCTACCAGCAAGACTTCGTTTCACGTAAATGCAGTCACTTTTCAGGTCAAAGGAAGCTACATCATTCAAGAAGCTCACACGTTTCTTGCTCTTAACTGAAAAGCACTGAATGTTCGAATACCTGTGGTTTGTATCAGTTTCAGAAGCAGAGTTGAACTAGATATGGTCCGTGTGTGGAGGAAAAACAGTTCTTTTGTTCTGAGCACACTCATGTTTCCTGTCTTATGAGAGAATTTAGAAAGCAAGAGAATGCTTCTTGCTCTAAAGCAGAGTGTGTTTCAAGAATGAGAACTGTGCTCTGTGTTCCCCTTCAGAAACGGAGTTAAATGCCAGGCTCTGTTTCTTCATCCAAGCGAGACTTCTTTTCAGGTAAACGCAATCAATTTTCAGCTCAAAGGAAGCTACATCGTTCACGAAGCTCACACGTTTCGTCCTCTCAACTGAAAAGCATTGGATGTTCGAGGACCTGTGTTTTGTATCAGTTTCAGAAGCAGAGTTGAACTAGATATGGTCCGTGTGTGGAGGAAACACAGTTCTTTTGTTCTGAGCACACCAATGTTTCCCGCCTTATTAGAGACTCTAGAAATCAAGAGAATGCTTCTTGCTCTAAAGCAGAGTGTGTTTCATGGTTGAGAACTGTGCTGTGTGTTTCCCTTCAGAAACGGAGTTAAATGCCAGGCTCTGTGTCTTCCTACAAGCAAGACTGCGTTTCAGGTAAACGCAGTCACTTTTCAGCTCAAACGAAGCTACATCGTTCACGAAGCTCACACGTTTCTCACTCTTAACGGAAAAGCATTGGATGTTCGAGGACCTGTAGTTTGTATCACTTTCAGAAGCAGAGTTGAACTAGATATGGTCCGTGTGTGTAGGAAACACAGTTCTTTTGTTCTGAGCACACTCACGTTTCCCGCCTTATTAGAGACTCTAGAAAGCAAGAGAATGCTTTTTGCTCTAAAGCAGAGTGTGTTTCATGGATGAGAACTGTGCTGTGTGTTTCCCTTCAGAAACGGAGTTAAATGCCAGGCTCTGTGTCTTCCTACAAGCAAGACTTCCTTTCAGGTAAACGCTGTCACTTTTTAACTCATAGGAAGCTACATCGTTCATGAAGCTCACACATTTCTCGCTCTTTACAGAAAAGCATTGGATGTTCGAGTACCTGTGGTTTGTATCAGTTTCAGAAGCAGAGTTGAACTGATATGGTCCGTGTGTGTACGAAACACAGTTCTTTTGTTCTGAGCACACTCATGTCTCCCGCCTTATTAGAGACCCTAGAAAGCAAGAGAATGCTTCTTGCTCTAAAGCAGAGTGTGTTTCATGGATGAGAACTGTGCTGTGTGTTTCCCTTCAGAAATGGAGTTTAAAGCCAGGCTCTGTGTCTTCTTACAAGCAAGACTTCGTTTCACGTAAACGCAGTCACTTTTCAGGTCAGAGGAAGCTACATCATTCAAGAAGCTCACACGTTTCTCGCTCTTAACTGAAAAGAATCGAATGATCGAATACCTGTGGTTTGTATCAGTTTCAGAAGCAGAGTTGAACTAGATATGGTCCGTGTGTGTGCGAAACACAGTTCTTTTGTTCTGAGCACACTCACGTTTCCCGCCTTATTAGAGAATTTAGAAAGCAAGAGAATACTACTTGCTCTAAAGCAGAGTGTGTTTCATGGATGAGAACTGTGCTGTGTGTTTCCCTTCAGAAACGGAGTTTAAAGCCAGGCTCTGTGTCTTCCTACAAGCAAGACTTCGTTTCAGGTAAACGCTGTCACTTTTCAGCTCACAGGAAGCTACATCGTTCATGAAGCTCACACGTTTCTCGCTCTTAGCGGAAAAGCATTTGATATTCGAGTACCTGTGGTTTGTATCAGTTTCAGAAGCAGAGTTGAACTAGATATGGTCCGTGTTTGGAGGAAAAACAGTTCTTTTCTTCTGAGCACACTCACGTTTCCCGCCTTATTAGAGACTCCAGAATGCAAGAGAATGCTTCTTGCTCTAAAGCAGATTGTGTTTCATGGATGAGAAGTGTGCTGTGTTTTCCCCTTCAGAAACGGAGTTAAATGCCAGGCTCTGTGTCTTCCTACAAGCAAGACTTCGTTTCAGGTAAACGCTGTCACTTTTCAGCTCACAGAAAGCTACATCGTTCATGAAGCTCACACGTTTCTCGATCTTAACGGAAAAGCATTGGATGTTCGAGGACCTGTGGTTTGTATCAGTTTCAGAAGCAGAGTTGAACTAGATATGGTCCGTGTGTGTACGAAACACAGTTCTTTTGTTCTGAGCACACTCACGACTCCTGCCTTATCAGAGACCCTAGATAGCAAGAGAATGCTTCTTGCTCTAAAGCAGAGTGTGTTTCATGGATGAGAACTGTGCTGTGTGTTTCCCTTCAGAAAGGGTGTTTAGTGCCAGGCTCTGTGTCTTCCTACCAGCAAGACTTCGTTTCACGTAAATGCAGTCACTTTTCAGGTCAAAGGAAGCTACATCATTCAAGAAGCTCACACGTTTCTTGCTCTTAACTGAAAAGCATTGAATGTTCGAATACCTGTGGTTTGTATCAGTTTCAGAAGGAGAGTTGAACTAGATATGGTCCGTGTGTGTCGGAAACACAGTTCTTTTGTTCTGTGCACACTCATGTTTCCTGTCTTATGAGAGAATTTAGAAAGCAAGAGAATGCTTCTTGCTCTAAAGCAGAGTGTGTTTCAAGAATGAGAACTGTGCTCTGTGTTTCCCTTCAGAAACGGAGTTAAATGCCAGGCTCTGTGTCTTCATCCAAGCGAGACTTCTTTTCAGGTAAAAGCAATCAATTTTCAGCTCAAAGGAAGCTACATCGTTCACGAAGCTCACACGTTTCTTCCTCTCAACTGAAAAGCATTGGATGTTCGAGGACCTGTGTTTTGTATCAGTTTCAGAAGCAGAGTTGAACTAGATATGGTCCGTGTGTGGAGGAAACACAGTTCTTTTGTTCTGAGCACACCAATGTTTCCCGCCATATTAGAGACTCTAGAAATCAAGAGAATGCTTCTTGCTCTAAAGCAGAGTGTGTTTCATGGATGAGAACTGTGCTGTGTGTTTCCCTTCAGAAAGGGAGTTTAATGCCAGGCTCTGTGTCTTCCTACAAGCAAGACTTCGTTTCATGTAAACGCAGTTACTTTTCAGGTCAAAGGAAGGTACATCATTCAAGAAGCTCACACGTTTCTCACTCTTAACTGAAAAGCATTGAATGTTCAAATACCTGAGGTTTGTATCAGTTTCAGAAGCAGAGTTGAACTAGATATGGTCCGTGTGTGTCGGAAACACAGATCTTTTGTTCTGAGTACAGTCACGTTTCCTGTCTTATTAGAGAATCTAGAAAGCAAGAGAATGCTTCTTGCTCTAAAGCAGAGTGTGTTTCATGGATGAGAACTGTGCTGTGTGTTTCCCTTCAGAAAGGGAGTTTAAAGCCAGGCTCTGTGTCTTCTAACAAGCAAGACTTCGTTTCACGTAAACGCAGTCACTTTTCAGGTCAAAGGAAGCTACATCATTCAAGAAGCTCACACGTTTCTCACTCTTAACTGAAAAGCATCGAATGTTCGAATACCTGTGGTTTGTATCAGTTTCAGAAGCAGAGTTGAACTAGATATGGTCCGTGTGTGTAGGAAACACATTTCTTTTGTGCTGAGCACACTCACGTTTCCCGCCTTATTAGAGACTCTAGAAAGCAAGAGAATGCTTTTTGCTCTAAAGCAGAGTGTGTTTCATGGATGAGCACTGTGCAGTGTGTTTCCCTTCAGAAACGCAGTTAAATGCCAGGCTCTGTGTCTTCCTACAAGCAAGACTTCGTTTCAGGTAAATGCTGTCACTTTTCAGCTCAAAAGAAGCTAAATCATTCACAAAGCTCACACGTTTCTCACTCTTACCTGAAAAGCATTGGATGTTCGAGGACCTGTGGTTTGTATCAGTTTCAGAAGCAGAGTTGAACTAGATATGGTCCGTGTGTGTTCGAAACACAATTTTTTGTTCTGAGCACACTCACGTTTCCCGCCTTATTAGAGACTCCAGAAAGCAAGAGAATGCTTCTTGCTCTAAAGCAGAGTGTGTTTCATGGATGAGAACTGTGCTCTGTGTTTCCCTTCAGAAAGGGAGTTTAATGCCAGGCTCTGTGTCTTCCTACAAGCAAGAAATCCTTTCACGTAAACACAGTCACTTTTAAGGTCAAAGGAAGCTACCTCATTCAAGAAGCTCACACGTTTCTTGCTCTTAACTGAAAAGCATTGAATGTTCGAATACCTGAGGTTTGTATCAGTTTCAGAAGCAGAGTTGAACTAGATATGGTCCGTGTGTGTCGGAAACACAGATCTTTTGTTCTGAGTACAGTCACGTTTCCTGTCTTATTAGAGACCCTAGAAAGCAAGAGAATGCTTCTTGCTCTAAAGCAGAGTGTGTTTCATGGATGAGAACTGTGCTGTGTGTTTCCCTTCAGAAAGGGAGTTTAAAGCCAGGCTCTGTGTCTTCTTACAAGCAAGACTTCTTTTCACGTAAACGCAGTCACTTTTCAGGTCAGAGGAAGCTACATCATTCAAGAAGCTCACACGTTTCTCGCTCTTAACTGAAAAGAATCGAATGTTCGAATACCTGTGGTTTGTATCAGTTTCAGAAGCAGAGTTGAACTAGATATGGTCCGTGTGTGTAGGAAACACAGTTCTTTTGTTCTGAGCACACTCACGTTTCCCGCCTTATTAGAGACTCCAGAAAGCAAGAGAATGCTTCTTGCTCTAAAGCAGAGTTTGTTTCATGGATGAGAACTGTGCTGTGTGTTTCCCTTCAGAAAGGGAGTTTAATGCCAGGCTCTGTGTCTTCCTACAAGCAAGACTTCGTTTCACGTAAATGCAGTCACTTTTCAGGTCAAAGGAAGCTACATCATTCAAGAAGCTCACATGTTTCTGGCTCTTAACTGAAAAGCATTGAATGTTCGAATACCTGTGGTTTGTATCAGTTTCAGAAGCAGAGTTGAACTAGATATGGTCCGTGTGTGTTGGAAACACAATTTTTTGTTCTGAGCACACTCACGTTTCCCGCCTTATTAGAGACTCCAGAAAGCAAGAGAATGCTTCTTGCTCTAAAGCAGAGTGTGTTTCATGGATGAGAACTGTGCTCTGTGTTTCCCTTCAGAAAGGGAGTTTAATGCCAGGCTCTGTGTATTCCTACAAGGAAGACTTCCTTTCACGTAAACACAGTCACTTTTAAGGTCAAAGGAAGCTACCTCATTCAAGAAGCTCACACGTTTCTTGCTCTTAACTGAAAAGCATTGAATGTTCGAATACCTGAGGATTGTATCAGTTTCAGAAGCATAGTTGAACTAGATATGGTCCGTGTGTCGGAAACACAGATCTTTTGTTCTGAGTACAGTCACGTTTCCTGTCTTATTAGAGAATCTAGAAAGCAAGAGAATGCTTCTTGCTCTAAAGCAGAGTGTGTTTCATGGATGAGAACTGTGCTGTGTGTTTCCCTTCAGAAACGGAGTTAAATGCCAGGCTCTGTGTCTTCCTACAAGCAAGACTTCCTTTCAGGTAAACGCTGTCACTTTTTAACTCATAGGAAGCTACATCGTTCATGAAGCTCACACATTTCTCGCTCTTTACAGAAAAGCATTGGATGTTCGAGTACCTGTGGTTTGTATCAGTTTCAGAAGCAGAGTTGAACTAGATATGGTCCGTGTGTGTACGAAACACAGTTCTTTTGTTCTGAGCACACTCATGTCTCCCGCCTTATTAGAGACCCTAGAAAGCAAGAGAATGCTTCTTGCTCTAAAGCAGAGTGTGTTTCATGGATGAGAACTGTGCTGTGTGTTTCCCTTCAGAAATGGAGTTTAAAGCCAGGCTCTGTGTCTTCCTACAAGCAAGACTTCGTTTCAGGTAAACGCTGTCACTTTTCAGCTCACAGGAAGCTACATCGTTCATGAAGCTCACACGCTTCTCGCTCTTAGCGGAAAAGCATTGGATATTCGAGTACCTGTGGTTTGTATCAGTTTCAGAAGCAGAGTTGAACTAGATATGGTCCGTGTTTGGAGGAAAAACAGTTCTTTTCTTCTGAGCACACTCACGTTTCCCGCCTTATTAGAGACTCCAGTGTGCAAGAGAATGCTTCTTGCTCTAAAGCAGAGTGTGTTTCATGGATGAGAAGTGTGCTGTGTTTTTCCCTTCAGAAACGGAGTTAAATGCCAGGCTCTGTGTCTTCCTACAAGCAAGACTTCGTTTCAGGTAAACGCTGTCACTTTTCAGCTCACAGAAAGCTACATTGTTCATGAAGCTCACACGTTTCTCGATCTTAATGGAAAAGCATTGGATGTTCGAGGACCTGTGGTTTGTATCAGTTTCAGAAGCAGAGTTGAACTAGATATGGTCCGTGTGTGTACGAAACACAGTTCTTTTGTTCTGAGCACACTCACGACTCCTGCCTTATCAGAGACCCTAGATAGCAAGAGAATGCTTCTTGCTCTAAAGCAGAGTGTGTTTCATGGATGAGAACTGTGCTGTGTGTTTCCCTTCAGAAAGGGTGTTTAGTGCCAGGCTCTGTGTCTTCCTACCAGCAAGACTTCGTTTCACGTAAATGCAGTCACTTTTCAGGTCAAAGGAAGCTACATCATTCAAGAAGCTCACACGTTTCTTGCTCTTAACTGAAAAGCATTGAATGTTCGAATACCTGTGGTTTGTATCAGTTTCAGAAGCAGAGTTGAACTAGATATGGTCCGTGTGTGTCGGAAACACAGTTCTTTTGTTCTGAGCACACTCATGTTTCCTGTCTTATGAGAGAATTTAGAAAGCAAGAGAATGCTTCTTGCTCTAAAGCAGAGTGTGTTTCAAGAATGAGAACTGTGCTCTGTGTTTCCCTTCAGAAACGGAGTTAAATGCCAGGCTCTGTGTCTTCATCCAAGCGAGACTTCTTTTCAGGTAAAAGCAATCAATTTTCAGCTCAAAGGAAGCTACATCGTTCACGAAGCTCACACGTTTCTTCCTCTCAACTGAAAAGCATTGGATGTTCGAGGACCTGTGTTTTGTATCAGTTTCAGAAGCAGAGTTGAACTAGATATGGTCCGTGTGTGGAGGAAACACAGTTCTTTTGTTCTGAGCACACCAATGTTTCCCGCCTTATTAGAGACTCTAGAAATCAAGAGAATGCTTCTTGCTCTAAAGCAGAGTGTGTTTCATGGATGAGAACTGTGCTGTGTGTTTCCCTTCAGAAAGGGAGTTTAATGCCAGGCTCTGTGTCTTCCTACAAGCAAGACTTCGTTTCATGTAAACGCAGTCACTTTTCAGGTCAAAGGAAGGTACATCATTCAAGAAGCTCACACGTTTCTCACTCTTAACTGAAAAGCATTGAATGTTCAAATACCTGAGGTTTGTATCAGTTTCAGAAGCAGAGTTGAACTAGATATGGTCCGTGTGTGTCGGAAACACAGATCTTTTGTTCTGAGTACAGTCACGTTTCCTGTCTTATTAGAGAATCTAGAAAGCAAGAGAATGCTTCTTGCTCTAAAGCAGAGTGTGTTTCATGGATGAGAACTGTGCTGTGTGTTTCCCTTCAGAAAGGGAGTTTAAAGCCAGGCTCTGTGTCTTCTTACAAGCAAGACTTCGTTTCACGTAAACGCAGTCACTTTTCAGGTCAAAGGAAGCTACATCATTCAAGAAGCTCACACGTTTCTCACTCTTAACTGAAAAGCATCGAATGTTCGAATACCTGTGGTTTGTATCAGTTTCAGAAGCAGAGTTGAACTAGATATGGTCCGTGTGTGTAGGAAACACATTTCTTTTGTGCTGAGCACACTCACGTTTCCCGCCTTATTAGAGACTCTAGAAAGCAAGAGAATGCTTTTTGCTCTAAAGCAGAGTGTGTTTCATGGATGAGCACTGTGCAGTGTGTTTCCCTTCAGAAACGCAGTTAAATGCCAGGCTCTGTGTCTTCCTACAAGCAAGACTTCGTTTCAGGTAAATGCTGTCACTTTTCAGCTCAAAAGAAGCTAAATCATTCACAAAGCTCACACGTTTCTCACTCTTACCTGAAAAGCATTGGATGTTCGAGGACCTGTGGTTTGTATCAGTTTCAGAAGCAGAGTTGAACTAGATATGGTCCGTGTGTGTCGGAAACACAGATCTTTTGTTCTGAGTACAGTCACGTTTCCTGTCTTATTAGAGACCCTAGAAAGCAAGAGAATGCTTCTTGCTCTAAAGCAGAGTGTGTTTCATGGATGAGAACTGTGCTGTGTGTTTCCCTTCAGAAAGGGAGTTTAAAGCCAGGCTCTGTGTCTTCTTACAAGCAAGACTTCGTTTCACGTAAACACAGTCACTTTTCAGGTCAGAGGAAGCTACATCATTCAAGAAGCTCACACGTTTCTCGCTCTTAACTGAAAGGAATCGAATGTTCGAATACCTGTGGTTTGTATCAGTTTCAGAAGCAGAGTTGAACTAGATATGGTCCGTGTGTGTAGGAAACACAGTTCTTTTGTTCTGAGCACACTCAAGTTTCCCGCCTTATTAGAGACTCCAGAAAGCAAGAGAATGCTTCTTGCTCTAAAGCAGAGTTTGTTTCATGGATGAGAACTGTGCTGTGTGTTTCCCTTCAGAAAGGGAGTTTAATGCCAGGCTCTGTGTCTTCCTACAAGCAAGACTTCGTTTCACGTAAATGCAGTCACTTTTCAGGTCAAAGGAAGCTACATCATTCAAGAAGCTCACATGTTTCTGGCTCTTAACTGAAAAGCATTGAATGTTCGAATACCTGTGGTTTGTATCAGTTTCAGAAGCAGAGTTGAACTAGATATGGTCCGTGTGTGATGGGAAACACAGTTCATTTGTTCTGAGCACACTCACATTTCCTGTCTTATTAGAGAATCTAGAAAGCAAGAGAATGCTTCTTGCTCTAAAGCAGAGTGTGTTTCATTGATGAGAACTGTGCTGTGTGTTTCCCTTCAGAAACGGAGTTAAATGCCAAGCTCTGTGTCTTCCTACTAGCAAGACTTGGTTTCAGGTAAACGCTGTCACTTTTCAGCTCACAGGAATCTACATCGTTCATGAAGCTCACACGTTTCTCAATCTTAACGGAAAAGCATTGGATGTTCGAGTACCTGTGTTTTGTATCAGTTTCAGAAGCAGAGTTGAACTAGATATGTTCGGTGTGTGTAGGAAACCCAGTTCTTTTGTTCTGAGCACACTCACGTTTCCCGCCTTATTAGAGACTCTAGAAAGCAAGAGAATGCTTCTTGCTCTAAATCAGAGTGTGTTTCATGGATGAGAACTGTGCTGTGTGTTTCCCTTCAGAAAGGGAGTTAATGCCAGGCTCTGTGTCTTCCTACAAGCAAGACTTCGTTTCACCTAAACGCAGTCACTTTTCAGGTCAAAGGAAGCTATATCATTCAAGAAGTTCACACGTTTGTTGCTCTTAACTGAAAAGCATTGAATGTTCGAATACCTGTGGTTTGTATCAGTTTCAGAAGCAGAGTTGAACTAGATATGGTCCGTGTGTGTGCGAAACACAGTTCTTTTGTTCTGAGCACACTCACGTTTCCCGCCTTATTAGAGAATTTAGAAAGCAAGAGAATGCTACTTGCTCTAAAGCAGAGTGTGTTTCATGGATGAGAACTGTGCTGTGTGTTTCCCTTCAGAAACGGAGTTAAATGCCAGGCTCTGTGTCTTCCTACAAGCAAGACTTCCTTTCAGGTAAACGCCGTCACTTTTTAACTCATAGGAAGCTACATCGTTCATGAAGCTCACACATTTCTCGCTCTTTACAGAAAAGCATTGGATGTTCGAGTACCTGTGGTTTGTATCAATTTCAGAAGCAGAGTTGAACTAGATATGGTCCGTGTGTGTACGAAACACAGTTCTTTTGTTCTGAGCACACTCATGTCTCCCGCCTTATTAGAGACCCTAGAAAGCAAGAGAATGCTTCTTGCTCTAAAGCAGAGTGTGTTTCATGGATGAGAACTGTGCTGTGTGTTTCCCTTCAGAAATGGAGTTTAAAGCCAGGCTCTGTGTCTTCCTACAAGCAAGACTTCGTTTCAGGTAAACGCTGTCACTTTTCAGCTCACAGGAAGCTACATCGTTCATGAAGCTCACACGTTTCACGCTCTTAGCGGAAAAGCATTGGATATTCGAGTACCTGTGGTTTGTATCAGTTTCAGAAGCAGAGTTGAACTAGATATGGTCCGTGTTTGGAGGAAAAACAGTTCTTTTCTTCTGAGCACACTCACGTTTCCCGCCTTATTAGAGACTCCAGTGTGCAAGAGAATGCTTCTTGCTCTAAAGCAGGGTGTGTTTCATGGATGAGAAGTGTGCTGTGTTTTTCCCTTCAGAAACGGAGTTAAATGCCAGGCTCTGTGTCTTCCTACAAGCAAGACTTCGTTTCAGGTAAACGCTGTCACTTTTCAGCTCACAGAAAGCTACATTGTTCATGAAGCTCACACGTTTCTCGATCTTAACGGAAAAGCATTGGATGTTCGAGGACCTGTGGTTTGTATCAGTTTCAGAAGCAGAGTTGAACTAGATATGGTCCGTGTGTGTACGAAACACAGTTCTTTTGTTCTGAGCACACTCACGACTCCTGCCTTATCAGAGACCCTAGATAGCAAGAGAATGCTTCTTGCTCTAAAGCAGAGTGTGTTTCATGGATGAGAACTGTGCTGTGTGTTTCCCTTCAGAAAGGGTGTTTAGTGCCAGGCTCTGTGTCTTCCTACCAGCAAGACTTCGTTTCACGTAAATGCAGTCACTTTTCAGGTCAAAGGAAGCTACATCATTCAAGAAGCTCACACGTTTCTTGCTCTTAACTGAAAAGCATTGAATGTTCGAATACCTGTGGTTTGTATCAGTTTCAGAAGGAGAGTTGAACTAGATATGGTCCGTGTGTGTCGGAAACACAGTTCTTTTGTTCTGAGCACACTCATGTTTCCTGTCTTATGAGAGAATTTAGAAAGCAAGAGAATGCTTCTTGCTCTAAAGCAGAGTGTGTTTCAAGAATGAGAACTGTGCTCTGTGTTTCCCTTCAGAAACGGAGTTAAATGCCAGGCTCTGTGTCTTCATCCAAGCGAGACTTCTTTTCAGGTAAAAGCAATCAATTTTCAGCTCAAAGGAAGCTACATCGTTCACGAAGCTCACACGTTTCTTCCTCTCAACTGAAAAGCATTGGATGTTCGAGGACCTGTGTTTTGTATCAGTTTCAGAAGCAGAGTTGAACTAGATATGGTCCGTGTGTGAAGGAAACACAGTTCTTTTGTTCTGAGCACACCAATGTTTCCCGCCTTATTAGAGACTCTAGAAATCAAGAGAATGCTTCTTGCTCTAAAGCAGAGTGTGTTTCATGGAGGAGAACTGTGCTGTGTGTTTCCCTTCAGAAAGGGAGTTTAATGCCAAGCTCTGTGTCTTCCTACTAGCAAGACTTGGTTTCAGGTAAACGCTGTCACTTTTCAGCTCACAGGAAGCTACATCGTTCATGAAGCTCACACGTTTCTCAATCTTAACGGAAAAGCATTGGATGTTCGAGTACCTGTGTTTTGTATCAGTTTCAGAAGCAGAGTTGAACTAGATATGTTCGGTGTGTGTAGGAAACCCAGTTCTTTTGTTCTGAGCACACTCACGTTTCCCGCCTTATTAGAGACTCTAGAAAGCAAGAGAATGCTTCTTGCTCTAAATCAGAGTGTGTTTCATGGATGAGAACTGTGCTGTGTGTTTCCCTTCAGAAAGGGAGTTAATGCCAGGCTCTGTGTCTTCCTACAAGCAAGACTTCGTTTCACCTAAACGCAGTCACTTTTCAGGTCAAAGGAAGCTATATCATTCAAGAAGTTCACACGTTTGTTGCTCTTAACTGAAAAGCATTGAATGTTCGAATACCTGTGGTTTGTATCAGTTTCAGAAGCAGAGTTGAACTAGATATGGTCCGTGTGTGTGCGAAACACAGTTCTTTTGTTCTGAGCACACTCACGTTTCCCGCCTTATTAGAGAATTTAGAAAGCAAGAGAATGCTACTTGCTCTAAAGCAGAGTGTGTTTCATGGATGAGAACTGTGCTGTGTGTTTCCCTTCAGAAACGGAGTTAAATGCCAGGCTCTGTGTCTTCCTACAAGCAAGACTTCCTTTCAGGTAAACGCCGTCACTTTTTAACTCATAGGAAGCTACATCGTTCATGAAGCTCACACATTTCTCGCTCTTTACAGAAAAGCATTGGATGTTCGAGTACCTGTGGTTTGTATCAATTTCAGAAGCAGAGTTGAACTAGATATGGTCCGTGTGTGTACGAAACACAGTTCTTTTGTTCTGAGCACACTCATGTCTCCCGCCTTATTAGAGACCCTAGAAAGCAAGAGAATGCTTCTTGCTCTAAAGCAGAGTGTGTTTCATGGATGAGAACTGTGCTGTGTGTTTCCCTTCAGAAATGGAGTTTAAAGCCAGGCTCTGTGTCTTCCTACAAGCAAGACTTCGTTTCAGGTAAACGCTGTCACTTTTCAGCTCACAGGAAGCTACATCGTTCATGAAGCTCACACGTTTCACGCTCTTAGCGGAAAAGCATTGGATATTCGAGAACCTGTGGTTTGTATCAGTTTCAGAAGCAGAGTTGAACTAGATATGGTCCGTGTTTGGAGGAAAAACAGTTCTTTTCTTCTGAGCACACTCACGTTTCCCGCCTTATTAGAGACTCCAGTGTGCAAGAGAATGCTTCTTGCTCTAAAGCAGGGTGTGTTTCATGGATGAGAAGTGTGCTGTGTTTTTCCCTTCAGAAACGGAGTTAAATGCCAGGCTCTGTGTCTTCCTACAAGCAAGACTTCGTTTCAGGTAAACGCTGTCACTTTTCAGCTCACAGAAAGCTACATTGTTCATGAAGCTCACACGTTTCTCGATCTTAACGGAAAAGCATTGGATGTTCGAGGACCTGTGGTTTGTATCAGTTTCAGAAGCAGAGTTGAACTAGATATGGTCCGTGTGTGTACGAAACACAGTTCTTTTGTTCTGAGCACACTCACGACTCCTGCCTTATCAGAGACCCTAGATAGCAAGAGAATGCTTCTTGCTCTAAAGCAGAGTGTGTTTCATGGATGAGAACTGTGCTGTGTGTTTCCCTTCAGAAAGGGTGTTTAGTGCCAGGCTCTGTGTCTTCCTACCAGCAAGACTTCGTTTCACGTAAATGCAGTCACTTTTCAGGTCAAAGGAAGCTACATCATTCAAGAAGCTCACACGTTTCTTGCTCTTAACTGAAAAGCATTGAATGTTCGAATACCTGTGGTTTGTATCAGTTTCAGAAGGAGAGTTGAACTAGATATGGTCCGTGTGTGTCGGAAACACAGTTCTTTTGTTCTGAGCACACTCATGTTTCCTGTCTTATGAGAGAATTTAGAAAGCAAGAGAATGCTTCTTGCTCTAAAGCAGAGTGTGTTTCAAGAATGAGAACTGTGCTCTGTGTTTCCCTTCAGAAACGGAGTTAAATGCCAGGCTCTGTGTCTTCATCCAAGCGAGACTTCTTTTCAGGTAAAAGCAATCAATTTTCAGCTCAAAGGAAGCTACATCGTTCACGAAGCTCACACGTTTCTTCCTCTCAACTGAAAAGCATTGGATGTTCGAGGACCTGTGTTTTGTATCAGTTTCAGAAGCAGAGTTGAACTAGATATGGTCCGTGTGTGAAGGAAACACAGTTCTTTTGTTCTGAGCACACCAATGTTTCCCGCCTTATTAGAGACTCTAGAAATCAAGAGAATGCTTCTTGCTCTAAAGCAGAGTGTGTTTCATGGATGAGAACTGTGCTGTGTGTTTCCCTTCAGAAAGGGAGTTTAATGCCAGGCTCTGTGTCTTCCTACAAGCAAGACTTCGTTTCATGTAAACGCAGTCACTTTTCAGGTCAAAGGAAGGTACATCATTCAAGAAGCTCACACGTTTCTCACTCTTAACTGAAAAGCATTGAATGTTCAAATACCTGAGGTTTGTATCAGTTTCAGAAGCAGAGTTGAACTAGATATGGTCCGTGTGTGTCGGAAACACAGATCTTTTGTTCTGAGTACAGTCACGTTTCCTGTCTTATTAGAGAATCTAGAAAGCAAGAGAATGCTTCTTGCTCTAAAGCAGAGTGTGTTTCATGGATGAGAACTGTGCTGTGTGTTTCCCTTCAGAAAGGGAGTTTAAAGCCAGGCTCTGTGTCTTCTTACAAGCAAGACTTCGTTTCACGTAAACGCAGTCACTTTTCAGGTCAAAGGAAGCTACATCATTCAAGAAGCTCACACGTTTCTCACTCTTAACTGAAAAGCATCGAATGTTCGAATACCTGTGGTTTGTATCAGTTTCAGAAGCAGAGTTGAACTAGATATGGTCCGTGTGTGTAGGAAACACATTTCTTTTGTTCTGAGCACACTCACGTTTCCCGCCTTATTAGAGACTCTAGAAAGCAAGAGAATGCTTTTTGCTCTAAAGCAGAGTGTGTTTCATGGATGAGCACTGTGCAGTGTGTTTCCCTTCAGAAACGCAGTTAAATGCCAGGCTCTGTGTCTTCCTACAAGCAAGACTTCGTTTCAGGTAAATGCTGTCACTTTTCAGCTCAAAAGAAGCTAAATCATTCACAAAGCTCACACGTTTCTCACTCTTAACTGAAAAGCATTGGTTGTTCGACGACCTGTGGTTTGTATCAGTTTCAGAAGCAGAGTTGAACTAGATATGGTCCGTGTGTGTTCGAAACACAATTTTTTGTTCTGAGCACACTCACGTTTCCCGCCTTATTAGAGACTCCAGAAAGCAAGAGAATGCTTCTTGCTCTAAAGCAGAGTGTGTTTCATGGATGAGAACTGTGCTCTGTGTTTCCCTTCAGAAAGGGAGTTTAATGCCAGGCTCTGTGTCTTCCTACAAGCAAGACTTCCTTTCACGTAAACACAGTCACTTTTAAGGTCAAAGGAAGCTACCTCATTCAAGAAGCTCACACGTTTCTTGCTCTTAACTGAAAAGCATTGAATGTTCGAATACCTGAGGTTTGTATCAGTTTCAGAAGCAGAGTTGAACTAGATATGGTCCGTGTGTGTCGGAAACACAGATCTTTTGTTCTGAGTACAGTCACGTTTCCTGTCTTATTAGAGACCCTAGAAAGCAAGAGAATGCTTCTTGCTCTAAAGCAGAGTGTGTTTCATGGATGAGAACTGTGCTGTGTGTTTCCCTTCAGAAAGGGAGTTTAAAGCCAGGCTCTGTGTCTTCTTACAAGCAAGACTTCGTTTCACGTAAACGCAGTCACTTTTCAGGTCAGAGGAAGCTACATCATTCAAGAAGCTCACACGTTTCTCGCTCTTAACTGAAAAGAATCGAATGTTCGAATACCTGTGGTTTGTATCAGTTTCAGAAGCAGAGTTGAACTAGATATGGTCCGTGTGTGTAGGAAACACAGTTCTTTTGTTCTGAGCACACTCACGTTTCCCGCCTTATTAGAGACTCCAGAAAGCAAGAGAATGCTTCTTGCTCTAAAGCAGAGTTTGTTTCATGGATGAGAACTGTGCTGTGTGTTTCCCTTCAGAAAGGGAGTTTAATGCCAGGCTCTGTGTCTTCCTACAAGCAAGACTTCGTTTCACGTAAATGCAGTCACTTTTCAGGTCAAAGGAAGCTACATCATTCAAGAAGCTCACATGTTTCTGGCTCTTAACTGAAAAGCATTGAATGTTCGAATACCTGTGGTTTGTATCAGTTTCAGAAGCAGAGTTGAACTAGATATGGTCCGTGTGTGATGGGAAACACAGTTCATTTGTTCTGAGCACACTCACATTTCCTGTCTTATTAGAGAATCTAGAAAGCAAGAGAATGCTTCTTGCTCTAAAGCAGAGTGTGTTTCATTGATGAGAACTGTGCTGTGTGTTTCCCTTCAGAAACGGAGTTAAATGCCAAGCTCTGTGTCTTCCTACTAGCAAGACTTGGTTTCAGGTAAACGCTGTCACTTTTCAGCTCACAGGAAGCTACATCGTTCATGAAGCTCACACGTTTCTCAATCTTAACGGAAAAGCATTGGATGTTCGAGTACCTGTGTTTTGTATCAGTTTCAGAAGCAGAGTTGAACTAGATATGTTCGGTGTGTGTAGGAAACCCAGTTCTTTTGTTCTGAGCACACTCACGTTTCCCGCCTTATTAGAGACTCTAGAAAGCAAGAGAATGCTTCTTGCTCTAAATCAGAGTGTGTTTCATGGATGAGAACTGTGCTGTGTGTTTCCCTTCAGAAAGGGAGTTAATGCCAGGCTCTGTGTCTTCCTACAAGCAAGACTTCGTTTCACCTAAACGCAGTCACTTTTCAGGTCAAAGGAAGCTATATCATTCAAGAAGTTCACACGTTTGTTGCTCTTAACTGAAAAGCATTGAATGTTCGAATACCTGTGGTTTGTATCAGTTTCAGAAGCAGAGTTGAACTAGATATGGTCCGTGTGTGTGCGAAACACAGTTCTTTTGTTCTGAGCACACTCACGTTTCCCGCCTTATTAGAGAATTTAGAAAGCAAGAGAATGCTACTTGCTCTAAAGCAGAGTGTGTTTCATGGATGAGAACTGTGCTGTGTGTTTCCCTTCAGAAACGGAGTTAAATGCCAGGCTCTGTGTCTTCCTACAAGCAAGACTTCCTTTCAGGTAAACGCTGTCACTTTTTAACTCATAGGAAGCTACATCGTTCATGAAGCTCACACATTTCTCGCTCTTTACAGAAAAGCATTGGATGTTCGAGTACCTGTGGTTTGTATCAGTTTCAGAAGCAGAGTTGAACTAGATATGGTCCGTGTGTGTACGAAACACAGTTCTTTTGTTCTGAGCACACTCATGTCTCCCGCTTTATTAGAGACCCTAGAAAGCAAGAGAATGCTTCTTGCTCTAAAGCAGAGTGTGTTTCATGGATGAGAACTGTGCTGTGTGTTTCCCTTCAGAAATGGAGTTTAAAGCCAGGCTCTGTGTCTTCCTACAAGCAAGACTTCGTTTCAGGTAAACGCTGTCACTTTTCAGCTCACAGGAAGCTACATCGTTCATGAAGCTCACACGTTTCTCGCTCTTAGCGGAAAAGCATTGGATATTCGAGTACCTGTGGTTTGTATCAGTTTCAGAAGCAGAGTTGAACTAGATATGGTCCGTGTTTGGAGGAAAAACAGTTCTTTTCTTCTGAGCACACTCACGTTTCCCGCCTTATTAGAGACTCCAGTGTGCAAGAGAATGCTTCTTGCTCTAAAGCAGAGTGTGTTTCATGGATGAGAAGTGTGCTGTGTTTTTCCCTTCAGAAACGGAGTTAAATGCCAGGCTCTGTGTCTTCCTACAAGCAAGACTTCGTTTCAGCTAAACGCTGTCACTTTTCAGCTCACAGAAAGCTACATTGTTCATGAAGCTCACACGTTTCTCGATCTTAACGGAAAAGCATTGGATGTTCGAGGACCTGTGGTTTGTATCAGTTTCAGAAGCAGAGTTGAACTAGATATGGTCCGTGTGTGTACGAAACACAGTTCTTTTGTTCTGAGCACACTCACGACTCCTGCCTTATCAGAGACCCTAGATAGCAAGAGAATGCTTCTTGCTCTAAAGCAGAGTGTGTTTCATGGATGAGAACTGTGCTGTGTGTTTCCCTTCAGAAAGGGTGTTTAGTGCCAGGCTCTGTGTCTTCCTACCAGCAAGACTTCGTTTCACGTAAATGCAGTCACTTTTCAGGTCAAAGGAAGCTACATCATTCAAGAAGCTCACATGTTTCCTGCTCTTAACTGAAAAGCATTGAAAGTTCGAATACCTGTGGTTTGTATCAGGTTCAGAAGCAGAGTTGAACTAGATATGGTCCGTGTGTGATGGGAAACACAGTTCATTTGTTCTGAGCACACTCACCTTTCCTGTGTTATTAGAGAATCTAGAAAGCAAGAGAATGCTTCTTGCTCTAAAGCAGGGTGTGTTTCATTGATGAGAACTGTGCTGTGTGTTTCCCTTCAGAAACGGAGTTAAATGCCAGGCTCTGTGTCTTCCTACAAGCAAGAGTGCGTTTCATCTAAACGCAGACAGTTTTCAGCTCAAAGGAAGCTACATCGTTCACGAAGCTCACTCGTTTCTTGCTCTTAAATGAAAAGCATTGGATGTTCGAGTACCTGCGGTTTGTATCAGTTTCAGAAGCAGAGTTGATCTAGCTATGTTCTGTGAGTGTAGGAAACACAGTTCTTTTGTTCTGAGCACACTCACGTTTCCCGCCTTATTAGAGACTCTAGAAAGTAAGAGAATGCTTCTTGCTCTAAAGCATAGTGTTTTTCATGGATGAGAACTGTGCTGTGTGTTTCCCTTCAGAAACGGAGTTAAATGCCAGCCTCTGGGTCTTCATACAAGCGAGACTTCGTTTCACGTAAACGCAGTCACTTTTCAGCTCAAAGGAAGTTATATCATTCACAAAGCTCACACGTTTCCCGCTCTTAATTGAAAAGCATTGGATGTTCGAGTACCTGTGGTCTGTATCAGTTTCAGAAGCAGAGTTGAACTAGATATGATCCGTGTGTGTACAAAACACAGTTCTTTTGTTCTGAGCACACTCACGTCTCCCGCCTCATTAGAGAACTAGAAAGCAAGTGAATGCTTCTTGCTCTAAAGCAGAGTGTGTTTCATGGATGAGAACTGTGCTGTGTGTTTCCCTTCAGAAACGGAGTTAAATGGCAGGCTCTGTGTCTTCCTACAAGCAATACTGCGTTTCAGGTAAACGCAGTCACTTTTCTCCTCAAACGAAGCTACATCGTTCACGAAGCTCACACGTTTCTTGCTCTTTACTGAAAAGCATTGGATGTTCGAGGACCTGTGGTTTGTATCAGTTTCAGAAGCAGAGTTGAACTAGATATGGTCCGTGTGTGGAGGAAAAACAGTTCTTTTGTTCTGAGCACACTCACGTTTCCCGCCTTATTAGAGACTCCAGAAAGCAAGAGAATGCTTCTTGCTCTAAAGCAGAGTGTGTTTCATGGATGAGAACTGTGCTGTGTGTTTCCCTTCAGAAAGGGAGTTTAATGCCAGGCTCTGTGTCTTCCTACAAGCAAGATTTCGTTTCATGTAAACGCAGTCACTTTTCAGGTCAAAGGAAGGTACATCATTCAAGAAGCCCACACGTTTCTCACTCTTAACTGAAAAGCATTGAATGTTCGAATACCTGTGGTTTGTATCAGTTTCAGAAGCAGAGTTGAACTAGATATGGTCCGTGTGTGTAGGAAACAAAGTTCTTTTGTTCTGAGCACACTCACGTTTCCCGCCTTATTAGAGAATCCAGAAAGCAAGAGAATGCTTCTTGCTCTAAAGCAGAGTGTGTTTCATGGATGAGAACTGTGCTGTGTGTTTCCATTCAGAAAGGGAGTTTAATGCCAGGCCCTGTGTCTTCTTACAAGCAAGACTTCGTTTCACGTAAACGCAGTCACTTTTCAGGTCAAAGGAAGCTACATCATTCAAGAAGCTCACACGTTTCTCACTCTTAACTGAAAAGCATTGAATGTTCGAATACCTGTGGTTTGTATCAGTTTCAGAGGCAGAGTTGAACTAGATATGGTCCGTGTGTGTAGGAAACACAGTTCTTTTGTTCTGAGCACACTCACGTTTCCCGCCTTATTAGAGACTCCAGAATGCAAGAGAATGCTTCTTGCTCTAAAGCAGAGTGTGTTTCATGGATGAGAACTGTGCTCTGTGTTTCCCTTCAGAAAGGTAGTTTAATGCCAGGCTCTGTGTCTTCCTACAAGCAAGATTTCCTTTCACGTAAACGCAGTCACTTTTAAGGTCAAAGGAAGCTACATCATTCAAGAAGCTCACACATTTCTTGCTCTTAACTGAAAAGCATTGAATGTTCGAATACCTGAGGTTTGTATCAGTTTCAGAAGCAGAGTTGAACTAGATATGGTCCGTGTGTGTCAGAAACACAGATCTTTTGTTCTGAGCACAGTCACGTTTCCTGTCTTATTAGAGACCCTAGAAAGCAAGAGAATGCTTCTTGCTCTAAAGCAGAGTGTGTTTCATGGATGAGAACTGTGCTGTGTGTTTCCCTTCAGAAACGGAGTTAAATGCCAGGCTCTGTGTCTTCCTACAAGCAAGACTTCCTTTCAGGTAAACGCTGTCACTTTTTAACTCATAGGAAGCTACATCGTTCATGAAGCTCACACGTTTCTCGCTCTTTACAGAAAAGCATTGGATGTTCGAGTACCTGTGGTTTGTATCAGTTTCAGAAGCAGAGTTGAACTAGATATGGTCCGTGTGTGTACGAAACACAGTTCTTTTGTTCTGAGCACACTCACGTCTCCCGCCTTATTAGAGACCCTAGAAAGCAAGAGAATGCTTCTTGCTCTAAAGCAGAGTGTGTTTCATGGATGAGAACTGTGCTGTGTGTTTCCCTTCAGAAACGGAGTTAAATGCCAGGCTCAGTGTCTTCCTAAAAGCAATACTGCGTTTCAGGTAAACGCAGTCACTTTTCAGCTAAAACGAAGCTACATCGTTCACGAAGCTCACTCGTTTCTTGCTCTTAACTGAAAAGCATTGGATATTCGAGGACCTGTGGTTTGTATCAGTTTCAGAAGCAGAGTTGAACTAGATATGATCCGTGTGTGGAGGAAAAACAGTTCTTTTGTTCTGAGCAAACTCACGTTTCCCGCCTTATTAGAGACTCCAGAATGCAAGAGAATGCTTCTTGCTCTAAAGCAGAGTGTGTTTCATGGATGAGAACTGTGCTGTGTGTTTCCCTTCAGAAACGGAGTTAAATGCCAGGCTCTGTGTCTTCCTACAAGCAAGTCTTCGTTTCAGGTAAACGCTGTCACTTTCAGCTCACAGAAAGCTACATCGTTCATGAAGCTCACACGTTTCTCGCTCTTAACTGAAAAGCATTGAATGTTCGAATACCTGTGGTTTGTATCAGTTTCAGAAGCAGAGTTGTACTAGATATGGTCCGTGTGTGTAGGAAACACAGTTCTATTGTTCTGAGCACACTCACGTTTCCTGCCTTATTAGAGACTCCAGAAAGCAAGAGAATGCTTCTTGCTCTAAAGCAGAGTGTGTTTCATGGATGAGAACTGTGCTGTGTGTTTCCCTTCAGAAAGGGAGTTTAGTGCCAGGCTCTGTGTCTTCCTACCAGCAAGACTTCGTTTCACGTAAATGCAGTCAATTTCAGGTCAAAGGAAGCTACATCATTCAAGAAGCTCACACGTTTCTTGCTCTTAACTGAAAAGCATTGAATGTTCGAATACCTGTGGTTTGTATCAGTTTCAGAAGCAGAGTTGAACTAGATATGGTCCGTGTGTGTCGGAAACACAGTTCTTTTGTTCTGAGCACACTCATGTTTCCTGTCTTATGAGAGAATTTAGAAAGCAAGAGAATGCTTCTTGCTCTAAAGCAGAGTGTGTTTCAAGAATGAGAACTGTGCTCTGTGTTTCCCTTCAGAAACGGAGTTAAATGCCAGGCTCTGTGTCTTCATCCAAGCGAGACTTCTTTTCAGGTAAACGCAATCAATTTTCAGCTCAAAGGAAGCTACATCGTTCACGAAGCTCACATGTTTCTTCCTCTCAACTGAAAAGCATTGGATGTTCGAGGACCTGTGTTTTGTATCAGTTTCAGAAGCAGAGTTGAACTAGATATGGTCCGTGTGTGGAGGAAACACAGTTCTTTTGTTCTGAACACACCAATGTTTCCCGCCTTATTAGAGACTCTAGAAATCAAGAGAATGCTTCTTGCTCTAAAGCAGAGTGTGTTTCATGGTTGAGAACTGTGCTGTGTGCTTCCCTTCAGAAACGGAGTTAAATGCCAGGCTCTGTGTCTTCCTACAAGCAAGACTTCGTTTCAGGTAAATGCTGTCACTTTTCAGCTCAAACGAAGCTAAATCATTCACAAAGCTCACACGTTTCTCACTCTTAACTGAAAAGCATTGGATGTTCGAGGATCTGCGATTTGTATCAGTTTCAGAAGCAGAGTTGAACTAGATATGGTCCGTGTGTGTTGGAAACACAATTTTTTGTTCTGAGCACACTCACGTTTCCCGCCTTATTAGAGACTCCAGAAAGCAAGAGAATGCTTCTTGCTCTAAAGCAGAGTGTGTTTCATGGATGAGAACTGTGCTCTGTGTTTCCCTTCAGAAAGGGAGTTTAATGCCAGGCTCTGTGTCTTCCTACAAGCAAGACTTCCTTTCACGTAAACACAGTCACTTTTATGGTCAAAGGAAGCTACACCATTCAAGAAGCTCACACGTTTCTTGCTCTTAAACTGAAAAGCATTGAATGTTCGAATACCTGAGGTTTGTATCAGTTTCAGAAGCAGAGTTGAACTAGATATGGTCCGTGTGTGTCGGAAACACAGATCTTTTGTTCTGAGTACAGTCACGTTTCCTGTCTTATTAGAGAATCTAGAAAGCAAGAGAATGCTTCTTGCTCTAAAGCAGAGTGTGTTTCATGGATGAGAACTGTGCTGTGTGTTTCCCTTCAGAAACGGAGTTAAATGCCAGGCTCTGTGTCTTCCTACAAGCAAGACTTCCTTTCAGGTAAACGCTGTCACTTTTTAACTCATAGGAAGCTACATCGTTCATGAAGCTCACACATTTCTCGCTCTTTACAGAAAAGCATTGGATGTTGGAGTACCTGTGGTTTGTATCAGTTTCAGAAGCAGAGTTGAACTAGATATGGTCCGTGTGTGTACGAAACACAGTTCTTTTGTTCTGAGCACACTCATGTCTCCCGCCTTATTAGAGACCCTAGAAAGCAAGAGAATGCTTCTTGCTCTAAAGCAGAGTGTGTTTCATGGATGAGAACTGTGCTGTGTGTTTCCCTTCAGAAAGGGAGTTTAAAGCCATGCTCTGTGTCTTCTTACAAGCAAGACTTCGTTTCACGTAAACGCAGTCACTTTTCAGGTCAAAGGAAGCTACATCATTCAAGAGGCTCACACGTTTCTCACTCTTAACTGAAAAGCATCGAATGTTCGAATACCTGTGGTTTGTATCAGTTTCAGAAGCAGAGTTGAACTAGATATGGTCTGTGTGTGTAGGAAACACAGTTCTTTTGTTCTGAGCACACTCATGTTTCCCGCCTTATTAGAGACTCTAGAAAGCAAGAGAATGCTTTTTGCTCTAAAGCAGAGTGTGTTTCATGGATGAGAACTGTGCAGTGTGTTTCACTTCAGAAACGCAGTTAAATGCCAGGCTCTGTGTCTTCCTACAAGCAAGACTTCGTTTCAGGTAAATGCTGTCACTTTTCAGCTCAAACGAAGCTAAATCATTCACAATGCTCACACGTTTCTCACTCTTAACTGAAAAGCATTGGATGTTCGAGGACCTGTGGTTTGTATCAGTTTCAGAAGCAGAGTTGAACTAGATATGGTCCGTGTGTGTTGGAAACACAATTTTTTGTTCTGAGCACACTCACGTTTCCCGCCTTATTAGAGACTCCAGAAAGCAAGAGAATGCTTCTTGCTCTAAAGCAGAGTGTGTTTCATGGATGAGAACTGTGCTCTGTGTTTCCCTTCAGAAAGGGAGTTTAATGCCAGGCTCTGTGTCTTCCTACAAGCAAGACTTCGTTTCACGTAACACAGTCACTTTTAAGGTCAAAGGAAGCTACCTCATTCAAGAAGCTCACACGTTTCTTGCTCTTAACTGAAAAGCATTGAATGTTCGAATACCTGAGGTTTGTATCAGTTTCAGAAGCAGAGTTGAACTAGATATGGTCCGTGTGTGTCGGAAACACAGATCTTTTGTTCTGAGTACAGTCACGTTTCCTGTCTTATTAGAGAATCTAGAAAGCAAGAGAATGCTTCTTGCTCTAAAGCAGAGTGTGTTTCATGGATGAGAACTCTGCTGTGTGTTTCCCTTCAGAAACGGAGTTAAATGCCAGGCTCTATGTCTTCCTACAAGCAAGACTTCCTTTCAGGTAAACGCTGTCACTTTTTAACGCATAGGAAGCTACATCGTTCATGAAGCTCACACATTTCTCGCTCTTTACAGAAAAGCATTGGATGTTCGAGTACCTGTGGTTTGTATCAGTTTCAGAAGCAGAGTTGAACTAGATATGGTCCGTGTGTGTACGAAACACAGTTCTTTTGTTCTGAGCACACTCATGTCTCCCGCCTTATTAGAGACCCTAGAAAGCAAGGGAATGCTTCTTGCTCTAAAGCAGAGTGTGTTTCATGGATGAGAACTGTGCTGTGTGTTTCCCTTCAGAAAGGGAGTTTAAAGCCAGGCTCTGTGTCTTCTTACAAGCAAGACTTCGTTTCACGTAAATGCAGTCACTTTTCAGGTCAGAGGAAGCTACATCATTCAAGAAGCTCACACGTTTCTCGCTCTTACCTGAAAAGAATCGAATGTACGAATACCTGTGGTTTATATCAGTTTCAGAAGCAGAGTTGAACTAGATATGGTCCGTGTGTGTAGGAAACACAGTTCTTTTGTTCTGAGCACACTCACGTTTCCCGCCTTATTAGAGACTCCAGAAAGCAAGAGAATGCTTCTTGCTCTAAAGCAGAGTTTGTTTCATGGATGAGAACTGTGCTGTGTGTTTCCCTTCAGAAAGGGAGTTTAATGCCAGGCTCTGTGTCTTCCTACAAGCAAGACTTCGTTTCACGTAAACGCAGTCACTTTTCAGGTCAAAGGAAGCTACATCATTCAAGAAGCTCACATGTTTCTGGCTCTTAATTGAAAAGCATTGAATGTTCGAATACCTGTGGTTTGTATCAGTTTCAGAAGCAGAGTTGAACTAGATATGGTCCGTGTGTGATGGGAAACACAGTTCATTTGTTCTGAGCACACTCACATTTCCTGTCTTATTAGAGACTCCAGAAAGCAAGAGAATGCTTCTTGCTCTAAAGCAGAGTGTGTTTCATTGATGAGAACTGTGCTGCGTGTTTCCCTTCAGAAACGGAGTTAAATGCCAGGCTCTGTGTCTTCCTACAAGCAAGACTTCCTTTCAGGTAAACGCTGTCACTTTTTAACTCATAGGAAGCTACATCGTTCATGAAGCTCACACATTTCTCGCTCTTTACAGAAAAGCATTGGATGTTGGAGTACCTGTGGTTTGTATCAGTTTCAGAAGCAGAGTTGAACTAGATATGGTCCGTGTGTGTACGAAACACAATTCTTTTGTTCTGAGCACACTCATGTCTCCCGCCTTATTAGAGACCCTAGAAAGCAAGAGAATGCTTCTTGCTCTAAAGCAGAGTGTGTTTCATGGATGAGAACTGTGCTGTGTGTTTCCCTTCAGAAAGGGAGTTTAAAGCCATGCTCTGTGTCTTCTTACAAGCAAGACTTCGTTTCACGTAAACGCAGTCACTTTTCAGGTCAAAGGAAGCTACATCATTCAAGAGGCTCACACGTTTCTCACTCTTAACTGAAAAGCATCGAATGTTCGAATACCTGTGGTTTGTATCAGTTTCAGAAGCAGAGTTGAACTAGATATGGTCTGTGTGTGTAGGAAACACAGTTCTTTTGTTCTGAGCACACTCATGTTTCCTGCCTTATTAGAGACTCTAGAAAGCAAGAGAATGCTTTTTGCTCTAAAGCAGAGTGTGTTTCATGGATGAGAACTGTGCAGTGTGTTTCACTTCAGAAACGCAGTTAAATGCCAGGCTCTGTGTCTTCCTACAAGCAAGACTTCGTTTCAGGTAAATGCTGTCACTTTTCAGCTCAAACGAAGCTAAATCATTCACAATGCTCACACGTTTCTCACTCTTAACTGAAAAGCATTGGATGTTCGAGGACCTGTGGTTTGTATCAGTTTCAGAAGCAGAGTTGAACTAGATATGGTCCGTGTGTGTTGGAAACACAATTTTTTGTTCTGAGCACACTCACGTTTCCCGCCTTATTAGAGACTCCAGAAAGCAAGAGAATGCTTCTTGCTCTAAAGCAGAGTGTGTTTCATGGATGAGAACTGTGCTCTGTGTTTCCCTTCAGAAAGGGAGTTTAATGCCAGGCTCTGTGTCTTCCTACAAGCAAGACTTCGTTTCATGTAACACAGTCACTTTTAAGGTCAAAGGAAGCTACCTCATTCAAGAAGCTCACACGTTTCTTGCTCTTAACTGAAAAGCATTGAATGTTCGAATACCTGAGGTTTGTATCAGTTTCAGAAGCAGAGTTGAACTAGATATGGTCCGTGTGTGTCGGAAACACAGATCTTTTGTTCTGAGTACAGTCACGTTTCCTGTCTTATTAGAGAATCTAGAAAGCAAGAGAATGCTTCTTGCTCTAAAGCAGAGTGTGTTTCATGGATGAGAACTGTGCTGTGTGTTTCCCTTCAGAAACGGAGTTAAATGCCAGGCTCTATGTCTTCCTACAAGCAAGACTTCCTTTCAGGTAAACGCTGTCACTTTTTAACGCATAGGAAGCTACATCGTTCATGAAGCTCACACATTTCTCGCTCTTTACAGAAAAGCATTGGATGTTCGAGTACCTGTGGTTTGTATCAGTTTCAGAAGCAGAGTTGAACTAGATATGGTCCGTGTGTGTACGAAACACAGTTCTTTTGTTCTGAGCACACTCATGTCTCCCGCCTTATTAGAGACCCTAGAAAGCAAGGGAATGCTTCTTGCTCTAAAGCAGAGTGTGTTTCATGGATGAGAACTGTGCTGTGTGTTTCCCTTCAGAAAGGGAGTTTAAAGCCAGGCTCTGTGTCTTCTTACAAGCAAGACTTCGTTTCACGTAAATGCAGTCACTTTTCAGGTCAGAGGAAGCTACATCATTCAAGAAGCTCACACGTTTCTCGCTCTTACCTGAAAAGAATCGAATGTACGAATACCTGTGGTTTATATCAGTTTCAGAAGCAGAGTTGAACTAGATATGGTCCGTGTGTGTAGGAAACACAGTTCTTTTGTTCTGAGCACACTCACGTTTCCCGCCTTATTAGAGACTCCAGAAAGCAAGAGAATGCTTCTTGCTCTAAAGCAGAGTTTGTTTCATGGATGAGAACTGTGCTGTGTGTTTCCCTTCAGAAAGGGAGTTTAATGCCAGGCTCTGTGTCTTCCTACAAGCAAGACTTCGTTTCACGTAAACGCAGTCACTTTTCAGGTCAAAGGAAGCTACATCATTCAAGAAGCTCACATGTTTCTGGCTCTTAATTGAAAAGCATTGAATGTTCGAATACCTGTGGTTTGTATCAGTTTCAGAAGCAGAGTTGAACTAGATATGGTCCGTGTGTGATGGGAAACACAGTTCATTTGTTCTGAGCACACTCACATTTCCTGTCTTATTAGAGACTCCAGAAAGCAAGAGAATGCTTCTTGCTCTAAAGCAGAGTGTGTTTCATTGATGAGAACTGTGCTGTGTGTTTCCCTTCAGAAACGGAGTTAAATGCCAGGCTCTGTGTCTTCCTACAAGCAAGACTTCGTTTCAGGTAAACGCTGTCACTTTTCAGCTCACAGAAAGCTACATCGTTCATGAAGCTCACACGTTTCTCGCTCTTAACTGAAAAGCATTGGATGTTCGAGTACCTGTGGTTTGTATCAGTTTCAGAAGCAGAGTTGAACTAGATATGTTCGGTGTGTGTAGGAAACCCAGTTCTTTTGTTCTGAGCACACTCACGTTTCCCGCCTTATTAGAGACTCTAGAAAGCAAGAGAATGCTTCTTGCTCTAAATCAGAGTGTGTTTCATGGATGAGAACTGTGCTGTGTGTTTCCCTTCAGAAACGGAGTTAAATGCCAGGCTCTGTGTCTTCCTACAAGCAATTTTGCGTTTCAGGTAAACGCAGTCACTTTTCAGCTCAAAGGAAGCTACATCGTTCACGAAGCTCACTCTTTTCTTGCTCTTAACTGAAAAGCAATGGATGTTCGCGGACCTGTGTGTGGTTTGTATCAGTTTCAGAAGCAGAGTTGAACTAGATATGGTCCGTGTGTGGAGGAAACACAGTTCTTTTGTTCTGAGCACACTCACGTTTCCCGCCTTATTAGAGACTCTAGAAAGCAAGAGAATGCTTTTTGCTCTAAAGCAGAGAGTGTTTCATGGATGAGAACTGTGCTGTGTGTTTCCCTTCAGAAACGCAGTTAAATGCCAGGCTCTGTGTCTTCCTACAAGCAAGACTTCTTTTCAGGTAAATGCTGTCACTTTTCAGCTCAAACGGGCTAAATCATTCACAAAGCTCACACGTTTCTCACTCTTAAGTGAAAAGCATTGGATGTTCAAGGACCTGTGGTTTGTATCAGTTTCAGAAGCAGTGTTGAACTAGATATGGTCCGTGTGTGTTGGAAACACAATTTTTTGTTCTGAGCACACTCACGTTTCCCGCCTTATTAGAGACTCCAGAAAGCAAGAGAATGCTTCTTGCTCTAAAGCAGAGTGTGTTTCATGGATGAGAACTGTGCTCTGTGTTTCCCTTCAGAAAGGGAGTTTAATGCCAGGCTCTGTGTCTTCCTACAAGCAAGATTTCCTTTCACGTAAACGCAGTCACTTTTAAGGTCAAAGGAAGCTACATCATTCAAGAAGCTCACACATTTCTTGCTCTTAACTGAAAAGCATTGAATGTTCGAATACCTGAGGTTTGTATCAGTTTCAGAAGCAGAGTTGAACTAGATATGGTCCGTGTGTGTCGGAAACACAGATCTTTTGTTCTGAGCACAGTCACGTTTCCTGTCTTATTAGAGAATCTAGAAAGAAAGAGAATGCTTCTTGCTCTAAAGCAGAGTGTGTTTCATGGATGAGAACTGTGCTGTGTGTTTCCCTTCAGAAACGGAGTTAAATGCCAGGCTCAGTGTCTTCCTAAAAGCAATACTGCGTTTCAGGTAAACGCAGTCACTTTTCAGCTCAAACGAAGCTACATCGTTCACGAAGCTCACTCGTTTCTTGCTCTTAACTGAAAAGCATTGGATGTTCGAGGACTTGTGGTTTGTATCAGTTTCAGAAGCAGAGTTGAACTAGATATGATCCGTGTGTGGAGGAAAAACAGTTCTTTTGTTCTGAGCAAACCCACGTTCCCCGCCTTATTAGAGACTCCAGAATGCAAGAGAATGCTTCTTGCTCTAAAGCAGAGTGTGTTTCATGGATGAGAACTGTGCTCTGTGTTTCCCTTCAGAAAGGGAGTTTAATGCCAGGCTCTGTGTCTTCTTACAAGCAAGACTTCGTTTCACGTAAACGCAGTCACTTTTCAGGTCAAAGGAAGCTACATCATTCACAAAGCTCACACGTTTCTCACTCTTAACTGAAAAGCATTGGATGTTCGAGGACCTGTGGTTTGTATCAGTTTCAGAAGCAGAGTTGAACTAGATATGGTCCGTGTGTGTTGGAAACACAATTTTTTGTTCTGAGCACACTCACGTTTCCCGCCTTATTAGAGACTCCAGAAAGCAAGAGAATGCTTCTTGCTCTAAAGCAGAGTGTGTTTCATGGATGAGAACTGTGCTCTGTGTTTCCCTTCAGAAAGGGAGTTTAATGCCAGGCTCTGTGTCTTCCTACAAGCAAGACTTCCTTTCACGTAAACACAGTCACTTTTAAGGTCAAAGGAAGCTACCTCATTCAAGAAGCTCACACGTTTCTTGCTCTTAACTGAAAAGCATTGAATGTTCGAATACCTGAGGTTTGTATCAGTTTCAGAAGCAGAGTTGAACTAGATATGGTCCGTGTGTGTCGGAAACACAGATCTTTTGTTCTGAGTACAGCCACGTTTCCTGTCTTATTAGAGAATCTAGGAAGCAAGAGAATGCTTCTTGCTCTAAAGCAGAGTGTGTTTCATGGATGAGAACTGTGCTGTGTGTTTCCCTTCAGAAACGGAGTTAAATGCCAGGCTCTATGTCTTCCTACAAGCAAGACTTCCTTTCAGGTAAACGCTGTCAGTTTTTAACTCATAGGAAGCTACATCGTTCATGAAGCTCACACATTTCTCGCTCTTTACAGAAAAGCATTGGATGTTCGAGTACCTGTGGTTTGTATCAGTTTCAGAAGCAGAGTTGAACTAGATATGGTCCGTGTGTGTACGAAACACAGTTCTTTTGTTCTGAGCACACTCATGTCTCCCGCCTTATTAGAGACCCTAGAAAGCAAGGGAATGCTTCTTGCTCTAAAGCAGAGTGTGTTTCATGGATGAGAACTGTGCTGTGTGTTTCCCTTCAGAAAGGGAGTTTAAAGCCAGGCTCTGTGTCTTCTTACAAGCAAGACTTCGTTTCACGTAAACGCAGTCACTTTTCAGGTCAGAGGAAGCTACATCATTCAAGAAGCTCACACGTTTCTCGCTCTTACCTGAAAAGAATCGAATGTACGAATACCTGTGGTTTGTATCAGTTTCAGAAGCAGAGTTGAACTAGATATGGTCCGTGTGTGTAGGAAACACAGTTCTTTTGTTCTGAGCACACTCACGTTTCCCGCCTTATTAGAGACTCCAGAAAGCAAGAGAATGCTTCTTGCTCTAAAGCAGAGTTTGTTTCATGGATGAGAACTGTGCTGTGTGTTTCCCTTCAGAAAGGGAGTTTAATGCCAGGCTCTGTGTCTTCCTACAAGCAAGACTTCTTTTCCCGTAAACGCAGTCACTTTTCAGGTCAAAGGAAGCTACATCATTCAAGAAGCTCACATGTTTCTGGCTCTTAATTGAAAAGCATTGAATGTTTGAATACCTGTGGTTTGTATCAGTTTCAGAAGCAGAGTTGAACTAGATATGGTCCGTGTGTGATGGGAAACACAGTTCATTTGTTCTGAGCACACTCACATTTCCTGTCTTATTAGAGACTCCAGAAAGCAAGAGAATGCTTCTTGCTCTAAAGCAGAGTGTGTTTCATTGATGAGAACTGTGCTGTGTGTTTCCCTTCAGAAACGGAGTTAAATGCCAGGCTCTGTTGCTTCCTACAAGCAAGACTTCGTTTCAGGTAAATGCTGTCACTTTTCAGCTCAAACGGGCTAAATCATTCACAAAGCTCACACGTTTCTCACTCTTAACTGAAAAGCATTGGATGTTCGAGGACCTGTGGTTTGTATCAGTTTCAGAAGCAGTGTTGAACTAGATATGGTCCGTGTGTGTTGGAAACACAATTTTTTGTTCTGAGCACACTCACGTTTCCCGCCTTATTAGAGACTCCAGAAAGCAAGAGAATGCTTCTTGCTCTAAAGCAGAGTGTGTTTCATGGATGAGAACTGTGCTCTGTGTTTCCCTTCAGAAAGGGAGTTTAATGCCAGGCTCTGTGTCTTCCTACAAGCAAGATTTCCTTTCACGTAAATGCAGTCACTTTTAAGGTCAAAGGAAGCTACATCATTCAAGAAGCTCACGCGTTTCTCGCTCTTAACTGAAAAGCATTGAATATTCGAATACCTGTGGTTTGTATCAGTTTCAGAAGCAGACTTGAACTAGATATGGTCCGTGTGTGTCGGAAACACAGTTCTTTTGTTCTGAGCACACTCACGTTTCCTGTCTTATTAGAGAATCTAGAAAGCAAGAGAATGCTTCTTGCTCTAAAGCAGAGTGTGTTTCATGGATGAGAACTGTGCTGTGTGTTTCCCTTCAGAAACGGAGTTAAATGCCAGGCTCTGTGTCTTCCTACAAGCAAGACTTCCTTTCAGGTAAACGCTGTCACTTTTTAACTCATAGGAAGCTACATCGTTCATGAAGCTCACACGTTTCTCGCTCTTTACAGAAAAGCATTGGATGTTCGAGGACCTGTGGTTTGTATCAGTTTCAGAAGCAGAGTTGAACTAGATATGATCCGTGTGTGGAGGAAAAACAGTTCTTTTGTTCTGAGCAAACTCACGTTTCCCGCCTTATTAGAGACTCCAGAATGCAAGAGAATGCTTCTTGCTCTAAAGCAGAGTGTGTTTCATGGATGAGAACTGTGCTCTGTGTTTCCCTTCAGAAACGGAGTTAAATGCCAGGCTCTGTGTCTTCCTCCAAGCAAGTCTTCGTTTCAGGTAAACGCTGTCACTTTTCAGCTCACAGAAAGCTACATCGTTCATGAAGCTCACACGTTTCTCGCTCTTAAGGGAAAAGCATTGGATGTTCGACGACCTGTGGTTTGTATCAGTTTCAGAAGCAGTGTTGAACTAGATATGGTCCGTGTGTGTACGAAACCCAGTTCTTTTTTTCTGAGCACACTCACGTCTCCTGCCTTATCAGAGACCCTAGAAAGCAAGAGAATGCTTCTTGCTCTAAAACAGAGTGTGTTTCATGTATGAGAACTGTGCTGTGTGTTTCCCTTCAGAAACGGAGTTATATGCCAGGCTCTGTGTCTTCCTACAAGCAATATTGCATTTCAGGTAAACACAGTCACTTTTCAGCTCAAAGGAAGCTACATCGTTCACGAAGCTCACTCTTTTCTTGCTCTTAACTGAAAAGCATTGAATGTTCGAATACCTGTGGTTTGTATCAGTTTCAGAAGCAGAGTTGAACTAGATATGGTCCGTGTGTGATGGGAAACACAGTTCATTTGTTCTGAGCACACTCACATTTCCTGCCTTATTAGAGACTCTAGAAAGCAAGAGAATGCTTCTTGCTCTAAAGCAGAGTGTGTTTCATGGATGAGAACTGTGCTGTGTGTTTCCCTTCAGAAACGGAGTTAAATGCCAGGCTCATTGTCTTCCTACAAGCAATACTGCGTTTCAGGTAAACGCAGTCACTTTTCAGCTCAAAGGAAGCTACATCGTTCACGAAGCTCACTCGTTTCTTGCTCTTAACTGAAAAGCATTGGATGTTCGAGGACCTGTGGTTTGTATCAGTTTCAGAAGCAGAGTTGAACTAAGTATGGTCCGTGTGGAGGAAAAACAGTTCTTTTGTTCTGAGCACACTCACGTTTCCCGCCTTATTAGAGACTCTAGAAAGCAAGAGAATGCTTCTTGCTCTAAAGCAGAGTGTGTTTCATGGATGAGAACTGTGCTGTGTGTTTCCCTTCAGAAACGGAGTTAAATGCCAGGCTCTGGGTCTTCATACAAGCGAGACTTCTTTTCAGGTAAACGCAGTCACTTTTCAGCTCAAAGGAAGCTATATCATTCACAAAGCTCAAACGTTTCCCGCTCTTAATTGAAAAGCATTGGATGTTCGAGGACCTGTGGTTTGTATCAGTTTCAGAAGCAGAGTTGAACTAGATATGTTCCGTGTGTGTAGGAAACACAGTTCTTTTGTTCTGAGCACACTCACGTTTCCCGCCTTATTAGAGACTCCAGAAAGCAAGAGAATGCTTCTTGCTCTAAAGCAGAGTGTGTTTCATGGATGAGAACTGTGCTGTGTGTTTCCCTTCAGAAACGGAGTTAAATGCCAAGCTCTGTGTCTTCCTACTAGCAACACTTGTTTTCAGGTAAACGCTGTCACTTTTCAGCTCACAGGAAGCTACATCGTTCATGAAGCTCACACGTTTCTCAATCTTAACGGAAAAGCATTGGATGTTCGAGTACCTGTGGTTTGTATCAGTTTCAGAAGCAGAGTTGAACTAGATATGTTCGGTGTGTGTAGGAAACCCAGTTCTTTTGTTCTGAGCACACTCACGTTTCCTGCCTTATTAGAGACTCTAGAAAGCAAGAGAATGCTTCTTGCTCTAAATCAGAGTGTGTTTCATGGATGAGAACTGTGCTGTGTGTTTCCCTTCAGAAAGGGAGTTTAATGCCAGGCTCTGTGTCTTCCTACAAGCAAGACTTCGTTTCACCTAAATGCAGTCACTTTTCAGGTCAAAGGAAGCTATATCATTCAAGAAGCTCACACGTTTGTTGCTCTTAACTGAAAAGCATTGAATGTTCGAATACCTGAGGTTTGTATCAGTTTCAGAAGCAGAGTTGAACTAGATATGGTCCGTGTGTGTCGGAAACACAGATCTTTTGTTCTGAGCACAGTCACGTTTCCTGTCTTATTAGAGAATCTAGAAAGCAAGAGAATGCTTCTTGCTCTAAAGCAGAGTGTGTTTCATGGATGAGAACTGTGCTGTGTGTTTCCCTTCAGAAACGGAGTAAAATGCCAGGCTCTGTGTCTTCCTACAAGCAAGACTTCCTTTCAGGTAAACGCTGTCACTTTTTAACTCATAGGAAGCTACATCGTTCATGAAGCTCACACGTTTCTCGCTCTTTACAGAAAAGCATTGGATGTTCGAGTACCTGTGGTTTGTATCAGTTTCAGAAGCAGAGTTGAACTATATATGGTCCGTGTGTGTACGAAACACAGTTCTTTTGTTCTGAGCACACTCACGTCTCCCGCCTTATTAGAGACCCTAGAAAGCAAGAGAATGCTTCTTGCTCTAAAGCAGAGTGTGTTTCATGGATGAGAACTGTGCTGTGTGTTTCCCTTCAGAAACGGAGTTAAATGCCAGGCTCAGTGTCTTCCTACAAGCAATACTGCGTTTCAGGTAAACGCAGTCACTTTTCAGCTCAAAGGAAGCTACATCGTTCACGAAGCTCACTCGTTTCTTGCTCTTAACTGAAAAGCATTGGATGTTCGAGGACCTGTGGTTTGTATCAGTTTCAGAAGCAGAGTTGAACTAGATATGGTCCGTGTGGAGGAAAAACAGTTCTTTTGTTCTGACCACACTCACGTTTCCCGCCTTATTAGAGACTCTAGAAAGCAAGAGAATGCTTCTTGCTCTAAAGCAGAGTGTGTTTCATGGATGAGAACTGTGCTGTGTGTTTCCCTTCAGAAACGGAGTTAAATGCCAGGCTCTGGGTCTTCATACAAGCGAGACTTCTTTTCAGGTAAACGCAGTCACTTTTCAGCTCAAAGGAAGCTATATCATTCACAAAGCTCAAACGTTTCCCGCTCTTAATTGAAAAGCATTGGATGTTCGAGGACCTGTGGTTTGTATCAGTTTCAGAAGCAGAGTTGAACTAGATATGTTCCGTGTGTGTAGGAAACACAGTTCTTTTGTTCTGAGCACACTCACGTTTCCCACCTTATTAGAGACTCCAGAAAGCAAGAGAATGCTTCTTGCTCTAAAGCAGAGTGTGTTTCATGGATGAGAACTGTGCTGTGTTTCCCTTCAGAAAGGGAGTTTAATGCCAGGCTCTGTGTCTTCCTACAAGCAAGACTTCGTTTCAAGTAACGCAGTCACTTTTCAGGTCAAAGGAAGCTACATCATTCAAGAAGCTCACGCGTTTCTCGCTCTTAACTGAAAAGCATTGAATATTCGAATACCTGTGGTTTGTATCAGTTTCAGAAGCAGAGTTGAACTAGATATGGTCCGTGTGTGTGGGAAACCCAGTTCTTTTGTTCTGAGCACACTCACGTTTCCTGTCTTATTAGAGAATCTAGAAAGCAAGAGAATGCTTCTTGCTCTAAAGCAGAGTGTGTTTCATGGATGAGAACTGTGCTGTGTGTTTCCCTTCAGAAACGGAGTTAAATGCCAGGCTCTGTGTCTTCCTACAAGCAAGACTTCCTTTCAGGTAAACGCTGTCACTTTTTAACTCATAGGAAGCTACATCGTTCATGAAGCTCACACGTTTCTCGCTCTTTACAGAAAAGCATTGGATGTTCGAGTACCTGTGGTTTGTATCAGTTTCAGAAGCAGAGTTGAACTAGATATGGTCCGTGTGTGTACGAAACACTGTTCTTTTGTTCTGAGCACACTCACGTCTCCCGCCTTATTAGAGACCCTAGAAAGCAAGAGAATGCTTCTTGCTCTAAAGCAGAGTGTGTTTCATGGATGAGAACTGTGCTGTGTGTTTCCCTTCAGAAACGGAGTTAAATGCCAGGCTCAGTGTCTTCCTACAAGCAATACTGCGTTTCAGGTAAACGCAGTCACTTTTCAGCTCAAAGGAAGCTACATCGTTCACGAAGCTCACTCGTTTCTTGCTCTTAACTGAAAAGCATTGGATGTTCGAGGACCTGTGGTTTGTATCAGTTTCAGAAGCAGAGTTGAACTAGATATGGTCCGTGTGTGGAGGAAAAACAGTTCTTTTGTTCTGAGCACACTCACGTTTCCCGCCTTATTAGAGACTCCAGAAAGCAAGAGAATGCTTCTTGCTCTAAAGCAGAGTGTGTTTCATGGATGAGAACTGTGCTGTGTGTTTCCCTTCAGTAACGGAGTTAAATGCCAGGCTCTGGGTCTTCATACAAGCGAGACTTCTTTTCAGGTAAACGCAGTCACTTTTCAGCTCAAAGGAAGCTATATCATTCACAAAGCTCAAACGTTTCCCGCTCTTAATTGAAAAGCATTGGATGTTCGAGGACCTGTGGTTTGTATCAGTTTCAGAAGCAGAGTTGAACTAGATATGTTCCGTGTGTGTAGGAAACACAGTTCTTTTGTTCTGAGCACACTCACGTTTCCCACCTTATTAGAGACTCCAGAAAGCAAGAGAATGCTTCTTGCTCTAAAGCAGAGTGTGTTTCATGGATGAGAACTGTGCTGTGTGTTTCCCTTCAGAAAGGGAGTTTAATGCCAGGCTCTGTGTCTTCCTACAAGCAAGACTTCGTTTCAAGTAACGCAGTCACTTTTCAGGTCAAAGGAAGCTACATCATTCAAGAAGCTCACGCGTTTCTCGCTCTTAACTGAAAAGCATTGAATATTCGAATACCTGTGGTTTGTATCAGTTTCAGAAGCAGACTTGAACTAGATATTGTCCGTGTGTGTCGGAAACACAGTTCTTTTGTTCTGAGCACACTCACGTTTCCTGTCTTATTAGAGAATCTAGAAAGCAAGAGAATGCTTCTTGCTCTAAAGCAGAGTGTGTTTCATGGATGAGAACTGTGCTGTGTGTTTCCCTTCAGAAACGGAGTTAAATGCCAGGCTCTGTGTCTTCCTACAAGCAAGACTTCCTTTCAGGTAAACGCTGTCACTTTTTAACTCATAGGAAGCTACATCGTTCATGAAGCTCACACGTTTCTCGCTCTTTACAGAAAAGCATTGGATGTTCGAGTACCTGTGGTTTGTATCAGTTTCAGAAGCAGAGTTGAACTAGATATGGTCCGTGTGTGTACGAAACACATTTCTTTTGTTCTGAGCACACTCACGTCCCCCGCCTTATTAGAGCACCCTAGAAAGCAAGAGAATGCTTCTTGCTCTAAAGCAGAGTGTGTTTCATGGATGAGAACTGTGCTGTGTGTTTCCATTCAGAAACGGAGTTAAATGCCAGGCTCAGTGTCTTCCTACAAGCAATACTGCGTTTCAGGTAAACGCAGTCACTTTTCAGCTCAAACAAAGCTACATCGTTCACGAAGCTCACTCGTTTCTTGCTCTTAACTGAAAAGCATTGGATGTTCGAGGACCTGTGGTTTGTATCAGTTTCAGAAGCAGAGTTGAACTAGATATGGTCCGTGTGTGGAGGAAAAACAGTTCTTTTGTTCTGAGCACACTCACGTTTCCCGCCTTATTAGAGACTCTAGAAAGCAAGAGAATGCTTCTTGCTCTAAAGCAGAGTGTGTTTCATGGATGAGAACTGTGCTGTGTGTTTCCCTTCAGAAACGGAGTTAAATGCCAGGCTCTGGGTCTTCATACAAGCGAGACTTCTTTTCAGGTAAACGCAGTCACTTTTCAGCTCAAAGGAAGCTATATCATTCACAAAGCTCAAACGTTTCCCGCTCTTAATTGAAAAGCATTGGATGTTCGAGGACCTGTGGTTTGTATCAGTTTCAGAAGCAGAGTTGAACTAGATATGTTCCGTGTGTGGAGGAAACACAGTTCTTTTGTTCTGAGCACACTCACGTTTCCCGCCTTATTAGAGACTCCAGAAAGCAAGAGAATGCTTCTTGCTCTAAAGCAGAGTGTGTTTCATGGATGAGAACTGTGCTCTGTGTTTCCCTTCAGAAAGGGAGTTTAATGCCAGGCTCTGTGTCTTCCTACAAGCAAGACTTCCTTTCAGGTAAACGCTGTCACTTTTTAACTCATAGGAAGCTACATCGTTCATGAAGCTCACACGTTTCTCGCTCTTTACAGAAAAGCATTGGATGTTCGAGTACCTGTGGTTTGTATCAGTTTCAGAAGCAGAGTTGAACTAGATATGTTCCGTGTGTGTAGGAAACACAGTTCTTTTGTTCTGAGCACATTCACGTTTCCCGCCTTATTAGAGACTCTAGAAAGCAAGAGAATGCTTCTTGCTCTAAAGCAGAGTGTGTTTCTTGGTTGAGAACTGTGCTGTGTGTTTCCCTTCAGAAACGGAGTTAAATGCCAGGCTCTGTGTCTTCCTACAAGCAAGACTTCCTTTCAGGTAAACGCTGTCACTTTTTAACTCATAGGAAGCTACATCGTTCATGAAGCTCACACATTTCTCGCTCTTTACAGAAAAGCATTGGATGTTCGAGTACCTGTGGTTTGTATCAGTTTCAGAAGCAGAGTTGAACTAGATATGGTCCGTGTGTGGAGGAAACACAGTTCTTTTGTTCTGAGCACACTCACGTTTCCCGCCTTATTAGAGACTCTAGAAAGCAAGACAATGCTTTTTGCTCTAAATCAGAGTGTGTTTCATTGATGAGAACTGTGCTGTGTGTTTCCCTTCAGAAACGCAGTTAAATGCCAGGCTCTGTGTCTTCCTACAAGCAAGACTTCTTTTCAGGTAAATGCTGTCACTTTTCAGCTCAAACGAAGCTAAATCATTCACAAAGCTCACACGTTTCTCACTCTTAACTGAAAAGCATTGGATGTTCGAGGACCTGTGGTTTTTATTAGTTTCAGAAGCAGAGTTGAACTAGATATGGTCCTTGTGTGTTGGAAACACAATTTTTTGTTCTGAGCACACTCACGTTTCCAGCCTTATTAGAGACTCCAGAAAGCAAGAGAATGCTTCTTGCTCTAAAGCAGAGTGTGTTTCATGGATGAGAACTGTGCTCTGTGTTTCCCTTCAGAAACGGAGTTAAATGCCAGGCTCTGTGTCTTCCTACAAGCAAGACTTCCTTTCAGGTAAACGCAGTCACTTTTCAGCTCAAAGGAAGCTACATCGTTCACGAAGCTCACTCGTTTCTTGCTCTTAATTGAAAAGCATTGGATGTTCGAGGACCTGTGGTTTGTATCAGTTTCAGAAGCAGAGTTGAACTAGATATGGTCCGTGTGGGGAGGAAAAACAGTTCTTTTGTTCTGAGCACACTCACGTTTCCCGCCTTATTAGAGACTCTAGAAAGCAAGAGAATGCTTCTTGCTCTAAAGCAGAGTGTGTTTCATGGATGAGAACTGTGCTGTGTGTTTCCCTTCAGAAACGGAGTTAAATGCCAGGATCTGGGTCTTCATACAAGCGAGACTTCTTTTCAGGTAAACGCAGTCACTTTTCAGCTCAAAGGAAGCTATATCATTCACAAAGCTCAAATGTTTCCCGCTCTTAATTGAAAAGCATTGGATGTTCGAGGACCTGTGGTTTGTATCAGTTTCAGAAGCAGAGTTGAACTAGATATTTTCCTTGTGTGTAGGAAACACAGTTCTTTTGTTCTGAGCACACTCACGTTTCCCGCCTTATTAGAGACTCCAGAAATCAAGAGAATGCTTCTTGCTCTAAAGCAGAGTGTGTTTCATGGATGAGAACTGTGCTCTGTGTTTCCCTTCAGAAAGGGAGTTTAATGCCAGGCTCTGTGTCTTCCTACAAGCAAGACTTCGTTTCACGTAACGCAGTCACTTTTCAGGTCAAAGGAAGCTACATCATTCAAGAAGCTCACGCGTTTCTCGCTCTTAACTGAAAAGCATTGAATATTCGAATACCTGTGGTTTGTATCAGTTTCAGAAGCAGAGTTGAACTAGATATGGTCCGTGTGTGTCGGAAACCCAGTTCTTTTGTTCTGAGCACACTCACGTTTCCTGTCTTATTAGAGAATCTAGAAAGCAAGAGAATGCTTCTTGCTCTAAAGCAGAGTGTGTTTCATGGATGAGAACTGTGCTGTGTGTTTCCCTTCAGAAACGGAGTTAAATGCCAGGCTCTGTGTCTTCCTACAAGCAAGACTTCCTTTCAGGTAAACGCTGTCACTTTTTAACTCATAGGAAGCTACATCGTTCATGAAGCTCACACGTTTCTCGCTCTTTACAGAAAAGCATTGGATGTTCGAGTACCTGTGGTTTGTATCAGTTTCAGAAGCAGAGTTGAACTAGATATGGTCCGTGTGTGTACGAAACACTGTTCTTTTGTTCTGAGCACACTCACGTCTCCCGCCTTATTAGAGACCCTAGAAAGCAAGAGAATGCTTCTTGCTCTAAAGCAGAGTGTGTTTCATGGATGAGAACTGTGCTGTGTGTTTCCCTTCAGAAACGGAGTTAAATGCCAGGCTCAGTGTCTTCCTACAAGCAATACTGCGTTTCAGGTAAACGCAGTCACTTTTCAGCTCAAAGGAAGCTACATCGTTCACGAAGCTCACTCGTTTCTTGCTCTTAACTGAAAAGCATTGGATGTTCGAGGACCTGTGGTTTGTATCAGTTTCAGAAGCAGAGTTGAACTAGATATGGTCCGTGTGTGGAGGAAAAACAGTTCTTTTGTTCTGAGCACACTCACGTTTCCCGCCTTATTAGAGACTCCAGAAAGCAAGAGAATGCTTCTTGCTCTAAAGCAGAGTGTGTTTCATGGAAGAGAACTGTGCTGTGTGTTTCCCTTCAGTAACGGAGTTAAATGCCAGGCTCTGGGTCTTCCTACAAGCGAGACTTCTTTTCAGGTAAACGCAGTCACTTTTCAGCTCAAAGGAAGCTATATCATTCACAAAGCTCAAACGTTTCCCGCTCTTAATTGAAAAGCATTGGATGTTCGAGGACCTGTGGTTTGTATCAGTTTCAGAAGCAGAGTTGAACTAGATATGTTCCGTGTGTGTAGGAAACACAGTTCTTTTGTTCTGAGCACACTCACGTTTCCCACCTTATTAGAGACTCCAGAAAGCAAGAGAATGCTTCTTGCTCTAAAGCAGAGTGTGTTTCATGGATGAGAACTGTGCTGTGTGTTTCCCTTCAGAAAGGGAGTTTAATGCCAGGCTCTGTGTCTTCCTACAAGCAAGACTTCGTTTCAAGTAACGCAGTCACTTTTCAGGTCAAAGGAAGCTACATCATTCAAGAAGCTCACGCGTTTCTCGCTCTTAACTGAAAAGCATTGAATATTCGAATACCTGTGGTTTGTATCAGTTTCAGAAGCAGACTTGAACTAGATATTGTCCGTGTGTGTCGGAAACACAGTTCTTTTGTTCTGAGCACACTCACGTTTCCTGTCTTATTAGAGAATCTAGAAAGCAAGAGAATGCTTCTTGCTCTAAAGCAGAGTGTGTTTCATGGATGAGAACTGTGCTGTGTGTTTCCCTTCAGAAACGGAGTTAAATGCCAGGCTCTGTGTCTTCCTACAAGCAAGACTTCCTTTCAGGTAAACGCTGTCACTTTTTAACTCATAGGAAGCTACATCGTTCATGAAGCTCACACGTTTCTCGCTCTTTACAGAAAAGCATTGGATGTTCGAGTACCTGTGGTTTGTATCAGTTTCAGAAGCAGAGTTGAACTAGATATGGTCCGTGTGTGTACGAAACACATTTCTTTTGTTCTGAGCACACTCACGTCCCCCGCCTTATTAGAGCACCCTAGAAAGCAAGAGAATGCTTCTTGCTCTAAAGCAGAGTGTGTTTCATGGATGAGAACTGTGCTGTGTGTTTCCATTCAGAAACGGAGTTAAATGCCAGGCTCAGTGTCTTCCTACAAGCAATACTGCGTTTCAGGTAAACGCAGTCACTTTTCAGCTCAAACAAAGCTACATCGTTCACGAAGCTCACTCGTTTCTTGCTCTTAACTGAAAAGCATTGGATGTTCGAGGACCTGTGGTTTGTATCAGTTTCAGAAGCAGAGTTGAACTAGATATGGTCCGTGTGTGGAGGAAAAACAGTTCTTTTGTTCTGAGCACACTCACGTTTCCCGCCTTATTAGAGACTCTAGAAAGCAAGAGAATGCTTCTTGCTCTAAAGCAGAGTGTGTTTCATGGATGAGAACTGTGCTGTGTGTTTCCCTTCAGAAACGGAGTTAAATGCCAGGCTCTGGGTCTTCATACAAGCGAGACTTCTTTTCTGGTAAACGCAGTCACTTTTCAGCTCAAAGGAAGCTATATCATTCACAAAGCTCAAACGTTTCCCGCTCTTAATTGAAAAGCATTGGATGTTCGAGGACCTGTGGTTTGTATCAGTTTCAGAAGCAGAGTTGAACTAGATATGTTCCGTGTGTGGAGGAAACACAGTTCTTTTGTTCTGAGCACACGTTTCCCGCCTTATTAGAGACTCCAGAAAGCAAGAGAATGCTTCTTGCTCTAAAGCAGAGTGTGTTTCATGGATGAGAACTGTGCTCTGTGTTTCCCTTCAGAAAGGGAGTTTAATGCCAGGCTCTGTGTCTTCCTACAAGCAAGACTTCCTTTCAGGTAAACGCTGTCACTTTTTAACTCATAGGAAGCTACATCGTTCATGAAGCTCACACGTTTCTCGCTCTTTACAGAAAAGCATTGGATGTTCGAGTACCTGTGGTTTGTATCAGTTTCAGAAGCAGAGTTGAACTAGATATGTTCCGTGTGTGTAGGAAACACAGTTCTTTTGTTCTGAGCACATTCACGTTTCCCGCCTTATTAGAGACTCTAGAAAGCAAGAGAATGCTTCTTGCTCTAAAGCAGAGTGTGTTTCTTGGTTGAGAACTGTGCTGTGTGTTTCCCTTCAGAAACGGAGTTAAATGCCAGGCTCTGTGTCTTCCTACAAGCAAGACTTCCTTTCAGGTAAACGCTGTCACTTTTTAACTCATAGGAAGCTACATCGTTCATGAAGCTCACACATTTCTCGCTCTTTACAGAAAAGCATTGGATGTTCGAGTACCTGTGGTTTGTATCAGTTTCAGAAGCAGAGTTGAACTAGATATGGTCCGTGTGTGGAGGAAACACAGTTCTTTTGTTCTGAGCACACTCACGTTTCCCGCCTTATTAGAGACTCTAGAAAGCAAGACAATGCTTTTTGCTCTAAATCAGAGTGTGTTTCATTGATGAGAACTGTGCTGTGTGTTTCCCTTCAGAAACGCAGTTAAATGCCAGGCTCTGTGTCTTCCTACAAGCAAGACTTCTTTTCAGGTAAATGCTGTCACTTTTCAGCTCAAACGAAGCTAAATCATTCACAAAGCTCACACGTTTCTCACTCTTAACTGAAAAGCATTGGATGTTCGAGGACCTGTGGTTTGTATTAGTTTCAGAAGCAGAGTTGAACTAGATATTTTCCTTGTGTGTAGGAAACACAGTTCTTTTGTTCTGAGCACACTCACGTTTCCCGCCTTATTAGAGACTCCAGAAAGCAAGAGAATGCTTCTTGCTCTAAAGCAGAGTGTGTTTCATGGATGAGAACTGTGCTCTGTGTTTCCCTTCAGAAAGGGAGTTTAATGCCAGGCTCTGTGTCTTCCTACAAGCAAGACTTCGTTTCACGTAACGCAGTCACTTTTCAGGTCAAAGGAAGCTACATCATTCAAGAAGCTCACGCGTTTATCGCTCTTAACTGAAAAGCATTGAATATTCGAATACCTGTGGTTTGTATCAGTTTCAGAAGCAGAGTTGAACTAGATATGGTCCGTGTGTGTCGGAAACACAGTTCTTTTGTTCCGAGCACACTCACGTTTCCTGTCTTATTAGAGAATCTAGAAAGCAAGAGAATGCTTCTTGGTCTAAAGCAGAGTGTGTTTCATGGATGAGAACTGTGCTGTGTGTTTCCCTTCAGAAACGGTGTTAAATGCCAGGCTTTGTGTCTTCCTACAAGCAAGACTTCGTTTCATGTAAACCCTGTCACTTTTCAGCTCAAAGGAAGCTACATCATTCATGAAGCTCACACGTTTGTCGTTCTTAACGGAAAAGCATTGGATGTTCGAGTACCTGTGGTTTGTATCAGTTTCAGAAGCAGAGTTGAACTAGATATGGTCCTTGTGTGGAGGAAAAACAGTTCTTTTGTTCTGAGCACACTCACGTTTCCCGCCTTATTAGAGACTCCAGAATGCAAGAGAATGCTTCTTGCTCTAAAGCAGAGTGTGTTTCATGGATGAGAACTGTGCTGTGTGTTTCCCTTCAGAAACGGAGTTAAATGCCAGGCTCTGTGTCTTCCTACAAGCAAGACTTCGTTTCAGGTAAACGCTGTCACTTTTCAGCTCACAGAAAGCTACATCGTTCATGAAGCTCACACGTTTCTCGCTCTTAACGGAAAAGCATTGGATGTTCGAGGACCTGTGGTTTGTATCAGTTTCAGAAGCAGTGTTGAACTAGATATGGTCCGTGTGTGTACGAAACACAGTTCTTTTGTTCTAAGCACACTCACGTCTCCTGCCTTATCAGAGACCCTAGAAAGCAAGAGAATGCTTCTTGCTCTAAAACAGAGTGTGTTTCATGGATGAGAACTGTGCTGTGTGTTTCCCTTCAGAAACGGAGTTAAATGCCAGGCTTTGTGTCTTCCTACAAGCAATATTGCGTTTCAGGTAAACGCAGTCACTTTTCAGGTCAAAGGAAGCTACATCATTCAAGAAGCTCACACGTTTCTCGCTCTTAACTGAAAAGCATTGAATGTTCGAGGACCTATGGTTTGTATCAGTTTCAGAAGCAGAGTTGAACTAGATATGGTCTTTGTGTGTCGGAAAAACAGTTCGTTTGTTCTGAGCACACTCATGTTTCCCGCCTTATTAGAGACTCCAGAAAGCAAGAGAATGATTCTTGCTCTAAAGCAGAGTGTGTTTCATGGATGAGAACTGTGCTGTGTGTTTCCCTTCAGAAACGGAGTTAAATGCCAGGCTCAGTGTCTTCCTACAAGCGAGACTTCTTTTCAGGTAAACGCAATCAATTTTCAGCTCAAAGGAAGCTACATCGTTCACGAAGCTCACACGTTTCTTCCTCCCAACTGAAAGGCATTGGATGTTCGAGGACCTGTGTTTTGTATCAGTTTTAATAGCAGAGTTGAACTAGATATGGTCCGTGTGTGTAGGAAACACAGTTCTTTTGTTCTGAGCACACCAATGTTTCCCACCTTATTAGAGACTCTAGAAAGAAAGACAATGCTTCTTGCTCTAAAGCAGAGTGTGTTTCATGGTTGAGAACTGTGCTGTGTGTTTCCCTTCAGAAACGGAGTTAAATGCCAGGCTCTGTGTCTTCCTACAAGCAAGACTGCGTTTCAGGTAAACGCAGTCACTTTTCAGCTCAAAGGAAGCTACATCATTCACGAAGCTCACACGTTTCTCGCTCTTAACGGAAAAGCATTGGATGTTCGAGGACCTGTAGTTTGTATCAGTTTCAGAAGCAGAGTTGAACTAGATATGGTCCGTGTGTTGAGGTAACACAGTTCTTTTGTTCTGAGCACACTCACGTTTCCCGCATTATTAGAGATTCTAGAAAGCAAGAGAATGCTTTTTGCTCTAAAGCAGAGTGTGTTTCATGGATGAGAACTGTGCTGTGTGTTTCCCTTCAGAAATGCAGTTAAATGCCAGGCTCTGTGTCTTCCTACAAGCAAGACTTCGTTTCAGGTAAATGCTGTCACTTTTCAGCTCAAACGAAGCTAAATCATTCACAAAGCTCACACGTTTCTCACTCTTAACTGAAAAGCATTGGATGTTCGAGGACCTGTGGTTTGTATCAGTTTCAGAAGCAGAGTTGAACTAGATATGGTCCGTGTGTGTTGGAAACACAATTTTTTGTTCTGAGCACACTCACGTTTCCCGCCTTATTAGAGACTCCAGAAAGCAAGAGAATGCTTCTTGCTCTAAAGCAGAGTGTGTTTCATGGATGAGAACTGTGCTCTGTGTTTCCATTCAGAAAGGGAGTTTAATGCCAGGCTCTGTGTCTTTCTACAAGCAAGACTTCCTTTCACGTAAATGCAGAAACTTTTAAGGTCAAAGGAAGCTACATCATTCAAGAAGCTCACACGTTTCTTGCTCGTAACTGAAAAGCATTGAATGTACGAATACCTGAGGTTTGTATCAGTTTCAGAAGCAGAGTTGAACTAGATATGGTCCGTGTGTGTCGGAAACACAGATCTTTTGTTCTGAGCACAGTCACGTTTCCTGTCTTATTAGAGAATCTAGAAAGCAAGAGAATGCTTCTTGCTCTAAAGCAGAGTGTGTTTCATGGATGAGAACTGTGCTGTGTGTTTCCCTTCAGAAACGGAGTTAAATGCCAGGCTCTGTGTCTTCCTACAAGCAATACTGCGTTTCAGGTAAACGCAGTCACTTTTCAGCTCAAAGGAAGCTACATCGTTCACGAAGCTCACTCGTTTCTTGCTCTTAACTGAAAAGCATTGGATGTTCGAGGACCTGTGGTTTGTATCAGTTTCAGAAGCAGAGTTGAACTAGATATGGTCCGTGTGTGTCGGAAACACAGTTCTTTTGTTCTGAGCACACTCACGTTTCCTGTCTTATTAGAGAATCTAGAAAGCAAGAGAATGCTTCTTGCTCTAAAGCAGAGTGTGTTTCATGTATGAGAACTGTGCTGTGTGTTTCCCTTCAGAAACGGAGTTAAATGCCAGGCTCTGTGTCTTCCTACAAGCAAGACTTCCTTTCAGGTAAACGCTGTCACTTTTTAACTCATAGGAAGCTACATCGTTCATGAAGCTCACACGTTTCTCGCTCTTTACAGAAAAGCATTGGATGTTCGAGTACCTGTGGTTTGTATCAGTTTCAGAAGCAGAGTTGAACTAGATATGGTCCGTGTGTGTACGAAACACAGTTCTTTTGTTCTGAGCACACTCACGTCTCCCGCCTTATTAGAGACCCTAGAAAGCAAGAGAATGCTTCTTGCTCTAAAGCAGAGTGTGTTTCATGGATGAGAACTGTGCTGTGTGTTTCCCTTCAGAAACGGAGTTAAATGCCAGGCTCAGTGTCTTCCTACAAGCAATACTGCGTTTCAGGTAAACGCAGTCACTTTTCAGCTCAAACAAAGCTACATCGTTCACGAAGCTCACTCGTTTCTTGCTCTTAACTGAAAAGCATTGGATGTTCGAGGACCTGTGGTTTGTATCAGTTTCAGAAGCAGAGTTGAACTAGATATGGTCCGTGTGTGATGGGAAACACAGTTCATTTGTTCTGAGCACACTCACGTTTCCCGCCTTATTAGAGACTCTAGAAAGCAAGAGAATGCTTCTTGCTCTAAAGCAGAGTGTGTTTCATGGATGAGAACTGTGCTGTGTGTTTCCCTTCAGAAACGGAGTTAAATGCCAGGCTCTGGGTCTTCATACAAGCGAGACTTCTTTTCAGGTAAACGCAGTCACTTTTCAGCTCAAAGGAAGCTATATCATTCACAAAGCTCAAACGTTTCCCGCTCTTAATTGAAAAGCATTGGATGTTCGAGGACCTGTGGTTTGTATCAGTTTCAGAAGCAGAGTTGAACTAGATATGGTCCGTGTGTGGAGGAAAAACAGTTCTTTTGTTCTGAGCACACTCACGTTTCCCGCCTTATTAGAGACTCTAGAAAGCAAGAGAATGCTTCTTGCTCTAAAGCAGAGTGTGTTTCATGGATGAGAACTGTGCTGTGTGTTTCCCTTCAGAAACGGAGTTAAATGCCAGGCTCTGGGTCTTCATACAAGCGAGACTTCTTTTCAGGTAAACGCAGTCACTTTTCAGGTCAAAGGAATCTACATCATTCAAGAAGCTCACATGTTTCTTGCTCTTAACTGAAAAGCATTGAATGTTCGAATACCTGTGGTTTGTATCAGTTTAAGAAGCAGAGTTGAACTAGATATGGTCCGTGTGTGATGGGAAACACAGTTCATTTGTTCTGAGCACACTCACATTTCCTGTCTTATTAGAGAATCTAGAAAGCAAGAGAATGCTTCTTGCTCTAAAGCAGAGTGTGTCTCATGGATGAGAACTGTGCTGTGTGTTTCCCTTCAGAAACGGAGTTAAATGCCAAGCTCTGTGTCTTCCTACTAGCAACACTTGGTTTCAGGTCAACGCTGTCACTTTTAAGCTCACAGGAAGCTACATCGTTCATGAAGCTCACACGTTTCTCAATCTTAACGGAAAAGCATTGGATGTTCGAGTACCTGTGGTTTGTATCAGTTTCAGAAGCAGAGTTGAACTAGATATGTTCGGTGTGTGTAGGAAACCCAGTTCTTTTGTTCTGAGCACACTCACGTTTCCTGCCTTATTAGAGACTCTAGAAAGCAAGAGAATGCTTCTTGCTCTAAATCAGAGTGTGTTTCATGGATGAGAACTGTGCTGTGTGTTTCCCTTCAGAAAGGGAGTTAATGCCAGGCTCTGTGTCTTCCTACAAGCAAGACTTCGTTTCACCTAAACGCAGTCACTTTTCAGGTCAAAGGAAGCTATATCATTCAAGAAGCTCACAAGTTTGTTGCTCTTAACTGAAAAGCATTGAATGTTCGAATACCTGTGGTTTGTAACAGTTTCAGAAGCAGAGTTGAACTAGATATGGTCCGTGTGTGTGCGAAACACAGTTCTTTTGTTCTGAGCACACTCACGTTTCCCGCCTTATTAGAGACTCCAGAAAGCAAGAGAATGCTTCTTGCTCTAAAGCAGAGTGTGTTTCATGGATGAGAACTGTGCTCTGTGTTTCCCTTCAGAAACGGAGTTAAATGCCAGGCTCCGTGTCTTCCTACAAGCAAGACTTCCTTTCAGGTAAACGCAGTCACTTTTCAGCTCAAAGGAAGCTACATCGTTCACGAAGCTCACTCGTTTCTTGCTCTTAACTGAAAAGCATTGGATGTTCGAGGACCTGTGGTTTGTATCAGTTTCAGAAGCAGAGTTGAACTAGATATGGTCCGTGTGGGGAGGAAAAACAGTTCTTTTGTTCTGAGCACACTCACGTTTCCCGCCTTATTACAGACTCTAGAAAGCAAGAGAATGCTTCTTGCTCTAAAGCAGAGTGTGTTTCATGGATGAGAACTGTGCTGTGTGTTTCCCTTCAGAAACAGAGTTAAATGCCAGGCTTTGTGTCTTCCTAAAAGCAAGACTTCGTTTCATGTAAACCCTGTCACTTTTCAGCTCACAGGAAGCTACATCATTCATGAAGCTCACACGTTTGTCGCTCTTAACGGAAAAGCATTGGATGTTCGAGTACCTGTGGTTTGTATCAGTTTCAGAAGCAGAGTTGAACTAGATATGGTCCGTGTGTGGAGGAAAAACAGTTCTTTTGTTCTGAGCACACTCACGTTTCCCGCCTTATTAGAGACTCCAGAATGCAAGAGAATGCTTCTTGCTCTAAAGCAGAGTGTGTTTCATGTATGAGAACTGTGCTGTGTGTTTCCCTTCAGAAACGGAGTTAAATGCCAGGCTCTGTGTCTTCCTACAAGCAAGACTTCGTTTCAGGTAAACGCTGTCACTTTTCAGCTCACAGAAAGCTACATCGTTCATGAAGCTCACACGTTTCTCGCTCTTAACGGAAAAGCATTGGATGTTCGAGGACCTGTGGTTTGTATCAGTTTCAGAAGCAGTGTTGAACTAGATATGGTCCGTGTGTGTACGAAACACAGTTCTTTTGTTCTGAGCACACTCACGTCTCCTGCCTTATCAGAGACCCTAGAAAGCAAGAGAATGCTTCTTGCTCTAAAACAGAGTGTGTTTCATGGATGAGAACTGTGCTGTGTGTTTCCCTTCAGAAACGGAGTTAAATGCCAGGCTCTGTGTCTTCCTACAAGCAATATTGCGTTTCAGGTAAACGCAGTCACTTTTCAGGTCAAAGGAAGCTACATCATTCAAGAAGCTCACACGTTTCTCGCTCTTAACTGAAAAGCATTGAATGTTCGAGGACCTATGGTTTGTATCAGTTTCAGAAGCAGAGTTGAACTAGATATGGTCTTTGTGTGTCGGAAAAACAGTTCTTTTGTTCTGAGCACACTCATGTTTCCCGCCTTATTAGAGACTCCAGAAAGCAAGAGAATGATTCTTGCTCTAAAGCAGAGTGTGTTTCATGGATGAGAACTGTGCTGTGTGTTTCCCTTCAGAAAGGGAGTTTAATGCTAGGCTCTGTGTCTTCCTACAAGCAAGACTTCGTTTCACGTAAACGCAGTCACTTTTCAGGTCAAAGGCAGCTACATCATTCAAGAAGCTCACATGTTTCTTGCTCTTAACTGAAAAGCATTGAATGTTCGAATACCTGTGGTTTGTATCAGTTTCAGAAGCAGAGTTGAACTAGATATGGTCCGTGTGTGATGGGAAACACAGTTCATTTGTTCTGAGCACACTCACATTTCCTGTCTTATTAGAGAATCTAGAAAGCAAGAGAATGCTTCTTGCTCTAAAGCAGAGTGTGTTTCATGGATGAGAACTGTGCTGTGTGTTTCCCTTCAGAAACGGAGTTAAATGCCAAGCTCTGTGTCTTCCTACTAGCAACACTTGGTTTCAGGAAAACACTGTCACTTTTCAGCTCACAGGAAGCTACATCGTTCATGAAGCTCACACGTTTCTCAATCTTAACGGAAAAGCATTGGATGTTCGAGTACCTGTGGTTTGTATCAGTTTCAGAAGCAGAGTTGAACTACATATGTTCGGTGTGTGTAGGAAACCCAGTTCTTTTGTTCTGAGCACACTCACGTTTCCTGCCTTATTAGAGACTCTAGAAAGCAAGAGAATGCTTCTTGCTCTAAATAAGAGTGTGTTTCATGGATGAGAACCGTGCTGTGTGTTTCCCTTCAGAAAGGGAGTTAATGCCAGGCTCTTTGTCTTCCTACAAGCAAGACTTCCTTTCAGGTAAACGCTGTCACTTTTTAACTCATAGGAAGCTACATCGTTCATGAAGCTCACACGTTTCTCGCTCTTTACAGAAAAGCATTGGATGTTCGAGTACCTGTGGTTTGTATCAGTTTCAGAAGCAGAGTTGAACTAGATATGGTCCATGTGTGTACGAAACACATTTCTTTTGTTCTGAGCACACTCACGTCCCCCGCCTTATTAGAGACCCTAGAAAGCAAGAGAATGCTTCTTGCTCTAAAGCAGAGTGTGTTTCATGGATGAGAACTGTGCTGTGTGTTTCCCTTCAGAAACGGAGTTAAATGCCAGGCTCAGTGTCTTCCTACAAGCAATACTGCGTTTCAGGTAAACGCAGTCACTTTTCAGCTCAAACAAAGCTACATCGTTCACGAAGCTCACTCGTTTCTTGCTCTTAACTGAAAAGCATTGGATGTTCGAGGACCTGTGGTTTGTATCAGTTTCAGAAGCAGAGTTGAACTAGATATGGTCCGTGTGTGGAGGAAAAACAGTTCTTTTGTTCTGAGCACACTCACGTTTCCCGCCTTATTAGAGACTCTAGAAAGCAAGAGAATGCTTCTTGCTCTAAAGCAGAGTGTGTTTCATGGATGAGAACTGTGCTGTGTGTTTCCCTTCAGAAACGGAGTTAAATGCCAGGCTCTGGGTCTTCATACAAGCGAGACTTCTTTTCAGGTAAACGCAGTCACTTTTCAGGTCAAAGGAAGCTACATCATTCAAGAAGCTCACATGTTTCTTGCTCTTAACTGAAAAGCATTGAATGTTCGAATACCTGTGGTTTGTATCAGTTTAAGAAGCAGAGTTGAACTAGATATGGTCCGTGTGTGATGGGAAACACAGTTCATTTGTTCTGAGCACACTCACATTTCCTGTCTTATTAGAGAATCTAGAAAGCAAGAGAATGCTTCTTGCTCTAAAGCAGAGTGTGTTTCATGGATGAGAACTGTGCTGTGTGTTTCCCTTCAGAAACGGAGTTAAATGCCAAGCTCTGTGTCTTCCTACTAGCAACACTTGGTTTCAGGTAAACGCTGTCACTTTAAGCTCACAGGAAGCTACATCGTTCATGAAGCTCACACGTTTCTCAATCTTAACGGAAAAGCATTGGATGTTCGAGTACCTGTGGTTTGTATCAGTTTCAGAAGCAGAGTTGAACTAGATATGTTCGGTGTGTGTAGGAAACCCAGTTCTTTTGTTCTGAGCACACTCACGTTTCCTGCCTTATTAGAGACTCTAGAAAGCAAGAGAATGCTTCTTGCTCTAAATCAGAGTGTGTTTCATGGATGAGAACTGTGCTGTGTGTTTCCCTTCAGAAAGGGAGTTAATGCCAGGCTCTGTGTCTTCCTACAAGCAAGACTTCGTTTCACCTAAACGCAGTCACGTTTCAGGTCAAAGGAAGCTATATCATTCAAGAAGCTCACAAGTTTGTTGCTCTTAACTGAAAAGCATTGAATGTTCGAATACCTGTGGTTTGTATCAGTTTCAGAATCAGAGTTGAACTAGATATGGTCCGTGTGTGTGCGAAACACAGTTCTTTTGTTCTGAGAACACTCACGTTTCCCGCCTTATTAGAGACTCCAGAAAGCAAGAGAATGCTTCTTGCTCTAAAGCAGAGTGTGTTTCATGGATGAGAACTGTGCTCTGTGTTTCCCTTCAGAAACGGAGTTAAATGCCAGGCTCCGTGTCTTCCTACAAGCAAGACTTCCTTTCAGGTAAACGCAGTCACTTTTCAGCTCAAAGGAAGCTACATCGTTCACGAAGCTCACTCGTTTCTTGCTCTTAACTGAAAAGCATTGGATGTTCGAGGACCTGTGGTTTGTATCAGTTTCAGAAGCAGAGTTGAACTAGATATGGTCCGTGTGGGCAGGAAAAACAGTTCTTTTGTTCTGAGCACACTCACGTTTCCCGCCTTATACAGACTCTAGAAAGCAAGAGAATGCTTCTTGCTCTAAAGCAGAGTGTGTTTCATGGATGAGAACTGTGCTGTGTGTTTCCCTTCAGAAACGGAGTTAAATGCCAGGCTTTGTGTCTTCCTACAAGCAAGACTTCGTTTCATGTAAACCCTGTCACTTTTCAGCTCACAGGAAGCTACATCATTCATGAAGCTCACACGTTTGTCGCTCTTAACGGAAAAGCATTGGATGTTCGAGTACCTGTGGTTTGTATCAGTTTCAGAAGCAGAGTTGAACTAGATATGGTCCGTGTGTGGAGGAAAAACAGTTCTTTTGTTCTGAGCACACTCACGTTTCCCGCCTTATTAGAGACTCCAGAATGCAAGAGAATGCTTCTTGCTCTAAAGCAGAGTGTGTTTCATGGATGAGAACCGTGCTGTGTGTTTCCCTTCAGAAAGGGAGTTAATGCCAGGCTCTGTGTCTTCCTACAAGCAAGACTTCCTTTCAGGTAAACGCTGTCACTTTTTAACTCATAGGAAGCTACATCGTTCATGAAGCTCACACGTTTCTCGCTCTTTACAGAAAAGCATTGGATGTTCGAGTACCTGTGGTTTGTATCAGTTTCACAAGCAGAGTTGAACTAGATATGGTCCATGTGTGTACGAAACACATTTCTTTTGTTCTGAGCACACTCACGTCCCCCGCCTTATTAGAGACCCTAGAAAGCAAGAGAATGCTTCTTGCTCTAAAGCAGAGTGTGTTTCATGGATGAGAACTGTGCTGTGTGTTTCCCTTCAGAAACGGAGTTAAATGCCAGGCTCAGTGTCTTCCTACAAGCAATACTGCGTTTCAGGTAAACGCAGTCACTTTTCAGCTCAAACAAAGCTACATCGTTCACGAAGCTCACTCGTTTCTTGCTCTTAACTGAAAAGCATTGGATGTTCGAGGACCTGTGGTTTGTATCAGTTTCAGAAGCAGAGTTGAACTAGATATGGTCCGTGTGTGGAGGAAAAACAGTTCTTTTGTTCTGAGCACACTCACGTTTCCCGCCTTATTAGAGACTCTAGAAAGCAAGAGAATGCTTCTTGCTCTAAAGCAGAGTGTGTTTCATGGATGAGAACTGTGCTGTGTGTTTCCCTTCAGAAACGGAGTTAAATGCCAGGCTCTGGGTCTTCATACAAGCGAGACTTCTTTTCAGGTAAACGCAGTCACTTTTCAGCTCAAAGGAAGCTATATCATTCACAAAGCTCAAACGTTTCCCGCTCTTAATTGAAAAGCATTGGATGTTCGAGGACCTGTGGTTTGTATCAGTTTCAGAAGCAGAGTTGAACTAGATATGGTCCGTGTGTGGAGGAAACACAGTTCTTTTGTTCTGAGCACACTCACGTCTCCCGCCTTATTAGAGACTCCAGAAAGCAAGAGAATGCTTCTTGCTCTAAAGCAGAGTGTGTTTCATGGATGAGAACTGTGCTCTGTGTTTCCCTTGAGAAAGGGAGTTTAATGCCAGGCTCTGTGTCTTCCTACAAGCAAGACTTCGTTTCACGTAACGCAGACACTTTTCAGGTCAAAGGAAGCTACATCATTCAAGAAGCTCTCACGTTTCTCGCTCTTAACTGAAAAGCATTGAATGTTCGAATACCTGTGGTTTGTATCAGTTTCAGAAGCAGAGTTGAACTAGATATGTTCCGTGTGTGTAGGAAACACAGTTCTTTTGTTCTGAACACATTCACGTTTCCCGCCTTATTAGAGACTCTAGAAAGCAAGAGAATGCTTGTTGCTCTAAAGCAGATTGTGTTTCTTGGTTGAGAACTGTGCTGTGTGTTTCCCTTCAGAAACGGAGTTAAATGCCAGGCTCTGTGTCTTCCTACAAGCAAGACTTCCTTTCAGGTAAACGCTGTCACTTTTTAACTCATAGGAAGCTACATCGTTCATGAAGCTCACACATTTCTCGCTCTTTACAGAAAAGCATTGGATGTTCGAGTACCTGTGGTTTGTATCAGTTTCAGAAGCAGAGTTGAACTAGATATGGTCCGTGTGTGGAGGAAAAACAGTTCTTTTGTTCTGAGCACACTCATGTCTCCCGCCTTATTAGAGACCCTAGAAAGCAAGAGAATGCTTCTTGCTCTAAAGCAGAGTGTGTTTCATGGATGAGAACTGTGCTGTGTCTTTCCCTTCAGAAAGGGAGTTTAAAGCCAGGCTCTGTGTCTTCTTACAAGCAAGACTTCGTTTCACGTAAACGCAGTCACTTTTCAGGTCAAAGGAAGCTACATCATTCAAGAAGCTCACACGTTTCTCGCTCTTAACTGAAAAGCATCGAATGTTCGAATACCTGTGGTTTGTATCAGTTTCAGAAGCAGAGTTAAACTAGATATGGTCCGTGTGTGTAGGAAACACAGTTCTTTTGTTCTGAGCACACTCACGTTTCCCGCCTTATTAGAGACTCCAGAAAGCAAGAGAATGCTTCTTGCTCTAAAGCAGAGTTTGGTTCATGGATGAGAACTGTGCTGTGTGTTTCCCTTCAGAAAGGGAGTTTAATGCTAGGCTCTGTGTCTTCCTACAAGCAAGACTTCGTTTCACGTAAACGCAGTCACTTTTCAGGTCAAAGGAAGCTACATCATTCAAGAAGCTCACATGTTTCTTGCTCTTAACTGAAAAGCATTGAATGTTCGAATACCTGTGGTTTGTATCAGTTTCAGAAGCAGAGTTGAACTAGATATGGTCCGTGTGTGATGGGAAACACAGTTCATTTGTTCTGAGCACACTCACATTTCCTGTCTTATTAGAGAATCTAGAAAGCAAGAGAATGCTTCTTGCTCTAAAGCAGAGTGTGTTTCATGGATGAGAACTGTGCTGTGTGTTTCCCTTCAGAAACGGAGTTAAATGCCAGGCTCTGTGTCTTCCTACAAGCAAGACTTCGTTTCAGGTAAACGCTGTCACTTTTCAGCTCACAGGAAGCTACATCGTTCACGAAGCTCACACGTTTCTCGCTCTTAGCGGAAAAGCATTGGATATTCGAGTACCTGTGGTTTGTATCAGTTTCAGAAGCAGAGTTGAACTAGATATGGTCCGTGTTTGGAGGAAAAACAGTTCTTTTCTTCTGAGCACACTCACGTTTCCTGCCTTATTAGAGACTCCAGAATGCATGAGAATGCTTCTTGCTCTAAAGCAGAGTGTGTTTCATGGATGAGAACTGTGCTGTGTGTTTCCCTTCAGAAACGGAGTTAAATGCCAGGCTCTGTGTCTTCCTACAATCAAGACTTCGTTTCAGGTAAACGCTGTCACTTTTCAGCTCACAGAAAGATACATCGTTCATGAAGCTCACACGTTTCTCGATCTTAACAGAAAAGCATTGGATGTTCGAGGACCTGTGGTTTGTATCAGTTTCAGAAGCAGAGTTGAACTAGATATGGTCCGTGTGTGTACGAAACACAGTTCTTTTGTTCTGAGCACACTCACGACTCCTGCCTTATCAGAGACCCTAGATAGCAAGAGAATGCTTCTTGCTCTAAAACAGAGTGTGTTTCATGGATGAGAACTGTGCTGTGTGTTTCCCTTCAGAAACGGAGTTAAATGCCAGGCTCTGTGTCTTCCTACAAGCAATATTGCGTTTCAGGTAAACGCAGTCACTTTTCAGCTCAAAGGAAGCTACATCGTTCACGAAGCTCACTCTTTTCTTGCTCTTAACTGAAAAGCATTGGATGTTCGAGGACCTGTGTGTGGTTTGTATCAGTTTCAGAAGCAGAGTTGAACTAGATATGGTCCGTGTGTGGAGGAAACACAGTTCTTTTGTTCTGAGCACACTCACGTTTCCCGCCTTATTAGAGATTCTAGAAAGCAAGAGAATGCTTTTTGCTCTAAATCAGAGTGTGTTCATTGATGAGAACTGTGCTGTGTGTTTCCCTTCAGAAACGCAGTTAAATGCCAGGCTCTGTGTCTTCCTACAAGCAAGACTTCTTTTCAGGTAAATGCTGTCACTTTTCAGCTCAAACGAAGCTAAATCATTCACAAAGCTCACACGTTTCTCACTCTTAACTGAAAAGCATTGGATGTTCGAGGACCTGTGGTTTGTATTAGTTTCAGAAGCAGAGTTGAACTAGATATGGTCCTTGTGTGTTGGAAACACAATTTTTTGTTCTGAGCACACTCACGTTTCCAGCCTTATTAGAGACTCCAGAAAGCAAGAGAATGCTTCTTGCTCTAAAGCAGAGTGTGTTTCATGGATGAGAACTGTGCTCTGTGTTTCCCTTCAGAAACGGAGTTAAATGCCAGGCTCTGTGTCTTCCTACAAGCAAGACTTCCTTTCAGGTAAACGCAGTCACTTTTCAGCTCAAAGGAAGCTACATCGTTCACGAAGCTCACTCGTTTCTTGCTCTTAATTGAAAAGCATTGAATATTCGAATACCTGTGGTTTGTATCAGTTTCAGAAGCAGAGTTGAACTAGATATGGTCCGTGTGTGTCAGAAACACAGTTCTTTTGTTCTGAGCACACTCACGTTTCCTGTCTTATTAGAGAATCTAGAAAGCAAGAGAATGCTTCTTGCTCTAAAGCAGAGTGTGTTTCATGGATGAGAACTGTGCTGTGTGTTTCCCTTCAGAAACGGTGTTAAATGCCAGGCTTTGTGTCTTCCTACAAGCAAGACTTCGTTTCATGTAAACCCTGTCACTTTTCAGCTCACAGGAAGCTACATCATTCATGAAGCTCACACGTTTGTCGCTCTTAACGGAAAAGCATTGGATGTTCGAGTACCTGTGGTTTGTATCAGTTTCAGAAGCAGAGTTGAACTAGATATGGTCCGTGTGTGGAGGAAACACAGTTCTTTTGTTCTGAGCACACTCACGTTTCCCGCCTTATTAGAGACTCCAGAAAGCAAGAGAATGCTTCTTGCTCTAAAGCAGAGTGTGTTTCATGGATGAGAACTGTGCTCTGTGTTTCCCTTCAGAAACGGAGTTAAATGCCAGGCTCTGTGTCTTCCTACAAGCAAGACTTCCTTTCAGGTAAACGCAGTCACTTTTCAGCTCAAAGGAAGCTACATCGTTCACGAAGCTCACTCGTTTCTTGCTCTTAACTGAAAAGCATTGGATGTTCGAGGACCTGTGGTTTGTATCAGTTTCAGAAGCAGAGTTGAACTAGATATGGTCCGTGTGGGGAGGAAAAACAGTTCTTTTGTTCTGAGCACACTCACGTTTTCCGCCTTATTAGAGACTCTAGAAAGGAAGAGAATGCTTCTTGCTCTAAAGCAGAGTGTGTTTCGTGGATGAGAACTGTGCTGTGTGTTTCCCTTCAGAAACGGAGTTAAATGCCAGGCTCTGTGTCTTCCTACAAGCAAGACTTCGTTTCAGGTAAACGCTGTCACTTTTCAGCTCACAGGAAGCTACATCGTTCACGAAGCTCACACGTTTCTCGCTCTTAGCGGAAAAGCATTGGATATTCGAGTACCTGTGGTTTGTATCAGTTTCAGAAGCAGAGTTGAACTAGATATGGTCCGTGTGTGGAGGAAACACAGTTCTTTTGTTCTGAGCACACTCACGTTTCCCGCCTTATTAGAGACTCTAGAAAGCAAGAGAATGCTTTTTGCTCTAAATCAGAGTGTGTTCATTGATGAGAACTGTGCTGTGTGTTTCCCTTCAGAAACGCAGTTAAATGCCAGGCTCTGTGTCTTCCTACAAGCAAGACTTCTTTTCAGGTAAATGCTGTCACTTTTCAGCTCAAACGAAGCTAAATCATTCACAAAGCTCACACGTTTCTCACTCTTAACTGAAAAGCATTGGATGTTCGAGGACCTGTGGTTTGTATTAGTTTCAGAAGCAGAGTTGAACTAGATATGGTCCTTGTGTGTTGGAAACACAATTTTTTGTTCTGAGCACACTCACGTTTCCAGCCTTATTAGAGACTCCAGAAAGCAAGAGAATGCTTCTTGCTCTAAAGCAGAGTGTGTTTCATGGATGAGAACTGTGCTCTGTGTTTCCCTTCAGAAACGGAGTTAAATGCCAGGCTCTGTGTCTTCCTACAAGCAAGACTTCCTTTCAGGTAAACGCAGTCACTTTTCAGCTCAAAGGAAGCTACATCGTTCACGAAGCTCACTCGTTTCTTGCTCTTAATTGAAAAGCATTGAATATTCGAATACCTGTGGTTTGTATCAGTTTCAGAAGCAGAGTTGAACTAGATATGGTCCGTGTGTGTCAGAAACACAGTTCTTTTGTTCTGAGCACACTCACGTTTCCTGTCTTATTAGAGAATCTAGAAAGCAAGAGAATGCTTCTTGGTCTAAAGCAGAGTGTGTTTCATGGATGAGAACTGTGCTGTGTGTTTCCCTTCAGAAATGGTGTTAAATGCCAGGCTTTGTGTCTTCCTACAAGCAAGACTTCGTTTCATGTAAACCCTGTCACTTTTCAGCTCACAGGAAGCTACATCATTCATGAAGCTCACACGTTTGTCGCTCTTAACGGAAAAGCATTGGATGTTCGAGTACCTGTGGTTTGTATCAGTTTCAGAAGCAGAGTTGAACTAGATATGGTCCGTGTGTGGAGGAAACACAGTTCTTTTGTTCTGAGCACACTCACGTTTCCCGCCTTATTAGAGACTCCAGAAAGCAAGAGAATGCTTCTTGCTCTAAAGCAGAGTGTGTTTCATGGATGAGAACTGTGCTCTGTGTTTCCCTTCAGAAACGGTGTTAAATGCCAGGCTCTGTGTCTTCCTACAAGCAAGACTTCCTTTCAGGTAAACGCAGTCACTTTTCAGCTCAAAGGAAGCTACATCGTTCACGAAGCTCACTCGTTTCTTGCTCTTAACTGAAAAGCATTGGATGTTCGAGGACCTGTGGTTTGTATCAGTTTCAGAAGCAGAGTTGAACTAGATATGGTCCGTGTGGGGAGGAAAAACAGTTCTTTTGTTCTGAGCACACTCACGTTTTCCGCCTTATTAGAGACTCTAGAAAGGAAGAGAATGCTTCTTGCTCTAAAGCAGAGTGTGTTTCGTGGATGAGAACTGTGCTGTGTGTTTCCCTTCAGAAACGGAGTTAAATGCCAGGCTCTGTGTCTTCCTACAAGCAAGACTTCGTTTCAGGTAAACGCTGTCACTTTTCAGCTCAGAGGAAGCTACATCGTTCACGAAGCTCACACGTTTCTCGCTCTTAGCGGAAAAGCATTGGATATTCGAGTACCTGTGGTTTGTATCAGTTTCAGAAGCAGAGTTGAACTAGATATGGTCCGTGTTTGGAGGAAAAACAGTTCTTTTCTTCTGAGCACACTCACGTTTCCTGCCTTATTAGAGACTCCAGAATGCAAGAGAATGCTTCTTGCTCTAAAGCAGAGTGTGTTTCATGGATGAGAACTGTGCTGTGTGTTTCCCTTCAGAAACGGAGTTAAATGCCAGGCTCTGTGTCTTCCTACAATCAAGACTTCGTTTCAGGTAAACGCTGTCACTTTTCAGCTCACAGAAAGATACATCGTTCATGAAGCTCACACGTTTCTCGATCTTAACGGAAAAGCATTGGATGTTCGAGGACCTGTGGTTTGTATCAGTTTCAGAAGCAGAGTTGAACTAGATATGGTCCGTGTGTGTACGAAACACAGTTCTTTTGTTCTGAGCACACTCACGACTCCTGCCTTATCAGAGACCCTAGATAGCAAGAGAATGCTTCTTGCTCTAAAACAGAGTGTGTTTCATGGATGAGAACTGTGCTGTGTGTTTCCCTTCAGAAACGGAGTTAAATGCCAGGCTCTGTGTCTTCCTACAAGCAATATTGCGTTTCAGGTAAACGCAGTCACTTTTCAGCTCAAAGGAAGCTACATCGTTCACGAAGCTCACTCATTTCTTGCTCTTAACTGAAAAGCATTGGATGTTCGAGGACCTGTGTGTGGTTTGTATCAGTTTCAGAAGCAGAGTTGAACTAGATATGGTCCGTGTGTGGAGGAAACACAGTTCTTTTGTTCTGAGCACACTCACGTTTCCCGCCTTATTAGAGACTCTAGAAAGCAAGAGAATGCTTTTTGCTCTAAATCAGAGTGTGTTCATTGATGAGAACTGTGCTGTGTGTTTCCCTTCAGAAACGCAGTTAAATGCCAGGCTCTGTGTCTTCCTACAAGCAAGACTTCTTTTCAGGTAAATGCTGTCACTTTTCAGCTCAAACGAAGCTAAATCATTCACAAAGCTCACACGTTTCTCACTCTTAACTGAAAAGCATTGGATGTTCGAGGACCTGTGGTTTGTATTAGTTTCAGAAGCAGAGTTGAACTAGATATGGTCCGTGTGTGTCAGAAACACAGTTCTTTTGTTCTGAGCACACTCACGTTTCCTGTCTTATTAGAGAATCTAGAAAGCAAGAGAATGCTTCTTGGTCTAAAGCAGAGTGTGTTTCATGGATGAGAACTGTGCTGTGTGTTTCCCTTCAGAAACGGTGTTAAATGCCAGGCTTTGTGTCTTCCTACAAGCAAGACTTCGTTTCATGTAAACCCTGTCACTTTTCAGCTCACAGGAAGCTACATCATTCATGAAGCTCACACGTTTGTCGCTCTTAACGGAAAAGCATTGGATGTTCGAGTACCTGTGGTTTGTATCAGTTTCAGAAGCAGAGTTGAACTAGATATGGTCCGTGTGTGGAGGAAACACAGTTCTTTTGTTCTGAGCACACTCACGTTTCCCGCCTTATTAGAGACTCCAGAAAGCAAGAGAATGCTTCTTGCTCTAAAGCAGAGTGTGTTTCATGGATGAGAACTGTGCTCTGTGTTTCCCTTCAGAAACGGAGTTAAATGCCAGGCTCTGTGTATTCCTACAAGCAAGACTTCCTTTCAGGTAAACGCAGTCACTTTTCAGCTCAAAGGAAGCTACATCGTTCACGAAGCTCACTCGTTTCTTGCTCTTAACTGAAAAGCATTGGATGTTCGAAGACCTGTGGTTTGTATCAGTTTCAGAAGCAGAGTTGAACTAGATATGGTCCGTGTGGGGAGGAAAAACAGTTCTTTTGTTCTGAGCACACTCACGTTTTCCGCCTTATTAGAGACTCCAGAATGCAAGAGAATGCTTCTTGCTCTAAAGCAGAGTGTGTTTCATGGATGAGAACTGTGCTGTGTGTTTCCCTTCAGAAACGGAGTTAAATGCCAGGCTCTGTGTCTTCCTACAAGCAAGACTTCGTTTCAGGTAAACGCTGTCACTTTTCAGCTCACAGAAAGCTACATTGTTCATGAAGCTCACATGTTTCTCGCTCTTAACGGAAAAGCATTGGATGTTCGAGGACCTGTGGTCTGTATCAGTTTCAGAAGCAGTGTTGAACTAGATATGGTCCGTGTGTGTACGAAACACAGTTCTTTTGTTCTGAGCACACTCACGTCTCCTGCCTTATCAGAGACCCTAGAAAGCAAGAGAATGCTTCTTGCTCTAAAACAGAGTGTGTTTCATGGATGAGAACTGTGCTGTGTGTTTCCCTTCAGAAACGGAGTTAAATGCCAGGCTCTGTGTCTTCCTACAAGCAATATTGCTTTTCAGGTAAACGCAGTCACTTTTCAGGTCAAAGGAAGCTACATCATTCAAGAAGCTCACACGTTTCTCGCTCTTAACTGAAAAGCATTGAATGTTCGAATACCTGTGGTTTGTATCAGTTTCAGAAGCAGAGTTGAACTAGATATGGTCTTTGTGTGTCGGAAAAACAGTTCTTTTGTTCTGAGCACACTCATGTTTCCCGCCTTATTAGAGACTCCAGAATGCAAGAGAATGATTCTTGCTCTAAAGCAGAGTGTGTTTCATGGATGAGAACTGTGCTGTGTGTTTCCCTTCAGAAACGGAGTTAAATGCCAGGCTCTGTGTCTTCCTACAAGCAATACTGCGTATCAGGTAAACGCAGTCACTTTTCAGCTCAAAGGAAGCAACATCGTTCACGAAGCTCACTCATTTCTTGCTCTTAACTGAAACGCATTGGATGTTCGAGGACCTGTGGTTTGTATCAGTTTCAGAAGCAGAGTTGAACTAGATATGGTCCGTGTGTGGAGGAAAAACAGTTCTTTTGTTCTGAGCACACTCACGTTTCCCGCCTTATTAGAGACTCTAGAAAGCAAGAGAATGCTTCTTGCTCTAAAGCAGAGTGTGTTTCATGGATGAGAACTGTGCTGTGTGTTTCCCTTCAGAAACGAAGTTAAATGCCAGGCTCTGTGTCTTCCTACAAGCAAGACTTCGTTTCAGGTAAACGATGTCACTTTTCAGGTCACAGAAAGCTACATCGATCATGAAGCTCACACGTTTCTCACTCTTAATGGAAAAGCATTGGATGTTCGAGGACCTGTGGTTTGTATCAGTTTCAGAAGCAGAGTTGAACTAGATATGGTCCGTGTGTGGAGGAAAAACAGTTCTTTTGTTCTGAGCACACTCATGTCTCCCGCCTTATTAGAGACCCTAGAAAGCAAGAGAATGCTTGTTGCTCTAAAGCAGAGTGTGTTTCATGGATGAGAACTGTGCTGTGTGTTTCCCTTCAGAAAGGGAGTTTAAAGCCAGGCTCTGTGTCTTCTTACAAGCAAGACTTCGTTTCACGTAAACGCAGTTACTTTTCAGGTCAAAGGCAGCTACATCATTCAAGAAGCTCACACGTTTCTCGCTCTTAACTGAAAAGCATCGAATGTTCGAATACCTGTGGTTTGTATCAGTTTCAGAAGCAGAGTTAAACTAGATATGGTCCGTGTGTGTAGGAAACACAGTTCTTTTGTTCTGAGCACACTCACGTTTCCTGTCTTATTAGAGACTCTAGAAAGCAAGAGAATGCTTCTTGCTCTAAATCAGAGTGTGTTTCATGGATGAGAACTGTGCTGTGTGTTTCCCTTCAGAAAGGGAGTTAATGCCAGGCTCTGTGTCTTCCTACAAGCAAGACTTCGTTTCACCTAAACGCAGTCACTTTTCAGGTCAAAGGAAGCTATATCATTCAAGAAGCTCACAAGTTTGTTGCTCTTAACTGAAAAGCATTGTATGTTCGAATACCTGTGGTTTGTATCAGTTTCAGAAGCAGAGTTGAACTAGATATGGTCCGTGTGTGTGCGAAACACAGTTCTTTTGTTCTGAGCACACTCACGTTTCCCGCCTTATTAGAGAATTTAGAAAGCAAGAGAATGCTACTTGCTCTAAAGCAGAGTGTGTTTCATGGATGAGAACTGTGCTGTGTGTTTCCCTTCAGAAACGGAGTTAAATGCCAGGCTCTGTGTCTTCCTACAAGCAAGACTTCGTTTCAGGTAAACGCTGTCACTTTTCAGCTCACAGGAAGCTACATCGTTCACGAAGCTCACACGTTTCTCGCTCTTAGCGGAAAAGCATTGGATATTCGAGTACCTGTGGTTTGTATCAGTTTCAGAAGCAGAGTTGAACTAGATATGGTCCGTGTTTGGAGGAAAAACAGTTCTTTTCTTCTGAGCACACTCACGTTTCCTGCCTTATTAGAGACTCCAGAATGCAAGAGAATGCTTCTTGCTCTAAAGCAGAGTGTGTTTCGTGGATGAGAAGTGTGCTGTGTTTTTCCCTTCAGAAACGGAGTTAAATGCCAGGCTCTGTGTCTTCCTACAAGCAAGACTTCGTTTCAGGTAAACGCTGTCACTTTTCAGCTCACAGAAAGCTACATCGTTCATGAAGCTCACACGTTTCTCGATCTTAACGGAAAAGCATTGGATGTTCGAGGACCTGTGGTTTGTATCAGTTTCAGAAGCAGAGTTGAACTAGATATGGTCCGTGTGTGTAGGAAACACAGTTCTTTTGTTCTGAGCACACTCACGACTCCTGCCTTATCAGAGACCCTAGATAGCAAGAGAATGCTTCTTGCTCTAAATCAGAGTGTGTTTCATGGATGAGAACTGTGCTGTGTGTTTCCCTTCAGAAACGGAGTTAAATGCCAGGCTCTGTGTCTTCCTACAAGCAATAATGCGTTTCAGGTAAACGCAGTCACTTTACAGCTCAAACGAAGCTAAATCGTTCACAAAGCTCACAAGTTTCTCACTCTTAACTGAAAAGCATTGGATGTTCGAGGACCTGTGGTTTGTATCAGTTTCAGAAGCAGAGTTGAACTAGATATGGTCCGTGTGTGTTGGAAACACAATTTTTTGTTCTGAGCACACTCACGTTTCCCGCCTTATTAGAGACTCCAGAAAGCAAGAGAATGCTTCTTGCTCTAAAGCAGAGTGTGTTTCATGGATGAGAACTGTGCTCTGTGTTTCCCTTCAGAAAGGGAGTTTAATGCCAGGCTCTGTGTCTTTCTACAAGCAAGACTTCCTTTCACGTAAACGCAGTAACTTTTAAGGTCAAAGGAAGCTACATCATTCAAGAAGCTCACACGTTTCTTGCTCGTAACCGAAAAGCATTGAATGTACGAATACCTGAGGTTTGTATCAGTTTCAGAAGCAGAGTTGAACTAGATATGGTCCGTGTGTGTCGGAAACACAGATCGTTTGTTCTGAGCACAGTCACGTTTCCTGTCTTATTAGAGAATCTAGAAAGCAAGAGAATGCTTCTTGCTCTAAAGCAGAGTGTGTTTCATGGATGAGAACTGTGCTGTGTGTTTCCCTTCAGAAACGGAGTTAAATGCCAGGCTCTGTGTCTTCCTACAAGCAATACTGCGTATCAGGTAAACGCAGTCACTTTTCAGCTCAAAGGAAGCTACATCGTTCACGAAGCTCACTCATTTCTTGCTCTTAACTGAAAAGCATTGGATGTTCGAGGACCTATGGTTTGTATCAGTTTCAGAAGCAGAGTTAAACTAGATATGGTCCCTGTGTGTAGGAAACACAGTTCTTTTGTTCTGAGCACACTCACGTTTCCCGCCTTATTAGAGACTCCAGAAAGCAAGAGAATGCTTCTTGCTCTAAAGCAGAGTTTGTTTCATGGATGAGAACTGTGCTGTGTGTTTCCCTTCAGAAAGGGAGTTTAATGCTAGGCTCTGTGTCTTCCTACAAGCAAGACTTCGTTTCACGTAAACGCAGTCACTTTTCAGGTCAAAGGAAGCTACATCATTCAAGAAGCTCACATGTTTCTTGCTCTTAACTGAAAAGCATTGAATGTTCGAATACCTGTGGTTTGTATCAGTTTCAGAAGCAGAGTTGAACTAGATATGGTCCGTGTGTGGAGGAAAAACAGTTCTTTTGTTCTGAGCACACTCACGTTTCCCGCCTTATTAGAGACTCCAGAATGCAAGAGAATGCTTCTTGCTCTAAAGCAGAGTGTGTTTCATGGATGAGAACTGTGCTGTGTGTTTCCCTTCAGAAACGGAGTTAAATGCCAGGCTCTGTGTCTTCCTACAAGCAAGACTTCGTTTCAGGTAAACGCTGTCACTTTTCAGCTCACAGAAAGCTACATCGTTCATGAAGCTCACACGTTTCTCGCTCTTAACGGAAAAGCATTGGATGTTCGAGGACCTGTGGTTTGTATCAGTTTCAGAAGCAGTGTTGAACTAGATATGGTCCGTGTGTGTACGAAACACAGTTCTTTTGTTCTGAGCACACTCACGTCTCCTGCCTTATCAGAGACCCTAGAAAGCAAGAGAATGCTTCTTGCTCTAAAACAGAGTGTGTTTCATGGATGAGAACTGTGCTGTGTGTTTCCCTTCAGAAACGGAGTTAAATGCCAGGCTCTGTGTCTTCCTACAAGCAATATTGCGTTTCAGGTAAACGCAGTCACTTTTCAGGTCAAAGGAAGCTACATCATTCAAGAAGCTCACACGTTTCTCGCTCTTAACTGAAAAGCATTGAATGTTCGAGGACCTATGGTTTGTATCAGTTTCAGAAGCAGAGTTGAACTAGATATGGTCTTTGTGTGTCGGAAAAACAGTTCTTTTGTTCTGAGCACACTCATGTTTCCCGCCTTATTAGAGACTCCAGAAAGCAAGAGAATGATTCTTGCTCTAAAGCAGAGTGTGTTTCATGGATGAGAACTGTGCTGTGTGTTTCCCTTCAGAAACGGAGTTAAATGCCAGGCTCAGTGTCTTCCTACAAGCGAGACTTCTTTTCAGGTAAACGCAATCAATTTTCAGCTCAAAGGAAGCTACATCGTTCACGAAGCTCACACGTTTCTTCCTCTCAACTGAAAGGCATTGGATGTTCGAGGACCTGTGATTTGTATCAGTTTTAATAGCAGAGTTGAACTAGATATGGTCCGTGTGTGTAGGAAACACAGTTCTTTTGTTCTGAGCACACCAATGTTTCCCACCTTATTAGAGACTCTAGAAAGAAAGAGAATGCTTCTTGCTCTAAAGCAGAGTGTGTTTCATGGTTGAGAACTGTGCTGTGTGTTTCCCTTCAGAAACGGAGTTAAATGCCAGGCTCTGTGTCTTCCTACAAGCAAGACTGCGTTTCAGGTAAACGCAGTCACTTTTCAGCTCAAAGGAAGCTACATCATTCACGAAGCTCACACGTTTCTCGCTCTTAACGGAAAAGCATTGGATGTTCGAGGACCTGTAGTTTGTATCACTTTCAGAAGCAGAGTTGAACTAGATATGGTCCGTGTGTTGAGGTAACACAGTTCTTTTGTTCTGAGCACACTCACGTTTCCCGCATTATTAGAGATTCTAGAAAGCAAGAGAATGCTTTTTGCTCTAAAGCAGAGTGTGTTTCATGGATGAGAACTGTGCTGTGTGTTTCCCTTCAGAAACGGAGTTAAATGCCAGGCTCAGTGTCTTCCTACAAGCGAGACTTCTTTTCAGGTAAACGCAATCAATTTTCAGCTCAAAGGAAGCTACATCGTTCACGAAGCTCACACGTTTCTTCCTCTCAACTGAACGGCATTGGATGTTCGAGGACCTGTGATTTGTATCAGTTTTAATAGCAGAGTTGAACTAGATATGGTCCGTGTGTGTAGGAAACACAGTTCTTTTGTTCTGAGCACACCAATGTTTCCCACCTTATTAGAGACTCTAGAAAGAAAGAGAATGCTTCTTGCTCTAAAGCAGAGTGTGTTTAATGGTTGAGAACTGTGCTGTGTGTTTCCCTTCAGAAACGGAGTTAAATGCCAGGCTCTGTGTCTTCCTACAAGCAAGACTGCGTTTCAGGTAAACGCAGTCACTTTTCAGCTCAAAGGAAGCTACATCGTTCACGAAGCTCACACGTTTCTCGCTCTTAACGGAAAAGCATTGGATGTTCGAGGACCTGTAGTTTGTATCACTTTCAGAAGCAGAGTTGAACTAGATATGGTCCGTGTGTTGAGGTAACACAGTTCTTTTGTTCTGAGCACACTCACGTTTCCCGCATTATTAGAGATTCTAGAAAGCAAGAGAATGCTTTTTGCTCTAAAGCAGAGTGTGTTTCATGGATGAGAACTGTGCTGTGTGTTTCCCTTCAGAAACGCAGTTAAATGCCAGGCTCTGTGTCTTCCTACAAGCAAGACTTCGTTTCAGGTAAATGCTGTCACTTTTCAGCTCAAACGAAGCTAAATCATTCACAAAGCTCACACGTTTCTCACTCTTAACTGAAAAGCATTGGATGTTCGAGGACCTGTGGTTTGTATCAGTTTCAGAATCAGAGTTGAACTAGATATGGTCCGTGTGTGTTGGAAACACAATTTTTTGTTCTGAGCACACTCACGTTTCCCGCCTTATTAGAGACTCCAGAAAGCAAGAGAATGCTTCTTGCTCTAAAGCAGAGTGTGTTTCATGGATGAGAACTGTGCTCTGTGTTTCCCTTCAGAAAGGGAGTTTAATGCCAGGCTCTCTGTCTTTCTACAAGCAAGACTTCCTTTCACGTAAACGCAGTAACTTTTAAGGTCAAAGGAAGCTACATCATTCAAGAAGCTCACACGTTTCTTGCTCGTAACCGAAAAGCATTGAATGTACGAATACCTGAGGTTTGTATCAGTTTCAGAAGCAGAGTTGAACTAGATATGGTCCGTGTGTGTCGGAAACACAGATCTTTTGTTCTGAGCACAGTCACGTTTCCTGTCTTATTAGAGAATCTAGAAAGCAAGAGAATGCTTCTTGCTCTAAAGCAGAGTGTGTTTCATAGATGAGAACTGTGCTGTGTGTTTCCCTTCAGAAACGGAGTTAAATGCCAGGCTCTGTGTCTTCCTACAAGCAATACTGCGTTTCAGGTAAACGCAGTCACTTTTCAGCTCAAAGGAAGCTACATCATTCACGAAGCTCACTCATTTCTTGCTCTTAACTGAAAAGCATTGGATGTTCGAGGACCTGTGGTTTGTATCAGTTTCAGAAGCAGAGTTGAACTAGATATGGTCCGTGTGTGGAGGAAAAACAGTTCTTTTGTTCTGAGCACACTCACGTTTCCCGACTTATTAGAGACTCTAGAAAGCAAGAGAATGCTTCTTGCTCTAAAGCAGAGTGTGTTTCATGTATGAGAACTGTGCTGTGTGTTTCCCTTCAGAAACGGAGTTAAATGCCAGGCTCTGTGTCTTCCTACAAGCAAGACTTCGTTTCAGTTAAACGATGTCACTTTTCAGCTCACAGAAAGCTACATCTTTCATGAAGCTCACACGTTTCTCACTCTTAACGGAAAAGCATTGGATGTTCGAGGACCTGTGGTTTGTATCAGTTTCAGAAGCAGAGTTGAACTAGATATGGTCCGTGTGTGTACAAAACACAGTTCTTTTGTTCTGAGCACACTCACGTCTCCTGCCTTATCAGTGACCCTAAAAAGCAAGAGAATGCTTCTTGCTCTAAAACAGAGTGTGTTTCATGGATGAGAACTGTGCTGTGTGTTTCCCTTCAGAAACGGAGTTAAATGCCAAGCTCTGTGTCTTCCTACTAGCAACACTTAGTTTCAGGTAAACGCTGTCACTTTTCAGCTCACAGGAAGCTACATCGTTCATGAAGCTCACACGTTTCTCAATCTTAACGGAAAAGCATTGGATGTTCGAGTACCTGTGGTTTGTATCAGTTTCAGAAGCAGAGTTGAACTAGATATGTTCGGTGTGTGTAGGAAACCCAGTTCTTTTGTTCTGAGCACACTCACGTTTCCTGCCTTATTAGAGACTCTAGAAAGCAAGAGAATGCTTCTTGCTCTAAATCAGAGTGTGTTTCATGGATGAGAACTGTGCGGTGTGTTTCCCTTCAGAAAGGGAGTTAATGCCAGGCTCTGTGTCTTCCTACAAGCAAGACTTCGTTTCACCTAAACGCAGTCACTTTTCAGGTCAAAGGAAGCTATATCATTCAAGAAGCTCACAAGTTTGTTGCTCTTAACTGAAAAGCATTGAATGTTCGAATACCTGTGGTTTGTATCAGTTTCAGAAGCAGAGTTGAACTAGATATGGTCCGTGTGTGTGCGAAACACAGTTCTTTTGTTCTGAGCACACTCACGTTTCCCGCCTTATTAGAGAATTTAGAAAGCAAGAGAATGCTACTTGCTCTAAAGCAGAGTGTGTTTCATGGATGAGAACTGTGCTGTGTGTTTCCCTTCAGAAACGGAGTTAAATGCCAGGCTCTGTGTCTTCCTACAAGCAAGACTTCGTTTCAGGTAAACGCTGTCACTTTTCAGCTCACAGGAAGCTACATCGTTCACGAAGCTCACACGTTTCTCGCTCTTAGCGGAAAAGCATTGGATATTCGAGTACCTGTGGTTTGTATCAGTTTCAGAAGCAGAGTTGAACTAGATATGGTCCGTGTTTGGAGGAAAAACAGTTCTTTTCTTCTGAGCACACTCACGTTTCCCGCCTTATTAGAGACTCCAGAAAGCAAGAGAATGCTTCTTGCTCTAAAGCAGAGTGTGTTTCATGGATGAGAAGTGTGCTGTGTTTTTCCCTTCAGAAACGGAGTTAAATGCCAGGCTCTGTGTCTTCCTACAAGCAAGACTTCGTTTCAGGTAAACGCTGTCACTTTTCAGCTCACAGAAAGCTACATCGTTCATGAAGCTCACACGTTTCTCGATCTTAACGGAAAAGCATTGGATGTTCGAGGACCTGTGGTTTGTATCAGTTTCAGAAGCAGAGTTGAACTAGATATGGTCCGTGTGTGTATGAAACACAGTCTTTTGTTCTGAGCACACTCACGACTCCTGCCTTATCAGAGACCCTAGATAGCAAGAGAATGCTTCTTGCTCTAAAACAGAGTGTGTTTCATGGATGAGAACTGTGCTGTGTGTTTCCCTTCAGAAACGGAGTTAAATGCCAGGCTCTGTGTCTTCCTACAAGCAATATTGCGTTTCAGGTAAACGCAGTCACTTTTCAGCTCAAAGGAAGCTACATCGTTCACGAAGCTCACTCTTTTCTTGCTCTTAACTGAAAAGCATTGGATGTTCGAGGACCTGTGTGTGGTTTGTATCAGTTTCAGAAGCAGAGTTGAACTAGATATGGTCCGTGTGTGGAGGAAACACAGGTCTTTTGTTCCTAGCACACTCACGTTTCCCGCCTTATTAGAGACTCTAGAAAGCAAGAGAATGCTTTTTGCTCTAAATCAGAGTGTGTTTCATTGATGAGAACTGTGCTGTGTGTTTCCCTTCAGAAACGCAGTTAAATACCAGGCTCTGTGTCTTCCTACAAGCAAGACTTCTTTTCAGGTAAATGCTGTCACTTTTCAGCTCAAACGAAGCTAAATCATTCACAAAGCTCACACGTTTCTCACTCTTAACTGAAAAGCATTGGATGTTCGAGGAACTGTGGTTTGTATTAGTTTCAGAAGCAGAGTTGAACTAGATATGGTCCGTGTGTGTTGGAAACACAATTTTTTGTTCTGAGCACACTCACGTTTCCCGCCTTATTAGAGACTCCAGAAAGCAAGAGAATGCTTCTTGCTCTAAAGCAGAGTGTGTTTCATGGATGAGAACTGTGCTGTGTGTTTCCCTTCAGAAACGGAGTTAAATGTCAGGCTCTGTGTCTTCCTACAAGCAATATTGCGTTTCAGGTAAACGCAGTCACTTTTCAGGTCAAAGGAAGCTACATCATTCAAGAAGCTCACACGTTTCTCGCTCTTAACTGAAAAGCATTGAATGTTCGAGGACCTATGGTTTGTATCAGTTTCAGAAGCAGAGTTGAACTAGATATGGTCTTTGTGTGTCGGAAAAACAGTTCTTTTGTTCTGAGCACACTCATGTTTCCCGCCTTATTAGAGACTCCAGAAAGCAAGAGAATGATTCTTGCTCTAAAGCAGAGTGTGTTTCATGGATGAGAACTGTGCTGTGTGTTTCCCTTCAGAAACGGAGTTAAATGCCAGGCTCAGTGTCTTCCTACAAGCGAGACTTCTTTTCAGGTAAATGCAATCAATTTTCAGCTCAAAGGAAGCTACATCGTTCACGAAGCTCACACGTTTCTTCCTCTCAACTGAAAGGCATTGGATGTTCGAGGACCTGTGATTTGTATCAGTTTTAATAGCAGAGTTGAACTAGATATGGTCCGTGTGTGTAGGAAACACAGTTCTTTTGTTCTGAGCACACCAATGTTTCCCACCTTATTAGAGACTCTAGAAAGAAAGATAATGCTTCTTGCTCTAAAGCAGAGTGTGTTTCATGGATGAGAACTGTGCTGTGTGTTTCCCTTCAGAAACGGAGTTAAATGCCAAGCTCTGTGTCTTCCTACTAGCAACACTTGGTTTCAGGTAAACGCTGTCACTTTTCAGCTCACAGGAAGCTACATCGTTCATGAAGCTCACACGTTTCTCAATCTTAACGGAAAAGCATTGGATGTTCGAGTACCTGTGGTTTGTATCAGTTTCATAAGCAGAGTTGAACTAGATATGTTCGGTGTGTGTAGGAAACCCAGTTCTTTTGTTCTGAGCACACTCACGTTTCCTGCCTTATTAGAGACTCTAGAAAGCAAGAGAATGCTTCTTGCTCTAAATCAGAGTGTGTTTCATGGATGAGAACTGTGCGGTGTGTTTCCCTTCAGAAAGGGAATTAATGCCAGGCTCTGTGTCTTCCTACAAGCAAGACTTCGTTTCACCTAAACGCAGTCACTTTTCAGGTCAAAGGAAGCTATATCATTCAAGAAGCTCACAAGATTGTTGCTCTTAACTGAAAAGCATTGAATGTTCGAATACCTGTGGTTTGTATCAGTTTCAGAAGCAGAGTTGAACTAGATATGGTCCGTGTGTGTAGGAAACACAGTTCTTTTGTTCTGAGCACACCAATGTTTCCCACCTTATTAGAGACTCTAGAAAGAAAGAGAATGCTTCTTGCTCTAAAGCAGAGTGTGTTTCATGGTTGAGAACTGTGCTGTGTGTTTCCCTTCAGAAACGGAGTTAAATGCCAGGCTCTGTGTCTTCCTACAAGCAAGACTGCGTTTCAGGTAAACGCAGTCACTTTTCAGCTCAAAGGAAGCTACATCGTTCACGAAGCTCACACGTTTCTCGCTCTTAACGGAAAAGCATTGGATGTTCGAGGACCTGTAGTTTGTATCAGTTTCAGAAGCAGAGTTGAACTAGATATGGTCCGTGTGTTGAGGTAACACAGTTCTTTTGTTCTGAGCACACTCACGTTTCCCGCATTATTAGAGATTCTAGAAAGCAAGAGAATGCTTTTTGCTCTAAAGCAGAGTGTGTTTCATGGATGAGAACTGTGCTGTGTGTTTCCCTTCAGAAACGCAGTTAAATGCCAGGCTCTGTGTCTTCCTACAAGCAAGACTTTGTTTCAGGTAAATGCTGTCACTTTTCAGCTCAAACGAAGCTAAATCATTCACAAAGCTCACACGTTTCTCACTCTTAACTGAAAAGCATTGGATGTTCGAGGACCTGTGGTTTGTATCAGTTTCAGAAGCAGAGTTGAACTAGATATGGTCCGTGTGTGGAGGAAAAACAGTTCTTTTGTTCTGAGCACACTCACGTTTCCCGCCTTATTAGAGACTCTAGAAAGCAAGAGAATGCTTCTTGCTCTAAAGCAGAGTGTGTTTCATGGATGAGAACTGTGCTGTGTGTTTCCCTTCAGAAACGGAGTTAAATGCCAGGCTCTGTGTCTTCCTACAAGCAAGACTTCGTTTCAGGTAAACGATGTCACTTTTCAGCTCACAGAAAGCTACATCGTTCATGAAGCTCACACGTTTCTCACTCTTAACGGAAAAGCATTGGATGTTCGAGGACCTGTGGTTTGTATCAGTTTCAGAAGCAGAGTTGAACTAGATATGGTCCGTGTGTGTACGAAACACAGTTCTTTTGTTCTGAGCACACTCACGTCTCCTGCCTTATCAGTGACCCTAAAAAGCAAGAGAATGCTTCTTGCTCTAAAACAGAGTGTGTTTCATGGATGAGAACTGTGCTGTGTGTTTCCCTTCAGAAACGGAGTTAAATGCCAAGCTCTGTGTCTTCCTACTAGCAACACTTGGTTTCAGGTAAACGCTGTCACTTTTCAGCTCACAGGAAGCTACATCGTTCATGAAGCTCACACGTTTCTCAATCTTAACGGAAAAGCATTGGATGTTCGAGTACCTGTGGTTTGTATCAGTTTCAGAAGCAGAGTTGAACTAGATATGTTCGGTGTGTGTAGGAAACCCAGTTCTTTTGTTCTGAGCACACTCACGTTTCCTGCCTTATTAGAGACTCTAGAAAGCAAGAGAATGCTTCTTGCTCTAAAGCAGAGTGTGTTTCATGGATGAGAACTGTGCGGTGTGTTTCCCTTCAGAAAGGGAGTTAATGCCAGGCTCTGTGTCTTCCTACAAGCAAGACTTCGTTTCACCTAAACGCAGTCACTTTTCAGGTCAAAGGAAGCTATATCATTCAAGAAGCTCACAAGTTTGTTGCTCTTAACTGAAAAGCATTGAATGTTCGAATACCTGTGGTTTGTATCAGTTTCAGAAGCAGAGTTGAACTAGATATGGTCCGTGTGTGTGCGAAACACAGTTCTTTTGTTCTGAGCACACTCACGTTTCCCGCCTTATTAGAGAATTTAGAAAGCAAGAGAATGCTACTTGCTCTAAAGCAGAGTGTGTTTCATGGATGAGAACTGTGCTGTGTGTTTCCCTTCAGAAACGGAGTTAAATGCCAGGCTCTGTGTCTTCCTACAAGCAAGACTTCGTTTCAGGTAAACGCTGTCACTTTTCAGCTCACAGGAAGCTACATCGTTCACGAAGCTCACACGTTTCTCGCTCTTAACGGAAAAGCATTGGATGTTCGAGGACCTGTAGTTTGTATCAGTTTCAGAAGCAGCTTTGAACTAGATATGGTCCGTGTTTGGAGGAAAAACAGTTCTTTTCTTCTGAGCACACTCACGTTTCCCGCCTTATTAGAGACTCCAGAATGCAAGAGAATGCTTCTTGCTCTAAAGCAGAGTGTGTTTCATGGATGAGAAGTGTGCTGTGTTTTTCCCTTCAGAAACGGAGTTAAATGCCAGGCTCTGTGTCTTCCTACAAGCAAGACTTCGTTTCAGGTAAACGCTGTCACTTTTGAGCTCACAGAAAGCTACATCGTTCATGAAGCTCACACGTTTCTCGATCTTAACGGAAAAGCATTGGATGTTCGAGGACCTGTGGTTTGTATCAGTTTCAGAAGCAGAGTTGAACTAGATATGGTCCGTGTGTGTATGAAACACAGTCTTTTGTTCTGAGCACACTCACGACTCCTGCCTTATCAGAGACCCTAGATAGCAAGAGAATGCTTCTTGCTCTAAAACAGAGTGTGTTTCATGGATGAGAACTGTGCTGTGTGTTTCCCTTCAGAAACGGAGTTAAATGCCAGGCTCTGTGTCTTCCTACAAGCAATATTGCGTTTCAGGTAAACGCAGTCACTTTTCAGCTCAAAGGAAGCTACATCGTTCACGAAGCTCACTCTTTTCTTGCTCTTAACTGAAAAGCATTGGATGTTCGAGGACCTGTGTGTGGTTTGTATCAGTTTCAGAAGCAGAGTTGAACTAGATATGGTCCGTGTGTGGAGGAAACACAGTTCTTTTGTTCTGAGCACACTCACGTTTCCCACCTTATTAGAGACTCTAGAAAGCAAGAGAATGCTTTTTGCTCTAAATCAGAGTGTGTTTCATTGATGAGAACTGTGCTGTGTGTTTCCCTTCAGAAACGCAGTTAAATGCCAGGCTCTGTGTCTTCCTACAAGCAAGACTTCTTTTCAGGTAAATGCTGTCACTTTTCAGCTCAAACGAAGCTAAATCATTCACAAAGCTCACACGTTTCTCACTCTTAACTGAAAAGCATTGGATGTTCGAGGAACTGTGGTTTGTATTAGTTTCAGAAGCAGAGTTAAACTAGATATGGTCCATGTGTGTTGGAAACACAATTTTTTGTTCTGAGCACACTCACGTTTCCCGCCTTATTAGAGACTCCAGAAAGCAAGAGAATGCTTCTTGCTCTAAAGCAGAGTGTGTTTCATGGATGAGAACTGTGCTCTGTGTTTCCCTTCAGAAACGGAGTTAAATGCCAGGCTCTGTGTCTTCCTACAAGCAAGACTTCCTTTCAGGTAAACGCAGTCACTTTTCAGCTCAAAGGAAGCTACATCGTTCAGGAAGCTCACTCGTTTCTTGCTCTTAACTGAAAAGCATTGGATGTTCGAGGACCTGTGGTTTGTATCAGTTTCAGAAGCAGAGTTGAACTAGATATGGTCCGTGTGGGGAGGAAAAACAGTTCTTTTGTTCTGAGCACACTCATGTTTTGGCCTTATTAGAGACTCTAGAAAGCAAGAGAATGCTTCTTGCTCTAAAGCAGAGTGTGTTTCATGGATGAGAACTGTGCTGTGTGTTTCCCTTCAGAAACGGAGTTAAATGCCAGGCTCTGGGTCTTCATACAAGCGAGACTTCTTTTCAGGTAAACGCAGTCACTTTTCAGCTCAAAGGAAGCTATATCATTCACAAAGCTCAAACGTTTCCCGCTCTTAATTTAAAAGCATTGGATGTTCGAGGACCTGTGGTTTGTATCAGTTTCAGAAGCAGAGTTGAACTAGATATTTTCCTTGTGTGTAGGAAACACAGTTCTTTTGTTCTGAGCACACTCACGTTTCCCGCCTTATTAGAGACTCCAGAAAGCAAGAGAATGCTTCTTGCTCTAAAGCAGAGTGTGTTTCATGGATGAGAACTGTGCTGTGTGTTTCCCTTCAGAAACGCAGTTAAATGCCAGGCTCTGTGTCTTCCTACAAGCAAGACTTCGTTTCAGGTAAATGCTGTCACTTTTCAGCTCAAACGAAGCTAAATCATTCACAAAGCTCACACGTTTCTCACTCTTAACTGAAAAGCATTGGATGTTCGAGGACCTGTGGTTTGTATCAGTTTCAGAAGCAGAGTTGAACTAGATATGGTCCGTGTGTGTTGGAAACACAATTTTTTGTTCTGAGCACACTCACGTTTCCCGCCTTATTAGAGACTCCAGAAAGCAAGAGAATGCTTCTTGCTCTAAAGCAGAGTGTGTTTCATGGATGAGAACTGTGCTCTGTGTTTCCCTTCAGAAAGGGAGTTTAATGCCAGGCTCTGTGTCTTTCTACAAGCAAGACTTCCTTTCACGTAAACGCAGTAACTTTTAAGGTCAAAGGAAGCTACATCATTCAAGAAGCTCACACGTTTCTTGCTCGTAACTGAAAAGCATTGAATGTACGAATACCTGAGGTTTGTATCAGTTTCAGAAGCAGAGTTGAACTAGATATGGTCCGTGTGTGTCGGAAACACAGATCTTTTGTTCTGAGCACAGTCACGTTTCCTGTCTTATAAGAGAATCTAGAAAGCAAGAGAATGCTTCTTGCTCTAAAGCAGAGTGTGTTTCATGGATGAGAACTGTGCTGTGTGTTTCCCTTCAGAAACGGAGTTAAATGCCAGGCTCTGTGTCTTCCTACAAGCAATACTGCGTATCAGGTAAACGCAGTCACTTTTCAGCTCAAAGGAAGCTACATCATTCACGAAGCTCACTCATTTCTTGCTCTTAACTGAAAATCATTGGATGTTCGAGGACCTGTGGTTTGTATCAGTTTCAGAAGCAGAGTTGAACTAGATATGGTCCGTGTGTGGAGGAAAAACAGTTCTTTTGTTCTGAGCACACTCACGTTTCCCGCCTTATTAGAGACTCCAGAAAGCAAGAGAATGCTTCTTGCTCTAAAGCAGAGTGTGTTTCATGGATGAGAACTGTGCTGTGTGTTTCCCTTCAGAAACGGAGTTAAATGCCAGGCTCTGTGTCTTCCTACAAGCAAGACTTCGTTTCAGGTAAACGATGTCACTTTTCAGCTCACAGAAAGCTACATCGTTCATGAAGCTCACACGTTTCTCACTCTGAACGGAAAAGCATTGGATGTTCGAGGACCTGTGGTTTGTATCAGTTTCAGAAGCAGAGTTGAACTAGATATGGTCCGTGTGTGTACGAAACACAGTTCTTTTGTTCTGAGCACACTCACGTCTCCTGCCTTATCAGTGACCCTAAAAAGCAAGAGAATGCTTCTTGCTCTAAAACAGAGTGTGTTTCATGGATGAGAACTGTGCTGTGTGTTTCCCTTCAGAAACGGAGTTAAATGCCAAGCTCTGTGTCTTCCTACTAGCAACACTTGGTTTCAGGTAAACGCTGTCACTTTTCAGCTCACAGGAAGCTACATCGTTCATGAAGCTCACACGTTTCTCAATCTTAACGGAAAAGCATTGGATGTTCGAGTACCTGTGGTTTGTATCAGTTTCAGAAGCAGAGTTGAACTAGATATGTTCGGTGTGTGTAGGAAACCCAGTTCTTTTGTTCTGAGCACACTCACGTTTCCTGCCTTATTAGAGACTCTAGAAAGCAAGAGAATGCTTCTTGCTCTAAATCAGAGTGTGTTTCATGGATGAGAACTGTGCGGTGTGTTTCCCTTCAGAAAGGGAGTTAATGCCAGGCTCTGTGTCTTCCTACAAGCAAGACTTCGTTTCACCTAAACGCAGTCACTTTTCAGGTCAAAGGAAGCTATATCATTCAAGAAGCTCACAAGTTTGTTGCTCTTAACTGAAAAGCATTGAATGTTCGAATACCTGTGGTTTGTATCAGTTTCAGAAGCAGAGTTGAACTAGATATGGTCCGTGTGTGGAGGAAAAACAGTTCTTTTGTTCTGAGCACACTCACGTTTCCCGCCTTATTAGAGACTCTAGAAAGCAAGAGAATGCTTCTTGCTCTAAAGCAGAGTGTGTTTCATGGATGAGAACTGTGCTGTGTGTTTCCCTTCAGAAACGGAGTTAAATGCCAGGCTCTGTGTCTTCCTACAAGCAAGACTTCGTTTCAGGTAAACGATGTCACTTTTCAGCTCACAGAAAGCTACATCGTTCATGAAGCTCACACGTTTCTCACTCTTAACGGAAAAGCATTGGATGTTCGAGGACCTGTGGTTTGTATCAGTTTCAGAAGCAGAGTTGAACTAGATATGGTCCGTGTGTGTACGAAACACAGTTCTTTTGTTCTGAGCACACTCACGTCTCCTGCCTTATCAGTGACCCTAAAAAGCAAGAGAATGCTTCTTACTCTAAAACAGAGTGTGTTTCATGGATGAGAACTGTGCTGTGTGTTTCCCTTCAGAAACGGAGTTAAATGCCAAGCTCTGTGTCTTCCTACTAGCAACACTTGGGTTCAGGTAAACGCTGTCACTTTTCAGCTCACAGGAAGCTACATCGTTCATGAAGCTCACACGTTTCTCAATCTTAACGGAAAAGCATTGGATGTTCGAGTACCTGTGGTTTGTATCAGTTTCAGAAGCAGAGTTGAACTAGATATGTTCGGTGTGTGTAGGAAACCCAGTTCTTTTGTTCTGAGCACACTCACGTTTCCTGCCTTATTAGAGACTCTAGAAAGCAAGAGAATGCTTCTTGCTCTAAATCAGAGTGTGTTTCATGGATGAGAACTGTGCTCTGTGTTTCCCTTCAGAAAGGGAGTTAATGCCAGGCTCTGTGTCTTCCTACAAGCAAGACTTCGTTTCAGGTAAACGCTGTCACTTTTGAGCTCACAGAAAGCTACATCGTTCATGAAGCTCACACGTTTCTCGATCTTAACGGAAAAGCATTGGATGTTCGAGGACCTGTGGTTTGTATCAGTTTCAGAAGCAGAGTTGAACTAGATATGGTCCGTGTGTGTATGAAACACAGTCTTTTGTTCTGAGCACACTCACGACTCCTGCCTTATCAGAGACCCTAGATAGCAAGAGAATGCTTCTTGCTCTAAAACAGAGTGTGTTTCATGGATGAGAACTGTGCTGTGTGTTTCCCTTCAGAAACGGAGTTAAATGCCAGGCTCTGTGTCTTCCTACAAGCAATATTGCGTTTCAGGTAAACGCAGTCACTTTTCAGCTCAAAGGAAGCTACATCGTTCACGAAGCTCACTCTTTTCTTGCTCTTAACTGAAAAGCATTGGATGTTCGAGGACCTGTGTGTGGTTTGTATCAGTTTCAGAAGCAGAGTTGAACTAGATATGGTCCGTGTGTGGAGGAAACACAGTTCTTTTGTTCTGAGCACACTCACGTTTCCCACCTTATTAGAGACTCTAGAAAGCAAGAGAATGCTTTTTGCTCTAAATCAGAGTGTGTTTCATTGATGAGAACTGTGCTGTGTGTTTCCCTTCAGAAACGCAGTTAAATGCCAGGCTCTGTGTCTTCCTACAAGCAAGACTTCTTTTCAGGTAAATGCTGTCACTTTTCAGCTCAAACGAAGCTAAATCATTCACAAAGCTCACACGTTTCTCACTCTTAACTGAAAAGCATTGGATGTTCGAGGAACTGTGGTTTGTATTAGTTTCAGAAGCAGAGTTGAACTAGATATGGTCCATGTGTGTTGGAAACAAAATTTTTTGTTCTGAGCACACTCACGTTTCCCGCCTTATTAGAGACTCCAGAAAGCAAGAGAATGCTTCTTGCTCTAAAGCAGAGTGTGTTTCATGGATGAGAACTGTGCTCTGTGTTTCCCTTCAGAAACGGAGTTAAATGCCAGGCTCTGTGTCTTCCTACAAGCAAGACTTCCTTTCAGGTAAACGCAGTCACTTTTCAGCTCAAAGGAAGCTACATCGTTCACAAAGCTCACTCGTTTCTTGCTCTTAACTGAAAAGCATTGGATGTTCGAGGACCTGTGGTTTGTATCAGTTTCAGAAGCAGAGTTGAACTAGATATGGTCCGTGTGGGGAGGAAAAACAGTTCTTTTGTTCTGAGCACACTCACGTTTTCCGCCTTATTAGAGACTCTAGAAAGCAAGAGAATGCTTCTTGCTCTAAAGCAGAGTGTGTTTCATGGATGAGAACTGTGCTGTGTGTTTCCCTTCAGAAACGGAGTTAAATGCCAGGCTCTGGGTCTTCATACAAGCGAGACTTCTTTTCAGGTAAACGCAGTCACTTTTCAGCTCAAAGGAAGCTATATCATTCACAAAGCTCAAACGTTTCCCGCTCTTAATTTAAAAGCATTGGATGTTCGAGGACCTGTGGTTTGTATCAGTTTCAGAAGCAGAGTTGAACTAGATATTTTCCTTGTGTGTAGGAAACACAGTTCTTTTGTTCTGAGCACACTCACGTTTCCCGCCTTATTAGAGACTCCAGAAAGCAAGAGAATGCTTCTTGCTCTAAAGCAGAGTGTGTTTCATGGATGAGAACTGTGCTGTGTGTTTCCCTTCAGAAACGCAGTTAAATGCCAGGCTCTGTGTCTTCCTACAAGCAAGACTTCGTTTCAGGTAAATGCTGTCACTTTTCAGCTCAAACGAAGCTAAATCATTCACAAAGCTCACACGTTTCTCACTCTTAACTGAAAAGCATTGGATGTTCGAGGACCTGTGGTTTGTATCAGTTTCAGAAGCAGAGTTGAACTAGATATGGTCCGTGTGTGTTGGAAACACAATTTTTTGTTCTGAGCACACTCACGTTTCCCGCCTTATTAGAGACTCCAGAAAGCAAGAGAATGCTTCTTGCTCTAAAGCAGAGTGTGTTTCATGGATGAGAACTGTGCTCTGTGTTTCCCTTCAGAAAGGGAGTTTAATGCCAGGCTCTGTGTCTTTCTACAAGCAAGACTTCCTTTCACGTAAACGCAGTAACTTTTAAGGTCAAAGGAAGCTACATCATTCAAGAAGCTCACACGTTTCTTGCTCGTAACTGAAAAGCATTGAATGTTCGAATACCTGAGGTTTGTATCAGTTTCAGAAGCAGAGTTGAACTAGATATGGTCCGTGTGTGTCGGAAACACAGATCTTTTGTTCTGAGCACAGTCACGTTTCCTGTCTTATAAGAGAATCTAGAAAGCAAGAGAATGCTTCTTGCTCTAAAGCAGAGTGTGTTTCATGGATGAGAACTGTGCTGTGTGTTTCCCTTCAGAAACGGAGTTAAATGCCAGGCTCTGTGTCTTCCTACAAGCAATACTGCGTATCAGGTAAACGCAGTCACTTTTCAGCTCAAAGGAAGCTACATCATTCACGAAGCTCACTCATTTCTTGCTCTTAACTGAAAATCATTGGATGTTCGAGGACATGTGGTTTGTATCAGTTTCAGAAGCAGAGTTGAACTAGATATGGTCCGTGTGTGGAGGAAAAACAGTTCTTTTGTTCTGAGCACACTCACGTTTCCCGCCTTATTAGAGACTCTAGAAAGCAAGAGAATGCTTCTTGCTCTAAAGCAGAGTGTGTTTCATGGATGAGAACTGTGCTGTGTGTTTCCCTTCAGAAACGGAGTTAAATGCCAGGCTCTGTGTCTTCCTACAAGCAAGACTTCGTTTCAGGTAAACGATGTCACTTTTCAGCTCACAGAAAGCTACATCGTTCATGAAGCTCACACGTTTCTCACTCTGAACGGAAAAGCATTGGATGTTCGAGGACCTGTGGTTTGTATCAGTTTCAGAAGCAGAGTTGAACTAGATATGGTCCGTGTGTGTACGAAACACAGTTCTTTTGTTCGGAGCACACTCACGTCTCCTGCCTTATCAGTGACCCTAAAAAGCAAGAGAATGCTTCTTGCTCTAAAACAGAGTGTGTTTCATGGATGAGAACTGTGCTGTGTGTTTCCCTTCAGAAACGGAGTTAAATGCCAAGCTCTGTGTCTTCCTACTAGCAACACTTGGTTTCAGGTAAACGCTGTCACTTTTCAGCTCACAGGAAGCTACATCGTTCATGAAGCTCACACGTTTCTCAATCTTAACGGAAAAGCATTGGATGTTCGAGTACCTGTGGTTTGTATCAGTTTCAGAAGCAGAGTTGAACTAGATATGTTCGGTGTGTGTAGGAAACCCAGTTCTTTTGTTCTGAGCACACTCACGTTTCCTGCCTTATTAGAGACTCTAGAAAGCAAGAGAATGCTTCTTGCTCTAAATCAGAGTGTGTTTCATGGATGAGAACTGTGCGGTGTGTTTCCCTTCAGAAAGGGAGTTAATGCCAGGCTCTGTGTCTTCCTACAAGCAAGACTTCGTTTCACCTAAACGCAGTCACTTTTCAGGTCAAAGGAAGCTATATCTTTCAAGAAGCTCACAAGTTTGTTGCTCTTAACTGAAAAGCATTGAATGTTCGAATACCTGTGGTTTGTATCAGTTTCAGAAGCAGAGTTGAACTAGATATGGTCCGTGTGTGTGCGAAACACAGTTCTTTTGTTCTGAGCACACTCACGTTTCCCGCCTTATTAGAGAATTTAGAAAGCAAGAGAATGCTACTTGCTCTAAAGCAGAGTGTGTTTCATGGATGAGAACTGTGCTGTGTGTTTCCCTTCATAAACGGAGTTAAATGCCAGGCTCTGTGTCTTCCTACAAGCAAGACTTTGTTTCAGGTAAACGCTGTCACTTTTCAGCTCAAAGGAAGCTACATCGTTCACGAAGCTCACACGTTTCTCGCTCTTAACGGAAAAGCATTGGATGTTCGAGCACCTGTAGTTTGTATCAGTTTCAGAAGCAGAGTTGAACTAGATATGGTCCGTGTGTTGAGGTAACACAGTTCTTTTGTTCTGAGCACACTCACGTTTCCCGCATTATTAGAGATTCTAGAAAGCAAGAGAATGCTTTTTGCTCTAAAGCAGAGTGTGTTTCATGGATGAGAACTGTGCTGTGTGTTTCCCTTCAGAAACGCAGTTAAATGCCAGGCTCTGTGTCTTCCTACAAGCAAGACTTCGTTTCAGGTAAATGCTGTCACTTTTCAGCTCAAACGAAGCTAAATCATTCACAAAGCTCACACGTTTCTCACTCTTAACTGAAAAGCATTGGATGTTCGAGGACCTGTGGTTTGTATCAGTTTCAGAAGCAGAGTTGAACTAGATATGGTCCGTGTGTGTTGGAAACACAATTTTTTGTTCTGAGCACACTCACGTTTCCCGCCTTATTAGAGACTCCAGAAAGCAAGAGAATGCTTCTTGCTCTAAAGCAGAGTGTGTTTCATGGATGAGAACTGTGCTCTGTGTTTCCCTTCAGAAAGGGAGTTTAATGCCAGGCTCTGTGTCTTTCTACAAGCAAGACTTCCTTTCACGTAAACGCAGTAACTTTTAAGGTCAAAGGAAGCTACATCATTCAAGAAGCTCACACGTTTCTTGCTCGTAACTGAAAAGCATTGAATGTACGAATACCTGAGGTTTGTATCAGTTTCAGAAGCAGAGTTGAACTAGATATGGTCCGTGTGTGTCGGAAACACAGATCTTTTGTTCTGAGCACAGTCACGTTTCCTGTCTTATAAGAGAATCTAGAAAGCAAGAGAATGCTTCTTGCTCTAAAGCAGAGTGTGTTTCATGGATGAGAACTGTGCTGTGTGTTTCCCTTCAGAAACGGAGTTAAATGCCAGGCTCTGTGTCTTCCTACAAGCAATACTGCGTATCAGGTAAACGCAGTCACTTTTCAGCTCAACGGAAGCTACATCATTCACGAAGCTCACTCATTTCTTGCTCTTAACTGAAAAGCATTGGATGTTCGAGGACCTGTGGTTTGTATCAGTTTCAGAAGCAGAGTTGAACTAGATATGGTCCGTGTGTGGAGGAAAAACAGTTCTTTTGTTCTGAGCACACTCACGTTTCCCGCCTTATTAGAGACTCTAGAAAGCAAGAGAATGCTTCTTGCTCTAAAGCAGAGTGTGTTTCATGGATGAGAACTGTGCTGTGTGTTTCCCTTCAGAAACGGAGTTAAATGCCAGGCTCTGTGTCTTCCTACAAGCAAGACTTCGTTTCAGGTAAACGATGTCACTTTTCAGCTCACAGAAAGCTACATCGTTCATGAAGCTCACACGTTTCTCACTCTGAACGGAAAAGCATTGGATGTTCGAGGACCTGTGGTTTGTATCAGTTTCAGAAGCAGAGTTGAACTAGATATGGTCCGTGTGTGTACGAAACACAGTTCTTTTGTTCTGAGCACACTCACGTCTCCTGCCTTATCAGTGACCCTAAAAAGCAAGAGAATGCTTCTTGCTCTAAAACAGAGTGTGTTTCATGGATGAGAACTGTGCTGTGTGTTTCCCTTCAGAAACGGAGTTAAATGCCAAGCTCTGTGTCTTCCTACTAGCAACACTTGGGTTCAGGTAAACGCTGTCACTTTTCAGCTCACAGGAAGCTACATCGTTCATGAAGCTCACACGTTTCTCAATCTTAACGGAAAAGCATTGGATGTTCGAGTACCTGTGGTTTGTATCAGTTTCAGAAGCAGAGTTGAACTAGATATGTTCGGTGTGTGTAGGAAACCCAGTTCTTTTGTTCTGAGCACACTCACGTTTCCTGCCTTATTAGAGACTCTAGAAAGCAAGAGAATGCTTCTTGCTCTAAATCAGAGTGTGTTTCATGGATGAGAACTGTGCTCTGTGTTTCCCTTCAGAAAGGGAGTTAATGCCAGGCTCTGTGTCTTCCTACAAGCAAGACTTCGTTTCAGGTAAACGCTGTCACTTTTGAGCTCACAGAAAGCTACATCGTTCATGAAGCTCACACGTTTCTCGATCTTAACGGAAAAGCATTGGATGTTCGAGGACCTGTGGTTTGTATCAGTTTCAGAAGCAGAGTTGAACTAGATATGGTCCGTGTGTGTATGAAACACAGTCTTTTGTTCTGAGCACACTCACGACTCCTGCCTTATCAGAGACCCTAGATAGCAAGAGAATGCTTCTTGCTCTAAAACAGAGTGTGTTTCATGGATGAGAACTGTGCTGTGTGTTTCCCTTCAGAAACGGAGTTAAATGCCAGGCTCTGTGTCTTCCTACAAGCAATATTGCGTTTCAGGTAAACGCAGTCACTTTTCAGCTCAAAGGAAGCTACATCGTTCACGAAGCTCACTCTTTTCTTGCTCTTAACTGAAAAGCATTGGATGTTCGAGGACCTGTGTGTGGTTTGTATCAGTTTCAGAAGCAGAGTTGAACTAGATATGGTCCGTGTGTGGAGGAAACACAGTTCTTTTGTTCTGAGCACACTCACGTTTCCCACCTTATTAGAGACTCTAGAAAGCAAGAGAATGCTTTTTGCTCTAAATCAGAGTGTGTTTCATTGATGAGAACTGTGCTGTGTGTTTCCCTTCAGAAACGCAGTTAAATGCCAGGCTCTGTGTCTTCCTACAAGCAAGACTTCTTTTCAGGTAAATGCTGTCACTTTTCAGCTCAAACGAAGCTAAATCATTCACAAAGCTCACACGTTTCTCACTCTTAACTGAAAAGCATTGGATGTTCGAGGAACTGTGGTTTGTATTAGTTTCAGAAGCAGAGTTGAACTAGATATGGTCCATGTGTGTTGGAAACAAAATTTTTTGTTCTGAGCACACTCACGTTTCCCACCTTATTAGAGACTCCAGAAAGCAAGAGAATGCTTCTTGCTCTAAAGCAGAGTGTGTTTCATGGATGAGAACTGTGCTCTGTGTTTCCCTTCAGAAACGGAGTTAAATGCCAGGCTCTGTGTCTTCCTACAAGCAAGACTTCCTTTCAGGTAAACGCAGTCACTTTTCAGCTCAAAGGAAGCTACATCGTTCACAAAGCTCACTCGTTTCTTGCTCTTAACTGAAAAGCATTGGATGTTCGAGGACCTGTGGTTTGTATCAGTTTCAGAAGCAGAGTTGAACTAGATATGGTCCGTGTGGGGAGGAAAAACAGTTCTTTTGTTCTGAGCACACTCACGTTTTCCGCCTTATTAGAGACTCTAGAAAGCAAGAGAATGCTTCTTGCTCTAAAGCAGAGTGTGTTTCATGGATGAGAACTGTGCTGTGTGTTTCCCTTCAGAAACGGAGTTAAATGCCAGGCTCTGGGTCTTCATACAAGCGAGACTTCTTTTCAGGTAAACGCAGTCACTTTTCAGCTCAAAGGAAGCTATATCATTCACAAAGCTCAAACGTTTCCCGCTCTTAATTTAAAAGCATTGGATGTTCGAGGACCTGTGGTTTGTATCAGTTTCAGAAGCAGAGTTGAACTAGATATTTTCCTTGTGTGTAGGAAACACAGTTCTTTTGTTCTGAGCACACTCACGTTTCCCGCCTTATTAGAGACTCCAGAAAGCAAGAGAATGCTTCTTGCTCTAAAGCAGAGTGTGTTTCATGGATGAGAACTGTGCTGTGTGTTTCCCTTCAGAAACGCAGTTAAATGCCAGGCTCTGTGTCTTCCTACAAGCAAGACTTCGTTTCAGGTAAATGCTGTCACTTTTCAGCTCAAACGAAGCTAAATCATTCACAAAGCTCACACGTTTCTCACTCTTAACTGAAAAGCATTGGATGTTCGAGGACCTGTGGTTTGTATCAGTTTCAGAAGCAGAGTTGAACTAGATATGGTCCGTGTGTGTTGGAAACACAATTTTTTGTTCTGAGCACACTCACGTTTCCCGCCTTATTAGAGACTCCAGAAAGCAAGAGAATGCTTCTTGCTCTAAAGCAGAGTGTGTTTCATGGATGAGAACTGTGCTCTGTGTTTCCCTTCAGAAAGGGAGTTTAATGCCAGGCTCTGTGTCTTTCTACAAGCAAGACTTCCTTTCACGTAAACGCAGTAACTTTTAAGGTCAAAGGAAGCTACATCATTCAAGAAGCTCACACGTTTCTTGCTCGTAACTGAAAAGCATTGAATGTACGAATACCTGAGGTTTGTATCAGTTTCAGAAGCAGAGTTGAACTAGATATGGTCCGTGTGTGTCGGAAACACAGATCTTTTGTTCTGAGCACAGTCACGTTTCCTGTCTTATAAGAGAATCTAGAAAGCAAGAGAATGCTTCTTGCTCTAAAGCAGAGTGTGTTTCATGGATGAGAACTGTGCTGTGTGTTTCCCTTCAGAAACGGAGTTAAATGCCAGGCTCTGTGTCTTCCTACAAGCAATACTGCGTATCAGGTAAACGCAGTCACTTTTCAGCTCAAAGGAAGCTACATCATTCACGAAGCTCACTCATTTCTTGCTCTTAACTGAAAATCATTGGATGTTCGAGGACCTGTGGTTTGTATCAGTTTCAGAAGCAGAGTTGAACTAGATATGGTCCGTGTGTGGAGGAAAAACAGTTCTTTTGTTCTGAGCACACTCACGTTTCCCGCCTTATTAGAGACTCTAGAAAGCAAGAGAATGCTTCTTGCTCTAAAGCAGAGTGTGTTTCATGGATGAGAACTGTGCTGTGTGTTTCCCTTCAGAAACGGAGTTAAATGCCAGGCTCTGTGTCTTCCTACAAGCAAGACTTCGTTTCAGGTAAACGATGTCACTTTTCAGCTCACAGAAAGCTACATCGTTCATGAAGCTCACACGTTTCTCACTCTGAACGGAAAAGCATTGGATGTTCGAGGACCTGTGGTTTGTATCAGTTTCAGAAGCAGAGTTGAACTAGATATGGTCCGTGTGTGTACGAAACACAGTTCTTTTGTTCTGAGCACACTCACGTCTCCTGCCTTATCAGTGACCCTAAAAAGCAAGAGAATGCTTCTTGCTCTAAAACAGAGTGTGTTTCATGGATGAGAACTGTGCTGTGTGTTTCCCTTCAGAAACGGAGTTAAATGCCAAGCTCTGTGTCTTCCTACTAGCAACACTTGGTTTCAGGTAAAGGCTGTCACTTTTCAGCTCACAGGAAGCTACATCGTTCATGAAGCTCACACGTTTCTCAATCTTAACGGAAAAGCATTGGATGTTCGAGTACCTGTGGTTTGTATCAGTTTCAGAAGCAGAGTTGAACTAGATATGTTCGGTGTGTGTAGGAAACCCAGTTCTTTTGTTCTGAGCACACTCACGTTTCCTGCCTTATTAGAGACTCTAGAAAGCAAGAGAATGCTTCTTGCTCTAAATCAGAGTGTGTTTCATGGATGAGAACTGTGCGGTGTGTTTCCCTTCAGAAAGGGAGTTAATGCCAGGCTCTGTGTCTTCCTACAAGCAAGACTTCGTTTCACCTAAACGCAGTCACTTTTCAGGTCAAAGGAAGCTATATCTTTCAAGAAGCTCACAAGTTTGTTGCTCTTAACTGAAAAGCATTGAATGTTCGAATACCTGTGGTTTGTATCAGTTTCAGAAGCAGAGTTGAACTAGATATGGTCCGTGTGTGTGCGAAACACAGTTCTTTTGTTCTGAGCACACTCACGTTTCCCGCCTTATTAGAGAATTTAGAAAGCAAGAGAATGCTACTTGCTCTAAAGCAGAGTGTGTTTCATGGATGAGAACTGTGCTGTGTGTTTCCCTTCAGAAACGGAGTTAAATGCCAGGCTCTGTGTCTTCCTACAAGCAAGACTTCGTTTCAGGTAAACGCTGTCACTTTTCAGCTCACAGGAAGCTACATCGTTCACGAAGCTCACACGTTTCTCGCTCTTAGCGGAAAAGCATTGGATATTCGAGTACCTGTGGTTTGTATCAGTTTCAGAAGCAGAGTTGAACTAGATATGGTCCGTGTTTGGAGGAAAAACAGTTCTTTTCTTCTGAGCACACTCACGTTTCCCGCCTTATTAGAGACTCCAGAATGCAAGAGAATGCTTCTTGCTCTAAAGCAGAGTGTGTTTCATGGATGAGAAGTGTGCTGTGTTTTTCCCTTCAGAAACGGAGTTAAATGCCAGGCTCTGTGTCTTCCTACAAGCAAGACTTCGTTTCAGGTAAACGCTGTCACTTTTGAGCTCACAGAAAGCTACATCGTTCATGAAGCTCACACGTTTCTCGATCTTAACGGAAAAGCATTGGATGTTCGAGGACCTGTGGTTTGTATCAGTTTCAGAAGCAGAGTTGAACTAGATATTTTCCTTGTGTGTAGGAAACACAGTTCTTTTGTTCTGAGCACACTCACGTTTCCCGCCTTATTAGAGAATCCAGAAAGCAAGAGAATGCTTCTTGCTCTAAAGCAGAGTGTGTTTCATGGATGAGAACTGTGCTCTGTGTTTCCCTTCAGAAAGGGAGTTTAATGCCAGGCTCTGTGTCTTCCTACAAGCAAGACTTCGTTTCACGTAACGCAGTCACTTTTCAGGTCAAAGGAAGCTACATCATTCAAGAAGCTCACGCGTTTCTCGCTCTTAACTGAAAAGCATTGAATATTCGAATACCTGTGGTTTGTATCAGTTTCAGAAGCAGAGTTGAACTAGATATGGTCCGTGTGTGTCGGAAACACAGTTCTTTTGTTCCGAGCACACTCACGTTTCCTGTCTTATTAGAGAATCTAGAAAGCAAGAGAATGCTTCTTGGTCTAAAGCAGAGTGTGTTTCATGGATGAGAACTGTGCTGTGTGTTTCCCTTCAGAAACGGTGTTAAATGCCAGGCTTTGTGTCTTCCTACAAGCAAGACTTCGTTTCATGTAAACCCTGTCACTTTTCAGCTCACAGGAAGCTACATCATTCATGAAGCTCACACGTTTGTCGCTCTTAACGGAAAAGCATTGGATGTTCGAGTACCTGTGGTTTGTATCAGTTTCAGAAGCAGAGTTGAACTAGATATGGTCCATGTGTGGAGGAAAAACAGTTCTTTTGTTCTGAGCACACTCACGTTTCCCGCCTTATTAGAGACTCCAGAATGCAAGAGAATGCTTCTTGCTCTAAAACAGAGTGTGTTTCATGGATGAGAACTGTGCTGTGTGTTTCCCTTCAGAAACGGAGTTAAATGCCAGGCTCTGTGTCTTCCTACAAGCAATATTGCGTTTCAGGTAAACGCAGTCACTTTTCAGGTCAAAGGAAGCTACGTCATTCAAGAAGCTCACACGTTTCTCGCTCTTAACGGAAAAGCATTGAATGTTCGAGGACCTATGGTTTGTATCAGTTTCAGAAGCAGAGTTGAACTAGATATGGTCCGTGTGTGTAGGAAACACAGTTCTTTTGTTCTGAGCACACCAATGTTTCCCACCTTATTAGAGACTCTAGAAAGAAAGAGAATGCTTCTTGCTCTAAAGCAGAGTGTGTTTCATGGTTGAGAACTGTGCTGTGTGTTTCCCTTCAGAAACGGAGTTAAATGCCAGGCTCTGTGTCTTCCTACAAGCAAGACTGCGTTTCAGGTAAACGCAGTCACTTTTCAGCTCAAAGGAAGCTACATCGTTCACGAAGCTCACACGTTTCTCGCTCTTAACGGAAAAGCATTGGATGTTCGAGGACCTGTAGTTTGTATCAGTTTCAGAAGCAGAGTTGAACTAGATATGGTCCGTGTGTTGAGGTAACACAGTTCTTTTGTTCTGAGCACACTCACGTTTCCCGCATTATTAGAGATTCTAGAAAGCAAGAGAATGCTTTTTGCTCTAAAGCAGAGTGTGTTTCATGGATGAGAACTGTGCTGTGTGTTTCCCTTCAGAAACGCAGTTAAATGCCAGGCTCTGTGTCTTCCTACAAGCAAGACTTCGTTTCAGGTAAATGCTGTCACTTTTCAGCTCAAACGAAGCTAAATCATTCACAAAGCTCACACGTTTCTCACTCTTAACTGAAAAGCATTGGATGTTCGAGGACCTGTGGTTTGTATCAGTTTCAGAAGCAGAGTTGAACTAGATATGGTCCGTGTGTGTTGGAAACACAATTTTTTGTTCTGAGCACACTCACGTTTCCCGCCTTATTAGAGACTCCAGAAAGCAAGAGAATGCTTCTTGCTCTAAAGCAGAGTGTGTTTCATGGATGAGAACTGTGCTCTGTGTTTCCCTTCAGAAAGGGAGTTTAATGCCAGGCTCTGTGACTTTCTACAAGCAAGACTTCCTTTCACGTAAACGCAGTAACTTTTAAGGTCAAAGGAAGCTACATCATTCAAGAAGCTCACACGTTTCTTGCTCGTAACTGAAAAGCATTGAATGTACGAATACCTGAGGTTTGTATCAGTTTCAGAAGCAGAGTTGAACTAGATATGGTCCGTGTGTGTCGGAAACACAGATCTTTTGTTCTGAGCACAGTCACGTTTCCTGTCTTATAAGAGAATCTAGAAAGCGAGAGAATGCTTCTTGCTCTAAAGCAGAGTGTGTTACATGGATGAGAACTGTGCTGTGTGTTTCCCTTCAGAAACGGAGTTAAATGCCAGGCTCTGGATCTTCATACAAGCGAGACTTCTTTTCAGGTAAACGCAGTCACTTTTCAGCTCAAAGGAAGCTATATCATTCACAAAGCTCAAACGTTTCCCGCTCTTAATTGAAAAGCATTGGATGTTCGAGGACCTGTGGTTTGTATCAGTTTCAGAAGCAGAGTTGAACTAGATATTTTCCTTGTGTGTAGGAAACACAGTTCTTTTGTTCTGAGCACACTCACGTTTCCCGCCTTATTAGAGACTCCAGAAAGCAAGAGAATGCTTCTTGCTCTAAAACAGAGTGTGTTTCATGGATGAGAACTGTGCTCTGTGTTTCCCTTCAGAAAGGGAGTTTAATGCCAGGCTCTGTGTCTTCCTACAAGCAAGACTTCGTTTCACGTAACGCAGTCACTTTTCAGGTCAAAGGAAGCTACATCATTCAAGAAGCTCACGCGTTTCTCGCTCTTAACTGAAAAGGATTGAATATTCGAATACCTGTGGTTTGTATCAGTTTCAGAAGCAGAGTTGAACTAGATATGGTCCGTGTGTGGAGGAAAAACAGTTCTTTGGTTCTGAGCACACTCACGTTTCCCGCCTTATTAGAGACTCCAGAATGCAAGAGAATGCTTCTTGCTCTAAAGCAGAGTGTGTTTCATGGATGAGAACTGTGCTGTGTGTTTCCCTTCAGAAACGGAGTTAAATGCCAGGCTCTGTGTCTTCCTACAAGCAAGACTTCGTTTCAGGTAAACGCTGTCACTTTTCAGCTCACAGAAAGCTACATCGTTCATGAAGCTCACACGTTTCTCGCTCTTAACGGAAAAGCATTGGATGTTCGAGGACCTGTGGTTTGTATCAGTTTCAGAAGCAGTGTTGAACTAGATATGGTCCGGGTGTGTACGAAACACAGTTCTTTTGTTCTGAGCACACTCACGTCTCCTGCCTTATCAGAGACCCTAGAAAGCAAGAGAATGCTTCTTGCTCTAAAACAGAGTGTGTTTCATGGATGAGAACTGTGCTGTGTGTTTCCCTTCAGAAACGGAGTTAAATGCCAGGCTCTGTGTCTTCCTACAAGCAATATTGCGTTTCAGGTAAACGCAGTCACTTTTCAGGTCAAAGGAAGCTACATCATTCAAGAAGCTCACACGTTTCTCGCTCTTAACTGAAAAGCATTGAATGTTCGAGGACCTATTGTTTGTATCAGTTTCAGAAGCAGAGTTGAACTAGATATGTTCCGTGTGTGTAGGAAACACAGTTCTTTTGTTCTGAGCACATTCACGTTTCCCGCCTTATTAGAGACTCCAGAAAGCAAGAGAATGATTCTTGCTCTAAAGCAGAGTGTGTTTCATGGATGAGAACTGTGCTGTGTGTTTCCCTTCAGAAACGGAGTTAAATGCCAGGCTCTGTGTCTTCCTACAAGCAAGACTGCGTTTCAGGTAAACGCAGTCACTTTTCAGCTCAAAGGAAGCTACATCGTTCACGAAGCTCACACGTTTCTCGCTCTTAACGGAAAAGCATTGGATGTTCGAGGACCTGTAGTTTGTATCAGTTTCAGAAGCAGAGTTGAACTAGATATGGTCCGTGTGTTGAGGAAACACAGTTCTTTTGTTCTGAGCACACTCACGTCTCCTGCCTTATCAGAGACCCTAGAAAGCAAGAGAATGCTTCTTGCTCTAAAACAGAGTGTGTTTCATGGATGAGAACTGTGCTGTGTGTTTCCCTTCAGAAACGGAGTTAAATGCCAGGCTCTGTGTCTTCCTACAAGCAATATTGCGTTTCAGGTAAACGCAGTCACTTTTCAGGTCAAAGGAAGCTACATCATTCAAGAAGCTCACACGTTTCTCGCTCTTAACTGAAAAGCATTGAATGTTCGAGGACCTATGGTTTGTATCAGTTTCAGAAGCAGAGTTGAACTAGATACGGTCTTTGTGTGTCGGAAAAACAGTTCTTTTGTTCTGAGCACACTCATGTTTCCCGCCTTATTAGAGACTCCAGAAAGCAAGAGAATGATTCTTGCTCTAAAGCAGAGTGTGTTTCATGGATGAGAACTGTGCTGTGTGTTTCCCTTCAGAAACGGAGTTAAATGCCAGGCTCAGTGTCTTCCTACAAGCGAGACTTCTTTTCAGGTAAACGCAATCAATTTTCAGCTCAAAGGAAGCTACATCGTTCACGAAACTCACACGTTTCTTCCTCTCAACTGAAAGGCATTGGATGTTCGAGGACCTGTGATTTGTATCAGTTTTAATAGCAGAGTTGAACTAGATATGGTCCGTGTGTGTAGGAAACACAGTTCTTTTGTTCTGAGCACACCAATGTTTCCCACCTTATTAGAGACTCTAGAAAGAAAGAGAATGCTTCTTGCTCTAAAGCAGAGTGTGTTTCATGGTTGAGAACTGTGCTGTGTGTTTCCCTTCAGAAACGGAGTTAAATGCCAGGCTCTGTGTCTTCCTACAAGCAAGACTGCGTTTCAGGTAAACGCAGTCACTTTTCAGCTCAAAGGAAGCTACATCGTTCACGAAGCTCACACGTTTCTCGCTCTTAACGGAAAAGCATTGGATGTTCGAGGACCTGTAGTTTGTATCAGTTTCAGAAGCAGAGTTGAACTAGATATGGTCCGTGTGTTGAGGTAACACAGTTCTTTTGTTCTGAGCACACTCACGTTTCCCGCATTATTAGAGATTCTAGAAAGCAACAGAATGCTTTTTGCTCTAAAGCAGAGTGTGTTTCATGGATGAGAACTGTGCTGTGTGTTTCCCTTCAGAAACGCAGTTAAATGCCAGGCTCTGTGTCTTCCTACATGCAAGACTTCGTTTCAGGTAAATGCTGTCACTTTTCAGCTCAAACGAAGCTAAATCATTCACAAAGCTCACACGTTTCTCACTCTTAACTAAAGCATTGGATGTTCGAGGACCTGTGGTTTGTATCAGTTTCAGAAGCAGAGTTGAACTAGATATGGTCCGTGTGTGTTGGAAACACAATTTTTTGTTCTGAGCACACTCACGTTTCCCGCCTTATTAGAGACTCCAGAAAGCAAGAGAATGCTTCTTGCTCTAAAGCAGAGTGTGTTTCATGGATGAGAACTGTGCTCTGTGTTTCCCTTCAGAAAGGGAGTTTAATGCCAGGCTCTGTGACTTTCTACATGCAAGACTTCCTTTCACGTAAACGCAGTAACTTTTAAGGTCAAAGGAAGCTACATCATTCAAGAAGCTCACACGTTTCTTGCTCGTAACTGAAAAGCATTGAATGTACGAATACCTGAGGTTTGTATCAGTTTCAGAAGCAGAGTTGAACTAGATATGGTCTGTGTGTGTCGGAAACACAGATCTTTTGTTCTGAGCACAGTCACGTTTCCTGTCTTATAAGAGAATCTAGAAAGCGAGAGAATGCTTCTTGCTCTAAAGCAGAGTGTGTTTCATGGATGAGAACTGTGCTGTGTGTTTCCCTTCAGAAACGGAGTTAAATGCCAGGCTCTGTGTCTTCCTACAAGCAATACTGCGTATCAGGTAAACGCAGTCACTTTTCAGCTCAAAGGAAGCTACATCATTCACGAAGCTCACTCATTTCTTGCTCTTAACTGAAAAGCATTGGATGTTCGAGGACCTGTGGTTTGTATCAGTTTCAGAAGCAGAGTTGAACTAGATATGGTCCGTGTGTGGAGGAAAAACAGTTCTTTTGTTCTGAGCACACTCACGTTTCCCGCCTTATTAGAGACTCTAGAAAGCAAGAGAATGCTTCTTGCTCTAAAGCAGAGTGTGTTTCATGGATGAGAACTGTGCTGTGTGTTTCCCTTCAGAAACGGAGTTAAATGCCAGGCTCTGTGTCTTCCTACAAGCAAGACTTCGTTTCAGGTAAACGATGTCACTTTTCAGCTCACAGAAAGCTACATCGTTCATGAAGCTCACACGTTTCTCACTCTTAAGGGAAAAGCATTGGATGTTCGAGGACCTGTGGTTTGTATCAGTTTCAGAAGCAGAGTTGAACTAGATATGGTCCGTGTGTGTACGAAACACAGTTCTTTTGTTCTGAGCACACTCACGTCTCCTGCCTTATCAGTGACCCTAAAAAGCAACAGAATGCTTCTTACTCTAAAACAGAGTGTGTTTCATGGATGAGAACTGTGCTGTGTGTTTCCCTTCAGAAACGGAGTTAAATGCCAGGCTGTGTGTCTTCCTACAAGCAATATTGCGTTTCAGGTAAACGCAGTCACTTTTCAGCTCAAAGGAAGCTACATCGTTCACGAAGCTCACTCTTTTCTTGCTCTTAACTGAAAAGCATTGGATGTTCGAGGACCTGTGTGTGGTTTGTATCAGTTTCAGAAGCAGAGTTGAACTAGATATGTTCCGTGTGTGTCGGAAACAAAGTTCTTTTGTTCTGAGCACATTCACGTTTCCCGCCTTATTAGAGACTCCAGAAAGCAAGAGAATGCTTTTTGCTCTAAATCAGAGTGTGTTTCATTGATGAGAACTGTGCTGTGTGTTTCCCTTCAGAAACGCAGTTAAATGCCAGGCTCTGTGTCTTCCTACAAGCAAGACTTCTTTTCAGGTAAATGCTGTCACTTTTCAGCTCAAACGAAGCTAAATCATTCACAAAGCTCACACGTTTCTCACTCTTAACTGAAAAGCATTGGATGTTCGAGGACCTGTGGTTTGTATTAGTTTCAGAAGCAGAGTTGAACTAGATATGGTCCGTGTGTGTTGGAAACACAATTTTTTGTTCTGAGCACACTCAAGTTTCCCGCCTTATTAGAGACTCCAGAAAGCAAGAGAATGCTTCTTCCTCTAAAGCAGAGTGTGTTTCATGGATGAGAACTGTGCTCTGTGTTTCCCTTCAGAAACGGAGTTAAATGCCAGGCTCTGTGTCTTCCTACAAGCAAGACTTCCTTTCAGGTAAACGCAGTCACTTTTCAGCTCAAAGGAAGCTACATCGTACACGAAGCTCACTTGTTTCTTGCTCTTAACTGAAAAGCATTGGATGTTCGAGGACCTGTGGTTTGTATCAGTTTCAGAAGCAGAGTTGAACTAGATATGGTCCGTGTGTGGAGGAAAAACAGTTCTTTTGTTCTGAGCACACTCACGTTTCCCGCCTTATTAGAGACTCTAGAAAGCAAGAGAATGCTTCTTGCTCTAAAGCAGAGTGTGTTTCATGGATGAGAACTGTGCTGTGTGTTTCCCTTCAGAAACGGAGTTAAATGCCAGGCTCTGGATCTTCATACAAGCGAGACTTCTTTTCAGGTAAACGCAGTCACTTTTCAGGTCAAAGGAAGCTATATCATTCACAAAGCTCAAACGTTTCCCGCTCTTAATTGAAAAGCATTGGATGTTCGAGGACCTGTGGTTTGTATCAGTTTCAGAAGCAGAGTTGAACTAGATATTTTCCTTGTGTGTAGGAAACACAGTTCTTTTGTTCTGAGCACACTCACGTTTCCCGCCTTATTAGAGACTCCAGAAAGCAAGAGAATGCTTCTTGCTCTAAAACAGAGTGTGTTTCATGGATGAGATCTGTGCTCTGTGTTTCCCTTCAGAAAGGGAGTTTAATGCCAGGCTCTGTGTCTTCCTACAAGCAAGACTTCGTTTCACGTAACGCAGTCACTTTTCAGGTCAAAGGAAGCTACATCATTCAAGAAGCTCACGCGTTTCTCGCTCTTAACTGAAAAGGATTGAATATTCGAATACCTGTGGTTTGTATCAGTTTCAGAAGCAGAGTTGAACTAGATATGGTCCGTGTGTGGAGGAAAAACAGTTCTTTGGTTCTGAGCACACTCACGTTTCCCGCCTTATTAGAGACTCCAGAATGCAAGAGAATGCTTCTTGCTCTAAAGCAGAGTGTGTTTCATGGATGAGAACTGTGCTGTGTGTTTCCCTTCAGAAACGGAGTTAAATGCCAGGCTCTGTGTCTTCCTACAAGCAAGACTTCGTTTCAGGTAAACGCTGTCACTTTTCAGCTCACAGAAAGCTACATCGTTCATGAAGCTCACACGTTTCTCGCTCTTAACGGAAAAGCATTGGATGTTCGAGGACCTGTGGTTTGTATCAGTTTCAGAAGCAGTGTTGAACTAGATATGGTCCGTGTGTGTACGAAACACAGTTCTTTTGTTCTGAGCACACTCACGTCTCCTGCCTTATCAGAGACCCTAGAAAGCAAGAGAATGCTTCTTGCTCTAAAACAGAGTGTGTTTCATGGATGAGAACTGTGCTGTGTGTTTCCCTTCAGAAACGGAGTTAAATGCCAGGCTCTGTGTCTTCCTACAAGCAATATTGCGTTTCAGGTAAACGCAGTCACTTTTCAGGTCAAAGGAAGCTACATCATTCAAGAAGCTCACACGTTTCTCGCTCTTAACTGAAAAGCATTGAATGTTCGAGGACCTATTGTTTGTATCAGTTTCAGAAGCAGAGTTGAACTAGATATGGTCTTTGTGTGTCGGAAAAACAGTTCTTTTGTTCTGAGCACACTCATGTTTCCCGCCTTATTAGAGACTCCAGAAAGCAAGAGAATGATTCTTGCTCTAAAGCAGAGTGTGTTTCATGGATGAGAACTGTGCTGTGTGTTTCCCTTCAGAAACGGAGTTAAATGCCAGGCTCAGTGTCTTCCTACAAGCGAGACTTCTTTTCAGGTAAACGCAATCAATTTTCAGCTCAAAGGAAGCTACATCGTTCACGAAGCTCACACGTTTCTTCCTCTCAACTGAAAGGCATTGGATGTTCGAGGACCTCTGTTTTGTATCAGTTTTAATAGCAGAGTTGAACTAGATATGGTCCGTGTGTTGAGGTAACACGGTTCTTTTGTTCTGAGCACACTCACGTTTCCCGCATTATTAGAGACTCTAGAAAGGAAGAGAATGCTTTTTGCTCTAAAGCAGAGTGTGTTTCATGGATGAGAACTGTGCTGTGTGTTTCCCTTCAGAAACGCAGTTAAATGCCAGGCTCTGTGTCTTCCTACAAGCAAGACTTCGTTTCAGGTAAATGCTGTCACTTTTCAGCTCAAACGAAGCTAAATCATTCACAAAGCTCACACGTTTCTCACTCTTAACTGAAAAGCATTGGATGTTCGAGGACTGTGGTTTGTATCAGTTTCAGAAGCAGAGTTGAACTAGATAGGGTCCGTGTGTTGGAAACACAATTTTTTGTTCTGAGCACACTCACGTTTCCCGCCTTATTAGAGACTCCAGAAAGCAAGAGAATGCTTCTTGCTCTAAAGCAGAGTGTGTTTCATGGATGAGAACTGTGCTCTGTGTTTCCCTTCAGAAAGGGAGTTTAATGCCAGGCTCTGTGTCTTTCTACAAGCAAGACTTCCTTTCACGTAAACGCAGTTACTTTTAAGGTCAAAGGAAGCTACATCATTCAAGAAGCTCACACGTTTCTTGCTCGTAACTGAAAAGCATTGAATGTACGAATACCTGAGGTTTGTATCAGTTTCAGAAGCAGAGTTGAACTAGATATGGTCCGTGTGTGTCGGAAACACAGATCTTTTGTTCTGAGCACAGTCACGTTTCCTGTCTTATTAGAGAATCTAGAAAGCAAGAGAATGCTTCTTGCTATAAAGCAGAGTGTGTTTCATGGATGAGAACTGTGCTGTGTGTTTCCCTTCAGAAACGGAGTTAAATGCCAGGCTCTGTGTCTTCCTACAAGCAATACTGCGTTTCAGGTAAACGCAGTCACTTTTCAGCTCAAAGGAAGCTACATCGTTCACGAAGCTCACTCGTTTCTTGCTCTTAACTGAAAAGCATTGGATGTTCGAGGACCTGTGGTTTGTATCAGTTTCAGAAGCAGAGTTGAACTAGATATGGTCCGTGTGTGGAGGAAAAACAGTTCTTTTGTTCTGAGCACACTCACGTTTCCCGCCTTATTAGAGACTCTAGAAAGCAAGAGAATGCTTCTTGCTCTAAAGCAGAGTGTGTTTCATGGATGAGAACTGTGCTGTGTGTTTCCCTTCAGAAACGGAGTTAAATGCCAGGCTCTGTGTCTTCCTACAAGCAAGACTGCGTTTCAGGTAAACGCAGTCACTTTTCAGCTCAAAGGAAGCTACATCGTTCACGAAGCTCACACGTTTCTCGCTCTTAACGGAAAAGCATTGGATGTTCGAGGACCTGTAGTTTGTATCAGTTTCAGAAGCAGAGTTGAACTAGATATGGTCCGTGTGTTGAGGAAACACAGTTCTTTTGTTCTGAGCACACTCACGTCTCCTGCCTTATCAGAGACCCTAGAAAGCAAGAGAATGCTTCTTGCTCTAAAACAGAGTGTGTTTCATGGATGAGAACTGTGCTGTGTGTTTCCCTTCAGAAACGGAGTTAAATGCCAGGCTCTGTGTCTTCCTACAAGCAATATTGCGTTTCAGGTAAACGCAGTCACTTTTCAGGTCAAAGGAAGCTACATCATTCAAGAAGCTCACACGTTTCTCGCTCTTAACTGAAAAGCATTGAATGTTCGAGGACCTATGGTTTGTATCAGTTTCAGAAGCAGAGTTGAACTAGATACGGTCTTTGTGTGTCGGAAAAACAGTTCTTTTGTTCTGAGCACACTCATGTTTCCCGCCTTATTAGAGACTCCAGAAAGCAAGAGAATGATTCTTGCTCTAAAGCAGAGTGTGTTTTATGGATGAGAACTGTGCTGTGTGTTTCCCTTCAGAAACGGAGTTAAATGCCAGGCTCAGTGTCTTCCTACAAGCGAGACTTCTTTTCAGGTAAACGCAATCAATTTTCAGCTCAAAGGAAGCTACATCGTTCACGAAACTCACACGTTTCTTCCTCTCAACTGAAAGGCATTGGATGTTCGAGGACCTGTGATTTGTATCAGTTTTAATAGCAGAGTTGAACTAGATATGGTCCGTGTGTGTAGGAAACACAGTTCTTTTATTCTGAGCACACCAATGTTTCCCACCTTATTAGAGACTCTAGAAAGAAAGAGAATGCTTCTTGCTCTAAAGCAGAGTGTGTTTCATGGTTGAGAACTTTGCTGTGTGTTTCCCTTCAGAAACGGAGTTAAATGCCAGGCTCTGTGTCTTCCTACAAGCAAGACTGCGTTTCAGGTAAACGCAGTCAATTTTCAGCTCAAAGGAAGCTACATCGTTCACGAAGCTCACACGTTTCTCGCTCTTAACGGAAAAGCATTGGATGTTCGAGGACCTGTAGTTTGTATCAGTTTCAGAAGCAGAGTTGAACTAGATATGGCCCGTGTGTTGAGGTAACACAGTTCTTTTGTTCTGAGCACACTCACGTTTCCCGCATTATTAGAGATTCTAGAAAGCAAGAGAATGCTTTTTGCTCTAAAGCAGAGTGTGTTTCATGGATGAGAACTGTGCTGTGTGTTTCCCTTCAGAAACGCAGTTAAATGCCAGGCTCTGTGTCTTCCTACAAGCAAGACTTCGTTTCAGGTAAATGCTGTCACTTTTCAGCTCAAACGAAGCTAAATCATTCACAAAGCTCACACGTTTCTCACTCTTAACTGAAAAGCATTGGATGTTCGAGGACCTGTGGTTTGTATCAGTTTCAGAAGCAGAGTTGAACTAGATATGGTCCGTGTGTGTTGGAAACACAATTTTTTGTTCTGAGCACACTCACGTTTCCCGCCTTATTAGAGACTCCAGAAAGCAAGAGAATGCTTCTTGCTCTAAAGCAGAGTGTGTTTCATGGATGAGAACTGTGCTCTGTGTTTCCCTTCAGAAAGGGAGTTTAATGCCAGGCTCTGTGACTTTCTACATGCAAGACTTCCTTTCACGTAAACGCAGTAACTTTTAAGGTCATAGGAAGCTACATCATTCAAGAAGCTCACACGTTTCTTGCTCGTAACTGAAAAGCATTGAATGTACGAATACCTGAGGTTTGTATCAGTTTCAGAAGCAGAGTTGAACTAGATATGGTCCGTGTGTGTCGGAAACACAGATCTTTTGTTCTGAGCACAGTCACGTTTCCTGTCTTATAAGAGAATCTAGAAAGCGAGAGAATGCTTCTTGCTCTAAAGCAGAGTGTGTTTCATGGATGAGAACTGTGCTGTGTGTTTCCCTTCAGAAACGGAGTTAAATGCCAGGCTCTGTGTCTTCCTACAAGCAATACTGCGTATCAGGTAAACGCAGTCACTTTTCAGCTCAAAGGAAGCTACATCATTCACGAAGCTCACTCATTTCTTGCTCTTAACTGAAAAGCATTGGATGTTCGAGGACCTGTGGTTTGTATCAGTTTCAGAAGCAGAGTTGAACTAGATATGGTCCGTGTGTGGAGGAAAAACAATTCTTTTGTTCTGAGCACACTCACGTTTCCCGCCTTATTAGAGACTCTAGAAAGCAAGAGAATGCTTCTTGCTCTAAAGCAGAGTGTGTTTCATGGATGAGAACTGTGCTGTGTGTTTCCCTTCAGAAACGGAGTTAAATGCCAGGCTCTGTATCTTCCTACAAGCAAGACTTCGTTTCAGGTAAACGATGTCACTTTTCAGCTCACAGAAAGCTACATCGTTCATGAAGCTCACACGTTTCTCACTCTTAAGGGAAAAGCATTGGATGTTCGAGGACCTGTGGTTTGTATCAGTTTCAGAAGCAGAGTTGAACTAGATATGGTCCGTGTGTGTACGAAACACAGTTCTTTTGTTCTGAGCACACTCACGTCTCCTGCCTTATCAGTGACCCTAAAAAGCAAGAGAATGCTTCTTACTCTAAAACAGAGTGTGTTTCATGGATGAGAACTGTGCTGTGTGTTTCCCTTCAGAAACGGAGTTAAATGCCAGGCTGTGTGTCTTCCTACAAGCAATATTGCGTTTCAGGTAAACGCAGTCACTTTTCAGCTCAAAGGAAGCTACATCGTTCACGAAGCTCACTCTTTTCTTGCTCTTAACTGAAAAGCATTGGATGTTCGAGGACCTGTGTGTGGTTTGTATCAGTTTCAGAAGCAGAGTTGAACTAGATATGTTCCGTGTGTGTCGGAAACAAAGTTCTTTTGTTCTGAGCACATTCACGTTTCCCGCCTTATTAGAGACTCCAGAAAGCAAGAGAATGCTTTTTGCTCTAAATCAGAGTGTGTTTCATTGATGAGAACTGTGCTGTGTGTTTCCCTTCAGAAACGCAGTTAAATGCCAGGCTCTGTGTCTTCCTACAAGCAAGACTTCTTTTCAGGTAAATGCTGTCACTTTTCAGCTCAAACGAAGCTAAATCATTCACAAAGCTCACACGTTTCTCACTCTTAACTGAAAAGCATTGGATGTTCGAGGACCTGTGGTTTGTATTAGTTTCAGAAGCAGAGTTGAACTAGATATGGTCCGTGTGTGTTGGAAACACAATTTTTTGTTCTGAGCACACTCAAGTTTCCCGCCTTATTAGAGACTCCAGAAAGCAAGAGAATGCTTCTTCCTCTAAAGCAGAGTGTGTTTCATGGATGAGAACTGTGCTCTGTGTTTCCCTTCAGAAACGGAGTTAAATGCCAGGCTCTGTGTCTTCCTACAAGCAAGACTTCCTTTCAGGTAAACGCAGTCACTTTTCAGCTCAAAGGAAGCTACATCGTACACGAAGCTCACTTGTTTCTTGCTCTTAACTGAAAAGCATTGGATGTTCGAGGACCTGTGGTTTGTATCAGTTTCAGAAGCAGAGTTGAACTAGATATTTTCCTTGTATGTAGGAAACACAGTTCTTTTGTTCTGAGCACACTCACGTTTCCCGCCTTATTAGAGACTCCAGAAAGCAAGAGAATGCTTCTTGCTCTAAAACAGAGTGTGTTTCATGGATGAGAACTGTGCTCTGTGTTTCCCTTCAGAAAGGGAGTTTAATGCCAGGCTCTGTGTCTTCCTACAAGCAAGACTTCGTTTCACGTAACGCAGTCACTTTTCAGGTCAAAGGAAGCTACATCATTCAAGAAGCTCACGCGTTTCTCGCTCTTAACTGAAAAGGATTGAATATTCGAATACCTGTGGTTTGTATCAGTTTCAGAAGCAGAGTTGAACTAGATATGGTCCGTGTGTGGAGGAAAAACAGTTCTTTGGTTCTGAGCACCCTCACGTTTCCCGCCTTATTAGAGACTCCAGAATGCAAGAGAATGCTTCTTGCTCTAAAGCAGAGTGTGTTTCATGGATGAGAACTGTGCTGTGTATTTCCCTTCAGAAACGGAGTTAAATGCCAGGCTCTGTGTCTTCCTACAAGCAAGACTTCGTTTCAGGTAAACGCTGTCACTTTTCAGCTCACAGAAAGCTACATCGTTCATGAAGCTCACACGTTTCTCGCTCTTAACGGAAAAGCATTGGATGTTCGAGGACCTGTGGTTTGTATCAGTTTCAGAAGCAGTGTTGAACTAGATATGGTCCGTGTGTGTACGAAACACAGTTCTTTTGTTCTGAGCACACTCACGTCTCCTGCCTTATCAGAGACCCTAGAAAGCAAGAGAATGCTTCTTGCTCTAAAACAGAGTGTGTTTCATGGATGAGAACTGTGCTGTGTGTTTCCCTTCAGAAACGGAGTTAAATGCCAGGCTCTGTGTCTTCCTACAAGCAATATTGCGTTTCAGGTAAACGCAGTCACTTTTCAGGTCAAAGGAAGCTACATCATTCAAGAAGCTCACACGTTTCTCGCTCTTAACTGAAAAGCATTGAATGTTCGAGGACCTATTGTTTGTATCAGTTTCAGAAGCAGAGTTGAACTAGATATGGTCTTTGTGTGTCGGAAAAACAGTTCTTTTGTTCTGAGCACACTCATGTTTCCCGCCTTATTAGAGACTCCAGAAAGCAAGAGAATGATTCTTGCTCTAAAGCAGAGTGTGTTTCATGGATGAGAACTGTGCTGTGTGTTTCCCTTCAGAAACGGAGTTAAATGCCAGGCTCAGTGTCTTCCTACAAGCGAGACTTCTTTTCAGGTAAACGCAATCAATTTTCAGCTCAAAGGAAGCTACATCGTTCACGAAGCTCACACGTTTCTTCCTCTCAACTGAAAGGCATTGGATGTTCGAGGACCTGTGTTTTGTATCAGTTTTAATAGCAGAGTTGAACTAGATATGGTCCGTGTGTTGAGGTAACACGGTTCTTTTGTTCTGAGCACACTCACGTTTCCCGCATTATTAGAGACTCTAGAAAGGAAGAGAATGCTTTTTGCTCTAAAGCAGAGTGTGTTTCATGGATGAGAACTGTGCTGTGTGTTTCCCTTCAGAAACGCAGTTAAATGCCAGGCTCTGTGTCTTCCTACAAGCAAGACTTCGTTTCAGGTAAATGCTGTCACTTTTCAGCTCAAACGAAGCTAAATCATTCACAAAGCTCACACGTTTCTCACTCTTAACTGAAAAGCATTGGATGTTCGAGGACCTGTGGTTTGTATCAGTTTCAGAAGCAGAGTTGAACTAGATATGGTCCGTGTGTGTTGGAAACACAATTTTTTGTTCTGAGCACACTCACGTTTCCCGCCTTATTAGAGACTCCAGAAAGCAAGAGAATGCTTCTTGCTCTAAAGCAGAGTGTGTTTCATGGATGAGAACTGTGCTCTGTGTTTCCCTTCAGAAAGGGAGTTTAATGCCAGGCTCTGTGTCTTTCTACAAGCAAGACTTCCTTTCACGTAAACGCAGAAACTTTTAAGGTCAAAGGAAGCTACATCATTCAAGAAGCTCACACGTTTCTTGCTCGTAACTGAAAAGCATTGAATGTACGAATACCTGAGGTTTGTATCAGTTTCAGAAGCAGAGTTGAACTAGATATGGTCCATGTGTGTACGAAACACAGTTCTTTTGTTCTGAGCACACTCACGTCTCCTGCCTTATCAGTGACCCTAAAAAGCAAGAGAATGCTTCTTGCTCTAAAACAGAGTGTGTTTCATGGATGAGAACTGTGCTGTGTGTTTCCCTTCAGAAACGGAGTTAAATGCCAGGCTGTGTGTCTTCCTACAAGCAATATTGCATTTCAGGTAAACGCAGTCACTTTTCAGCTCCAAGGAAGCTACATCGTTCACGAAGCTCACTCTTTTCTTGCTCTTAACTGAAAAGCATTGGATGTTCGAGGACCTGTGTGTGGTTTGTATCAGTTTCAGAAGCAGAGTTGAACTAGATATGTTCCGTGTGTGTAGGAAACACAGTTCTTTTGTTCTGAGCACATTCACGTTTCCCGCCTTATTAGAGACTCCAGAAAGCAAGAGAATGATTCTTGCCCTAAGCAGAGTGTGTTTCATGGATGAGAACTGTGCTGTGTGTTTCCCTTCAGAAAGGGAGTTTAATGCCAGGCTCTGTGTCTTCCTACAAGCAAGACTTCGTTTCACGTAATGCAGTCACTTTTCAGGTCAAAGGAAGCTACATCATTCAAGAAGCTCACACGTTTCTCGCTCTTAACTGAAAAGCATTGAATGTTCGAGGACCTATGGTTTTATCAGTTTCAGAAGCAGAGATGAACTAGATATGGTCTTTGTGTGTCGGAAAAACAGTTCTTTTGTTCTGAGCACACTCATGTTTCCCGCCTTATTAGAGACTCCAGAAAGCAAGAGAATGATTCTTGCTCTAAAGCAGAGTGTGTTTCATGGATGAGAACTGTGCTGTGTGTTTCCCTTCAGAAACGGAGTTAAATGCCAGGCTCTGTGTCTTCCTACAAGCAAGACTGCGTTTCAGGTAAACGCAGTCACTTTTCAGCTCAAAGGAAGCTACATCGTTCACGAAGCTCACACGTTTCTCGCTCTTAACGGAAAAGCATTGGATGTTCGAGGACCTGTAGTTTGTATCAGTTTCAGAAGCAGAGTTGAACTAGATATGGTCCGTGTGTTGAGGAAACACAGTTCTTTTGTTCTGAGCACACTCACGTTTCCCGCATTATTAGAGACTCTAGAAAGCAAGAGAATGCTTTTTGCTCTAAATCAGAGTGTGTTTCATTGATGAGATCTGTGCTGTGTGTTTCCCTTCAGAAACGCAGTTAAATGCCAGGCTCTGTGTCTTCCTACAAGCAAGACTTCTTTTCAGGTAAATGCTGTCACTTTTCAGCTCAAACGAAGCTAAATCATTCACAAAGCTCACAGGTTTCTCACTCTTAACTGAAAAGCATTGGATGTTCGAGGACCTGTGGTTTGTATCAGTTTCAGAAGCAGAGTTGAACTAGATATGGTCCGTGTGTGTTGGAAACACAATTTTTTGTTCTGAGCACACTCACGTTTCCCGCCTTATTAGAGACTCCAGAAAGCAAGAGAATGCTTCTTGCTCTAAAGCAGAGTGTGTTTCATGGATGAGAACTGTGCTGTGTGTTTCCCTTCAGAAACGGAGTTAAATGCCAGGCTCTGTGTCTTCCTACAAGCAATACTGCGTTTCAGGTAAACGCAGTCACTTTTCAGCTCAAAGGAAGCTACATCGTTCACGAAGCTCACTCGTTTCTTGCCTTTAACTGAAAAGCATTGGATGTTCGAGGAACTGTGGTTTGTATCAGTTTCAGAAGCAGAGTTGAACTAGATATGGTCCGTGTGTGGAGGAAAAACAGTTCTTTTGTTCTGAGCACACTCACGTTTCCCGCCTTATTAGAGACTCTAGAAAGCAAGAGAATGCTTCTTGCTCTAAAGCAGAGTGTGTTTCATGGATGAGAACTGTGCTGTGTGTTTCCCTTCAGAAACGGAGTTAAATGCCAGGCTCTGTGTCTTCCTACAAGCAAGACTTCGTTTCAGGAAAACGATGTCACTTTTCAGCTCACAGAAAGCTACATCGTTCATGAAGCTTACACGTTTCTCGCTCTTAACGGAAAAGCATTGGATGTTCGAGGACCTGTGGTTTGTATCAGTTTCAGAAGCAGAATTGAACTAGATATGGTCCGTGTGTGTAGGAAACACAGTTCTTTTTTTCTGAGTACACTCACGTCTCCTGCCTTATCAGTGACCCTAAAAAGCAAGAGAATGCTTCTTGCTCTAAAACAGAGTGTGTTTCATGGATGAGAACTGTGCTGTGTGTTTCCCTTCAGAAACGGAGTTAAATGCCAGGCTGTGTGTCTTCCTACAAGCAATATTGCATTTCAGGTAAACGCAGTCACTTTTCAGCTCAAAGGAAGCTACATCGTTCACGAAGCTCACTCTTTTCTTGCTCTTAACTGAAAAGCATTGGATGTTCGAGGACCTGTGTGTGGTTTGTATCAGTTTCAGAAGCAGAGTTGAACTAGATATGTTCCGTGTGTGTAGGAAACACAGTTCTTTTGTTCTGAGCACATTCACGTTTCCCGCCTTATTAGAGACTCCAGAAAGCAAGAGAATGATTCTTGCTCTAAAGCAGAGTGTGTTTCATGGATGAGAACTGTGCTGTGTGTTTCCCTTCAGAAAGGGAGTTTAATGCCAGGCTCTGTGTCTTCCTACAAGCAAGACTTCGTTTTACGTAATGCAGTCACTTTTCAGGTCAAAGGAAGCTACATCATTCAAGAAGCTCACACGTTTCTCGCTCTTAACTGAAAAGCATTGAATGTTCGAGGACCTATGGTTTGTATCAGTTTCAGAAGCAGAGTTGAACTAGATATGGTCTTTGTGTGTCGGAAAAACAGTTCTTTTGTTCTGAGCACACTCATGTTTCCCGCCTTATTAGAGACTCCAGAAAGCAAGAGAATGATTCTTGCTCTAAAGCAGAGTGTGTTTCATGGATGAGAACTGTGCTGTGTGTTTCCCTTCAGAAACGGAGTAAAATGCCAGGCTCAGTGTCTTCCTACAAGCGAGACTTCTTTTCAGGTAAACGCAATCAATTTTCAGCTCAAAGGAAGCTACATCGTTCACGAAGCTCACACGTTTCTTCCTCTCAACTGAAAAGCATTGGATGTTCCAGGACCTGTGTTTTGTATCAGTTTTAGAAGCAGAGTTGAACTAGATATGGTCCGTGTGTGTAGGAAACACAGTTCTTTTGTTCTGAGCACACCAATGTTTCCCGCCTTATTAGAGACTCTAGAAAGCAAGAGAATGATTCTTGCTCTAAAGCAGAGTGTGTTTCATGGTTGAGAACTGTGCTGTGTGTTTCCCTTCAGAAACGGAGTTAAATGCCAGGCTCTGTGTCTTCCTACAAGCAAGACTGCGTTTCAGGTAAACGCAGTCACTTTTCAGCTCAAAGGAAGCTACATCGTTCACGAAGCTCACACGTTTCTCGCTCTTAACGGAAAAGCATTGGATGTTCGAGGACCTGTAGTTTGTATCAGTTTCAGAAGCAGAGTTGAACTAGATATGGTCCGTGTGTTGAGGAAACACAGTTCTTTTGTTCTGAGCACACTCACGTTTCCCGCATTATTAGAGACTCTAGAAAGCAAGAGAATGCTTTTTGCTCTAAAGCAGAGTGTGTTTCATGGATGAGAACTGTGCTGTGTGTTTCCCTTCAGAAACGGAGTTAAATGCCAGGCTCAGTGTCTTCCTACAAGCGAGACTTCTTTTCAGGTAAACGCAATCAATTTTCAGCTCAAAGGAAGCTACATCGTTCACGAAGCTCACACGTTTCTTCCTCTCAACTGAAAGGCATTGGATGTTCGAGGACCTGTGTTTTGTATCAGTTTTAATAGCAGAGTTGAACTAGATATGGTCCGTGTGTTGAGGTAACACGGTTCTTTTGTTCTGAGCACACTCACGTTTCCCGCATTATTAGAGACTCTAGAAAGGAAGAGAATGCTTTTTGCTCTAAAGCAGAGTGTGTTTCATGGATGAGAACTGTGCTGTGTGTTTCCCTTCAGAAACGCAGTTAAATGCCAGGCTCTGTGTCTTCCTACAAGCAAGACTTCGTTTCAGGTAAATGCTGTCACTTTTCAGCTCAAACGAAGCTAAATCATTCACAAAGCTCACACGTTTCTCACTCTTAACTGAAAAGCATTGGATGTTCGAGGACCTGTGGTTTGTATCAGTTTCAGAAGCAGAGTTGAACTAGATATGGTCCGTGTGTGTTGGAAACACAATTTTTTGTTCTGAGCACACTCACGTTTCCCGCCTTATTAGAGACTCCAGAAAGCAAGAGAATGCTTCTTGCTCTAAAGCAGAGTGTGTTTCATGGATGAGAACTGTGCTCTGTGTTTCCCTTCAGAAAGGGAGTTTAATGCCAGGCTCTGTGTCTTTCTACAAGCAAGACTTCCTTTCACGTAAACGCAGAAACTTTTAAGGTCAAAGGAAGCTACATCATTCAAGAAGCTCACACGTTTCTTGCTCGTAACTGAAAAGCATTGAATGTACGAATACCTGAGGTTTGTATCAGTTTCAGAAGCAGAGTTGAACTAGATATGGTCCATGTGTGTACGAAACACAGTTCTTTTGTTCTGAGCACACTCACGTCTCCTGCCTTATCAGTGACCCTAAAAAGCAAGAGAATGCTTCTTGCTCTAAAACAGAGTGTGTTTCATGGATGAGAACTGTGCTGTGTGTTTCCCTTCAGAAACGGAGTTAAATGCCAGGCTGTGTGTCTTCCTACAAGCAATATTGCATTTCAGGTAAACGCAGTCACTTTTCAGCTCCAAGGAAGCTACATCGTTCACGAAGCTCACTCTTTTCTTGCTCTTAACTGAAAAGCATTGGATGTTCGAGGACCTGTGTGTGGTTTGTATCAGTTTCAGAAGCAGAGTTGAACTAGATATGTTCCGTGTGTGTAGGAAACACAGTTCTTTTGTTCTGAGCACATTCACGTTTCCCGCCTTATTAGAGACTCCAGAAAGCAAGAGAATGATTCTTGCCCTAAGCAGAGTGTGTTTCATGGATGAGAACTGTGCTGTGTGTTTCCCTTCAGAAAGGGAGTTTAATGCCAGGCTCTGTGTCTTCCTACAAGCAAGACTTCGTTTCACGTAATGCAGTCACTTTTCAGGTCAAAGGAAGCTACATCATTCAAGAAGCTCACACGTTTCTCGCTCTTAACTGAAAAGCATTGAATGTTCGAGGACCTATGGTTTTATCAGTTTCAGAAGCAGAGATGAACTAGATATGGTCTTTGTGTGTCGGAAAAACAGTTCTTTTGTTCTGAGCACACTCATGTTTCCCGCCTTATTAGAGACTCCAGAAAGCAAGAGAATGATTCTTGCTCTAAAGCAGAGTGTGTTTCATGGATGAGAACTGTGCTGTGTGTTTCCCTTCAGAAACGGAGTTAAATGCCAGGCTCTGTGTCTTCCTACAAGCAAGACTGCGTTTCAGGTAAACGCAGTCACTTTTCAGCTCAAAGGAAGCTACATCGTTCACGAAGCTCACACGTTTCTCGCTCTTAACGGAAAAGCATTGGATGTTCGAGGACCTGTAGTTTGTATCAGTTTCAGAAGCAGAGTTGAACTAGATATGGTCCGTGTGTTGAGGAAACACAGTTCTTTTGTTCTGAGCACACTCACGTTTCCCGCATTATTAGAGACTCTAGAAAGCAAGAGAATGCTTTTTGCTCTAAATCAGAGTGTGTTTCATTGATGAGATCTGTGCTGTGTGTTTCCCTTCAGAAACGCAGTTAAATGCCAGGCTCTGTGTCTTCCTACAAGCAAGACTTCTTTTCAGGTAAATGCTGTCACTTTTCAGCTCAAACGAAGCTAAATCATTCACAAAGCTCACAGGTTTCTCACTCTTAACTGAAAAGCATTGGATGTTCGAGGACCTGTGGTTTGTATCAGTTTCAGAAGCAGAGTTGAACTAGATATGGTCCGTGTGTGTTGGAAACACAATTTTTTGTTCTGAGCACACTCACGTTTCCCGCCTTATTAGAGACTCCAGAAAGCAAGAGAATGCTTCTTGCTCTAAAGCAGAGTGTGTTTCATGGATGAGAACTGTGCTGTGTGTTTCCCTTCAGAAACGGAGTTAAATGCCAGGCTCTGTGTCTTCCTACAAGCAATACTGCGTTTCAGGTAAACGCAGTCACTTTTCAGCTCAAAGGAAGCTACATCGTTCACGAAGCTCACTCGTTTCTTGCCTTTAACTGAAAAGCATTGGATGTTCGAGGAACTGTGGTTTGTATCAGTTTCAGAAGCAGAGTTGAACTAGATATGGTCCGTGTGTGGAGGAAAAACAGTTCTTTTGTTCTGAGCACACTCACGTTTCCCGCCTTATTAGAGACTCTAGAAAGCAAGAGAATGCTTCTTGCTCTAAAGCAGAGTGTGTTTCATGGATGAGAACTGTGCTGTGTGTTTCCCTTCAGAAACGGAGTTAAATGCCAGGCTCTGTGTCTTCCTACAAGCAAGACTTCGTTTCAGGAAAACGATGTCACTTTTCAGCTCACAGAAAGCTACATCGTTCATGAAGCTTACACGTTTCTCGCTCTTAACGGAAAAGCATTGGATGTTCGAGGACCTGTGGTTTGTATCAGTTTCAGAAGCAGAATTGAACTAGATATGGTCCGTGTGTGTACGAAACACAGTTCTTTTTTTCTGAGTACACTCACGTCTCCTGCCTTATCAGTGACCCTAAAAAGCAAGAGAATGCTTCTTGCTCTAAAACAGAGTGTGTTTCATGGATGAGAACTGTGCTGTGTGTTTCCCTTCAGAAACGGAGTTAAATGCCAGGCTGTGTGTCTTCCTACAAGCAATATTGCATTTCAGGTAAACGCAGTCACTTTTCAGCTCAAAGGAAGCTACATCGTTCACGAAGCTCACTCTTTTCTTGCTCTTAACTGAAAAGCATTGGATGTTCGAGGACCTGTGTGTGGTTTGTATCAGTTTCAGAAGCAGAGTTGAACTAGATATGTTCCGTGTGTGTAGGAAACACAGTTCTTTTGTTCTGAGCACATTCACGTTTCCCGCCTTATTAGAGACTCCAGAAAGCAAGAGAATGATTCTTGCTCTAAAGCAGAGTGTGTTTCATGGATGAGAACTGTGCTGTGTGTTTCCCTTCAGAAAGGGAGTTTAATGCCAGGCTCTGTGTCTTCCTACAAGCAAGACTTCGTTTTACGTAATGCAGTCACTTTTCAGGTCAAAGGAAGCTACATCATTCAAGAAGCTCACACGTTTCTCGCTCTTAACTGAAAAGCATTGAATGTTCGAGGACCTATGGTTTGTATCAGTTTCAGAAGCAGAGTTGAACTAGATATGGTCTTTGTGTGTCGGAAAAACAGTTCTTTTGTTCTGAGCACACTCATGTTTCCCGCCTTATTAGAGACTCCAGAAAGCAAGAGAATGATTCTTGCTCTAAAGCAGAGTGTGTTTCATGGATGAGAACTGTGCTGTGTGTTTCCCTTCAGAAACGGAGTAAAATGCCAGGCTCAGTGTCTTCCTACAAGCGAGACTTCTTTTCAGGTAAACGCAATCAATTTTCAGCTCAAAGGAAGCTACATCGTTCACGAAGCTCACACGTTTCTTCCTCTCAACTGAAAAGCATTGGATGTTCCAGGACCTGTGTTTTGTATCAGTTTTAGAAGCAGAGTTGAACTAGATATGGTCCGTGTGTGTAGGAAACACAGTTCTTTTGTTCTGAGCACACCAATGTTTCCCGCCTTATTAGAGACTCTAGAAAGCAAGAGAATGATTCTTGCTCTAAAGCAGAGTGTGTTTCATGGTTGAGAACTGTGCTGTGTGTTTCCCTTCAGAAACGGAGTTAAATGCCAGGCTCTGTGTCTTCCTACAAGCAAGACTGCGTTTCAGGTAAACGCAGTCACTTTTCAGCTCAAAGGAAGCTACATCGTTCACGAAGCTCACACGTTTCTCGCTCTTAACGGAAAAGCATTGGATGTTCGAGGACCTGTAGTTTGTATCAGTTTCAGAAGCAGAGTTGAACTAGATATGGTCCGTGTGTTGAGGAAACACAGTTCTTTTGTTCTGAGCACACTCACGTTTCCCGCATTATTAGAGACTCTAGAAAGCAAGAGAATGCTTTTTGCTCTAAAGCAGAGTGTGTTTCATGGATGAGAACTGTGCTGTGTGTTTCCCTTCAGAAACGCAGTTAAATGCCAGGCTCTGTGTCTTCCTACAAGCAAGACTTCGTTTCAGGTAAATGCTGTCACTCTTCAGCTCAAACGAAGCTAAATCATTCACAAAGCTCACACGTTTCTCACTCTTAACTGAAAAGCATTGGATGTTCGAGGACCTGTGTGTGGTTTGTATCAGTTTCAGAAGCAGAGTTGAACTAGATATGGTCCGTGTGTGTAGGAAACACAGTTCTTTTGTTCTGAGCACATTCACGTTTCCCGCCTTATTAGAGACTCCAGAAAGCAAGGGAATGATTCTTGCTCTAAAGCAGAGTGTGTTTCATGGAGGAGAACTGTGCTGTGTGTTTCCCTTCAGAAAGGGAGTTTAATGCCAGGCTCTGTGTCTTCCTACAAGCAAGACTTCGTTTCACGTAATGCAGTCACTTTTCAGGTCAAAGGAAGCTACATCATTCAAGAAGCTCACATGTTTCTTGCTAACTGAAAAGCATTGAATGTTCGAATACCTGTGGTTTGTATCAGTTTCAGAAGCAGAGTTGAACTAGATATGGTCCGTGTGTGTCGGAAACACAGTTCTTTTGTTCTGAGCACACTCACGTTAACTGTCTTATTAGAGAATTTAGAAAGCAAGAGAATGCTTCTTGCTCTAAAGCAGAGTGTGTTTCAAGAATGAGAACTGTGCTCTGTGTTTCCCTTCAGAAACGGAGTTAAATGCCAGACTCTGTGTCTTCATCCAAGTGAGACTTCAATCAGGAAAACGCAGTCACTTTTCAGCTCAAACAAAGCTACATCGTTCACGAAGCTCACACGTTTCTCGCTCTTAACTGAAAAGCATTGGATGTTCGAGGACCTGTGGTTTGTATCAGTTTCAGAAGCAGAGTTGAACTAGATATGGTCCGTGTGGGTTGGAAACACAATTTTTTGTTCTGAGCACACTCACTTTTCCCGCCTTATTAGAGACTCCAGAAAGCAAGAGAATGCTTCTTGCTCTAAAGCAGAGTGTGTTTCATGGATGAGAACTGTGCTTTGTGTTTCCCTTCAGAAAGGGAGTTTAATGCCAGGCTCTGTGTCTTCCTACAAGCAAGACTTCCTTTCACGTAAACGCAGTCACTTTTAAGGTCAAAGGAAGCTACATCATTCAAGAAGCTCACACGTTTCTTGCTCTTAACTGAAAAGCATTGAATGTTCGAATACCTGTGGTTTGTATCAGTTTCAGAAGCAGAGTTGAACTAGATATGGTCCGTGTGTGGAGGAAAAACAGTTCTTTTGTTCTGAGCACACTCACGTTTCCCGCCTTATTAGAGACTCTAGAAAGCAAGAGAATGCTTTTTGCTCTAAAGCAGAGTGTGTTTCATGGATGAGAACTGTGCAGTGTGTTTCCCTTCAGAAACGCAGTTAAATGCCAGGCTCTGTGTCTTCCTACAAGCAAGACTTCGTTTCAGGTAAATGCTGTCACTTTTCAGCTCAAACGAAGCTAAATCATTCACAAAGCTCACACGTTTCTCACTCTTAACTGAAAAGCATTGGATGTTCGAGGACCTGTGGTTTGTATCAGTTTCAGAAGCAGAGTTGAACTAGATATGGTCCGTGTGTGTTGGAAACACAATTTTTTGTTCTGAGCACACTCCCGTTTCCCGCCTTATTAGAGACTCCAGAAAGCAAGAGAATGCTTCTTGCTCTAAAGCAGAGTGTGTTTCATGGATGAGAACTCTGCTCTGTGTTTCCCTTCAGAAACGGAGTTAAATGCCAGGCTCTGTGTCTTCCTACAAGCAAGACTTCCTTTCCCGTAAACACAGTCACTTTTAAAGTCAAAGGAAGCTACATCATTCAAGAAGCTCACACGTTTCTTGCTCTTAACTGAAAAGCATTGAATGTTCGAATACCTGAGGTTTGTATCAGTTTCAGAAGCAGAGTTGAACTAGATATGGTCCGTGTGTGTCGGAAACACAGATCTTTTGTTCTGAGTACAGTCACGTTTCCTGTCTTATTAGAGAATCTAGAAAGCAAGAGAATGATTCGTGCTCTAAACCAGAGTGTGTTTCATGGATGAGAACTGTGCTGTGTGTTTCCCTTCAGAAAGGGAGTTTAAAGCCAGGCTCTGTGTCTTCTTACAAGCAAGACTTCGTTTCACATAAACACAGTCACTTTTCAGGTCAAAGGAAGCTACATCATTCAAGAAGCTCACACGTTTCTCGCTCTTAACTGAAAAACATCGAATGTTCGAATACCTGTGGTTTGTATCAGTTTCAGAAGCAGAGTTGAACTAGATATGGTCCGTGTGTGTAGGAAACACAGTTCTTTTGTTCTGAGCACACTCACGTTTCCCGCCTTATTAGAGACTCCAGAAAGCAAGAGAATGCTTCTTGCTCTAAAGCAGAGTGTGTTTCATGGATGAGAACTGTGCTGTGTGTTTCCCTTCAGAAACGGAGTTAAATGCCAGGCTCTGTGTCTTCCTACTAGCAAGACTTGGATTCAGGTAAACGCTGTCACTTTTCAGCTCACAGGAAGCTACATCGTTCATGAAGCTCACACGTTTCTCAATCTTAACGGAAAAGCATTGAATGTTCGAATACCTGTGGTTTGTATCAGTTTCAGAAGCAGAGTTGAACTAGATATGGTCCGTGTGTGTGCGAAACACAGTTCTTTTGTTCTGAGCACACTCACGTTTCCCGCCTTATTAGAGAATTTAGAAAGCAAGAGAATGCTACTTGCTCTAAAGCAGAGTGTGTTTCATGGATGAGAACTGTGCTGTGTGTTTCCCTTCAGAAACGGAGTTAAATGCCAGGCTCTGTGTCTTCCTACAAGCAAGACTTCGTTTCAGGTAAACGCTGTCCCTTTTCAGCTCACAGGAAGCTACATCGTTCATGAAGCTCACACATTTCTTGCTCTTAACTGAAAAGCATTGAATGTTCGAATACCTGAGGTTTGTATCAGTTTCAGAAGCAGAGTTGAACTAGATATGGTCCGTGTGTGTCGGAAACACAGATCTTTTGTTCTGAGCACAGTTACGTTTCCTGTCTTATTAGAGAATCTAGAAAGCAAGAGAATGCTTCTTGCTCTAAAGCAGAGTGTGTTTCATGGATGAGAAGTGTGCTGTGTGTTTCCCTTCAGAAACGGAGTTAAATGCCAGGCGCTGTGTCTTCCTACAAGCAAGACTTCCTTTCAGGTAAACGCTGTCACTTTTTAACTCATAGGAAGCTACATCGTTCATGAAGCTCACACGTTTCTCGCTCTTTACAGAAAAGCAATGGATGTTCGAGTACCTGTGGTTTGTATCAGTTTCAGAAGCAGAGTTGAACTAGATATGGTCCGTGTGTGTACGAAACACAGTTCTTTTGTTCTGAGCACACTCACGTCTCCCGCCTTATTAGAGACCCTAGAAAGCAAGAGAATGCTTCTTGCTCTAAAGCAGAGTGTGTTTCATGGATGAGAACTGTGATGTGTGTTTCCCTTCAGAAACGGAGTTAAATGCCAGGCTCAGTGTCTTCCTACAAGCAATACTGCGTTTCAGGTAAACGCAGTCACTTTTCAGCTCAAAGGAAGCTACATCGTTCACGAAGCTCACTCGTTTCTTGCTCTTAACTGAAAAGCATTGGATGTTCGAGGACCTGTGGTTTGTATCAGTTTCAGAAGCAGAGTTGAACTAGATATGGTCCGTGTTTGGAGGAAAAACAGTTCTTTTCTTCTGAGCACACTCACGTTTCCCGTCTTATTAGAGACTCCAGAATGCAAGAGAATGCTTCTTGCTCTAAAGCAGAGTGTGTTTCATGGATGAGAAGTGTGCTGTGTTTTTTCCTTCAGAAACGGAGTTAAATGCCAGGCTCTGTGTCTTCCTACAAGCAAGAATTCGTTTCAGGTAAACGCTGTCAATTTTCAGCTCACAGAAAGCTACATCATTCATGAAGCTCACACGTTTCTCGATCTTAACAGAAAAGCATTGGATGTTCGAGTACCTGTGGTTTGTATCAGTTTCAGAAGCAGAGTTGAACTAGATATGGTCCGTGTGTGTTGGAAACACAATTTTTTGTTCTAAGCACACTCACGTTTCCCGCCTTATTAGAGACTCCAGAAAGCAAGAGAATGCTTCTTGCTCTAAAGCAGAGTGTGTTTCATGGATGAGAACTGTGCTCTGTGTTTCCCTTCAGAAAGGGAGTTTAATGCCAGGCTCTGTGTCTTCCTACAAGCAAGACTTCCTTTCACGTAAACGCAGTCACTTTTAAGGTCAAAGGAAGCTACATCATTCAAGAAGCTCACACATTTCTTGCTCTTAACTGAAAAGCATTGAATGTTCGAATACCTGAGGTTTGTATCAGTTTCAGAAGCAGAGTTGAACTAGATATGGTCCGTGTGTGTCGGAAACACAGATCTTTTGTTCTGAGCATAGTCACGTTTCCTGTCTTATTAGAGTATCTAGAAAGCAAGAGAATGCTTCTTGCTCTAAAGCAGAGTGTGTTTCATGGATGAGAACTGTGCTGTGGGTTTCCCTTCAGAAACGGAGTTAAATGCCAGGCTCTGTGTCTTCCTACAAGCAAGACTTCCTTTCAGGTAAACTCTGTCACTTTTTAACTCATAGGAAGCTACATTGTTCATGAAGCTCACACGTTTCTCGCTCTTTACAGAAAAGCATTGGATGTTCGAATACCTGTGGTTTGTATCAGTTTCAGAAGCAGAGTTGAACTAGATATGGTCCGTGTGTGTACGAAACACAGTTCTTTTGTTCTGAGCACACTCACGTCTCCCGCCTTATTAGAGACCCTAGAAAGCAAGAGAATGCTTCTTGCTCTAAAGCAGAGTGTGTTTCATGGATGAGAACTGTGCTCTGTGTTTCCCTTCAGAAACGGAGTTAAATGCCAGGCTCAGTGTCTTCCTACAAGCAATACTGCGTTTCAGGTAAACGCAGTCACTTTTCAGCTCAAAGGAAGCTACATCGTTCACGAAGCTCACTCGTTTCTTGCTCTTAACTGAAAAGCATTGGATGTTCGAGGACCTGTGGTTTGTATCAGTTTCAGAAGCAGAGTTGAACTAGATATGGTCCGTGTGTGTCGGAAACACAGTTCTTTTGTTCTGAGCACACTCACTTTAACTGTCTTATTAGAGAATTTAGAAAGCAAGAGAATGCTTCTTGCTCTAAAGCAGAGTGTGTTTCATGGATGAGAACTGTGCTGTGTGTTTCCCTTCAGAAACGGAGTTAAATGCCCGGCTCTGTGTCTTTCTACAAGCAAGACTTCCTTTCAGGTAAACGCTGTCACTTTTTAACTCATAGGAAGCTACATCGTTCATGAAGCTCACACGTTTCTCGCTCTTTACAGAAAAGCATTGGATGTTCGAGGACCTGTGGTTTGTATCAGTTTCAGAAGCAGAGTTGAACTAGATATGTTCCGTGTGTGTAGGAAACACAGTTCTTTTGTTCTGAGCACACTCACGTTTCCCGCCTTATTAGAGACTCCAGAATGCAAGAGAATGCTTCTTGCTCTAAAGCAGAGTGTGTTTCATGGATGAGAACTGTGCTGTGTGTTTCCCTTCAGAAACGCAGTTAAATGCCAGGCTCTGTGTCTTCCTACAAGCAAGACTTCGTTTCAGGTAAATGCTGTCACTTTTCAGCTCAAACGAAGCTAAATCATTCACAAAGCTCACATGTTTCTCACTCTTAACTGAAAAGCATTGGATGTTCGAGGACCTGTGGTTTGTATCAGTTTCAGAAGCAGAGTTGAACTAGATATGGTCCGTGTGTGTTGGAAACACAATTTTTTGTTCTGAGCACACTCACGTTTCCCGCCTTATTAGAGACTCCAGAAAGCAAGAGAATGCTTCTTGCTCTAAAGCAGAGTGTGTTTCATGGATGAGAACTGTGCCTTCAGAAAGGGAGTTTAATGCCAGTCTCTGTGTCTTTCTACAAGCAAGACTTCCTTTCACGTAAACGCAGTAACTTTTAAGGTCAAAGGAAGCTACATCATTCAAGAAGCTCACACGTTTCTTGCTCTTAACTGAAAAGCATTGAATGTACGAATACCTGAGGTTTGTATCAGTGTCAGAAGCAGAGTTGAACTAGATATGGTCCGTGTGTGTCGGAAACACAGATCATTTGTTCTGAGCACAGTCACGTTTCCTGTCTTATTAGAGAATCTAGAAAGCAAGAGAATGCTTCTTGCTCTAAAGCAGAGTGTGTTTCATGGATGAGAACTGTGCTGTGTGTTTCCCTTCAGAAACGGAGTTAAATGCCAGGCTCTGTGTCTTCCTACAAGCAATACTGCGTTTCAGGTAAACGCAGTCACTTTTCAGCTCAAAGGAAGCTACAACGTTCACGAAGCTCACTCGTTTCTTGCTCTTAACTGAAAAGCATTGGATGTTCGAGGACCTGTGTGTGGTTTGTATCAGTTTCAGAAGCAGAGTTGAACTAGATATGGTCCGTGTGTGTAGGAAACACAGTTCTTTTGTTCTTAGCACATTCAAGTTTCCCGCCTTATTAGAGACTCCAGAAAGCAAGAGAATGATTCTTGCTCTAAAGCAGAGTGTGTTTCATGGATGAGAACTGTGCTCTGTGTTTCCCTTCAGAAAGGGAGTTTAATGCCAGGCTCTGTGTCTTCCTACAAGCAAGACTTCCTTTCACGTAATGCAGTCACTTTTCAGGTCAAAGGAAGCTACATCATTCAAGAAGCTCACTCGTTTCTTGCTCTTAACTGAAAAGCATTGAATGTTCGAATACCTGTGGTTTGTATCAGTTTCAGAAGCAGAGTTGAACTAGATATGGTCCGTGTGTGTCGGAAACACAGTTCTTTTGTTCTGAGCACACTCACGTTAACTGTCTTATTAGAGAATTTAGAAAGCAAGAGAATGCGTCTTGCTCTAAAGCAGAGTGTGTTTCAAGAATGAGAACTGTGCCCTGTGTTTCCCTTCAGAAACGGAGTTAAATGCCAGGCTCTGTGTCTTCATCCAAGTGAGACTTCAATCAGGAAAACGCAGTCACTTTTCAGCTCAAAGAAAGCTACATTGTTCACGAAGCTCACACATTTCTCGCTCTTAACTGAAAAGCATTGGATGTTCGAGGACCTGTGGTTTGTATCAGTTTCAGAAGCAGAGTTGAACTAGATATGGTCCGTGTGTGTTGGAAACACAATTTTTTGTTCTGAGCACACTCACGTTTCCCGCCTTATTAGAGACTCCAGAAAGCAAGAGAATGCTTCTTGCTCTAAAGCAGAGTGTGTTTCATGGATGAGAACTGTGCTTTGTGTTTCCCTTCAGAAAGGGAGTTTAATGCCAGGCTCTGTGTCTTCCTACAAGCAAGACTTCCTTTCACGTAAACGCAGTCACTTTTAAGGTCAAAGGAAGCTACATCATTCAAGAAGCTCACACGTTTCTTGCTCTTAACTGAAAAGCATTGAATGTTCGAATACCTGTGGTTTGTATCAGTTTCAGAAGCAGAGTTGAACTAGATATGGTCCGTGTGTGTCGGAAACGCAGATCTTTTGTTCTGAGCACAGTCACGTTTCCTGTCTTATTACAGAATCTAGAAAGCAAGAGAATGCTTCTTGCTCTAAAGCAGAGTGTGTTTCATGGATGAGAACTGTGCTGTGTGTTTCCCTTCAGAAACGGAGTTAAATGCCAGGCTCTGTGTCTTCCTACAAGCAATACTGCGTTTCAGGTAAACGCAGTCACTTTTCAGCTCAAAGGAAGCTACATCGTTCACGAAGCTCACTCTTTTTTTGCTCTTAACTGAAAAGCATTGGATGTTCGAGGACCTGTGGTTTGTATCAGTTTCAGAAGCAGAGTTGAACTAGATATGGTCCGTGTGTAGAGGAAAAACAGTTCTTTTGTTCTGAGCACACTCACGTTTCCCGCCTTATTAGAGAACCTAGAAAGCAAGAGAATGCTTCTTGCTCTAAAGCAGCGTGTGTTTCATGGATGAGAACTGTGCTGTGTGTTTCCCTTCAGAAACGGAGTTAAATGCCAGGCTCTGGGTCTTCATACAAGCGAGACTTCGTTTCAGGTAAACGCAGTCACTTTTCAGCTCAAAGGAAGCTGTATCATTCACAAAGCTCAAACGTTTCTCGCTCTTAATTGAAAAGCATTGGATGTTCGAGGACCTGTGGTTTGTATCAGTTTCAGAAGCAGAGTTGAACTAGATATGTTCCGTGTGTGTAGGAAACACAGTTCTTTTGTTCTGAGCACACTCACGTTTCCCGCCTTATTAGAGACTCCAGAGAGCAAGAGAATGCTTCTTGCTCTAAAGCAGAGTGTGTTTCATGGATGAGAACTGTGCTGTGTGTTTCCCTTCAGAAACGGAGTTAAATGCCCGGCTCTGTGTCTTTCTACAAGCAAGACTTCCTTTCAGGTAAACGCTGTCACTTTTTAACTCATAGGAAGCTACATCGTTCATGAAGCTCACACGTTTCTCGCTCTTTACAGAAAAGCATTGGATGTTCGAGGACCTGTGGTTTGTATCAGTTTCAGAAGCAGAGTTGAACTAGATATGTTCCGTGTGTGTAGGAAACACAGTTCTTTTGTTCTGAGCACACTCACGTTTCCCGCCTTATTAGAGACTCCAGAAAGCAAGAGAATGCTTCTTGCTCTAAAGCAGAGTGTGTTTCATGGATGAGAACTGTGCTCTGTGTTTCCCTTCAGAAAGGGAGTTTAATGCCAGGCTCTGTGTCTTCCTACAAGCAAGACTTCCTTTCAGGTAAACGCAGTCACTTTTCAGGTCAAAGGAAGCTACCTCATTCAAGAAGCTCACGCGTTTCTCGCTCTTAACTGAAAAGCATTGAATGTTCGAATACCTGTGGTTTGTATCAGTTTCAGAAGCAGAGTTGAACTAGATATGGTCCGTGTGTGTCGGAAGCACAGTTCTTTTGTTCAGAGCACACTCACGTTTCCTGTCTTATTAGAGAATCTAGAAAGCAAGAGAATGCTTCTTGCTCTAAAGCAGAGTGTGTTTCATGGATGAGAACTGTGCTGTGTGTTTCCCTTCAGAAACGGTGTTAAATGCCAGGCTCTGTGTCTTCCTACAAGCAAGACTTCGTTTCACTTAAACGCTGTCACTTTTCAGCTCACAGGAAGCTACATCGTTCTTGAAGCTCACACGTTTGTCGCTCTTAACGGAAAAGCATTGGATGTTCGAGTACCTGTGGTTTGTATCAGTTTCAGAAGCAGAGTTGAACTAGATATGGTCCGTGTGTGGAGGAAAAACAGTTCTTTTGTTCTGAGCACACTCACGTTTTCCGCCTTATTAGAGACTCCAGAATGCAAGAGAATGCTTCTTGCTCTAAAGCAGAGTGTGTTTCATGGATGAGAACTGTGCTGTGTGTTTCCCATCAGAAACGGAGTTAAATGCCAGGCTCTGTGTCTTCCTACATGCAAGACTTCGTTTCAGGTAAACGCTGTCACTTTTCAGCTCACAGAAAGCTACATCGTTCATGAAGCTCACACCTTTCTTGCTCTTAACGGAAAAGCATTGGATGTTCGAGGACCTGTGGTTTGTATCAGTTTCAGAAGCAGTATTGAACTAGATATGGTCCGTGTGTATACGAAACACAGTTCTTTTGTTCTGAGCACACTCACGTCTCCTGCCTTATCAGAGACCCTAGAAAGCAAGAGAATGCTTCTTGCTCTAAAGCAGAGTGTGTTTCATGGTTGAGAACTGTGCTGTGTGTTTCCCTTCAGAAACGGAGTTAAATGCCAGGCTCTGTGTCTTCCTACAAGCAAGACTGCGTTTCAGGTAAACGCAGTCACTTTTCAGCTCAAAGGAAGCTACATCGTTCACGAAGCTCACATGTTTCTCACTCTTAACTGAAAAGCATTGGATGTTCGAGGACCTGTGGTTTGTATCAGTTTCAGAAGCAGAGTTGAACTAGATATGGTCCGTGTGTGTTGGAAACACAATTTTTTGTTCTGAGCACACTCACGTTTCCCGCCTTATTAGAGACTCCAGAAAGCAAGAGAATGCTTCTTGCTCTAAAGCAGAGTGTGTTTCATGGATGAGAACTGTGCCTTCAGAAAGGGAGTTTAATGCCAGGCTCTGTGTCTTTCTACAAGCAAGACTTCCTTTCACGTAAACGCAGTAACTTTTAAGGTCAAAGGAAGCTACATCATTCAAGAAGCTCACACGTTTCTTGCTCTTAACTGAAAAGCATTGAATGTACGAATACCTGAGGTTTGTATCAGTGTCAGAAGCAGAGTTGAACTAGATATGGTCCGTGTGTGTCGGAAACACAGATCATTTGTTCTGAGCACAGTCACGTTTCCTGTCTTATTAGAGAATCTAGAAAGCAAGAGAATGCTTCTTGCTCTAAAGCAGAGTGTGTTTCATGGATGAGAACTGTGCTGTGTGTTTCCCTTCAGAAACGGAGTTAAATGCCAGGCTCTGTGTCTTCCTACAAGCAATACTGCGTTTCAGGTAAACGCAGTCACTTTTCAGCTCAAAGGAAGCTACAACGTTCACGAAGCTCACTCGTTTCTTGCTCTTAACTGAAAAGCATTGGATGTTCGAGGACCTGTGTGTGGTTTGTATCAGTTTCAGAAGCAGAGTTGAACTAGATATGGTCCGTGTGTGTAGGAAACACAGTTCTTTTGTTCTTAGCACATTCAAGTTTCCCGCCTTATTAGAGACTCCAGAAAGCAAGAGAATGATTCTTGCTCTAAAGCAGAGTGTGTTTCATGGATGAGAACTGTGCTCTGTGTTTCCCTTCAGAAAGGGAGTTTAATGCCAGGCTCTGTGTCTTCCTACAAGCAAGACTTCCTTTCACGTAATGCAGTCACTTTTCAGGTCAAAGGAAGCTACATCATTCAAGAAGCTCACTCGTTTCTTGCTCTTAACTGAAAAGCATTGAATGTTCGAACACCTGTGGTTTGTATCAGTTTCAGAAGCAGAGTTGAACTAGATATGGTCCGTGTGTGTCGGAAACACAGTTCTTTTGTTCTGAGCACACTCACGTTAACTGTCTTATTAGAGAATTTAGAAAGCAAGAGAATGCTTCTTACTCTAAAGCAGAGTGTGTTTCAAGAATGAGAACTGTGCCCTGTGTTTCCCTTCAGAAACGGAGTTAAATGCCAGGCTCTGTGTCTTCATCCAAGTGAGACTTCAATCAGGAAAACGCAGTCACTTTTCAGCTCAAAGAAAGCTACATTGTTCACGAAGCTCACACATTTCTCGCTCTTAACTGAAAAGCATTGGATGTTCGAGGACCTGTGGTTTGTATCAGTTTCAGAAGCAGAGTTGAACTAGATATGGTCCGTGTGTGTTGGAAACACAATTTTTTGTTCTGAGCACACTCACGTTTCCCGCCTTATTAGAGACTCCAGAAAGCAAGAGAATGCTTCTTGCTCTAAAGCAGAGTGTGTTTCATGGATGAGAACTGTGCTTTGTGTTTCCCTTCAGAAAGGGAGTTTAATGCCAGGCTCTGTGTCTTCCTACAAGCAAGACTTCCTTTCACGTAAACGCAGTCACTTTTAAGGTCAAAGGAAGCTACATCATTCAAGAAGCTCACACGTTTCTTGCTCTTAACTGAAAAGCATTGAATGTTCGAATACCTGTGGTTTGTATCAGTTTCAGAAGCAGAGTTGAACTAGATATGGTCCGTGTGTGTCGGAAACGCAGATCTTTTGTTCTGAGCACAGTCACGTTTCCTGTCTTATTACAGAATCTAGAAAGCAAGAGAATGCTTCTTGCTCTAAAGCAGAGTGTGTTTCATGGATGAGAACTGTGCTGTGTGTTTCCCTTCAGAAACGGAGTTAAATGCCAGGCTCTGTGTCTTCCTACAAGCAATACTGCGTTTCAGGTAAACGCAGTCACTTTTCAGCTCAAAGGAAGCTACATCGTTCACGAAGCTCACTCTTTTTTTGCTCTTAACTGAAAAGCATTGGATGTTCGAGGACCTGTGGTTTGTATCAGTTTCAGAAGCAGAGTTGAACTAGATATGGTCCGTGTGTAGAGGAAAAACAGTTCTTTTGTTCTGAGCACACTCACGTTTCCCGCCTTATTAGAGAACCTAGAAAGCAAGAGAATGCTTCTTGCTCTAAAGCAGCGTGTGTTTCATGGATGAGAACTGTGCTGTGTGTTTCCCTTCAGAAACGGAGTTAAATGCCAGGCTCTGGGTCTTCATACAAGCGAGACTTCGTTTCAGGTAAACGCAGTCACTTTTCAGCTCAAAGGAAGCTGTATCATTCACAAAGCTCAAACGTTTCTCGCTCTTAATTGAAAAGCATTGGATGTTCGAGGACCTGTGGTTTGTATCAGTTTCAGAAGCAGAGTTGAACTAGATATGTTCCGTGTGTGTAGGAAACACAGTTCTTTTGTTCTGAGCACACTCACGTTTCCCGCCTTATTAGAGACTCCAGAGAGCAAGAGAATGCTTCTTGCTCTAAAGCAGAGTGTGTTTCATGGATGAGAACTGTGCTCTGTGTTTCCCTGCAGAAAGGGAGTTTAATGCCAGGCTCTGTGTCTTCCTACAAGCAAGACTTTGTTTCACGTAACGCAGTCACTTTTCAGGTCAAAGGAAGCTACATCATTCAAGAAGCTCACACGTTTCTCGCTCTTAACGGAAAAGCATTGGATGTTCGAGGACCTGTAGTTTGTATCAGTTTCAGAAGCAGAGTTGAACTAGATATGGTCCGCGTGTTGAGGAAACACAGTTCTTTTGTTCTGAGCACACTCACGTTTCCCGCCTTATTAGAGAATCTAGAAAGCAAGAGAATGCTTTTTGCTCTAAAGCAGAGTGTGTTTCATGGATGAGAACTGTGCTGTGTGTTTCCCTTCAGAAACGCAGTTAAATGCCAGGCTCTGTGTCTTCCTACAAGCAAGACTTCGTTTCAGGTAAATGCTGTCACTTTTCAGCTCAAACGAAGCTAAATCATTCACAAAGCTCACATGTTTCTCACTCTTAACTGAAAAGCATTGGATGTTCGAGGACCTGTGGTTTGTATCAGTTTCAGAAGCAGAGTTGAACTAGATATGGTCCGTGTGTGTTGGAAACACAATTTTTTGTTCTGAGCACACTCACGTTTCCCGCCTTATTAGAGACTCCAGAAAGCAAGAGAATGCTTCTTGCTCTAAAGCAGAGTGTGTTTCATGGATGAGAACTGTGCCTTCAGAAAGGGAGTTTAATGCCAGTCTCTGTGTCTTTCTACAAGCAAGACTTCCTTTCACGTAAACGCAGTAACTTTTAAGGTCAAAGGAAGCTACATCATTCAAGAAGCTCACACGTTTCTTGCTCTTAACTGAAAAGCATTGAATGTACGAATACCTGAGGTTTGTATCAGTGTCAGAAGCAGAGTTGAACTAGATATGGTCCGTGTGTGTCGGAAACACAGATCATTTGTTCTGAGCACAGTCACGTTTCCTGTCTTATTAGAGAATCTAGAAAGCAAGAGAATGCTTCTTGCTCTAAAGCAGAGTGTGTTTCATGGATGAGAACTGTGCTGTGTGTTTCCCTTCAGAAACGGAGTTAAATGCCAGGCTCTGTGTCTTCCTACAAGAAATACTGCGTTTCAGGTAAACGCAGTCACTTTTCAGCTCAAAGGAAGCTACAACGTTCACGAAGCTCACTCGTTTCTTGCTCTTAACTGAAAAGCATTGGATGTTCGAGGACCTGTGTGTGGTTTGTATCAGTTTCAGAAGCAGAGTTGAACTAGATATGGTCCGTGTGTGTAGGAAACACAGTTCTTTTGTTCTTAGCACATTCACGTTTCCCGCCTTATTAGAGACTCCAGAAAGCAAGAGAATGATTCTTGCTCTAAAGCAGAGTGTGTTTCATGGATGAGAACTGTGCTCTGTGTTTCCCTTCAGAAAGGGAGTTTAATGCCAGGCTCTGTGTCTTCCTACAAGCAATACTTCCTTTCACGTAATGCAGTCACTTTTCAGGTCAAAGGAAGCTACATCATTCAAGAAGCTCACACGTTTCTTGCTCTTAACTGAAAAGCATTGAATGTTCGAATACCTGTGGTTTGTATCAGTTTCAGAAGCAGAGTTGAACTAGATATGGTCCGTGTGTGTCGGAAACACAGTTCTTTTGTTCTGAGCACACTCACGTTAACTGTCTTATTAGAGAATTTAGAAAGCAAGAGAATGCTTCTTGCTCTAAAGCAGAGTGTGTTTCAAGAATGAGAACTGTGCCCTGTGTTTCCCTTCAGAAACGGAGTTAAATGCCAGGCTCTGTGTCTTCATCCAAGTGAGACTTCAATCAGGAAAACGCAGTCACTTTTCAGCTCAAAGAAAGCTACATTGTTCACGAAGCTCACACATTTCTCGTTCTTAACTGAAAAGCATTGGATGTTCGAGGACCTGTGGTTTGTATCAGTTTCAGAAGCAGAGTTGAACTAGATATGGTCCGTGTGTGTTGGAAACACAATTTTTTGTTCTGAGCACACTCACGTTTCCCGCCTTATTAGAGACTCCAGAAAGCAAGAGAATGCTTCTTGCTCTAAAGCAGAGTGTGTTTCATGGATGAGAACTGTGCTTTGTGTTTCCCTTCAGAAAGGGAGTTTAATGCCAGGCTCTGTGTCTTCCTACAAGCAAGACTTCCTTTCACGTAAACGCAGTCACTTTTAAGGTCAAAGGAAGCTACATCATTCAAGAAGCTCACACGTTTCTTGCTCTTAACTGAAAAGCATTGAATGTTCGAATACCTGTGGTTTGTATCAGTTTCAGAAGCAGAGTTGAACTAGATATGGTCCGTGTGTGTCGGAAACGCAGATCTTTTGTTCTGAGCACAGTCACGTTTCCTGTCTTATTACAGAATCTAGAAAGCAAGAGAATGCTTCTTGCTCTAAAGCAGAGTGTGTTTCATGGATGAGAACTGTGCTGTGTGTTTCCCTTCAGAAACGGAGTTAAATGCCAGGCTCTGTGTCTTCCTACAAGCAATACTGCGTTTCAGGTAAACGCAGTCACTTTTCAGCTCAAAGGAAGCTACATCGTTCACGAAGCTCACTCTTTTTTTGCTCTTAACTGAAAAGCATTGGATGTTCGAGGACCTGTGGTTTGTATCAGTTTCAGAAGCAGAGTTGAACTAGATATGGTCCGCGTGTTGAGGAAACACAGTTCTTTTGTTCTGAGCACACTCACGTTTCCCGCCTTATTAGAGAATCTAGAAAGCAAGAGAATGCTTTTTGCTCTAAAGCAGAGTGTGTTTCATGGATGAGAACTGTGCTGTGTGTTTCCCTTCAGAAACGCAGTTAAATGCCAGGCTCTGTGTCTTCCTACAAGCAAGACTTCGTTTCAGGTAAATGCTGTCACTTTTCAGCTCAAACGAAGCTAAATCATTCACAAAGCTCACATGTTTCTCACTCTTAACCGAAAAGCATTGGATGTTCGAGGACCTGTGGTTTGTATCAGTTTCAGAAGCAGAGTTGAACTAGATATGGTCCGTGTGTGTTGGAAACACAATTTTTTGTTCTGAGCACACTCACGTTTCCCGCCTTATTAGAGACTCCAGAAAGCAAGAGAATGCTTCTTAATCTAAAGCAGAGTGTGTTTCATGGATGAGAACTGTGCTGTGTGTTTCCCTTCAGAAACGGAGTTAAATGCCAAGCTCTGTGTCTTCCTACCAGCAAGACTTCGTTTCAGTTAAACGCAGTCACTTTTCAGCTCAAAGGAAGCTACATAGTTCACGAAGCTCACACGTTTCTCGCTCTTAACTGAAAAGCATTGGATGTTCGAGGACCTGTGTTTTGTATGAGTTTCAGAAGCAGAGTTGAAGTAGATATGGTCCGTGTGTTTACGAAACACAGTTCTTTTGTTCTGAGCACACTCACGTCTCCCGCCTTATTAGAGACCCTAGAAAGCAAGAGAATGCTTCTTGCTCTAAAGCAGAGTGTGTTTCATGGATGAGAACTGTGCTGTGTGTTTCCCTTCAGAAACAGAGATAAATGCCAGGCTCTGTGTCTTCCTACAAGCAAGAGTGCGTTTCAGGTAAAGGCAGTCACTTTTAAGCTCAAAGGAAGCTACATCGTTCACGAAGCTCACTCTTTTCTTGCTCTTAACTGAAAAGCATTGGATGTTCGAGGACCTGTGTGTGGTTTGTATCAGTTTCAGAAGCAGAGTTGAACTAGATATGGTCCGTGTGTGTAGGAAACACAGTTCTTTTGTTCTTAGCACATTCACGTTTCCCGCCTTATTAGAGACTCCAGAAAGCAAGAGAATGATTCTTGCTCTAAAGCAGAGTGTGTTTCATGGATGAGAACTGTGCTGTATGTTTCCCTTCAGAAAGGGAGTTTAATGCCAGGCTCTGTGTCTTCCTACAAGCAAGACTTCGTTTCACGTAATGCAGTCACTTTTCAGGTCAAAGGAAGATACATCATTCAAGAAGCTCACACGTTTCTTGCTCTTAACTGAAAAGCATTGAATGTTCGAATACCTGTGGTTTGTATCAGTTTCAGAAGCAGAGTTGAACTAGATATGGTCCGTGTGTGTCGGAAACACAGTACTTTTGTTCTGAGCACACTCACGTTAACTGTCTTATTAGAGAATTTAGAAAGCAAGAGAATGCTTCTTGCTCTAAAGCAGAGTGTGTTTCAAGAATGAGAACTGTGCTCTGTGTTTCCCTTCAGAAACGGAGTTAAATGCCAGGCTCTGTGTCTTCATCCAAGTGAGACTTCAATCAGGAAAACGCAGTGACTTTTCAGCTCAAAGAAAGCTACATCGTTCACGAAGCTCACACATTTCTCGCTCTTAACTGAAAAGCATTGGAAGTTCGAGGACCTGTGGTTTGTATCAGTTTCAGAAGCAGAGTTGAACTAGATATGTTCCGTGTGTGTAGGAAACACAGTTCTTTTGTTCTGAGCACACTCACGTTTCCCGCCTTATTAGAGACTCCAGAGAGCAAGAGAATGCTTCTTGCTCTAAAGCAGAGTGTCTTTCATGGATGAGAACTGTGCTCTGTGTTTCCCTGCAGAAAGGGAGTTTAATGCCAGGCTCTGTGTCTTCCTACAAGCAAGACTTTGTTTCACGTAACGCAGTCACTTTTAAGGTCAAAGGAAGCTACATCATTCAAGAAGCTCACACGTTTCTCGCTCTTAACTGAAAAGCATTGAATGTTCGAATACCGGTGGTTTGTATCAGTTTCAGAAGCAGAGTTGAACTAGATATGCTCCGTGTGTCTAGGAAACACAGTTCTTTTGTTCTGAGCACACTCACGTTTCCCGCCTTATTAGAGACACCAGAAAGCAAGAGAATGCTTCTTGCTCTAAAGCAGAGTGTGTTTCATGGATGAGAACTGTGCTGTGTGTTTCCCTTCAGAAAGGGAGTTTAATGCCAGGCTCTGTGTCTTCCTACCTGCAAGACTTCGTTTCACGTAAACGCAGTCACTTTTCAGGTCAAAGGAAGCTACATCATTCAAGAAGCTCACACGTTTCTTGCTCATAACTGAAAAGCATTGAATGTTCGAATACCTGTGGTTTGTATCAGTTTCAGAAGCAGAGTTGAACTAGATATGGTCCGTGTGTGTCGGAAACACAGTTCTTTTGTTCTAAGCACACTCACGTTTCCTGTCTTATTAGAGAATTTAGAAAGCAAGAGAATGCTTCTTGCTCTAAAGCAGAGTGTGTTTCAAGAATGAGAACTGTGCTCTGTGTTTCCCTTCAGAAACGGAGTTAAATGCCAGGCTCTGTGTCTTCATCCAAGTGAGACTTAGATCAGGAAAACGCAGTCACTTTTCAGCTCAAACAAAGCTACATCGTTCACGAAGCTCACACGTTTCTCAATCTTAACTGAAAAGCATTGAATGTTCAAGGACCTATGGTTTGTATCAGTTTCTGAAGTAGAGTCGAACTAGATATGGTCTGTGTGTGTAGGAAACACAGTTCTTTTGTTCTGAGCACACTCACGTTTCCCGCCTTATTAGAGACTCTAGAAAGCAAGAGAATTCTTCATGCTCTAAAGCACAGTGTGTTTCATGCATGAGAACTATGCTGTGTGTTTCCCTTCAGAAAGGGAGTTAAATGCCAGGCTCTATGTCTTACTACAAGCAAGACTTCCTTTCAGGTAAACGCAGTCACTTTTCAGCTCATTCGATGCTACATCATTCACGAAGCTCACACCTTTCTCGCTCTTAACTGAAAAGCATTGAATGTTCGAGGACCTATGGTTTGTATCAGTTTCAGAAGCAGAGTTGAACTAGATATGGTCCGTGTGTGGAGGAAAAACAGTTCTTTTGTTCTGAGCACTCACGTTTCCCGCCTTATTAGAGACTCTAGAAAGCAAGAGAATGCTTCTTGCTCTGAAGCAGACTGTGTTTCATGGATGAGAACTGTTCTGTGTGTTTCCCTTCAGAAACGGAGTTAAATGCCAGGCTCTGGGTCTTCATACAAGCGAGACTTCGTTTCAGGTAAACACAGTCACTTTTCAGCTCAAAGGAAGCTATATCATTCACAAAACTCACACGTTTCCCGCTCTTAATTGAAAAGCATTGGATGTTCGAGGACCTGTGGTTTGTATCAGTTTCAGAAGCAGAGTTGAACTAGACATGTTCCTTGTGTGTAGGAAACACAGTTCTTTTGTTCTGAGCACACTCACGTTTCCCGCCTTATTAGAGACACCAGAAAGCAAGAGAATGCTTCTTGCTCTAAAGCAGAGTGTGTTTCATGGATGAGAACTGTGCTGTGTTTCCCTCAGAAAGGGAGTTAAATGCCAGGCTCTGTGTCTTCCTACAAGCAAGACTTCGTTTCAGTTAAACGAAGTCACTTTTCATCTCAAAGGAAGGTACATCATTTACGAAGCTCACACGTTTCTCGCTCTTAACTGAAAAGCATTGGATGTTCGAGGACCTGTGTTTTGTACCAGTTTCAGAAGCATAGTTGAACTCGATATGGTCCGTGTGTGTAGGAAACACAGTTCTTTTGTTCTGAGCACACTCACGTTTCCCGCCTCATTAGAGACTCTAGAAAGCAAGAGAATGCTTCTTGCTCTAAAGCAGAGTGTGTTTCATGCATGAGAACTATGCTGTGTGTTTCCCTTCAGAAAGGGAGTTAAATGCCAGGCTCTATGTCTTACTACAAGCAAGACTTCGTTTCAGTTAAACGCAGTCACTTTTCAGCTCGAAGGAAGCTACATAGTTCACGAAGCTCACACGTTTCTCGCTCTTAACTGAAAAGCATTGGATGTTCGAGGACCTGTGTTTTGTATCAGTTTCAGAAGCATAGTTGAACTCGATATGGTCCGTGTGTGTAGGAAACACAGTTCTTTTGTTCTGAGCACACTCACGTTTCCCGCCTTATTAGAGACTCTAGAAAGCAAGAGAATGCTTCTTGCTCTAAAGCAGAGTGTGTTTCATGCATGAGAACTATGCTGTGTGTTTCCCTTCAGAAAGGGAGTTAAATGCCAGGCTCTATGTCTTACTACAAGCAAGACTTCCTTTCAGGTAAACGCAGTCACTTTTCAGCTCATTCGATGCTACATCATTCACGAAGCTCACACCTTTCTCGCTCTTAACTGAAAAGCATTGAATGTTCGAGGACCTATGGTTTGTATCAGTTTCAGAAGCAGAGTTGAACTAGATATGGTCCGTGTGTGGAGGAAAAACAGTTCTTTTGTTCTGAGCACTCACGTTTCCCGCCTTATTAGAGACTCTAGAAAGCAAGAGAATGCTTCTTGCTCTGAAGCAGACTGTATTTCATGGATGAGAACTGTTCTGTGTGTTTCCCTTCAGAAACGGAGTTAAATGCCAGGCTCTGGGTCTTCATACAAGCGAGACTTCGTTTCAGGTAAACGCAGTCACTTTTCAGCTCAAAGGAAGCTATATCATTCACAAAACTCACACGTTTCCCGCTCTTAATTGAAAAGCATTGGATGTTCGAGGACCTGTGGTTTGTATCAGTTTCAGAAGCAGAGTTGAACTAGACATGTTCCTTGTGTGTAGGAAACACAGTTCTTTTGTTCTGAGCACACTCACGTTTCCCGCCTTATTAGAGACACCAGGAAGCAAGAGAATGCTTCTTGCTCTAAAGCAGAGTGTGTTTCATGGATGAGAACTGTGCTGTGTTTCCCTCAGAAAGGGAGTTAAATGCCAGGCTCTGTTTCTTCCTACAAGCAAGACTTCGTTTCAGTTAAACGAAGTCACTTTTCATCTCAAAGGAAGGTACATCATTCACGAAGCTCACACGTTTCTCGCTCTTAACTGAAAAGCATTGGATGTTCGAGGACCTGTGTTTTGTACCAGTTTCAGAAGCATAGTTGAACTCGATATGGTCCGTGTGTGTAGGAAACACAGTTCTTTTGTTCTGAGCACACTCACGTTTCCCGCCTCATTAGAGACTCTAGAAAGCAAGAGAATGCTTCTTGCTCTAAAGCAGAGTGTGTTTCATGCATGAGAACTATGCTGTGTGTTTCCCTTCAGAAAGGGAGTTAAATGCCAGGCTCTATGTCTTACTACAAGCAAGACTTCCTTTCGGGTAAACGCAGTCACTTTTCAGCTCAATCGATGCTAGATCGTTCACGAAGCTCACACCTTTCTCGCTCTTAACTGAAAAGCATTGAATGTTCGAGGACCTATGGTTTGTATCAGTTTCAGAAGCAGAGTTGAACTAGATATGGTCCCTGTGTGTAGGAAACACAGTTCTTTTGTTCTGAGCACACTCACGTTTCCTGTCTTATTAGAGAATCTAGAAAGCAAGAGAATGCTTCTTGCTCTAAAGCAGAGTGTGTTTCATGGATGAGAACTGTGCTGTGTGTTTCCCTTCAGAAACGTAGTTAAATGCCAGGCTCTGTGTCTTCCTACAAGCAAGACTTCGTTTCAGGTAAACGCTGTCACTTTTTAACTCATAGGAAGCTACATCGTTCATGAAGCTCACACGTTTCTCGCTCTTCAGAGAAAAGCACTGGATGTTTGAGTACCTGTGGTTTGTATCAGTTTCAGAAGCAGAGTTGAACTAGATATGGTCCGTGTGTGTAGGAAACACAGTTCTTTTGTTCTGAGCACACTCACGTTTCCCGCCTTATTAGAGACTCCAGAGAGCAAGAGAATGCTTCTTGCTCTAAAGCAGAGTGTGTTTCATGGATGAGAACTGTGCTCTGTGTTTCCCTGCAGAAAGGGAGTTTAATGCCAGGCTCTGTGTCTTCCTACAAGCAAGACTTTGTTTCACGTAACGCAGTCACTTTTCAGGTCAAAGGAAGCTACATCATTCAAGAAGCTCACACGTTTCTCGCTCTTAACTGAAATGCATTGAATGTTCGAATACCTGTGGATTGTATCAGTTTCAGAAGCAGAGTTGTACTAGATATGGTCCGTGTGTGTAGGAAACACAGTTCTTTTGTTCTGAGCACACTCACGTTTCCCGCCTTATTAGAGACTCCAGAAAGCAAGACAATGCTACTTGCTCTAAAGCACAGTGTGTTTCATGGATGAGAACTGTGCTGTGTGTTTCCCTTCAGAAAGGGAGTTTAATGCCAGGCTCTGTGTCTTCCTACCTGCAAGACTTCGTTTCATGTAAACGCAGTCACTTTTCAGGTCAAAGGAAGCTACATCATTCAAGAAGCTCACACGTTTCTTGCTCATATCTGAAAAGCATTGAATGTTCGAATACCTGTGGTTTGTATCAGTTTCAGAAGCAGAGTTGAACTAGATATGGTCCGTGTGTGTAGGAAACACAGTTCTTTTGTTCTGAGCACACTCACGTCTCCCGCCTTATTAGAGACTCCAGAAAGCAAGAGTATGCTTCTTGCTCTAAAGCAGAGTGTGTTTCAAGAATGAGAACTGTGCTCTGTGTTTCCCTTCAGAAACGGAGTTAAATGCCAGGCTCTGTGTCTTCATCCAAGTGAGACTTACATCAGGAAAACGCAGTCACTTTTCAGCTCAAACAAAGCTACATCGTTCACGAAGCTCACACGTTTCTCAATCTTAACTGAAAAGCATTGAATGTTCGAGGACCTATGGTTTGTATCAGTTTCTGAAGTAGAGTCGAACTAGATATGGTCTGTGTGTGTAGGAAACACAGTTCTTTTGTTCTGAGCACACTCACGTTTCCCGCCTTATTAGAGACTCTAGAAAGCAAGAGAATTCTTCATGCTCTAAAGCACAGTGTGTTTCATGCATGAGAACTATGCTGTGTGTTTCCCTTCAGAAAGGGAGTTAAATGCCAGGCTCTATGTCTTACTACAAGCAAGACTTCCTTTCAGGTAAACGCAGTCACTTTTCAGCTCATTCGATGCTACATCATTCACGAAGCTCACACCTTTCTCGCTCTTAACTGAAAAGCATTGAATGTTCGAGGACCTATGGTTTGTATCAGTTTCAGAAGCAGAGTTGAACTAGATATGGTCCGTGTGTGGAGGAAAAACAGTTCTTTTGTTCTGAGCACTCACGTTTCCCGCCTTATTAGAGACTCTAGAAAGCAAGAGAATGCTTCTTGCTCTGAAGCAGACTGTATTTCATGGATGAGAACTGTTCTGTGTGTTTCCCTTCAGAAACGGAGTTAAATGCCAGGCTCTGGGTCTTCATACAAGCGAGACTTCGTTTCAGGTAAACGCAGTCACTTTTCAGCTCAAAGGAAGCTATATCATTCACAAAACTCACATGTTTCCCGCTCTTAATTGAAAAGCATTGGATGTTCGAGGACCTGTGGTTTGTATCAGTTTCAGAAGCAGAGTTGAACTAGATATGTTCCTTGTGTGTAGGAAACACAGTTCTTTTGTTCTGAGCACACTCACGTTTCCCGCCTTATTAGAGACACCAGAAAGCAAGAGAATGCTTCTTGCTCTAAAGCAGAGTGTGTTTCATGGATGAGAACTGTGCTGTGTTTCCCTCAGAAAGGGAGTTAAATGCCAGGCTCTGTGTCTTCCTACAAGCAAGACTTCGTTTCAGTTAAACGAAGTCACTTTTCATCTCAAAGGAAGGTACATCATTCACGAAGCTCACACGTTTCTCGCTCTTAAATGAAAAGCCTTGAATGTTCGAGGACCTGTGGTTTGTATCAGTTTCAGAAGCAGAGTTGAAGTAGATATGTTCCGTGTGTGTAGGAAACACAGTTCTTTTGTTCTGAGCACACTCACGTTTCCCGCCTTATTAGAGACACCAGAAAGCAAGAGAATGCTTCTTGCTCTAAAGCAGAGTGCTTTTCATGGATGAGAACTGTGCTCTGTGTTTCCCTTCAGAAAGGGAGTTTAATGCCAGGCTCTGTGTCTTCCTACAAGCAAGACTTCGTTTCAGTTAAACGCAGTCACTTTTCAGCTCAAAGGAAGCTACATAGTTCACGAAGCTCACACGTTTCTCGCTCTTAACTGAAAAGCATTGGATTTTCGAGGACCTGTGTTTTGTATCAGTTTCAGAAGCAGAGTTGTACTAGATATGGTCCGTGTGTGTAGGAAACACAGATCTTTTGTTGTGAGCACACTCACGTTTCCCGCCTTATTAGAGACTCTAGAAAGCAAGAGAATGCTTTGTGCTCTAAAGCAGAGTGTGTTTCATGCATGAGAACTATGCTGTGTGTTTCCCTTCAGAAAGGGAGTTAAATGCCAGGCTCTATGTCTTACTACAAGCAAGACTTCCTTTCAGGTAAACGCAGTCACTTTTCAGCTCAATCGATGCTACATCGTTCACGAAGCTCACACCATTCTTGCTCTTAACTGAAAAGCATTGAATGTTCGAGGCCCTATGGTTTGTATCAGTTTCAGAAGCAGAGTTGAACTAGATATGGTCCGTGTGTGGAGGAAAAACAGTTCTTTTGTTCTGAGCATACTCACGTTTCCCGCCATATTAGAGACTCTAGAAAGCAAGAGAATGCTTCTTGCTCTAAAGCAGAGTGTGTTTCATGGATGAGAACTGTTCTGTGTGTTTCCCTTCAGAAACGGAGTTAAATGCCAGGCTCTGGGTCTTCATACAAGCGAGACTTCGTTTCAGGTAAACGCAGTCACTTTTCAGCTCAAAGGAAGCTATAACATTCACAAAGCTCACACGTTTCCCACTCTTAATTGAAAAGCATTGGATGTTCGAGGACCTGTGGTTTGTATCAGTTTCAGAAGCAGAGTTGAACTAGATATGTTCCGTGTGTGTAGGAAACACAGTTCTTTTGTTCTGAGCACACTCACGTTTTCCGCCTTATTAGAGACTCCAGAGAGCAAGAGAATGCTTCTTGCTCTAACGCAGAGTGTGTTACATGGATGAGAACTGTGCTCTGTGTTTCCCTGCAGAAAGGGAGTTTAATGCCAGGCTCTGTGTCTTCCTACAAGCAAGACTTCGTTTCAGTTAAACGCAGTCACTTTTCAGGTCAAAGGAAGCTACATCATTCACGAAGCTCACACGTTTCTCGCTCTTAACTGAAAAGCATTGGATGTTCGAGGACCTGTGTTTTGTACCAGTTTCAGAAGCATAGTTGAACTCGATATGGTCCGTGTGTGTAGGAAACACAGTTCTTTTGTTCTGAGCACACTCACGTTTCCCGCCTTATTAGAGACTCTAGAAAGCAAGAGAATGCTTCTTGCTCTAAAGCAGAGTGTGTTTCATGGATGAGAACTGTGCTGTGTGTTTCCCTTCAGAAAGGGAGTTTAATGCCAGGCTCTGTGTCTTCCTACAAGCAAGACTTCGTTTCACGTATCACAGTCACTTTTCAGGTCAAAGGAAGCTACATCATTCAAGAAGCTCACACGTTTCTCGCTCTTAACTGAAAAGCATTGAATGTTCGAATACCTGTGGATTGTATCAGTTTCAGAAGCAGAGTTGTACTAGATATGGTCCGTGTGTGTAGGAAACACAGTTCTTTTGTTCTGAGCACACTCACGTATCCCGCATTATTAGAGAATGTAGAAAGCAAGAGAATGCTTCTTGCTCTAAAGCAGAGTGTGTTTCATGGATGAGAACTGTGCTGTGTGTTTCCCTTCAGAAACGGAGTTAAATGCCAGGCTCTGTGTCTTCATCCAAGTGAGACTTAGATCAGGAAAACGCAGTCACTTTTCAGCTCAAACAAAGCTACATCGTTCACGAAGCTCACACGTTTCTCGCTCTTAACTGAAAAGCATTGAATGTTCGAGGACCTATGGTTTGTATCAGTTTCTGAAGTAGAGTCGAACTAGATATGGTCCGTGTGTGTAGGAAACACAGTTCTTTTGTTCTGAGCACACTCACGTTTCCCGCCTTATTAGAGACTCTAGAAAGCAAGAGAATGCTTCTTGCTATAAAGCAGAGTGTGTTTCATGGATGAGAACTGTGCTGTGTGTTTCCCTTCAGAAACGGAGTTAAATGCCAGGCTCTGTGTCTTCCTACAAGCAATACTGCGTTTCAGGTAAACGCAGTCACTTTTCAGCTCAAAGGAAGCTACATCGTTCACGAAGCTCACTCGTTTCTTGCTCTTAACTGAAAATCATTGGATGTTCGAGGACCTGTGGTTTGTATCCGTTTCAGAAGCAGAGTTGAACTAGATATGGTCCGTGTGTGGAGGAAAAACAGTTCTTTTGTTCTGAGCACACTCACGTTTCCCGCCTTATTAGAGACTCTAGAAAGCAAGAGAATGCTTCTTGCTCTAAAGCAGAGTGTGTTTCATGGATGAGAACTGTGCTGTGTGTTTCCCTTCAGAAAGGGAGTTTAATGCCAGGCTCTGTGTCTTCCTACAAGCAAGACTTCGTTTCACGTAACACAGTCACTTTTCAGGTCAAAGGAAGCTACATCATTCAAGAAGCTCACACGTTTCTCGCTCTTAACTGAAAAGTATTGAATGTTCGAATACCTGTGGATTGTATCAGTTTCAGAAGCAGAGTTGTACTAGATATGGTCCGTGTGTGTAGGAAACACAGTTCTTTTGATCTGAGCACACTCACGTATCCCGCATTATTAGAGAATCTAGAAAGCAAGAGAATGCTTCTTGCTCTAAAGCAGAGTGTGTTTCATGGATGAGAACTGTGCTGTGTGTTTCCCTTCAGAAACGGAGTTAAATGCCAGGCTCTGTGTCTTCATCCAAGTGAGACTTAGATCAGGAAAACGCAGTCACTTTTCAGCTCAAACAAAGCTACATCGTTCACAAAGCTCACACGTTTCTCGCTCTTAACTGAAAAGCATTGAATGTTCGAGGACCTTTGGTTTGTATCAGTTTCTGAAGTAGAGTCGAACTAGATATGGTCTGTGTGTGTAGGAAACACAGTTCTTTTGTTCTGAGCACACTCACGTTTCCCGCCTTATTAGAGACTCTAGAAAGCAAGAGAATGCTTCTTGCTATAAAGCAGAGTGTGTTTCATGGATGAGAACTGTGCTGTGTGTTTCCCTTCAGAAACGGAGTTAAATGCCAGGCTCTGTGTCTTCCTACAAGCAATACTGTGTTTCAGGTAAACGCAGTCACTTTTCAGCTCAAAGGAAGCTACATCGTTCACGAAGCTCACTCGTTTCTTGCTCTTAACTGAAAAGCATTGGATGTTCGAGGACCTGTGTTTTGTATCAGTTTCATAAGCAGAGTTGAACTAGATATGGTCCGTGTGTGGAGGAAAAACAGTTCTTTTGTTCTGAGCTCACTCACGTTTCCCGCCTTATTAGAGACTCTAGAAAGCAAGAGAATGCTTCTTGCTCTAATGCAGAGTGTGTTTCATGGATGAAAACTGTTCTGTGTGTTTCCCTTCAGAAACGGAGTTAAATGCCAGGCTCTGTGTCTTCCTACAAGCAATACTGCGTTTCAGGTAAACGCAGTCACTTTTCAGCTCAAAGGAAGCTATATCATTCACAAAGCTCACACATTTCCCGCTCTTAATTGAAAAGCATTGGATGTTCGAGGACGTGTGGTTTGTATCAGTTTCAGAAGCAGAGTTGAACTAGATATGTTCCGTGTGTGTAGGAAACACAGTTTTTTGTTCTGAGCACACTCACGTTTACCGCCTTATTAGAGACTCCAGAAAGCAAGAGAATGCTTCTTGCTCTAAAGCAGAGTGTGTTTCATGGATGAGAACTGTGCTCTATGTTTCCCTTAAGAAAGGGAGTTTAATGCCAGGCTCTGTGTCTTCCTACAAGCAAGAATTTGTTTCAGTTAAACGCAGTCACTTTTCAGCTCAAAGGAAGCTACATAGTTCACGAAGCTCACACGTTTCTCGCTCTTAACTGAAAAGCATTGGATGTTCGAATTCCTGGGGTTTGTATCAGTTTCAGAGCAGAGCTGAACTAGATATGTTCCGTGTGTGTAGGAAACACAGTTCTTTTGTTCTGAGCACACTCATGTTTCCCGCCTTATTAGAGACCCTAGAAAGCAAGAGCATGCTTCTTGCTCTAAAGCAGAGTGTGTTTAATGGATGAGAACTGTTCTGTGTGTTTCCCTTCAGAAACGGAGTTAAATGCCAGGCTCTGGGTCTTCATACAAGCGAGACTTCGTTTCAGGTAAACGCAGTCACTTTTCAGCTCAAAGGAAGCTATATCATTCACAAAGATCACACGTTTCCCACTCTTAATTGAAAAGCATTGGATGTTCGAGGACCTGTGGTTTGTATCAGTTTCAGAAGCAGAGTTGAACTAGATATGTTCCGTGTGTGTAGGAAACACAGTTCTTTTGTTCTGAGCACACTCACGTTTCCCGCCTAATATAGACTCCAGAAAGCAAGAGAATGCTTCTTGCTCTAACGCAGAGTGTGTTTCATGGATGAGAACTGTGCTCTGTGTTTCCCTGCAGAAAGGGAGTTTAATTCCAGGCTCTGTGTCTTCCTACAAGCAAGACTTCGTTTCAGTTAAACGCAGTCACTTTTCAGGTCAAAGGAAGCTACATCATTCACGAAGCTCACACGTTTCTCGCTCTTAACTGACAAAAGCATTGGATGTTCGAGGACCTGTGTTTTGTACCAGTTTCAGAAGCAGAGTTGAACTCGATATGGTCCGTGTGTGTAGGAAACACAGTTCTTTTGTTCTGAGCACACTCACGTTTCCCGCCTTATTAGAGACTCTAGAAAGCAAGAGAATGCTTCTTGCTCTAAAGCAGAGTGTGTTTCATGGATGAGAACTGTGCTGTGTGTTTCCCTTCAGAAAGGGAGTTTAATGCCAGGCTCTGTGTCTTCCTACAAGCAAGACTTCGTTTCACATAACACAGTCACTTTTCAGGTCAAAGGAAGCTACATCATTCAAGAAGCTCACACGTTTCTCGCTCTTAACTGAAAAGCATTGAATGTTCCAATACCTGTGGATTGTATCAGTTTCAGAAGCAGAGTTGTACTAGATATGGTCCGTGTGTGTAGGAAACACAGTTCTTTTGTTCTGAGCACACTCACGTATCCCGCATTATTAGAGAATCTAGAAAGCAAGAGAATGCTTCTTGCTCTAAAGCAGAGTGTGTTTCATGGATGAGAACTGTGCTGTGTGTTTCCCTTCAGAAACGGAGTTAAATGCCAGGCTCTGTGTCTTCCTACAAGCAATACTGCGTTTCAGGTAAAAGCAGTCACTTTTCAGCTCAAACAAAGCTACATCGTTCACGAAGCTCACACGTTTCTTGCTCTTAACTGAAAAGCATTGAATGTTCGAGGACATATGGTTTGTATCAGTTTCTGAAGTAGAGTCGAACTAGATATGGTTTGTGTGTGTAGGAAACACAGTTCTTTTGTTCTGAGCACACTCACGTTTCCCGCCTTATTAGAGACTCTAGAAAGCAAGAGAATGCTTCTTGCTATAAAGCAGAGTGTGTTTCATGGATGAGAACTGTGCTGTGTGTTTCCCTTCAGAAACGGAGTTAAATGCCAGGCTCTGTGTCTTCCTACAAGCAATACTGCGTTTCAGGTAAACGCAGTCACTTTTCAGCTCAAAGGAAGCTACATCGTTCACGAAGCTCACTCGTTTCTTGCTCTTAACTGAAAAGCATTGGATGTTCGAGGACCTGTGGTTTGTATCAGTTTCAGAAGCAGAGTTGAACTAGATATGTTCCGTGTGTGTAGGAAACACAGTTCTTTTGTTCTGAGCACACTCACGTTTACCGCATTATTAGAGACTCCAGAAAGCAAGAGAATGCTTCTTGCTCTAAAGCAGAGTGTGTTTCATGGATGAGAACTGTGCTCTGTGTTTCCCTTAAGAAAGGGAGTTTAATGCCAGGCTCTGTGTCTTCCTACAAGCAAGACTTCGTTTCAGTTAAACGCAGTCACTTTTCAGCTCAAAGGAAGCTACATAGTTCACGAAGCTCACACGTTTCTCGCTCTTAACTGAAAAGCATTGGATGTTCGAATTCCTGGGGTTTGTATCAGTTTCAGAAGCAGAGCTGAACTAGATATGTTCCGTGTGTGTAGGAAACACAGTTCTTTTGTTCTGAGCACACTCATGTTTCCCACCTTATTAGAGACCCTAGAAAGCAAGAGCATGCTTCTTGCTCTAAAGCAGAGTGTGTTTCATGGATGAGCACTGTGCTGTGTGTTTCCCTTCAGAAACGGAGTTAAATGCCAGGATCTGTGTCTTCCTACAAGCAAGACTTCTTTTCAGGTAAATGCAGTCAGTTTATAGCTCAAAGGAAGCTACATCATTCACGAAGCTCACACGTTTCTCGCTCTTAAATGAAAAGCCTTGAATGTTCGAGGACCTGTGGTTTGTATCAGTTTCAGAAGCAGAGTTGAACTAGATATGTTCCGTGTGTGTAGGAAACACAGTTCTTTTGTTCTGAGCACACTCACGTTTCCCGCCTTATTAGAGACACCAGAAAGCAAGAGAATGCTTCTTTCTCTAAAGCAGAGTGTGTTTCATGGATGAGAACTCTGCTCTGTGTTTCCCTTCAGAAAGGGAGTTTAATGCCAGGCTCTGTGTCTTCCTACAAGCAAGAATTTGTTTCAGTTAAACGCAGTCACTTTTCAGCTCAAAGGAAGCTACATAGTTCACGAAGCTCACACGTTTCTCGCTCTTAACTGAAAAGCATTGGATGTTCGAATTCCTGGGGCTTGTATCAGTTTCAGAGCAGAGCTGAACTAGATATGTTCCGTGTGTGTAGGAAACACAGTTCTTTTGTTCTGAGCACACTCATGTTTCCCGCCTTATTAGAGACCCTAGAAAGCAAGAGCATGCTTCTTGCTCTAAAGCAGAGTGTGTTTCATGGATGAGAACTGTTCTGTGTGTTTCCCTTCAGAAACGGAGTTAAATGCCAGGCTCTGGGTCTTCATACAAGCGAGACTTCGTTTCAGGTAAACGCAGTCACTTTTCAGCTCAAAGGAAGCTATATCATTCACAAAGATCACACGTTTCCCACTCTTAATTGAAAAGCATTGGATGTTCGAGGACCTGTGGTTTGTATCAGTTTCAGAAGCAGAGTTGAACTAGATATGTTCCGTGTGTGTAGGAAACACAGTTCTTTTGTTCTGAGCACACTCACGTTTCCCGCCTAATATAGACTCCAGAAAGCAAGAGAATGCTTCTTGCTCTAACGCAGAGTGTGTTTCATGGATGAGAACTGTGCTCTGTGTTTCCCTGCAGAAAGGGAGTTTAATTCCAGGCTCTGTGTCTTCCTACAAGCAAGACTTCGTTTCAGTTAAACGCAGTCACTTTTCAGGTCAAAGGAAGCTACATCATTTACGAAGCTCACACGTTTCTCGCTCTTAACTGACAAAAGCATTGGATGTTCGAGGACCTGTGTTTTGTACCAGTTTCAGAAGCAGAGTTGAACTCGATATGGTCCGTGTGTGTAGGAAACACAGTTCTTTTGTTCTGAGCACACTCACGTTTCCCGCCTTATTAGAGACTCTAGAAAGCAAGAGAATGCTTCTTGCTCTAAAGCAGAGTGTGTTTCATGCATGAGAACTATGCTGTGTGTTTCCCTTCAGAAAGGGAGTTAAATGCCAGGCTCTATGTCTTACTACAAGCAAGACTTCCTTTCAGGTAACACAGTCACTTTTCAGCTCAATCGATGCTACATCGTTCAAGAAGCTCACACCTTTCTCGCTCTTAACTGAAAAGCATTGAATGTTCGAGGACCTATGGTTTGTATCAGTTTCAGAAGCAGAGTTGAACTAGATATGTTCTGTGTGTGTAGGAAACACAGTTCTTTTGTTCTGAGCACACTCATGTTTCCTGTCTTATTAGAGACTCCAGAAAGCAAGAGAATGCTTCTTGCTCTAAAGCAGAGTGTGTTTCATGGATGAGAACTGTGCTGTGTGTTTCCCTTCAGAAAGGGAGTTTAATGCCAGGCTCTGTGTCTTCCTACAAGCAAGACTTCGTTTCTCGTAAACGCAGTCACTTTTCAGGTCAAAGGAAGCTACATCATTCAAGAAGCTCACACGTTTCTTGCTCATAACTGAAAAGCATTGAATGTTCGAATACCTGTGGTTTGTATCAGTTTCAGAAGCAGAGTTAAACTAGATATGGTCCGTGTGTCGGAAACACAGTTCTTTTGTTCTAAGCACACTCACATTTCCTGTCTTATTAGAGAATTTAGAAAGCAAGAGAATGCTTCTTGCTCTAAAGCAGAGTGTGTTTCAAGAATGAGAACTGTGCTCTGTGTTTCCCTTCAGAAACGGAGTTAAATGCCAGGCTCTGTGTCTTCATCCAAGTGAGACTTAGATCAGGAAAACGCAGACACTTTTCAGATCAAACAAAGCTACATCATTCACGAAGCTCACACGTTTCTCGCTCTTAACTGAAAAGCATTGGATGTTCGAATTCCTGGGGTTTGTATCAGTTTCAGAAGCAGAGCTGAACTAGATATGTTCCGTGTGTGTAGGAAACACAGTTCTTTTGTTCTGAGCACACTCACGTTTCCCGCCTTATTAGAGACCCTAGAAAGCAAGAGCATGCTTCTTGCTCTAAAGCAGAGTGTGTTTCATGGATGAGCACTGTGCTGTGTGTTTCCCTTCAGAAACGGAGTTAAATGCCAGGATCTGTGTCTTCCTACAAGCAAGACTTCTTTTCAGGTAAATGCAGTCAGTTTATAGCTCAAAGGAAGCTACATCATTCACGAAGCTCACACGTTTCTCGCTCTTAAATGAAAAGCCTTGAATGTTCGAATACCTGTGGATTGTATCAGTTTCAGAAGCAGAGTTGTACTAGATATTGTCCGTGTGTGTAGGAAACACAGTTCGTTCGTTCTGAGCACACTCACGTTTCCCGCCTTATTAGAGACTCCAGAAAGCAAGAGAATGCTTCTTGCTCTAAAGCAGAGTGTGTTTCATGGATGAGAACTGTGCTGTGTGTTTCCCTTCAGAAAGGGAGTTTAATGCCAGGCTCTGTGTCTTCCTACAAGCAAGACTTCGTTTCACGTATCACAGTCACTTTTCAGGTCAAAGGAAGCTACATCATTCAAGAAGCTCACACGTTTCTCACTCTTAACTGAAAAGCATTGAATGTTCGAATACCTGTGGATTGTATCAGTTTCAGAAGCAGAGTTGTACTAGATATGGTCCGTGTGTGTAGGAAACACAGTTCTTTTGTTCTGAGCACACTCATGTATCCCGCATTATTAGAGAATGTAGAAAGCAAGAGAATGCTTCTTGCTCTAAAGCAGAGTGTGTTTCATGGATGAGAACTGTGCTGTGTGTTTCCCTTCAGAAACGGAGTTAAATGCCAGGCTCTGTGTCTTCATCCAAGTGAGACTTAGATCAGGAAAACGCAGTCACTTTTCAGCTCAAACAAAGCTACATCGTTCACGAAGCTCACACGTTTCTCGCTCTTAACTGAAAAGCATTGAATGTTCGAGGACCTATGGTTTGTATCAGTTTCTGAAGTAGAGTCGAACTAGATATGGTCTGTGTGTGTAGGAAACACAGTTCTTTTGTTCTGAGCACACTCACGTTTCCCGCCTTATTAGAGACTCTAGAAAGCAAGAGAATGCTTCTTGCTATAAAGCAGAGTGTGTTTCATGGATGAGAACTGTGCTGTGTGTTTCCCTTCAGAAACGGAGTTAAATGCCAGGCTCTGTGTCTTCCTACAAGCAATACTGCGTTTCAGGTAAACGCAGTCACTTTTAAGCTCAAAGGAAGCTACATCGTTCACGAAGCTCACTCGTTTCTTGCTCATAACTGAAAATCATTGGATGTTCGAGGACCTGTGGTTTGTATCAGTTTCAGAAGCAGAGTTGAACTAGATATGGTCCGTGTGTGGAGGAAAAACAGTTCTTTTGTTCTGAGCACACTCACGTTTCCCGCCTTATTAGAGACTCTAGAAAGCAAGAGAATGCTTCTTGCTCTAAAGCAGAGTGTGTTTCATGGATGAGAACTGTGCTGTGTGTTTCCCTTCAGAAAGGGAGTTTAATGCCAGGCTCTGTGTCTTCCTACAAGCAAGACTTCGTTTCAGTTAAACGCAGTCACTTTTCAGGTCAAAGGAAGCTACATCATTCACGAAGCTCACACGTTTCTCGCTCTTAACTGACAAAAGCATTGGATGTTCGAGGACCTGTGTTTTGTACCAGTTTAAGAAGCAGAGTTGAACTCGATATGGTCCGTGTGTGTAGGAAACACAGTTCTTTTGTTCTGAGCACACTCACGTTTCCCGCCTTATTAGAGACTCTAGAAAGCAAGAGAATGCTTCTTGCTCTAAAGCAGAGTGTGTTTCATGGATGAGAACTGTGCTGTGTGTTTCCCTTCAGAAAGGGAGTTTAATGCCAGGCTCTGTGTCTTCCTATAAGCAAGACTTCGTTTCACGTAACACAGTCACTTTTCAGGTCAAAGGAAGCTACATCATTCAAGAAGCTCACACGTTTCTCGCTCTTAACTGAAAAGCATTGAATGTTCCAATACCTGTGGATTGTATCAGTTTCAGAAGCAGAGTTGTACTAGATATGGTCCGTGTGTGTAGGAAACACAGTTCTTTTGTTCTGAGCACACTCACGTATCCCGCATTATTAGAGAATCTAGAAAGCAAGAGAATGCTTCTTGCTCTAAAGCAGAGTGTGTTTCATGGATGAGAACTGTGCTGTGTGTTTCCCTTCAGAAACGGAGTTAAATGCCAGGCTCTGTGTCTTCCTACAAGCAATACTGCGTTTCAGGTAAAAGCAGTCACTTTTCAGCTCAAACGAAGCTACATCGTTCACGAAGCTCACACGTTTCTTGCTCTTAACTGAAAAGCATTGGATGTTCGAGGACCTGTGGTTTGTATCAGTTTCAGAAGCAGAGTTGAACTAGATATGTTCCGTGTGTGTAGGAAACACAGTTCTTTTGTTCTGAGCACACTCACGTTTACCGCCTTATTAGAGACTCCAGAAAGCAAGAGAATGCTTCTTGCTCTAAAGCAGAGTGTGTTTCATGGATGAGAACTGTGCTCTGTGTTTCCCATAAGAAAGGGAGTTTAATGCCAGGCTCTGTGTCTTCCTACAAGCAAGACTTCGTTTCAGTTAAACGCAGTCACTTTTCAGCTCAAAGGAAGCTACATAGTTCACGAAGCTCACACGTTTCTCGCTCTTAACTGAAAAGCATTGGATGTTCGAATTCCTGGGGTTTGTATCAGTTTCAGAAGCATAGTTGAACTCGATATGGTCTGTGTGTGTAGGAAACACAGATCTTTTGTTCTGAGCACACTCACGTTTCCCGCCTTATTAGAGACTCTAGAAAGCAAGAGAATGCTTCTTGCTCTAAAGCAGAGTGTGTTTCATGCATGAGAACTATGCTGTGTGTTTCCCTTCAGAAAGGGAGTTAAATGCCAGGCTCTATGTCTTACTACAAGCAAGACTTCCTTTCAGGTAAACGCAGTCACTTTTCAGCTCATTCGATGCTACATCGTTCACGAAGCTCACACCATTCTCGCTCTTAAATGAAAAGCATTGAATGATCGAGGACCTATGGTTTGTATCAGTTTCAGAAGCAGAGGTGAACTAGATATGGTCCCTGTGTGTAGGAAACACAGTTCTTTTGTTCTGAGCACACTCACGTTTCCCGCCTTATTAGAGACTCTAGAAAGCAAGAGAATGCTTCTTGCTCTAAAGCAGAGTGTGTTTCATGCATGAGAACTATGCTGTGTGTTTCCCTTCAGAAAGGGAGTTAAATGCCAGGCTCTATGTCTTACTACAAGCAAGACTTCCTTTCAGGTAACACAGTCACTTTTCAGCTCAATCGATGCTACATCGTTCAAGAAGCTCACACCTTTCTCGCTCTTAACTGAAAAGCATTGAATGTACGAGGACCTATGGTTTGTATCAGTTTCAGAAGCAGAGTTGAACTAGATATGTTCTGTGTGTGTAGGAAACACAGTTCTTTTGTTCTGAGCACACTCATGTTTCCTGTCTTATTAGAGACTCCAGAAAGCAAGAGAATGCTTCTTGCTCTAAAGCAGAGTGTGTTTCATGGATGAGAACTGTGCTGTGTGTTTCCCTTCAGAAAGGGAGTTTAATGCCAGGCTCTGTGTCTTCCTACAAGCAAGACTTCGTTTCTCGTAAACGCAGTCACTTTTCAGGTCAAAGGAAGCTACATCATTCAAGAAGCTCACACGTTTCTTGCTCATAACTGAAAAGCATTGAATGTTCGAATACCTGTGGTTTGTATCAGTTTCAGAAGCAGAGTTGAACTAGATATGGTCCGTGTGTCGGAAACACAGTTCTTTTGTTCTAAGCACACTCACATTTCCTGTCTTATTAGAGAATTTAGAAAGCAAGAGAATGCTTCTTGCTCTAAAGCAGAGTGTGTTTCAAGAATGAGAACTGTGCTCTGTGTTTCCCTTCAGAAACGGAGTTAAATGCCAGGCTCTGTGTCTTCATCCAAGTGAGACTTAGATCAGGAAAACGCAGACACTTTTCAGCTCAAACAAAGCTACATCGTTCACGAAGCTCACACGTTTCTCGCTCTTAACTGAAAAGCATTGGATGTTCGAATTCCTGGGGTTTGTATCAGTTTCAGAAGCAGAGCTGAACTAGATATGTTCCGTGTGTGTAGGAAACACAGTTCTTTTGTTCTGAGCACACTCACGTTTCCCGCCTTATTAGAGACCCTAGAAAGCAAGAGCATGCTTCTTGCTCTAAAGCAGAGTGTGTTTCATGGATGAGCACTGTGCTGTGTGTTTCCCTTCAGAAACGGAGTTAAATGCCAGGATCTGTGTCTTCCTACAAGCAAGACTTCTTTTCAGGTAAATGCAGTCAGTTTATAGCTCAAAGGAAGCTACATCATTCACGAAGCTCACACGTTTCTCGCTCTTAAATGAAAAGCCTTGAATGTTCGAATACCTGTGGATTGTATCAGTTTCAGAAGCAGAGTTGTACTAGATATTGTCCGTGTGTGTAGGAAACACAGTTCGTTCGTTCTGAGCACACTCACGTTTCCTGCCTTATTAGAGACTCCAGAAAGCAAGAGAATGCTTCTTGCTCTAAAGCAGAGTGTGTTTCATGGATGAGAACTGTGCTGTGTGTTTCCCTTCAGAAAGGGAGTTTAATGCCAGGCTGTGTGTCTTCCTACAAGCAAGATTTCGTTTCCCGTAAACGCAGTCACTTTTCAGGTCAAAGGAAGCTACATCATTCAAGAAGCTCACACGTTTCTTGCTCATAACTGAAAAGCATTGAATGTTCGAATACCTGTGGTTTGTATCAGATTCAGAAGCAGAGTTGAACTAGATATGGTCCGTGTGTGTCGGAAACACAGTTCTTTTGTTCTAAGCACACTCACGTTTCCTGTCTTATTAGAGAATTTAGAAAGCAAGAGAATGCTTCTTGCTCTAAAGCAGAGTGTGTTTCAAGAATGAGAACTGTGCTCTGTGTTTCCCTTCAGAAACGGAGTTAAATGCCAGGCTCTGTGTCTTCATCCAAGTGAGACTTATATCAGGAAAACGCAGTCACTTTTCAGCTCAAACAAAGCTACATCGTTCACGAAGCTCACACTTTTCTCGCTCTTACCTGAAAAGCATTGAATGTTCGAGGACCTATGGTTTGTATCAGTTTCTGAAGTAGAGTCGAACTAGATATGGTCTGTGTGTGTAGGAAACACAGTTCTTTTGTTCTGAGCACACTCACGTTTCCCGCCTTATTAGAGACTCTAGAAAGCAAGAGAATGCTTCTTGCTCTAAAGCAGAGTGTGTTTCATGCATGAGAACTATGCTGTGTGTTTCCCTTCAGAAAGGGAGTTAAATGCCAGGCTCTATGTCTTACTACAAGCAAGACTTCCTTTCAGGTAAACGCAGTCACTTTTCAGCTCAAAGGAAGCTACATCGTTCACGAAGCTCACATGTTTCTCGCTCTTAACTGAAAAGCATTGGATGATTGAATTACTGGGGTTTGTATCAGTTTCAGAAGCAGAGCTGAACTAGATATGTTCCGTGTGTAGGAAACACAGTTCTTTTGTTCTGAGCACACTCGCGTTTCCCGCCTTATTAGAGACTCTAGAAAGCAAGAGAATGCTTCTTGCTCTAAAGCAGAGTGTGTTTCATGCATGAGAACTATGCTGTGTGTTTCCCTTCAGAAAGGGAGTTAAATGCCAGGCTCTATGTCTTACTACAAGCAAGACTTCCTTTCAGGTAAACGCAGTCACTTTTCAGCTCAATCGATGCTACATCGTTCACGAAGCTCACACCTTTCTCGCTCTTAACTGAAAAGCATTGAATGTTCGAGGACCTATGGTTTGTATCAGTTTCAGAAGGAGAGTTGAACTAGATACGGTCCCTGTGTGTAGGAAACACAGTTCTTTTGTTCTGAGCACACTCACGTTTCCTGTCTTATTAGAGAATCTAGGAAGCAAGAGAATGCTTCTTGCTCTAAAGCAGAGTGTGTTTCATGGATGAGAATTGTGCTGTGTGTTTCCCTTCAGACCGGAGTTAAATGCCAGGCTCTGTGTCTTCCTACAAGCAAGACTTCGTTTCAGGTAAACGCTGTCATTTTTTAACTCATAGGAAGCTACATCGTTCATGAAGCTCACACGTTTCTCGCTCTTCACAGAAAAGCATTGGATGTTCGAGTACATGTGGTTTGTATCAGTTTCAGAAGCAGAGTTGAACTAGATATGGTCCGTGTGTGTAGGAAACACAGTTCTATTGTTCTGAGCACACTCACGTCTCCCGCCTTATTAGAGACTCCAGAAAGCAAGAGAATGCTTCTTTCTATAAAGCAGAGTGTGTTTCATGCATGAGAACTATGCTGTGTGTTTCCCTTCAGAAAGGGAGTTAAATGCCAGGCTCTATGTCTTACTACAAGCAAGACTTCCTTTCAGGTAAACGCAGTCACTTTTCAGCTCAATTGATGCTACATCGTTCAAGAAGCTCACACCGTTCTCGCTCTTAACTGAAAAGCATTGAATGTTCGAGGACCTATGGTTTGTATCAGTTTCAGAAGCAGAGTTGAACTAGATATGTTCTGTGTGTGTAGGAAACACAGTTCTTTTGTTCTGAGCACACTCACGTTTCCTGTCTTATTAGAGAGTCCAGAAAGCAAGAGAATGCTTCTTGCTCTAAAGCAGAGTGTGTTTCATGGATGAGAACTGTGCTGTGTGTTTCCCTTCAGAAACTGAGTTAAATGCCAGGCTCTGTGTCTTCATGCAAGTGAGACTTATATCAGGAAAACGCAGTCACTTTTCAGCTCAAACAAAGCTACATCGTTCACGATGCTCACACGTTTCTCGCTCTTAACTGAAAAGCATTGAATGTTCGAGGACCTATGGTTTGTATCAGTTTCTGAAGTAGAGTCGAACAAGATATGGTCTGTGTGTGTAGGAAACACAGTTCTTTTGTTCTGAGCACACTCACGTTTCCCGCCTTATTAGAGACTCTAGAAAGCAAGAGAATGCTTCTTGCTCTAAAGCAGAGTGTGTTTCATGGATGAGAACTGTGCTGTGTGTTTCCCTTCAGAAACGGAGTTAAATGCCAGGCTCTGTGTCTTCCTACAAGCAAGACTTCGTTTCAGTTAAACGCAGTCACTTTTCAGCTCAAAGGAAGCTACATAGTTCACGAAGCTCACTCGTTTCTTGCTCTTAACTGAAAAGCATTGGATGTTCGAGGACCTGTGGTTTGTATCAGTTTCAGAAGCAGAGTTGAACTAGATATGTTCTGTGTGTGTAGGAAACACAGTTCTTTTGTTCTGAGCACACTCATGTTTCCTGTCTTATTAGAGAGTCCAGAAAGCAAGAGAATGCTTCTTGCTCTAAAGCAGAGTGTGTTTCATGGATGAGAACTGTGCTGTGTGTTTCCCTTCAGAAAGGGAGTTTAATGCCAGGCTCTGTGTCTTCCTACATGCAAGACTTCGTTTCTCGTAAACGCAGTCACTTTTCAGGTCAAAGGAAGCTACATCATTCAAGAAGCTCACACGTTTCTTGCTCATAACTGAAAAGCATTGAATGATCGAATACCTGTGGATTGTATCAGTTTCAGAAGCAGAGTTGAACTAGATATGGTCCGTGTGTGTCGGAAACACAGTTCTTTTGTTCTGAGCACACTCACGTTTCCTGTCTTATTAGAGAATCTAGAAAGCAAGAGAATGCTTCTTGCTCTAAAGCAGAGTGTGTTTCATGGATGAGAACTGTGCTGTGTGTTTCCCTTCAGAAACGGAGTTAAATGCCAGGCTCTGTGTCTTCATCCAAGTGAGACTTAGATCAGGAAAACGCAGTCACTTTTCAGCTCAAACAAAGCTACATCGTTCACGAAGCTCACACGTTTCTCGCTCTTAACTGAAAAGCATTGAATGTTCGAGGACCTATGGTTTGTATCAGTTTCTGAAGTAGAGTCGAACTAGATATGGTCTCTGTGTGTAGGAAACACAGTTCTTTTGTTCTGATCACACTCACGTTTCCCGCCTTATTAGAGACTCTAGAAAGCAAGAGAATGCTTCTTGCTCTAAAGCAGAGTGTGTTTCATGGATGAGAACTGTGCTGTGTGTTTCCCTTCAGAAACGGAGTTAAATGCCAGGCTCTGTGTCTTCCTACAAGCAATACTGCGTTTCAGGTAAACGCCGTCACTTTTCAGCTCAAAGGAAGCTACATCGTTCACGAAGCTCACTCGTTTCTTGCTCTTAACTGAAAAGCATTGGATGTTCGAGGACCTGTGGTTTGTATCAGTTTCAGAAGCAGAGTTGAACTAGATATGGTCCGTGTGTGGAGGAAAAACAGTTCTTTTGTTCTGAGCACACTCACGTTTCCCGCCTTATTAGAGACTCTAGAAACCAAGAGAATGCTTCTTGCTCTAAAGCAGAGTGTGTTTCATGCATGAGAACTATGCTGTGTGTTTCCCTTCAGAAAGGGAGTTAAATGCCAGGCTCTATGTCTTACTACAAGCAAGACTTCGTTTCAGTTAAACGCAGTCACTTTTCAGCTCAAAGGAAGCTACATAGTTCACGAAGCTCACACGTTTCTTGCTCTTAACTGAAAAGCATTGGATGTTCGAGGACCTGTGTTTTGTATCAGTTTCAGAAGCATAGTTGAACTCGATATGGTCCGTGAGTGTAGGAAACACAGTTCTTTTGTTCTGAGCACACTCACGTTTCCCGCCTTATTAGAGACTCTAGAAAGCAAGAGAATGCTTCTTGCTCTAAAGCAGAGTGTGTTTCATGCATGAGAACTATGCTGTGTGTTTCCCTTCAGAAAGGGAGTTAAATGCGAGGCTCTATTTCTTACTACAAGCAAGACTTCCTTTCAGGTAAACGCAGTCACTTTTCAGCTCAATCGATGCTACATCGTTCAAGAAGCTCACACCTTTCTCGCTCTTAACTGAAAAGCATTGAATGTTCGAGGACCTATGGTTTGTATCAGTTTCAGAAGCAGAGTTGAACTAGATATGTTCTGTGTGTGTAGGAAACACAGTTCTTTTGTTCTGAGAACACTGACGTTTCCTGTCTTATTAGAGAGTCCAGAAAGCAAGAGAATGCTTCTTGCTCTAAAGCAGAGTGTGTTTCATTGATGAGAACTGTGCTGTGTGTTTCCCTTCAGAAAGGGAGTTTAATGCCAGGCTCTGTGTCTTCCTACAAGCAAGACTTCGTTTCACGTAACACAGTCACTTTTCAGGTCAAAGGAAGCTACATCATTCAAGAAGCTCACACGTTTCTCGCTCTTAACTGAAAAGCATTGAATGTTCGAATACCTGTGGATTATATCAGTTTCAGAAGCAGAGTTGTACTAGATATGGTCCGTGTGTGTAGGAAACACAGTTCTTTTGTTCTGAGCACACTCACGTTTCCCGCCTTATTAGAGACTCCAGAGAGCAAGAGAATGCTTCTTGCTCTAAAGCAGAGTGTGTTTCATGGATGAGAACTGTGCTGTGTGTTTCCCTTCAGAAAGGGAGTTTAATGCCAGGCTCTGTGTCTTCCTACAAGCAAGACTTCGTTTCACGTAAACGCAGTCACTTTTCAGGTCAAAGGAAGCTACATCATTCAAGAAGCTCACACGTTTCTTGCTCATAACTGAAAAGCATTGAATGTTCGAATACCTGTGGTTTGTATCAGATTCAGAAGCAGAGTTGAACTAGATATGGTCCGTGTGTGTCGGAAACACAGTTCTTTTGTTCTAAGCACACTCACGTTTCCTGTCTTATTAGAGAATTTAGAAAGCAAGAGAATGCTTCTTGTTCTAAAGCAGAGTGTGTTTCAAGAATGAGAACTGTGCTCTGTGTTTCCCTTCAGAAACGGAGTTAAATGCCAGGCTCTGTGTCTTCATCCAAGTGAGACTTAGATCAGGAAAACGCAGTCACTTTTCAGCTCAAACAAAGCTACATCGTTCACGAAGCTCACACGTTTCTCCCTCTTAACTGAAAAGCATTGAATGTTCGAGGACCTATGGTTTGTATCAGTTTCTGAAGTAGAGTCGAACTAGATATGGTCTGTGTGTGTAGGAAACACAGTTCTTTTGTTCTGAGCACACTCACGTTTCCCGCCTTATTAGAGACTCTAGAAAGCAAGAGAATGCTTCTTGCTCTAAAGCAGAGTGTGTTTCATGCATGAGAACTATGCTGTGTGTTTCCCTTCAGAAAGGGAGTTAAATGCCAGGCTCTATGTCTTACTACAAGCAAGACTTCCTTTCAGGTAAACGCAGTCACTTTTCAGCTCAAAGGAAGCTACATCGTTCACGAAGCTCACACGTTTCTCGCTCTTAACTGAAAAGCATTGGATGTTTGAATTACTGGGGTTTGTATCAGTTTCAGAAGCAGAGCTGAACTAGATATGTTCCGTGTGTAGGAAACACAGTTCTTTTGTTCTGAGCACACTCACGTTTCCCGCCTTATTTGAGACCCTAGAAAGCAAGAGCATGCTTCCTGCTCTAAAGCAGAGTGTGTTTCATGGATGAGCACTGTGCTGTGTGTTTCCCTTCAGAAACGGAGTTAAATGCCAGGATCTGTGTCTTCCTACAAGCAAGACTTCTTTTCAGGTAAATGCAGTCAGTTTATAGCTCAAAGGAAGCTACATCATTCACGAAGCTCACACGTTTCTCGCTCTTAAATGAAAAGCCTTGAATGTTCGAGGACCTGTGGTTTGTATCAGTTTCAGAAGCAGAGTTGAACTAGATATGTTCCGTGTGTGTAGGAAACACAGTTCTTTTGTTCTGAGCACACTCACGTTTCCCGCCTTCTTAGAGACACCAGAAAGCAAGAGAATGCTTCTTGCTCTAAAGCAGAGTGTGTTTCATGGATGAGAACTGTGCTCTGTGTTTCCCTTCAGAAAGGGAGATTAATGCCAGGCTCTGTGTCTTCCTACAAGCAAGACTTCGTTTCAGTTAAACGCAGTCACTTTTAAGCTCAAAGGAAGCTACATAGTTCACGAAGCTCACACGTTTCTCGCTCTTAACTGAAAAGCATTGGATGTTCGAGGACCTGTGTTTTGTATCAGTTTCAGAAGCATAGTTGAACTCGATATGGTCCGTGTGTGTAGGAAACACAGTTCTTTTGTTCTGAGCACACTCACGTTTCCCGCCTTATTAGAGACTCTAGAAAGCAAGAGAATGCTTCTTGCTCTAAAGCAGAGGGTGTTTCATGCATGAGAACTATGCTGTGTGTTTCCCTTCAGAAAGGGAGTTAAATGCCAGGCTCTATGTCTTACTACAAGCAAGACTTCCTTTCAGGTAAACACAGTCACTTTTCAGCTCAATCGATGCTACATCGTTCAAGAAGCTCACACCTTTCTCGCTCTTAACTGAAAAGCATTGAATGTTCGAGGACCTATGGTTTGTATCAGTTTCAGAAGCAGAGTTGAACTACATATGTTCTGTGTGTGTAGGAAACACAGTTCTTTTGTTCTGAGCACACACACGTTTCCTGTCTTATTAGAGAGTCCAGAAAGCAAGAGAATGCATCTTGCTCTAAAGCAGAGTGTGTATCATGGATGAGAACTGTGCTGTGTGTTTCCCTTCAGAAAGGGAGTTTAATGCCAGGCTCTGTGTCTTCCTACAAGCAAGACTTCGTTTCACGTAACACAGTCACTTTTCAGGTCAAAGGAAGCTACATCATTCAAGAAGCTCACATGTTTCTCGCTCTTAACTGAAAAGCATTGAATGTTCGAATACCTGTGGATTGTATCAGTTTCAGAAGCAGAGTTGTACTAGGTATGGTCCGTGTGTGTAGGAAACACAGTTCTTTTGTTCTGAGCACACTCACGTTTCCCGCCTTATTAGAGACTCCAGAAAGCAAGAGAATGCTTCTTGCTCTAAAGCAGAGTGTGTTTCATGGATGAGAACTGTGCTGTGTGTTTCCCTTCAGAAAGGGAGTTTAATGCCAGGCTCTGTGTCTTCCTACATGCAAGACTTCTTTTCACGTAAACGCAGTCACTTTTCAGGTCAAAGGAAGCTACATCATTCAAGAAGCTCACACGTTTCTTGCTCATAACTGAAAAGCATTGAAATTTCGAATACCTGTGGTTTGTATCAGATTCAGAAGCAGAGTTGAACTAGATATGGTCCGTGTGTGTCGGAAACACAGTTCTTTTGTTCTAAGCACACTCACGTTTCCTGTCTTATTAGAGAATTTAGAAAGCAAATGAATGCTTCTTGCTCTAAAGCAGAGTGTGTTTCAAGAATGAGAACTGTGCTCTGTGTTTCCCTTCAGAAACGGAGTTAAATGCCAGGCTCTGTGTATTCATCCAAGTGAGACTTAGATCAGGAAAACGCAGTCACTTTTCAGCTCAAACAAAGCTACATCGTTCACGAAGCTCACACGTTTCTCGCTCTTAACTGAAAAGCATTGAATGTTCGAGGACCTATGGTTTGTATCAGTTTCTGAAGTAGAGTCGAACTAGATATGGTCTGTGTGTGTAGGAAACACAGTTCTTTTGTTCTGAGCACACTCACGTTTCCTGCCTTATTAGAGACTCTAGAAAGCAAGAGAATGCTTCTTGCTCTAAAGCAGAGTGTGTTTCATGCATGAGAACTATGCTGTGTGTTTCCCTTCAGAAAGGGAGTTAAATGCCAGGCGCTATGTCTTACTACAAGCAAGACTTCCTTTCAGGTAAACGCAGTCACTTTTCAGCTCAATCGATGCTACATCGTTCACGAAGCTCACACCTTTCTCGCTCTTAACTGAAAAGCATTGAATGTTCGAGGACCTATGGTTTGTATCAGTTTCAGAAGGAGAGTTGAACTAGATATGGTCCCTGTGTGTAGGAAACACAGTTCTTTTGTTCTGAGCACACTCACGTTTCCTGTCTTATTAGAGAATCTAGAAAGCAAGAGAATGCTTCTTGCTCTAAAGCAGAGTGTGTTTCATGGATGAGAACTGTGCTGTGTGTTTCCCTTCAGAAACGGAGTTAAATGCCAGGCTCTGTGTCTTCCTACAAGCAAGACTTCGTTTCAGGTAAACGCTGTCACTTTTTAACTCATAGGAAGCTACATCGTTCATGAAGCTCACACGTTTCTCGCTCTTCACAGAAAAGCATTGGATGTTCGAGTACCTGTGGTTTGTATCAGTTTCAGAAGCAGAGTTGAACTAGATATGGTCCGTGTGTGTAGGAAACACAGTTCTTTTGTTCTGAGCACACTCACGTCTCCCGCCTTATTAGAGACTCCAGAATGCAAGAGAATGCTTCTTGCTCTAAAGCAGAGTGTGTTTCATGGATGAGAACTGTGCTGTGTGTTTCCCTTCAGAAAGGGAGTTTAATGCCAGGCTCTGTTTCTTCCTACAAGCAAGACTTCGTTTCTCGTAAACGCAGTCACTTTTCAGGTCAAAGGAAGCTACATCATTCAAGAAGCTCACACGTTTCTTCCTCATAACTGAAAAGCATTGAATGTTCGAATACCTGTGGTTTGTATCAGTTTCAGAAGCAGAGTTGAACTAGATATGGTCCGTGTGTGTCAGAAACACAGTTCTTTTGTTCTAAGCACACTCACGTTTCCTGTCTTATTAGAGAATTTAGAAAGCAAGAGAATGCTTCTTGCTCTAAAGCAGAGTGTGTTTCAAGAATGAGAACTGTGCTCTGTGTTTCCCTTCATAAACGGAGTTAAATGCCAGGCTCTGTGTCTTCATCCAAGTGAGACTTAGATCAGGAAAACGCAGTCACTTTTCAGCTCAAACAAAGCTACATCGTTCACGAATCTCACACGTTTCTCGCTCTTAACTGAAAAGCATTGAATGTTCGAGGACCTATGGTTTGTATCAGTTTCTGAAGTAGAGTCTAACTAGATATGGTCTGTGTGTGTAGGAAACACAGTTCTTTTGTTCTGAGCACACTCACGTTTCCCGCCTTATTAGAGACTCTAGAAAGCAAGAGAATGCTTCTTGCTCTAAAGCAGAGTGTGTTTCATGGATGAGAACTGTGCTGTGTGTTTCCCTCCAGAAACGGAGTTAAATGCAAGGCTCTGTGTCTTCCTACAAGCAATACTGCGTTTCAGGTAAACGCAGTCACTTTTCAGCTCAAAGGAAGCTACATCGTTCACGAAGCTCACTCGTTTCTTGCTCTTAACTGAAAAGCATTGGATGTTCGAGGACCTGTGGTTTGTATCAGTTTCAGAAGCAGAGTTGAACTAGATATGGTCCGTGTGTGTAGGAAACACAGTTCTTTTGTCCTGAGCACACTCACGTTTCCCGCCTTATTAGAGACTCTAGAAAGCAAGAGAATGCTTCTTGCTCTAATGCAGAGTGTGTTTCATGGATGAGAACTGTTCTGTGTGTTTCCCTTCAGAAACGGAGTTAAATGCCAGGCTCTGGGTCTTCATACAAGCAAGACTTCGTTTGTGGTAAACGCACTCACTTTTCAGCTCAAAGGAAGCTATATCATTCACAAAGCTCACACGTTTCCCGCTCTAAATTGAAAAGCATTGGATGTTCGAGGACCTGTGGTTTGTATCAGTTTCAGAAGCAGAGTTGAACTAGATATGTTCCGTGTGTGTAGGAAATACAGTTCTTTTGTTCTGAGCACACTCACGTTTCCCGCCTTATTAGATACTCCAGAAAGCAACAGAATGCTTCTTGCTCTAAAGCAGAGTGTGTTTCATGGATGAGAACTGTGCTCTGTGTTTCCCTTCAGAAAGGGAGTTTAATGCCAGGCTCTGTGTCTTCCTACAAGCAAGACTTCGTTTCAGTTAAAGGCAGTCACTTTTCAGCTCAAAGGAAGCTACATCGTTCACGAAGCTCACACGTTTCTCGCTCTTAACTGAAAAGCATTGGATGTTCGAATTCCTGGGGTTTGTATCAGTTTCAGAAGCAGAGCTGAACTAGATATGTTCCGTGTGTGTAGGAAACACAGTTCTTTTGTTCTGAGCACACTCACGTTTCCCGCCTTATTAGAGACCCTAGAAAGCAAGAGCATGCTTCTTGATCTAAAGCAGAGTGTGTTTCATGGATGAGCACTGTGCTGTGTGTTTCCCTTCAGAAACGGAGTTAAATGCCAGGACCTGTGTCTTCCTACAAGCAAGACTTCTTTTCAGGTAAATGCAGTCAGTTTATAGCTCAAAGGAAGCTACATCATTCACGAAGCTCACACATTTCTCGCTCTTAAATGAAAAGCCTTGAATGTTCGAGGACCTGTGGTTTGTATCAGTTTCAGAAGCAGAGTTGAACTAGATATGTTCCGTGTGTGTAGGAAACACAGTTCTTTTGTTCTGAGCACACTCACGTTTCCCGCCTTATTAGAGATTCTAGAAAGCAAGAGAATGCTTCTTGCTCTAAAGCAGAGTGTGTTTCATGCATGAGAACAATGCTGTGTGTTTCCCTTCAGAAAGGGAGTTAAATGCCAGGCTCTATGTCTTACTACAAGCAAGACTTCCTTTCAGGTAAACGCAGTCACTTTTCAGCTCAATCGATGCTACATCCTTCAAGAAGCACACACCTTTCTCGCTCTTAACTGAAAAGCATTGAATGTTCGAATACCTGTGGATTATATCAGTTTCAGAAGCAGAGTTGTACTAGATATGGTCCGTGTGTGTAGGAAACACAGTTCTTTTGTTCTGAGCACACTCACGTTTCCCGCCTTATTAGAGACTCCAGAGAGCAAGAGAATGCTTCTTGCTCTAAAGCAGAGTGTGTTTCATGGATGAGAACTGTGCTGTGTGTTTCCCTTCAGAAAGGGAGTTTAATGCCAGGCTCTGTGTCTTCCTACAAGCAAGACTTCGTTTCACGTAAACGCAGTCACTTTTCAGGTCAAAGGAAGCTACATCATTCAAGAAGCTCACACGTTTCTTGCTCATAACTGAAAAGCATTGAATGTTCGAATACCTGTGGTTTGTATCAGATTCAGAAGCAGAGTTGAACTAGATATGGTCCGTGTGTGTCGGAAACACAGTTCTTTTGTTCTAAGCACACTCACGTTTCCTGTCTTATTAGAGAATTTAGAAAGCAAGAGAATGCTTCTTGCTCTAAAGCAGAGTGTGTTTCAAGAATGAGAACTGTGCTCTGTGTTTCCCTTCAGAAACGGAGTTAAATGCCAGGCTCTGTGTCTTCATCCAAGTGAGACTTAGATCAGGAAAACGCAGTCACTTTTCAGCTCAAACAAAGCTACATCGTTCACGAAGCTCACACGTTTCTCCCTCTTAACTGAAAAGCATTGAATGTTCGAGGACCTATGGTTTGTATCAGTTTCTGAAGTAGAGTCGAACTAGATATGGTCTGTGTGTGTAGGAAACACAGTTCTTTTGTTCTGAGCACACTCACGTTTCCCGCCTTATTAGAGACTCTAGAAAGCAAGAGAATGCTTCTTGCTCTAAAGCAGAGTGTGTTTCATGCATGAGAACTATGCTGTGTGTTTCCCTTCAGAAAGGGAGTTAAATGCCAGGCTCTATGTCTTACTACAAGCAAGACTTCCTTTCAGGTAAACGCAGTCACTTTTCAGCTCAAAGGAAGCTACATCGTTCACGAAGCTCACACGTTTCTCGCTCTTAACTGAAAAGCATTGGATGTTTGAATTACTGGGGTTTGTATCAGTTTCAGAAGCAGAGCTGAACTAGATATGTTCCGTGTGTAGGAAACACAGTTCTTTTGTTCTGAGCACACTCACGTTTCCCGCCTTATTTGAGACCCTAGAAAGCAAGAGCATGCTTCCTGCTCTAAAGCAGAGTGTGTTTCATGGATGAGCACTGTGCTGTGTGTTTCCCTTCAGAAACGGAGTTAAATGCCAGGATCTGTGTCTTCCTACAAGCAAGACTTCTTTTCAGGTAAATGCAGTCAGTTTATAGCTCAAAGGAAGCTACATCATTCACGAAGCTCACACGTTTCTCGCTCTTAAATGAAAAGCCTTGAATGTTCGAGGACCTGTGGTTTGTATCAGTTTCAGAAGCAGAGTTGAACTAGATATGTTCCGTGTGTGTAGGAAACACAGTTCTTTTGTTCTGAGCACACTCACGTTTCCCGCCTTCTTAGAGACACCAGAAAGCAAGAGAATGCTTCTTGCTCTAAAGCAGAGTGTGTTTCATGGATGAGAACTGTGCTCTGTGTTTCCCTTCAGAAAGGGAGATTAATGCCAGGCTCTGTGTCTTCCTACAAGCAAGACTTCGTTTCAGTTAAACGCAGTCACTTTTAAGCTCAAAGGAAGCTACATAGTTCACGAAGCTCACACGTTTCTCGCTCTTAACTGAAAAGCATTGGATGTTCGAGGACCTGTGTTTTGTATCAGTTTCAGAAGCATAGTTGAACTCGATATGGTCCGTGTGTGTAGGAAACACAGTTCTTTTGTTCTGAGCACACTCACGTTTCCCGCCTTATTAGAGACTCTAGAAAGCAAGAGAATGCTTCTTGCTCTAAAGCAGAGGGTGTTTCATGCATGAGAACTATGCTGTGTGTTTCCCTTCAGAAAGGGAGTTAAATGCCAGGCTCTATGTCTTACTACAAGCAAGACTTCCTTTCAGGTAAACACAGTCACTTTTCAGCTCAATCGATGCTACATCGTTCAAGAAGCTCACACCTTTCTCGCTCTTAACTGAAAAGCATTGAATGTTCGAGGACCTATGGTTTGTATCAGTTTCAGAAGCAGAGTTGAACTACATATGTTCTGTGTGTGTAGGAAACACAGTTCTTTTGTTCTGAGCACACACACGTTTCCTGTCTTATTAGAGAGTCCAGAAAGCAAGAGAATGCATCTTGCTCTAAAGCAGAGTGTGTATCATGGATGAGAACTGTGCTGTGTGTTTCCCTTCAGAAAGGGAGTTTAATGCCAGGCTCTGTGTCTTCCTACAAGCAAGACTTCGTTTCACGTAACACAGTCACTTTTCAGGTCAAAGGAAGCTACATCATTCAAGAAGCTCACATGTTTCTCGCTCTTAACTGAAAAGCATTGAATGTTCGAATACCTGTGGATTGTATCAGTTTCAGAAGCAGAGTTGTACTAGGTATGGTCCGTGTGTGTAGGAAACACAGTTCTTTTGTTCTGAGCACACTCACGTTTCCCGCCTTATTAGAGACTCCAGAAAGCAAGAGAATGCTTCTTGCTCTAAAGCAGAGTGTGTTTCATGGATGAGAACTGTGCTGTGTGTTTCCCTTCAGAAAGGGAGTTTAATGCCAGGCTCTGTGTCTTCCTACAAGCAAGACTTCGTTTCACGTAAACGCAGTCACTTTTCAGGTCAAAGGAAGCTACATCATTCAAGAAGCTCACACGTTTCTTGCTCATAACTGAAAAGCATTGAATATTCGAATACCTGTGGATTGTATCAGATTCAGAAGCAGAGTTGAACTAGATATGGTCCGTGTGTGTCGGAAACACAGTTCTTTTGTTCTAAGCACACTCACGTTTCCTGTCTTATTAGAGAATTTAGAAAGCAAATGAATGCTTCTTGCTCTAAAGCAGAGTGTGTTTCAAGAATGAGAACTGTGCTCTGTGTTTCCCTTCAGAAACGGAGTTAAATGCCAGGCTCTGTGTATTCATCCAAGTGAGACTTAGATCAGGAAAACGCAGTCACTTTTCAGCTCAAACAAAGCTACATCGTTCACGAAGCTCACACGTTTCTCGCTCTTAACTGAAAAGCATTGAATGTTCGAGGACCTATGGTTTGTATCAGTTTCTGAAGTAGAGTCAAACTAGATATGGTCTGTGTGTGTAGGAAACACAGTTCTTTTGTTCTGAGCACACTCACGTTTCCTGCCTTATTAGAGACTCTAGAAAGCAAGAGAATGCTTCTTGCTCTAAAGCAGAGTGTGTTTCATGCATGAGAACTATGCTGTGTGTTTCCCTTCAGAAAGGGAGTTAAATGCCAGGCTCTATGTCTTACTACAAGCAAGACTTCCTTTCAGGTAAACGCAGTCACTTTTCAGCTCAATCGATGCTACATCGTTCACGAAGCTCACACCTTTCTCGCTCTTAACTGAAAAGCATTGAATGTTCGAGGACCTATGGTTTGTATCAGTTTCAGAAGGAGAGTTGAACTAGATATGGTCCCTGTGTGTAGGAAACACAGTTCTTTTGTTCTGAGCACACTCACGTTTCCTGTCTTATTAGAGAATCTAGAAAGCAAGAGAATGCTTCTTGCTCTAAAGCAGAGTGTGTTTCATGGATGAGAACTGTGCTGTGTGTTTCCCTTCAGAAACGGAGTTAAATGCCAGGCTCTGTGTCTTCCTACAAGCAAGACTTCGTTTCAGGTAAACGCTGTCACTTTTTAACTCATAGGAAGCTACATCGTTCATGAAGCTCACACGTTTCTCGCTCTTAACTGAAAAGCATTGGATGTTCGAGTACCTGTGGTTTGTATCAGTTTCAGAAGCAGAGTTGAACTAGATATGGTCCTTGTGTGTAGGAAACACAGTTCTTTTGTTCTGAGCACACTCACGTCTCCCGCCTTATTAGAGACTCCAGAATGCAAGAGAATGCTTCTTGCTCTAAAGCAGAGTGTGTTTCATGGATGAGAACTGTGCTGTGTGTTTCCCTTCAGAAAGGGAGTTTAATGCCAGGCTCTGTTTCTTCCTACAAGCAAGACTTCGTTTCTCGTAAACGCAGTCACTTTTCAGGTCAAAGGAAGCTACATCATTCAAGAAGCTCACACGTTTCTTGCTCATAACTGAAAAGCATTGAATATTCGAATACCTGTGGTTTGTATCAGTTTCAGAAGCAGAGTTGAACTAGATATGGTCCGTGTGTGTCAGAAACACAGTTCTTTTGTTCTAAGCACACTCACGTTTCCTGTCTTATTAGAGAATTTAGAAAGCAAGAGAATGCTTCTTGCTCTAAAGCAGAGTGTGTTTCAAGAATGAGAACTGTGCTCTGTGTTTCCCTTCATAAACGGAGTTAAATGCCAGGCTCTGTGTCTTCATCCAAGTGAGACTTAGATCAGGAAAACGCAGTCACTTTTCAGCTCAAACAAAGCTACATCGTTCACGAATCTCACACGTTTCTCGCTCTTAACTGAAAAGCATTGAATGTTCGAGGACCTATGGTTTGTATCAGTTTCTGAAGTAGAGTCTAACTAGATATGGTCTGTGTGTGTAGGAAACACAGTTCTTTTGTTCTGAGCACACTCACGTTTCCCGCCTTATTAGAGACTCTAGAAAGCAAGAGAATGCTTCTTGCTCTAAAGCAGAGTGTGTTTCATGGATGAGAACTGTGCTGTGTGTTTCCCTCCAGAAACGGAGTTAAATGCAAGGCTCTGTGTCTTCCTACAAGCAATACTGCGTTTCAGGTAAACGCAGTCACTTTTCAGCTCAAAGGAAGCTACATCGTTCACGAAGCTCACTCGTTTCTTGCTCTTAACTGAAAAGCATTGGATGTTCGAGGACCTGTGGTTTGTATCAGTTTCAGAAGCAGAGTTGAACTAGATATGGTCCGTGTGTGTAGGAAACACAGTTCTTTTGTCCTGAGCACACTCACGTTTCCCGCCTTATTAGAGACTCTAGAAAGCAAGAGAATGCTTCTTGCTCTAATGCAGAGTGTGTTTCATGGATGAGAACTGTTCTTTGTGTTTCCCTTCAGAAACGGAGTTAAATGCCAGGCTCTGGGTCTTCATACAAGCAAGACTTCGTTTGTGGTAAACGCACTCACTTTTCAGCTCAAAGGAAGCTATATCATTCACAAAGCTCACACGTTTCCCGCTCTAAATTGAAAAGCATTGGATGTTCGAGGACCTGTGGTTTGTATCAGTTTCAGAAGCAGAGTTGAACTAGATATGTTCCGTGTGTGTAGGAAATACAGTTCTTTTGTTCTGAGCACACTCACGTTTCCCGCCTTATTAGATACTCCAGAAAGCAACAGAATGCTTCTTGCTCTAAAGCAGAGTGTGTTTCATGGATGAGAACTGTGCTCTGTGTTTCCCTTCAGAAAGGGAGTTTAATGCCAGGCTCTGTGTCTTCCTACAAGCAAGACTTCGTTTCAGTTAAAGGCAGTCACTTTTCAGCTCAAAGGAAGCTACATCGTTCACGAAGCTCACACGTTTCTCGCTCTTAACTGAAAAGCATTGGATGTTCGAATTCCTGGGGTTTGTATCAGTTTCAGAAGCAGAGCTGAACTAGATATGTTCCGTGTGTGTAGGAAACACAGTTCTTTTGTTCTGAGCACACTCACGTTTCCCGCCTTATTAGAGACCCTAGAAAGCAAGAGCATGCTTCTTGATCTAAAGCAGAGTGTGTTTCATGGATGAGCACTGTGCTGTGTGTTTCCCTTCAGAAACGGAGTTAAATGCCAGGACCTGTGTCTTCCTACAAGCAAGACTTCTTTTCAGGTAAATGCAGTCAGTTTATAGCTCAAAGGAAGCTACATCATTCACGAAGCTCACACGTTTCTCGCTCTTAAATGAAAAGCCTTGAATGTTCGAGGACCTGTGGTTTGTATCAGTTTCAGAAGCAGAGTTGAACTAGATATGTTCCGTGTGTGTAGGAAACACAGTTCTTTTGTTCTGAGCACACTCACGTTTCCCGCCTTATTAGAGATTCTAGAAAGCAAGAGAATGCTTCTTGCTCTAAAGCAGAGTGTGTTTCATGCATGAGAACTATGCTGTGTGTTTCCCTTCAGAAAGGGAGTTAAATGCCAGGCTCTATGTCTTACTACAAGCAAGACTTCCTTTCAGGTAAACGCAGTCACTTTTCAGCTCAATCGATGCTACATCCTTCAAGAAGCACACACCTTTCTCGCTCTTAACTGAAAAGCATTGAATGTTCGAATACCTGTGGATTATATCAGTTTCAGAAGCAGAGTTGTACTAGATATGGTCCGTGTGTGTAGGAAACACAGTTCTTTTGTTCTGAGCACACTCACGTCTCCCGCCTTATTAGAGACTCCAGAGAGCAAGAGAATGCTTCTTGCTCTAAAGCAGAGTGTGTTTCATGGATGAGAACTGTGCTGTGTGTTTCCCTTCAGAAAGGGAGTTTAATGCCAGGCTCTGTGTCTTCCTACAAGCAAGACTTCGTTTCACGTAAACGCAGTCACTTTTCAGGTCAAAGGAAGCTACATCATTCAAGAAGCTCACACGTTTCTTGCTCATAACTGAAAAGCATTGAATGTTCGAATACCTGTGGTTTGTATCAGATTCAGAAGCAGAGTTGAACTAGATATGGTCCGTGTGTGTCGGAAACACAGTTCTTTTGTTCTAAGCACACTCACGTTTCCTGTCTTATTAGAGAATTTAGAAAGCAAGAGAATGCTTCTTGCTCTAAAGCAGAGTGTGTTTCAAGAATGAGAACTGTGCTCTGTGTTTCCCTTCAGAAACGGAGTTAAATGCCAGGCTCTGTGTCTTCATCCAAGTGAGACTTAGATCAGGAAAACGCAGTCACTTTTCAGCTCAAACAAAGCTACATCGTTCACGAAGCTCACACGTTTCTCCCTCTTAACTGAAAAGCATTGAATGTTCGAGGACCTATGGTTTGTATCAGTTTCTGAAGTAGAGTCGAACTAGATATGGTCTGTGTGTGTAGGAAACACAGTTCTTTTGTTCTGAGCACACTCACGTTTCCCGCCTTATTAGAGACTCTAGAAAGCAAGAGAATGCTTCTTGCTCTAAAGCAGAGTGTGTTTCATGCATGAGAACTATGCTGTGTGTTTCCCTTCAGAAAGGGAGTTAAATGCCAGGCTCTATGTCTTACTACAAGCAAGACTTCCTTTCAGGTAAACGCAGTCACTTTTCAGCTCAAAGGAAGCTACATCGTTCACGAAGCTCACACGTTTCTCGCTCTTAACTGAAAAGCATTGGATGTTTGAATTACTGGGGTTTGTATCAGTTTCAGAAGCAGAGCTGAACTAGATATGTTCCGTGTGTAGGAAACACAGTTCTTTTGTTCTGAGCACACTCACGTTTCCCGCCTTATTTGAGACCCTAGAAAGCAAGAGCATGCTTCCTGCTCTAAAGCAGAGTGTGTTTCATGGATGAGCACTGTGCTGTGTGTTTCCCTTCAGAAACGGAGTTAAATGCCAGGATCTGTGTCTTCCTACAAGCAAGACTTCTTTTCAGGTAAATGCAGTCAGTTTATAGCTCAAAGGAAGCTACATCATTCACGAAGCTCACACGTTTCTCGCTCTTAAATGAAAAGCCTTGAATGTTCGAGGACCTGTGGTTTGTATCAGTTTCAGAAGCAGAGTTGAACTAGATATGTTCCGTGTGTGTAGGAAACACAGTTCTTTTGTTCTGAGCACACTCACGTTTCCCGCCTTCTTAGAGACACCAGAAAGCAAGAGAATGCTTCTTGCTCTAAAGCAGAGTGTGTTTCATGGATGAGAACTGTGCTCTGTGTTTCCCTTCAGAAAGGGAGATTAATGCCAGGTTCTGTGTCTTCCTACAAGCAAGACTTCGTTTCAGTTAAACGCAGTCACTTTTAAGCTCAAAGGAAGCTACATAGTTCACGAAGCTCACACGTTTCTCGCTCTTAACTGAAAAGCATTGGATGTTCGAGGACCTGTGTTTTGTATCAGTTTCAGAAGCATAGTTGAACTCGATATGGTCCGTGTGTGTAGGAAACACAGTTCTTTTGTTCTGAGCACACTCACGTTTCCCGCCTTATTAGAGACTCTAGAAAGCAAGAGAATGCTTCTTGCTCTAAAGCAGAGGGTGTTTCATGCATGAGAACTATGCTGTGTGTTTCCCTTCAGAAAGGGAGTTAAATGCCAGGCTCTATGTCTTACTACAAGCAAGACTTCCTTTCAGGTAAACACAGTCAATTTTCAGCTCAATCGATGCTACATCGTTCAAGAAGCTCACACCTTTCTCGCTCTTAACTGAAAAGCATTGAATGTTCGAGGACCTATGGTTTGTATCAGTTTCAGAAGCAGAGTTGAACTACATATGTTCTGTGTGTGTAGGAAACACAGTTCTTTTGTTCTGAGCACACACACGTTTCCTGTCTTATTAGAGAGTCCAGAAAGCAAGAGAATGCATCTTGCTCTAAAGCAGAGTGTGTATCATGGATGAGAACTGTGCTGTGTGTTTCCCTTCAGAAAGGGAGTTTAATGCCAGGCTCTGTGTCTTCCTACAAGCAAGACTTCGTTTCACGTAACACAGTCACTTTTCAGGTCAAAGGAAGCTACATCATTCAAGAAGCTCACATGTTTCTCGCTCTTAACTGAAAAGCATTGAATGTTCGAATACCTGTGGATTGTATCAGTTTCAGAAGCAGAGTTGTACTAGGTATGGTCCGTGTGTGTAGGAAACACAGTTCTTTTGTTCTGAGCACACTCACGTTTCCCGCCTTATTAGAGACTCCAGAAAGCAAGAGAATGCTTCTTGCTCTAAAGCAGAGTGTGTTTCATGGATGAGAACTGTGCTGTGTGTTTCCCTTCAGAAAGGGAGTTTAATGCCAGGCTCTGTGTCTTCCTACAAGCAAGACTTCGTTTCACGTAAACGCAGTCACTTTTCAGGTCAAAGGAAGCTACATCATTCAAGAAGCTCACACGTTTCTTGCTCATAACTGAAAAGCATTGAATATTCGAATACCTGTGGATTGTATCAGATTCAGAAGCAGAGTTGAACTAGATATGGTCCGTGTGTGTCGGAAACACAGTTCTTTTGTTCTAAGCACACTCACGTTTCCTGTCTTATTAGAGAATTTAGAAAGCAAATGAATGCTTCTTGCTCTAAAGCAGAGTGTGTTTCAAGAATGAGAACTGTGCTCTGTGTTTCCCTTCAGAAACGGAGTTAAATGCCAGGCTCTGTGTATTCATCCAAGTGAGACTTAGATCAGGAAAACGCAGTCACTTTTCAGCTCAAACAAAGCTACATCGTTCACGAAGCTCACACGTTTCTCGCTCTTAACTGAAAAGCATTGAATGTTCGAGGACCTATGGTTTGTATCAGTTTCTGAAGTAGAGTCGAACTAGATATGGTCTGTGTGTGTAGGAAACACAGTTCTTTTGTTCTGAGCACACTCACGTTTCCTGCCTTATTAGAGACTCTAGAAAGCAAGAGAATGCTTCTTGCTCTAAAGCAGAGTGTGTTTCATGCATGAGAACTATGCTGTGTGTTTCCCTTCAGAAAGGGAGTTAAATGCCAGGCTCTATGTCTTACTACAAGCAAGACTTCCTTTCAGGTAAACGCAGTCACTTTTCAGCTCAATCGATGCTACATCGTTCACGAAGCTCACACCTTTCTCGCTCTTAACTGAAAAGCATTGAATGTTCGAGGACCTATGGTTTGTATCAGTTTCAGAAGGAGAGTTGAACTAGATATGGTCCCTGTGTGTAGGAAACACAGTTCTTTTGTTCTGAGCACACTCACGTTTCCTGTCTTATTAGAGAATCTAGAAAGCAAGAGAATGCTTCTTGCTCTAAAGCAGAGTGTGTTTCATGGATGAGAACTGTGCTGTGTGTTTCCCTTCAGAAACGGAGTTAAATGCCAGGCTCTGTGTCTTCCTACAAGCAAGACTTCGTTTCAGGTAAACGCTGTCACTTTTTAACTCATAGGAAGCTACATCGTTCATGAAGCTCACACGTTTCTCGCTCTTCACAGAAAAGCATTGGATGTTCGAGTACCTGTGGTTTGTATCAGTTTCAGAAGCAGAGTTGAACTAGATATGGTCCGTGTGTGTAGGAAACACAGTTCTTTTGTTCTGAGCACACTCACGTCTCCCGCCTTATTAGAGACTCCAGAATGCAAGAGAATGCTTCTTGCTCTAAAGCAGAGTGTGTTTCATGGATGAGAACTGTGCTGTGTGTTTCCCTTCAGAAAGGGAGTTTAATGCCAGGCTCTGTTTCTTCCTACAAGCAAGACTTCGTTTCTCGTAAACGCAGTCACTTTTCAGGTCAAAGGAAGCTACATCATTCAAGAAGCTCACACGTTTCTTGCTCATAACTGAAAAGCATTGAATATTCGAATACCTGTGGTTTGTATCAGTTTCAGAAGCAGAGTTGAACTAGATATGGTCCGTGTGTGTCAGAAACACAGTTCTTTTGTTCTAAGCACACTCACGTTTCCTGTCTTATTAGAGAATTTAGAAAGCAAGAGAATGCTTCTTGCTCTAAAGCAGAGTGTGTTTCAAGAATGAGAACTGTGCTCTGTGTTTCCCTTCATAAACGGAGTTAAATGCCAGGCTCTGTGTCTTCATCCAAGTGAGACTTAGATCAGGAAAACGCAGTCACTTTTCAGCTCAAACAAAGCTACATCGTTCACGAATCTCACACGTTTCTCGCTCTTAACTGAAAAGCATTGAATGTTCGAGGACCTATGGTTTGTATCAGTTTCTGAAGTAGAGTCTAACTAGATATGGTCTGTGTGTGTAGGAAACACAGTTCTTTTGTTCTGAGCACACTCACGTTTCCCGCCTTATTAGAGACTCTAGAAAGCAAGAGAATGCTTCTTGCTCTAAAGCAGAGTGTGTTTCATGGATGAGAACTGTGCTGTGTGTTTCCCTCCAGAAACGGAGTTAAATGCAAGGCTCTGTGTCTTCCTACAAGCAATACTGCGTTTCAGGTAAACGCAGAGTCACTTTTCAGCTCAAAGGAAGCTACATCGTTCACGAAGCTCACTCGTTTCTTGCTCTTAACTGAAAAGCATTGGATGTTCGAGGACCTGTGGTTTGTATCAGTTTCAGAAGCAGAGTTGAACTAGATATGGTCCGTGTGTGTAGGAAACACAGTTCTTTTGTCCTGAGCACACTCACGTTTCCCGCCTTATTAGAGACTCTAGAAAGCAAGAGAATGCTTCTTGCTCTAATGCAGAGTGTGTTTCATGGATGAGAACTGTTCTGTGTGTTTCCCTTCAGAAACGGAGTTAAATGCCAGGCTCTGTGTCTTCCTACAAGCAAGACTTCGTTTCAGTTAAAGGCAGTCACTTTTCAGCTCAAAGGAAGCTACATCGTTCACGAAGCTCACACGTTTCTCGCTCTTAACTGAAAAGCATTGGATGTTCGAATTCCTGGGGTTTGTATCAGTTTCAGAAGCAGAGCTGAACTAGATATGTTCCGTGTCTGTAGGAAACACAGTTCTTTTGTTCTGAGCACACTCACGTTTCCCGCCTTATTAGAGACCCTAGAAAGCAAGAGCATGCTTCTTGATCTAAAGCAGAGTGTGTTTCATGGATGAGCACTGTGCTGTGTGTTTCCCTTCAGAAACGGAGTTAAATGCCAGGACCTGTGTCTTCCTACAAGCAAGACTTCTTTTCAGGTAAATGCAGTCAGTTTATAGCTCAAAGGAAGCTACATCATTCACGAAGCTCACACGTTTCTCGCTCTTAAATGAAAAGCCTTGAATGTTCGAGGACCTGTGGTTTGTATCAGTTTCAGAAGCAGAGTTGAACTAGATATGTTCCGTGTGTGTAGGAAACACAGTTCTTTTGTTCTGAGCACACTCACGTTTCCCGCCTTATTAGAGATTCTAGAAAGCAAGAGAATGCTTCTTGCTCTAAAGCAGAGTGTGTTTCATGCATGAGAACTATGCTGTGTGTTTCCCTTCAGAAAGGGAGTTAAATGCCAGGCTCTATGTCTTACTACAAGCAAGACTTCCTTTCAGGTAAACGCAGTCACTTTTCAGCTCAATCGATGCTACATCCTTCAAGAAGCACACACCTTTCTCGCTCTTAACTGAAAAGCATTGAATGTTCGAATACCTGTGGATTATATCAGTTTCAGAAGCAGAGTTGTACTAGATATGGTCCGTGTGTGTAGGAAACACAGTTCTTTTGTTCTGAGCACACTCATGTTTCCCGCCTTATTAGAGACTCCAGAGAGCAAGAGAATGCTTCTTGCTCTAAAGCAGAGTGTGTTTCATGGATGAGAACTGTGCTGTGTGTTTCCCTTCAGAAAGGGAGTTTAATGCCAGGCTCTGTGTCTTCCTACAAGCAAGACTTCGTTTCACGTAAACGCAGTCACTTTTCAGGTCAAAGGAAGCTACATCATTCAAGAAGCTCACACGTTTCTTGCTCATAACTGAAAAGCATTGAATGTTCGAATACCTGTGGTTTGTATCAGATTCAGAAGCAGAGTTGAACTAGATATGGTCCGTGTGTGTCGGAAACACAGTTCTTTTGTTCTAAGCACACTCACGTTTCCTGTCTTATTAGAGAATTTAGAAAGCAAGAGAATGCTTCTTGCTCTAAAGCAGAGTGTGTTTCAAGAATGAGAACTGTGCTCTGTGTTTCCCTTCAGAAACGGAGTTAAATGCCAGGCTCTGTGTCTTCATCCAAGTGAGACTTAGATCAGGAAAACGCAGTCACTTTTCAGCTCAAACAAAGCTACATCGTTCACGAAGCTCACACGTTTCTCCCTCTTAACTGAAAAGCATTGAATGTTCGAGGACCTATGGTTTGTATCAGTTTCTGAAGTAGAGTCGAACTAGATATGGTCTGTGTGTGTAGGAAACACAGTTCTTTTGTTCTGAGCACACTCACGTTTCCCGCCTTATTAGAGACTCTAGAAAGCAAGAGAATGCTTCTTGCTCTAAAGCAGAGTGTGTTTCATGCATGAGAACTATGCTGTGTGTTTCCCTTCAGAAAGGGAGTTAAATGCCAGGCTCTATGTCTTACTACAAGCAAGACTTCCTTTTAGGTAAACGCAGTCACTTTTCAGCTCAAAGGAAGCTACATCGTTCACGAAGCTCACACGTTTCTCGCTCTTAACTGAAAAGCATTGGATGTTTGAATTACTGGGGTTTGTATCAGTTTCAGAAGCAGAGCTGAACTAGATATGTTCCGTGTGTAGGAAACACAGTTCTTTTGTTCTGAGCACACTCACGTTTCCCGCCTTATTTGAGACCCTAGAAAGCAAGAGCATGCTTCCTGCTCTAAAGCAGAGTGTGTTTCATGGATGAGCACTGTGCTGTGTGTTTCCCTTCAGAAACGGAGTTAAATGCCAGGATCTGTGTCTTCCTACAAGCAAGACTTCTTTTCAGGTAAATGCAGTCAGTTTATAGCTCAAAGGAAGCTACATCATTCACGAAGCTCACACGTTTCTCGCTCTTAAATGAAAAGCCTTGAATGTTCGAGGACCTGTGGTTTGTATCAGTTTCAGAAGCAGAGTTGAACTAGATATGTTCCGTGTGTGTAGGAAACACAGTTCTTTTGTTCTGAGCACACTCACGTTTCCCGCCTTCTTAGAGACACCAGAAAGCAAGAGAATGCTTCTTGCTCTAAAGCAGAGTGTGTTTCATGGATGAGAACTGTGCTCTGTGTTTCCCTTCAGAAAGGGAGATTAATGCCAGGCTCTGTGTCTTCCTACAAGCAAGACTTCGTTTCAGTTAAACGCAGTCACTTTTAAGCTCAAAGGAAGCTACATAGTTCACGAAGCTCACACGTTTCTCGCTCTTAACTGAAAAGCATTGGATGTTCGAGGACCTGTGTTTTGTATCAGTTTCAGAAGCATAGTTGAACTCGATATGGTCCGTGTGTGTAGGAAACACAGTTCTTTTGTTCTGAGCACACTCACGTTTCCCGCCTTATTAGAGACTCTAGAAAGCAAGAGAATGCTTCTTGCTCTAAAGCAGAGGGTGTTTCATGCATGAGAACTATGCTGTGTGTTTCCCTTCAGAAAGGGAGTTAAATGCCAGGCTCTATGTCTTACTACAAGCAAGACTTCCTTTCAGGTAAACACAGTCACTTTTCAGCTCAATCGATGCTACATCGTTCAAGAAGCTCACACCTTTCTCGCTCTTAACTGAAAAGCATTGAATGTTCGAGGACCTATGGTTTGTATCAGTTTCAGAAGCAGAGTTGAACTACATATGTTCTGTGTGTGTAGGAAACACAGTTCTTTTGTTCTGAGCACACACACGTTTCCTGTCTTATTAGAGAGTCCAGAAAGCAAGAGAATGCATCTTGCTCTAAAGCAGAGTGTGTATCATGGATGAGAACTGTGCTGTGTGTTTCCCTTCAGAAAGGGAGTTTAATGCCAGGCTCTGTGTCTTCCTACAAGCAAGACTTCGTTTCACGTAACACAGTCACTTTTCAGGTCAAAGGAAGCTACATCATTCAAGAAGCTCACATGTTTCTCGCTCTTAACTGAAAAGCATTGAATGTTCGAATACCTGTGGATTGTATCAGTTTCAGAAGCAGAGTTGTACTAGGTATGGTCCGTGTGTGTAGGAAACACAGTTCTTTTGTTCTGAGCACACTCACGTTTCCCGCCTTATTAGAGACTCCAGAAAGCAAGAGAATGCTTCTTGCTCTAAAGCAGAGTGTGTTTCATGGATGAGAACTGTGCTGTGTGTTTCCCTTCAGAAAGGGAGTTTAATGCCAGGCTCTGTGTCTTCCTACAAGCAAGACTTCGTTTCACGTAAACGCAGTCACTTTTCAGGTCAAAGGAAGCTACATCATTCAAGAAGCTCACACGTTTCTTGCTCATAACTGAAAAGCATTGAATATTCGAATACCTGTGGATTGTATCAGATTCAGAAGCAGAGTTGAACTAGATATGGTCCGTGTGTGTCGGAAACACAGTTCTTTTGTTCTAAGCACACTCACGTTTCCTGTCTTATTAGAGAATTTAGAAAGCAAATGAATGCTACTTGCTCTAAAGCAGAGTGTGTTTCAAGAATGAGAACTGTGCTCTGTGTTTCCCTTCAGAAACGGAGTTAAATGCCAGGCTCTGTGTATTCATCCAAGTGAGACTTAGATCAGGAAAACGCAGTCACTTTTCAGCTCAAACAAAGCTACATCGTTCACGAAGCTCACACGTTTCTCGCTCTTAACTGAAAAGCATTGAATGTTCGAGGACCTATGGTTTGTATCAGTTTCTGAAGTAGAGTCGAACTAGATATGGTCTGTGTGTGTAGGAAACACAGTTCTTTTGTTCTGAGCACACTCACGTTTCCTGCCTTATTAGAGACTCTAGAAAGCAAGAGAATGCTTCTTGCTCTAAAGCAGAGTGTGTTTCATGCATGAGAACTATGCTGTGTGTTTCCCTTCAGAAAGGGAGTTAAATGCCAGGCTCTATGTCTTACTACAAGCAAGACTTCCTTTCAGGTAAACGCAGTCACTTTTCAGCTCAATCGATGCTACATCGTTCACGAAGCTCACACCTTTCTCGCTCTTAACTGAAAAGCATTGAATGTTCGAGGACCTATGGTTTGTATCAGTTTCAGAAGGAGAGTTGAACTAGATATGGTCCCTGTGTGTAGGAAACACAGTTCTTTTGTTCTGAGCACACTCACGTTTCCTGTCTTATTAGAGAATCTAGAAAGCAAGAGAATGCTTCTTGCTCTAAAGCAGAGTGTGTTTCATGGATGAGAACTGTGCTGTGTGTTTCCCTTCAGAAACGGAGTTAAATGCCAGGCTCTGTGTCTTCCTACAAGCAAGACTTCGTTTCAGGTAAACGCTGTCACTTTTTAACTCATAGGAAGCTACATCGTTCATGAAGCTCACACGTTTCTCGCTCTTCACAGAAAAGCATTGGATGTTCGAGTACCTGTGGTTTGTATCAGTTTCAGAAGCAGAGTTGAACTAGATATGGTCCGTGTGTGTAGGAAACACAGTTCTTTTGTTCTGAGCACACTCACGTCTCCCGCCTTATTAGAGACTCCAGAATGCAAGAGAATGCTTCTTGCTCTAAAGCAGAGTGTGTTTCATGGATGAGAACTGTGCTGTGTGTTTCCCTTCAGAAAGGGAGTTTAATGCCAGGCTCTGTTTCTTCCTACAAGCAAGACTTCGTTTCTCGTAAACGCAGTCTCTTTTCAGGTCAAAGGAAGCTACATCATTCAAGAAGCTCACACGTTTCTTGCTCATAACTGAAAAGCATTGAATATTCGAATACCTGTGGTTTGTATCAGTTTCAGAAGCAGAGTTGAACTAGATATGGTCCGTGTGTGTCAGAAACACAGTTCTTTTGTTCTAAGCACACTCACGTTTCCTGTCTTATTAGAGAATTTAGAAAGCAAGAGAATGCTTCTTGCTCTAAAGCAGAGTGTGTTTCAAGAATGAGAACTGTGCTCTGTGTTTCCCTTCATAAACGGAGTTAAATGCCAGGCTCTGTGTCTTCATCCAAGTGAGACTTAGATCAGGAAAACGCAGTCACTTTTCAGCTCAAACAAAGCTACATCGTTCACGAATCTCACACGTTTCTCGCTCTTAACTGAAAAGCATTGAATGTTCGAGGACCTATGGTTTGTATCAGTTTCTGAAGTAGAGTCTAACTAGATATGGTCTGTGTGTGTAGGAAACACAGTTCTTTTGTTCTGAGCACACTCACGTTTCCCGCCTTATTAGAGACTCTAGAAAGCAAGAGAATGCTTCTTGCTCTAAAGCAGAGTGTGTTTCATGGATGAGAACTGTGCTGTGTGTTTCCCTCCAGAAACGGAGTTAAATGCAAGGCTCTGTGTCTTCCTACAAGCAATACTGCGTTTCAGGTAAACGCAGTCACTTTTCAGCTCAAAGGAAGCTACATCGTTCACGAAGCTCACTCGTTTCTTGCTCTTAACTGAAAAGCATTGGATGTTCGAGGACCTGTGGTTTGTATCAGTTTCAGAAGCAGAGTTGAACTAGATATGGTCCGTGTGTGTAGGAAACACAGTTCTTTTGTCCTGAGCACACTCACGTTTCCCGCCTTATTAGAGACTCTAGAAAGCAAGAGAATGCTTCTTGCTCTAATGCAGAGTGTGTTTCATGGATGAGAACTGTTCTGTGTGTTTCCCTTCAGAAACGGAGTTAAATGCCAGGCTCTGGGTCTTCATACAAGCAAGACTTCGTTTGTGGTAAACGCACTCACTTTTCAGCTCAAAGGAAGCTATATCATTCACAAAGCTCACACGTTTCCCGCTCTAAATTGAAAAGCATTGGATGTTCGAGGACCTGTGGTTTGTATCAGTTTCAGAAGCAGAGTTGAACTAGATATGTTCCGTGTGTGTAGGAAATACAGTTCTTTTGTTCTGAGCACACTCACGTTTCCCGCCTTATTAGATACTCCAGAAAGCAACAGAATGCTTCTTGCTCTAAAGCAGAGTGTGTTTCATGGATGAGAACTGTGCTCTGTGTTTCCCTTCAGAAAGGGAGTTTAATGCCAGGCTCTGTGTCTTCCTACAAGCAAGACTTCGTTTCAGTTAAAGGCAGTCACTTTTCAGCTCAAAGGAAGCTACATCGTTCACGAAGCTCACACGTTTCTCGCTCTTAACTGAAAAGCATTGGATGTTCGAATTCCTGGGGTTTGTATCAGTTTCAGAAGCAGAGCTGAACTAGATATGTTCCGTGTGTGTAGGAAACACAGTTCTTTTGTTCTGAGCACACTCACGTTTCCCGCCTTATTAGAGACCCTAGAAAGCAAGAGCATGCTTCTTGATCTAAAGCAGAGTGTGTTTCATGGATGAGCACTGTGCTGTGTGTTTCCCTTCAGAAACGGAGTTAAATGCCAGGACCTGTGTCTTCCTACAAGCAAGACTTCTTTTCAGGTAAATGCAGTCAGTTTATAGCTCAAAGGAAGCTACATCATTCACGAAGCTCACACGTTTCTCGCTCTTAAATGAAAAGCCTTGAATGTTCGAGGACCTGTGGTTTGTATCAGTTTCAGAAGCAGAGTTGAACTAGATATGTTCCGTGTGTGTAGGAAACACAGTTCTTTTGTTCTGAGCACACTCACGTTTCCCGCCTTATTAGAGATTCTAGAAAGCAAGAGAATGCTTCTTGCTCTAAAGCAGAGTGTGTTTCATGCATGAGAACTATGCTGTGTGTTTCCCTTCAGAAAGGGAGTTAAATGCCAGGCTCTATGTCTTACTACAAGATAGACTTCCTTTCAGGTAAACGCAGTCACTTTTCAGCTCAATCGATGCTACATCCTTCAAGAAGCACACACCTTTCTCGCTCTTAACTGAAAAGCATTGAATGTTCGAGGACCTATGGTTTGTATCAGTTTCAGAAGCAGAGTTGAACTAGATATGTTCGGTGTGTGTAGGAAACACAGTTGTTTTGTTCTGAGCACACTCACGTTTCCCGCCTTATTAGAGACTCCAGAAAGCAAGAGAATGCTTCTTGCTCTAAAGCAGAGTGTGTTTCATGGATGAGAACTGTGCTGTGTGTTTCCCTTCAGAAAGGGAGTTTAATGCCAGGCTCTGTGTCTTCCTACAAGCAAGACTTCGTTTCACGTAAACGCAGTCACTTTTCAGGTCAAAGTAAGCTACATCATTCAAGAAGCTCACACGTTTCTTGCTCATAACTGAAAAGCATTAATATTCGAATACCTGTGGTTTGTATCAGATTCAGAAGCAGAGTTGAACTAGATATGGTCCGTGTGTGTCGGAAACACAGTTCTTTTGTTCTAAGCACACTCACGTTTCCTGTCTTATTAGAGAATTTAGAAAGCAAGAGAATGCTTCTTGCTCTAAAGCAGAGTGTGTTTCAAGAATGAGAACTGTGCTCTGTGTTTCAATTCAGAAACGGAGTTAAATGCCAGTCTCTGTGTCGTCATCCAAGTGAGACTTAGATCACGAAAACGCAGTCACTTTTCATCTCAAAGGAAGCTACATCATTCACGAAGCTCACACGTTTCTCGCTCTTAACTGAAAAGCATTGGATGTTCGAGGACCTGTGGTTTGTATCAGTTTCAGAAGTAGAGTTGAACTAGATATGGTCCGTGTGTGTAGGAAACACTCTTCTTTTGTTCTGAGCACACTCACGTTTCCAGCATTATTAGAGACCCTAGAATGCAAGAGAATGCTTCTTGCTCTAAAACAGAGTGTGTTTCATGGATGAGAACTGTGCTGTGTGTTTCCCTTCAGAAACGGAGTTAAATGCCAGGATCTGGGTCTTCATACAAGCGAGACTTCGTTTCAGGTAAACGCAGTCACTTTTCAGCTCAAAGGAAGCTACATCATTCACGAAGCTCACACGTTTCTCGCTCTTAACTGAAAAGCATTGGATGTTCGAGGACCTGTGTTTTGTATCAGTTTCAGAAGCATAGTTGAACTCGATATGGTCCGTGTGTGTAGGAAACACAGTTCTTTTTTTCTGAGCACACTCACGTTTCCCGCCTTATTAGAGACTCTAGAAAGCAAGAGAATGCTTCTTGCTCTAAAGCAGAGTGTGTTTCATGCATGAGAACTATGCTGTGTGTTTCCCTTCAGAAAGGGAGTTAAATGCCAGGCTCTGTGTCTTCCTACAAGCAATACTGCGTTTCAGGTAAACGCAGTCACATTTCAGCTCAAAGGAAGCTACATCGCTCTCGAAGCTCACATGTTTCTCGCTCTTAACTGAAAAGCATTGGATATTTGAGACCTGTGGTTTGTGTCAGTTTCTGAAGCAGTGTTGAACTAGATATGTTCCGTGTTTGTAGGAAACACAGTTCTTTTTTTCTGAGCACACTCACGTTTCCAGCATTATTAGAGACCCTAGAAAGCAAGAGAATGCTTCTTGCTCTAAAGCAGAGTGTGTTTCATGGATGAGAACTGTGCTGTGTGTTTCCCTTCAGAAACGGAGTTAAATGCCAGGCTCTCTGTCTTCCTACAAGCAAAACTTCGTTTGATGTAAACGCAGTCACTTTTCAGCTCAAAGGAAGCTACATCGCTCTCGAAGCTCACACGTTTCTCGCTCTTAACTGAAAAGCCTTGAATGTTCGAGGACCTGTGGATTGTATCAGTTTCAGAAGCAGAGTTGAACTAGATATGGTCCGTGTGTGTACGAAATACAGTTGTTTTGTTCTGGGCACACTCACGTTTCCCGCCTAATTAGAGACTCTAGAAAGCAAGAGAATGCTTCTTGCACTAAAGCAGAGTGTGTTGCATGGATGAGAACTGTGCTGTGTTTTTCCCTTCAAAAACGGAGTTAAATGCCAGGCTCTGTGTCTTCCTACAAGCAAGATTTCCTTTCAGGTAAATGCAGTCACTTTTCAGCTCAAACGAAGCTACATCCATCACTAAGCTCACACGTTTCTAGCTCTTAACTGAAAAGCATTGGATGTTCGAGGACCTGTGGTTTGTATCAGTTTCAGAAGTAGAGTTGAACTAGATATGGTCCGTGTGTGTAGGAAACACACATCTTTTGTTCTGAGCACACTCACGTTTCCAGCATTATTAGAGACCCTAGAATGCAAGAGAATGCTTCTTGCTCTAAAGCAGAGTGTGTTTCATGCATGAGAACTATGCTGTGTGTTTCCCTTCAGAAAGGGAGTTAAATGCCAGGCTCTGTGTCTTCCTACAAGCAATACTGCGTTTCGGGTAAACGCAGTCACATTTCAGCTCAAAGGAAGCTACATCGCTCTCGAAGCTCACACGTTTCTTGCTCTTAACTGAAAAGCATTGGATGTTCGAATTCCTGGGGTGTGTATCAGTTTCAGAAGCAGAGTTGAACTAGATATGTTCCGTCTGTGTAGGAAACACAGTTCTTTTGTTCTGAGCACACTCACGTTTCCCGCCTTATTAGAGACTCTAGAAAGCAAGAGAATGCTTCTTGCTCTAAAGCAGAGTGTGTTTCATGGATGAGAACTGTGCTGTGTGTTTCCCTTCAGAAACGGAGTTAAATTCCAGGCTCTATGTCTTACTACAAGCAAGACTTTCTTTCAGGAAAACACAGTCACTTTTCAGCTCAAAGGAAGCTACATCATTCACGAAGCTCACACGTTTCTCGCTCTTAACTGAAAAGCATTGGATGTTTGAGGACCTGTGGTTTGTATCAGTTTCAGAAGTAGAGTTGAACTAGATATGGTCCGTGTGTGTAGGAAACACACTTCTTTTGTTCTGAGCACACTCACGTTTCCCGCCTTATTAGAGACTCTAGAAAGCAAGAGAATGCTTCTTGCTCTAAAGCAGAGTGTGTTTCATGCATGAGAACTATGCTGTGTGCTTCCCTTCAGAAACGGAGTTAAATGCCAGGCTCTGTGTCTTCGTACAAGCAATACTGGGTTTCAGGTAAACGCAGTCACTTTTCAGCTCAAAGGAAGCTACATCGCTCTCGAAGCTCACACGTTTCTTGCTCTTAACTGAAAAGCCTTGAATGTTCGAGGACCTGTGGATTGTATCAGTTTCAGAAGCAGAGTTGAACTAGATATGGTCCATGTGTGTACGAAATACAGTTCTTTTGTTCTGAGCACACTCACGTTTCCCGCCTAATTAGAGACTCTAGAAAGCAAGAGAATGCTTCTTGCTCTAAAGCAGAGTGTGTTGCATGGATGAGAACTGTGCTGTGTGTTTCGCTTCAAAAACGGAGTTAAATGCCAGGGTCTGTGTCTTCCTAAAAGCAAGACTTCCTTTCAGGTAAATGCAGTCACTTTTCAGCTCAAATGAAGCTACATCGATTACAAAGCTCACACGTTTCTAGCTCTTAACTGAAAAGCATTGGATGTTTGAGGAACAGTGGTCTGTATCAGTTTCAGAAGTAGAGTTGAACTAGATATGGTCCGTGTGTGTAGGAAACCCACTTCTTTTGTTCTGAGCACAGTCACGTTTCCCGCATTATTAGAGACCCTAGAATGCAAGAGAATGCTTCTTGCTCTAAACCAGAGTGTGTTTCATGAATGAGAACTATGCTGTGTGTTTCCCTTCAGAAAGGGAGTTAAATGCCAGGCTCTGTGTCTTCCTACATGCAATACTGCGTTTCAGGTAAACGCAGTCACTTTTCAGCTCTAAGGAAGCTACATCGCTCTCGAAGCACACACGTTTCTTGCTCTTAACTGAAAAGCCTTGAATGTTCGAGGACCTGTGGATTATATCAGTTTCAGAAGCAGAGTTGAACTAGATATGGTCCATGTGTGTACGAAATACAGTTCTTTTGTTCTGAGCACACACACGTTTCCCGCCTAATTAGAGACTCTAGAAAGCAAGAGAATGCTTCTTGCTCTAAAGCAGAGTATGTTTCATGGGTGAGAACTGTGTTGTGTGTTTCCCTAAAGACACGGAGTTAAAAGGCAGGCTCTGTGTCTTCCTACAAGCAAGACTTCGTTTTACATAAACGCAGTCACTTTTCAGCTCAAAGGAAGCTACATCATTCACGAAGCTCAAACGTTTCTAGCTCTTAACTGAAAAGCATTGGATATTCGAATTCCTGGGGTGTGTATCAGTTTCAGAAGCAGAGTTGAACTATATATGTTCCATGTGTGTAGGAAACACAGTTCTTTTGTTCTGAGCACACTCACGTTTCCCGCCTTATTAGAGACCCTAGAAAGCAAGAGAATGCTTCTTGCTCTAAAGCAGAGTGTGTTTCATGGATGAGAACTGTGCTGTGTGTTTCCCTTCAGAAACGGAGTTAAATGCCAGGCTCTGTGTCTTCGACAAGCAAGACTGCGTTTCAGGTAATCTCAGTCCCTTTTCAGCTCAAACGAGGCTACATCATTCACGAAGCTCACACGTTTCTCGCTCTTAACTGAAAAGCATTGGATGTTCGAAGACCTGTGATTTGTATCAGTTTCAGAAGCAGAGTTGAACTAGATATGTTCCGTGTGTATACGAAACACAGATCTTTTGTTCTGAGCACACTCAAGTTTCCCGCCTTATTAGAGACTCTAGAGAGCAAGAGAATGCTTCTTGCTCTAAAGCAGAGTGTGTTTCATGGATGACAACTGTGCTGTGTGTTTTCTTCAGAAACGGAGTTAAATGCCAGGATCTGTGTCTTCCTACAAGCAAGACTTCTTTTCAGGTAAATGCAGTCAGTTTATAGCTCAAAGGAAGCTACATCATTCACGAAGCTCACACGTTTCTCGCTCTTAACTGAAAAGCATTGGATGTTCGAGGTCCTCTGGTTTGTATCAGTTTCAGAAGCAGTGCTGAACTAGATATGGTCCGTGTGTCTAGGAAACACACTTCTATTGTTCTGAGCACACTCACGTTTCCTGCATTATTAGAGAACCTAGAATGCAAGAGAATGCTTCTTGCTCTAAAGCAGAGTGTGTTTCGTGCATGAGAACTATGCTGTGTGTTTCCCTTCAGAAAGGGAGTTAAATGTCAGGCTCTGTGTCTTCCTACAAGCAATACTGCGTTTCAGGTAAACGCAGTCACTTTTCAGCTCAAAGGAAGCTACATCGCTCTCGAAGCTCACACATTTCTTGCTCTTAACTGAAAAGCCTTGAATGTTCGAGGACCTGTGGATTGTATCAGTTTCAGAAGCAGAGTTGAACTAGATATGGTCCGTGTGTGTAAGAAATACAGTTCATTTGTTCTGAGCACACTCACGTTTCCCGCCTTATTAGAGACTCTAGAAAGCAAGAGAATGCTTCTTGCTCTAAAGCAGAGTGTGTTTCATGCATGAGAACTATGCTGTGTGTTTCCCTTCAGAAAGGGAGTTAAATGCCAGGCTCTGTGTCTTCCTGCAAGCAATACTGCGTTTCAGGTAAACGCAGTCACTTTTCAGCTCAAAGGAAGCTACATCGCTCTCGAAGCTCACACGTTTCTTGCTCTTAACTGAAAAGCCTTGAATGTTCGAGGACCTGTGGATTGTATCAGTTTCAGAAGCAGAGTTGAACTAGATATGGTCCGTGTGTGTACGAAATACAGTTCTTTTGTTCTGAGCACACTCACGTTTCCCGCCTAATTAGAGACTCTAGAAAGCAAGAGAATGCTTCTTGCTCTAAAGCAGAGTGTGTTGCATGGATGAGAACTGTGCTGTGTGTTTCGCTTCAAAAACGGAGTTAAATGCCAGGCTCTGTGTCTTCCTACAAGAAAGACTTCCTTTCAGGTAAATGCAGTCACTTTTCAGCTCAAATGAAGCTACATCGATCACAAAGCTCAAACGTTTCTAGCTCTTAACTGAAAAGCATTGGATGTTCAAGGAACAGTGGTTTGTATCAGTTTCAGAAGCATAGTTGAACTAGATATGTTCCGTGTGTGTAGGAAACACAGTTCTTTTGTTCTGAGCACACTAATGTTTCCCGCCTTATTAGAGACTCTAGAAAGCAAGAGAATGCTTCTTGATCTAAAGCAGAGTATGTTTCATGGGTGAGAACTGTGTTGTATGTTTCCCTACAGAAACGGAGTTAAATGCCAGGCTCTGTGTCTTCCTACAAGCAAGACTTCGTTTCACATAAACGCAGTCACTTTTCAGCTCAAAGGAAGCTACATCGCTCTCGAAGCTCACACGTTTCTTGCTCTTAACTGAAAAGCCTTGAATGTTCGAGGACCTGTGGATTGTATCAGTTTCAGAAGCAGAGTTGAACTAGATATGGTCCGTGTGTGCACGAAATACAGTTCTTTTGTTCTGAGCACACTCACGTTTCCCGCCTAATTAGAGACTCTAGAAAGCAAGAGAATGCTTCTTGCTCTAAAGCAGAGTGTGTTGCATGGATGAGAACTGTGCTGTGTGTTTCGCTTCAAAAACGGAGTTAAATGCCAGGCTCTGTGTCTTCCTAAAAGCAAGACTTCCTTTCAGGTAAATGCAGTCACTTTTCAGCTCAAATGAAGCTACATCGATTACAAAGCTCACACGTTTCTAGCTCTTAACTGAAAAGCATTGGATGTTCGAGGAACAGTGGTTTGTATCAGTTTCAGAAGTAGAGTTGAACTAGATATGGTCCGTGTGTGTAGGAAACACACTTCTTTTGTTCTGAGCACAGTCACGTTTCCCGCCTTATTAGAGACACTAGAAAGCAAGAGAATGCTTCTTGCTCTAAAGCAGAGTGTGTTTCATGGATGAGAACAGTGCTGTGTGTTTCCCTTCAGAAACGGAGTTAAATGCCAGGCTCTGTTTCTTCGACAAGCAAGACTGCGTTTCAGGTAATCTCTGTCCCTTTTCAGCTCAAACGAGGCTACATCATTCACGAAGCTCACACGTTTCTCGCTCTTAACTGAAAAGCCTTGAATGTTCGAGGACCTGTGGATTGTATCAGTTTCAGAAGCAGAGTTGAACTAGATATGGTCCGTGTGTGTACGAAATACAGTTCTTTTGTTCTGAGCACACTCACGTTTCCCGCCTAATTAGAGACTCTAGAAAGCAAGAGAATGCTTCTTGCTCTAAAGCAGAGTGTGTTCCATGGATGAGAACTGTGCTGTGTGTTTCCCTTCATAAAGGGAGTTTAATGCCAGGCTCTGTGTCTTCCTACATGCAATACTGCGTTTCAGGTAAACGCAGTCACTTTTCAGCTCAAAGGAAGCTACATCGCTCTCGAAGCACACACGTTTCTTGCTCTTAACTGAAAAGCCTTGAATGTTCGAGGACCTGTGGATTATATCAGTTTCAGAAGCAGAGTTGAACTAGATATGGTCCATGTGTGTACGAAATACAGTTCTTTTGTTCTGAGCACACTCACGTTTCCCGCCTAATTAGAGACTCTAGAAAGCAAGAGAATGCTTCTTGCTCTAAAGCAGAGTATGTTTCATGGGTGAGAAGTGTGTTGTGTGTTTCCCTAAAGACACGGAGTTAAAAGGCAGGCTCTGTGTCTTCCTACAAGCAAGACTTCGTTTCACATAAACGCACTCACTTTTCAGCTCAAAGGAAGCTACATCATTCACGAAGCTCAAACGTTTCTAGCTCTTAACTGAAAAGCATTGGATATTCGAATTCCTGGGGTGTGTATCAGTTTCAGAAGCAGAGTTGAACTATATATGTTCCATGTGTGTAGGAAACACAGTTCTTTTGTTCTGAGCACACTCACGTTTCCTGCCTTATTAGAGACCCTAGAAAGCAAGAGAATGCTTCTTGCTCTAAAGCAGAGTGTGTTTCATGGATGAGAACTGTGCTGTGTGTTTCCCTTCAGAAACGGAGTTAAATGCCAGGCTCTGTGTCTTCGACAAGCAAGACTGCGTTTCAGGTAATCTCAGTCCCTTTTCAGCTCAAACGAGGCTACATCATTCACGAAGCTCACACGTTTCTCGCTCTTAACTGAAAAGCATTGGATGTTCGAAGACCTGTGATTTGTATCAGTTTCAGAAGCAGAGTTGAACTAGATATGTTCCGTGTGTATACGAAACACAGATCTTTTGTTCTGAGCACACTCAAGTTTCCCGCCTTATTAGAGACTCTAGAGAGCAAGAGAATGCTTCTTGCTCTAAAGCAGAGTGTGTTTCATGGATGACAACTGTGCTGTGTGTTTTCTTCAGAAACGGAGTTAAATGCCAGGATCTGTGTCTTCCTACAAGCAAGACTTCTTTTCAGGTAAATGCAGTCAGTTTATAGCTCAAAGGAAGCTACATCATTCACGAAGCTCACACGTTTCTCGCTCTTAACTGAAAAGCATTGGATGTTCGAGGTCCTCTGGTTTGTATCAGTTTCAGAAGCAGTGCTGAACTAGATATGGTCCGTGTGTTTAGGAAACACACTTCTATTGTTCTGAGCACACTCACGTTTCCTGCATTATTAGAGAACCTAGAATGCAAGAGAATGCTTCTTGCTCTAAAGCAGAGTGTGTTTCGTGCATGAGAACTATGCTGTGTGTTTCCCTTCAGAAAGGGAGTTAAATGCCAGGCTCTGTGTCTTCCTACAAGCAATACTGCGTTTCAGGTAAACGCAGTCACTTTTCACCTCAAAGGAAGCTACATCGCTCTCGAAGCTCACACATTTCTTGCTCTTAACTGAAAAGCCTTGAATGTTCGAGGACCTGTGGATTGTATCAGTTTCAGAAGCAGAGTTGAACTAGATATGGTCCGTGTGTGTAAGAAATACAGTTCATTTGTTCTGAGCACACTCACGTTTCCCGCCTTATTAGAGACTCTAGAAAGCAAGAGAATGCTTCTTGCTCTAAAGCAGAGTGTGTTTCATGCATGAGAACTATGCTGTGTGTTTCCCTTCAGAAAGGGAGTTAAATGCCAGGCTCTGTGTCTTCCTGCAAGCAATACTGCGTTTCAGGTAAACGCAGTCACTTTTCAGCTCAAAGGAAGCTACATCGTTCACGAAGCTCACTCGTTTCTTGCTCTTAACTGAAAAGCATTAGATGTTCGAGGACCTGTGGTTTGTATCAGTTTCAGAAGCAGAGTTGAACTAGATATGGTCCGTGTGGGGAGGAAAAACAGTTCTTTTGTTCTGAGCACACTCACGTTTCCCGCCTTATTAGAGACTCTAGAAAGCAAGAGAATGCTTCTTGCTCTAATGCAGAGTGTGTTTCATGGATGAGAACTGTTCTGTGTGTTTCCCTTCAGAAACGGAGTTAAATGCCAGGCTCTGGGTCTTCATACAAGCGAGACTTCGTTTCAGGTAAACGCAGTCACTTTTCAGCTCAAAGGAAGCTATATCATTCACAAAGCTCACACGTTTCCCGCTCTTAATTGAAAAGCATTGGATGTTCGAGGACCTGTGGTTTGTATCAGTTTCAGAAGCAGAGTTGAACTAGATATGGTCCGTGTGTGGAGGAAAAACAGTTCTTTTGTTCTGAGCACACTCACGTTTCCCGCCTTATTAGAGACTCTAGAAAGCAAGAGAATGCTTCTTGCTCTAATGCAGAGTGTGTTTCATGGATGAGAACTGTTCTGTGTGTTTCCCTTCAGAAACGGAGTTAAATGCCAGGTTCTGGGTCTTCATACAAGCGAGACTTCGTTTCAGGTAAACGCAGTCACTTTTCAGCTCAAAGGAAGCTATATCATTCACAAAGCTCACACGTTTCACGCTCTTAATTGAAAAGCATTGGATGTTCGAGGACCTGTGGTTTGTATCAGTTTCAGAAGCAGAGTTGAACTAGATATGTTCCGTGTGTGTAGGAAACACAGTTCTTTTGTTCTGAGCACACTCACGTTTCCCGCCTTATTAGAGACCCTAGAAAGCAACAGAATGCTTCTTTCTCTAAAGCAGAGTGTGTTTCATGGATGAGAACTGTGCTCTGTGTTTCCCTTCAGAAAGGGAGTTTAATGCCAGGCTCTGTGTCTTCCTACAAGCAAGACTTCGTTTCAGTTAAACGCAGTCACTTTTCAGCTCAAAGGAAGCTACATCGTTCACGAAGCTCACTCGTTTCTCGCTCTTAACTGAAAAGCATTGGATGTTCGAATTCCTGGGGTTTGTATCAGTTTCAGAAGCAGAGCTGAACTACATATGTTCCGTGTGTGTAGGAAACACAGTTCTTTTGTTCTGAGCACACTCACGTTTCCCGCCTTATTAGAGACCCTAGAAAGCAAGAGCATGCTTCTTGCTCTAAAGCAGAGTGTGTTTCATGGATGAGCACTGTGCTGTGTGTTTCCCTTCAGAAATGGAGTTAAATGCCAGGATCTGTGTCTTCCTACAAGCAAGACTTCTTTTCAGGTAAATGCAGTCAGTTTATAGCTCAAAGGAAGCTACATCATTCACGAAGCTCACACTTTTCTCGCTCTTAAATGAAAAGCCTTGAATGTTCGAGGACCTGTGGTTTGTATCAGTTTCAGAAGCAGAGTTGAACTAGATATGTTCCGTGTGTGTAGGAAACACAGTTCTTTTGTTCTGAGCACACTCACGTTTCCCGCCTTATTAGAGACACCAGAAAGCAAGAGAATGCTTCTTGCTCTAAAGCAGAGTGTGTTTCATGGATGAGAACTGTGCTCTGTATTTCCCTTCAGAAAGGGAGTTTAATGCCAGGCTCTGTGTCTTCCTACAAGCAAGACTTTGTTTCAGTTAAACGCAGTCACTTTTCACCTCAAAGGAAGCTACATAGTTCACGAAGCTCACACGTTTCTCGCTCTTAACTGAAATGCATTGGATGTTCGAGGACCTGTGTTTTGTATCAGTTTCAGAAGCATAGTTGAACTCGATATGGTCCGTGTGTGTAGGAAACACAGTTCTTTTGTTCTGAGCACACTCACGTTTCCCGCCTTATTAGAGATTCTAGAAAGTAAGAGAATGCTTCTTGCTCTAATGCAGAGTGTGTTTCATGGATGAGAACTGTTCTGTGTGTTTCCCTTCAGAAACGGAGTTAAATGCCAGGCTCTGGGTCTTCGTACAAGCGAGACTTTGTTTCAGGTAAACGTAGGCACTTTTCAGCTCAAAGGAAGCCACATCGTTCACGAAGCTCACACGTTTCTCGCTCTTAACTGAAAAGCATTGGATATTTGAGACCTGTGGTTTGTGTCAGTTTCTGAAGCAGTGTTGAACTAGATATGTTCCGTGTGTGTAGGAAACACAGTTCTTTTTTTCTGAGCACACTCACGTTTCCCGCCTCATTAGAGACCCTAGAAAGCAAGAGAATGCTTCTTGCTCTAAAGCAGAGTGTGTTTCATGGATGAGAACAGTGCTGTGTGTTTCCCTTCAGAAACGGAGTTAAATGCCAGGCTCTCTGTCTTCCTACAAGCAAAACTTCGTTTGATGTAAACGCAGTCACTTTTCAGCTCAAAGGAAGCTACATAGCTCTCGAAGCTCACACGTTTCCCGCTCTTAACTGAAAAGCCTTGAATGTTCGAGGACCTGTGGATTGTATCAGTTTCAGAAGCAGAGTTGAACTAGATATGGTCCGTGTGTGTACGAAATACAGTTGTTTTGTTCTGAGCACACTCACGTTTCCCGCCTAATTAGAGACCCTAGAAAGCAAGAGTATGCTTCTTGCTCTAAAGCAGAGTGTGTTGCATGGATGAGAACTGTGCTGTGTTTTTCCCTTCAAAAACGGAGTTAAATGCCAGGCTCTGTGTCTTCCTACAAGCAAGATTTCCTTTCAGGTAAATGCAGTCACTTTTCAGCTCAAACGAAGCTACATCGATCACAAAGCTCACACGTTTCTAGCTCTTAACTGAAAAGCATTGCATGTTCGAGGACCTGTGGTTTGTATCAGTTTCAGAAGCATAGTTGAACTCGATATGGTCCGTGTGTATAGGAAACTCAGTTCTTTTTTTCTGAGCACACTAACGTTTCCTGCCTTATTAGAGACTCTAGAAAGCAAGAGAATGCTTCTTGCTCTAAAGCAGAGTGTGTTTCATGCATGAGAACTATGCTGTGTGTTTCCCTTCAGAAAGGGAGTTAAATGCCAGGCTCTGTGTCTTCCTACAAGCAATACTGCGTTTCAGGTAAATGCAGTCACATTTCAGCTCAAAGGAAGCTACATCGCTCTCGAAGCTCGCACGTTTCTCGCTCTTAACTGAAAAGCATTGGATATTTGAGACCTGTGGTTTGTGTCAGTTTCTGAAGCAGTGTTGAACTAGATATGTTCCGTGTTTGTAGGAAACACAGTTCTTTTTTTCTGAGCACACTCACGTTTCCCGCCTCATTAGAGACCCTAGAAAGCAAGAGAATGCTTCTTGCTCTAAAGCAGAGTGTTTTTCATGGATGAGAACTGTGCTGTGTGTTTCCCTTCAGAAACGGAGTTAAATGCCAAGCTCTCTGTCTTCCTACAAGCAAAACTTCGTTTGATGTAAACGCAGTCACTTTTCAGCTCAAAGGAAGCTACATCGCTCTCGAAGCTCACACGTTTCTCGCTCTTAACTGAAAAGCCTTGAGTGTTCGAGGACCTGTGGATTGTATCAGTTTCAGAAGTAGAGTTGAACTAGATATGGTCAGTGTGTGTAGGAAACACAGTTCTTTTGTTCTGAGCACACTCACGTTTCCCGCCTTCTTAGAGACCCTAGAGAGCAAGAAAATGCTTCTTGCTCTAAATCAGAGTGTGTTTCATGGATGAGAACTGTGCTGTGTTTTCCCTTCAGAAACGGAGTTAAATGCCAGGCTCTGTGTCTTCATACAAGCGAGACTTCGTTTCAGGTAAACGCAGTCACTTTTCAGCTCAAGGGAAGCTACATCGTTCACGAAGCTCACACGTTTCCCGCTCTTATCTGAAAAGCATTGGATGTTCGAGTACCTGTGGTTTGTATCAGTTTCAGAAGCAGAGTTGAACTAGACATGTTCCATGTCTGTAGGTACACAGTTCTTTTGTTCTGAGCACACTAACATTTCCTGCCTTATTAGAGACTCTAGAAAGCAAGAGAATGCTTCTTGCTCTAAAGCAGAGTATGTTTCATGGATGAGAACTGTGCTGTGTGTTTCCCTTCAGAAACGGAGTTAAATGCCAGGCTCTGTGTCCTCCTACAAGCAAGACTTCGTTTCACATAAATGCAGTCACTTTTCAGCTCAAAGGAAGCTACATCGTTCACAAAGCTCACACGTTTCTTCCTATTATCTGAAAAGCATTGGATGTTTGAGGACCTGTGTTTTCTATCAGTTTCAGATGCAGAGTTGAACTAGATATGGTCCGTGTGTGTAGGAAACACAGTTCTTTTGTTCTGTGCACACTCATTTTTCCCGCCTTATTAGAGACTCTAGAAAGCAAGAGAATGCTTCTTGCTCTAAAGCAGAGTGTGTTTCATGGATGAGAACTGTGCTGTGTGTTTCCCTTCAGAAAGGGAGTTAAATGCCAGGCTCTATGTCTTACTACAAGCAAGACTTCCTTTCAGGTAAATGCAGTCAATTTTCAGCTCAAAGGTAGCTACATCGTTCACGAAGCTCACACCTTTCTTGCTCTTAACTGAAAAGCATTGAATGTTCGAGGACCTATTGTTTTTTATCAGTTTCAGACACAGAGTTGTACTAGATATGGTCCGTGTGTGTAGGAAACACAGTTCTTTTGTTCTGAGCACACTCACGTTTCCCGCCTTATTAGAGACTCTAGAAAGCAAGATAATGCTTCTTGCTCTAAAGCAGGGTGTGTTTCATGGATGAGAACTGTGCTGTGTGTTTCCCTTCAGAAACGGAGTTAAATGCCAGGCTCTGTGTCTTCCCACAAGCAATATTTCGTTTCACATAAACGCAGTCACTTGTCAGCTCAAAGGAAGCTACATCATTCACGAAGCTCAAACGTTTCTAGCTCTTAACTGAAAAGCATTGGATGTTCGAAGACCTGTGATTTGTATCAGTTTCAGAAGCAGAGTTGAACTAGATATGTTCCGTGTGTGTAGGAAACACAGATCTTTTGTTCTGAGCACACTCAAGTTTCCCGCCTTATTAGAGACTCTAGAAAGCAAGAGAATGCTTCTTGCTCTAAAGCAGAGTGTGTTGCATGGATGAGAACTGTGCTGTGTGTTTCCCTTCAGAAACGGAGTTAAATGCCAGCTTCTGTGTCTTACTCCAAGCAAAACTTCGTTTGATGTAAACGCAGTCTCTTTTCAGCTCAAAGGATGCTACATCACTCACGAAGCTCACACGTTTCTCGCTCTTAAATGAAAAGCCTTGAATGTTCGAGGACCTGTGGTTTGTATCAGTTTCAGAAGCAGAGTTGAACTAGATATGGTCCGTGTGTGTAGGAAACACAGTTCTTTTGTTCTGAGCACACTCACGTTTCCCGCCTTATTAGAGACCATAGAAAGCAAGAGAATGCTTCTTGCTGTAAAGCAGAGTGTGTTTCATGGATGAGAACTGTGCTGTGTGTTTCCCTTCAGAAACGGAGTTAAATGTCAGGCTCTGTGTCTTCAAACAAGCGAGACTTCTTTTCAGGTAATCCCAGTCACTTTTCAGCATAAAGGAAGCTACATCATTCACGAAGCTCACACGTTTCTCGCTCTTAACTGAAAAGCATTGCATGTTCGAGGACCTGTGGTTTGTATCAGTTTCAGAAGCATAGTTGAACTCGATATGGTCCGTGTGTATAGGAAACTCAGTTCTTTTTTTTTGAGCACACTCACGTTTCCTGCCTTATTAGAGACTCTAGAAAGCAAGAGAATGCTTCTTGCTCTAAAGCAGAGTGTGTTTCATGCATGAGAACTATGCTGTGTGTTTCCCTTCAGAAAGGGAGTTAAATGCCAGGCTCTGTGTCTTCCTACAAGCAATACTGCGTTTCAGGTAAATGCAGTCACATTTCAGCTCAAAGGAAGCTACATCGCTCTCGAAGCTCGCACGTTTCTCGCTCTTAACTGAAAAGCATTGGATATTTGAGACCTGTGGTTTGTGTCAGTTTCTGAAGCAGTGTTGAACTAGATATGTTCCGTGTTTGTAGGAAACACAGTTCTTTTTTTCTGAGCACACTCACGTTTCCCGCCTCATTAGAGACCCTAGAAAGCAAGAGAATGCTTCTTGCTCTAAAGCAGAGTGTGTTTCATGGATGAGAACTGTGCTGTGTGTTTCCCTTCAGAAACGGAGTTAAATGCCAAGCTCTCTGTCTTCCTACAAGCAAAACTTCGTTTGATGTAAACGCAGTCACTTTTCAGCTCAAAGGAAGCTACATCGCTCTCGAAGCTCACACGTTTCTCGCTCTTAACTGAAAAGCCTTGAGTGTTCGAGGACCTGTGGATTGTATCAGTTTCAGAAGTAGAGTTGAACTAGATATGGTCAGTGTGTGTAGGAAACACAGTTCTTTTGTTCTGAGCACACTCACGTTTCCCGCCTTCTTAGAGACCCTAGAGAGCAAGAAAATGCTTCTTGCTCTAAATCAGAGTGTGTTTCATGGATGAGAACTGTGCTGTGTTTTCCCTTCAGAAACGGAGTTAAATGCCAGGCTCTGTGTCTTCATACAAGCGAGACTTCGTTTCAGGTAAACGCAGTCACTTTTCAGCTCAAGGGAAGCTACATCGTTCACGAAGCTCACACGTTTCCCGCTCTTATCTGAAAAGCATTGGATGTTCGAGTACCTGTGGTTTGTATCAGTTTCAGAAGCAGAGTTGAACTAGACATGTTCCGTGTCTGTAGGAAACACAGTTCTTTTGTTCTGAGCACACTAACATTTCCTGCCTTATTAGAGACTCTAGAAAGCAAGAGAATGCTTCTTGCTCTAAAGCAGAGTATGTTTCATGGATGAGAACTGTGCTGTGTGTTTCCCTTCAGAAACGGAGTTAAATGCCAGGCTCTGTGTCCTCCTACAAGCAAGACTTCGTTTCACATAAATGCAGTCACTTTTCAGCTCAAAGGAAGCTACATCGTTCACAAAGCTCACACGTTTCTTCCTATTATCTGAAAAGCATTGGATGTTTGAGGACCTGTGTTTTCTATCAGTTTCAGATGCAGAGTTGAACTAGATATGGTCCGTGTGTGTAGGAAACACAGTTCTTTTGTTCTGTGCACACTCATTTTTCCCGCCTTATTAGAGACTCTAGAAAGCAAGAGAATGCTTCTTGCTCTAAAGCAGAGTGTGTTTCATGGATGAGAACTGTGCTGTGTGTTTCCCTTCAGAAAGGGAGTTAAATGCCAGGCTCTATGTCTTACTACAAGCAAGACTTCCTTTCAGGTAAATGCAGTCAATTTTCAGCTCAAAGGTAGCTACATCGTTCACGAAGCTCACACCTTTCTCGCTCTTAACTGAAAAGCATTGAATGTTCGAGGACCTATTGTTTTTTATCAGTTTCAGACACAGAGTTGTACTAGATATGGTCCGTGTGTGTAGGAAACACAGTTCTTTTGTTCTGAGCACACTCACGTTTCCCGCCTTATTAGAGACTCTAGAAAGCAAGATAATGCTTCTTGCTCTAAAGCAGGGTGTGTTTCATGGATGAGAACTGTGCTGTGTGTTTCCCTTCAGAAACGGAGTTAAATGCCAGGCTCTGTGTCTTCCCACAAGCAATATTTCGTTTCACATAAACGCAGTCACTTGTCAGCTCAAAGGAAGCTACATCATTCACGAAGCTCAAACGTTTCTAGCTCTTAACTGAAAAGCATTGGATGTTCGAAGACCTGTGATTTGTATCAGTTTCAGAAGCAGAGTTGAACTAGATATGTTCCGTGTGTGTAGGAAACACAGATCTTTTGTTCTGAGCACACTCAAGTTTCCCGCCTTATTAGAGACTCTAGAAAGCAAGAGAATGCTTCTTGCTCTAAAGCAGAGTGTGTTGCATGGATGAGAACTGTGCTGTGTGTTTCCCTTCAGAAACGGAGTTAAATGCCAGCTTCTGTGTCTTACTCCAAGCAAAACTTCGTTTGATGTAAACGCAGTCTCTTTTCAGCTCAAAGGATGCTACATCACTCACGAAGCTCACACGTTTCTCGCTCTTAAATGAAAAGCCTTGAATGTTCGAGGACCTGTGGTTTGTATCAGTTTCAGAAGCAGAGTTGAACTAGATATGGTCCGTGTGTGTAGGAAACACAGTTCTTTTGTTCTGAGCACACTCACGTTTCCCGCCTTATTAGAGACCATAGAAAGCAAGAGAATGCTTCTTGCTGTAAAGCAGAGTGTGTTTCATGGATGAGAACTGTGCTGTGTGTTTCCCTTCAGAAACGGAGTTAAATGTCAGGCTCTGTGTCTTCAAACAAGCGAGACTTCTTTTCAGGTAATCCCAGTCACTTTTCAGCATAAAGGAAGCTACATCATTCACGAAGCTCACACGTTTCTCGCTCTTAACTGAAAAGCATTGGATGTTTGAGGACCTGTGGTTTGTATCAGTTTCAGAAGTAGAGTTGAACTAGATATGGTCCGTGTGTGTAGGAAACACACGTCTTTTGTTCTGAGCACACTCACGTTTCCCGCATTATTAGAGACCCTAGAATGCAAGAGAATGCTTCTTGCTCTAAAGCAGAGTGTGTTTCATGGATGAGAACTGTGCTGTGTGTTTCCCTTCAGAAACGGAGTTAAATGCCAGGATCTGGGTCTTCATACAAGCGAGACTTAGTTTCAGGTAAACGCAGTCACTTTTCAGCTCAAAGGAAGCTACATCGTTCACGAAGCTCACACGTTTCTCGCTCTTAACTGAAAAGCATTGGATGTTCGAGGACCTGTGTTTTGTATCAGTTTCAGAAGCATAGTTGAATTCGATATGGTCCGTGTGTGTAGGAAACACAGTTCTTTTTTTCTGAGCACACTCACGTTTCCCGCCTTATTAGAGACTCTAGAAAGCAAGAGAATGCTTCTTGCTCTAAAGCAGAGTGTGTTTCATGCATGAGAACTATGCTGTGTGTTTCATTTCAGAAACGGAGTTAAATGCCAGGCTCTGTGTCTTCGTACAAGCCATACTGCGTTTCAGGTAAACGCAGTCACTTTTCAGCTCAAAGGAAGCTACATTGCTCTCGAAGCTGACACGTTTCTTACTCTTAACTGAAAAGCCTTGAATGTTCGAGGACCTGTGGATTGTATCAGTTTCAGAAGCAGAGTTGAACTAGATATGGTCCGTGTGTGTACGAAATACAGTTCTTTTGTTCTGAGCACACTCACGTTTCCCGCCTAATTAGAGACTCTAGAAAGCAAGAGAATGCTTCTTGCTCTAAAGCAGAGTGTGTTGCATGGATGAGAACTGTGCTGTGTGTTTCGCTTCAAAAACGGAGTTAAATGCCAGGCTTTGTGTCTTCCTAAAAGCAAGACTTCCTTTCAGGTAAATGCAGTCACTTTTCAGCTCAAATGAAGCTACATCGATTACAAAGCTCACACGTTTCTAGCTCTTAACTGAAAAGCATTGGATGTTCGAGGAACAGTGGTTTGTATCAGTTTCAGAAGTAGAGTTGAACTAGATATGGTCCGTGTGTGTAGGAAACACACTTCTTTTGTTCTGAGCACACTCACGTTTCCCGCATTATTAGAGACCCTAGAATGCAAGAGAATGCTTCTTGCTCTAAAGCAGAGTGTGTTTCATGAATGAGAACTATGCTGTGTGTTTCCCTTCAGAAAGGGAGTTAAATGCCAGGCTCTGTGTCTTCCTACATGCAATACTGCGTTTCAGGTAAACGCAGTCACTTTTCAGCTCAAAGGAAGCTACATCGCTCTCGAAGCACACACGTTTCTTGCTCTTAACTGAAAAGCCTTGAATGTTCGAGGACCTGTGGATTGTATCAGTTTCAGAAGCAGAGTTGAACTAGATATGGTCCATGTGTGTACGAAATACAGTTCTTTTGTTCTGAGCACACTCACGTTTCCCGCCTAATTAGAGACTCTAGAAAGCAAGAGAATGCTTCTTGCTCTAAAGCAGAGTGTGTTTCATGGATGAGAACTGTGCTGTGTTTTCCCTTCAGAAACGGAGTTAAATGCCAGGCTCTGTGTCTTCATACAAGCGAGACTTCGTTTCAGGTAAACGCAGTCACTTTTCAGCTCAAGGGAAGCTACATCGTTCACGAAGCTCACACGTTTCCCGCTCTTATCTGAAAAGCATTGGATGTTCGAGTACCTGTGGTTTGTATCAGTTTCAGAAGCAGAGTTGAACTAGACATGTTCCGTGTCTGTAGGAAACACAGTTCTTTTGTTCTGAGCACACTAACATTTCCTGCCTTATTAGAGACTCTAGAAAGCAAGAGAATGCTTCTTGCTCTAAAGCAGAGTATGTTTCATGGATGAGAACTGTGCTGTGTGTTTCCCTTCAGAAACGGAGTTCAATGCCAGGCTCTGTGTCCTCCTACAAGCAAGACTTCGTTTCACATAAATGCAGTCACTTTTCAGCTCAAAGGAAGCTACATCGTTCACAAAGCTCACACGTTTCTTCCTATTATCTGAAAAGCATTGGATGTTTGAGGACCTGTGTTTTCTATCAGTTTCAGATGCAGAGTTGAACTAGATATGGTCCGTGTGTGTAGGAAACACAGTTCTTTTGTTCTGTGCACACTCATTTTTCCCGCCTTATTAGAGACTCTAGAAAGCAAGAGAATGCTTCTTGCTCTAAAGCAGAGTGTGTTTCATGGATGAGAACTGTGCTGTGTGTTTCCCTTCAGAAAGGGAGTTAAATGCCAGGCTCTATGTCTTACTACAAGCAAGACTTCCTTTCAGGTAAATGCAGTCAATTTTCAGCTCAAGGGTAGCTACATCGTTCACGAAGCTCACACCTTTCTCGCTCTTAACTGAAAAGCATTGAATGTTCGAGGACCTATTGTTTTTTATCAGTTTCAGACACAGAGTTGTACTAGATATGGTCCGTGTGTGTAGGAAACACAGTTCTTTTGTTCTGAGCACACTCACGTTTCCCGCCTTATTAGAGACTCTAGAAAGCAAGATAATGCTTCTTGCTCTAAAGCAGGGTGTGTTTCATGGATGAGAACTGTGCTGTGTGTTTCCCTTCAGAAACGGAGTTAAATGCCAGGCTCTGTGTCTTCCCACAAGCAATATTTCGTTTCACATAAACGCAGTCACTTGTCAGCTCAAAGGAAGCTACATCATTCACGAAGCTCAAACGTTTCTAGCTCTTAACTGAAAAGCATTGGATGTTCGAAGACCTGTGATTTGTATCACTTTAAGAAGCAGAGTTGAACTAGATATGTTCCGTGTGTGTAGGAAACACAGATCTTTTGTTCTGAGCACACTCAAGTTTCCCGCCTTATTAGAGACTCTAGAAAGCAAGAGAATGCTTCTTGCTCTAAAGCAGAGTGTGTTGCATGGATGAGAACTGTGCTGTGTGTTTCCCTTCAGAAACGGAGTTAAATGCCAGCTTCTGTGTCTTACTCCAAGCAAAACTTCGTTTGATGTAAACGCAGTCTCTTTTCAGCTCAAAGGATGCTACATCACTCACGAAGCTCACACGTTTCTCGCTCTTAAATGAAAGCCTTGAATGTTCGAGGACCTGTGGTTTGTATCAGTTTCAGAAGCAGAGTTGAACTAGATATGGTCCGTGTGTGTAGGAAACACAGTTCTTTTGTTCTGAGCACACTCACGTTTCCCGCCTTATTAGAGACCATAGAAAGCAAGAGAATGCTTCTTGCTGTAAAGCAGAGTGTGTTTCATGGATGAGAACTGTGCTGTGTGTTTCCCTTCAGAAACGGAGTTAAATGTCAGGCTCTGTGTCTTCAAACAAGCGAGACTTCGTTTCAGGTAATCCCAGTCACTTTTCAGCATAAAGGAAGCTACATCATTCAAGAAGCTCACACGTTTCTCGCTCTTAACTGAAAAGCATTGGATGTTTGAGGACCTGTGGTTTGTATCAGTTTCAGAAGTAGAGTTGAACTAGATATGGTCCGTGTGTGTAGGAAACACACTTCTTTTGTTCTGAGCACACTCACGTTTCCCGCATTATTAGAGACCCTAGAATGCAAGAGAATGCTTCTTGCTCTAAAGCAGAGTGTGTTTCATGGATGAGAACTGTGCTGTGTTTTCCCTTCAGAAACGGAGTTAAATGCCAGGCTCTGTGTCTTCATACAAGCGAGACTTCGTTTCAGGTAAACGCAGTCACTTTTCAGCTCAAGGGAAGCTACATCGTTCACGAAGCTCACACGTTTCCCGCTCTTATCTGAAAAGCATTGGATGTTCGAGTACCTGTGGTTTGTATCAGTTTCAGAAGCAGAGTTGAACTAGACATGTTCCGTGTCTGTAGGAAACACAGTTCTTTTGTTCTGAGCACACTAACATTTCCTGCCTTATTAGAGACTCTAGAAAGCAAGAGAATGCTTCTTGCTCTAAAGCAGAGTATGTTTCATGGATGAGAACTGTGCTGTGTGTTTCCCTTCAGAAACGGAGTTAAATGCCAGGCTCTGTGTCCTCCTACAAGCAAGACTTCGTTTCACATAAATGCAGTCACTTTTCAGCTCAAAGGAAGCTACATCGTTCACAAAGCTCACACGTTTCTTCCTATTATCTGAAAAGCATTGGATGTTTGAGGACCTGTGTTTTCTATCAGTTTCAGATGCAGAGTTGAACTAGATATGGTCCGTGTGTGTAGGAAACACAGTTCTTTTGTTCTGTGCACACTCATTTTTCCCGCCTTATTAGAGACTCTAGAAAGCAAGAGAATGCTTCTTGCTCTAAAGCAGAGTGTGTTTCATGGATGAGAACTGTGCTGTGTGTTTCCCTTCAGAAAGGGAGTTAAATGCCAGGCTCTATGTCTTACTACAAGCAAGACTTCCTTTCAGGTAAATGCAGTCAATTTTCAGCTCAAAGGTAGCTACATCGTTCACGAAGCTCACACCTTTCTCGCTCTTAACTGAAAAGCATTGAATGTTCGAGGACCTATTGTTTTTTATCAGTTTCAGACACAGAGTTGTACTAGATATGGTCCGTGTGTGTAGGAAACACAGTTCTTTTGTTCTGAGCACACTCACGTTTCCCGCCTTATTAGAGACTCTAGAAAGCAAGATAATGCTTCTTGCTCTAAAGCAGGGTGTGTTTCATGGATGAGAACTGTGCTGTGTGTTTCCCTTCAGAAACGGAGTTAAATGCCAGGCTCTGTGTCTTCCCACAAGCAATATTTCGTTTCACATAAACGCAGTCACTTGTCAGCTCAAAGGAAGCTACATCATTCACGAAGCTCAAACGTTTCTAGCTCTTAACTGAAAAGCATTGGATGTTCGAAGACCTGTGATTTGTATCAGTTTCAGAAGCAGAGTTGAACTAGATATGTTCCGTGTGTGTAGGAAACACAGATCTTTTGTTCTGAGCACACTCAAGTTTCCCGCCTTATTAGAGACTCTAGAAAGCAAGAGAATGCTTCTTGCTCTAAAGCAGAGTGTGTTGCATGGATGAGAACTGTGCTGTGTGTTTCCCTTCAGAAACGGAGTTAAATGCCAGCTTCTGTGTCTTACTCCAAGCAAAACTTCGTTTGATGTAAACGCAGTCTCTTTTCAGCTCAAAGGATGCTACATCACTCACGAAGCTCACACGTTTCTCGCTCTTAAATGAAAAGCCTTGAATGTTCGAGGACCTGTGGTTTGTATCAGTTTCAGAAGCAGAGTTGAACTAGATATGGTCCGTGTGTGTAGGAAACACAGTTCTTTTGTTCTGAGCACACTCACGTTTCCCGCCTTATTAGAGACCATAGAAAGCAAGAGAATGCTTCTTGCTGTAAAGCAGAGTGTGTTTCATGGATGAGAACTGTGCTGTGTGTTTCCCTTCAGAAACGGAGTTAAATGTCAGGCTCTGTGTCTTCAAACAAGCGAGACTTCTTTTCAGGTAATCCCAGTCACTTTTCAGCATAAAGGAAGCTACATCATTCACGAAGCTCACACGTTTCTCGCTCTTAACTGAAAAGCATTGGATGTTTGAGGACCTGTGGTTTGTATCAGTTTCAGAAGTAGAGTTGAACTAGATATGGTCCGTGTGTGTAGGAAACACACGTCTTTTGTTCTGAGCACACTCACGTTTCCCGCATTATTAGAGACCCTAGAATGCAAGAGAATGCTTCTTGCTCTAAAGCAGAGTGTGTTTCATGGATGAGAACTGTGCTGTGTGTTTCCCTTCAGAAACGGAGTTAAATGCCAGGATCTGGGTCTTCATACAAGCGAGACTTAGTTTCAGGTAAACGCAGTCACTTTTCAGCTCAAAGGAAGCTACATCGTTCACGAAGCTCACACGTTTCTCGCTCTTAACTGAAAAGCATTGGATGTTCGAGGACCTGTGTTTTGTATCAGTTTCAGAAGCATAGTTGAATTCGATATGGTCCGTGTGTGTAGGAAACACAGTTCTTTTTTTCTGAGCACACTCACGTTTCCCGCATTATTAGAGACCCTAGAATGCAAGAGAATGCTTCTTGCTCTAAAGCAGAGTGTGTTTCATGAATGAGAACTATGCTGTGTGTTTCCCTTCAGAAAGGGAGTTAAATGCCAGGCTCTGTGTCTTCCTACATGCAATACTGCGTTTCAGGTAAACGCAGTCACTTTTCAGCTCAAAGGAAGCTACATCGCTCTCGAAGCACACACGTTTCTTGCTCTTAACTGAAAAGCCTTGAATGTTCGAGGACCTGTGGATTGTATCAGTTTCAGAAGCAGAGTTGAACTAGATATGGTCCATGTGTGTACGAAATACAGTTCTTTTGTTCTGAGCACACTCACGTTTCCCGCCTAATTAGAGACTCTAGAAAGCAAGAGAATGCTTCTTGCTCTAAAGCAGAGTGTGTTTCATGGATGAGAACTGTGCTGTGTTTTCCCTTCAGAAACGGAGTTAAATGCCAGGCTCTGTGTCTTCATACAAGCGAGACTTCGTTTCAGGTAAACGCAGTCACTTTTCAGCTCAAGGGAAGCTACATCGTTCACGAAGCTCACACGTTTCTCGCTCTTAAATGAAAGCCTTGAATGTTCGAGGACCTGTGGTTTGTATCAGTTTCAGAAGCAGAGTTGAACTAGATATGGTCCGTGTGTGTAGGAAACACAGTTCTTTTGTTCTGAGCACACTCACGTTTCCCGCCTTATTAGAGACCATAGAAAGCAAGAGAATGCTTCTTGCTGTAAAGCAGAGTGTGTTTCATGGATGAGAACTGTGCTGTGTGTTTCCCTTCAGAAACGGAGTTAAATGTCAGGCTCTGTGTCTTCAAACAAGCGAGACTTCGTTTCAGGTAATCCCAGTCACTTTTCAGCATAAAGGAAGCTACATCATTCAAGAAGCTCACACGTTTCTCGCTCTTAACTGAAAAGCATTGGATGTTTGAGGACCTGTGGTTTGTATCAGTTTCAGAAGTAGAGTTGAACTAGATATGGTCCGTGTGTGTAGGAAACACACTTCTTTTGTTCTGAGCACACTCACGTTTCCCGCATTATTAGAGACCCTAGAATGCAAGAGAATGCTTCTTGCTCTAAAGCAGAGTGTGTTTCATGGATGAGAACTGTGCTGTGTTTTCCCTTCAGAAACGGAGTTAAATGCCAGGCTCTGTGTCTTCATACAAGCGAGACTTCGTTTCAGGTAAACGCAGTCACTTTTCAGCTCAAGGGAAGCTACATCGTTCACGAAGCTCACACGTTTCCCGCTCTTATCTGAAAAGCATTGGATGTTCGAGTACCTGTGGTTTGTATCAGTTTCAGAAGCAGAGTTGAACTAGACATGTTCCGTGTCTGTAGGAAACACAGTTCTTTTGTTCTGAGCACACTAACATTTCCTGCCTTATTAGAGACTCTAGAAAGCAAGAGAATGCTTCTTGCTCTAAAGCAGAGTATGTTTCATGGATGAGAACTGTGCTGTGTGTTTCCCTTCAGAAACGGAGTTAAATGCCAGGCTCTGTGTCCTCCTACAAGCAAGACTTCGTTTCACATAAATGCAGTCACTTTTCAGCTCAAAGGAAGCTACATCGTTCACAAAGCTCACACGTTTCTTCCTATTATCTGAAAAGCATTGGATGTTTGAGGACCTGTGTTTTCTATCAGTTTCAGATGCAGAGTTGAACTAGATATGGTCCGTGTGTGTAGGAAACACAGTTCTTTTGTTCTGTGCACACTCATTTTTCCCGCCTTATTAGAGACTCTAGAAAGCAAGAGAATGCTTCTTGCTCTAAAGCAGAGTGTGTTTCATGGATGAGAACTGTGCTGTGTGTTTCCCTTCAGAAAGGGAGTTAAATGCCAGGCTCTATGTCTTACTACAAGCAAGACTTCCTTTCAGGTAAATGCAGTCAATTTTCAGCTCAAAGGTAGCTACATCGTTCACGAAGCTCACACCTTTCTCGCTCTTAACTGAAAAGCATTGAATGTTCGAGGACCTATTGTTTTTTATCAGTTTCAGACACAGAGTTGTACTAGATATGGTCCGTGTGTGTAGGAAACACAGTTCTTTTGTTCTGAGCACACTCACGTTTCCCGCCTTATTAGAGACTCTAGAAAGCAAGATAATGCTTCTTGCTCTAAAGCAGGGTGTGTTTCATGGATGAGAACTGTGCTGTGTGTTTCCCTTCAGAAACGGAGTTAAATGCCAGGCTCTGTGTCTTCCCACAAGCAATATTTCGTTTCACATAAACGCAGTCACTTGTCAGCTCAAAGGAAGCTACATCATTCACGAAGCTCAAACGTTTCTAGCTCTTAACTGAAAAGCATTGGATGTTCGAAGACCTGTGATTTGTATCAGTTTCAGAAGCAGAGTTGAACTAGATATGTTCCGTGTGTGTAGGAAACACAGATCTTTTGTTCTGAGCACACTCAAGTTTCCCGCCTTATTAGAGACTCTAGAAAGCAAGAGAATGCTTCTTGCTCTAAAGCAGAGTGTGTTGCATGGATGAGAACTGTGCTGTGTGTTTCCCTTCAGAAACGGAGTTAAATGCCAGCTTCTGTGTCTTACTCCAAGCAAAACTTCGTTTGATGTAAACGCAGTCTCTTTTCAGCTCAAAGGATGCTACATCACTCACGAAGCTCACACGTTTCTCGCTCTTAAATGAAAAGCCTTGAATGTTCGAGGACCTGTGGTTTGTATCAGTTTCAGAAGCAGAGTTGAACTAGATATGGTCCGTGTGTGTAGGAAACACAGTTCTTTTGTTCTGAGCACACTCACGTTTCCCGCCTTATTAGAGACCATAGAAAGCAAGAGAATGCTTCTTGCTGTAAAGCAGAGTGTGTTTCATGGATGAGAACTGTGCTGTGTGTTTCCCTTCAGAAACGGAGTTAAATGTCAGGCTCTGTGTCTTCAAACAAGCGAGACTTCTTTTCAGGTAATCCCAGTCACTTTTCAGCATAAAGGAAGCTACATCATTCACGAAGCTCACACGTTTCTCGCTCTTAACTGAAAAGCATTGGATGTTTGAGGACCTGTGGTTTGTATCAGTTTCAGAAGTAGAGTTGAACTAGATATGGTCCGTGTGTGTAGGAAACACACGTCTTTTGTTCTGAGCACACTCACGTTTCCCGCATTATTAGAGACCCTAGAATGCAAGAGAATGCTTCTTGCTCTAAAGCAGAGTGTGTTTCATGGATGAGAACTGTGCTGTGTGTTTCCCTTCAGAAACGGAGTTAAATGCCAGGATCTGGGTCTTCATACAAGCGAGACTTAGTTTCAGGTAAACGCAGTCACTTTTCAGCTCAAAGGAAGCTACATCGTTCACGAAGCTCACACGTTTCTCGCTCTTAACTGAAAAGCATTGGATGTTCGAGGACCTGTGTTTTGTATCAGTTTCAGAAGCATAGTTGAATTCGATATGGTCCGTGTGTGTAGGAAACACAGTTCTTTTTTTCTGAGCACACTCACGTTTCCCGCCTTATTAGAGACTCTAGAAAGCAAGAGAATGCTTCTTGCTCTAAAGCAGAGTGTGTTTCATGCATGAGAACTATGCTGTGTGTTTCATTTCAGAAACGGAGTTAAATGCCAGGCTCTGTGTCTTCGTACAAGCCATACTGCGTTTCAGGTAAACGCAGTCACTTTTCAGCTCAAAGGAAGCTACATTGCTCTCGAAGCTGACACGTTTCTTACTCTTAACTGAAAAGCCTTGAATGTTCGAGGACCTGTGGATTGTATCAGTTTCAGAAGCAGAGTTGAACTAGATATGGTCCGTGTGTGTACGAAATACAGTTCTTTTGTTCTGAGCACACTCACGTTTCCCGCCTAATTAGAGACTCTAGAAAGCAAGAGAATGCTTCTTGCTCTAAAGCAGAGTGTGTTGCATGGATGAGAACTGTGCTGTGTGTTTCGCTTCAAAAACGGAGTTAAATGCCAGGCTTTGTGTCTTCCTAAAAGCAAGACTTCCTTTCAGGTAAATGCAGTCACTTTTCAGCTCAAATGAAGCTACATCGATTACAAAGCTCACACGTTTCTAGCTCTTAACTGAAAAGCATTGGATGTTCGAGGAACAGTGGTTTGTATCAGTTTCAGAAGTAGAGTTGAACTAGATATGGTCCGTGTGTGTAGGAAACACACTTCTTTTGTTCTGAGCACACTCACGTTTCCCGCATTATTAGAGACCCTAGAATGCAAGAGAATGCTTCTTGCTCTAAAGCAGAGTGTGTTTCATGAATGAGAACTATGCTGTGTGTTTCCCTTCAGAAAGGGAGTTAAATGCCAGGCTCTGTGTCTTCCTACATGCAATACTGCGTTTCAGGTAAACGCAGTCACTTTTCAGCTCAAAGGAAGCTACATCGCTCTCGAAGCACACACGTTTCTTGCTCTTAACTGAAAAGCCTTGAATGTTCGAGGACCTGTGGATTGTATCAGTTTCAGAAGCAGAGTTGAACTAGATATGGTCCATGTGTGTACGAAATACAGTTCTTTTGTTCTGAGCACACTCACGTTTCCCGCCTAATTAGAGACTCTAGAAAGCAAGAGAATGCTTCTTGCTCTAAAGCAGAGTGTGTTTCATGGATGAGAACTGTGCTGTGTTTTCCCTTCAGAAACGGAGTTAAATGCCAGGCTCTGTGTCTTCATACAAGCGAGACTTCGTTTCAGGTAAACGCAGTCACTTTTCAGCTCAAGGGAAGCTACATCGTTCACGAAGCTCACACGTTTCCCGCTCTTATCTGAAAAGCATTGGATGTTCGAGTACCTGTGGTTTGTATCAGTTTCAGAAGCAGAGTTGAACTAGACATGTTCCGTGTCTGTAGGAAACACAGTTCTTTTGTTCTGAGCACACTAACATTTCCTGCCTTATTAGAGACTCTAGAAAGCAAGAGAATGCTTCTTGCTCTAAAGCAGAGTATGTTTCATGGATGAGAACTGTGCTGTGTGTTTCCCTTCAGAAACGGAGTTCAATGCCAGGCTCTGTGTCCTCCTACAAGCAAGACTTCGTTTCACATAAATGCAGTCACTTTTCAGCTCAAAGGAAGCTACATCGTTCACAAAGCTCACACGTTTCTTCCTATTATCTGAAAAGCATTGGATGTTTGAGGACCTGTGTTTTCTATCAGTTTCAGATGCAGAGTTGAACTAGATATGGTCCGTGTGTGTAGGAAACACAGTTCTTTTGTTCTGTGCACACTCATTTTTCCCGCCTTATTAGAGACTCTAGAAAGCAAGAGAATGCTTCTTGCTCTAAAGCAGAGTGTGTTTCATGGATGAGAACTGTGCTGTGTGTTTCCCTTCAGAAAGGGAGTTAAATGCCAGGCTCTATGTCTTACTACAAGCAAGACTTCCTTTCAGGTAAATGCAGTCAATTTTCAGCTCAAGGGTAGCTACATCGTTCACGAAGCTCACACCTTTCTCGCTCTTAACTGAAAAGCATTGAATGTTCGAGGACCTATTGTTTTTTATCAGTTTCAGACACAGAGTTGTACTAGATATGGTCCGTGTGTGTAGGAAACACAGTTCTTTTGTTCTGAGCACACTCACGTTTCCCGCCTTATTAGAGACTCTAGAAAGCAAGATAATGCTTCTTGCTCTAAAGCAGGGTGTGTTTCATGGATGAGAACTGTGCTGTGTGTTTCCCTTCAGAAACGGAGTTAAATGCCAGGCTCTGTGTCTTCCCACAAGCAATATTTCGTTTCACATAAACGCAGTCACTTGTCAGCTCAAAGGAAGCTACATCATTCACGAAGCTCAAACGTTTCTAGCTCTTAACTGAAAAGCATTGGATGTTCGAAGACCTGTGATTTGTATCACTTTAAGAAGCAGAGTTGAACTAGATATGTTCCGTGTGTGTAGGAAACACAGATCTTTTGTTCTGAGCACACTCAAGTTTCCCGCCTTATTAGAGACTCTAGAAAGCAAGAGAATGCTTCTTGCTCTAAAGCAGAGTGTGTTGCATGGATGAGAACTGTGCTGTGTGTTTCCCTTCAGAAACGGAGTTAAATGCCAGCTTCTGTGTCTTTCTCCAAGCAAAACTTCGTTTGATGTAAACGCAGTCTCTTTTCAGCTCAAAGGATGCTACATCACTCACGAAGCTCACACGTTTCTCGCTCTTAAATGAAAGCCTTGAATGTTCGAGGACCTGTGGTTTGTATCAGTTTCAGAAGCAGAGTTGAACTAGATATGGTCCGTGTGTGTAGGAAACACAGTTCTTTTGTTCTGAGCACACTCACGTTTCCCGCCTTATTAGAGACCATAGAAAGCAAGAGAATGCTTCTTGCTGTAAAGCAGAGTGTGTTTCATGGATGAGAACTGTGCTGTGTGTTTCCCTTCAGAAACGGAGTTAAATGTCAGGCTCTGTGTCTTCAAACAAGCGAGACTTCGTTTCAGGTAATCCCAGTCACTTTTCAGCATAAAGGAAGCTACATCATTCAAGAAGCTCACACGTTTCTCGCTCTTAACTGAAAAGCATTGGATGTTTGAGGACCTGTGGTTTGTATCAGTTTCAGAAGTAGAGTTGAACTAGATATGGTCCGTGTGTGTAGGAAACACACTTCTTTTGTTCTGAGCACACTCACGTTTCCCGCATTATTAGAGACCCTAGAATGCAAGAGAATGCTTCTTGCTCTAAAGCAGAGTGTGTTTCATGGATGAGAACTGTGCTGTGTGTTTCCCTTCAGAAACGGAGTTAAATGCCAGGATCTGGGTCTTCATACAAGCGAGACTTAGTTTCAGGTAAACGCAGTCACTTTTCAGCTCAAAGGAAGCTACATCGTTCACGAAGCTCACACGTTTCTCGCTCTTCACTGAAAAGCATTGGATGTTCGAGGACCTGTGTTTTGTATCAGTTTCAGAAGCATAGTTGAACTCGATATGGTCCGTGTGTGTAGGAAACACAGTTCTTTCTTTCTGAGCACACTCACGTTTCCCTCCTTATTAGAGACTCTAGAAAGCAAGAGAATGCTTCTTGCTCTAAAGCAGAGTGTGTTTCATGCATGAGAACTATGCGGTGTGTTTCATTTCAGAAACGGAGTTAAATGCCAGGCTCTGTGTCTTCGTACAAGCCATACTGCGTTTCAGGTAAACGCAGTCACTTTTCAGCTCAAAGGAAGCTACATTGCTCTCGAAGCTGACACGTTTCTTGCTCTTAACTGAAAAGCCTTGAATGTTCGAGGACCTGTGGATTGTATCAGTTTCAGAAGCAGAGTTGAACTAGATATGGTCCGTGTGTGTACGAAATACAGTTCTTTTGTTCTGAGCACACTCACGTTTCCCGCCTAATTAGAGACTCTAGAAAGCAAGAGAATGCTTCTTGCTCTAAAGCAGAGTGTGTTGCATGGATGAGAACTGTGCTGTGTGTTTCGCTTCAAAAACGGAGTTAAATGCCAGGCTCTGTGTCTTCCTAAAAGCAAGACTTCCTTTCAGGTAAATGCAGTCACTTTTCAGCTCAAATGAAGCTACATCGATTACAAAGCTCACACGTTTCTAGCTCTTAACTGAAAAGCATTGGATGTTCGAGGAACAGTGGTTTGTATCAGTTTCAGAAGTAGAGTTGAACTAGATATGGTCCGTGTGTGTAGGAAACACACTTCTTTTGTTCTGAGCACACTCACGTTTCCCGCATTATTAGAGACCCTAGAATGCAAGAGAATGCTTCTTGCTCTAAAGCAGAGTGTGTTTCATGAATGAGAACTATGCTCTGTGTTTCCCTTCAGAAAGGGAGTTAAATGCCAGGCTCTGTGTCTTCCTACATGCAATACTGCGTTTCAGGTAAACGCAGTCACTTTTCAGCTCAAAGGAAGCTACATCGCTCTCGAAGCACACACGTTTCTTGCTCTTAACTGAAAAGCCTTGAATGTTCGAGGACCTGTGGATTGTATCAGTTTCAGAAGCAGAGTTGAACTAGATATGGTCCATGTGTGTACGAAATACAGTTCTTTTGTTCTGAGCACACTCACGTTTCCCGCCTAATTAGAGACTCTAGAAAGCAAGAGAATGCTTCTTGCTCTAAAGCAGAGTGTGTTGCATGGATGAGAACTGTGCTGTGTGTTTCCCTTCAAAAACGGAGTTAAATGCCAGGCTCTGTGTCTTCCTACAAGCAAGACTTCCTTTCAGGTAAATGCAGTCACTTTTCAGCTCAAATGAAGCTATATCGATCACAAAGCTCACACGTTTCTAGCTCTTAACTGAAAAGCATTGGATGTTCGAGGAACAGTGGTTTGTATCAGTTTCAGAAGCATAGTTGAACTAGATCTGTTCCGTGTGTGTAGGAAACACATTTCTATTATTCTGAGCACACTAATGTTTCCCGCCTTATTAGAGACTCTAGAAAGCAAGAGAATGCTTCTTGCTCTAAAGCAGACTATGTTTCATGGGTGAGAACTGTGTTGTGTGTTTCCCTAAAGAAACGGAGTTAAATGCCAGGCTCTGTGTCTTCCTACAATCAAGACTTCGTTTCACATAAACGCAGTCACTTTTCAGCTCAAAGAAAGCTACATCATTCACGAAGCTCAAACGTTTCTAGCTCTTAACTGAAAAGCATTGGATATTCGAATTCCTGGGGTGTGTATCAGTTTCAGAAGCAGAGTTGAACTAGATATGTTCCGTGTGTGTAGGAAACACAGTTCTTTTGTTCTGAGCACACTCACGTTTCCCGCCTTCTTAGAGACCCTAGAAAGCAAGAGAATGCTTCTTGCTCTAAAGCAGAGTGTGTTTCATGGATGAGAACTGTGCTGTGTGTTTCCCTTCAGAAACGGAGTTAAATGCCAGGATCTGGGTCTTCATACAAGCGAGACTTCGTTTCAGGTAAACGCAGTCACTTTTCAGCTCAAAGGAAGCTACATCGTTCACGAAGCTCACACGTTTCTCGCTCTTAACTGAAAAGCACTGCATGTTCGAGGACCTGTGTTTTGTATCAGTTTCAGAAGCATAGTTGAACTCGATATGGTCCGTGTGTGTAGGAAACACAGTTCTTTTTTTCTGAGCACACTCACGTTTCCCGCCTTATTAGAGACTCTAGAAAGCAAGAGAATGCTTCTTGCTCTAAAGCAGAGTGTGTTTCATGCATGAGAACTATGCTGTGTGTTTCCCTTCAGAAAGGGAGTTAAATGCCAGGCTCTGTGTCTTCCTACAAGCAATACTGCGTTTCAGGTAAACGCAGTCACATTTCAGCTCAAAGGAAGCTACATCGCTCTCGAAGCTCACACGTTTCTTGCTCTTAACTGAAAAGCATTGGATGTTCGAATTCCTGGGGTGTGTATCAGTTTCAGAAGCAGAGTTGAACTAGATATGTTCCGTGTGTGTAGGAACCACAGTTCTTTTGTTCTGAGCACACTCACGTTTCCCGCCTTATTACAGACTCTAGAAAGCAAGAGAATGCTTCTTGCTCTAAAGCAGAGTGTTTTTCATGGGTGAGAACTGTGCTGTGTGTTTCCCTTCAGAAACGGAGTTAAATGCCAGGCTCTATGTCTTACTACAAGCAAGACTTTCTTTCAGGTAAACACAGTCACTTTTCAGCTCAAAGGAAGCTACATCATTCACGAAGCTCACACGTTTCTAGCTCTTAACTGAAAAGCATTGGATGTTCGAATTCCTGGGGTTTGTATCAGTTTCAGAAGCAGAGTTGAACTAGATATGGTCCGTGTGTGTAGGAAACACAGTTCTTTTGTTCTGAGCACACTCACGTTTCCAGCCTTATTAGAGACTCTAGATAGCAAGAGAATGCTTCTTGCTCTAAAGCAGAGTGTGTTTCATGGATGAGAACTGTGCTGTGTGTTTCCCTTCAGAAACGGAGTTAAATGCCAGGCTCTGTGTCTTCATACAAGTGAGACTTCTTTTCAGGTAAACGCAGTCACTTTTCAGCTCAGAGGAATCTACATCGTTCACGAAGCTCACACGTTTCTCGCTCTTAACTGAAAAGCGTTGGATGTTCGAGGACCTGTGGTTTGTATCAGTTTCAGAAGTAGAGTTGAACTAGATATGGTCAGTGTGTGTAGGAAACACAGTTCTTTTGTTCTGAGCACACTCACGTTTCCCGCCTTCTTAGAGACCCTAGAGAGCAAGAAAATGCTTCTTGCTCTAAAGCAGAGTGTGTTTCATGGATGAGAACTGTGCTGTGTTTTCCCTTCAGAAACGGAGTTAAATGCCAGGCACTGTGTCTTCATACAAGCGAGACTTCGTTTCAGGTAAACGCAGTCACTTTTCAGCTCAAGGGAAGCTACATCGTTCACGAAGCTCACACGTTTCCCGCTCTTATCTGAAAAGCATTGGATGTTCGAGTACCTGTGGTTTGTATCAGTTTCAGAAGCAGAGTTGAACTAGACATGTTCCGTGTCTGTAGGAAACACAGTTCTTTTGTTCTGAGCACACTAATATTTCCTGCCTTATTAGAGACTCTAGAAAGCAAGAGAATGCTTCTTGCTCTAAAGCAGAGTATGTTTCATGGATGAGAACTGTGCTGTGTGTTTCCCTTCAGAAACGGAGTTAAATGCCAGGCTCTGTGTCTTCCTACAAGCAAGACTTCGTTTCACATAAATGCAGTCACTTTTCAGCTCAAAGGAAGCTACATCGTTCACAAAGCTCACACGTTTCTTCCTATTATCTGAAAAGCATTGGATGTTTGAGGACCTGTGTTTTCTATCAGTTTCAGATGCAGAGTTGAACTAGATATGGTCCGTGTGTGTTGAAACACAGTTCTTTTGTTCTGTGCACACTCATTTTTCCCGCCTTATTAGAGACTCTAGAAAGCAAGAGAATGCTTCTTGCTCTAAAGCAGAGTGTGTTTCATGGATGAGAACTGTGCTGTGTGTTTCCCTTCAGAAAGGGAGTTAAATGCCAGGCTCTATGTCTTACTACAAGCAAGACTTCCTTTCAGGTAAATGCAGTCAATTTTCAGCTCAAAGGTAGCTACATCGTTCACGAAGCTCACACCTTTCTTGCTCTTAACTAAAAAGCATTGAATGTTCGAGGACCTATGATTTGTATCAGTTTCAGAAACAGAGTTGAACTAGATATGGTCCGTGTGTGTAGGAAACACAGTTCTTTTGTTCTGAGCACACTCACGTTTCCCGCCTTATTAGAGACTCTAGAAAGCAAGATAATGCTTCTTGCTCTAAAGCAGAGTGTGTTTCATGGATGAGAACTGTGCTGTGTGTTTCCCTTCAGAAACGGAGTTAAATGCCAGGCTCTGTGTCTTCCCACAAGCAATATTTCGTTTCACATAAACGCAGTCACTTTTCAGCTCAAAGGAAGCTACATCGCTCTCGAAGCTCACACGTTTCTTGCTCTTAACTGAAAAGCCTTGAATGTTCGAGGACCTGTGGATTGTATCAGTTTCAGAAGCAGAGTTGAACTAGATATGGTCCGTGTGTGTACGAAATACAGTTCTTTTGTTCTGAGCACACTCACGTTTCCCGCCTAATTAGAGACTCTAGAAAGCAAGAGAATGTTTCTTGCTCTAAAGCAGAGTGTGTTGCATGGATGAGAACTGTGCTGTGTGTTTCGCTTCAAAAACGGAGTTAAATGCCAGGCTCTGTGTCTTCCTAAAAGCAAGACTTCCTTTCAGGTAAATGCAGTCACTTTTCAGCTCAAATGAAGCTACATCGATCACAAAGCTCACACGTTTCTAGCTCTTAACTGAAAAGCATTGGATGTTCGAGGAACAGTGGTTTGTATCAGTTTCAGAAGTAGAGTTGAACTAGATATGGTCCGTGTGTGTAGGAAACACACTTCTTTTGTTCTGAGCACACTCACGTTTCCCGCATTATTAGAGACCCTAGAATGCAAGAGAATGCTTCTGGCTCTAAAGCAGAGTGTGTTTCATGGATGAGAACTGTGCTGTGTGTTTCCCTTCAGAAACGGAGTTAAATGCCAGGCTCTGTGTCTTCCCACAAGCAATATTTCGTTTCACATAAATGCAGTCACTTTTCAGCTCAAAGGAAGCTACATCGTTCACAAAGCTCACACGTTTCTTCCTATTATCTGAAAAGCATTGGATGTTTGAGGACCTGTGTTTTCTATCAGTTTCAGATGCAGAGTTGAACTAGATATGGTCCGTGTGTGTTGAAACACAGTTCTTTTGTTCTGTGCACACTCATTTTTCCCGCCTTATTAGAGACTCTAGAAAGCAAGAGAATGCTTCTTGCTCTAAAGCAGAGTGTGTTTCATGGATGAGAACTGTGCTGTGTGTTTCCCTTCAGAAACGGAGTTAAATGTCAGGCTCTGTGTCTTCAAACAAGCGAGACTTCGTTTCAGGTAATCCCAGTCACTTTTCAGCATAAAGGAAGCTACATCATTCACGAAGCTCACACGTTTCTCGCTCTTAACTGAAAAGCATTGGATGTTCGAGGACCTGTGGTTTGTATCAGTTTCAGAAGTAGAGTTGAACTAGATATGGTCCATGTGTGTAGGAAACACACTTCTTTTGTTCTGAGCACACTCACGTTTCCCGCATTATTAGAGACCCTAGAATGCAAGAGAATGCTTCTTGCTCTAAAGCAGAGTGTGTTTCATGGATGAGAACTGTGCTGTGTGTTTCCCTTCAGAAACGGAGTTAAATGCCAGGATCTGGGTCTTTATACAAGCGAGACTTAGTTTCAGGTAAACGCAGTCACTTTTCAGCTCAAAGGAAGCTACATTGTTCACGAAGCTCACAAGTTTCTCGCTCTTAACTGAAAAGCATTGGATGTTCGAGGACCTGTGTTTTGTATCAGTTTCAGAAGCATAGTTGAACTCGATATGGTCCGTGTGTGTAGGAAACACAGTTCTTTTTTTCTGAGCACACTCACGTTTCCCGCCTTATTAGAGACTCTAGAAAGCAAGAGAATGCTTCTTGCTCTAAAGCATAGTGTGTTTCATGCATGAGAACTATGCTGTGTGTTTCCCTTCAGAAACGGAGTTAAATGCCAGGCTCTGTGTCTTCGTACAAGCAATACTGCGTTTCAGGTAAACGCAGTCACTTTTCAGCTCAAAGGAAGCTACATCGCTCTCGAAGCTCACACGTTTCTTGCTCTTAACTGAAAAGCCTTGAATGTTCGAGGACCTGTGGATTGTATCAGTTTCAGAAGCAGAGTTGAACTAGATATGGTCCGTGTGTGTACGAAATACAGTTCTTTTGTTCTGAGCACACTCACGTTTCCCGCCTAATTAGAGACTCTAGAAAGCAAGAGAATGTTTCTTGCTCTAAAGCAGAGTGTGTTTCATGGATGAGAACTGTGCTGTGTGTTTCCCTTCAGAAACGGAGTTAAATGTCAGGCTCTGTGTCTTCAAACAAGCGAGACTTCGTTTCAGGTAATCCCAGTCACTTTTCAGCATAAAGGAAGCTACATCATTCACGAAGCTCACACGTTTCTCGATCTTAACTGAAAAGCATTGGATGTTTGAGGACCTGTGGTTTGTATCAGTTTCAGAAGCAGAGTTGAACTAGATATGGTCCGTGTGTGTAGGAAACACACTTCTTTTGTTCTGAGCACACTCACGTTTCCCGCATTATTAGAGACCCTAGAATGCAAGAGAATGCTTCTTGCTCTAAAGCAGAGTGTGTTTCATGGATGAGAACTGTGCTGTGTGTTTCCCTTCAGAAACGGAGTTAAATGCCAGGATCTGGGTCTTCATACAAGCGAGACTTAGTTTCAGGTAAACGCAGTCACTTTTCAGCTCAAAGGAAGCTACATCATTCACGAAGCTCACACGTTTCTCGCTCTTAACTGAAAAGCATTGGATGTTCGAGGACCTGTGTTTTGTATCAGTTTCAGAAGCATAGTTGAACTCGATATGGTCAGTGTGTGTAGGAAACACAGTTCTTTTTTTCTGAGCACACTCACGTTTCCCGCCTTATTAGAGACTCTAGAAAGCAAGAGAATGCTTCTTGCTCTAAAGCAGAGTGTGTTTCATGCATGAGAACTATGCTGTGTGTTTCATTTCAGAAACGGAGTTAAATGCCAGGCTCTGTGTCTTCGTACAAGCCATACTGCGTTTCAGGTAAACGCAGTCACTTTTCAGCTCAAAGGAAGCTACATTGCTCTCGAAGCTGACACGTTTCTTGCTCTTAACTGAAAAGCCTTGAATATTCGAGGACCTGTGGATTGTATCAGTTTCAGAAGCAGAGTTGAACTAGATATGGTCCGTGTGTGTACGAAATACAGTTCTTTTGTTCTGAGCACACTCACGTTTCCCGCCTAATTAGAGACTCTAGAAAGCAAGAGAATGCTTCTTGCTCTGAAGCAGAGTGTGTTGCATGGATGAGAACTGTGCTGTGTGTTTCGCTTCAAAAACGGAGTTAAATGCCAGGCTCTGTGTCTTCCTAAAAGCAAGACTTCCTTTCAGGTAAATGCAGTCACTTTTCAGCTCAAATGAAGCTACATCGATTACAAAGCTCACACGTTTCTAGCTCTTAACTGAAAAGCATTGGATGTTCGAGGAACAGTGGTTTGTATCAGTTTCAGAAGTAGAGTTGAACTAGATATGGTCCGTGTGTGTAGGAAACACACTTCTTTTGTTCTGAGCACACTCACGTTTCCCGCATTATTAGAGAACCTAGAATGCAAGAGAATGCTTCTTGCTCTAAAGCAGAGTGTGTTTCATGGATGAGAACTGTGCTGTGTGTTTCCCTTCAGAAACGGAGTTAAATGTCAGGCTCTGTGTCTTCAAACAAGCGAGACTTCGTTTCAGGTAATCCCAGTCACTTTTCAGCATAAAGGAAGCTACATCATTCACGAAGCTCACACGTTTCTCGATCTTAACTGAAAAGCATTGGATGTTTGAGGACCTGTGGTTTGTATCAGTTTCAGAAGCAGAGTTGAACTAGATATGGTCCGTGTGTGTAGGAAACACACTTCTTTTGTTCTGAGCACACTCACGTTTCCCGCATTATTAGAGACCCTAGAATGCAAGAGAATGCTTCTTGCTCTAAAGCAGAGTGTGTTTCATGGATGAGAACTGTGCTGTGTGTTTCCCTTCAGAAACGGAGTTAAATGCCAGGCTCTATGTCTTACTACAAGCAAGACTTTCTTTCAGGTAAACACAGTCACTTTTCAGCTCAAAGGAAGCTACATCATTCACGAAGCTCACACGTTTCTAGCTCTTAACTGAAAAGCATTGGATGTTCGAATTCCTGGGGTTTGTATCAGTTTCAGAAGCAGAGTTGAACTAGATATGGTCCGTGTGTGTAGGAAACACAGTTCTTTTGTTCTGAGCACACTCACGTTTCCAGCCTTATTAGAGACTCTAGATAGCAAGAGAATGCTTCTTGCTCTAAAGCAGAGTGTGTTTCATGGATGAGAACTGTGCTGTGTGTTTCCCTTCAGAAACGGAGTTAAATGCCAGGCTCTGTGTCTTCATACAAGTGAGACTTCTTTTCAGGTAAACGCAGTCACTTTTCAGCTCAGAGGAATCTACATCGTTCACGAAGCTCACACGTTTCTCGCTCTTAACTGAAAAGCGTTGGATGTTCGAGGACCTGTGGTTTGTATCAGTTTCAGAAGTAGAGTTGAACTAGATATGGTCAGTGTGTGTAGGAAACACAGTTCTTTTGTTCTGAGCACACTCACGTTTCCCGCCTTCTTAGAGACCCTAGAGAGCAAGAAAATGCTTCTTGCTCTAAAGCAGAGTGTGTTTCATGGATGAGAACTGTGCTGTGTTTTCCCTTCAGAAACGGAGTTAAATGCCAGGCTCTGTGTCTTCATACAAGCGAGACTTCGTTTCAGGTAAACGCAGTCACTTTTCAGCTCAAGGGAAGCTACATCGTTCACGAAGCTCACACGTTTCCCGCTCTTATCTGAAAAGCATTGGATGTTCGAGTACCTGTGGTTTGTATCAGTTTCAGAAGCAGAGTTGAACTAGACATGTTCCGTGTCTGTAGGAAACACAGTTCTTTTGTTCTGAGCACACTAATATTTCCTGCCTTATTAGAGACTCTAGAAAGCAAGAGAATGCTTCTTGCTCTAAAGCAGAGTATGTTTCATGGATGAGAACTGTGCTGTGTGTTTCCCTTCAGAAACGGAGTTAAATGCCAGGCTCTGTGTCTTCCTACAAGCAAGACTTCGTTTCACATAAATGCAGTCACTTTTCAGCTCAAAGGAAGCTACATCGTTCACAAAGCTCACACGTTTCTTCCTATTATCTGAAAAGCATTGGATGTTTGAGGACCTGTGTTTTCTATCAGTTTCAGATGCAGAGTTGAACTAGATATGGTCCGTGTGTGTTGAAACACAGTTCTTTTGTTCTGTGCACACTCATTTTTCCCGCCTTATTAGAGACTCTAGAAAGCAAGAGAATGCTTCTTGCTCTAAAGCAGAGTGTGTTTCATGGATGAGAACTGTGCTGTGTGTTTCCCTTCAGAAAGGGAGTTAAATGCCAGGCTCTATGTCTTACTACAAGCAAGACTTCCTTTCAGGTAAATGCAGTCAATTTTCAGCTCAAAGGTAGCTACATCGTTCACGAAGCTCACACCTTTCTTGCTCTTAACTAAAAAGCATTGAATGTTCGAGGACCTATGATTTGTATCAGTTTCAGAAACAGAGTTGAACTAGATATGGTCCGTGTGTGTAGGAAACACAGTTCTTTTGTTCTGAGCACACTCACGTTTCCCGCCTTATTAGAGACTCTAGAAAGCAAGATAATGCTTCTTGCTCTAAAGCAGAGTGTGTTTCATGGATGAGAACTGTGCTGTGTGTTTCCCTTCAGAAACGGAGTTAAATGCCAGGCTCTGTGTCTTCCCACAAGCAATATTTCGTTTCACATAAACGCAGTCACTTTTCAGCTCAAAGGAAGCTACATCGCTCTCGAAGCTCACACGTTTCTTGCTCTTAACTGAAAAGCCTTGAATGTTCGAGGACCTGTGGATTGTATCAGTTTCAGAAGCAGAGTTGAACTAGATATGGTCCGTGTGTGTACGAAATACAGTTCTTTTGTTCTGAGCACACTCACGTTTCCCGCCTAATTAGAGACTCTAGAAAGCAAGAGAATGTTTCTTGCTCTAAAGCAGAGTGTGTTGCATGGATGAGAACTGTGCTGTGTGTTTCGCTTCAAAAACGGAGTTAAATGCCAGGCTCTGTGTCTTCCTAAAAGCAAGACTTCCTTTCAGGTAAATGCAGTCACTTTTCAGCTCAAATGAAGCTACATCGATCACAAAGCTCACACGTTTCTAGCTCTTAACTGAAAAGCATTGGATGTTCGAGGAACAGTGGTTTGTATCAGTTTCAGAAGTAGAGTTGAACTAGATATGGTCCGTGTGTGTAGGAAACACACTTCTTTTGTTCTGAGCACACTCACGTTTCCCGCATTATTAGAGACCCTAGAATGCAAGAGAATGCTTCTGGCTCTAAAGCAGAGTGTGTTTCATGGATGAGAACTGTGCTGTGTGTTTCCCTTCAGAAACGGAGTTAAATGCCAGGCTCTGTGTCTTCCCACAAGCAATATTTCGTTTCACATAAATGCAGTCACTTTTCAGCTCAAAGGAAGCTACATCGTTCACAAAGCTCACACGTTTCTTCCTATTATCTGAAAAGCATTGGATGTTTGAGGACCTGTGTTTTCTATCAGTTTCAGATGCAGAGTTGAACTAGATATGGTCCGTGTGTGTTGAAACACAGTTCTTTTGTTCTGTGCACACTCATTTTTCCCGCCTTATTAGAGACTCTAGAAAGCAAGAGAATGCTTCTTGCTCTAAAGCAGAGTGTGTTTCATGGATGAGAACTGTGCTGTGTGTTTCCCTTCAGAAACGGAGTTAAATGTCAGGCTCTGTGTCTTCAAACAAGCGAGACTTCGTTTCAGGTAATCCCAGTCACTTTTCAGCATAAAGGAAGCTACATCATTCACGAAGCTCACACGTTTCTCGCTCTTAACTGAAAAGCATTGGATGTTCGAGGACCTGTGGTTTGTATCAGTTTCAGAAGTAGAGTTGAACTAGATATGGTCCGTGTGTGTAGGAAACACACTTCTTTTGTTCTGAGCACACTCACGTTTCCCGCATTATTAGAGACCCTAGAATGCAAGAGAATGCTTCTTGCTCTAAAGCAGAGTGTGTTTCATGGATGAGAACTGTGCTGTGTGTTTCCCTTCAGAAACGGAGTTAAATGCCAGGATCTGGGTCTTCATACAAGCGAGACTTAGTTTCAGGTAAACGCAGTCACTTTTCAGCTCAAAGGAAGCTACATTGTTCACGAAGCTCACACGTTTCTCGCTCTTAACTGAAAAGCATTGGATGTTCGAGGACCTGTGTTTTGTATCAGTTTCAGAAGCATAGTTGAACTCGATATGGTCCGTGTGTGTAGGAAACACAGTTCTTTTTTTCTGAGCACACTCACGTTTCCCGCCTTATTAGAGACTCTAGAAAGCAAGAGAATGCTTCTTGCTCTAAAGCATAGTGTGTTTCATGCATGAGAACTATGCTGTGTGTTTCCCTTCAGAAACGGAGTTAAATGCCAGGCTCTGTGTCTTCTTACAAGCAATACTGCGTTTCAGGTAAACGCAGTCACTTTTCAGCTCAAAGGAAGCTACATCGCTCTCGAAGCTCACACGTTTCTTGCTCTTAACTGAAAAGCCTTGAATGTTCGAGGACCTGTGGATTGTATCAGTTTCAGAAGCAGAGTTGAACTAGATATGGTCCGTGTGTGTACGAAATACAGTTCTTTTGTTCTGAGCACACTCACGTTTCCCGCCTAATTAGAGACTCTAGAAAGCAAGAGAATGTTTCTTGCTCTAAAGCAGAGTGTGTTTCATGGATGAGAACTGTGCTGTGTGTTTCCCTTCAGAAACGGAGTTAAATGTCAGGCTCTGTGTCTTCAAACAAGCGAGACTTCGTTTCAGGTAATCCCAGTCACTTTTCAGCATAAAGGAAGCTACATCATTCACAAAGCTCACACGTTTCTCGATCTTAACTGAAAAGCATTGGATGTTTGAGGACCTGTGGTTTGTATCAGTTTCAGAAGCAGAGTTGAACTAGATATGGTCCGTGTGTGTAGGAAACACACTTCTTTTGTTCTGAGCACACTCACGTTTCCCGCATTATTAGAGACCCTAGAATGCAAGAGAATGCTTCTTGCTCTAAAGCAGAGTGTGTTTCATGGATGAGAACTGTGCTGTGTGTTTCCCTTCAGAAACGGAGTTAAATGCCAGGATCTGGGTCTTCATACAAGCGAGACTTAGTTTCAGGTAAACGCAGTCACTTTTCAGCTCAAAGGAAGCTACATCATTCACGAAGCTCACACGTTTCTCGCTCTTAACTGAAAAGCATTGGATGTTCGAGGACCTGTGTTTTGTATCAGTTTCAGAAGCATAGTTGAACTCGATATGGTCAGTGTGTGTAGGAAACACAGTTCTTTTTTTCTGAGCACACTCACGTTTCCCGCCTTATTAGAGACTCTAGAAAGCAAGAGAATGCTTCTTGCTCTAAAGCAGAGTGTGTTTCATGCATGAGAACTATGCTGTGTGTTTCATTTCAGAAACGGAGTTAAATGCCAGGCTCTGTGTCTTCGTACAAGCCATACTGCGTTTCAGGTAAACGCAGTCACTTTTCAGCTCAAAGGAAGCTACATTGCTCTCGAAGCTGACACGTTTCTTGCTCTTAACTGAAAAGCCTTGAATATTCGAGGACCTGTGGATTGTATCAGTTTCAGAAGCAGAGTTGAACTAGATATGGTCCGTGTGTGTACGAAATACAGTTCTTTTGTTCTGAGCACACTCACGTTTCCCGCCTAATTAGAGACTCTAGAAAGCAAGAGAATGCTTCTTGCTCTGAAGCAGAGTGTGTTGCATGGATGAGAACTGTGCTGTGTGTTTCGCTTCAAAAACGGAGTTAAATGCCAGGCTCTGTGTCTTCCTAAAAGCAAGACTTCCTTTCAGGTAAATGCAGTCACTTTTCAGCTCAAATGAAGCTACATCGATTACAAAGCTCACACGTTTCTAGCTCTTAACTGAAAAGCATTGGATGTTCGAGGAACAGTGGTTTGTATCAGTTTCAGAAGTAGAGTTGAACTAGATATGGTCCGTGTGTGTAGGAAACACACTTCTTTTGTTCTGAGCACACTCACGTTTCCCGCATTATTAGAGACCCTAGAATGCAAGAGAATGCTTCTTGCTCTAAAGCAGAGTGTGTTTCATGGATGAGAACTGTGCTGTGTGTTTCCCTTCAGAAACGGAGTTAAATGTCAGGCTCTGTGTCTTCAAACAAGCGAGACTTCGTTTCAGGTAATCCCAGTCACTTTTCAGCATAAAGGAAGCTACATCATTCACGAAGCTCACACGTTTCTCGATCTTAACTGAAAAGCATTGGATGTTTGAGGACCTGTGGTTTGTATCAGTTTCAGAAGCAGAGTTGAACTAGATATGGTCCGTGTGTGTAGGAAACACACTTCTTTTGTTCTGAGCACACTCACGTTTCCCGCATTATTAGAGACCCTAGAATGCAAGAGAATGCTTCTTGCTCTAAAGCAGAGTGTGTTTCATGGATGAGAACTGTGCTGTGTGTTTCCCTTCAGAAACGGAGTTAAATGCCAGGATCTGGGTCTTCATACAAGCGAGACTTAGTTTCAGGTAAACGCAGTCACTTTTCAGCTCAAAGGAAGCTACATCATTCACGAAGCTCACACGTTTCTCGCTCTTAACTGAAAAGCATTGGATGTTCGAGGACCTGTGTTTTGTATCAGTTTCAGAAGCATAGTTGAACTCGATATGGTCAGTGTGTGTAGGAAACACAGTTCTTTTTTTCTGAGCACACTCACGTTTCCCGCCTTATTAGAGACTCTAGAAAGCAAGAGAATGCTTCTTGCTCTAAAGCAGAGTGTGTTTCATGCATGAGAACTATGCTGTGTGTTTCATTTCAGAAACGGAGTTAAATGCCAGGCTCTGTGTCTTCGTACAAGCCATACTGCGTTTCAGGTAAACGCAGTCACTTTTCAGCTCAAAGGAAGCTACATTGCTCTCGAAGCTGACACGTTTCTTGCTCTTAACTGAAAAGCCTTGAATATTCGAGGACCTGTGGATTGTATCAGTTTCAGAAGCAGAGTTGAACTAGATATGGTCCGTGTGTGTACGAAATACAGTTCTTTTGTTCTGAGCACACTCACGTTTCCCGCCTAATTAGAGACTCTAGAAAGCAAGAGAATGCTTCTTGCTCTGAAGCAGAGTGTGTTGCATGGATGAGAACTGTGCTGTGTGTTTCGCTTCAAAAACGGAGTTAAATGCCAGGCTCTGTGTCTTCCTAAAAGCAAGACTTCCTTTCAGGTAAATGCAGTCACTTTTCAGCTCAAATGAAGCTACATCGATTACAAAGCTCACACGTTTCTAGCTCTTAACTGAAAAGCATTGGATGTTCGAGGAACAGTGGTTTGTATCAGTTTCAGAAGTAGAGTTGAACTAGATATGGTCCGTGTGTGTAGGAAACACACTTCTTTTGTTCTAAGCACACTCACGTTTCCCGCATTATTAGAGAACCTAGAATGCAAGAGAATGCTTCTTGCTCTAAAGCAGAGTGTGTTTCATGGATGAGAACTGTGCTGTGTGTTTCCCTTCAGAAACGGAGTTTAATGCCAGGATCTGGGTCTTCATACAAGCGAGACTTAGTTTCAGGTAAACGCAGTCACTTTTCAGCTCAAAGGAAGCTACATCGTTCACAAAGCTCACACGTTTCTCCTTCTTAATTGAAAAGCATTGGATGTTCGAGGACCTGTGTTTTGTATCAGTTTCAGAAGCATAGTTGAACTCGATATGGTCCGTGTGTGTAGGAAACACAGTTCTTTTTTTCTGAGCACACTCACGTTTCCCGCCTTATTAGAGACTCTAGAAAGCAAGAGAATGCTTCTTGCTCTAAAGCAGAGTGTGTTTCATGCATGAGAACTATGCTGTGTGTTTCATTTCAGAAACGGAGTTAAATGCCAGGCTCTGTGTCTTCGTACAAGCCATACTGCGTTTCAGGTAAACGCAGTCACTTTTCAACTCAAAGGAAGCTACATCGCTCTCGAAGCACACACGTTTCTTGCTCTTAACTGAAAAACCTTGAATGTTCGAGGACCTGTGGATTGTATCAGTTTCAGAAGCAGAGTTGAACTAGATATGGTCCATGTGTGTACGAAATACAGTTCTTTTGTTCTGAGCACACTCAAGTTTCCCGCCTAATTAGAGACTCTAGAAAGCAAGAGAATGCTTCTTGCTCTAAAGCAGATTGTGTTGCATGGATGAGAACTGTGCTGTGTGTTTCCCTTCAAAAACGGAGTTAAATGCCAGGCTCTGTGTCTTCCTACAAGCAAGACTTCCTTTCAGGTAAATGCAGTCACTTTTCAGCTCAAATGAAGCTATATCGATCACAAAGCTCACACGTTTCTAGCTCTTAACTGAAAAGCATTGGATGTTCGAGGAACAGTGGTTTGTATCAGTTTCAGAAGCATAGTTGAACTAGATCTGTTCCGTGTGTGTAGGAAACACAGTTCTATTATTCTGAGCACACTAATGTTTCCCGCCTTATTAGAGACTCTAGAAAGCAAGAGAATGCTTCTTGCTCTAAAGCAGAGTATGTTTCATGGGTGAGAACTGTGTTGTGTGTTTCCCTAAAGAAACGGAGTTAAATGCCAGGCTCTGTGTCTTCCTACAAGCAAGACTTCGTTTCACATAAACGCAGTCACTTTTCAGCTCAAAGGCAGCTACGTCATTCACGAAGCTCAAACGTTTCTAGCTCTTAACTGAAAAGCATTGGATATTCGAATTCCTGGGGTGTGTATCAGTTTCAGAAGCAGAGTTGAACTCGATATGGTCCGTGTGTGTAGGAAACACAGTTCTTTTTTTCTGAGCACACTCACGTTTCCCGCCTAATTAGAGACTCTAGAAAGCAAGAGAATGTTTCTTGCTCTAAAGCAGAGTGTGTTGCATGGATGAGAACTGTGCTGTGTGTTTCGCTTCAAAAACGGAGTTAAATGCCAGGCTCTGTGTCTTCCTAAAAGCAAGACTTCCTTTCAGGTAAATGCAGTCACTTTTCAGCTCAAATGAAGCTACATCGATCACAAAGCTCACACGTTTCTAGCTCTTAACTGAAAAGCATTGGATGTTCGAGGAACAGTGGTTTGTATCAGTTTCAGAAGTAGAGTTGAACTAGATATTGTCCGTGTGTGTAGGAAACACACTTCTTTTGTTCTGAGCACACTCACGTTTCCCGCATTATTAGAGACCCTAGAATGCAAGAGAATGCTTCTTGCTCTAAAGCAGAGTGTGTTTCATGGATGAGAACTGTGCTGTGTGTTTCCCTTCAGAAACGGAGTTAAATGCCAGGCTCTGTGTCTTCCCACAAGCAATATTTCGTTTCACATAAACGCAGTCACTTGTCAGCTCAAAGGAAGCTACATCATTCACGAAGCTCAAACGTTTCTAGCTCTTAACTGAAAAGCATTGGATGTTCGAAGACCTGTGATTTGTATCAGTTTCAGAAGCAGAGTTGAACTAGATATGTTCCGTGTGTGTAGGAAACACAGATCTTTTGTTCTGAGCACACTCAAGTTTCCCGCCTTATTAGAGACTCTAGAAAGCAAGAGAATGCTTCTTGCTCTAAAGCAGAGTGTGTTGCATGGATGAGAACTGTGCTGTGTGTTTCCCTTCAGAAACGGAGTTAAATGCCAGCTTCTGTGTCTTACTCCAAGCAAAACTTCGTTTGATGTAAACGCAGTCTCTTTTCAGCTCAAAGGAAGCTACATCACTCACGAAGCTCACACGTTTCTCGCTCTTAAATGAAAAGCCTTGAATGTTCGAGGACCTGTGGTTTGTATCAGTTTCAGAAGCAGAGTTGAACTAGATATGGTCCGTGTGCGTAGGAAACACAGTTCTTTTGTTCTGAGCACACTCACGTTTCCCGCCTTATTAGAGACCATAGAAAGCAAGAGAATGCTTCTTGCTGTAAAGCAGAGTGTGTTTCATGGATGAGAACTGTGCTGTGTGTTTCCCTTCAGAAACAGAGTTAAATGTCAGGCTCTGTGTCTTCAAACAAGCGAGACTTCGTTTCAGGTAATCCCAGTCACTTTTCAGCATAAAGGAAGCTACATCATTCACGAAGCTCACACGTTTCTCGCTCTTAACTGAAAAGCATTTGATGTTTGAGGACCTGTGTTTTGTATCAGTTTCAGAAGTAGAGTTGAACTAGATATGGTCCGTGTGTGTAGGAAACACACTTCTTTTGTTCTGAGCACACTCACGTTTCCCGCATTATTAGAGACCATAGAATGCAAGAGAATGCTTCTTGCTCTAAAGCAGAGTGTGTTTCATGGATGAGAACTGTGCTGTGTGTTTCCCTTCAGAAACGGAGTTAAATGCCAGGATCTGGGTCTTCATACAAGCGAGACTTAGTTTCAGGTAAATGCAGTCACTTTTCAGCTCAAAGGAAGCTACATCGTTCACGAAGCTCACACGTTTCTCGCTCTTAACTGAAAAGCATTGGATGTTCGAGGACCTGTGTTTTGTATCAGTTTCAGAAGCATAGTTGAACTCGATATGGTCCGTGTGTGTAGGAAACACAGTTCTTTTTTTCTGAGCACACTCACGTTTCCCGCCTTATTAGAGACTCTAGAAAGCAAGAGAATGCTTCTTGCTCTAAAGCAGAGTGTGTTTCATGCATGAGAACTATGCTGTGTGTTTCATTTCAGAAACGGAGTTAAATGCCAGGCTCTGTGTCTTCGTACAAGCCATACTGCGTTTCAGGTAAACGCAGTCACTTTTCAGCTCAAAGGAAGCTACATTGCTCTCGAAGCTGACACGTTTCTTGCTCTTAACTGAAAAGCCTTGAATGTTCGAGGACCTGTGGATTGTATCAGTTTCAGAAGCAGAGTTGAACTAGATCTGGTCCGTGTGTGTACGAAATACAGTTCTTTTGTTCGGAGCACACTCACGTTTCCCGCCTAATTAGAGACTCTAGAAAGCAAGAGAATGCTTCTTGCTCTAAAGCAGAGTGTGTTGCATGGATGAGAACTGTGCTGTGTGTTTCGCTTCAAAAACGGAGTTAAATGCCAGGCTCTGTGTCTTCCTAAAAGCAAGACTTCCTTTCAGGTAAATGCAGTCACTTTTCAGCTCAAATGAAGCTACATCGATTACAAAGCTCACACGTTTCTAGCTCTTAACTGAAAAGCATTGGATGTTCGAGGAACAGTGGTTTGTATCAGTTTCAGAAGTAGAGTTGAACTAGATATGGTCCGTGTGTGTAGGAAACACACTTCTTTTGTTCTGAGCACACTCACGTTTCCCGCATTATTAGAGACCCTAGAATGCAAGAGAATGCTTCTTGCTCTAAAGCAGAGTGTGTTTCATGAATGAGAACTATGCTGTGTGTTTCCCTTCAGAAAGGGAGTTAAATGCCAGGCTCTGTGTCTTCCTACATGCAATACTGCGTTTCAGGTAAACGCAGTCACTTTTCAGCTCAAAGGAAGCTACATCGCTCTCGAAGCACACACGTTTCTTGCTCTTAACTGAAAAGCCTTGAATGTTCGAGGACCTGTGGATTGTATCAGTTTCAGAAGCAGAGTTGAACTAGATATGGTCCATGTGTGTACGAAATACAGTTCTTTTGTTCTGAGCACACTCACGTTTCCCGCCTTATTAGAGACCCTAGAAAGCAAGAGAATGCTTCTTGCTCTAAAGCAGAGTGTGTTTCATGGATGAGAACTGTGCTGTGTGTTTCCCTTCAGAAACGGAGTTAAATGCCAGGATCTGGGTCTTCATACAAGCGAGACTTCGTTTCAGGTAAACGCAGTCACTTTTCAGCTCAAAGGAAGCTACATCATTCACGAAGCTCACACGTTTCTCGCTCTTAACTGAAAAGCACTGCATGTTCCAGGACCTGTGTTTTGTATCAGTTTCAGAAGCATAGTTGAACTCGATATGGTCCTTGTGTGTAGGAAACACAGTTCTTTTTTTCTGAGCACACTCACGTTTCCCGCCTTTTTAGAGACTCTAGAAAGCAAGAGAATGCTTCTTGCTCTAAAGCAGAGTGTGTTTCATGCATGAGAACTATGCTGTGTGTTTCCCTTCAGAAAGGGAGTTAAATGCCTGGCTCTGTGTCTTCCTACAAGCAATACTGCGTTTCAGGTAAACGCAGTCACATTTCAGCTCAAGGAAGCTACATCGCTCTCAAAGCTCACACGTTTCTTGCTCTTAACTGAAAAGCATTGGATGTTCGAATTCCTGGGGTGTGTATCAGTTTCAGAAGCAGAGTTGAACTAGATATGTTCCGTGTGTGTAGGAACCACAGTTCTTTTGTTCTGAGCACACTCACGTTTCCCGCCTTATTACAGACTCTAGAGAGCAAGAGAATGCTTCTTGCTCTAAAGCAGAGTGTTTTTCATGGGTGAGAACTGTGCTGTGTGTTTCCCTTCAGAAACGGAGTTAAATGCCAGGCTCTATGTCTTACTACAAGCAAGACTTTCTTTCAGGTAAACACAGTCACTTTTCAGCTCAAAGGAAGCTACATCATTCACGAAGCTCACACGTTTCTAGCTCTTAACTGAAAAGCATTGGATGTTCGAATTCCTGGGGTTTGTATCAGTTTCAGAAGCAGAGTTGAACTAGATATGGTCCGTGTGTGTAGGAAACACAGTTCTTTTGTTCTGAGCACACTCACGTTTCCAGCCTTATTAGAGACTCTAGATAGCAAGAGAATGCTTCTTGCTCTAAAGCAGAGTGTGTTTCATGGATGAGAACTGTGCTGTGTGTTTCCCTTCAGAAACGGAGTTAAATGCGAGGCTCTGTGTCTTCATACAAGCGAGACTTCTTTTCAGGTAAACGCAGTCACTTTTCAGCTCAGAGGAATCTACATCGTTCACGAAGCTCACACGTTTCTCGCTCTTAACTGAAAAGCATTGGATGTTCGAGGACCTGTGGTTTGTATCAGTTTCAGAAGTAGAGTTGAACTAGATATGGTCAGTGTGTGTAGGAAACACAGTTCTTTTGTTCTGAGCACACTCACGTTTCCCACCTTCTTAGAGACCCTAGAGAGCAAGAAAATGCTTCTTGCTCTAAAGCAGAGTGTGTTTCATGGATGAGAACTGTGCTGTGTTTTCCCTTCAGAAACGGAGTTAAATGCCAGGCTCTGTGTCTTCATACAAGCGAGACTTCGTTTCAGGTAAATGCAGTCACTTTTCAGCTCAAGGGAAGCTACATCGTTCACGAAGCTCACACGTTTCCCGCTCTTATCTGAAAAGCATTGGATGTTCGAGTACCTGTGGTTTGTATCAGTTTCAGAAGCAGAGTTGAACTAGACATGTTCCGTGTCTGTAGGAAACACAGTTCTTTTGTTCTGAGCACACTAATATTTCCTGCCTTATTAGAGACTCTAGAAAGCAAGAGAATGCTTCTTGCTCTAAAGCAGAGTATTTTTCATGGATGAGAACTGTGCTGTGTGTTTCCCTTCAGAAACGGAGTTAAATGCCAGGCTCTGTGTCTTCCTACAAGCAAGACTTCGTTTCACATAAATGCAGTCACTTTTCAGCTCAAAGGAAGCTACATCGTTCACAAAGCTCACACGTTTCTTCCTATTATCTGAAAAGCATTGGATGTTTGAGGACCTGTGTTTTCTATCAGTTTCAGATGCAGAGTTGAACTAGATATGGTCCGTGTGTGTTGAAACACAGTTCTTTTGTTCTGTGCACACTCATTTTTCCCGCCTTATTAGAGACTCTAGAAAGCAAGAGAATGCTTCTTGCTCTAAAGCAGAGTGTGTTTCATGGATGAGAACTGTGCTGTGTGTTTCCCTTCAGAAAGGGAGTTAAATGCCAGGATCTATGTCTTACTACAAGCAAGACTTCCTTTCAGGTAAATGCAGTCAATTTTCAGCTCAAAGTTAGCTACATCGTTCAGGAAGCTCACACCTTTCTCGCTCTTAACTGAAAAGCATTGAATGTTCGAGGACCTATGGTTTGTATCAGTTTCAGAAACAGAGTTGAACTAGATATGGTCCGTGTGTGTAGGAAATACAGTTCTTTTGTTCTGAGCACACTCACGTTTCCCGCCTTATTAGAGACTCTAGAACGCAAGATAATGCTTCTTGCTCTAAAGCAGAGTGTGTTTCATGGATGAGAACTGTGCTGTGTGTTTCCCTTCAGAAACGGAGTTAAATGCCAGGCTCTGTGTCTTCCCACAAGCAATATTTCGTTTCACATAAACGCAGTCACTTTTCAGCTCAAAGGAAGCTACATCATTCACGAAGCTCCAACGTTTCTAGCTATTAACTGAAAAGCATTGGATGTTCGAAGACCTGTGATTTGTATCAGTTTCAGAAGCAGAGTTGAACTAGATATGTTCCGTGTGTGTAGGAAACACAGATCTTTTGTTCTGAGCACACTCAAGTTTCCCGCCTTATTAGAGACTCTAGAAAGCAAGAGAATGCTTCTTGCTCTAAAGCAGAGTGTGTTTCATGCATGAGAACTATGCTGTGTGTTTCATTTCAGAAACGGAGTTAAATGCCAGGCTCTGTGTCTTCGTACAAGCCATACTGCGTTTCAGGTAAACGCAGTCACTTTTCAGCTCAAAGGAAGCTACATTGCTCTCGAAGCTGACACGTTTCTTGCTCTTAACTGAAAAGCCTTGAATGTTCGAGGACCTGTGGATTGTATCAGTTTCAGAAGCAGAGTTGAACTAGATCTGGTCCGTGTGTGTACGAAATACAGTTCTTTTGTTCGGAGCACACTCACGTTTCCCGCCTAATTAGAGACTCTAGAAAGCAAGAGAATGCTTCTTGCTCTAAAGCAGAGTGTGTTGCATGGATGAGAACTGTGCTGTGTGTTTCGCTTCAAAAACGGAGTTAAATGCCAGGCTCTGTGTCTTCCTAAAAGCAAGACTTCCTTTCAGGTAAATGCAGTCACTTTTCAGCTCAAATGAAGCTACATCGATTACAAAGCTCACACGTTTCTAGCTCTTAACTGAAAAGCATTGGATGTTCGAGGAACAGTGGTTTGTATCAGTTTCAGAAGTAGAGTTGAACTAGATATGGTCCGTGTGTGTAGGAAACACACTTCTTTTGTTCTGAGCACACTCACGTTTCCCGCATTATTAGAGACCCTAGAATGCAAGAGAATGCTTCTTGCTCTAAAGCAGAGTGTGTTTCATGAATGAGAACTATGCTGTGTGTTTCCCTTCAGAAAGGGAGTTAAATGCCAGGCTCTGTGTCTTCCTACATGCAATACTGCGTTTCAGGTAAACGCAGTCACTTTTCAGCTCAAAGGAAGCTACATCGCTCTCGAAGCACACACGTTTCTTGCTCTTAACTGAAAAGCCTTGAATGTTCGAGGACCTGTGGATTGTATCAGTTTCAGAAGCAGAGTTGAACTAGATATGGTCCATGTGTGTACGAAATACAGTTCTTTTGTTCTGAGCACACTCACGTTTCCCGCCTTATTAGAGACCCTAGAAAGCAAGAGAATGCTTCTTGCTCTAAAGCAGAGTGTGTTTCATGGATGAGAACTGTGCTGTGTGTTTCCCTTCAGAAACGGAGTTAAATGCCAGGATCTGGGTCTTCATACAAGCGAGACTTCGTTTCAGGTAAACGCAGTCACTTTTCAGCTCAAAGGAAGCTACATCATTCACGAAGCTCACACGTTTCTCGCTCTTAACTGAAAAGCACTGCATGTTCCAGGACCTGTGTTTTGTATCAGTTTCAGAAGCATAGTTGAACTCGATATGGTCCGTGTGTGTAGGAAACACAGTTCTTTTTTTCTGAGCACACTCACGTTTCCCGCCTTATTAGAGACTCTAGAAAGCAAGAGAATGCTTCTTGCTCTAAAGCAGAGTGTGTTTCATGCATGAGAACTATGCTGTGTGTTTCCCTTCAGAAAGGGAGTTAAATGCCTGGCACTGTGTCTTCCTACAAGCAATACTGCGTTTCAGGTAAACGCAGTCACATTTCAGCTCAAGGAAGCTACATCGCTCTCAAAGCTCACACGTTTCTTGCTCTTAACTGAAAAGCATTGGATGTTCGAATTCCTGGGGTGTGTATCAGTTTCAGAAGCAGAGTTGAACTAGATATGTTCCGTGTGTGTAGGAACCACAGTTCTTTTGTTCTGAGCACACTCACGTTTCCCGCCTTATTACAGACTCTAGAGAGCAAGAGAATGCTTCTTGCTCTAAAGCAGAGTGTTTTTCATGGGTGAGAACTGTGCTGTGTGTTTCCCTTCAGAAACGGAGTTAAATGCCAGGCTCTATGTCTTACTACAAGCAAGACTTTCTTTCAGGTAAACACAGTCACTTTTCAGCTCAAAGGAAGCTACATCATTCACGAAGCTCACACGTTTCTAGCTCTTAACTGAAAAGCATTGGATGTTCGAATTCCTGGGGTTTGTATCAGTTTCAGAAGCAGAGTTGAACTAGATATGGTCCGTGTGTGTAGGAAACACAGTTCTTTTGTTCTGAGCACACTCACGTTTCCAGCCTTATTAGAGACTCTAGATAGCAAGAGAATGCTTCTTGCTCTAAAGCAGAGTGTGTTTCATGGATGAGAACTGTGCTGTGTGTTTCCCTTCAGAAACGGAGTTAAATGCGAGGCTCTGTGTCTTCATACAAGCGAGACTTCTTTTCAGGTAAACGCAGTCACTTTTCAGCTCAGAGGAATCTACATCGTTCACGAAGCTCACACGTTTCTCGCTCTTAACTGAAAAGCATTGGATGTTCGAGGACCTGTGGTTTGTATCAGTTTCAGAAGTAGAGTTGAACTAGATATGGTCAGTGTGTGTAGGAAACACAGTTCTTTTGTTCTGAGCACACTCACGTTTCCCACCTTCTTAGAGACCCTAGAGAGCAAGAAAATGCTTCTTGCTCTAAAGCAGAGTGTGTTTCATGGATGAGAACTGTGCTGTGTTTTCCCTTCAGAAACGGAGTTAAATGCCAGGCTCTGTGTCTTCATACAAGCGAGACTTCGTTTCAGGTAAATGCAGTCACTTTTCAGCTCAAGGGAAGCTACATCGTTCACGAAGCTCACACGTTTCCCGCTCTTATCTGAAAAGCATTGGATGTTCGAGTACCTGTGGTTTGTATCAGTTTCAGAAGCAGAGTTGAACTAGACATGTTCCGTGTCTGTAGGAAACACAGTTCTTTTGTTCTGAGCACACTAATATTTCCTGCCTTATTAGAGACTCTAGAAAGCAAGAGAATGCTTCTTGCTCTAAAGCAGAGTATTTTTCATGGATGAGAACTGTGCTGTGTGTTTCCCTTCAGAAACGGAGTTAAATGCCAGGCTCTGTGTCTTCCTACAAGCAAGACTTCGTTTCACATAAATGCAGTCACTTTTCAGCTCAAAGGAAGCTACATCGTTCACAAAGCTCACACGTTTCTTCCTATTATCTGAAAAGCATTGGATGTTTGAGGACCTGTGTTTTCTATCAGTTTCAGATGCAGAGTTGAACTAGATATGGTCCGTGTGTGTTGAAACACAGTTCTTTTGTTCTGTGCACACTCATTTTTCCCGCCTTATTAGAGACTCTAGAAAGCAAGAGAATGCTTCTTGCTCTAAAGCAGAGTGTGTTTCATGGATGAGAACTGTGCTGTGTGTTTCCCTTCAGAAAGGGAGTTAAATGCCAGGATCTATGTCTTACTACAAGCAAGACTTCCTTTCAGGTAAATGCAGTCAATTTTCAGCTCAAAGTTAGCTACATCGTTCAGGAAGCTCACACCTTTCTCGCTCTTAACTGAAAAGCATTGAATGTTCGAGGACCTATGGTTTGTATCAGTTTCAGAAACAGAGTTGAACTAGATATGGTCCGTGTGTGTAGGAAATACAGTTCTTTTGTTCTGAGCACACTCACGTTTCCCGCCTTATTAGAGACTCTAGAACGCAAGATAATGCTTCTTGCTCTAAAGCAGAGTGTGTTTCATGGATGAGAACTGTGCTGTGTGTTTCCCTTCAGAAACGGAGTTAAATACCAGGCTCTGTGTCTTCCCACAAGCAATATTTCGTTTCACATAAACGCAGTCACTTTTCAGCTCAAAGGAAGCTACATCATTCACGAAGCTCAAACGTTTCTAGCTATTAACTGAAAAGCATTGGATGTTCGAAGACCTGTGATTTGTATCAGTTTCAGAAGCAGAGTTGAACTAGATATGTTCCGTGTGTGTAGGAAACACAGATCTTTTGTTCTGAGCACACTCAAGTTTCCCGCCTTATTAGAGACTCTAGAAAGCAAGAGAATGCTTCTTGCTCTAAAGCAGAGTGTGTTGCATGGATGAGAACTGTGCTGTGTGTTTCCCTTCAGAAACGGAGTTAATTGCCAGGCTCTGTGTCTTACTCCAAGCAAAACTTCGTTTGATGTAAACGCAGTCTCTTTTCAGATCAAAGGAAGCTACATCGCTCACGAAGCTCACACGTTTCTCGCTCTTAAATGAAAAGCCTTGAATGTTCGAGGACCTGTGGTTTGTATCAGTTTCAGAAGCAGAGTTGAACTAGATATGGTCCGTGTGTGTAGGAAACACAGTTCTTTTGTTCTGAGCACACTCACGTTTCCCGCCTTATTAGAGACCATAGAAAGCAAGAGAATGCTTCTTGCTGTAAAGCAGAGTGTGTTTCATGGATGAGAACTGTGCTGTGTGTTTCCCTTCAGAAACGGAGTTAAATGTCAGGCTCTGTGTCTTCAAACAAGCGAGACTTCGTTTCAGGTAATCCCAGTCACTTTTCAGCATAAAGGAAGCTACATCATTCACGAAGCTCACACGTTTCTCGCTCTTAACTGAAAAGCATTGGATGTTCGAGGACCTGTGGTTTGTATCAGTTTCAGAAGTAGAGTTGAACTAGATATGGTCCGTGTGTGTAGGAAACACACTTCTTTTGTTCTGAGCACACTCACGTTTCCCGCATTATTAGAGACCCTAGAATGCAAGAGAATGCTTCTTGCTCTAAAGCAGAGTGTGTTTCATGGATGAGAACTGTGCTGTGTGTTTCCATTCAGAAACGGAGTTAAATGCCAGGATCTGGGTCTTCATACAAGCGAGACTTAGTTTCAGGTAAACGCAGTCACTTTTCAGCTCAAAGGAAGCTACATCGTTCACGAAGCTCACACGTTTCTCGCTCTTAACTGAAAAGCATTGGATGTTCGAGGACCTGTGTTTTGTATCAGTTTCAGAAGCATAGTTGAACTCGATATGGTCCGTGTGTGTAGGAAACACAGTTCTTTTTTTCTGAGCACACTCACGTTTCCCGCCATATTAGAGACTCTAGAAAGCAAGAGAATGCTTCTTGCTCTAAAGCAGAGTGTGTTTCATGCATGAGAACTATGCTGTGTGTTTCCCTTCAGAAACGGAGTTAAATGCCAGGCTCTGTGTCTTCGTACAAGCAATACTGCGTTTCAGGTAAACGCAGTCACTTTTCAGCTCAAAGGAAGCTACATCGCTCTCGAAGCTCACACGTTTCTTGCTCTTAACTGAAAAGCCTTGAATGTTCGAGGACCTGTGGATTGTATCAGTTTCAGAAGCAGAGTTGAACTAGATATGGTCCGTGTGTGTACGAAATACGATTCTTTTGTTCTGAGCACACTCACGTTTCCCGCCTAATTAGAGACTCTAGAAAGCAAGAGAATGTTTCTTGCTCTAAAGCAGAGTGTGTTGCATGGATGAGAACTGTGCTGTGTGTTTCGCTTCAAAAACGGAGTTAAATGACAGGCTCTGTGTCTTCCTAAAAGCAAGACTTCCTTTCAGGTAAATGCAGTCACTTTTCAGCTCAAATGAAGCTACATCGATCACAAAGCTCACACGTTTCTAGCTCTTAACTGAAAAGCATTGGATGTTCGAGGAACAGTGGTTTGTATCAGTTTCAGAAGTAGAGTTGAACTAGATATGGTCCGTGTGTGTAGGAAACACACTTCTTTTGTTCTGAGCACACTCACGTTTCCCGCATTATTAGAGACCCTAGAATGCAAGAGAATGCTTCTTGCTCTAAAGCAGAGTGTGTTTCATGAATGAGAACTATGCTGTGTGTTTCCCTTCAGAAAGGGAGTTAAATGACAGGCTCTGTGTCTTCCTACAAGCAAGACTTCCTTTCAGGTAAATGCAGTCACTTTTCAGCTCAAATGAAGCTACATCGATCACAAAGCTCACACGTTTCTAGCTCTTAACTGAAAAGCATTGGATGTTCGAGGAACAGTGGCTTGTATCAGTTTCAGAAGCATAGTTGAACTTGATCTGTTCCGTGTGTGTAGGAAACACAGTTCTATTATTCTGAGCACACTAATGTTTCCCGCCTTATTAGAGACTCTAGAAAGCAAGAGAATGCCTCTTGCTCTAAAGCAGAGTATGTTTCATGGGTGAGAACTGTGTTGTGTGTTTCCCTACAGAAACGGAGTTAAATGCCAGGCTCTGTGTCTTCCTACAATCAAGACTTCCTTTCACATAAACGCAGTCACTTTTCAGCTCAAAGGAAGCTACATCATTCACGAAGCTCAAACGTTTCTAGCTCTTAACTGAAAAGCATTGGATATTCGAATTCCTGGGGTGTGTATCAGTTTCAGAAGCAGAGTTGAACTAGATATGTTCCGTGTGTGTAGGAAACACAGTTCTTTTGTTCTGAGCACACTCACGTTTCCCGCCTTATTAGAGACCCTAGAAAGCAAGAGAATGCTTCTTGCTCTAAAGCAGAGTGTGTTTCATGGATGAGAACTGTGCTGTGTGTTTCCCTTCAGAAACGGAGTTAAATGCCAGGCTCTGTGTCTTCGACAAGCAAGACTGCGTTTCAGGTAATCTCAGTCCCTTTTCAGCTCAAACGAGGCTACATCATTCACGAAGCTCACACGTTTCTCGCTCTTAACTGAAAAGCATTGGATGTTCGAGGTCCTCTGTTTTGTATCAGTTTCAGAAGCAGAGCTGAACTAGATATGGTCCGTGTGTCTAGGAAACACACTTCTTTTGTTCTGAGCACACTCACGTTTCCTGCATTATTAGAGAACCTAGAATGCAAGTGAATGCTTCTTGCTCTAAAGCAGAGTGTGTTTCATGGATGAGAACTGTGCTGTGTGTTTCCCTTCAGAAACGGAGTTAAATGCCAGGCTCTGTGTCTTCCTACAAGCAAGACTTCGTTTCACATAAATGCAGTCACTTTTCAGCTCAAAGGAAGCTACATCGTTCACAAAGCTCACACGTTTCTTCCTATTATCTGAAAAGCATTGGATGTTTGAGGACCTGTGTTTTCTATCAGTTTCAGATGCAGAGTTGAACTAGATATGGTCCGTGTGTGTTGAAACACAGTTCTTTTGTTCTGTGCACACTCATTTTTCCCGCCTTATTAGAGACTCTAGAAAGCAAGAGAATGCTTCTTGCTCTAAAGCAGAGTGTGTTTCATGGATGAGAACTGTGCTGTGTGTTTCCCTTCAGAAAGGGAGTTAAATGCCAGGATCTATGTCTTACTACAAGCAAGACTTCCTTTCAGGTAAATGCAGTCAATTTTCAGCTCAAAGTTAGCTACATCGTTCAGGAAGCTCACACCTTTCTCGCTCTTAACTGAAAAGCATTGAATGTTCGAGGACCTATGGTTTGTATCAGTTTCAGAAACAGAGTTGAACTAGATATGGTCCGTGTGTGTAGGAAATACAGTTCTTTTGTTCTGAGCACACTCACGTTTCCCGCCTTATTAGAGACTCTAGAACGCAAGATAATGCTTCTTGCTCTAAAGCAGAGTGTGTTTCATGGATGAGAACTGTGCTGTGTGTTTCCCTTCAGAAACGGAGTTAAATGCCAGGCTCTGTGTCTTCCCACAAGCAATATTTCGTTTCACATAAACGCAGTCACTTTTCAGCTCAAAGGAAGCTACATCATTCACGAAGCTCAAACGTTTCTAGCTATTAACTGAAAAGCATTGGATGTTCGAAGACCTGTGATTTGTATCAGTTTCAGAAGCAGAGTTGAACTAGATATGTTCCGTGTGTGTAGGAAACACAGATCTTTTGTTCTGAGCACACTCAAGTTTCCCGCCTTATTAGAGACTCTAGAAAGCAAGAGAATGCTTCTTGCTCTAAAGCAGAGTGTGTTGCATGGATGAGAACTGTGCTGTGTGTTTCCCTTCAGAAACGGAGTTAATTGCCAGGCTCTGTGTCTTACTCCAAGCAAAACTTCGTTTGATGTAAACGCAGTCTCTTTTCAGATCAAAGGAAGCTACATCGCTCACGAAGCTCACACGTTTCTCGCTCTTAAATGAAAAGCCTTGAATGTTCGAGGACCTGTGGTTTGTATCAGTTTCAGAAGCAGAGTTGAACTAGATATGGTCCGTGTGTGTAGGAAACACAGTTCTTTTGTTCTGAGCACACTCACGTTTCCCGCCTTATTAGAGACCATAGAAAGCAAGAGAATGCTTCTTGCTGTAAAGCAGAGTGTGTTTCATGGATGAGAACTGTGCTGTGTGTTTCCCTTCAGAAACGGAGTTAAATGTCAGGCTCTGTGTCTTCAAACAAGCGAGACTTCGTTTCAGGTAATCCCAGTCACTTTTCAGCATAAAGGAAGCTACATCATTCACGAAGCTCACACGTATCTCGCTCTTAACTGAAAAGCATTGGATGTTCGAGGACCTGTGGTTTGTATCAGTTTCAGAAGTAGAGTTGAACTAGATATGGTCCGTGTGTGTAGGAAACACACTTCTTTTGTTCTGAGCACACTCACGTTTCCCGCATTATTAGAGACCCTAGAATGCAAGAGAATGCTTCTTGCTCTAAAGCAGAGTGTGTTTCATGGATGAGAACTGTGCTGTAAGTTTCCATTCAGAAACGGAGTTAAATGCCAGGATCTGGGTCTTCATACAAGCGAGACTTAGTTTCAGGTAAACACAGTCACTTTTCAGCTCAAAGTAAGCTACATCGTTCACGAAGCTCACACGTTTCTCGCTCTTAACTGAAAAGCATTGGATGTTCGAGGACCTGTGTTTTGTATCAGTTTCAGAAGCATAGTTGAACTCGATATGGTCCGTGTGTGTAGGAAACACAGTTCTTTTTTTCTGAGCACACTCACGTTTCCCGCCATATTAGAGACTCTAGAAAGCAAGAGAATGCTTCTTGCTCTAAAGCAGAGTGTGTTTCATGCATGAGAACTATGCTGTGTGTTTCCCTTCAGAAACGGAGTTAAATGCCAGGCTCTGTGTCTTCGTACAAGCAATACTGCGTTTCAGGTAAACGCAGTCACTTTTCAGCTCAAAGGAAGCTACATCGCTCTCGAAGCTCACACGTTTCTTGCTCTTAACTGAAAAGCCTTGAATGTTCGAGGACCTGTGGATTGTATCAGTTTCAGAAGCAGAGTTGAACTAGATATGGTCCGTGTGTGTACGAAATACGATTCTTTTGTTCTGAGCACACTCACGTTTCCCGCCTAATTAGAGACTCTAGAAAGCAAGAGAATGTTTCTTGCTCTAAAGCAGAGTGTGTTGCATGGATGAGAACTGTGCTGTGTGTTTCGCTTCAAAAACGGAGTTAAATGACAGGCTCTGTGTCTTCCTAAAAGCAAGACTTCCTTTCAGGTAAATGCAGTCACTTTTCAGCTCAAATGAAGCTACATCGATCACAAAGCTCACACGTTTCTAGCTCTTAACTGAAAAGCATTGGATGTTCGAGGAACAGTGGTTTGTATCAGTTTCAGAAGTAGAGTTGAACTAGATATGGTCCGTGTGTGTAGGAAACACACTTCTTTTGTTCTGAGCACACTCACGTTTCCCGCATTATTAGAGACCCTAGAATGCAAGAGAATGCTTCTTGCTCTAAAGCAGAGTGTGTTTCATGAATGAGAACTATGCTGTGTGTTTCCCTTCAGAAAGGGAGTTAAATGACAGGCTCTGTGTCTTCCTACAAGCAAGACTTCCTTTCAGGTAAATGCAGTCACTTTTCAGCTCAAATGAAGCTACATCGATCACAAAGCTCACACGTTTCTAGCTCTTAACTGAAAAGCATTGGATGTTCGAGGAACAGTGGCTTGTATCAGTTTCAGAAGCATAGTTGAACTTGATCTGTTCCGTGTGTGTAGGAAACACAGTTCTATTATTCTGAGCACACTAATGTTTCCCGCCTTATTAGAGACTCTAGAAAGCAAGAGAATGCCTCTTGCTCTAAAGCAGAGTATGTTTCATGGGTGAGAACTGTGTTGTGTGTTTCCCTACAGAAACGGAGTTAAATGCCAGGCTCTGTGTCTTCCTACAATCAAGACTTCCTTTCACATAAACGCAGTCACTTTTCAGCTCAAAGGAAGCTACATCATTCACGAAGCTCAAACGTTTCTAGCTCTTAACTGAAAAGCATTGGATATTCGAATTCCTGGGGTGTGTATCAGTTTCAGAAGCAGAGTTGAACTAGATATGTTCCGTGTGTGTAGGAAACACAGTTCTTTTGTTCTGAGCACACTCACGTTTCCCGCCTTATTAGAGACCCTAGAAAGCAAGAGAATGCTTCTTGCTCTAAAGCAGAGTGTGTTTCATGGATGAGAACTGTGCTGTGTGTTTCCCTTCAGAAACGGAGTTAAATGCCAGGCTCTGTGTCTTCGACAAGCAAGACTGCGTTTCAGGTAATCTCAGTCCCTTTTCAGCTCAAACGAGGCTACATCATTCACGAAGCTCACACGTTTCTCGCTCTTAACTGAAAAGCATTGGATGTTCGAGGTCCTCTGTTTTGTATCAGTTTCAGAAGCAGAGCTGAACTAGATATGGTCCGTGTGTCTAGGAAACACACTTCTTTTGTTCTGAGCACACTCACGTTTCCTGCATTATTAGAGAACCTAGAATGCAAGAGAATGCTTCTTGCTCTAAAGCAGAGTGTGTTTCATGGATGAGAACAGTGCTGTGTGTTTCCCTTCAGAAAGGGAGTTAAATGCCAGGCTCTGTGTCTTCCTACAAGCAATACTGCGTTTCAGGTAAACGCAGTCACTTTTCAGCTCAAAGGAAGCTACATCGCTCTCGAAGCTCACACATTTCTTCCTCTTAACTGAAAAGCCTTGAATGTTCGAGGACCTGTGGATTGTATCAGTTTCAGAAGCAGAGTTGAACTAGATATGGTCCGTGTGTATACGAAATACAGTTCTTTGTTCTGAGCACACTCACCTTTCCCGCCTTATTAGAGACCCTAGAAAGCAAGAGCATGCTTCTTGCTCTAAAGCAGAGTGTGTTTCATGAGTGAGAACTGTGCTGTGTGTTACCCTTCAGAAAGGGAGTTAAATGCCAGGCTCTATGTCTTACTACAAGCAAGACTTCCTTTCAGGTAAACGCAGTCACTTTTCAGCTCAATGGAGGCTACATCGTTCATGAAGCTCACAAGTTTCTCGCTCTTAACTGAAATGCATTGAATGTTCGAGGACCTATGGTTTGTATCAGTTTCAGAAGCAGAGTTGAACTAGATATAGTCCCTGTGTGTAGGAAACACAGTTTTTTTTGTTCTGAGCACACTCATGTATCCCGCCTTATTAGAGACTCTATAAAGCATGAGAATGCTTCTTGCTCTAAAGCAGAGTGTGTTTCATGGATGAGAACTGTGCTGTGTGTTTCCCTTCAGAAACGGAGTTAAATGCCAGGCTCTGTGTCTTCCTACAAGCAAGACTTCGTTTCAGGTAAATGCTGTCACTTTTCAGCTCAAAGGAAGCTACATCGTTCATTAAGCTCACACGTTTCTGCCTCTTAACGAAAAAGCATTGGATGTTCGAGTACCTGTGGTTTGTATCTGTTTCAGAAGCAGAGTTGAACTAGATATGGTCCGTGTGTGTGCAAAACACAGTTCTTTTGTTCTGAGCACACTCACGTCTCCTGCCTCATTAGAGAACCTAGAATGCAAGAGAATGCTTCTTGCTCTAAAGCAGAGTGTGTTTCATGGATGAGAACTGTGCTGTGTGTTTCCCTTCAGAAACGGAGTTAAATGCCAGGATCTGGGTCTTCATACAAGCGAGACTTAGTTTCAGGTAAACGCAGTCACTTTTCAGCTCAAAGGAAGCTACATCGTTCACGAAGCTCATACGTTTCTCGCTCTTAACTGAAAAGCATTGGATGTTCGAGGACCTGTGGTTTGTATCAGTTTCAGAAGCATAGTTGAACTCGATATGGTCCATGTGTAGGAAACACAGTTCTTTTTTTCTAAGCACACTCACGTTTCCCGCCTTATTAGAGACTCTAGAAAGCAATAGAATGCTTCTTGCTCTAAAGCAGAGTGTGTTTCATGCATGAGAACTATGCTGTGTGTTTCCCTTCAGAAAGGGAGTTAAATGCCAGGCTCTGTGTCTTCATACAAGCAATACTGCGTTTCAGGTAAACGCAGTCACTTTTCAGCTCAAAGGAAGCTACATCGCTCTCGAAGCTCACTCGTTTCTTGCTCTTAACGGAAAAGCCTTGAATGTTCGAGGACCTGTGGATTGTATCAGTTTCAGAAGCAGAGTTGAACTAGATATGTTCCGTGTGTGTAGGAAACACAGTTCTTTTGTTCTGAGCACAGTCACGTTTCCCGCCTTATTAGAGACCCTAGAAAGCAAGAGAATGCTTCTTGCTCTAAAGCAGAGTGTGTTTCATGGATGAGAACTGTGCTGTGTGTTTCCCTTCAGAAACGGAGTTAAATGCCAGGCTCTGTGTCTTCGACAAGCAAGACTGCGTTTCAGGTAATCTCAGTCCCTTTTCAGCTCAAACGAGGCTACATCATTCACGAAGCTCACATGTTTCTCGCTCTTAACTGAAAAGCATTGTATGTTCGAAGACCTGTGATTTGTATCAGTTTCAGAAGCAGAGTTGAACTAGATATGTTCCGTGTGTGTAGGAAACATAGATCTTTTGTTCTGAGCACACTCAAGTTTCCCGCCTTATTAGAGACTCTAGAGAGCAAGAGAATGCTTCTTGCTCTAAAGCAGAGTGTGTTTCATGGATGAGAACTGTGCTGTGTGTTTCCCTTCAGAAACGGAGTTAAATGCCAGGATCTGTGTCTTCCTACAAGCAAGACTTCTTTTCAGGTAAATGCAGTCAGTTTATAGCTCAAAGGAAGCTACATCATTCACGAAGCTCACACGTTTCTCGCTCTTAACTGAAAAGCATTGGATGTTCGAGGTCCTCTGGTTTGTATCAGTTTCAGAAGCAGAGCTGAACTAGATATGGTCCGTGTGTCTAGGAAACACACTTCTTTTGTTCTGAGCACACTCACGTTTCCTGCATTATTAGAGAACCTAGAATGCAAGAGAATGCTTCTTGCTCTAAAGCAGAGTGTGTTTCGTGCATGAGAACTATGCTGTGTGTTTCCCTTCAGAAAGGGAGTTAAATGCCAGGCTCTGTGTCTTCCTACAAGCAATACTGCGTTTCAGGTAAACGCAGTCACTTTTCAGCTCAAAGGATGCAACATCGCTCTCGAAGCTCACACATTTCTTGCTCTTAACTGAAAAGCATTGAATGTTCGAGGACCTGTGGATTGTATCAGTTTCAGAAGCAGAGTTGAACTAGATATGGTCCGTGTGTATACGAAATACAGTTCTTTTGTTCTGAGCACACTCACGTTTCCCGCCTTATTAGAGACCCTAGAAAGCAAGAGCATGCTTCTTGCTCTAAAGCAGAGTGTGTTTCATGAGTGAGAACTGTGCTGTGTGTTACTCTTCAGAAAGGGAGTTAAATGCCAGGCTCTATGTCTTACTACAAGCAAGACTTCCTTTCAGGTAAACGCAGTCACTTTTCAGCTCAATGGAGGCTACATCGTTCATTAAGCTCACACGTTTCTCGCTCTTAAAGAAAAAGCATTGGATGTTCGAGTACCTGTGGTTTGTATCTGTTTCAGAAGCTGAGTTGAACTAGATATGGTCCGTGTGTGTGCAAAACACAGTTCTTTTGTTCTGAGCACACTCACGTCTCCTGCCTCATTAGAGAACCTAGAATGCAAGAGAATGCTTCTTGCTCTAAAGCAGAGTGTGTTTCATGGATGAGAACTGTGCTGTGTGTTTCCCTTCAGAAACGGAGTTAAATGCCAGGCTCTGTGTCTTCCTACAAGCAAGACTTCGTTTCAGGTAAATGCTGTCACTTTTCAGCTCAAAGGAAGCTACATCGTTCATTAAGCTCACACGTTTCTGCCTCTTAACGAAAAAGCATTGGATGTTCAAGTACCTGTGGTTTGTATCTGTTTCAGAAGCAGAGTTGAACTAGATATGGTCCGTGTGTGTGCAAAACACAGTTCTTTTGTTCTGAGCACACTCACGTCTCCTGCCTCATTAGAGAACCTAGAATGCAAGAGAATGCTTCTTGCTCTAAAGCAGAGTGTGTTTCATGGATGAGAACTGTGCTGTGTGTTTCCCTTCAGAAACGGAGTTAAATGCCAGGATCTGGGTCTTCATACAAGCGAGACTTAGTTTCAGATAAACGCAGTCACTTTTCAGCTCAAAGGAAGCTACATCGTTCACGAAGCTCACATGTTTCTCGCTCTTAACTGAAAAGCATTGGATGTTCGAGGAACTGTGGTTTGTATCAGTTTCAGAAGCATAGTTGAACTCGATATGGTCCATGTGTAGGAAACACAGTTCTTTTTTTCTAAGCACACTCACGTTTCCCGCCTTATTAGAGACTCTAGAAAGCAATAGAATGCTTCTTGCTCTAAAGCAGAGTGTGTTTCATGCATGAGAACTATGCTGTGTGTTTCCCTTCAGAAAGGGAGTTAAATGCCAGGCTCTGTGTCTTCATACAAGCAATACTGCGTTTCAGGTAAACGCAGTCACTTTTCAGCTCAAAGGAAGCTACATCGCTCTCGAAGCTCACTCGTTTCTTGCTCTTAACGGAAAAGCCTTGAATGTTCGAGGACCTGTGGATTGTATCAGTTTCAGAAGCAGAGTTGAACTAGATATGTTCCGTGTGTGTAGGAAACACAGTTCTTTTGTTCTGAGCACAGTCACGTTTCCCGCCTTATTAGAGACCCTAGAAAGCAAGAGAATGCTTCTTGCTCTAAAGCAGAGTGTGTTTCATGGATGAGAACTGTGCTGTGTGTTTCCCTTCAGAAACGGAGTTAAATGCCAGGCTCTGTGTCTTCGACAAGCAAGACTGCGTTTCAGGTAATCTCAGTCCCTTTTCAGCTCAAACGAGGCTACATCATTCACGAAGCTCACAAGTTTCTCGCTCTTAACTGAAAAGCATTGTATGTTCGAAGACCTGTGATTTGTATCAGTTTCAGAAGCAGAGTTGAACTAGATATGTTCCGTGTGTGTAGGAAACATAGATCTTTTGTTCTGAGCACACTCAAGTTTCCCGCCTTATTAGAGACTCTAGAGAGCAAGAGAATGCTTCTTGCTCTAAAGCAGAGTGTGTTTCATGGATGAGAACTGTGCTGTGTGTTTCCCTTCAGAAACGGAGTTAAATGCCAGGATCTGTGTCTTCCTACAAGCAAGACTTCTTTTCAGGTAAATGCAGTCAGTTTATAGCTCAAAGGAAGCTACATCATTCACGAAGCTCACACGTTTCTCGCTCTTAACTGAAAAGCATTGGATGTTCGAGGTCCTCTGGTTTGTATCAGTTTCAGAAGCAGAGCTGAACTAGATATGGTCCGTGTGTCTAGGAAACACACTTCTTTTGTTCTGAGCACACTCACGTTTCCTGCATTATTAGAGAACCTAGAATGCAAGAGAATGCTTCTTGCTCTAAAGCAGAGTGTGTTTCGTGCATGAGAACTATGCTGTGTGTTTCCCTTCAGAAAGGGAGTTAAATGCCAGGCTCTGTGTCTTCCTACAAGCAATACTGCGTTTCAGGTAAACGCAGTCACTTTTCAGCTCAAAGGATGCAACATCGCTCTCGAAGCTCACACATTTCTTGCTCTTAACTGAAAAGCATTGAATGTTCGAGGACCTGTGGATTGTATCAGTTTCAGAAGCAGAGTTGAACTAGATATGGTCCGTGTGTATACGAAATACAGTTCTTTTGTTCTGAGCACACTCACGTTTCCCGCCTTATTAGAGACCCTAGAAAGCAAGAGCATGCTTCTTGCTCTAAAGCAGAGTGTGTTTCATGAGTGAGAACTGTGCTGTGTGTTACTCTTCAGAAAGGGAGTTAAATGCCAGGCTCTATGTCTTACTACAAGCAAGACTTCCTTTCAGGTAAACGCAGTCACTTTTCAGCTCAATGGAGGCTACATCGTTCATTAAGCTCACACGTTTCTCGATCTTAAAGAAAAAGCATTGGATGTTCGAGTACCTGTGGTTTGTATCTGTTTCAGAAGCTGAGTTGAACTAGATATGGTCCGTGTGTGTGCAAAACACAGTTCTTTTGTTCTGAGCACACACACGTCTCCTGCCTCATTAGAGAACCTAGAATGCAAGAGAATGCTTCTTGCTCTAAAGCAGAGTGTGTTTCATGGATGAGAACTGTGCTGTGTGTTTCCCTTCAGAAACGGAGTTAAATGCCAGGATCTGGGTCTTCATACAAGCGAGACTTAGTTTCAGGTAAACGCAGTCACTTTTCAGCTCAAAGGAAGCTACATCGTTCTTGAAGCTCACACGTTTCTCGCTCTTAACTGAAAAGCATTGGATGTTCGAGGACCTGTGTTTTGTATCAGTTTCAGAAGCATAGTTGAACTCGATATGGTCCGTGTGTGTAGGAAACACAGTTCTTTTTTTCTGAGCACACTCACGTTTCCCGCCTTATTAGAGACTCTAGAAAGCAAGAGAATGCTTCTTGCTCTAAAGCAGAGTGTGTTTCATGCATGAGAACTATGCTGTGTGTTTCCCTTCAGAAAGGGAGTTAAATGCCAGGCTCTGTGTCTTCATACAAGCAATACTGCGTTTCAGGTAAACGCAGTCACTTTTCAGCTCAAAGGAAGCTACATCGCTCTCGAAGCTCACACGTTTCTTGCTCTTAACTGAAAAGCCTTGAATGTTCGAGGACCTGTGGATTGTATCAGTTTCAGAAGCAGAGTTGAACTAGATATGGTCCGTGTGTGTACGAAATACAGTTCTTTTGTTCTGAGCACACTCACGTTTCCCGCCTAATTAGAGACTCTAGAAAGCAAGAGAATGCTTCTTGCACTAAAGCAGAGTGTGTTGCATGGATGAGAACTGTGCTGTGTGTTTCCCTTCAGAAACGGAGTTAAATGCCAGGCTCTGTGTCTTCCTACAAGCAAGACTTCCTTTCAGGTAAATGCAGTCACTTTTCAGCTCAAATGAAGCTACATCGATCACAAAGCTCAAACGTTTCTAGCTCTTAACTGAAAAGCATTGGATGTTCAAGGAACAGTGGTTTGTATCAGTTTCAGAAGCATAGTTGAACTAGATATGTTCCGTGTGTGTAGGAAACACAGTTCTTTTGTTCTGAGCACACTAATGTTTCCCGCCTTATTAGAGACTCTAGAAAGCAAGAGAATGCTTCTTGATCTAAAGCAGAGTATGTTTCATGGGTAAGAATTGTGTTGTGTGTTTCCCTACAGAAACGGAGTTAAATGCCAGGCTCTGTGTCTTCGACAAGCAAGACTGCGTTTCAGGTAATCTCAGTCCGTTTTCAGCTCAAACGAGGCTACATCATTCACGAAGCTCACACGTTTCTCGCTCTTAACTGAAAAGCATTGGATGTTCGAGGTCCTCTGGATTGTATCAGTTTCAGAAGCAGAGTTGAACTAGATATGGTCCGTGTGTCTAGGAAACACACTTCTTTTGTTCTGAGCACACTCACGTTTCCTGCATTATTAGAGAACCTAGAATGCAAGAGAATGCTTCTTGCTCTAAAGCAGAGTGTGTTTCATGCATGAGAACTATGCTGTGTGTTTCCCTTCAGAAAGGGAGTTAAATGCCAGGCTCTGTGTCTTCCTACAAGCAATACTGCGTTTCAGGTAAACGCAGTCACTTTTCAGCTCAAAGGAAGCTACATCGCTCTCGAAGCTCACACGTTTCTTGCTCTTAACTGAAAAGCCTTGAATGTTCGAGGACCTGTGGATTGTATCAGTTTCAGAAGCAGAGTTGAACTAGATATGGTCCATGTGTGTACGAAACACAGTTCTTTTGTTCTGAGCACACTCACGTTTCCCGCCTTATTAGAGACCCTAGAAAGCAAGAGAATGCTTCTTGCTCTAAAGCAGAGTGTGTTTCATGGATGAGAACTGTGCTGTGTGTTTCCCTTCAGAAACGGAGTTAAATGCCAGGCTCTGTGTCTTCGACAAGCAAGACTGCGTTTCAGGTAATCTCAGTCCCTTTTCAGCTCAAACGAGGCTACATCATTCACGAAGCTCACACGTTTCTCGCTCTTAACTGAAAAGCATTGGATGTTCGAAGACCTGTGATTTGTATCAGTTTCAGAAGCAGAGTTGAACTAGATATGTTCCGTGTGTTTAGGAAACACAGATCTTTTGTTCTGAGCACACTCAAGTTTCCCGCCTTATTAGAGACTCTAGAGAGCAAGAGAATGCTTCTTGCTCTAAAGCAGAGTGTGTTTCATGGATGAGAACTGTGCTGTGTGTTTCCCTTCAGAAACGGAGTTAAATGCCAGGATCTGTGTCTTCCTACAAGCAAGACTTCTTTTCAGGTAAATGCAGTCAGTTTATAGCTCAAAGGAAGCTACATCATTCACGAAGCTCACACGTTTCTCGCTCTTAACTGAAAAGCATTGGATGTTCGAGGTCCTCTGGATTGTATCAGTTTCAGAAGCAGAGTTGAACTAGATATGGTCCGTGTGTCTAGGAAACACACTTCTTTTGTTCTGAGTACACTCACGTTTCCTGCATTATTAGAGAACCTAGAAAGCAAGAGAATGCTTCTTGCTCTAAAGCAGAGTGTGTTTCATGCATGAGAACTATGCTGTGTGTTTCCCTTCAGAAAGGGAGTTAAATGCCAGGCTCTGTGTCTTCCTACAAGCAATACTGCGTTTCAGGTAAACGCAGTCACTTTTCAGCTCAAAGGAAGCTACATCGCTCTCGAAGCTCACACGTTTCTTGCTCTTAACTGAAAAGCCTTGAATGTTCGAGGACCTGTGGATTGTATCAGTTTCAGAAGCAGAGTTGAACTAGATATGGTCCATGTGTGTACGAAATACAGTTCTTTTGTTCTGAGCACACTCACGTTTCCCGCCTAATTAGAGACTCTAGAAAGCAAGAGAATGCTTCTTGCTCTAAAGCAGAGTGTGTTGCATGGATGAGAACTGTGCTGTGTGTTTCCCTTCAGAAACGGAGTTAAATGCCAGGCTCTGTGTCTTCCTACAAGCAAGACTTCCTTTCAGGTAAATGCAGTCACTTTTCAGCTCAAATGAAGCTACATCGATCACAAAGCTCACACGTTTCTAGCTCTTAACTGAAAAGCATTGGATGTTCGAGGAACAGTGGTTTGTATCAGTTTCAGAAGCATAGTTGAACTAGATCTGTTCCGTGTGTGTAGGAAACACAGTTCTATTATTCTGAGCACACTAATGTTTCCCGCCTTATTAGAGACTCTAGAAAGCAAGAGAATGCTTCTTGCTCTAAAGCAGAGTATGTTTCATGGGTGAGAACTGTGTTGTGTGTTTCCCTACAGAAACGGAGTTAAATGCCAGGCTCTGTGTCTTCCTACAATCAAGACTTCGTTTCACATAAACGCAGTCACTTTTCAGCTCAAAGGAAGCTACATCATTCACGAAGCTCAAACGTTTCTAGCTCTTAACTGAAAAGCATTGGATATTCGAATTCCTGGGGTGTGTATCAGTTTCAGAAGCAGAGTTGAACTAGATATGTTCCGTGTGTGTAGGAAACACAGTTCTTTTGTTCTGAGCACACTCACGTTTCCCGCCTTATTAGAGACCCTAGAAAGCAAGAGAATGCTTCTTGCTCTAAAGCAGAGTGTGTTTCATGGATGAGAACTGTGCTGTGTGTTTCCCTTCAGAAACGGAGTTAAATGCCAGGCTCTGTGTCTTCAACAAGCAAGACTGCGTTTCAGGTAATCTCAGTCCCTTTTCAGCTCAAACGAGGCTACATCATTCACGAAGCTCACACGTTTCTCGCTCTTAACTGAAAAGCATTGGATGTTCGAAGACCTGTGATTTGTATCAGTTTCAGAAGCAGAGTTGAACTAGATATGTTCCGTGTGTGTAGGAAACACAGATCTTTTGTTCTGAGCACACTCAAGTGTCCCGCCTATTAGAGACTCTAGAGAGCAAGAGAATGCTTCTTGCTCTAAAGCAGAGTGTGTTTCATGGATGAGAACTGTGCTGTGTGTTTCCCTTCAGAAACGGAGTTAAATGCCAGGATCTGTGTCTTCCTACAAGCAAGACTTCTTTTCAGGTAAATGCAGTCAGTTTATAGCTCAAAGGAAGCTACATCATTCACGAAGCTCACACGTTTCTCGCTCTTAACTGAAAAGGATTGGATGTTCGAGGTCCTCTGGATTGTATCAGTTTCAGAAGCAGAGTTGAACTAGATATGGTCCGTGTGTCTAGGAAACACACTTCTTTTGTTCTGAGCACACTCACGTTTCCTGCATTATTAGAGAACCTAGAATGCAAGAGAATGCTTCTTGCTCTAAAGCAGAGTGTGTTTCGTGCATGAGAACTATGCTGTGTGTTTCCCTTCAGAAAGGGAGTTAAATGCCAGGCTCTGTGTCTTCCTACAAGCAATACTGCGTTTCAGGTAAACGCAGTCACTTTTCAGCTCAAAGGAAGCTACATCGCTCTCGAAGCTCACACGTTTCTTGCTCTTAACTGAAAAGCCTTGAATGTTCGAGGACCTGTGGATTGTATCAGTTTCAGAAGCAGAGTTGAACTAGATATGGTCCGTGTGTGTAGGAAACACAGTTCTTTTGTTCTGAGCACACTCACGTTTCCCGCCTTATTAGAGACCCTAGAAAGCAAGAGAATGCTTCTTGCTCTAAAGCAGAGTGTGTTTCATGGATGAGAACTGTGCTGTGTGTTTCCCTTCAGAAATGGAGTTAAATGCCAGGCTCTGTGTCTTCGACAAGCAAGTCTGCGTTTCAGGTAATCTCAGTCCCTTTTCAGCTCAAACGAGGCTACATCATTCACGAAGCTCACACGTTTCACGCTCTTAACTGAAAAGCATTGGATGTTCGAAGACCTGTGATTTGTATCAGTTTCAGAAGCAGAGTTGAACTAGATATGTTCCGTGTGTGTAGGAAACACAGATCTTTTGTTCTGAGCACACTCAAGTTTCCCGCCTTATTAGAGACTCTAGAGAGCAAGAGAATGCTTCTTGCTCTAAAGCAGAGTGTGTTTCATGGATGAGAACTGTGCTGTGTGTTTCCCTTCAGAAACGGAGTTAAATGCCAGGATCTGTGTCTTCCTACAAGCAAGACTTCTTTTCAGGTAAATGCAGTCAGTTTATAGCTCAAAGGAAGCTACATCATTCACGAAGCTCACACGTTTCTCGCTCTTAACTGAAAAGCATTGGATGTTCGAGGTCCTCTGGATTGTATCAGTTTCAGAAGCAGAGTTGAACTAGATATGGTCCGTGTGTCTAGGAAACACACTTATTTTGTTCTGAGCACACTCACATTTCCTGAATTATTAGAGAACCTAGAATGCAAGAGAATGCTTCTTGCTCTAAAGCAAAGTGTGTTTCATGCATGAGAACTATGCTTTGTGTTTCCCTTCAGAAAGGGAGTTAAATGCCAGGCTCTGTGTCTTCCTACAAGCAATACTGCGTTTCAGGTAAACGCAGTCACTTTTCAGCTCAAAGGAAGCTACATCACTCTCGAAGCTCACACGTTTCTTGCTCTTAACTGAAAAGCCTTGATGTTCGAGGACCTGTGGATTGTATCAGTTTCAGAAGCAGAGTTGAACTAGATATGGTCCGTGTGTGTACGAAATACAGTTCTTTTGTTCTGAGCACACTCACGTTTCCCGCCTAATTAGAGACTCTAGAAAGCAAGAGAATGCTTCTTGCTCTAAAGCAGAGTGTGTTGCATGGATGAGAACTGTGCTGTGTGTTTCGATTCAAAAACGGAGTTAAATGCCAGGCTCTGTGTCTTCCTAAAAGCAAGACTTCCTTTCAAGTAAATGCAGTCACTTTTCAGCTCAAATGAAGCTACATCGATTACAAAGCTCACACGTTTCTAGCTCTTAACTGAAAAGCATTGGATGTTCGAGGAACAGTGGTTTGTATTATTTTCAGAAGCATAGTTGAACTAGATATGTTCCATGTGTGTAGGAAACACAGTTCTTTTGTTCTGAGCACACTAATGTTTCCCGCCTTATTAGAGACTCTAGAAAGCAAGAGAATGCTTCTTGCTCTAAAGCAGAGTATGTTTCATGGGTGAGAACTGCGTTGTGTGTTTCCCTTCAGAAACGGAGTTAAATGCCAGGCTCTGTGTCTTCATACAAGCGACACTTCGTTTCAGGTAAACGCAGTCACTTTTCAGCTCAAAGGAATCTACATCGTTCACGAAGCTCACACGTTTCTCGCTCTTAACTGAAAAGCCTTGAATGTTCGAGGACCTGTGGATTGTATCAGTTTCAGAAGCAGAGTTGAACTAGATATGTTCCGTGTGTGTAGGAAACACAGTTCTTTTGTTCTGAGCACACTCACGTTTCCCGCCTAATTAGAGACTCTAGAAAACAAGAGAATGCTTCTTGCACTAAAGCAGAGTGTGTTGCATGGATGAGAACTGTGCTGTGTGTTTAGCTTCAAAAACGGAGTTAAATGCCAGGCTCTGTGTCTTCCTACAAGCAAGACTTCCTTTCAGGTAAATGCAGTCACTTTTCAGCTCAAATGAAGCTACATCGATCACAAAGCTCACACGTTTCTAGCTCTTAACTGAAAAGCATTGGATGTTCGAGGAACAGTGGTTTGTATCAGTTTCAGAAGCATAGTTGAACTAGATCTGTTCCGTGTGTGTAGGAAACACAGTTCTATTATTCTGAGCACACTAATGTTTCCCGCCTTATTAGAGACTCTAGAAAGCAAGAGAATGCTTCTTGCTCTAAAGCAGAGTATGTTTCATGGATGAGAACTGTGCTGTGTGTTTCCCTTCAGAAACGGAGTTAAATGCCAGGCTCTGTGTCTTCCTACAAGCAAGATTTCGTTTCACATAAACACAGTCACTTTTCAGCTCAAAGGAAGCTACATCATTCACGAAGCTCAAACGTTTCTAGCTCTTAACTGAAAAGCATTGGATGTTCGAATTCCTGGGGTGTGTATCAGTTTCAGAAGCAGAGTTTTACTAGATATGTTCCGTGTGTGTAGGAAACACAGTTCTTTTGTTCTGAGCACACTCACGTTTCCCGCCGTATTAGAGACCCTAGAAAGCAAGAGCATGCTTCTTGCTCTAAAGCAGAGTGTGTTACATGGATGAGAACTGTGCTGTGTGTTTCCCTTCAGAAACGGAGTTAAATGCCAGGCTCTGGGTCTTCATACAAGCGAGACTTCGTTTCAGGTAAACGCAGTCACTTTTCAGCTCAAAGGAAGCTACATCGTTCACAAAGCTCACACGTTTCTTGCTCTTAACTGAAAAGCATTGGATGTTCGAGGACCTGTATTTTGTATCAGTTTCAGAAGCATAGCTGAACTAGATACGGTCCGTGTGTGTAGGAAACACAGTTCTTTTGTTCTGAGCACACTCACCTTTCCCACCTTATTAGAGACTCTATAAAGCATGAGAATGCTTCTTGCTCTAAAGCAGAGTGTGTTTCATGGATGAGAACTGTGCTGTGTGTTTCCCTTCAGAAACAGAGTTAAATGCCAGGCTCTGTGTCTTCATACAAGCGAGACTTCGTTTCAGGTAAACGCAGTCACTTTTCAGCTCAAAGGAAGCTACATCCTTCACAAAGCTCAAACGTTTCTTGCTCTTAACAGAAAAGCATTGGATGTTCGAGGACCTGTGGTTTGTATCAGTTTCAGAAGCATAATTTAACTAGATATGTTCCGTGTGTATAGGGAACACATTTCATTTGTTCTGAGCACACTAATGTTTCCCGCCTTAATAGAGACTCTAGAAAGCAAGAGAATGCTTCTTGCTCTAAAGCAGAGTATGTTTCATGGGTGAGAACTGTGTTGTGTGTTTCCCTACAGAAACGGAGTTAAATGCCAGGGTCTGTGTCTTCCTACAAGCCAACCTTCTTTTCAGGTAAACACAGTCACTTTTCAGCTCAAAGGAAGCTACATCATTCACGAAGCTCACACGTTTCTAGCTCTTAACTGAAAAGCATTGGATGTTCGAATTCCTGGGGTATGTATCAGTTTCAGAAGCAGAGTTGAACTAGATATGGTCCGTGTGTGTAGGAAACACAGTTCTTTTGTTCTGAGCACACTCACGTTTCCCGCCTTAATAGAGACTCTAGATAGCAAGAGAATGCTTCTTGCTCTAAAGCAGAGTGTGTTTCATGCATGAGAACTGTGCTGTGTGTTTCCCTTCAGAAACGGAGTTAAATGCCAGGCTCTGTGTCTTCATACAAGCGAGACTTCGTTTCAGGTAAACGCAGTCACTTTTCAGCTCAAAGGAAGCTACATCATTCACGAAGCTCAAACGTTCCTAGCTATTAACTGAAAAGCATTGGATGTTCGAATTCCTGGGGTGTGTATCAGTTTCAGAAGCAGAGTTGAACTAGATATGTTCCGTGTGTGTAGGAAACACAGTTCTTTTGTTCTGAGCACACTCACGTTTCCTGCCTTATTAGAGACTCTATAAAGCATGAGAATGCTTCTTGCTCTAAAGCAGAGTGTGTTTCATGGATGAGAACTGTGCTGTGTGTTTCCCTTCAGAAACGGAGTTAAATGCCAGGCTCTGTGTCTTCATACAAGCGAGACTTCGTTTCAGGTAAACGCAGTCACTTTTCAGCTCAAAGGAATCTACATCGTTCACTAAGCTCACACGTTTCTCGCTCTTAACTGAAAAGCATTGGATGTTCAAGGACCTGTGGTTTGTATCAGTTTCAGAAGTAGAGTTGAACTAGATATGGTCAGTGTGTGTAGGAAACACAGTTCTTTTGTTCTGAGCACACTCACGTTTCCCGCCTTCTTAGAGACCCTAGAGAGCAAGAGAATGCTTCTTGCTCTAAAGCAGAGTGTGTTTCATGGATGAAAACTGTGCTGTGTGTTTCCCTTCAGAAACGGAGTTAAATGCCAGGCTCTGTGTCTTCCTACAAGCATGATTTCGTTTCACATAAACGCAGTCACTTTTCAGCTCAAAGGAAGCTACATCATTCACGAAGTTCAAACGTTTCTAGCTCTTAACTGGAAAGCATTGGATATTCGAATTCCTGGGGTGTGTATCAGTTTCAGAAGCAGAGTTGAACTAGATATGTGCCGTGTGTGTAGGAAACACAGTTCTTTTGTTCTGAGCACACTCACGTTTCCCGCATTATTAGAGACCCTAGAAAGCAAGAGAATGCTTCTTGCTCTAAAGCAGAGTGTGTTTCATGGATGAGAACTGTGCTGTGTGTTTCCCTTCAGAAACGGAGTTAAATGCCAGGATCTGTGTCTTCCTACAAGCAAGACTTCTTTTCAGGTAAATGCAGTCAGTTTATAGCTCAAAGGAAGCTACATCATTCACGAAGCTCACACGTTTCTCGCTCTTAACTGAAAAGCATTGGATGTTCGAGGTCCTCTGGATTGTATTAGTTTCAGAAGCAGAGTTGAACTAGATATGGTCCGTGTGTCTAGGAAACACACTTATTTTGTTCTGAGCACACTCACGTTTCCTGCATTATTAGAGAACCTAGAATGCAAGAGAATGCTTCTTGCTCTAAAGCAAAGTGTGTTTCATGCATGAGAACTATGCTGTGTGTTTCCCTTCAGAAAGGGAGTTAAATGCCAGGCTCTGTGTCTTCCTACAAGCAAGACTTCCTTTCAGGTAAATGCAGTCACTTTTCAGCTCAAATGAAGCTACATCGATCACAAAGCTCACACGTTTCTAGCTCTTAACTGAAAAGCATTGGATGTTCGAGGAACAGTGGTTTGTATCAGTTTCAGAAGTAGAGTTGAACTAGATATGGTCCGTGTGTGTAGGAAACACAGTTCTTTTGTTCTGAGCACACTAATGTTTCCCGCCTTATTAGAGACTCTAGAAAGCAAGAGAATGCTTCTTGCTCTAAAGCAGAGTATGTTTCATGGGTGAGAACTGCGTTGTGTGTTTCCCTTCAGAAACGGAGTTAAATGCCAGGCTCTGTGTCTTCATACAAGCGACACTTCGTTTTAGGTAAACGCAGTCACTTTTCAGCTCAAAGGAATCTACATCGTTCACGAAGCTCACACGTTTCTCGCTCTTAACTGAAAAGCATTGGATGTTCGGGGACCTGTGGTTTGTATCAGTTTCAGAAGTAGAGTTGAACTAGATATGGTCAGTGTGTGTAGGAAACACAGTTCTTTTGTTCTGAGCACACTCACGTTTCCCGCCTTCTTAGACACCCTAGAGAGCAAGAGAATGCTTCTTGCTCTAAAGCAGAGTGTGTTTCATGGATGAGAACTGTGCTGTGTGTTTCCCTTCAGAAACGGAGTTAAATGTCAGGCTCTGTGTCTTCATACAAGCGAGACTTCGTTTCAGGTAATCCCAGTCAATTTTCAGCATAAAGGAAGCTACATCATTCACGAAGCTCAAACGTTTCTAGCTCTTAACTGAAAAGCATTGGATGTTCGAATTCCTGTGGTGTGTATCAGTTTCAGAAGCAGAGTTGAACTAGATAGGTTCCGTGTGTGTAGGAAACACAGTTCTTTTGTACTGAGCACACTCACGTTTCCCGCCTTATTAGAGACCCTAGAAAGCAAGAGCATGCTTCTTGCTCTAAAGCAGAGTGTGTTACATGGATGAGAACTGTGCTGTGTGTTCCCTTCCGAAACGGAGTTAAATGCCAGGCTCTGGGTCTTCATACAAGCGAGACTTCGTTTCAGGTAAACGCAGTCACTTTTCAGCTCAAAGGAAGCTGCATCGTTCACAAAGCTCACACGTTTCTTGCTCTTAACTGAAAAGCATTGGATGTTCGAGGACCTGTATTTTGTATCAGTTTCAGAAGCATAGCTGAACTAGATATGGTCCGTGTGTGTAGGAAACACAGTTCTTTTGTTCTGAGCACACTCACGTTTCCCGCCTTATTAGAGACTCTAGAAAGAAAGAGAATGCTTCTTGCTCTAAAGCAGAGTATGTTTCATGGGTGAGAACTGTGTTGTGTGTTTCCCTACAGAAACGGAGTTAAATGCCAGGCTCTGTGTCTTCCTACAAGCCAGCCTTCTTTTCAGGTAAACACAGTCACTTTTCAGCTCAAAGGAAGCTACATCATTCACGAAGCTCACACGTTTCTAGCTCTTAACTGAAAAGCATTGGATGTTCGAATTCCTGGGGTATGTATCAGTATCAGAAGCAGAGTTCAACTAGATATGATCCGTGTGTGTAGGAAACACAGTTCTTTTGTTCTGAGCACACTCATGTTTCCCGCCTGATTAGAGACTCTAGATAGCAAGAGAATGCTTCTTGCTCTAAAGCAGAGTGTGTTTCATGGATGAGAACTGTGCTGTGTGTTTCCCTTCAGAAACGGAGTTAAATGCCAGGCTCTGTGTCTTCATACAAGCGAGACTTCGTTTCAGGTAAACGCAGTCACTTTTCAGCTCAAAGGAAGCTACATCGTTCACGAAGCTCACACGTTTCTCGCTCTTAACTGAAAAGCATTGGATGTTCGAGGACCTGTGGTTTGTATCAGTTTCAGAAGTAGAGTTGAACTAGATATCGTCAGTGTGTGTAGGAAACACAGTTCTTTTGTTCTGAGCACACTCACGTTTCCCGCCTTCTTAGAGACCCTAGAGAGCAAGAGAATGCTTCTTGCTCTAAAGCAGAGTGTGTTTCATGGATGAGAACTGTGCTGTGTGTTTCCCTTCAGAAACGGAGTTAAATGCCAGGATCTGTGTCTTCCTACAAGCAAGACTTCTTTTCAGGTAAATGCAGTCAGTTTATAGCTCAAAGGAAGCTACATCATTCACGAAGCTCACACGTTTCTCGCTCTTAACTGAAAAGCATTGGATGTTCGAGGTCCTCTGGATTGTATTAGTTTCAGAAGCAGAGTTGAACTAGATATGGTCCGTGTGTCTAGGAAACACACTTATTTTGTTCTGAGCACACTCACGTTTCCTGCATTATTAGAGAACCTAGAATGCAAGAGAATGCTTCTTGCTCTAAAGCAAAGTGTGTTTCATGCATGAGAACTATGCTGTGTGTTTCCCTTCAGAAAGGGAGTTAAATGCCAGGCTCTGTGTCTTCCTACAAGCAAGACTTCCTTTCAGGTAAATGCAGTCACTTTTCAGCTCAAATGAAGCTACATCGATCACAAAGCTCACACGTTTCTAGCTCTTAACTGAAAAGCATTGGATGTTCGAGGAACAGTGGTTTGTATCAGTTTCAGAAGTAGAGTTGAACTAGATATGGTCCGTGTGTGTCGGAAACACAGTTCTTTTGTTCTGAGCACACTAATGTTTCCTGCCTTATTAGAGACTCTAGAAAGCAAGAGAATGCTTCTTGCTCTAAAGCAGAGTATGTTTCATGGGTGAGAACTGCGTTGTGTGTTTCCCTTCAGAAACGGAGTTAAATGCCAGGCTCTGTGTCTTCATACAAGCGACACTTCGTTTTAGGTAAACGCAGTCACTTTTCAGCTCAAAGGAATCTACATCGTTCACGAAGCTCACACGTTTCTCGCTCTTAACTGAAAAGCATTGGATGTTCGGGGACCTGTGGTTTGTATCAGTTTCAGAAGTAGAGTTGAACTAGATATGGTCAGTGTGTGTAGGAAACACAGTTCTTTTGTTCTGAGCACACTCACGTTTCCCGCCTTCTTAGACACCCTAGAGAGCAAGAGAATGCTTCTTGCTCTAAAGCAGAGTGTGTTTCATGGATGAGAACTGTGCTGTGTGTTTCCCTTCAGAAACGGAGTTAAATGTCAGGCTCTGTGTCTTCATACAAGCGAGACTTCGTTTCAGGTAATCCCAGTCAATTTTCAGCATAAAGGAAGCTACATCATTCACGAAGCTCAAACGTTTCTAGCTCTTAACTGAAAAGCATTGGATGTTCGAATTCCTGTGGTGTGTATCAGTTTCAGAAGCAGAGTTGAACTAGATAGGTTCCGTGTGTGTAGGAAACACAGTTCTTTTGTACTGAGCACACTCACGTTTCCCGCCTTATTAGAGACCCTAGAAAGCAAGAGCATGCTTCTTGCTCTAAAGCAGAGTGTGTTACATGGATGAGAACTGTGCTGTGTGTTCCCTTCCGAAACGGAGTTAAATGCCAGGCTCTGGGTCTTCATACAAGCGAGACTTCGTTTCAGGTAAACGCAGTCACTTTTCAGCTCAAAGGAAGCTGCATCGTTCACAAAGCTCACACGTTTCTTGCTCTTAACTGAAAAGCATTGGATGTTCGAGGACCTGTATTTTGTATCAGTTTCAGAAGCATAGCTGAACTAGATATGGTCCGTGTGTGTAGGAAACACAGTTCTTTTGTTCTGAGCACACTCACGTTTCCCGCCTTATTAGAGACTCTAGAAAGAAAGAGAATGCTTCTTGCTCTAAACCAGAGTATGTTTCATGGGTGAGAACTGTGTTGTGTGTTTCCCTACAGAAACGGAGTTAAATGCCAGGCTCTGTGTCTTCCTACAAGCCAGCCTTCTTTTCAGGTAAACACAGTCACTTTTCAGCTCAAAGGAAGCTACATCATTCACGAAGCTCACACGTTTCTAGCTCTTAACTGAAAAGCATTGGATGTTCGAATTCCTGGGGTATGTATCAGTATCAGAAGCAGAGTTCAACTAGATATGATCCGTGTGTGTAGGAAACACAGTTCTTTTGTTCTGAGCACACTCAAGTTTCCCGCCTGATTAGAGACTCTAGATAGCAAGAGAATGCTTCTTGCTCTAAAGCAGAGTGTGTTTCATGGATGAGAACTGTGCTGTGTGTTTCCCTTCAGAAACGGAGTTAAATGCCAGGCTCTGTGTCTTCATACAAGCGAGACTTCGTTTCAGGTAAACGCAGTCACTTTTCAGCTCAAAGGAAGCTACATCGTTCACGAAGCTCACACGTTTCTCGCTCTTAACTGAAAAGCATTGGATGTTCGAGGACCTGTGGTTTGTATCAGTTTCAGAAGTACAGTTGAACTAGATATCGTCAGTGTGTGTAGGAAACACAGTTCTTTTGTTCTGAGCACACTCACGTTTCCCGCCTTCTTAGAGACCCTAGAGAGCAAGAGAATGCTTCTTGCTCTAAAGCAGAGTGTGTTTCATGGATGAGAACTGTGCTGTGTGTTTCCCTTCAGAAACGGAGTTAAATGCCAGGCTCTGTGTCTTCCTACAAGCAAGATTTCGTTTCACATAAACACAGTCACTTTTCAGCTCAAAGGAAGCTACATCATTCACGAAGCTCAAACGTTTCTAGCTCTTAACTGAAAAGCATTGGATGTTCGAATTCCTGGGGTGTGTATCAGTTTCAGAAGCAGAGTTGAACTAGATATGTTCCGTGTGTGTAGGAAACACAGTTCTTTTGTTCTGAGCACACTCACGTTTCCCGCCGTATTAGAGACCCTAGAAAGCAAGAGCATGCTTCTTGCTCTAAAGCAGAGTGTGTTACATGGATGAGAACTGTGCTATGTGTTTCCCTTCAGAAACGGAGTTAAATGCCAGGCTCTGGGTCCTCATACAAGCGAGACTTCGTTTCAGGTAAACGCAGTCACTTTTCAGCTCAAAGGAAGCTACATCGTTCACAAAGCTCACACGTTTCTTGCTCTTAACTGAAAAGCATTGGATGTTCGAGGACCTGTATTTTGTATCAGTTTCAGAAGCATAGCTGAACTAGATATGGTCCGTGTGTGTAGGAAACACAGTTCTTTTGTTCTGAGCACACTCACGTTTCCCACCTTATTAGAGACTCTATAAAGCATGAGAATGCTTCTTGCTCTAAAGCAGAGTGTGTTTCATGGATGAGAACTGATCTGTGTGTTTCCCTTCAGAAACGGAGTTAAATGCCAGGCTCTGTGTCTTCCTACAAGCAAGACTTCTTTTCAGGTAAACGCAGTCACTTTTCAGCTCAAAGGAAGCTACATCGTTCACGAAGCTCACTCGTTTCTCGCTCTTAACTGAAAAGCCTTGAATGTTCGAGGACCTGTGGATTATATCCGTTTCAGAAGCAGAGTTGAACTAGATATGGTCCGTGTGTGTACGAAATACAGTTCTTATGTTCTGAGCACACTCACGTTTCCCGCCTAATTAGAGACTCTAGTAAGCAAGAGAATGCTTCTTGCTCTAAAGCAGAGTGTGTTTCATGGATGAGAACTGTGCTGTGTGTTTCGATTCAAAAACGGAGTTAAATGCCAGGCTCTGTGTCTTCATACAAGCGAGACTTCGTTTCAGGTAAACGCAGTCACTTTTCAGCTCAAAGGAAGCTACATCCTTCACAAAGCTCAAACGTTTCTTGCTCTTAACAGAAAAGCATTGGATGTTCGAGGACCTGTGGTTTGTATCAGTTTCAGAAGCATAATTTAACTAGATATGTTCCGTGTGTATAGGAAACACATTTCATTTGTTCTGAGCACACTAATGTTTCCCGCCTTAATAGAGACTCTAGAAAGCAAGAGAATGCTTCTTGCTCTAAAGCAGAGTATGTTTCATGGGTGAGAACTGTGTTGTGTGTTTCCCTACAGAAACGGAGTTAAATGCCAGGCTCTGTGTCTTCCTACAAGCCAGCCTTCTTTTCAGGTAAACACAGTCACTTTTCAGCTCAAAGGAAGCTACATCATTCACGAAGCTCACACGTTTCTAGCTCTTAACTGAAAAGCATTGGATGTTCGAATTCCTGGGGTATGTATCAGTTTCAGAAGCAGAGTTGAACTAGATATGGTCCGTGTGTGTAGGAAACACAGTTCTTTTGTTCTGAGCACAGTCACGTTTCCCGCCTTAATAGAGACTCTAGATAGCAAGAGAATGCTTCTTGCTCTAAAGCAGAGTGTGTTTCATGCATGAGAACTGTGCTGTGTGTTTCCCTTCAGAAACGGAGTTAAATGCCAGGCTCTGGGTCTTCATACAAATGAGACTTCGTTTCAGGTAAACGCAGTCACTTTTCAGCTCAAAGGAAGCTACATCGTTCACAAAGCTCACACGTTTCTTGCTCTTAACTGAAAAGCATTGGATGTTCGAGGACCTGTATTTTGTATCAGTTTCAGAAGAATAGCTGAACTAGATATGGTCCGTGTGTGTAGGAAACACAGTTCTTTTGTTCTGAGCACACTCACGTTTCCCGCCTTATTAGAGACTCTATAAAGCATGAGAATACTTCTTGCTCTAAAGCAGAGTGTGTTTCATGGATGAGAACTGTGCTGTGTGTTTCCCTTCAGAAACGGAGTTAAATGCCAGGCTCTGTGTCTTCCTACAAGCAAGACTTCTTTTCAGGTAAACGCAGTCACTTTTCAGCTCAAAGGAAGCTACATCATTCACAAAGCTCAAACGTTTCTTGCTCTTAACTGAAAAGCATTGGATGTTCGAGGACCTGTGGTTTGTATCAGTTTCAGAAGCATAATTTAACTAGATATGTTCCGTGTGTGTAGGAAACACAGTTCATTTGTTCTGAGCACACTAATGTTTCCCGCCTTAATAGAGACTCTAGAAAGCAAGAGAATGCTTCTTGCTCTAAAGCAGAGTATGTTTCATGGGTGAGAACTGTGTTGTGTGTTTCGCTACAGAAATGGAGTTAAATGCCAGGCTCTGTGTCTTCCTACAAGCCAGCCTTCTTTTCAGGTAAACACAGTCACTTTTCAGCTCAAAGGAAGCTACATCATTCACGAAGCTCACACGTTTCTAGCTCTTAACTGAAAAGCATTGGATGTTCGAATTCCTGGGGTATGTATCAGTTTCAGAAGCAGAGTTGAACTAGATATGGTCCGTGTGTGTAGGAAACACAGTTCTTTTGTTCTGAGCACACTCACGTTTCCCGCCTGATTAGAGACTCTAGATAGCAAGAGAATGCTTCTTGCTCTAAAGCAGAGTGTGTTTCATGCATGAGAACTGTGCTGTGTGTTTCCCTTCAGAAACGGAGTTAAATGCCAGGCTCTGTGTCTTCATACAAGCGAGACTTCGTTTCAGATAAACGCAGTCACTTTTCAGCTCAAAGGAATCTACATCGTTCACTAAGCTCACACGTTTCTCGCTCTTAACTGAAAAGCATTGGATGTTCGGGGACCTGTGGTTTGTATCAGTTTAAGAAGTAGAGTTGAACTAGATATGGTCAGTGTGTGTAGGAAACACAGTTCTTTTGTTCTGAGCACACTCACGTTTCCCGCCTTCTTAGACACCCTAGAGAGCAAGAGAATGCTTCTTGCTCTAAAGCAGAGTGTGTTTCATGGATGAGAACTGTGCTGTGTGTTTCCCTTCAGAAACGGAGTTAAATGTCAGGCTCTGTGTCTTCATACAAGCGAGACTTCGTTTCAGGTAATCCCAGTCACTTTTCAGCATAAAGGAAACTACATCATTCACGAAGCTCAAACGTTTCTAGCTCTTAACTGAAAAGCATTGGATGTTCGAATTCCTGTGGTGTGTATCAGTTTCAGAAGCAGAGTTGAACTAGATAGGTTCCGTGTGTGTAGGAAACACAGTTCTTTTGTACTGAGCACACTCACGTTTCCCGCCTTATTAGAGACCCTAGAAAGCAAGAGCATGCTTCTTGCTCTAAAGCAGAGTGTGTTACATGGATGAGAACTGTGCTGTGTGTTTCCCTTCAGAAACGGAGTTAAATGCCAGGCTCTGGGTCTTCATACAAACGAGACTTCGTTTCAGGTAAACGCAGTCACTTTTCAGCTCAAAGGAAGCTACATCGTTCACAAAGCTTACACGTTTCTTGCTCTTAACTGAAAAGCATTGGATGGTCGAGGACCTGTATTTTGTATCAGTATCAGAAGCATAGCTGAACTAGATATGGTCCGTGTGTGTAGGAAAAACAGTTCTTTTGTTCTGAGCACACTCACGTTTCCCGCCTTATTAGAGACTCTATAAAGCATGAGAATGCTTCTTGCTCTAAAGCAGAGTGTGTTTCATGGATGAGAACTGTGCTGTGTGTTTCCCTTCAGAAACGGAGTTAAATGCCAGGCTCTGTGTCTTCCTACAAGCAAGACTTCTTTTCAGGTAAACGCAGTCACTTTTCAGCTCAAAGGAACCTACATCCTTCACAAAGCTCAAACGTTTCTTGCTCTTAACTGAAAAGCATTGGATGTTCGAGGACCTGTGGTTTGTGTCAGTTTCAGAAGCATAATTTAACTAGATATGTTCCGTGTGTGTAGGAAACACAGTTCATTTGTTCTGAGCACACTAATGTTTCCCGCCTTAATAGAGACTCTAGAAAGCAAGAGAATGCTTCTTGCTCTAAAGCAGAGTATGTTTCATGGGTGAGAACTGTGTTGTGTGTTTCCCTAAAGAAACGGAGTTAAATGCCAGGCTCTGTGTCTTCCTACAAGCAAGACTTCTTTTCAGGTAAACGCAGTCACTTTTCAGCTCAAAGGAAGCTACATCGTTCACGAAGCTCACTCGTTTCTCGCTCTTAACTGAAAAGCCTTGAATGTTCGGGGACCTGTAGATTATATCAGTTTCAGAAGCAGAGTTGAACTAGATATGGTCCGTGTGTGTAGGAAACACAGTTCTTATGTTCTGAGCACACTCACGTTTCCCGCCTTATTAGAGACTCTAGAAAGCAAGAGCATGCTTCTTGCTCTAAAGCAGAGTGTGTTTCATGGATGAGAACTGTGCTGTGTGTTTCCCTTCAGAAACGGAGTTAAATGTCAGGCTCTGTGTCTTCATACAAGCGAGACTTCGTTTCAGGTAATCCCAGTCACTTTTCAGCATAAAGGTTGCTACATCATTCACGAAGCTCACACGTTTCTCGCTCTTAACTGAAAAGCATTGGATGTTCGAGGACCTGTGGTTTGTATCAGTTTCAGAAGTAGAGTTGAACTAGATATGGTCCGTGTGTGTAGGAAACACACTTCTTTTGTTCTGAGCACACTCACGTTTCCTGCATTATTAGAGAACCTAGAGTGCAAGAGAATGCTTCTTGCTCTAAAGCAGAGTGTGTTTCATGCAGGAGAACTATGCTGTGAGTTTCCCTTCCGAAAGGGAGTTAAATGCCAGGCTCTGTGTCTTCCTACAAGCAATACTGCGTTTCAGGTAAACGCAGTCACTTTTCAGCTCAAAGGAAGCTACATCACTCTCGAAGCTCACACGTTTCTTGCTCTTAACTGAAAAGCCTTGAATGTTCGAGGACCTGTGGATTGTATCAGTTTCAGAAGCAGAGTTGAACTAGATAAGGTCCGTGTGTGTACGAAATACAGTTCTTTTGTTCTGAGCACACTCACGTTTCCCGCCTAATTAGAGACTCTAGAAAGCAAGAGAATGCTTCTTGCTCTAAAGCAGAGTGTGTTGCATGGATGAGAACTGTGCTGTGTGTTTCCCTTCAAAAACGGAGTTCAATGCCAGGCTCTGTGTCTTCCTACAAGCAAGACTTCCTTTCAGGTAAATGCACTCACTTTTCAGCTCAAATGAAGCTACATCGATCACAAAGCTCACACGTTTCTAGCTCTTAACTGAAAAGCATTGGATGTTCGAGGAACAGTGGTTTGTATCAGTTTCAGAAGCATAGTTGAACTAGATATGTTCCGTGTGTGTAGGAAACACAGTTCTTTTGTTCTGAGCACACTAATGTTTCCCACCTTATTAGAGACTCTAGAAAGCAAGAGAATGCTTCTTGCTCTAAAGCAGAGTATGTTTCATGGGTGAGAACTGTGTTGTGTGTTTCCCTACAGAAACGGAGTTAAATGCCAGGCTCTGTGTCTTCCTACAATCAAGACTTCGTTTCACATAAACGCAGTCACTTTTCAGCTCAAAGGAATCTACATCATTCACGAAGCTCAAACGTTTCTAGCTCTTAACTGAAAAGCATTGGATGTTCGAATTCCTGGGGTGTGTATCAGTTTCAGAAGCAGAGTTGAACTAGATATGGTCCGTGTGTGTAGGAAACACAGTTCTTTTGTTCTGAGCACACTCACGTTTCCCGCCTTAATAGAGACTCTAGATAGCAAGAGAATGCTTCTTGCTCTAAAGCAGAGTGTGTTTCATGCATGAAACTGTGCTGTGTGTTTCCCTTCAGAAACGGAGTTAAATGCCAGGCTCTGTGTCTTCATACAAGCGAGACTTCGTTTCAGGTAAACGCAGTCACTTTTCAGCTCAAAGGAATCTACATCGTTCACGAAGCTCACACGTTTCTCGCTCTTAACTGAAAAGCATTGGATGTTCGGGGACCTGTGGTTTGTATCAGTTTCAGAAGTAGAGTTGAACTAGATATGGTCAGTGTGTGTAGGAAACACAGTTCTTTTGTTCTGAGCACACTCACGTTTCCCGCCTTCTTAGACACCCTAGAGAGCAAGAGAATGCTTCTTGCTCTAAAGCAGAGTGTGTTTCATGGATGAGAACTGTGCTGTGTGTTTCCCTTCAGAAACGGAGTTAAATGTCAGGCTCTGTGTCTTCATACAAGCGAGACTTCGTTTCAGGTAATCCCAGTCACTTTTCAGCATAAAGTAAGCTACATCATTCACGAAGCTCAAACGTTTCTAGCTCTTAACTGAAAAGCATTGGATGTTCGAATTCCTGTGGTGTGTATCAGTTTCAGAAGCAGAGTTGAACTAGATAGGTTCCGTGTGTGTAGGAAACACAGTTCTTTTGTACTGAGCACACTCACGTTTCCCGCCTTATTAGAGACCCTAGAAAGCAAGAGCATGCTTCTTGCTCTAAAGCAGAGTGTGTTACATGGATGAGAACTGTGCTGTGTGTTTCCCTTCCGAAACGGAGTTAAATGCCAGGCTCTGGGTCTTCATACAAGCGAGACTTCGTTTCAGGTAAACGCAGTCACTTTTCAGCTCAAAGGAAGCTGCATCGTTCACAAAGCTCACACGTTTCTTGCTCTTAACTGAAAAGCATTGGATGTTCGAGGACCTGTATTTTGTATCAGTTTCAGAAGCATAGCTGAACTAGATATGGTCCGTGTGTGTAGGAAACACAGTTCTTTTGTTCTGAGCACACTCACGTTTCCCGCCTTATTAGAGACTCTAGAAAGAAAGAGAATGCTTCTTGCTCTAAAGCAGAGTGTGTTTCATGGATGAGAACTGTGCTGTGTGTTTCCCTTCAGAAACGGAGTTAAATGCCAGGCTCTGTGTCTTCATACAAGCGAGACTTCGTTTCAGGGAAACGCAGTCACTTTTCAGCTCAAAGGAAGCTACATCATTCACAAAGCTCAAACGTTTCTTGCTCTTAACTGAAAAGCATTGGATGTTCGAGGACCTGTGGTTTGTATCAGTTTCAGAAGCATAATTTAACTAGATATGTTCCGTGTGTGTAGGAAACACAGTTCATTTGTTCTGAGCACACTAATGTTTCCCGCCTTAATAGAGACTCTAGAAAGCAAGAGAATGCTTCTTGCTCTAAAGCAGAGTATGTTTCATGGGTGAGAACTGTGTTGTGTGTTTCCCTACAGAAACGGAGTTAAATGCCAGGCTCTGTGTCTTCCTACAAGCCAGCCTTCTTTTCAGGTAAACACAGTCACTTTTCAGCTCAAAGGAAGCTACATCATTCACGAAGCTCACACGTTTCTAGCTCTTAACTGAAAAGCATTGGATGTTCGAATTCCTGGGGTATGTATCAGTATCAGAAGCAGAGTTGAACTAGATATGATCCGTGTGTGTAGGAAACACAGTTCTTTTGTTCTGAGCACACTCACGTTTCCCGCCTGATTAGAGACTCTAGATAGCAAGAGAATGCTTCTTGCTCTAAAGCAGAGTGTGTTTCATGGATGAGAACTGTGCTGTGTGTTTCCCTTCAGAAACGGAGTTAAATGCCAGGCTCTGTGTCTTCATACAAGCGAGACTTCGTTTCAGGTAAACGCAGTCACTTTTCAGCTCAAAGGAAGCTACATCGTTCACGAAGCTCACATGTTTCTCGCTCTTAACTGAAAAGCATTGGATGTTCGAGGACCTGTGGTTTGTATCAGTTTCAGAAGTACAGTTGAACTAGATATCGTCAGTGTGTGTAGGAAACACAGTTCTTTTGTTCTGAGCACACTCACGTTTCCCGCCTTCTTAGAGACCCTAGAGAGCAAGAGAATGCTTCTTGCTCTAAAGCAGAGTGTGTTTCATGGATGAGAACTGTGCTGTGTGTTTCCCTTCAGAAACGGAGTTAAATGCCAGGCTCTGTGTCTTCCTACAAGCAAGATTTCGTTTCACATAAACACAGTCACTTTTCAGCTCAAAGGAAGCTACATCATTCACGAAGCTCAAACGTTTCTAGCTCTTAACTGAAAAGCATTGGATGTTCGAATTCCTGGGGTGTGTATCAGTTTCAGAAGCAGAGTTGAACTAGATATGTTCCGTGTGTGTAGGAAACACAGTTCTTTTGTTCTGAGCACACTCACGTTTCCCGCCGTATTAGAGACCCTAGAAAGCAAGAGCATGCTTCTTGCTCTAAAGCAGAGTGTGTTACATGGATGAGAACTGTGCTGTGTGTTTCCCTTCAGAAACGGAGTTAAATGCCAGGCTCTGGGTCTTCATACAAGCGAGACTTCGTTTCAGGTAAACGCAGTCACTTTTCAGCTCAAAGGAAGCTACATCGTTCACAAAGCTCACACGTTTCTTGCTCTTAACTGAAAAGCATTGGATGTTCGAGGACCTGTATTTTGTATCAGTTTCAGAAGCATAGCTGACCTAGATATGGTCCGTGTGTGTAGGAAACACAGTTCTTTTGTTCTGAGCACACTCACGTTTCCCACCTTATTAGAGACTCTATAAAGCATGAGAATGCTTCTTGCTCTAAAGCAGAGTGTGTTTCATGGATGAGAACTGTGCTGTGTGTTTCCCTTCAGAAACGGAGTTAAATGCCAGGCTCTGTGTCTTCCTACAAGCAAGACTTCTTTTCAGGTAAACGCAGTCACTTTTCAGCTCAAAGGAAGCTACATCGTTCACGAAGCTCACTCGTTTCTCGCTCTTTACTGAAAAGCCTTGAATGTTCGAGGACCTGTGGATTATATCAGTTTCAGAAGCAGAGTTGAACTAGATCTGGTCCGTGTGTGTACGAAATACAGTTCTTATGTTCTGAGCACACTCACGTTTCCCGCCTAATTAGAGACTCTAGTAAGCAAGAGAATGCTTCTTGCTCTAAAGCAGAGTGTGTTTCATGGATGAGAACTGTGCTGTGTGTTTCCCTTCAGAAACGGAGTTAAATGCCAGGCTCTGTGTCTTCATACAAGCGAGACTTCGTTTCAGGTAAACGCAGTCACTTTTCAGCTCAAAGGAAGCTACATCCTTCACAAAGCTCAAACGTTTCTTGCTCTTAACAGAAAAGCATTGGATGTTCGAGGACCTGTGGTTTGTATCAGTTTCAGAAGCATAATTTAACTAGATATGTTCCGTGTGTATAGGAAACACAGTTCATTTGTTCTGAGCACACTAATGTTTCCCGCCTTAATAGAGACTCTAGAAAGCAAGAGAATGCTTCTTGCTCTAAAGCAGAGTATGTTTCATGGGTGAGAACTGTGTTGTGTGTTTCCCTACAGAAACGGAGTTAAATGCCAGGCTCTGTGACTTCCTACAATCAAGACTTCGTTTCACATAAACGCAGTCACTTTTCAGCTCAAAGGAATCTACATCATTCACGAAGCTCAAACGTTTCTAGCTCTTAACTGAAAAGCATTGGATGTTCGAATTCCTGGGGTGTGTATCAGTTTCAGAAGCAGAGTTGAACTAGATATGGTCCGTGTGTGTAGGAAACACAGTTCTTTTGTTCTGAGCACACTCACGTTTCCCGCCTTAAAAGAGACTCTAGATAGCAAGAGAATGCTTCTTGCTCTAAAGCAGAGTGTGTTTCATGCATGAGAACTGTGCTGTGTGTTTCCCTTCAGAAACGGAGTTAAATGCCAGGCTCTGTGTCTTCATACAAGCGAGACTTCGTTTCAGGTAATCCCAGTCACTTTTCAGCATAAAGTAAGCTACATCATTCACGAAGCTCAAACGTTTCTAGCTCTTAACTGAAAAGCATTGGATGTTCGAATTCCTGTGGTGTGTATCAGTTTCAGAAGCAGAGTTGAACTAGATAGGTTCCGTGTGTGTAGGAAACACAGTTCTTTTGTACTGAGCACACTCACGTTTCCCGCCTTATTAGAGACCCTAGAAAGCAAGAGCATGCTTCTTGCTCTAAAGCAGAGTGTGTTACATGGATGAGAACTGTGCTGTGTGTTTCCCTTCCGAAACGGAGTTAAATGCCAGGCTCTGGGTCTTCATACAAGCGAGACTTCGTTTCAGGTAAACGCAGTCACTTTTCAGCTCAAAGGAAGCTGCATCGTTCACAAAGCTCACACGTTTCTTGCTCTTAACTGAAAAGCATTGGATGGTCGAGGACCTGTATTTTGTATCAGTTTCAGAAGCATAGCTGAACTAGATATGGTCCGTGTGTGTAGGAAACACAGTTCTTTTGTTCTGAGCACACTCACGTTTCCCGCCTTATTAGAGACTCTAGAAAGAAAGAGAATGCTTCTTGCTCTAAAGCAGAGTGTGTTTCATGGATGAGAACTGTGATGTGTGTTTCCCTTCAGAAACGGAGTTAAATGCCAGGCTCTGTGTCTTCATACAAGCGAGACTTCGTTTCAGGGAAACGCAGTCACTTTTCAGCTCAAAGGAAGCTACATCATTCACAAAGCTCAAACGTTTCTTGCTCTTAACTGAAAAGCATTGGATGTTCGAGGACCTGTGGTTTGTATCAGTTTCAGAAGCATAATTTAACTAGATATGTTCCGTGTGTGTAGGAAACACAATTCATTTGTTCTGAGCACACTAATGTTTCCCGCCTTAATAGAGACTCTAGAAAGCAAGAGAATGCTTCTTGCTCTAAAGCAGAGTATGTTTCATGGGTGAGAACTGTGTTGTGTGTTTCCCTACAGAAACGGAGTTAAATGCCAGGCTCTGTGTCTTCCTACAAGCCAGCCTTCTTTTCAGGTAAACACAGTCACTTTTCAGCTCAAAGGAAGCTACATCATTCACGAAGCTCACACGTTTCTAGCTCTTAACTGAAAAGCATTGGATGTTCGAATTCCTGGGGTATGTATCAGTATCAGAAGCAGAGTTGAACTAGATATGATCCGTGTGTGTAGGAAACACAGTTCTTTTGTTCTGAGCACACTCACGTTTCCCGCCTGATTAGAGACTCTAGATAGCAAGAGAATGCTTCTTGCTCTAAAGCAGAGTGTGTTTCATGGATGAGAACTGTGCTGTGTGTTTCCCTTCAGAAACGGAGTTAAATGCCAGGCTCTGTGTCTTCATACAAGCGAGACTTCGTTTCAGGTAAACGCAGTCACTTTTCAGCTCAAAGGAAGCTACATGGTTCACGAAGCTCACACGTTTCTCGCTCTTAACTGAAAAGCATTGGATGTTCGAGGACCTGTGGTTTGTATCAGTTTCAGAAGTACAGTTGAACTAGATATCGTCAGTGTGTGTAGGAAACACAGTTCTTTTGTTCTGAGCACACTCACGTTTCCCGCCTTCTTAGAGACCCTAGAGAGCAAGAGAATGCTTCTTGCTCTAAAGCAGAGTGTGTTTCATGGATGAGAACTGTGCTGTGTGTTTCCCTTCAGAAACGGAGTTAAATGCCAGGCTCTGTGTCTTCCTACAAGCAAGATTTCGTTTCACATAAACACAGTCACTTTTCAGCTCAAAGGAAGCTACATCATTCACGAAGCTCAAACGTTTCTAGCTCTTAACTGAAAAGCATTGGATGTTCGAATTCCTGGGGTGTGTATCAGTTTCAGAAGCAGAGTTGAACTAGATATGGTCCGTGTGTGTAGGAAACACAGTTCTTTTGTTCTGAGCACACTCACGTTTCCCGCCTTAAAAGAGACTCTAGATAGCAAGAGAATGCTTCTTGCTCTAAAGCAGAGTGTGTTTCATGCATGAGAACTGTGCTGTGTGTTTCCCTTCAGAAACGGAGTTAAATGCCAGGCTCTGTGTCTTCATACAAGCGAGACTTCGTTTCAGGTAAACGCAGTCACTTTTCAGCTCAAAGGAATCTACATCGTTCACGAAGCTCACACGTTTCTCGCTCTTAACTGAAAAGCATTGGATGTTCGGGGACCTGTGGTTTGTATCAGTTTCAGAAGTAGAGTTGAACTAGATATGGTCAGTGTGTGTAGGAAACACAGTTCTTTTGTTCTGAGCACACTCACGTTTCCCGCCTTCTTAGACACCCTAGAGAGCAAGAGAATGCTTCTTGCTCTAAAGCAGAGTGTGTTTCATGGATGAGAACTGTGCTGTGTGTTTCCCTTCAGAAACGGAGTTAAATGTCAGGCTCTGTGTCTTCATACAAGCGAGACTTCGTTTCAGGTAATCCCAGTCACGTTTCAGCATAAAGGAAGCTACATCATTCACGAAGCTCAAACGTTTCTCGCTCTTAACTGAAAAGCATTGGATGTTCGAATTCCTGTGGTGTGTATCAGTTTCAGAAGCAGAGTTGAACTAGATAGGTTCCGTGTGTGTAGGAAACACAGTTCTTTTGTACTGAGCACAATCACGTTTCCCGCCTTATTAGAGACTCTAGAAAGCAAGAGCATGCTTCTTGCTCTAAAGCAGAGTGTGTTACATGGATGAGAACTGTGCTGTGTGTTTCCCTTCAGAAACGGAGTTAAATGCCAGGCTCTGGGTCTTCATACAAGCGAGACTTCGTTTCAGGTAAACGCAGTCACTTTTCAGCTCAAAGGAAGCTACATCGTTCACAAAGCTCACACGTTTCTTGCTCTTAACTGAAAAGCATTGGATGTTCGAGGACCTGTATTTTGTATCAGTTTCAGAAGCATAGCTGAACTAGATATGGTCCGTGTGTGTAGGAAACACAGTTCTTTTGTTCTGAGCACACTCACGTTTCCCGCCTTATTAGAGACTCTATAAAGCATGAGAATGCTTCTTGCTCTAAAGCAGAGTGTGTTTCATGGATGAGAACTGTGCTGTGTGTTTCCCTTCAGAAACGGAGTTAAATGCCAGGCTCTGTGTCTTCCTAAAAGCAAGACTTCTTTTCAGGTAAACGCAGTCACTTTTCAGCTCAAAGGAAGCTACATCGTTCACGAAGCTCACTCGTTTCTCGCTCTTAACTGAAAAGCCTTGAATGTTCGTGGACCTGTGGATTATATCAGTTTCAGAAGCAGAGTTGAACTAGATATGGTCCGTGTGTGTACGAAATACAGTTCTTATGTTCTGAGCACACTCACGTTTCCCACCTAATTAGAGACTCTAGAAAGCAAGAGAATGCTTCTTGCTCTAAAGCAGAGTGTGTTTCATGGATGAGAACTGTGCTGTGTGTTTCCCTTCAGAAACGGAGTTAAATGCCAGGCTCTGTGTCTTCATACAAGCGAGACTTCGTTTCAGGGAAACGCAGTCACTTTTCAGCTCAAAGGAAGCTACATCATTCACGAAGCTCACACGTTTCTAGCTCTTAACTGAAAAGCATTGGATGTTCGAATTCCTGGGGTATGTATCAGTATCAGAAGCAGAGTTGAACTAGATATGATCCGTGTGTGTAGGAAACACAGTTCTTTTCTTCTGAGCACACTCACGTTTCCCGCCTGATTAGAGACTCTAGATAGCAAGAGAATGCTTCTTGCTCTAATGCAGAGTGTGTTTCATGGATGAGAACTGTGCTGTGTGTTTCACTTCAGAAACGGAGTTAAATTCCAGGCTCTGTGTCTTCATACAAGCGAGACTTCGTTTCATGTAAACGCAGTCACTTTTCAGCTCAAAGGAATCTACATTGTTCACGAAGCTCACACGTTTCTCGCTCTTAACTGAAAAGCATTGGATGTTCGAGGACCTGTGGTTTGTATCAGTTTCAGAAGTAGAGTTGAACTAGATATGGTCAGTGTGTGTAGGAAACACAGTTCTTTTGTTCTGAGCACACTCACGTTTCCCGCCTTCTTAGAGACCCTAGAGAGCAAGAGAATGCTTCTTGCTCTAAAGCAGAGTGTGTTTCATGGATGAGAACTGTGCTGTGTGTTTCCCTTCAGAAACGGAGTTAAATGCCAGGCTCTGTGTCTTCCTACAAGCAAGATTTCGTTTCACATAAACACAGTCAATTTCAGCTCAAAGGAAGCTACATCATTCACGAAGCTCAAACGTTTCTAGCTCTTAACTGAAAAGCATTGGATATTCGAATTCCTGTGGTGTGTATCAGTTTCAGAAGCAGAGTTCAACTAGATATGTTCCGTGTGTGTAGGAAACACAGTTCTTTTGTTCTGAGCACACTCACGTTTCCCGCCTTATTAGAGACTCTAGAAAGCAAGAGCATGCTTCTTGCTCTAAAGCAGAGTGTGTTTCATGGATGAGAACTGTGCTGTGTGTTTCCCTTCAGAAAGGGAGTTAAATGCCAGGCTCTGTGTCTTCATACAAGCGAGACTTCGTTTCAGGTAAACGCAGTCACTTTTCAGCTCAAAGGAATCTACATCATTCACGAAGCTCACACGTTTCTCGCTCTTAACTGAAAAGCATTGGATGTTCGGGGACCTGTGGTTTGTATCAGTTTCAGAAGTAGAGTTGAACTAGATATGGTCAATGTGTGTAGGAAACACAGTTCTTTTGTTCTGAGCACACTCACATTTCCCGCCTTCTTAGACACCCTAGAGAGCAAGAGAATGCTTCTTGCTCTAAAGCAGAGTGTGTTTCATGGATGATAACTGTGCTGTGTGTTTCCCTTCAGAAACGGAGTTAAATGTCAGGCTCTGTGTCTTCATACAAGCGAGACTTCGTTTCAGGTAATCCCAGTCACGTTTCAGCATAAAGGAAGCTACATCATTCACGAAGCTCAAACGTTTCTAGCTCTTAACTGAAAAGCATTGGATGTTCGAATTCCTGTGGTGTGTATCAGTTTCAGAAGCAGAGTTGAACTAGATAGGTTCCGTGTGTGTAGGAAACACAGTTCTTTTGTACTGAGCACAATCACGTTTCCCGCCTTATTAGAGAATCTAGAAAGCAAGAGCATGCTTCTTGCTCTAAAGCAGAGTGTGTTACATGGATGAGAACTGTGCTGTGTGTTTCCCTTCAGAAACGGAGTTAAATGCCAGGCTCTGGGTCTTCATACAAGCGAGACTTCGTTTCAGGTAAACGCAGTCACTTTTCAGCTCAAAGGAAGCTACATCGTTCACAAAGCTCACACGTTTCTTGCTCTTAACTGAAAAGCATTGGATGTTCGAGGACCTGTATTTTGTATCAGTTTCAGAAGCATAGCTGAACTAGATATGGTCCGTGTGTGTAGGAAACACAGTTCTTTTGTTCTGAGCACACTCACGTTTCCCGCCTTATTAGAGACTCTATAAAGCATGAGAATGCTTCTTGCTCTAAAGCAGAGTGTGTTTCATGGATGAGAACTGTGCTGTGTGTTTCCCTTCAGAAACGGAGTTAAATGCCAGGCTCTGTGTCTTCCTACAAGCAAGACTTCTTTTCAGGTAAACGCAGTCAATTTTCAGCTCAAAGGAAGCTACATCGTTCACGAAGCTCACTCGTTTCTCGCTCTTAACTGAAAAGCCTTGAATGTTAGAGGACCTGTGGATTATATCAGTTTCAGAAGCAGAGTTGAACTAGATATGGTCCGTGTGTGTACGTAATACAGTTCTTATGTTCTGAGTACACTAATGTTTCCCGCCTTAATAGAGACTCTAGAAAGCAAGAGAATGCTTCTTGCTCTAAAGCAGAGTATGTTTCATGGGTGAGAACTGTGTTGTGTGTTTCCCTACAGAAACGGAGTTAAATGCCAGGCTCTGTGTCTTCCTACAAGCCAGCCTTCTTTTCAGGTAAACACAGTCACTTTTCAGCTCAAAGGAAGCTACATCATTCACGAAGCTCACACGTTTCTAGCTCTTAACTGAAAAGCATTGGATGTTCGAATTCCTGGGGTATGTATCAGTATCAGAAGCAGAGTTGAACTAGTTATGATCCGTGTGTGTAGGAAACACAGTTCTTTTGTTCTGAGCACACTCACGTTTCCCGCCTGATTAGAGACTCTAGATAGCAAGAGAATGCTTCTTGCTCTAAAGCAGAGTGTGTTTCATGGATGAGAACTGTGCTGTATGTTTCCCTTCAGAAACGGAGTTAAATGCCAGGCTCTGTGTCTTCATACAAGCGAGACTTCTTTTCATGTAAACGCAGTCTCTTTTCAGCTCAAAGGAATCTACATCGTTCACGAAGCTCACACGTTTCTCGCTCTTAACTGAAAAGCATTGGATGTTCGAGGACCTGTGGTTTGTATCAGTTTCAGAAGTAGAGTTGAACTAGATATGGTCAGTGTGTGTAGGAAACACAGTTCTTTTGTTCTGAGCACACTCACGTTTCCCGCCTTCTTAGAGACCCTAGAGAGCAAGAGAATGCTTCTTGCTCTAAAGCAGAGTGTGTTTCATGGATGAGAACTGTGCTGTGTGTTTCCCTTCAGAAACGGAGTTAAATGTCAGGCTCTGTGTCTTCATACAAGCGAGACTTCGTTTCAGGTAATCCCATTCACTTTTCAGCATAAAGGTTGCTACATCTTTCACGAAGCTCACACGTTTCTCGCTCTTAACTGAAAAGCATTGGATGTTCGAGGACCTGTGGTTTGTATCAGTTTCAGAAGTAGAGTTGAACTAGATATGGTCCGTGTGTGTAGGAAACACACTTCTTTTGTTCTGAGCACACTCACGTTTCCTGCATTATTAGAGAACCTAGAGTGCAAGAGAATGCTTCTTGCTCTAAAGCAGAGTGTGTTTCATGTAGGAGAACTATGCTGTGTGTTTCCCTTCCGAAAGGGAGTTAAATGCCAGGCTCTGTGTCTTCCTACGTGCAATACTGCGTTTCAGGTAAACGCAGTCACTTTTCAGCTCAAAGGAAGCTACATCACTCTCGAAGCTCACACGTTTCTTGCTCTTAACTGAAAAGCCTTGAATGTTCGAGGACCTGTGGATTGTATCAGTTTCAGAAGCAGAGTTGAACTAGATATGGTCCGTGTGTGTAGGAAACACAGTTCTTTTGTTCTGAGCACAATCAAGTTTTCCGCCTTATTAGAGACTCTAGATAGCAAGAGAATGCTTCTTGCTCTAAAGCAGAGTGTGTTTCATGGATGAGAACTGTGCTGTGTGTTTCCCTTCAGAAACGGAGTTAAATGCCAGGCTCTGTGTCTTCATACAAGCGAGACTTCGTTTCAGGTAAACGCAGTCACTTTTCAGCTCAAAGGAATCTACATCATTCACGAAGCTCAGACGTTTCTAGCTCTTAACTGAAAAGCATTGGATGTTCGAATTCCTGGGGTGTGTATCAGTTTCAGAAGCAGAGTTGAACTAGATATGGTCCGTGTGTGTAGGAAACACAGTTCTTTTGTTCTGAGCACACTCAAGTTTTCCGCCTTATTAGAGACTCTAGATAGCAAGAGAATGCTTCTTGCTCTAAAGCAGAGTGTGTTTCATGGATGAGAACTGTGCTGTGTGTTTCCCTTCAGAAACGGAGTTAAATGCCAGGCTCTGTGTCGTCATACAAGCGAGACTTCGTTTCAGGTAAACGCAGTCACTTTTCAGCTCAAAGGAATCTACATCGTTCACGAAACTCACACGTTTCTCGCTCTTAACTGAAAAGCATTGGATGTTCGAGCACCTGTGGTTTGTATCAGTTTCAGAAGTAGAGTTGAACTAGATATGGTCAGTGTGTGTAGGAAACACAGTTCTTTTGTTCTGAGCACACTCACGTTTCCCGCCTTCTTAGAGACCCTAGAGAGCAAGAGAATGCTTCTTGCTCTAAAGCAGAGTGTGTTTCATGGATGAGAACTGTGCTGTGTGTTTCCCTTCAGAAACGGAGTTAAATGCCAGGCTCTGTGTCTTCCTACAAGCAAGACTTCGTTTCACATAAATGCAGTCACTTTTCAGCTCAAAGGAAGCTACATCGTTCACAAAGCTCACACGTTTCTTGCTATTATCTGAAAAGCATTGGATGTTCGAGGACCTGTGGTTTGTATCAGTTTCAGAAGCAGAGTTGAACTAGATATGGTCCGTGTGTGTAGGAAACACAGTTCTTTTGTTCTGAGCACACTCACGTTTCCCGCCTTATTAGAGACTCTAGAAAGCAAGAGAATGCTTCTTGCTCTAAAGCAGAGTGTGTTTCATGGATGAGAACTGTGCTGTGTGTTTCCCTTCAGAAACGGAGTTAAATGCCAGGCTCTGTGTCTTCCTACAAGCAAGACTTATTTTCAGGTAAACGCAGTCACTTTTCAGCTCAAAGGAAGCTACATCGTCCACGAAGCTCACACGTTTCTTGCTCTTAACTGAAAAGCATTGGATGTTTGAGGACCTGTGGGTTGTATCAGTTTCAGAAACAGAGTTGAACTAGATATGGTCCGTGTGTGTAGGAAACACAGTTCTTTTGTTCTGAGCACACTCACGTTTCCCGCCATATTAGAGACTCTAGATAGCAATTGAATGCTTCTTGCTCTAAAGCAGAGTGTGTTGCATGGATGAGAACTGTGCTGTGTGTTTCCATTCAGAAACGGAGTTAAATGCCAGGCTCTGTGTCTTCCTACAAGCAAGACTTCCTTTCAGGTAAATGCAGTCACTTTTCAGCTCAAATGAAGCTACATCGATCACAAAGCTCACACGTTTCTAGCTCTTAACTGAAAAGCATTGGATGTTCGAGGAACAGTGGTTTGTATCAGTTTCAGAAGCATAGTTGAACTAGATATGTTCCGTGTGTGTAGGAAACACAGTTCTTTTGTTCTGAGCACACTAATGTTTCCCGCCTTATTAGAGACTCTAGAAAGCAAGGGAATGCTTCTTGCTCTAAAGCAGAGTATGTTTCATGGGTGAGAACTGTGTTGTGTGTTTCCCTACAGAAACGGAGTTAAATGCCAGGCTCTGTGTCTTCCTACAATCAAGACTTCGTTTCACATAAACGCAGTCACTTTTCAACTCAAAGGAATCTACATCATTCACGAAGCTCAAACGTTTCTAGCTCTTAACTGAAAAGCATTGGATGTTCGAATTCCTGGGGTGTGTATCAGTTTCAGAAGCAGAGTTGAACTAGATATGGTCCGTGTGTGTAGGAAACACAGTTCTTTTGTTCTGAGCACACTCACGTTTTCCGCCTATTAGAGACTCTAGATAGTAAGAGAATGCTTCTTGCTCTAAAGCAGAATGTGTTTCATGGATGAGAACTGTGCTGTGTGTTTCCCTTGAGAAACGGAGTTAAATGCCAGGCTCTGTGTCTTCATACAAGCGAGACTTCGTTTCAGGTAAACGCAGTCACTTTTCAGCTCAAAGGAATCTACATCGTTCACGAAACTCACACGTTTCTTGCTATTATCTGAAAAGCATTGGATGTTCGAGCACCTGTGGTTTGTATCAGTTTCAGAAGCAGAGTTGAACTAGATATGGTCAGTGTGTGTAGGAAACACAGTTCTTTTGTTCTGAGCACACTCACGTTTCCCGCCTTCTTAGAGACCCTAGAGAGCAAGAGAATGCTTCTTGCTCTAAAGCAGAGTGTGTTTCATGGAAGAGAACTGTGCTGTGTGTTTCCCTTCAGAAATGGAGTTAAATGCCAGGCTCTGTGTCTTCCTACAAGCAAGACTTCGTTTCACATAAATGCAGTCACTTTTCAGCTCAAAGGAAGCTACATCGTTCACAAAGCTCACACGTTTCTTGCTATTATCTGAAAAGCATTGGATGTTCGAGGACCTGTGGTTTGTATCAGTTTCAGAAGCAGAGTTGAACTAGATATGGTCCGTGTGTGTAGGAAACACAGTTCTTTTGTTCTGAGCACACTCACGTTTCCCGCCATATTAGAGACTCTAGATAGCAATTGAATGCTTCTTGCTCTAAAGCAGAGTGTGTTGCATGGATGAGAACTGTGCTGTGTGTTTCCCTTCAAAAACGGAGTTAAATGCCAGGCTCTGTGTCTTCCTACAAGCAAGACTTCCTTTCAGGTAAATGCAGTCACTTTTCAGCTCAAATGAAGCTACATCGATCACAAAGCTCACACGTTTCTAGCTCTTAACTGAAAAGCATTGGATGTTCGAGGAACAGTGGTTTGTATCAGTTTCAGAAGCATAGTTGAACTAGATATGTTCCGTGTGTGTAGGAAACACAGTTCTTTTGTTCTGAGCACACTAATGTTTCCCGCCTTATTAGAGACTCTAGAAAGCAAGAGAATGCTTCTTGCTCTAAAGCAGAGTGTGTTTCATGGATGAGAACTGTGCTGTGTGTTTCCCTTCAGAAACGGAGTTAAATGCCAGGCTCTGTGTCTTCCTACAAGCAAGACTTCGTTTCACGTATCACAGTCACTTTTCAGGTCAAAGGAAGCTACATCGTTCACGAAGCTCACACGTTTCTTGCTCTTAACTGAAAAGCATTGGATGTTTGAGGACCTGTGGGTTGTATCAGTTTCAGAAACAGAGTTGAACTAGATATGGTCCGTGTGTGTAGGAAACACAGTTCTTTTGTTCTGAGCACACTCACGTTTCCCGCCATATTAGAGACTCTAGATAGCAATTGAATGCTTCTTGCTCTAAAGCAGAGTGTGTTTCATGGATTAGAACTGTGCAGTGTGTTTCCCTTCAGAAAGGGAGTTAAATGCCAGGCTCTATGTCTTACTACAAGCAGGACTTCCTTTCAGGTAAACGCAGTCACTTTTCAGATCAAAGGAAGCTACATCGTTCATGAAGCTCACACGTTTCTCGCTCTTAACTGAAAAGCATTGAATGTTCGAGGACCTATGGTTTGTATCAGTTTCAGAAGCAGAGTTGAACTAGATATGGTCTGGGTGTGTAGGAAACACAGTTCTTTTGTTCTGAGCAAACTCACGTTTCCCGACTTATTAGAGACTCTAGAAAGCAAGAGAATGCTTCTTGCTCTAAAGCAGAGTGTGTTTCATGGATTAGAACTGTGCTGTGTGTTTCCCTTCAGAAAGGGAGTTAAATGCCAGGCTCTAGGTCTTACTACAAGCAACACTTCCTTTCAGGTAAACGCAGTCACTTTTCAGCTCAAAGGAAGCTACATCGTTCACGAAGCTCACACGTTTCTCGCTCTTAACTGAAAAGCATTGAATGTTCGAGGACCTATGGTTTGTATCAGTTTCAGAAGCAGATTTGAACTAGATATGGTCCGTGTGTGTAGGAAACACAGTTCTTTTGTTCTGAGCACACTCACGTTTCCCGCCTTATTAGAGACTCTAGAAAGCAAGAGAATGCTTCTTGCTCTAAAGCAGAGTGTGTTTCATGGATGAGAACTGTGCTGTGTGTTTCCCTTCAGAAACGGAGTTAATTGTCAGGCTCTTTGTCTTCATACAAGCAAGACTTCCTTTCAGGTAAACGCAGTCACTTTTCAGCTCAAAGGAAGCTACATCGTTCATGAAGCTCACACGTTTCTCGCTCTTAACTGAAAAGCATTGAATGTTCGAGGACCTATGGTTTGTATCAGTTTCAGAAGCAGAGTTGAACTAGATATGGTCTGGGTGTGTAGGAAACACAGTTCTTTTGTTCTGAGCAAACTCACGTTTCCCGACTTATTAGAGACTCTAGAAAGCAAGTGAATGCTTCTTGCTCTAAAGCAGAGTGTGTTTCATGGATTAGAACTGTGCTGTGTCTTTCCCTTCAGAAAGGGAGTTAAATGCCAGGCTCTATGTCTTACTACAAGCAACACTTCCTTTCAGGTAAACGCAGTCAGTTTTCAGCTCAAAGGAAGCTACATCGTTCACGAAGCTCACACGTTTCTCGCTCTTAACTGAAAAGCATTGAATGTTCGAGGACCTATGGTTTGTATCAGTTTCAGAAGCAGATTTGAACTAGATATGGTCCGTGTGTGTAGGAAACACAGTTCTTTTGTTCTGAGCACACTCACGTTTCCCGCCTTATTAGAGACTCTAGAAAGCAAGAGAATGCTTCTTGCTCTAAAGCAGAGTGTGTTTCATGGATGAGAACTGTGCTGTGTGTTTCCCTTCAGAAACGGAGTTAATTGTCAGGCTCTTTGTCTTCATACAAGCGAGACTTCATTTCAGGTAAACCCAGTCACTTTTCAGCTCAAAGGAAGCTACATCGTTCACGAAGCTCACACGTTTCTCACTCTTAAGTGAAAAGCATTGGATGTTCGAGGACCTGTGGTTTGTATCAGTTTCAGAAGTAGAGTTGAACTAGATATGGTCCGTGTGTGTAGGGAACACAGTTCTTTTGTTCTGAGCACACTCACGTTTCCCGCCTTATTAGAGACTCTAGAAAGCAAGAGAATGCTGCTTGCTCTAAAGCAGAGTGTGTTTCATGGATGAGAACTGTGCTGTATGTTTCGCTTCAGAAAGAGAGTTAAATGCCAGGCTCTATGTCTTACTACAAGCAAGACTTCTTTTCAGGTAAATGCAGTCAATTTTCAGCTCAAAGGTAGCTACATCGTTCACGAAGCTCACACGTTTCTCGCTCTTAAATGAAAATAATTGAATGTTCGAGGACCTATGGTTTGTATCAGTTTCAGAAACAGAGTTGAACTAGATATGGTCCGTGTGTGGAGGAAACACAGTTCTTTTGTTCTGAGCACACTCACGTTTCCCGCCTTATTAGAGACTCTAGAAAGCAAGAGAATGCTTCTTGCTCTAAAGCAGAGTGTGTTTCATGGGTGAGAACTGTGTTGTTTGTTTCCCTACAGAAACGGAGTTAAATGCCAGGCTCTGTGTCTTCCTATAAGCAAGACTTCGTTTCACATAAACGCAGTCACTTTTCAGCTCAAAGGAAGCTACATCATTCACGAAGCTCACACGTTTCTCGCTCTTAACTGAAAAGCATTGGATGTTCGATGACATGTGGTTTGTATCAGTTTCAGAAGCAGAGTTGAAATAGATATGGTCCGTGTGTGTAGGAAACACAGTTCTTTTGTTCTGAGCACACTCACGTTTCCCGCCTTATTAGAGACTCTAGAAAGCAAGAGAATGCTTCTTGCTCTAAAGCAGAGTGTGTTTCATGGATGAGAACTGTGCTGTGTTTTTCCCTTCAGAAACGGAGTTAAATGCCAGGCTCTGTGTCTTCCTACAAGCAAGACTTCTTTTCAGGTAAACGCAGTCACTTTTCAGCTCAAAGGAAGCTACATCGTTCACGAAGCTCACACGTTTCTTGCTCTTAACTGAAAAGCATTGGATGTTTGAGGACCTGTGGGTTGTATCAGTTTCAGAAACAGAGTTGAACTAGATATGGTCCGTGTGTGTAGGAAACACAGTTCTTTTGTTCTGAGCACACTCACGTTTCCCGCCATATTAGAGACTCTAGATAGCAATTGAATGAATGCTTCTTGCTCTAAAGCAGAGTGTGTTTCATGGATGAGAATTGTGCTGTGTGTATCCCTTCAGAAAGGGAGTTAAATGCCCGGCTCTATGTCTTCCTACAAGCAAGACTTCGTTTCAGGTAAAAGATGTCACTTTTCAGCTCACAGAAAGCTACATCGTTCATGAAGCTCACACGTTTCTCGCTCTTAACGGAAAAGCATTGGATGTTCGAGGACATGTGGTTTATATCAGTTTCAGAAGCAGAGTTGAACTAGATATGGTCCGTGTGTGTAGGGAACACAGTTCTTTTGTTCTGAGCACACTCACGTTTCCCGCCTTATTAGAGACTCTAGAAAGCAAGAGAATGCTGCTTGCTCTAAAGCAGAGTGTGTTTCATGGATGAGAACTGTGCTGTGTGTTTCGCTTCAGAAACGGAGTTAAATGCCAGGCTTTATGTCTTACTACAAGCAAGACTTCTTTTCAGGTAAATGCAGTCAATTTTCAGCTCAAAGGTAGCTACATCGTTCACGAAGCTCACACGTTTCTCGCTCTTAAATGAAAAGCATTGAATGTTCGAGGACCTATGGTTTGTATCAGTTTCAGAAACAGAGTTGAACTAGATATGGTCTGTGTGTGTAGGAAACACAGTTCTTTTGTTCTGAGCACACTCACGTTTCCCGCCTTATTAGAGACTCTAGAAAGCAAGAGAATGCTTCTTGCTCTAAAGCAGAGTGTGTTTCATGGGTGAGAACTGTGTTGTTTTTTTCCCTACAGAAACGGAGTTAAATGCCAGGCTCTGTGTCTTCCTATAAGCAAGACTTCCTTTCACATAAACGCAGTCACTTTTCAGCTCAAAGGAAGCTACATCATTCACGAAGCTCACACGTTTCTCGCTCTTAACTGAAAAGCATTGGATGTTCGATGACGTGTGGTTTGTATCAGTTTCAGAAGCAGAGTTGAAATAGATATGGTCCGTGTGTGGAGGAAACACAGTTCTTTTGTTCTGAGCACACTCACGTTTCCCGCCTTATTAGAGACTCTAGAAAGCAAGAGAATGCTTCTTGCTCTAAAGCAGAGTGTGTTTCATGGATGCGAACTGTGCTGTGTGTTTCCCTTCAGAAACGGAGTTAAATGCCAGGCTCTGTGTCTTCCTACAAGCAAGACTTCTTTTCAGGTAAACGCAGTCACTTTTCAGCTCAAAGGAAGCTACATCGTTCACGAAGCTCACACGTTTCTTGCTCTTAACTGAAAAGCATTGGATGTTCGAGGACCTGTGTTTTTTATCAGTTTCAGAAGCAGAGTTGAACTAGATATGGTCCGGGTGTGTAGGAAACACAGTTCTTTTGTTCTGAGCAAACTCACGTTTCCCGACTTATTAGAGACTCTAGAAAGCAAGAGAATGCTTCTTGCTCTAAAGCAGAGTGTGTTTCATGGATTAGAACTGTGCTGTGTGTTTCCCTTCAGAAAGGGAGTTAAATGCCAGGCTCTATGTCTTACTACAAGCAAGACTTCCTTTCAGGTAAACGCAGTCACTTTTCAGCTCAAAGGAAGCTACATCGTTCACGAAGCTCACACGTTTCTCGCTCTTAACTGAAAAGCATTGAATGTTCGAGGACCTATGGTTTGTATCAGTTTCAGAAGCAGAGTTGAACTAGATATGGTCTGGGTGTGTAGGAAACACAGTTCTTTTGTTCTGAGCAAACTCACGTTTCCCGACTTATTAGAGACTCTAGAAAGCAAGAGAATGCTTCTTGCTCTAAAACAGAGTGTGTTTCATGGATTAGAACTGTCCTGTGTGTTTCCATTCAGAAAGGGAGTTAAATGCCAGGCTCTATGTCTTACTACAAGCAGGACTTCCTTTCAGGTAAACGCAGTCACTTTTCAGATCAAAGGAAGCTACATCGTTCATGAAGCTCACACGTTTCTCGCTCTTAACTGAAAAGCATTGAATGTTCGAGGACCTATGGTTTGTATCAGTTTCAGAAGCAGAGTTGAACTAGATATGGTCTGGGTGTGTAGGAAACACAGTTCTTTTGTTCTGAGCAAACTCACGTTTCCCGACTTATTAGAGACTCTAGAAAGCAAGAGAATGCTTCTTGCTCTAAAGCAGAGTGTGTTTCATGGATTAGAACTGTGCTGTGTGTTTCCCTTCAGAAAGGGAGTTAAATGCCAGGCTCTAGGTCTTACTACAAGCAACACTTCCTTTCAGGTAAACGCAGTCACTTTTCAGCTCAAAGGAAGCTACATCGTTCACGAAGCTCACACGTTTCTCGCTCTTAACTGAAAAGCATTGAATGTTCGAGGACCTATGGTTTGTATCAGTTTCAGAAGCAGATTTGAACTAGATATGGTCCGTGTGTGTAGGAAACACAGTTCTTTTGTTCTGAGCACACTCACGTTTCCCGCCTTATTAGAGACTCTAGAAAGCAAGAGAATGCTTCTTGCTCTAAAGCAGAGTGTGTTTCATGGGTGAGAACTGTGTTGTTTTTTTCCCTACAGAAACGGAGTTAAATGCCAGGCTCTGTGTCTTCCTATAAGCAAGACTTCCTTTCACATAAACGCAGTCACTTTTCAGCTCAAAGGAAGCTACATCATTCACGAAGCTCACACGTTTCTCGCTCTTAACTGAAAAGCATTGGATGTTCGATGACGTGTGGTTTGTATCAGTTTCAGAAGCAGAGTTGAAATAGATATGGTCCGTGTGTGGAGGAAACACAGTTCTTTTGTTCTGAGCACACTCACGTTTCCCGCCTTATTAGAGACTCTAGAAAGCAAGAGAATGCTTCTTGCTCTAAAGCAGAGTGTGTTTCATGGATGAGAACTGTGCTGTGTGTTTCCCTTCAGAAACGGAGTTAAATGCCAGGCTCTGTGTCTTCCTACAAGCAAGACTTTTTTTCAGGTAAACGCAGTCACTTTTCAGCTCAAAGGAAGCTACATCGTTCACGAAGCTCACACGTTTCTTGCTCTTAACTGAAAAGCATTGGATGTTTGAGGACCTGTGGGTTGTATCAGTTTCAGAAACAGGGTTGAACTAGATATGGTCCGTGTGTGTAGGAAACACAGTTCTTTTGTTCTGAGCACACTCACTTTTCCCGCCATATTAGAGACTCTAGATAGCAATTGAATGCTTCTTGCTCTAAAGCAGAGTGTGTTTCATAGATGAGAATTGTGCTGTGTGTATCCCTTCAGAAAGGGAGTTAAATGCCCGGCTCTATGTCTTCCTACAAGCAAGACTTCCTTTCAGGTAAACGCAGTCACTTTTCAGCTCAAACGAATCTACATCATTCACGAAGCTCACACGTTTCTCGCTCTTAACTGAAAAGCATTGAATGTTCGAGGACCTATGGTTTGTATCAGTTTCAGAAGCAGAGTTGAACAAGATATGGTCCGTGGGTTTAGGAAACACAGTTCTTTTGCTCTGTGCACACTCACGTTTCCCTCCTTATTAGAGACTCTATAAACCAAGAGAATGCTTCTTGCTCTAAAGCAGAGTGTGTTTCATGGATGAGAACTGTGCTGTGTGTTTCCCTTCAGAAACGGTGTTAAATGCCAGGCTCTGTGTCTTCATACAAGCGAGACTTCGTTTCAGGTAAACGCAGTCACTTTTCAGCTCAAAGGAAGCTACATCGTTCACAAAGCTCACACGTTTCTTGCTCTTAACTGAAAAGCATTGGATGTTCGAGGACCTGTGTTTTTTATCAGTTTCAGAAGCAGAGTTGAACTAGATATGGTCCGGGTGTGTAGGAAACACAGTTCTTTTGTTCTGAGCAAACTCACGTTTCCCGACTTATTAGAGACTCTAGAAAGCAAGAGAATGCTTCTTGCTCTAAAGCAGAGTGTGTTTCATGGATTAGAACTGTGCTGTGTGTTTCCCTTCAGAAAGGGAGTTAAATGCCAGGCTCTATGTCTTACTACAAGCAAGACTTCCTTTCAGGTAAACGCAGTCACTTTTCAGCTCAAAGGAAGCTACATCGTTCACGAAGCTCACACGTTTCTCGCTCTTAACTGAAAAGCATTGAATGTTCGAGGACCTATGGTTTGTATCAGTTTCAGAAGCAGAGTTGAACTAGATATGGTCTGGGTGTGTAGGAAACACAGTTCTTTTGTTCTGAGCAAACTCACGTTTCCCGACTTATTAGAGACTCTAGAAAGCAAGAGAATGCTTCTTCCTCTAAAACAGAGTGTGTTTCATGGATTAGAACTGTGCTGTGTGTTTCCATTCAGAAAGGGAGTTAAATGCCAGGCTCTATGTCTTACTACAAGCAACACTTCCTTTCAGGTAAACGCAGTCAGTTTTCAGCTCAAAGGAAGCGACATCGTTCACGAAGCTCACACGTTTCTCGCTCTTAACTGAAAAGCATTGAATGTTCGAGGACCTATGGTTTGTATCAGTTTCAGAAGCAGATTTGAACTAGATATGGTCCGTGTGTGTAGGAAACACAGTTCTTTTGTTCTGAGCACACTCACGTTTCCCGCCTTATTAGAGACTCTAGAAAGCAAGAGAATGCTTCTTGCTCTAAAGCAGAGTGTGTTTCATGGATGAGAACTGTGCTGTGTGTTTCCCTTCAGAAACGGAGTTAATTGTCAGGCTCTTTGTCTTCATACAAGCGAGACTTCGTTTCAGGTAAACCCAGTCACTTTTCAGCTCAAAGGAAGCTACATCGTTCACGAAGCTCACACGTTTCTCACTCTTAAGTGAAAAGCATTGGATGTTCGAGGACCTGTGGTTTGTATCAGTTTAAAAAGTAGAGTTGAACTAGATATGGTCCGTGTGTGTAGGAAACACAGTTCTTTTGTTCTGAGCACACTCACGTTTCCCGCCTTATTAGAGACACTAGAAAGCAAGAGAATGCTTCTTGCTCTAAAGCAGAGTGTGTTTCATGGATGAGAACTGTGCTGTGTGTTTCCCTTCAGAAACGGAGTTAAATGCCAGGCTCTGTGTCTTCCTACAAGCAAGAGTGCGTTTCAGGTAAACGCAGTCACTTTTCAGTTCAAATGAAGCTACATCATTCACGAAGTTCACACATTTCTCGCTCTTAACTGAAACGCATTGGATGTTCGAGGTCCTGTGGTTTGTATCAGTTTCAGAAGCAGAGTTGAACTAGATATGGTCCGTGTGTGTAGGGAACACAGTTCTTTTGTTCTGAGCACACTCACGTTTCCCGCCTTATTAGAGACTCTAGAAAGCAAGAGAATGCTGCTTGCTCTAAAGCAGAGTGTGTTTCATGGATGAGAACTGTGCTGTGTGTTTCGCTTCAGAAAGGGAGTTAAATGCCAGGCTCTATGTCTTACTACAAGCAAGACTTCTTTTCAGGTAAATGCAGTCAATTTTCAGCTCAAAGGTAGCTACATCGTTCACGAAGCTCACATGTTTCTCGCTCTTAAATGAAAAGCATTGAATGTTCGAGGACCTATGGTTTGTATCAGTTTCAGAAACAGAGTTGAACTAGATATGGTCCGTGTGTGTAGGAAACACAGTTCTTTTGTTCTGAGCACACTCACGTTTCCCGCCTTATTAGAGACTCTAGAAAGCAAGAGAATGCTTCTTGCTCTAAAGCAGAGTGTGTTTCATGGGTGAGAACTGTGTTGTTTGTTTCCCTACAGAAACGGAGTTAAATGCCAGGCTCTGTGTCTTCCTATAAGCAAGACTTCGTTTCACATAAACGCAGTCACTTTTCAGCTCAAAGGAAGCTACATCATTCACGAAGCTCACACGTTTCTCGCTCTTAACTGAAAAGCATTGGATGTTCGATGACGTGTGGTTTGTATCAGTTTCAGAAGCAGAGTTGAAATAGATATGGTCCGTGTGTGTAGGAAACACAGTTCTTTTGTTCTGAGCACACTCAAGTTTCCCGCCATATTAGAGACTCTAGAAAGCAAGAGAATACTTCTTGCTCTAAAGCAGAGTGTGTTTCATGGATGAGAATTGTGCTGTGTGTTTCCCTTCAGAAAGGGAGTTAAATGCCAGGCTCTATGTCTTCCTACAAGCAAGACTTCCTTTCAGGTAAACGCAGTCACTTTTCAGCTCAAACGAAGCTACATCGTTCACGAAGCTCACACGTTTCTCGCTCTTAACTGAAAAGCATTGAATGTTCGAGGACCTATGGTTTGTATCAGTTTCAGAAGCAGAGTTGAACTAGATATAGTCCGTGTGTTTAGGAAAAACAGTTCTTTTGTTCTGTGCACACTCACGTTTCCCTACTTATTAGAGACTCTATAAACCAAGAGAATGCTTCTTGCTCTAAAGCAGAGTGTGTTTCATGGATGAGAACTGTGCTGTATGTTTCCCTTCAGAAACGGAGTTAAATGCCAGGCTCTGGGTCTTCATACAAGCGAGACTTCGTTTCAGGTAAACGCAGTCACTTTTCAGCTCAAAGGAAGCTACATCGTTCACAAAGCTCACACGTTTCTTGCTCTTAACTGAAAAGCATTGGATGTTCGAGGACCTGTGTTTTTTATCAGTTTCAGAAGCAGAGTTGAACTAGATATGGTCCGGGTGTGTAGGAAACACAGTTCTTTTGTTCTGAGCAAACTCACGTTTCCCGACCTATTAGAGACTCTAGAAAGCAAGAGAATGCTTCTTGCTCTAAAGCAGAGTGTGTTTCATGGATTAGAACTGTGCTGTGTGTTTCCCTTCAGAAAGGGAGTTAAATGCCAGGCTCTATGTCTTACTACAAGCAAGACTTCCTTTCAGGTAAACGGAGTCACTTTTCAGCTCAAAGGAAGCTACATCGTTCACGAAGCTCACACGTTTCTAGCTCTTAACTGAAAAGTATTGGATATTCGAGACCTGTGGTTTGTATCAGTTTCTGAAGCAGTGTTGAACTAGATATGATCCGTGTGTGTAGGAAACACAGTTCTTTTGTTCTGAGCACACTCATGTATCCCGCCTTATTAGAGACACTAGAAAGCAAGAGAATGCTTCCTGCTCTAAAGCAGAGTGTGTTTCATGGATGAGAACTGTGCTGTGTGTTTCCCTTCAGAAACGGAGTTAAATGTCAGGGTCTTTGACTTCATACATGCGAGACTTCGTTTCAGGTAAACCCAGTCACTTTTCAGCTCAAAGGAAGCTACATCGTTCATGAAGCTCACACGTTTCTCGCTCTTAACTGAAAAGCATTGAATGTTCGAGGACCTATGGTTTGTATCAGTTTCAGAAGCAGAGTTGAACTAGATATGGTCTGGGTGTGTAGGAAACACAGTTCTTTTGTTCTGAGCAAACTCACGTTTCCCGCCTTATTAGAGACTCTAGAAAGCAAGAGAATGCTTCTTGCTCTAAAGCAGAGTGTGTTTCATGGATTAGAACTGTGCTGTGTGTTTCCCTTCAGAAAGGGAGTTAAATGCCAGGCTCTATGTCTTACTACAAGCAACACTTCCTTTCAGGTAAACGCAGTCACTTTTCAGCTCAAAGGAAGCTACATCGTTCACGAAGCTCACACGTTTCTCGCTCTTAACTGAAAAGCATTGAATGTTCGAGGACCTATGGTTTGTATCAGTTTCAGAAGCAGATTTGAACTAGATATGGTCCGTGTGTGTAGGAAACACAGTTCTTTTGTTCTGAGCACACTCACGTTTCCCGCCTTATTAGAGACTCTAGAAAGCAAGAGAATGCTTCTTGCTCTAAAGCAGAGTGTGTTTCATGGATGAGAACTGTGCTGTGTGTTTCCCTTCAGAAACGGAGTTAATTGTCAGGCTCTTTGTCTTCATACAAGCAAGACTTCCTTTCAGGTAAACGCAGTCACTTTTCAGCTCAAAGGAAGCTACATCGTTCATGAAGCTCACACGTTTCTCGCTCTTAACTGAAAAGCATTGAATGTTCGAGGACCTATGGTTTGTATCAGTTTCAGAAGCAGAGTTGAACTAGATATGGTCTGGGTGTGTAGGAAACACAGTTCTTTTGTTCTGAGCAAACTCACGTTTCCCGACTTATTAGAGACTCTAGAAAGCAAGGGAATGCTTCTTGCTCTAAAGTAGAGTGTGTTTCATGGATTAGAACTGTGCTGTGTGTTTCCCTTCAGAAAGGGAGTTAAATACCAGGCTCTATGTCTTACTACAAGCAACACTTCCTTTCAGGTAAACGCAGTCACTTTTCAGCTCAAAGGAAGCTACATCGTTCACGAAGCTCACACGTTTCTCGCTCTTAACTGAAAAGCATTGAATGTTCGAGGACCTATGGTTTGTATCAGTTTCAGAAACAGAGTTGAACTAGATATGGTCCGTGTGTGGAGGAAACACAGTTCTTTTGTTCTGAGCACACTCACGTTTCCCGCCTTATTAGAGACTCTAGAAAGCAAGAGAATGCTTCTTGCTCTAAAGCAGAGTGTGTTTCATGGGTGAGAACTGTGTTGTTTGTTTCCCTACAGAAACGGAGTTAAATGCCAGGCTCTGTGTCTTCCTATAAGCAAGACTTCGTTTCACATAAACGCAGTCACTTTTCAGCTCAAAGGAAGCTACATCATTCACGAAGCTCACACGTTTCTCGCTCTTAACTGAAAAGCATTGGATGTTCGATGACATGTGGTTTGTATCAGTTTCAGAAGCAGAGTTGAAATAGATATGGTCCGTGTGTGTAGGAAACACAGTTCTTTTGTTCTGAGCACACTCACGTTTCCCGCCATATTAGAGACTCTAGATAGCAATTGAATGAATGCTTCTTGCTCTAAAGCAGAGTGTGTTTCATGGATGAGAATTGTGCTGTGTGTATCCCTTCAGAAAGGGAGTTAAATGCCCGGCTCTATGTCTTCCTACAAGCAAGACTTCGTTTCAGGTAAAAGATGTCACTTTTCAGCTCACAGAAAGCTACATCGTTCATGAAGCTCACACGTTTCTCGCTCTTAACGGAAAAGCATTGGATGTTCGAGGACATGTGGTTTGTATCAGTTTCAGAAGCAGAGTTGAACTAGATATGGTCCGTGTGTGTAGGGAACACAGTTCTTTTGTTCTGAGCACACTCACGTTTCCCGCCTTATTAGAGACTCTAGAAAGCAAGAGAATGCTGCTTGCTCTAAAGCAGAGTGTGTTTCATGGATGAGAACTGTGCTGTGTGTTTCGCTTCAGAAACGGAGTTAAATGCCAGGCTCTATGTCTTACTACAAGCAAGACTTCCTTTCAGGTAAACGCAGTCACTTTTCAGCTCAAAGGAAGCTACATCGTTCACGAAGCTCACACGTTTCTCGCTCTTAACTGAAAAGCATTGAATGTTCGAGGACCTATGGTTTGTATCAGTTTCAGAAGCAGAGTTGAACTAGATATGGTCTGGGTGTGTAGGAAACACAGTTCTTTTGTTCTGAGCAAACTCACGTTTCCCGACTTATTAGAGACTCTAGAAAGCAAGAGAGTGCTTCTTGCTCTAAAGCAGAGTGTGTTTCATGGATTAGAACTGTGCTGTGTGTTTCCATTCAGAAAGGGAGTTAAATGCCAGGCTCTATGTCTTACTACAAGCAACACTTCCTTTCAGGTAAACGCAGTCACTTTTCAGCTCAAAGGAAGCTACATCGTTCACGAAGCTCACACGTTTCTCGCTCTTAACTGAAAAGCATTGAATGTTCGAGGACCTATGGTTTGTATCAGTTTCAGAAGCAGATTTGAACTAGATATGGTCCGTGTGTGTAGGAAACACAGTTCTTTTGTTCTGAGCACACTCACGTTTCCTGCCTTATTAGAGACTCTAGAAAGCAAGAGAATGCTTCTTGCTCTAAAGCAGAGTGTGTTTCATGGATGAGAACTGTGCTGTGTGTTTCCCTTCAGAAACGGAGTTAATTGTCAGGCTCTTTGTCTTCATACAAGCGAGACTTCGTTTCAGGTAAACCCAGTCACTTTTCAGCTCAAAGGAAGCTACATCGTTCACGAAGCTCACACGTTTCTCACTCTTAAGTGAAAAGCATTGGATGTTCGAGGACCTGTGGTTTGTATCAGTTTCAAAAGTAGAGTTGAACTAGATATGGTCCGTGTGTGTAGGGAACACAGTTCTTTTGTTCTGAGCACACTCACGTTTCCCGCCTTATTAGAGACTCTAGAAAGCAAGAGATTGCTGCTTGCTCTAAAGCAGAGTGTGTTTCATGGATGAGAACTGTGCTGTGTGTTTCGCTTCAGAAAGGGAGTTAAATGCCAGGCTCTATGTCTTACTACAAGCAAGACTTCTTTTCAGGTAAATGCAGTCAATTTTCAGCTCAAAGGTAGCTACATCGTTCACGAAGCTCACATGTTTCTCGCTCTTAAATGAAAAGCATTGAATGTTCGAGGACCTATGGTTTGTATCAGTTTCAGAAACAGAGTTGAACTAGATATGGTCCGTGTGTGTAGGAAACACAGTTCTTTTGTTCTGAGCACACTCACGTTTCCCGCCTTATTAGAGACTCTAGAAAGCAAGAGAATGCTTCTTGCTCTAAAGCAGAGTGTGTTTCATGGGTGAGAACTGTGTTGTTTGTTTCCCTACAGAAACGGAGTTAAATGCCAGGCTCTGTGTCTTCCTATAAGCAAGACTTCGTTTCACATAAACACAGTCACTTTTCAGCTCAAAGGAAGCTACATCATTCACGAAGCTCACACGTTTCTCGCTCTTAACTGAAAAGCATTGGATGTTCGATGACGTGTGGTTTGTATCAGTTTCAGAAGCAGAGTTGAAATAGATATGGTCCGTGTGTGTAGGAAACACAGTTCTTTTGTTCTGAGCACACTCAAGTTTCCCGCCATATTAGAGACTCTAGAAAGCAAGAGAATACTTCTTGCTCTAAAGCAGAGTGTGTTTCATGGATGAGAATTGTGCTGTGTGTTTCCCTTCAGAAAGGGAGTTAAATGCCAGGCTCTATGTCTTCCTACAAGCAAGACTTCCTTTCAGGTAAACGCAGTCACTTTTCAGCTCAAACGAAGCTACATCGTTCACGAAGCTCACACGTTTCTCGCTCTTAACTGAAAAGCATTGAATGTTCGAGGACCTATGGTTTGTATCAGTTTCAGAAGCAGAGTTGAACTAGATATAGTCCGTGTGTTTAGGAAAAACAGTTCTTTTGTTCTGTGCACACTCACGTTTCCCTACTTATTAGAGACTCTATAAACCAAGAGAATGCTTCTTGCTCTAAAGCAGAGTGTGTTTCATGGATGAGAACTGTGCTGTATGTTTCCCTTCAGAAACGGAGTTAAATGCCAGGCTCTGGGTCTTCATACAAGCGAGACTTCGTTTCAGGTAAACGCAGTCACTTTTCAGCTCAAAGGAAGCTACATCGTTCACAAAGCTCACACGTTTCTTGCTCTTAACTGAAAAGCATTGGATGTTCGAGGACCTGTGTTTTTTATCAGTTTCAGAAGCAGAGTTGAACTAGATATGGTCCGGGTGTGTAGGAAACACAGTTCTTTTGTTCTGAGCAAACTCACGTTTCCCGACCTATTAGAGACTCTAGAAAGCAAGAGAATGCTTCTTGCTCTAAAGCAGAGTGTGTTTCATGGATTAGAACTGTGCTGTGTGTTTCCCTTCAGAAAGGGAGTTAAATGCCAGGCTCTATGTCTTACTACAAGCAAGACTTCCTTTCAGGTAAACGGAGTCACTTTTCAGCTCAAAGGAAGCTACATCGTTCACGAAGCTCACACGTTTCTAGCTCTTAACTGAAAAGCATTGGATATTCGAGACCTGTGGTTTGTATCAGTTTCTGAAGCAGTGTTGAACTAGATATGATCCGTGTGTGTAGGAAACACAGTTCTTTTGTTCTGAGCACACTCATGTATCCCGCCTTATTAGAGACACTAGAAAGCAAGAGAATGCTTCTTGCTCTAAAGCAGAGTGTGTTTCATGGATGAGAACTGTGCTGTGTGTTTCCCTTCAGAAACGGAGTTAAATGCCAGGATCTGGATCTTCATACAAGCGAGACTTCGTTTCAGGTAAACGCAGTCACTTTTCAGCTCATAGGAAGCTACATCATTCACGAAGCTCACACGTTTCTTGCTCTTAACTGAAAAGCATTGAATGTTCGAGGACCTGTGGTTTGTATCAGTTTCAGAAGCAGAGTTGAACTAGATTTGGTCCGTGTGTGTAGGAAACACAGTTCTTTTGTTCTGAGCACACTCACGTTTCCCGCCTTATTAGAGACTCTAGAAAGAAAGAGAATGCTTTTTGCTCTAAAGCAGAGTGTGTTTCATGGATGAGAACTGTGCTGTGTGTTTCGCTTCAGAAACGGAGTTAAATGCCAGGCTCTGTGTCTTCCTACAAGCAAGACTTCTTTTCAGGTAAACGCAGTCACTTTTCAGCTCAAAGGAAGCTACATCGTTCACGAAGCTCACACGTTTCTTGCTCTTAACTGAAAAGCATTGGATGTTTGAGGACCTGTGGGTTGTATCAGTTTCAGAAACAGAGTTGAACTAGATATGGTCCGTGTGTGTAGGAAACACAGTTCTTTTGTTCTGAGCACACTCACGTTTCCAGCCATATTAGAGACTCTAGATAGCAATTGAATGCTTCTTGCTCTAAAGCAGAGTGTGTTGCATGGATGAGAACTGTGCTGTGTGTTTCCCTTCAAAAACGGAGTTAAATGCCAGGCTCTGTGTCTTCCTACAAGCAAGACTTCCTTTCAGGTAAATGCAGTCACTTTTCAGCTCAAATGAAGCTACATCGATCACAAAGCTCACACGTTTCTAGCTCTTAAGTGAAAAGCATTGGATGTTCGAGGAACAGTGGTTTGTATCAGTTTCAGAAGCGTAGTTGAACTAGATATGTTCCGTGTGTGTAGGAAACACAGTTCTTTTGTTCTGAGCACACTAATGTTTCCCGCCTTATTAGAGACTCTAGAAAGCAAGAGAATGCTTCTTGCTCTAAAGCAGAGTATGTTTCATGGGTGAGAACTGTGTTGTGTGTTTCCCTACAGAAACGGAGTTAAATGCCAGGCTCTGTGTCTTCCTACACTCAAGATTTCGTTTCACATAAACGCAGTCACTTTTCAACTCAAAGGAATCTACATCATTCACGAAGCTCAAACGTTTCTAGCTCTTAACTGAAAAGCATTGGATGTTCGAATTCCTGGGGTGTGTATCAGTTTCAGAAGCAGAGTTGAACTAGATATGGTCCGTGTGTGTAGGAAACACAGTTCTTTTGTTCTGAGCACACTCACGTTTTCCGCCTATTAGAGACTCTAGATAGCAAGAGAATGCTTCTTGCTCTAAAGCAGAGTGTGTTTCATGGATGAGAACTGTGCTGTGTGTTTCCCTTGAGAAACGGAGTTAAATGCCAGGCTCTGTGTCTTCATACAAGCGAGACTTCGTTTCAGGTAAACGCAGTCACTTTTCAGCTCAAAGGAATCTACATCGTTCACGAAACTCACATGTTTCTCGCTCTTAACTGAAAAGCATTGGATGTTCGAGCACCTGTGGTTTGTATCAGTTTCAGAAGTAGAGTTGAACTAGATATGGTCAGTGTGTGTAGGAAACACAGTTCTTTTGTTCTGAGCACACTCACGTTTCCCGCCTTCTTAGAGACCCTAGAGAGCAAGAGAATGCTTCTTGCTCTAAAGCAGAGTGTGTTTCATGGATGAGAACTGTGCTGTGTGTTTCCCTTCAGAAACGGAGTTAAATGCCAGGCTCTGTGTCTTCCTACAAGCAAGAATTCGTTTCACATAAATGCAGTCACTTTTCAGCTCAAAGGAAGCTACATCATTCACAAAGCTCACACGTTTCTTGCTATTATCTGAAAAGCATTGGATGTTCGAGGACCTGTGGTTTGTATCAGTTTCAGAAGCAGAGTTGAACTAGATATGGTCCGTGTGTGTAGGAAACACAGTTCTTTTGTTCTGAGCACACTCACGTTTCCCGCCTTATTAGAGACTCTAGAAAGCAAGAGAATGCTTCTTGCTCTAAAGCAGAGTGTGTTTCATGGATGAGAACTGTGCTGTGTGTTGCCCTTCAGAAACGGAGTTAAATGCCAGGTTCTGTGTCTTCCTAAAAGCAAGACTTCGTTTCACATAAACGCAGTCACTTTTCAGCTCAAAGGAAGCTACATCATTCACAAAGCTCACACGTTTCTCGCTCTTAACTGAAAAGCATTGGATGTTCGATGACGTGTGGTTTGTATCAGTTTCAGAAGCAGAGTTGAAATAGATATGGTCCGTGTGTGTAGGAAACACAGTTCTTTTGTTCTGAGCACATTCAAGTTTCCCGCCATATTAGAGACTCTAGAAAGCAAGAGAATACTTCTTGCTCTAAAGCAGAGTTTGTTTCATGGATGAGAATTGTGCTGTGTGTTTCCCTTCAGAAAGGGAGTTAAATGCCAGGCTCTATGTCTTCCTACAAGCAAGACTTCCTTTCAGGTAAACGCAGTCACTTTTCAGCTCAAACGAAGCTACATCGTTCACGAAGCTCACACGTTTCTCGCTCTTAACTGAAAAGCATTGAATGTTCGAGGACCTATGGTTTGTATCAGTTTCAGAAGCAGAGTTGAACTAGATATGGTCCGTGTGTTTAGGAAAAACAGTTCTTTTGTTCTGTGCACACTCACGTTTCCCTACTTATTAGAGACTCTATAAACAAAGAGAATGCTTCTTGCTCTAAAGCAGAGTGTGTTTCATGGATGAGAACTGTGCTGTATGTTTCCCTTCAGAAACGGAGTTAAATGCCAGGCTCTGGGTCTTCATACAAGCGAGACTTCGTTTCAGGTAAACGCAGTCACTTTTCAGCTCCAAGGAAGCTACATCGTTCACAAAGCTCACACGTTTCTTGCTCTTAACTGAAAAGCATTGGATGTTCGAGGACCTGTGTTTTTTATCAGTTTCAGAAGCAGAGTTGAACTAGATATGGTCCGGGTGTGTAGGAAACACAGTTCTTTTGTTCTGAGCAAACTCACGTTTCCCGACCTATTAGAGACTCTAGAAAGCAAGAGCATGCTTCTTGCTCTAAAGCAGAGTGTGTTACATGGATGAGAACTGTGCTGTGTGTTTCCCTTCAGAAACGGAGTTAAATGCCAGGATCTGGATCTTCATACAAGCGAGACTTCGTTTCAGGTAAACGCAGTCACTTTTCAGCTCAAAGGAAGCTACATCATTCACGAAGCTCACACGTTTCTTGCTCTTAACTGAAAAGCATTGAATGTTCGAGGACCTGTGGTTTGTATCAGTTTCAGAAGCAGAGTTGAACTAGATATGGTCCGTGTGTGTAGGAAACACAGTTCTTTTGTTCTGAGCACACTCACGTTTCCCGCCTTATTAGAGACTCTAGAAAGAAAGAGAATGCTTTTGGCTCTAAAGCAGAGTGTGTTTCATGGATGAGAACTGTGCTGTGTGTTTCGCTTCAGAAACGGAGTTAAATGCCAGGCTCTGTGTCTTCCTACAAGCAAGACTTCTTTTCAGGTAAACGCAGTCACTTTTCAGCTCAAAGGAAGCTACATCGTTCACGAAGCTCACACGTTTCTTGCTCTTAACTGAAAAGCATTGGATGTTTGAGGACCTGTGGGTTGTATCAGTTTCAGAAACAGAGTTGAACTAGATATGGTCCGTGTGTAGGAAACACAGTTCTTTTGTTCTGAGCACACTCACGTTTCCCGCCATATTAGAGACTCTAGATAGCAATTGAATGCTTCTTGCTCTAAAGCAGAGTGTGTTGCATGGATGAGAACTGTGCTGTGTGTTTCCCTTCAAAAACGGAGTTAAATGCCAGGCTCTGTGTCTTCCTACAAGCAAGACTTCCTTTCAGGTAAATGCAGTCACTTTTCAGCTCAAATGAAGCTACATCGATCACAAAGCTCACACGTTTCTAGCTCTTAACTGAAAAGCATTGGATGTTCGAGGAACAGTGGTTTGTATCAGTTTCAGAAGCATAGTTGAACTAGATATGTTCCGTGTGTGTAGGAAACACAGTTCTTTTGTTCTGTGCACACTAATGTTTCCCGCCTTATTAGAGACTCTAGAAAGCAAGAGAATGCTTCTTGCTCTAAAGCAGAGTATGTTTCATGGGTGAGAACTGTGTTGTGTGTTTCCCTACAGAAACGGAGTTAAATGCCAGGCTCTGTGTGTTCCTACAATCAAGATTTCGTTTCACATAAACGCAGTCACTTTTCAACTCAAAGGAATCTACATCATTCACGAAGCTCAAACGTTTCTAGCTCTTAACTGAAAAGCATTGGATGTTCGAATTCCTGGGGTGTGTATCAGTTTCAGAAGCAGAGTTGAACTAGATATGGTCCGTGTGTGTAGGAAACACAGTTCTTTTGTTCTGAGCACACTCACGTTTTCCGCCTATTAGAGACTCTAGATAGCAAGAGAATGCTTCTTGCTCTAAAGCAGAGTGTGTTTCATGGATGAGAACTGTGCTGTGTGTTTCCCTTGAGAAACGGAGTTAAATGCCAGGCTCTGAGTCTTCATACAAGCGAGACTTCGTTTCAGGTAAACGCAGTCACTTTTCAGCTCAAAGGAATCTACATCGTTCACGAAACTCACACGTTTCTCGCTCTTAACTGAAAAGCATTGGATGTTCGAGCACCTGTGGTTTGTATCAGTTTCAGAAGTAGAGTTGAACTAGATATGGTCAGTGTGTGTAGGAAACACAGTTCTTTTGTTCTGAGCACACTCACGTTTCCCGCCTTCTTAGAGACCCTAGAGAGCAAGAGAATGCTTCTTGCTCTAAAGCAGAGTGTGTTTCATGGATGAGAACTGTGCTGTGTGTTTCCCTTCAGAAACGGAGTTAAATGCCAGGCTCTGTGTCTTCCTACAAGCAAGAATTCGTTTCACATAAATGCAGTCACTTTTCAGCTCAAAGGAAGCTACATCATTCACAAAGCTCACACGTTTCTTGCTATTATCTGAAAAGCATTGGATGTTCGAGGACCTGTGGTTTGTATCAGTTTCAGAAGCAGAGTTGAACTAGATATGGTCCGTGTGTGTAGGAAACACAGTTCTTTTGTTCTGAGCACACTCACGTTTCCCGCCTTATTAGAGACTCTAGAAAGCAAGAGAATGCTTCTTGCTCTAAAGCAGAGTGTGTTTCATGGATGAGAACTGTGCTGTGTGTTTCCCTTCAGAAACGGAGTTAAATGCCAGGCTCTGTGTCTTCCTACAAGCAAGACTTCGTTTCACATAAACGCAGTCACTTTTCAGCTCAAAGGAAGCTACATCATTCACAAAGCTCACACGTTTCTCGCTCTTAACTGAAAAGCATTGGATGTTCGATGACGTGTGGTTTGTATCAGTTTCAGAAGCAGAGTTGAAATAGATATGGTCCGTGTGTGTAGGAAACACAGTTCTTTTGTTCTGAGCACACTCAAGTTTCCCGCCATATTAGAGACTCTAGAAAGCAAGAGAATACTTCTTGCTCTAAAGCAGAGTGTGTTTCATGGATGAGAATTGTGCTGTGTGTTTCCCTTCAGAAAGGGAGTTAAATGCCAGGCTCTATGTCTTCCTACAAGCAAGACTTCCTTTCAGGTAAACGCAGTCACTTTTCAGCTCAAACGAAGCTACATCGTTCACGAAGCTCACACGTTTCTCGCTCTTAACTGAAAAGCATTGAATGTTCGAGGACCTATGGTTTGTATCAGTTTCAGAAGCAGAGTTGAACTAGATATAGTCCGTGTGTTTAAGAAAAACAGTTCTTTTGTTCTGTGCACACTCACGTTTCCCTACTTATTAGAGACTCTATAAACCAAGAGAATGCTTCTTGCTCTAAAGCAGAGTGTGTTTCATGGATGAGAACTGTGCTGTATGTTTCCCTTCAGAAACGGAGTTAAATGCCAGGCTCTGGGTCTTCATACAAGCGAGAATTCGTTTCAGGTAAACGCAGTCACTTTTCAGCTCCAAGGAAGCTACATCGTTCACAAAGCTCACACGTTTCTTGCTCTTAACTGAAAAGCATTGGATGTTCGAGGACCTGTGTTTTTTATCAGTTTCAGAAGCAGAGTTGAACTAGATATGGTCCGGGTGTGTAGGAAACACAGTTCTTTTGTTCTGAGCAAACTCACGTTTCCCGACCTATTAGAGACCCTAGAAAGCAAGAGAATGCTTCTTGCTCTAAAGCAGAGTGTGTTTCATGGATTAGAACTGTGCTGTGTGTTTCCCTTCAGAAAGGGAGTTAAATGCCAGGCTCTATGTCTTACTACAAGCAAGACTTCCTTTCAGGTAAACGGAGTCACTTTTCAGCTCAAAGGAAGCTACATCGTTCACGAAGCTCACACGTTTCTAGCTCTTAACTGAAAAGCATTGGATATCCGAGACCTGTGGTTTGTATCAGTTTCTGAAGCAGTGTTGAACTAGATATGATCCGTGTGTGTAGGAAACACAGTTCTTTTGTTCTGAGCACACTCATGTATCCCGCCTTATTAGAGACACTAGAAAGCAAGAGAATGCTTCTTGCTCTAAAGCAGAGTGTGTTTCATGGATGAGAACTGTGCTGTGTGTTTCCCTTCAGAAACGGAGTTAAATGTCAGGGTCTTTGACTTCATACAAGCGAGACTTCGTTTCAGGTAAACCCAGTCACTTTTCAGCTCAAAGGAAGCTACATCGTTCACGAAGCTCACACGTGTCTCATTCTTAAGTGAAAAGCATTGGATGTTCGAGGACCTGTGGTTTGTATCAGTTTCAGAAGTAGAGTTGAACTAGATATGGTCCGAGTGTGTAGGAAACACAGTTCTTTTGTTCTGAGCACACTCACGTTTCCCGCCTTATTAGAGACCCTAGAAAGCAAGAGCATGCTTCTTGCTCTAAAGCAGAGTGTGTTACATGGATGAGAACTGTGATGTGTGTTTCCCTTCAGAAACGGAGTTAAATGCCAGGCTCTGGATCTTCATACAAGCGAGACATCGTTTCAGGTAAACGCAGTCACTTTTCAGCTCAAAGGAAGCTACATCATTCACGAAGCTCACACGTTTCTTGCTCTTAACTGAAAAGCATTGAATGTTCGAGGACCTGTGGTTTGTATCAGTTTCAGAAGCAGAGTTGAACTAGATATGGTCCGTGTGTGTAGGAAACACAGTTCTTTTGTTCTGAGCACACTCACGTTTCCCGCCATATTAGAGACTCTAGAAAGCAAGAGAATGCTTCTTGCTCTAAAGCAGAGTGTGTTTCATGGATGAGAACTGTGCTGTGTGTTTCGCTTCAGAAACGGAGTTAAATGCCAGGCTCTGTGTCTTCCTACAAGCAAGACTTCTTTTCAGGTAAACGCAGTCACTTTTCAGCTCAAAGGAAGCTACATCGTTCACGAAGCTCACACGTTTCTTGCTCTTAACTGAAAAGCATTGGATGTTTGAGGACCTGTGGGTTGTATCAGTTTCAGAAACAGAGTTGAACTAGATATGGTCCGTGTGTGTAGGAAACACAGTTCTTTTGTTCTGAGCACACTCACGTTTCCCGCCATATTAGAGACTCTAGATAGCAATTGAATGCTTCTTGCTCTAAAGCAGAGTGTGTTGCATGGATGAGAACTGTGCTGTGTGTTTCCCTTCAGAAAGGGAGTTAAATGCCAGGCTCTATGTCTTACTACAAGCAAGACTTTCTTTCAGGTAAACGCAGTCACTTTTCAGCTCAAAGGAAGCTACATCGTTCACGAAGCTCACACGTTTCTCGCTCTTAACTGAAAAGCATTGAATGTTCGAGGACCTATGGTTTGTATCAGTTTCAGAAGCAGAGTTGAACTAGATATGGTCCGGGTTTGTAGGAAACACAGTACTTTGTTCTGAGCAAACTCACGTTTCCCGACTTATTAGAGACTCTAGAAAGCAAGAGAATGCTTCTTGCTCTAAAGCAGAGTGTGTTTCATGGATTAGAACTGTGCTGTGTGTTTCCCTTCAGAAAGGGAGTTAAATGCCAGGCTCTATGTCTTACTACAAGCAACACTTCCTTTCAGGTAAACGCAGTCACTTTTCAGCTCAAAGGAAGCTACATCGTTCACGAAGCTCACACGTTTCTCGCTCTTAACTGAAAAGCATTGAATGTTCGAGGACCTATGGTTTGTATCAGTTTCAGAAGCAGATTTGAACTAGATATGGTCCGTGTGTGTAGGAAACACAGTTCTTTTGTTCTGAGCACACTAACGTTTCCCGCCTTATTAGAGACTCTAGAAAGCAAGAGAATGCTTCTTGCTCTAAAGCAGAGTGTGTTTCATGGATGAGAACTATGCTGTGTGTTTCCCTTCAGAAACGGAGTTAATTGTCAGGCTCTTTGTCTTCATACAAGCGAGACTTCGTTTCAGGTAAACCCAGTCACTTTTCAGCTCAAAGGAAGCTACATCGTTCACGAAGCTCACACGTTTCTCACTCTTAACTGAAAAGCATTGGATGTTCGAGGACCTGTGTTTTTTATCAGTTTCAGAAGCAGAGTTGAACTAGATATGGTCCGGGTGTGTAGGAAACACAGTTCTTTTGTTCTGAGCAAACTCACGTTTCCCGACGTATTAGAGACTCTAGATAGCATGAGAATGCTTCTTGCTCTAAAGCAGTGTGTGTTTCATGGATGAGAACTCTGCTGTGTGTTTCCCTTCAGAAACGGAGTTAAATGACAGGCAATGTGTCTTCCTACAAGCAAGACTTCTTTTCAGGTAAACGCAGTCACTTTTCAGCTCAAAGGAAGCTACATCGTTCACGAAGCTCACACGTTTCTCGCTCTTAACTGAAAAGCCTTGAATGTTCGAGGACCTGTGGATTATATCAGTTTCAGAAGCAGAGTTGAACTAGGTATGGTCCGTGTGTGTACGAAATACAGTTCTTATGTTCTGAGCACACTCACGTTTCCCGCCTAATTAGAGACTCTAGATAGCAAGAGAATGCTTCTTGCTCTAAAGCAGAGTGTGTTTCATGGTTGAGAACTGTGCTGTGTGTTTCGCTTCAGAAAGGGAGTTAAATGCCAGGCTCTATGTCTTACTACAAGCAAGACTTCCTTTCAGGTAAATGCAGTCAATTTTCAGCTCAAAGGTAGCTACATCGTTCACGAAGCTCACACGTTTCTCGCTCTTAACTGAAAAGCATTGAATGATCGAGGACCTATGGTTTGTATCAGATTCAGAAACAGAGTTGAACTAGATATGGTCCGTGTGTGTAGGAAACACAGTTCTTTTGTTCTGAGCACACTCATGTTTCCCGCCTTATTAGAGACTCTAGAAAGCAAGAGAATGCTTCTTGCTCTAAAGCAGAGTGTTTTTCATGGATGAGAACTGTGCTGTGTGTTTCCCTTCAGAAACGGAGTTAAATGCCAGGCTCTGTGTCTTCCTACAAGCGAGACTTCTTTTCAGGTAAACGCAGTCACTTTTCAGCTCAAAGGAAGCTACATCGTTCACGAAGCTCACATGTTTCTTGCTCTTAACTGAAAAGCATTGGATGTTCGAGAACCTGTATTTTGTATCAGTTTCAGAAGCATAGTTGAACTAGATATGGTCCGTGTGTGTAGGAAACACAGTTCTTTTGTTCTGAGCACACTCACGTTTCCCGCATTATTAGAGACTCTAGAAAGCAAGAGAATGCTTCTTGCTCTAAAGCAGAGTGTTTTTCATGGATGAGAACTGTGCTGTGTGTTTCCCTTCAGAAACGGAGTTAAATGCCAGGCTCTGTGTCTTCCTACAAGCGAGACTTCTTTTCAGGTAAACGCAGTCACTTTTCAGCTCAAAGGAAGCTACATCGTTCACGAAGCTCACACGTTTCTTGCTCTTAACTGAAAAGCATTGGATGTTCGAGGACCTGTATTTTGTATCAGTTTCAGAAGCATAGTTGAACTAGATATGGTCCGTGTGTGTAGGAAACACAGTTCTTTTGTTCTGAGCACACTCACGTTTCCCGCCTTATTAGAGACTCTAGAAAGCAAGAGAATGCTTCTTGCTCTAAAGCAGAGTGTGTTTCATGGATGAGAACTGTGCTGTGTGTTTCCCTTCAGAAACGGAGTTAAATGCCAGGCTCTATGTCTTACTACAAGCAAGACTTCCTTTCAGGTAAACGCAGTCACTTTTCAGCTCAATCGAGGCTATATCGTTCACGAAGCTCACAAGTTTCTCGCTCTTAACTGAAATGCATTGAATGTTGGAGGACCTATGGTTTGTATCAGTTTCAGAAGCAGAGTTGAACTAGATATGGTCCCTGTGTGTAGGAAACACAGTTTTTTTGTTCTGAGCACACTCATGTATCCCGCCTTATTAGAGACTCTATAAAGCATGAGAATGCTTCTTGCTCTAAAGCAGTGTGTGTTTCATGGATGAGAACTCTGCTGTGTGTTTCCCTTCAGAAACGGAGTTAAATGACATGCTCTGTGTCTTCCTACAAGCAAGTCTTCTTTTCAGGTAAACGCAGTCACTTTTCAGCTCAAAGGAAGCTACATCGTTCACGAAGCTCACACGTTTCTCGCTCTTAACTGAAAAGCCTTGAATGTTCGAGGACCTGTGGATTATATCAGTTTCAGAAGCAGAGTTGAACTAGATATGGTCCGTGTGTGTACGATATACAGTTCTTATGTTCTGAGCACACTCACGTTTCCCGCCTAATTAGAGACTCTAGAAAGCAAGAGAATGCTTCTTGCTCTAAAGCAGAGTGTGTTTCATGGATGAGAACTGTGCTGTGTGTTTCCCTTCAGAAACGGAGTTAAATGCCAGGCTCTGTGTCTTCATACAAGCCAGCCTTCTTTTCAGGTAAACACAGTCACTTTTCAGCTCAAAGGAAGCTACATCATTCACGAAGCTCACACGTTTCTAGCTCTTAACTGAAAAGCATTGGATGTTCGAATTCCTGGGGTTTGTATCAGTTTCAGAAGCAGAGTTGAACTAGATATGGTCCGTGTGTGTAGGAAACACAGTTCTTTTGTTCTGAGCACACTCACGTTTCCCGCCTTATTAGAGACTCTAGATAGCAAGAGAATGCTTCTTGCTCTAAAGCAGAGTGTGTTTCATGGTTGAGAACTGTGCTGTGTGTTTCGCTTCAGAAAGGGAGTTAAATGCCAGGCTCTATGTCTTACTACAAGCAAGACTTCCTTTCAGGTAAATGCAGTCAATTTTCAGCTCAAAGGTAGCTACATCGTTCACGAAGCTCACACGTTTCTCGCTCTTAACTGAAAAGCATTGAGAGATCGAGGACCTATGGTTTGTATCAGATTCAGAAACAGAGTTGAACTAGAAATGGTCCGTGTGTGTAGGAAACACAGTTCTTTTGTTCTGTGCACACTCACGTTTCCCTCCTTATTAGAGACTCTATAAACCAAGAGAATGCTTCTTGCTCTAAAGCAGAGTGTGTTTCATGGATGAGAACTGTGCTGTGTGTTTCCCTTCAGAAACGGAGTTAAATGCCAGGCTCTGTGTCTTCATACAAGCGAGACTTCGTTTCAGGTAAACGCAGTCACTTTTCAGCTCAAAGGAAGCTACATCGTTCACGAAGCTCACACGTTTCTTGCTCTTAACTGAAAAGCATTGGATGTTCGATGACCTGTGGTTTGTATCAGTTTCAGAAGCAGAGTTGAACTAGATATGGTCCGTGTGTGTAGGAAACACAGTTCTTTTGTTCTGAGCACACTCAAGTTTCCCGCCATATTAGAGACTCTAGATAGCAAGAGAATGCTTCTTGCTCTAAAGCAGAGTGTGTTTCATGGATGAGAATTGTGCTGTGTGTTTCCCTTCAGAAAGGGAGTTAAATGCCAGGCTCTATGTCTTACTACAAGCAAGACTTCCTTTCAGGTAAACGCAGTCACTTTTCAGCTCAAAGGAAGCTACATCTTTCACGAAGCTCACACGTTTCTCGCTCTTAACTGAAAAGCATTGAATATTCGAGGACCTATGGTTTGTATCAGTTTCAGAAGTAGAGTTGAACTAGATATGGTCCGTGTTTGTAGGAAACACAGTTCTTTTGTTCTGAGCACACTCACGTTTCCCGCCTTATTAGAGACTCTAGAAAGCAAGAGAATGCTTCTTGCTCTACAGCAGAGTGTGTTTCATGGATGAGAACTGTGCTGTGTGTTTCCCTTCAGAAACGGAGTTAAATGCCCGGCTCTGTGTCTTCCTTCAAGCAAGAGTGCGTTTCAGGTAAACGCAGTCACTTTTCAGCTCAAAGGAAGCTACATCGTTCACGAAGCTCACACGTTTCTAGCTCTTAACTGAAAAGCATTGGATGTTCGAGACCTGTGGTTTGTATCAGTTTCTGAAGCAGTGTTGAACTAGATATGGTCCGTGTGTGTAGGAAACACAGTTCTTTTGTTCTGAGCACACTCAAGTTTCCCGCCTTATTAGAGACACTAGAAAGCAAGAGAATACTTCTTGCTCTAAAGCAGAGTGTGTTTCATGGATGAGAACTGTGCTGTGTGTTTCCCTTCAGAAACGGAGTTAAATGTCAGGCTCTTTTTCTTCATACAAGCGAGACTTCGTTTCAGGTAAACGCAGTCACTTTTCAGGTCAAAGGAAGCTACATCGTTCACGAAGCTCACACGTTTCTCACTCTTAAGTGAAAAGCATTGGATGTTCGAGGACCTGTGGTTTGTATCAGTTTCAGAAGCAGAGTTGAACTAGATATGGTCCGTGTGTGTAGGAAACACGGTTCTTTTGTTCTGAGCACACTCACGTTTCCCGCCTTATTAGAGACTCTAGAAAGCAAGAGAATGCTTCTTGTTCTAAAGCAGAGTGTGTTTCATGGATGAGAACTGTGCTGTGTGTTTCCCTTCAGAAACGGAGTTAAATGCCAGGCTCTGTGTCTTCCTACAAGCAAGAGTGCGTTTCAGGTAAACGCAGTCACTTTTCAGCTCAAATGAAGCTACATCGTTCACGAAGTTCACACGTTTCTCGCTATTAACTGAAACGCATTGGATGTTCGAGGACCTGTGGTTTGTATCAGTTTCAGAAGAAGAGTTGAAGTAGATATGGTCCGTGTGTGTAGGAAACACAGTTCTTTTGTTCTGAGCACACTCACGTTTCCCGCCTTATTAAGGACTCTAGAAAGCAAGTGAATGCTTCTTGCTCTAAAGCAGAGTGTGTTTCATGGATGAGAACTTTGCTGTGTGTTTCCCTTCAGAAACGGAGTTAAATGCCAGGTTCTGTGTCTTCCTACAAGCAAGAGTGCGTTTCAGGTAAACGCAGTCACTTTTCAGCTCAAAAGAAGCTACATCGTTCACGAAGTTCACACGTTTCTCGCTCTTAACTGAAACGCATTGGATGTACGATGACCTGTGGTTTGTATCAGTTTCAGAAGCAGAGTTGAACTAGATATGGTCCGTGTGTGTAGGAAACACAGTTCTTTTGTTCTGAGCACACTCAAGTTTCCCGCCATATTAGAGACTCTAGAAAGCAAGAGAATGCTTCTTGCTCTAAAGCAGAGTGTGTTTCATGGATGAGAATTGTGCTGTGTGTTTCCCTTCAGAAAGGGAGTTAAATGCCAGGCTCTATGTCTTCCTACAAGCAAGACTTCCCTTCAGGGAAACGCAGTCACTTTTCAGCTCAAACGAAACTACATCGTTCACGAAGCTCACACGTGTCTCGCTCTTAACTGAAAAGCATTGAATGTTCGAGGACCTGTGGTTTGTATCAGTTTCAGAAGCAGAGTTGAACTAGATATGGTCCGGGTGTGTAGGAAACACAGTTCTTTTGTTCTGAGCAAACACACGTTTCCCGCCTTATTAGAGACTCTAGAAAGCAAGAGAATGCTTCTTGCTCTAAAGCAGAGTGTGTTTCATGGATGAGAAGTGTGCTGTGTGTTTCCCTTCAGAAACGGAGTTAAATGCCAGGCTCTGTGTCTTCCTACAAGCGAGAATTCGTTTCAGGTAAACGCAGTCACTTTTCAGCTCAAAGGAAGCGACATCGTTCACGAAGCTCACACGTTTCTCGCTCTTAACTGAAAAGCATTGAATGTTCGAGGACCTATGGTTTGTATCAGTTTCAGAAGCAGATTTGAACTAGATATGGTCCGTGTGTGTAGGAAACACAGTTCTTTTGTTCTGAGCACACTCACGTTTCCCGCCTTATTAGAGACTCTAGAAAGCAAGAGAATGCTTCTTGCTCTAAAGCAGAGTGTGTTTCATGCATGAGAACTATGCTGTGTGTTTCCCTTCAGAAAGGGAGTTAAATGCCAGGCTCTGTGTCTTCCTACAAGCAATACTGCGTTTCAGGTAAACGCAGTCACTTTTCAGCTCAAAGGAAGCTACATCACTCTCGAAGCTCACACGTTTCTTGCTCTTAACTGAAAAGTCTTGAATGTTCGAGGACCTGTGGATTGTATCAGTTTCAGAAGCAGAGTTGAACTAGATATGGTCCGTGTGTGTACAAAATACATTTCTTTTGTTCTGAGCACACTCACGTTTCCCGCCTAATTAGAGACTCTAGAAAGCAAGAGAATGCTTCTTGCTCTAAAGTAGAGTGTGTTGCATGGATGAGAACTGTGCTGTGTGTTTCCCTTCAAAAACGGAGTTAAATGCCAGGCTCTGTGTCCTCCTACAAGCAAGACTTCCTTTCAGGTAAATGCAGTCACTTTTCAGCTCAAATGAAGCTACATCGATCACAAAGCTCACACGTTTCTAGCTCTTAACTGAAAAGCATTGGATGTTCGAGGACATGTGGTTTGTATCAGTTTCAGAAATAGAGTTGAACTAGATATGGTCAGTGTGTGTAGGAAACACAGTTCTTTTGTTCTGAGCACACTCACGTTTCCCGCCTTCTTAGAGACCCTAGAGAGCAAGAGAATGCTTCTTGCTCTAAAGCAGAGTGTGTTTCATGGATGAGAACTGTGCTGTGTGTTTCCCTTCAGAAACGGAGTTAAATGCCAGGCTCTGTGTCTTCCTACAAGCAAGACTTCGTTTCACATAAATGCAGTCACTTTTCAGCTCAAAGGAAGCTACATCGTTCACAAAGCTCACACGTTTCTTGCTATTATCTGAAAAGCATTGGATGTTCGAGGACCTGTGGTTTGTATCAGTTTCAGAAGCAGAATTGAACTAGATATGGTCCGTGTGTGTAGGAAACACAGTTCTTTTGTTCTGAGCACACTCACGTTTCCCGCCTTATTAGAGACTCTAGAAAGCAAGAGAATGCTTCTTGCTCTAAAGCAGAGTGTGTTTCATGGATGAGAACTGTGCTGTGTGTTTCCCTTCAGAAACGGAGTTAAATGCCAGGCTCTGTGTCTTCCTACAAGCAAGACTTCTTTTCAGGTAAACGCAGTCACTTTTCAGCTCAAAGGAAGATACATCGTTCACGAAGCTCACACGTTTCTTGCTCTTAACTGAAAAGCATTGGATGTTTGAGGACGTGTGGTTTGTATCAGTTTCAGAAACAAAGTTGAACTAGATATCGTCCGTGTGTGTAGGAAACACAGTTCTTTTGTTCTGAGCACACTCACGTTTTCCGCCATATTAGAGACTCTAGATAGCAATTGAATGCTTCTTGCTCTAAAGCAGAGTGTGTTTCATGGATTAGAACTGTGCTGTGTGTTTCCCTTCAGAAAGGGAGTTAAATGCCAGGCTCTATGTCTTACTACAAGCAACCATTCCTTTCAGGTAAACGCAGTCACTTTTCAGCTCAAAGGAAGCTACATCGTTCACGAAGCTCACACGTTTCTCGCTCTTAACTGAAAAGCATTGAATGTTCGAGGACCTATGGTTTGTATCAGTTTCAGAAGCAGATTTGAACTAGATATGGTCCGTGTGTGTAGGAAACACAGTTCTTTTGTTCTGAGCACACTCACGTTTCCCGCCTTATTAGAGACTCTAGAAAGCAAGAGAATGCTTCTTGCTCTAAAGCAGAGTGTGTTTCATGCATGAGAACTATGCTGTGTGTTTCCCTTCAGAAAGGGAGTTAAATGCCAGGCTCTGTGTCTTCCTACAAGCAATACTGCGTTTCAGGTAAACGCAGTCACTTTTCAGCTCAAAGGAAGCTACATCACTCTCGAAGCTCACACGTTTCTTGCTCTTAACTGAAAAGCCTTGAATGTTCGAGGACCTGTGGATTGTATCAGTTTCAGAAGCAGGGTTGAACTAGATATGGTCCGTGTGTGTACGAAATACAGTTCTTTTGTTCTGAGCGAACTCACGTTTCCTGCCTAATTAGACACTCTAGAAAGCAAGAGAATGCTTCTTGCTCTAAAGCAGAGTGTGTTGCATGGATGAGAACTGTGCTGTGTGTTTCCCTTCAAAAACGGAGTTAAATGCCAGGCTCTGTGTCTTCCTACAAGCAAGACTTCCTTTCAGGTAAATGCAGTCACTTTTTAGCTCAAATGAAGCTACATCGATCACAAAGCTCACACGTTTCTAGCTCTTAACTGAAAAGCATTGGATGTTCGAGGAACAGTGGTTTGTATCAGTTTCAGAAGCATAGTTGAACTAGATATGTTCCGTGTGTGTAGGAAACACAGTTCTTTTGTTCTGAACACACTAATGTTTCCCGCCTTATTAGAGACTCTAGAAAGCAAGAGAATGCTTCTTGCTCTAAAGCAGAGTATGTTTCATGGGTGAGAACTGTGTTGTGTGTTTCCCTACAGAAACGGAGTTAAATGCCTGGCTCTGTGTCTTCCTACAATCAAGACTTCGTTTCACATAAACGCAGTCACTTTTCAGCTCAAAGGAATCTACATCATTCACGAAGCTCAAACGTTTCTAGCTCTTAACTGAAAAGCATTGGATGTTCGAATTCCTGGGGTGTGTATCAGTTTCAGAAGCAGAGTTGAACTAGATATGGTCCGTGTGTGTAGGAAACACAGTTCTTTTGTTCTGAGCACACTCACGTTTTCCACCTTATTAGAGACTCTAGATAGCAAGAGAATGCTTCTTGCTCTAAAGCAGAGTGTGTTTCATGGATGAGAACTGTGCTGTGTGTTTCCCTTCAGAAACGGAGTTAAATGCCAGGCTCTGTGTCTTCCTACAAGCGAGACTTCTTTTCAGGTAAACGCAGTCACTTTTCAGCTCAAAGGAATCTACATCGTTCACGAAACTCACACGTTTCTCGCTCTTAACTGAAAAGCATTGGATGTTCGAGCACCTGTGGTTTGTATCAGTTTCAGAAGTAGAGTTGAACTAGATATGGTCAGTGTGTGTAGGAAACACAGTTCTTTTGTTCTGAGCACACTCACGTTTCCCGCCTTCTTAGAGACCCTAGAGAGCAAGAGAATGCTCCTTGCTCTAAAGCAGAGTGTGTTTCATGGATGAGAACTGTGCTGTGTGTTTCCCTTCAGAAAAGGAGTTAAATGCAAGGCTCTGTGTCTACCTACAAGCAAGACTTCGTTTCACATAAATGCAGTCACTTTTCAGCTCAAAGGAAGCTACATCTTTCACAAAGCTCACACGTTTCTTGCTATTATCTGAAAAGCATTGGATGTTCGAGGACCTGTGGTTTGTATCAGTTTCAGAACCAGAGTTGAACTAGATATGGTCCGTGTGTGTAGGAAACACAGTTCTTTTATTCTGAGCACACTCACGTTTCCCGCCTTATTAGAGACTCTAGAAAGCAAGAGAATGCTTCTTGCTCTAAAGCAGAGTGTGTTTCATGGATGAGAACTGTGCTGTGTGTTTCCCTTCAGAAACGGAGTTAAATGCCAGGCTCTGTGTCTTCCTACAAGCAAGACTTCTTTTCAGGTAAACGCAGTCACTTTTCAGCTCAAAGGAAGCTACATCGTTCACGAAGCTCACACGTTTCTTGCTCTTAACTGAAAAGCATTGGATGTTTGAGGACCTGTGGTTTGTATCAGTTTCAGAAACAGAGTTGAACTAGATATGGTCCGTGTGTGTAGGAAACACAGTTCTTTTGTTCTGAGCACACTCACGTTTCCCGCCATATTAGAGACTCTAGATAGCAATTGAATGCTTCTTGCTCTAAAGCAGAGTGTGTTTCATGGATGAGAATTGTGCTGTGTGTATCCCTTCAGAAAGGGAGTTAAATGCCCGGCTCTATGTCTTCCTACAAGCAAGACTTCCTTTCAGGTAAACGCAGTCACTTTTCAGCTCAAACGAAGCTACATCATTCACGAAGCTCACACGTTTCTCGCTCTTAACTGAAAAGCATTGAATGTTCGAGGACCTATGGTTTGTATCAGTTTCAGAAGCAGAGTTGAACTAGATATGGTCCGTGTGTTTAGGAAACACAGTTCTTTTGTTCTGTGCACACTCACGTTTCCCTCCTTATTAGAGACTCTATAAACCAAGAGAATGCTTCTTGCTCTAAAGCAGAGTGTGTTTCATGGATTAGAACTGTGCTGTGTGTTTCCCTTCAGAAAAGGAGTTAAATGCAAGGCTCTGTGTCTTCCTACATGCAAGACTTCCTTTCAGGTAAACGCAGTCACTTTTCAGCTCAAAGGAAGCTACATCGTTCACGAAGCTCACACGTTTCTCGCTCTTAACTGAAAAGCATTGAATGTTCGAGGACCTATGGTTTGTATCAGTTTCAGAAGCAGAGTTGAAATAGATATGGTCCGTGTGTGTAGGAAACACAGTTCTTTTGTTCTGAGCACACTCAAGTTTCCCGCCATATTAGAGACTCTAGAAAGCAAGAGAATACTTCTTGCTCTAAAGCAGAGTCTGTTTCATGGATGAGAATTGTGCTGTGTGTTTCCCATCAGAAAGGGAGGTAAATGCCAGGCTCTATGTCTTCCTACAAGCAAGACTTCCTTTCAGGTAAACGCAGTCACTTTTCAGCTCAAACGAAGCTACATCGTTCACGAAGCTCACACGTTTCTCGCTCTTAACTGAAAAGCATTGAATGTTCGAGGACCTATGGTTTGTATCAGTTTCAGAAGCAGAGTTGAACTAGATATGGTCCGTGTGTTTAGGAAAAACAGTTCTTTTGTTCTGTGCACACTCAGGTTTCCCTACTTATTAGAGACTCTATAAACCAAGAGAATGCTTCTTGCTCTAAAGCAGAGTGTGTTTCATGGATGAGAACTGTGCTGTATGTTTCCCTTCAGAAACGGAGTTAAATGCCAGGCTCTGGGTCTTCATACAAGCGAGACTTCGTTTCAGGTAAACGCAGTCACTTTTCAGCTCAAAGGAAGCTACATCGTTCACAAAGCTCACACGTTTCTTGCTCTTAACTGAAAAGCATTGGATGTTCGAGGACCTGTGTTTTTTATCAGTTTCAGAAGCAGAGTTGAACTAGATATGGTCCGGGTGTGTAGGAAACACAGTTCTTTTGTTCTGAGCAAACTCACGTTTCCCGACGTATTAGAGACTCTAGAAAGCAAGAGAATGCTTCTTGCTCTAAAGCAGAGTGTGTTTCATGGATTAGAACAGTGCTGTGTGTTCCCCTTCAGAAAGGGAGTTAAATGCCAGGCTCTATGTCTTACTAAAAGCAAGACTTCCTTTCAGGTAAACGCAGTCACTTTTCAGCTCAAAGGAAGCTACATAGTTCACGAAGCACACACATTTCTAGCTCTTAACTGAAAAGCATTGGATATTCGAGACCTGTGGTTTGTATCAGTTTCTGAAGCAGTGTTGAACTAGATATGATCCGTGTGTGTAGGAAACACAGTTCTTTTGTTCTGAGCACACTCACGTTTCCCGCCTTATTAGAGACACTAGAAAGCAAGAGAATGCTTCTTGCTCTAAAGCAGAGTGTGTTTCATGGATGAGAACTGTGCTGTGTGTTTCCCTTCACAAACGGAGTTAAATGTCCGGCTCTTTGTCTTCATACAAGCGAGACTTCGTTTCAGGTAAACCCAGTCATTTTTCAGCTCAAAGGAAGCTACATCGTTCACGAAGCTCACACGTTTCTCACTCTTAAGTGAAAAGCATTGGATGTTCGAGGACCTGTGGTTTGTATCAGTTTCAGAAGTAGAGTTGAACTAGATAAGGTCCGAGTGTGTAGGAAACACAGTTCTTTTGTTCTGAGCACACTCAAGTTTCCCGCCTTATTAGAGACAGTAGAAAGCAAGAGAATGCTTCTTGCTCTAAAGCAGAGTGTGTTTCATGGATGAGAACTGTGCTCTGTGTTTCCCTTCAGAAAGGGAGTTAAATGCCAGGCTCTGTGTCTTCCTACCAGCAAGAGTGCGTTTCAGGTAAATGCAGTCACTTTTCATTTCAAACGAAGCTACATCGTTCACGAAGTTCACACATTTCTCGCTCTTAACTGAAACGCATTGGATGTTCGAGGACCTGTGGTTTGTATCAGTTTCAGAAGCAGAGTTGAACTAGATATGGTCCTTGTGTGCAGGAAACACGGTTCTTTTGTTCTGAGCACACTCAATTTTCCCGCCTTATTAGAGACTCTAGAAAGCAAGAGAATGCTTCTTGCTCTAAAGCAGAGTGTAATTCATGGATGAGAACTGTGCTGTGTGTTTCCCTTCAGAAACGGAGTTAAATGCCAGGCTCTGTGTCTTCCTACAAGCAAGAGTGCGTTTCAGGTAAACGCAGTCACTTTTCAGCTCAAACGAAGCTACATCGTTCACGAAGTTCACACGTTTCTCGCTCTTAACTGAAACGCATTGGATGTTCGAGGACCTGTGGTTTGTATCAGTTTCAGAAGCAGAGTTGAACTAGATATGGTCCGTGTGTGTAGGAAACACGGTTCTTTTGTTCTGAGCACACTCACGTTTCCCGCCTTATTAGAGACTCTAGAAAGCAAGAGAATGCTTCTTGTTCTAAAGCAGAGTGTGTTTCATGGATGAGAACTGTGCTGTGTGTTTCCCTTCAGAAACGGAGTTAAATGCCAGGCTCTGTGTCTTCCTACAAGCAAGAGTGCGTTTCAGGTAAACGCAGTCACTTTTCAGCTCAAATGAAGCTACATCGTTCACGAAGTTCACACGTTTCTCGCTATTAACTGAAACGCATTGGATGTTCGAGGACCTGTGGTTTGTATCAGTTTCAGAAGAAGAGTTGAAGTAGATATGGTCCGTGTGTGTAGGAAACACAGTTCTTTTGTTCTGAGCACACTCACGTTTCCCGCCTTATTAAGGACTCTAGAAAGCAAGTGAATGCTTCTTGCTCTAAAGCAGAGTGTGTTTCATGGATGAGAACTTTGCTGTGTGTTTTCCTTCAGAAACGGAGTTAAATGCCAGGCTCTGTGTCTTCCTACAAGCAAGAGTGCGTTTCAGGTAAACGCAGTCACTTTTCAGCTCAAAAGAAGCTACATCATTCACGAAGTTCACACGTTTCTCGCTCTTAACTGAAACGCATTGGATGTACGATGACCTGTGGTTTGTATCAGTTTCAGAAGCAGAGTTGAACTAGATATGGTCCGTGTGTGTAGGAAACACAGTTCTTTTGTTCTGAGCACACTCAAGTTTCCCGCCATATTAGAGACTCTAGAAAGCAAGAGAATGCTTCTTGCTCTAAAGCAGAGTGTGTTTCATGGATGAGAATTGTGCTGTGTGTTTCCCTTCAGAAAGGGAGTTAAATGCCAGGCTCTATGTCTTCCTACAAGCAAGACTTCCCTTCAGGGAAACGCAGTCACTTTTCAGCTCAAACGAAACTACATCGTTCACGAAGCTCACACGTGTCTCGCTCTTAACTGAAAAGCATTGAATGTTCGAGGACCTGTGGTTTGTATCAGTTTCAGAAGCAGAGTTGAACTAGATATGGTCCGGGTGTGTAGGAAACACAGTTCTTTTGTTCTGAGCAAACACACGTTTCCCGCCTTATTAGAGACTCTAGAAAGCAAGAGAATGCTTCTTGATCTAAAGCAGAGTGTGTTTCATGGATTAGAACTGTGCTGTGTGTTTCCCTTCAGAAAGGGAGTTAAATGCCAGGCTCTATGTCTTACTACAAGCAAGACTTCCTTTCAGGTAAACGCAGTCACTTTTCAGCTCAAAGGAAGCTACATCGTTCACGAAACTCACACGTTTCTCGCTCTTAACTGAAAAGCATTGAATGTTCAAGGACCTATGGTTTGTATCAGTTTCAGAAGCAGAGTTGAACTAGATATGGTCCGTGTGTGTAGGAAACACAGTTATTTTGTTCTGAGCACACTCACGTTTCCTGCCTTATAAGAGTCTCTAGAAAGCAAGAGAATGCTTCTTGCTCTAAAGCAGAGTGTGTTTCATGGATGAGAACTGTGCTGTGTGTTTCCCTTCAGAAACGGAGTTAAATGCCAGGCTCTGTGTCTTCCTACAAGCAAGAGTGCGTTTCAGGTAAACGCAGTCACTTTTCAGCTCAAAAAGCTACATCGTTCACGAAGTTCACACGTTTCTCGCTCTTAACTGAAACGCATTGGATGTTCGATGACCTGTGGTTTGTATCAGTTTCAGAAGCAGAGTTGAACTAGATATGGTCCGTGTGGAGGAAACACAGTTCTTTTGTTCTGAGCACACTTAAGTTTCCCGCCATATTAGAGACTCTAGAAAGCAAGAGAATGCTTCTTGCTCTAAAGCAGAGTGTGTTTCATGGATGAGAATTGTGCTGTGTGTTTCCCTTCAGAAAGGGAGTTAAATGCCAGGCTCTATGTCTTCCTACAAGCAAGACTTCCCTTCAGGTAAACGCAGTCACTTTTCAGCTCAAACGAAACTACATCGTTCACGAAGCTCACACGTGTCTCGCTCTTAACTGAAAAGCATTGAATGTTCGAGGACCTGTGGTTTGTATCAGTTTCAGAAGCAGAGTTGAACTAGATATGGTCCGTGTGTTTAGGAAAAACAGTTCTTTTGTTCTGTGCACACTCACGATTCCCTACTTATTAGAGACTCTATAAACCAAGAGAATGCTTCTTGCTCTAAAGCAGAGTGTGTTTCATGGATGAGAACTGTGCTGTATGTTTCCCTTCAGAAACGGAGTTAAATGCTAGGCTCTGGGTCTTCATACAAGCGAGACTTCGTTTCAGGTAAACGCAGTCACTTTTCAGCTCAAAGGAAGCTACATGGTTCACAAAGCTCACACGTTTGTTGCTGTTAACTGAAAAGCATTGGATGTTCGAGGACCTGTGGTTTGTATCAGTTACAGAAGCAGAGTTGAACTAGATATGGTCCGGGTGTGTAGGAAACACAGTTCTTTTGTTCTGAGCAAACACACGTTTCCCGACGTATTAGAGACTCTAGAAAGCAAGAGAATGCTTCTTGCTCTAAAGCAGAGTGTGTTTCATGGATTAGAACTGTGCTGTGTGTTTCCCTTCAGAAAGGGAGTTAAATGCCAGGCTCTATGTCTTACTACAAGCAAGACTTCCTTTCAGGTAAATGCAGTCACTTTTCAGCTCAAAGGAAGCTACATCGTTCACGAAGCTCACACGTTTCTCGCTATTAACTGAAAAGCATTGAATGTTCGAGGACCTATGGTTTGTATCAGTTTCAGAAGCAGAGTTGAACTAGATATGGTCCGTGTGTGTAGGAAACACAGTTATTTTGTTCTGAGCACACTCACGTTTCCTGCCTTATTAGAGTCTCTAGAAAGCAAGAGAATGCTTCTTGCTCTAAAGCAGAGTGTGTTTCATGGATGAGAACTGTGCTGTGTGTTTCCCTTCAGAAACGGAGTTAAATGCCAGTCTCTGTGTCTTCCTACAAGCAAGAGTGCGTTTCAGGTAAACGCAGTCACTTTTCAGCTCAAAGGAAGCTACATCGTTCACGAAGCTCACACGTTTCTAGCTCTTAACTGAAAATCATTGGATGTTCGAGACCTGTGGTTTGTATCATTTTCTGAAGCAGTGTTGAACTAGATATGGTCCGTGTGTGTAGGAAACACAGTTCTTTTGTTCTGAGCACACTCACGTTTCCCGCCTTATTAGAGACACTAGAAAGCAAGAGAATGCTTCTTGCTCTAAAGCAGAGTGTGTTTCATGGATGAGAACTGTGCTGTGTGTTTCCCTTCACAAACGGAGTTAAATGTCAGGCTCTTTGTCTTCATACAAGCGAGACTTCGTTTCAGGTAAACCCAGTCACTTTTCAGCTCAAAGGAAGCTACATCGTTCACGAAGCTCACACGTTTCTCACTCTTAAGTGAAAAGCATTGGATGTTCGAGGACCTGTGGTTTGTATCAGTTTCAGAAGTAGAGTAGAACTAGATATGGTCAGAGTGTGTAGGAAACACAGTTCTTTTGTTCTGAGCACACTCACGTTTCCCGCCTTATTAGAGACACTAGAAAGCAAGAGAATGCTTCTTGCACTAAAGCAGAGTGTGTTTCATGGATGAGAACTGTGCTGTGTGTTTCCCTTCAGAAAGGGAGTTAAATGCCAGGCTCTGAGTCTTCCTACAAGCAAGAGTGCGTTTCAGGTAAACGCAGTCACTTTTCAGTTCAAGCGAAGCTACATCATTCACAAAGTTCACACGTTTCTCGCTCTTAACTGAAAAGCATTGGATGTTCGAGGACCTGTGGTTTGTATCAGTTTCAGAAGCAGAGTTGAACTAGATATGGTCCTTGTGTGCAGGAAACACGGTTCTTTTGTTCTGAGCAAACTCACGTGTCCCGCCTTATTAGAGACTCTAGAAAGCAAGAGAATGCTTCTTGCTCTAAAGCAAAGTGTGCTTCATAGATGAGAACTGTGCTGTGTGTTTCCCTTCAGAAACGGAGTTAAATGCCAGGCTCTGTGTCTTCCTACAAGCAAGAGTGCGTTTCAGGTAAACGCAGTCACTTTTAAGCTCAAAGGAAGCTACATCGTTCACGAAGTTCACACGTTTCTCGCTCTTAACTGAAACGCATTGGATGTTCGAGGACCTGTGGTTTGTATCAGTTTCAGAAGCAGAGTTGAACTAGATATGGTCCGTGTGTGTAGGAAACACGGTTCTTTTGTTCTGAGCACACTCACGTTTCCCGCCTTATTAGAGACTCTAGAAAGCAAGAGAATGCTTCTTGCTCTAAAGCAGAGTGTGTTTCATGGATGAGAACTGTGCTGTGTGTTTCCCTTCAGAAACGGAGTTAAATGCCAGTCTCTGTGTCTTCCTACAAGCAAGAGTGCGTTTCAGGTAAACGCAGTCACTTTTCAGCTCAAAGGAAGCTACATCGTTCACGAAGCTCACACGTTTCTAGCTCTTAACTGAAAAGCATTGGATGTTCGAGACCTGTGGTTTGTATCAGTTTCTGAAGCAGTGTTGAACTAGATATGGTCCGTGTGTGTAGGAAACACAGTTCTTTTGTTCTGAGCACACTCACGTTTCCCGCCTTATTAGAGACACTAGAAAGCAAGAGAATGCTTCTTGCTCTAAAGCAGAGTGTGTTTCATGGATGAGAACTGTGCTGTGTGTTTCCCTTCACAAACGGAGTTAAATGTCAGGCTCTTTGTCTTCATACAAGCGAGACTTCGTTTCAGGTAAACCCAGTCACTTTTCAGCTCAAAGGAAGCTACATCGTTCACGAAGCTCACACGTTTCTCACTCTTAAGTGAAAAGCATTGGATGTTCGAGGACCTGTGGTTTGTATCAGTTTCAGAAGTAGAGTAGAACTAGATATGGTCCGAGTGTGTAGGAAACACAGTTCTTTTGTTCTGAGCACACTCACGTTTCCCGCCTTATTAGAGACACTAGAAAGCAAGAGAATGCTTCTTGCTCTAAAGCAGAGTGTGTTTCATGGATGAGAACTGTGCTGTGTGTTTCCCTTCAGAAAGGGAGTTAAATGCCAGGCTCTGAGTCTTCCTACAAGCAAGAGTGCGTTTCAGGTAAACGCAGTCACTTTTCAGTTCAAGCGAAGCTACATCATTCACAAAGTTCACACGTTTCTCGCTCTTAACTGAAAAGCATTGGATGTTCGAGGACCTGTGGTTTGTATCAGTTTCAGAAGCAGAGTTGAACTAGATATGGTCCTTGTGTGCAGGAAACACGGTTCTTTTGTTCTGAGCAAACTCACGTGTCCCGCCTTATTAGAGACTCTAGAAAGCAAGAGAATGCTTCTTGCTCTAAAGCAAAGTGTGCTTCATAGATGAGAACTGTGCTGTGTGTTTCCCTTCAGAAACGGAGTTAAATGCCAGGCTCTGTGTCTTCCTACAAGCAAGAGTGCGTTTCAGGTAAACGCAGTCACTTTTAAGCTCAAAGGAAGCTACATCGTTCACGAAGTTCACACGTTTCTCGCTCTTAACTGAAACGCATTGGATGTTCGAGGACCTGTGGTTTGTATCAGTTTCAGAAGCAGAGTTGAACTAGATATGGTCCGTGTGTGTAGGAAACACGGTTCTTTTGTTCTGAGCACACTCACGTTTCCCGCCTTATTAGAGACTCTAGAAAGCAAGAGAATGCTTCTTGCTCTAAAGCAGAGTGTGTTTCATGGATGAGAACTGTGCTGTGTGTTTCCCTTCAGAAACGGAGTTAAATGCCAGTCTCTGTGTCTTCCTACAAGCAAGAGTGCGTTTCAGGTAAACGCAGTCACTTTTCAGCTCAAAGGAAGCTACATCGTTCACGAAGCTCACACGTTTCTAGCTCTTAACTGAAAAGCATTGGATGTTCGAGACCTGTGGTTTGTATCAGTTTCTGAAGCAGTGTTGAACTAGATATGGTCCGTGTGTGTAGGAAACACAGTTCTTTTGTTCTGAGCACACTCACGTTTCCCGCCTTATTAGAGACACTAGAAAGCAAGAGAATGCTTCTTGCTCTAAAGCAGAGTGTGTTTCATGGATGAGAACTGTGCTGTGTGTTTCCCTTCACAAACGGAGTTAAATGTCAGGCTCTTTGTCTTCATACAAGCGAGACTTCGTTTCAGGTAAACCCAGTCACTTTTCAGCTCAAAGGAAGCTACATCGTTCACGAAGCTCACACGTTTCTCACTCTTAAGTGAAAAGCATTGGATGTTCGAGGACCTGTGGTTTGTATCAGTTTCAGAAGTAGAGTAGAACTAGATATGGTCCGAGTGTGTAGGAAACACAGTTCTTTTGTTCTGAGCACACTCACGTTTCCCGCCTTATTAGAGACACTAGAAAGCAAGAGAATGCTTCTTGCTCTAAAGCAGAGTGTGTTTCATGGATGAGAACTGTGCTGTGTGTTTCCCTTCAGAAAGGGAGTTAAATGCCAGGCTCTGAGTCTTCCTACAAGCAAGAGTGCGTTTCAGGTAAACGCAGTCACTTTTCAGTTCAAGCGAAGCTACATCATTCACAAAGTTCACACGTTTCTCGCTCTTAACTGAAAAGCATTGGATGTTCGAGGACCTGTGGTTTGTATCAGTTTCAGAAGCAGAGTTGAACTAGATATGGTCCTTGTGTGCAGGAAACACGGTTCTTTTGTTCTGAGCAAACTCACGTGTCCCGCCTTATTAGAGACTCTAGAAAGCAAGAGAATGCTTCTTGCTCTAAAGCAAAGTGTGCTTCATAGATGAGAACTGTGCTGTGTGTTTCCCTTCAGAAACGGAGTTAAATGCCAGGCTCTGTGTCTTCCTACAAGCAAGAGTGCGTTTCAGGTAAACGCAGTCACTTTTAAGCTCAAAGGAAGCTACATCGTTCACGAAGTTCACACGTTTCTCGCTCTTAACTGAAACGCATTGGATGTTCGAGGACCTGTGGTTTGTATCAGTTTCAGAAGCAGAGTTGAACTAGATATGGTCCGTGTGTGTAGGAAACACGGTTCTTTTGTTCTGAGCACACTCACGTTTCCCGCCTTATTAGAGACTCTAGAAAGCAAGTGAATGCTTCTTGCTATAAAGCAGAGTGTGTTTCATGGATGAGAACTGTGCTGTGTGTTTCCCTTCAGAAACGGAGTTAAATGCCAGGCTCTGTGTCTTCCTACAAGCAAGAGTGCGTTTCAGGTAAACGCAGTCACTTTTCAGCTCAAAAGAAGCTACATCGTTCACGAAGTTCACACATTTCTCGCTCTTAACTGAAACGCATTGGATGTTCGAGGACCTGTGGTTTGTATCAGTTTCAGAAGCAGAGTTGAACTAGATATGGTCCTTGTGTGCAGGAAACACGGTTCTTTTGTTCTGAGCACACTCACGTTTCCCGCCTTATTAGAGACTCAAGAAAGCAAGAGAATGCTTCTTGCTCTAAAGCAGAGTGTGTTTCATGGATGAGAACTGTGCTGTGTGTTTCCCTTGAGAAACGGAGTTAAATGCCAGGCTCTGTGTCTTCCTACAAGGAAGAGTGCGATTCAGGTAATCGCAGTCACTTTTCAGTTCAAACGAAGCAACATCGTTCACGAAGTTCACACGTTTCTCGCTCTTAACTGAAACGCATTGGATGTTCGAGGACCTGTGGTTTGTATCAGTTTCAGAAGCAGAGTTGAACTAGATATGGTCCGTGTGTGTAGGAAACACGTTTCTTTTGTTCTGAGCACACTCACGTTTCCCGCCTTATTAGAGACTCTAGAAAACAAGAGAATGCTTCTTGCTCTAAAGCAGAGTGTGTTTCATGGATGAGAACTGTGCTGTGTGTTTCCCTTCAGAAACGGAGTTAAATGCCAGGCTCTGTGTCTTCCTACAAGCAAGAGTGCGTTTCAGGTAAACGCAGTCACTTTTCAGCTCAAACGATGCTACATCTTTCACGAAGTTCACACGTTTCTCGCTCTTAACTGAAACGCATTGGATGTTCGATGACCTGTGGTTTGTATCAGTTTCAGAAGCAGAGTTGAACTAGATATGGTCCGTGTGTGTAGGAAACACAGTTCTTTTGTTCTGAGCACACTCAAGTTTCCCGCCATATTAGAGACTCTAGAAAGCAAGAGAATGCTTCTTGCTCTAAAGCAGAGTGTGTTTCATGGATGAGAATTGTGCTGTGTGTTTCCCTTCAGAAAGGGAGTTAAATGCCAGGCTCTATGTCTTCCTACAAGCAAGACTTCCCTTCAGGGAAACGCAGTCACTTTTCAGCTCAAACGAAACTACATCGTTCACGAAGCTCACACGTGTCTCGCTCTTAACTGAAAAGCATTGAATGTTCGAGGACCTGTGGTTTGTATCAGTTTCAGAAGCAGAGTTGAACTAGATATGGTCCGGGTGTGTAGGAAAAACAGTTCTTTTGTTCTGAGCAAACACACGTTTCCCGCCTTACTAGAGACTCTAGAAAGCAAGAGAATGCTTCTTGATCTAAAGCAGAGTGTGTTTCATGGATTAGAACTGTGCTGTGTGTTTCCCTTCAGAAAGGGAGTTAAATGCCAGGCTCTATGTCTTACTACAAGCAAGACTTCCTTTCAGGTAAACGCAGTCACTTTTCAGCTCAAAGGAAGCTACATCGTTCACGAAACTCACAAGTTTCTCGCTCTTAACTGAAAAGCATTGAATGTTCAAGGACCTATGGTTTGTATCAGTTTCAGAAGCAGAGTTGAACTAGATATGGTCCGTGTGTGTAGGAAATACAGTTATTTTGTTCTGAGCACACTCACGTTTCCTGCCTTATTAGAGTCTCTAGAAAGCAAGAGAATGCTTCTTGCTCTAAAGCAGAGTGTGTTTCATGGATGAGAACTGTGCTGTGTGTTTCCCTTCAGAAACGGAGTTAAATGCCAGGCTCTGTGTCTTCCTACAAGCAAGAGTGCGTTTCAGGTAAACGCAGTCACTTTTCAGCTCAAACGAAGCTACATCGTTCACGAAGTTCACACGTTTCTCGCTCTTAACTGAAACGCATTGGATGTTCGAGGACCTGTGGTTTGTATCAGTTTCAGAAGAAGAGTTGAAGTAGATATGGTCCGTGTGTGTAGGAAACACAGTTCTTTTGTTCTGAGCACACTCACGTTTCCCGCCTTATTAGAGACTCTAGAAAGCAAGTGAATGCTTCTTGCTCTAAAGCAGAGTGTGTTTCATGGATGAGAACTGTGCTGTGTGTTTCCCTTCAGAAACGGAGTTAAATGCCAGGCTCTGTGTCTTCCTACAAGCAAGAGTGCGTTTCAGGTAAACGCAGTCACTTTTCAGCTCAAAGGAAGCTACATCGTTCACGAAGCTCACACGTTTCTAGCTCTTAACTGAAAAGCATTGGATGTTCGAGACCTGTGGTTTGTATCAGTTTCAGAAGTAGAGTAGAACTAGATATGGTCCGAGTGTGTAGGAAACACAGTTCTTTTGTTCTGAGCACACTCACGTTTCCCGCCTTATTAGAGACACTAGAAAGCAAGAGAATGCTTCTTGCTCTAAAGCAGAGTGTGTTTCATGGATGAGAACTGTGCTGTGTGTTTCCCTTCAGAAAGGGAGTTAAATGCCAGGCTCTGAGTCTTCCTACAAGCAAGAGTGCGTTTCAGGTAAACGCAGTCACTTTTCAGTTCAAGCGAAGCTACATCATTCACAAAGTTCACACGTTTCTCGCTCTTAACTGAAAAGCATTGGATGTTCGAGGACCTGTGGTTTGTATCAGTTTCAGAAGCAGAGTTGAACTAGATATGGTCCTTGTGTGCAGGAAACACGGTTCTTTTGTTCTGAGCAAACTCACGTGTCCCGCCTTATTAGAGACTCTAGAAAGCAAGAGAATGCTTCTTGCTCTAAAGCAAAGTGTGCTTCATAGATGAGAACTGTGCTGTGTGTTTCCCTTGAGAAACGGAGTTGAATGCCAGGCTCTGTGTCTTCCTACAAGGAAGAGTGCGATTCAGGTAATCGCAGTCACTTTTCAGTTCAAACGAAGCAACATCGTTCACGAAGTTCACACGTTTCTCGCTCTTAACTGAAACGCATTGGATGTTCGAGGACCTGTGGTTTGTATCAGTTTCAGAAGCAGAGTTGAACTAGATATGGTCCGTGTGTGTAGGAAACACGTTTCTTTTGTTCTGAGCACACTCACGTTTCCCGCCTTATTAGAGACTCTAGAAAACAAGAGAATGCTTCTTGCTCTAAAGCAGAGTGTGTTTCATGGATGAGAACTGTGCTGTGTGTTTCCCTTCAGAAACGGAGTTAAATGCCAGGCTCTGTGTCTTCCTACAAGCAAGAGTGCGTTTCAGGTAAACGCAGTCACTTTTCAGCTCAAACGATGCTACATCTTTCACGAAGTTCACACGTTTCTCGCTCTTAACTGAAACGCATTGGATGTTCGATGACCTGTGGTTTGTATCAGTTTCAGAAGCAGAGTTGAACTAGATATGGTCCGTGTGTGTAGGAAACACAGTTCTTTTGTTCTGAGCACACTCAAGTTTCCCGCCATATTAGAGACTCTAGAAAGCAAGAGAATGCTTCTTGCTCTAAAGCAGAGTGTGTTTCATGGATGAGAATTGTGCTGTGTGTTTCCCTTCAGAAAGGGAGTTAAATGCCAGGCTCTATGTCTTCCTACAAGCAAGACTTCCCTTCAGGGAAACGCAGTCACTTTTCAGCTCAAACGAAACTACATCGTTCACGAAGCTCACACGTGTCTCGCTCTTAACTGAAAAGCATTGAATGTTCGAGGACCTGTGGTTTGTATCAGTTTCAGAAGCAGAGTTGAACTAGATATGGTCCGGGTGTGTAGGAAACACAGTTCTTTTGTTCTGAGCAAACACACGTTTCCCGCCTTACTAGAGACTCTAGAAAGCAAGAGAATGCTTCTTGATCTAAAGCAGAGTGTGTTTCATGGATTAGAACTGTGCTGTGTGTTTCCCTTCAGAAAGGGAGTTAAATGCCAGGCTCTATGTCTTACTACAAGCAAGACTTCCTTTCAGGTAAACGCAGTCACTTTTCAGCTCAAAGGAAGCTACATCGTTCACGAAACTCACAAGTTTCTCGCTCTTAACTGAAAAGCATTGAATGTTCAAGGACCTATGGTTTGTATCAGTTTCAGAAGCAGAGTTGAACTAGATATGGTCCGTGTGTGTAGGAAATACAGTTATTTTGTTCTGAGCACACTCACGTTTCCTGCCTTATTAGAGTCTCTAGAAAGCAAGAGAATGCTTCTTGCTCTAAAGCAGAGTGTGTTTCATGGATGAGAACTGTGCTGTGTGTTTCCCTTCAGAAACGGAGTTAAATGCCAGGCTCTGTGTCTTCCTACAAGCAAGAGTGCGTTTCAGGTAAACGCAGTCACTTTTCAGCTCAAACGAAGCTACATCGTTCACGAAGTTCACACGTTTCTCGCTCTTAACTGAAACGCATTGGATGTTCGAGGACCTGTGGTTTGTATCAGTTTCAGAAGAAGAGTTGAAGTAGATATGGTCCGTGTGTGTAGGAAACACAGTTCTTTTGTTCTGAGCACACTCACGTTTCCCGCCTTATTAGAGACTCTAGAAAGCAAGTGAATGCTTCTTGCTCTAAAGCAGAGTGTGTTTCATGGATGAGAACTGTGCTGTGTGTTTCCCTTCAGAAACGGAGTTAAATGCCAGGCTCTGTGTCTTCCTACAAGCAAGAGTGCGTTTCAGGTAAACGCAGTCACTTTTCAGCTCAAAGGAAGCTACATCGTTCACGAAGCTCACACGTTTCTAGCTCTTAACTGAAAAGCATTGGATGTTCGAGACCTGTGGTTTGTATCAGTTTCAGAAGTAGAGTAGAACTAGATATGGTCCGAGTGTGTAGGAAACACAGTTCTTTTGTTCTGAGCACACTCACGTTTCCCGCCTTATTAGAGACTCTAGAAAGCAAGAGAATGCTTCTTGCTCTAAAGCAGAGTGTGTTTCATGGATGAGAACTGTGCTGTGTGTTTCCCTTCAGAAACGGAGTTAAATGCCAGGCTCTGTGTCTTCCTACAAGCAAGAGTGCGTTTCAGGTAAACGCAGTCACTTTTCAGCTCAAAGGAAGCTACATCGTTCACGAAGTTCACACGTTTCTCGCTCTTAACTGAAACGCATTGAATGTTCGAGGACCTGTGGTTTGTATCAGTTTCAGAAGAAGAGTTGAAGTAGATATGGTCCGTGTGTGTAGGAAACACAGTTCTTTTGTTCTGAGCACACTCACGTTTCCCGCCTTATTAGAGACTCTAGAAAGCAAGTGAATGCTTCTTGCTATAAAGCAGAGTGTGTTTCATGGATGAGAACTGTGCTGTGTGTTTCCCTTCAGAAACGGAGTTAAATGCCAGGGTCTGTGTCTTCCTACAAGCAAGAGTGCGTTTCAGGTAAACGCAGTCACTTTTCAGCTCAAAAGAAGCTACATCGTTCACGAAGTTCACACATTTCTCGCTCTTAACTGAAACGCATTGGATGTTCGAGGACCTGTGGTTTGTATCAGTTTCAGAAGCAGAGTTGAACTAGATATGGTCCTTGTGTGCAGGAAACACGGTTCTTTTGTTCTGAGCACACTCACGTTTCCCGCCTTATTAGAGACTCAAGAAAGCAAGAGAATGCTTCTTGCTCTAAAGCAGAGTGTGTTTCATGGATGAGAACTGTGCTGTGTGTTTCCCTTGAGAAACGGAGTTAAATGCCAGGCTCTGTGTCTTCCTACAAGGAAGAGTGCGATTCAGGTAATCGCAGTCACTTTTCAGTTCAAACGAAGCAACATCGTTCACGAAGTTCACACGTTTCTCGCTCTTAACTGAAACGCATTGGATGTTCGAGGACCTGTGGTTTGTATCAGTTTCAGAAGCAGAGTTGAACTAGATATGGTCCGTGTGTGTAGGAAACACGTTTCTTTTGTTCTGAGCACACTCACGTTTCCCGCCTTATTAGAGACTCTAGAAAACAAGAGAATGCTTCTTGCTCTAAAGCAGAGTGTGTTTCATGGATGAGAACTGTGCTGTGTGTTTCCCTTCAGAAACGGAGTTAAATGCCAGGCTCTGTGTCTTCCTACAAGCAAGAGTGCGTTTCAGGTAAACGCAGTCACTTTTCAGCTCAAACGATGCTACATCTTTCACGAAGTTCACACGTTTCTCGCTCTTAACTGAAACGCATTGGATGTTCGATGACCTGTGGTTTGTATCAGTTTCAGAAGCAGAGTTGAACTAGATATGGTCCGTGTGTGTAGGAAACACAGTTCTTTTGTTCTGAGCACACTCAAGTTTCCCGCCATATTAGAGACTCTAGAAAGCAAGAGAATGCTTCTTGCTCTAAAGCAGAGTGTGTTTCATGGATGAGAATTGTGCTGTGTGTTTCCCTTCAGAAAGGGAGTTAAATGCCAGGCTCTATGTCTTCCTACAAGCAAGACTTCCCTTCAGGGAAACGCAGTCACTTTTCAGCTCAAACGAAACTACATCGTTCACGAAGCTCACACGTGTCTCGCTCTTAACTGAAAAGCATTGAATGTTCGAGGACCTGTGGTTTGTATCAGTTTCAGAAGCAGAGTTGAACTAGATATGGTCCGGGTGTGTAGGAAACACAGTTCTTTTGTTCTGAGCAAACACACGTTTCCCGCCTTACTAGAGACTCTAGAAAGCAAGAGAATGCTTCTTGATCTAAAGCAGAGTGTGTTTCATGGATTAGAACTGTGCTGTGTGTTTCCCTTCAGAAAGGGAGTTAAATGCCAGGCTCTATGTCTTACTACAAGCAAGACTTCCTTTCAGGTAAACGCAGTCACTTTTCAGCTCAAAGGAAGCTACATCGTTCACGAAACTCACAAGTTTCTCGCTCTTAACTGAAAAGCATTGAATGTTCAAGGACCTATGGTTTGTATCAGTTTCAGAAGCAGAGTTGAACTAGATATGGTCCGTGTGTGTAGGAAATACAGTTATTTTGTTCTGAGCACACTCACGTTTCCTGCCTTATTAGAGTCTCTAGAAAGCAAGAGAATGCTTCTTGCTCTAAAGCAGAGTGTGTTTCATGGATGAGAACTGTGCTGTGTGTTTCCCTTCAGAAACGGAGTTAAATGCCAGGCTCTGTGTCTTCCTACAAGCAAGAGTGCGTTTCAGGTAAACGCAGTCACTTTTCAGCTCAAACGAAGCTACATCGTTCACGAAGTTCACACGTTTCTCGCTCTTAACTGAAACGCATTGGATGTTCGAGGACCTGTGGTTTGTATCAGTTTCAGAAGAAGAGTTGAAGTAGATATGGTCCGTGTGTGTAGGAAACACAGTTCTTTTGTTCTGAGCACACTCACGTTTCCCGCCTTATTAGAGACTCTAGAAAGCAAGTGAATGCTTCTTGCTCTAAAGCAGAGTGTGTTTCATGGATGAGAACTGTGCTGTGTGTTTCCCTTCAGAAACGGAGTTAAATGCCAGGCTCTGTGTCTTCCTACAAGCAAGAGTGCGTTTCAGGTAAACGCAGTCACTTTTCAGCTCAAAGGAAGCTACATCGTTCACGAAGCTCACACGTTTCTAGCTCTTAACTGAAAAGCATTGGATGTTCGAGACCTGTGGTTTGTATCAGTTTCTGAAGCAGTGTTGAACTAGATATGGTCCGTGTGTGTAGGAAACACAGTTCTTTTGTTCTGAGCACACTCACGTTTCCCGCCTTATTAGAGACACTAGAAAGCAAGAGAATGCTTCTTGCTCTAAAGCAGAGTGTGTTTCATGGATGAGAACTGTGCTGTGTGTTTCCCTTCACAAACGGAGTTAAATGTCAGGCTCTTTGTCTTCATACAAGCGAGACTTCGTTTCAGGTAAACCCAGTCACTTTTCAGCTCAAAGGAAGCTACATCGTTCACGAAGCTCACAGGTTTCTCACTCTTAAGTGAAAAGCATTGGATGTTCGAGGACCTGTGGTTTGTATCAGTTTCAGAAGTAGAGTAGAACTAGATATGGTCCGAGTGTGTAGGAAACACAGTTCTTTTGTTCTGAGCACACTCACGTTTCCCGCCTTATTAGAGACACTAGAAAGCAAGAGAATGCTTCTTGCTCTAAAGCAGAGTGTGTTTCATGGATGAGAACTGTGCTGTGTGTTTCCCTTCAGAAAGGGAGTTAAATGCCAGGCTCTGAGTCTTCCTACAAGCAAGAGTGCGTTTCAGGTAAACGCAGTCACTTTTCAGTTCAAGCGAAGCTACATCATTCACGAAGTTCACACGTTTCTCGCTCTTAACTGAAAAGCATTGGATGTTCGAGGACCTGTGGTTTGTATCAGTTTCAGAAGCAGAGTTGAACTAGATATGGTCCTTGTGTGCAGGAAACACGGTTCTTTTGTTCTGAGCAAACTCACGTGTCCCGCCTTATTAGAGACTCTAGAAAGCAAGAGAATGCTTCTTGCTCTAAAGCAAAGTGTGCTTCATAGATGAGAACTGTGCTGTGTGTTTCCCTTCAGAAACGGAGTTAAATGTCAGGCTCTGTGTCTTCCTACAAGCAAGAGTGCGTTTCAGGTAAACGCAGTCACTTTTAAGCTCAAAGGAAGCTACATCGTTCACGAAGTTCACACGTTTCTCGCTCTTAACTGAAACGCATTGGATGTTCGAGGACCTGTGGTTTGTATCAGTTTCAGAAGCAGAGTTGAACTAGATATGGTCCGTGTGTGTAGGAAACACGGTTCTTTTGTTCTGAGCACACTCACGTTTCCCGCCTTATTAGAGACTCTAGAAAGCAAGAGAATGCTTCTTGCTCTAAAGCAGAGTGTGTTTCATGGATGAGAACTGTGCTGTGTGTTTCCCTTCAGAAACGGAGTTAAATGCCAGGCTCTGTGTCTTCCTACAAGCAAGAGTGCGTTTCAGGTAAACGCAGTCACTTTTCAGCTCAAAGGAAGCTACATCGTTCACGAAGTTCACACGTTTCTCGCTCTTAACTGAAACGCATTGAATGTTCGAGGACCTGTGGATTGTATCAGTTTCAGAAGAAGAGTTGAAGTAGATATGGTCCGTGTGTGTAGGAAACACAGTTCTTTTGTTCTGAGCACACTCACGTTTCCCGCCTTATTAGAGACTCTAGAAAGCAAGTGAATGCTTCTTGCTATAAAGCAGAGTGTGTTTCATGGATGAGAACTGTGCTGTGTGTTTCCCTTCAGAAACGGAGTTAAATGCCAGGCTCTGTGTCTTCCTACAAGCAAGAGTGCGTTTCAGGTAAACGCAGTCACTTTTCAGCTCAAAAGAAGCTACATCGTTCACGAAGTTCACACATTTCTCGCTCTTAACTGAAACACATTGGATGTTCGAGGACCTGTGGTTTGTATCAGTTTCAGAAGCAGAGTTGAACTAGATATGGTCCTTGTGTGCAGGAAACACGGTTCTTTTGTTCTGAGCACACTCACGTTTCCCGCCTTATTAGAGACTCAAGAAAGCAAGAGAATGCTTCTTGCTCTAAAGCAGAGTGTGTTTCATGGATGAGAACTGTGCTGTGTGTTTCCCTTGAGAAACGGAGTTAAATGCCAGGCTCTGTGTCTTCCTACAAGGAAGAGTGCGATTCAGGTAATCGCAGTCACTTTTCAGTTCAAACGAAGCAACATCGTTCACGAAGTTCACACGTTTCTCGCTCTTAACTGAAACGCATTGGATGTTCGAGGACCTGTGGTTTGTATCAGTTTCAGAAGCAGAGTTGAACTAGATATGGTCCGTGTGTGTAGGAAACACGTTTCTTTTGTTCTGAGCACACTCACGTTTCCCGCCTTATTAGAGACTCTAGAAACCAAGAGAATGCTTCTTGCTCTAAAGCAGAGTGTGTTTCATGGATGAGAACTGTGCTGTGTGTTTCCCTTCAGAAACGGAGTTAAATGCCAGGCTCTGTGTCTTCCTACAAGCAAGAGTGCGTTTCAGGTAAACGCAGTCACTTTTCAGCTCAAACGATGCTACATCTTTCACGAAGTTCACACGTTTCTCGCTCTTAACTGAAACGCATTGGATGTTTGAGGACCTGTGGTTTGTATCAGTTTCAGAAGCAGAGTTGAAGTAGATATGGTCCGTGTGTGTAGGAAACACGGTTCTTTTGTTCTGAGCACACTCACGTTTCCCGCCTTATTAGAGACTCTAGAAAGCAAGAGAATGCTTCTTGCTCTAATGCAGAGTGTGTTTCATGGATGAGAACTGTGCTGTGTGTTTCCCTTCAGAAACGGAGTTTAATGCCAGGCTCTGTGTCTTCCTACAAGCAAGAGTGCGTTTCAGGTAAACGCAGTCACTTTTCAGCTCAAAAGAAGCTACATCGTTCACGAAGTTCACACGTTTCTCGCTCTTAACTGAAACGCATTGGATGTTCGAGGACCTGTGGTTTGTATCAGTTTCAGAAGAAGAGTTGAAGTAGATATGGTCCGTGTATGTAGGAAACACAGTTCTTTTGTTCTGAGCACACTCACGTTTCCCGCCTTATTAGAGACTCTAGAAAGCAAGTGAATGCTTCTTGCTCTAAAGCAGAGTGTGTTTCATGGATGAGAACTGTGCTGTATGTTTCCCTTCAGAAACGGAGTTAAATGCTAGGCTCTGGGTCTTCATACAAGCAAGACTTCGTTTCAGGTAAACGCAGTCACTTTTCAGCTCAAAGGAAGCTACATCGTTCACAAAGCTCACACGTTTCTTGCTCTTAACTGAAAAGCATTGGATGTTCGAGGACCTGTGGTTTGTATCAGTTTCAGAAGCAGAGTTGAACTAGATATGGTCCGGGTGTGTAGGAAACACAGTTCTTTTGTTCTGAGCAAACACACGTTTCCCGACGTATTAGAGACTCTAGAAAGCAAGAGAATGCTTCTTGCTCTAAAGCAGAGTGTGTTTCATGGATGAGAACTGTGCTGTGTGTTTCCCTTCAGAAACGGAGTTAAATGCCAGGCTCTGTGTCTTCCTACAAGCAAGAGTGCGTTTCAGGTAAACGCAGTCACTTTTCAGCTCAAACGAAGCTACATGTTCACGAAGTTCACACGTTTCTCGCTCTTAACTGAAACGCATTGGATGTTCGAGGACCTGTGGTTTGTATCAGTTTCAGAAGCAGAGTTGAACTAGATATGGTCCGTGTGTAGGAAACACGGTTCTTTTGTTCTGAGCACACTCACGTTTCCCGCCTTATTAGAGACTCTAGAAAGCAAGAGAATGCTTCTTGCTCTAAAGCAGAGTGTGTTTCATGGATGAGAACTCTGCTTTGTGTTTCCCTTCAGAAACGGAGTTAAATGCCAGTCTCTGTGTCTTCCTACAAGCAAGAGAGCGTTTCAGGTAAACGCAGTCACTTTTCAGCTCAAAGGAAGCTACATCGTTCACGAAGCTCACACGTTTCTAGCTCTTTACTGAAAAGCATTGGATGTTCGAGACCTGTGGTTTGTATCAGTTTCTGAAGCAGTGTTGAACTAGTAATGGTCCGTGTGTGTAGGAAACACAGTTCTTTTGTTCTGAGCACACTCACGTTTCCCGCCTTATTAGAGACACTAGAAAGCAAGAGAATGCTTCTTGCTCTAAAGCAGAGTGTGTTTCATGGATGAGAACTGTGCTGTGTGTTTCCCTTCAGAAACGGAGTTAAATGCCAGGCTCTGTGTCTTCCTACAAGCAAGAGTGCGTTTCAGGTAAACGCAGTCACTTTTCAGTTCAAATGAAGCTACATCGTTCATGAAGTTCACACGTTTCTCGCTCTTAATTGAAACGCATTGGATGTTCGAGGAGCTGTCGTTTGTATCAGTTTCAGAAGCAGAGTTGAACTAGATATGGTCCGTGTGTGTAGGAAACACGGTTCTTTTGTTCTGAGCACACTCACGTTTCCCGCCTTATTAGAGACTCTAGAAAGCAAGAGAATGCTTCTTGCTCTAAAGCAGAGTGTGTTTCATGGATGAGAACTGTGCTGTGTGTTTCCCTTCAGAAACGGAGTTAAATGCCAGGCTCTGTGTCTTCCTACAAGGAAGAGTGCGATTCAGGTAAACGCAGTCACTTTTCAGTTCAAACGAAGCTACATCGTTCACGAAGTTCACACGTTTCTCGCTCTTAACTGAAACGCATTGGATGTTCGAGGACCTGTGGTTTGTATCAGTTTCAGAAGCAGAGTTGAACTAGATATGGTCCGTGTGTGTAGGAAACACGGTTCTTTTGTTCTGAGCACACTCACGTTTCCCGCCTTTTTAGAGACTCTAGAAAGCAAGAGAATGCTTCTTGCTCTAATGCAGAGTGTGTTTCATGGATGAGAACTGTGCTGTGTGTTTCCCTTCAGAAACGGAGTTAAATGCCAGGCTCTGTGTCTTCCTACAAGCAAGAGTGCGTTTCAGGTAAACGCAGTCACTTTTCAGCTCAAAAGAAGCTACATCGTTCACGAAGTTCACACGTTTCTCGCTCTTAACTGAAACGCATTGGATGTTCGAGGACCTGTGGTTTGTATCAGTTTCAGAAGAAGAGTTGAAGTAGATATGGTCCGTGTATGTAGGAAACACAGTTCTTTTGTTCTGAGCACACTCACGTTTCCCGCCTTATTAGAGACTCTAGAAAGCAAGTGAATGCTTCTTGCTCTAAAGCAGAGTGTGTTTCATGGATGAGAACTGTGCTGTGTGTTTCCCTTCAGAAACGGAGTTAAATGCCAGGCTCTGTGTCTTCCTACAAGCAAGAGTGCGTTTCAGGTAAACGCAGTCACTTTTCAGCTCAAAAGAAGCTACATCGTTCACGAAGTTCACACGTTTCTCGCTCTTAACTGAAACGCATTGGATGTTCGATGACCTGTGGTTTGTATCAGTTTCAGAAGCAGAGTTGAACTAGATATGGTCCGTGTGTGTAGGAAACACAGTTCTTTTGTTCTGAGCACACTCAAGTTTCCCGCCATATTAGAGACTCTAGAAAGCAAGAGAATGCTTCTTGCTCTAAACAGGGTGTGTTTCATGGATGAGAATTGTGCTGTGTGTTTCCCTTCAGAAAGGGAGTTAAATGCCAGGCTCTATGTCTTCCTACAAGCAAGACTTCCCTTCAGGTAAACGCAGTCACTTTTCAGCTCAAACGAAACTACATCTTTCACGAAGCTCACACGTGTCTCGCTCTTAACTGAAAAGCATTGAATGTTCGAGGACCTGTGGTTTGTATCAGTTTCAGAAGCAGAGTTGAACTAGATATGGTCCGTGTGTGTAGGAAACACGGTTCTTTTGTTCTGAGCACACTCACGTTTCCCGCCTTATTAGAGTCTCTAGAAAGCAAGAGAATGCTTCTTGCTCTAAAGCAGAGTGTGTTTCATGGATGATAACTGTGCTGTGTGTTTCCCTTCAGAAACGGAGTTAAATGCCAGGCTCTGTGTCTTCCTACAAGCAAGAGTGCGTTTCAGGTAAACGCAGTCACTTTTAAGCTCAAAGGAAGCTACATCGTTCACGAAGTTCACACGTTTCTCGCTCTTAACTGAAACGCATTGGATGTTCGAGGACCTGTGGTTTGTATCAGTTTCAGAAGCAGAGTTGAACTAGATATGGTCCGTGTGTGTAGGAAACACGGTTCTTTTGTTCTGAGCACACTCACGTTTCCCGCCTTATTAGAGACTCTAGAAAGCAAGAGAATGCTTCTTGCTCTAAAGCAGAGTGTGTTTCATGGATGAGAACTGTGCTGTGTGTTTCCCTTCAGAAACGGAGTTAAATGCCAGGCTCTGTGTCTTCCTACAAGGAAGAGTGCGATTCAGGTAAACGCAGTCACTTTTCAGCTCAAAGGAAGCTACATCGTTCACGAAGTTCACACGTTTCTCGCTCTTAACTGAAACGCATTGGATGTTCGAGGACCTGTGGTTTGTATCAGTTTCAGAAGCAGAGTTGAACTAGATATGGTCCGTGTGTGTAGGAAACACGGTTCTTTTGTTCTGAGCACACTCACGTTTCCCGCCTTATTAGAGACTCTAGAAAGCAAGAGAATGCTTCTTGCTCTAATGCAGAGTGTGTTTCATGGATGAGAACTGTGCTGTGTGTTTCCCTTCAGAAACGGAGTTAAATGCCAGGCTCTGTGTCTTCCTACAAGCAAGAGTGCGTTTCAGGTAAACGCAGTCACTTTTCAGCTCAAAAGAAGCTACATCGTTCACGAAGTTCACACGTTTCTCGCTCTTAACTGAAACGCATTGGATGTTCGAGGACCTGTGGTTTGTATCAGTTTCAGAAGAAGAGTTGAAGTAGATATGGTCCGTGTATGTAGGAAACACAGTTCTTTTGTTCTGAGCACACTCACGTTTCCCGCCTTATTAGAGACTCTAGAAAGCAAGTGAATGCTTCTTGCTCTAAAGCAGAGTGTGTTTCATGGATGATAACTGTGCTGTGTGTTTCCCTTCAGAAACGGAGTTAAATGCCAGGCTCTGTGTCTTCCTACAAGCAAGAGTGCGTTTCAGGTAAACGCAGTCACTTTTCAGCTCAAAAGAAGCTACATCGTTCACGAAGTTCACACGTTTCTCGCTCTTAACTGAAACGCATTGGATGTTCGATGACCTGTGGTTTGTATCAGTTTCAGAAGCAGAGTTGAACTAGATATGGTCCGTGTGTGTAGGAAACACAGTTCTTTTGTTCTGAGCACACTCAAGTTTCCCGCCATATTAGAGACTCTAGAAAGCAAGAGAATGCTTCTTGCTCTAAACAGGGTGTGTTTCATGGATGAGAATTGTGCTGTGTGTTTCCCTTCAGAAAGGGAGTTAAATGCCAGGCTCTATGTCTTCCTACAAGCAAGACATCCCTTCAGGTAAACGCAGTCACTTTTGAGCTCAAACGAAACTACATCTTTCACGAAGCTCACACGTGTCTCGCTCTTAACTGAAAAGCATTGAATGTTCGAGGACCTGTGGTTTGTATCAGTTTCAGAAGCAGAGTTGAACTAGATATGGTCCGTGTGTTTAGGAAAAACAGTACTTTTGTTCTGTGCACACTCACGTTTCCCTACTTATTAGAGACTCTATAAACCAAGAGAATGCTTCTTGCTCTAAAGCAGAGTGTGTTTCATGGATGAGAACTGTGCTGTATGTTTCCCTTCAGAAACGGAGTTAAATGCTAGGCTCTGGGTCTTCATACAAGCAAGACTTCGTTTCAGGTAAACGCAGTCACTTTTCAGCTCAAAGGAAGCTACATTGTTCACAAAGCTCACACGTTTCTTGCTCTTAACTGAAAAGCATTGGATGTTCGAGGACCTGTGGTTTGTATCAGTTTCAGAAGCAGAGTTGAACTAGATATGGTCCGGGTGTGTAGGAAACACAGTTCTTTTGTTCTGAGCAAACACACGTTTCCCGACGTATTAGAGACTCTAGAAAGCAAGAGAATGCTTCTTGCTCTAAAGCAGAGTGTGTTTCATGGATTAGAACTGTGCTGTGTGTTTCCCTTCAGAAAGGGAGTTAAATGCCAGGCTCTATGTCTTACTACAAGCAAGACTTCCTTTCAGGTAAACGCAGTCACTTTTCAGCTCAAAAGAAGCTACATCGTTCACGAAGTTCACACGTTTCTCGCTCTTAACTGAAACGCATTGGATGTTCGATGACCTGTGGTTTGTATCAGTTTCAGAAGCAGAGTTGAACTAGATATGGTCCGTGTGTGTAGGAAACACAGTTCTTTTGTTCTGAGCACACTCAAGTTTCCCGCCATATTAGAGACTCTAGAAAGCAAGAGAATGCTTCTTGCTCTAAACAGGGTGTGTTTCATGGATGAGAATTGTGCTGTGTGTTTCCCTTCAGAAAGGGAGTTAAATGCCAGGCTCTATGTCTTCCTACAAGCAAGACTTCCCTTCAGGTAAACGCAGTCACTTTTCAGCTCAAACGAAACTACATCTTTCACGAAGCTCACACGTGTCTCGCTCTTAACTGAAAAGCATTGAATGTTCGAGGACCTGTGGTTTGTATCAGTTTCAGAAGCAGAGTTGAACTAGATATGGTCCGTGTGTTTAGGAAAAACAGTACTTTTGTTCTGTGCACACTCACGTTTCCCTACTTATTAGAGACTCTATAAACCAAGAGAATGCTTCTTGCTCTAAAGCAGAGTGTGTTTCATGGATGAGAACTGTGCTGTATGTTTCCCTTCAGAAACGGAGTTAAATGCTAGGCTCTGGGTCTTCATACAAGCAAGACTTCGTTTCAGGTAAACGCAGTCACTTTTCAGCTCAAAGGAAGCTACATTGTTCACAAAGCTCACACGTTTCTTGCTCTTAACTGAAAAGCATTGGATGTTCGAGGACCTGTGGTTTGTATCAGTTTCAGAAGCAGAGTTGAACTAGATATGGTCCGGGTGTGTAGGAAACACAGTTCTTTTGTTCTGAGCAAACACACGTTTCCCGACATATTAGAGACTCTAGAAAGCAAGAGAATGCTTCTTGCTCTAAAGCAGAGTGTGTTTCATGGATGAGAACTGTGCTGTGTGTTTCCCTTCAGAAACGGAGTTAAATGCCAGGCTCTTTGTCTTCCTACAAGCAAGAGTGCGTTTCAGGTAAACGCAGTCACTTTTCAGCTCAAAAGAAGCTACATCGTTCACGAAGTTCACACATTTCTCGCTCTTAACTGAAACGCATTGGATGTTCGAGGACCTGTGGTTTGTATCAATTTCAGAAGCAGAGTTGAACTAGATATGGTCCTTGTGTGCAGGAAACACGGTTCTTTTGTTCTGAGCACACTCACGTTTCCCGCCTTATTAGAGACTCTAGAAATCAAGAGAATGCTTCTTGCTCTAAAGCAGAGTGTGTTTCATGGATGAGAACTGTGCTGTGTGTTTCCCTTCAGAAACGGAGTTAAATGCCAGGCTCTGTGTCTTCCTACAAGGAAGAGTGCGATTCAGGTAATCGCAGTCACTTTTCAGTTCAAACGAAGCAACATCGTTCACGAAGTTCACACGTTTCTCGCTCTTAACTGAAACGCATTGGATGTTCGAGGACCTGTGGTTTGTATCAGTTTCAGAAGCAGAGTTGAACTAGATATGGTCCGTGTGTGTAGGAAACACGTTTCTTTTGTTCTGAGCACACTCACGTTTCCCGCCTTATTAGAGACTCTAGAAAGCAAGAGAATGCTTCTTGCTCTAAAGCAGAGTGTGTTTCATGGATTAGAACTGTGCTGTGTGTTTCCCTTCAGAAAGGGAGTTAAATGCCAGGCTCTATGACTTACTACAAGCAAGACTTCCTTTCAGGTAAACGCAGTCACTTTTCAGCTCAAAGGAAGCTACATCGTTCACGAAGCTCACACGTTTCTCGCTCTTAACTGAAAAGCATTGAATGTTCGAGGACCTATGGTTTGTATCAGTTTCAGAAGCAGAGTTGAACTAGATATGGTCCGTGTGTGTAGGAAACACAGTTATTTTGTTCTGAGCACACTCACGTTTCCTGCCTTATTAGAGTCTCTAGAAAGCAAGAGAATGCTTCTTGCTCTAAAGCAGAGTGTGTTTCATGGATGAGAACTGTGCTGTGTGTTTCCCTTCAGAAACGGAGTTAAATGCCAGGCTCTGTGTCTTCCTACAAGCAAGAGTGCGTTTCAGGTAAACGCAGTCACTTTTCAGCTCAAACGAAGCTACATCGTTGATGAAGTTCACACGTTTCTCGCTCTTAATTGAAACGCATTGGATGTTCGAGGAGCTGTCGTTTGTATCAGTTTCAGAAGCAGAGTTGAACTAGATATGGTCCTTGTGTGTAGGAAACACGGTTCTTTTGTTCTGAGCACACTCACGTTTCCCGCCTTATTAGAGTCTCTAGAAAGCAAGAGAATGCTTCTTGCTCTAAAGCAGAGTGTGTTTCATGGATGATAACTGTGCTGTGTGTTTCCCTTCAGAAACGGAGTTAAATGCCAGGCTCTGTGTCTTCCTACAAGCAAGAGTGCGTTTCAGGTAAACGCAGTCACTTTTAAGCTCAAAGGAAGCTACATCGTTCACGAAGTTCACACGTTTCTCGCTCTTAACTGAAACGCATTGGATGTTCGAGGACCTGTGGTTTGTATCAGTTTCAGAAGCAGAGTTGAACTAGATATGGTCCGTGTGTGTAGGAAACACGGTTCTTTTGTTCTGAGCACACTAACGTTTCCCGCCTTATTAGAGACTCTAGAAAGCAAGAGAATGCTTCTTGCTCTAAAGCAGAGTGTGTTTCATGGATGAGAACTGTGCTGTGTGTTTCCCTTCAGAAACGGAGTTAAATGCCAGGCTCTGTGTCTTCCTACAAGCAAGAGTGCGTTTCAGGTAAACGCAGTCACTTTTCAGCTCAAACGAAGCTACATCTTTCACGAAGTTCACACGTTTCTCGCTCTTAACTGAAACGCATTGGATGTTTGAGGACCTGTGGTTTGTATCAGTTTCAGAAGCAGAGTTGAAGTAGATATGGTCCGTGTGTGTAGGAAACACGGTTCTTTTGTTCTGAGCACACTCACGTTTCCCGCCTTATTAGAGACTCTAGAAAGCAAGAGAATGCTTCTTGCTCTAATGCAGAGTGTGTTTCATGGATGAGAACTGTGCTGTGTGTTTCCCTTCAGAAACGGAGTTAAATGCCAGGCTCTGTGTCTTCCTACAAGCAAGAGTGCGTTTCAGGTAAACGCAGTCACTTTTCAGCTCAAAAGAAGCTACATCGTTCACGAAGTTCACACGTTTCTCGCTCTTAACTGAAACGCATTGGATGTTCGAGGACCTGTGGTTTGTATCAGTTTCAGAAGAAGAGTTGAAGTAGATATGGTCCGTGTATGTAGGAAACACAGTTCTTTTGTTCTGAGCACACTCACGTTTCCCGCCTTATTAGAGACTCTAGAAAGCAAGTGAATGCTTCTTGCTCTAAAGCAGAGTGTGTTTCATGGATGAGAACTGTGCTGTGTGTTTCCCTTCAGAAACGGAGTTAAATGCCAGGCTCTGTGTCTTCCTACAAGCAAGAGTGCGTTTCAGGTAAACGCAGTCACTTTTCAGCTCAAACGAAGCTACATCTTTCACGAAGTTCACACGTTTCTCGCTCTTAACTGAAACGCATTGGATGTTTGAGGACCTGTGGTTTGTATCAGTTTCAGAAGCAGAGTTGAAGTAGATATGGTCCGTGTGTGTAGGAAACACGGTTCTTTTGTTCTGAGCACACTCACGTTTCCCGCCTTATTAGAGACTCTAGAAAGCAAGAGAATGCTTCTTGCTCTAATGCAGAGTGTGTTTCATGGATGAGAACTGTGCTGTGTGTTTCCCTTCAGAAACGGAGTTAAATGCCAGGCTCTGTGTCTTCCTACAAGCAAGAGTGCGTTTCAGGTAAAAGCAGTCACTTTCTCAGCTCAAAAGAAGCTACATCGTTCACGAAGTTCACACGTTTCTCGCTCTTAACTGAAACGCATTGGATGTTCGAGGACCTGTGGTTTGTATCAGTTTCAGAAGAAGAGTTGAAGTAGATATGGTCCGTGTATGTAGGAAACACAGTTCTTTTGTTCTGAGCACACTCACGTTTCCCGCCTTATTAGAGACTCTAGAAAGCAAGTGAATGCTTCTTGCTCTAAAGCAGAGTGTGTTTCATGGATGAGAACTGTGCTGTGTGTTTCCCTTCAGAAACGGAGTTAAATGCCAGGCTCTGTGTCTTCCTACAAGCAAGAGTGCGTTTCAGGTAAACGCAGTCACTTTTCAGCTCAAAAGAAGCTACATCGTTCACGAAGTTCACACGTTTCTCGCTCTTAACTGAAACGCATTGGATGTTCGATGACCTGTGGTTTGTATCAGTTTCAGAAGCAGAGTTGAACTAGATATGGTCCGTGTGTGTAGGAAACACAGTTCTTTTGTTCTGAGCACACTCAAGTTTCCCGCCATATTAGAGACTCTAGAAAGCAAGAGAATGCTTCTTGCTCTAAACAGGGTGTGTTTCATGGATGAGAATTGTGCTGTGTGTTTCCCTTCAGAAAGGGAGTTAAATGCCAGGCTCTATGTCTTCCTACAAGCAAGACTTCCCTTCAGGTAAACGCAGTCACTTTTCAGCTCAAACGAAACTACATCTTTCACGAAGCTCACACGTGTCTCGCTCTTAACTGAAAAGCATTGAATGTTCGAGGACCTGTGGTTTGTATCAGTTTCAGAAGCAGAGTTGAACTAGATATGGTCCGTGTGTTTAGGAAAAACAGTACTTTTGTTCTGTGCACACTCACGTTTCCCTACTTATTAGAGACTCTATAAACCAAGAGAATGCTTCTTGCTCTAAAGCAGAGTGTGTTTCATGGATGAGAACTGTGCTGTATGTTTCCCTTCAGAAACGGAGTTAAATGCTAGGCTCTGGGTCTTCATACAAGCAAGAATTCGTTTCAGGTAAACGCAGTCACTTTTCAGCTCAAAGGAAGCTACATCGTTCACAAAGCTCACACGTTTCTTGCTCTTAACTGAAAAGCATTGGATGTTCGAGGACCTGTGGTTTGTATCAGTTTCAGAAGCAGAGTTGAACTAGATATGGTCCGGGTGTGTAGGAAACACAGTTCTTTTGTTCTGAGCAAACACACGTTTCCCGACGTATTAGAGACTCTAGAAAGCAAGAGAATGCTTCTTGCTGTAAAGCAGAGTGTGTTTCATGGATTAGAACTGTGCTGTGTGTTTCCCTTCAGAAAGGGAGTTAAATGCCAGGCTCTATGTCTTACTACAAGCAAGACTTCCTTTCAGGTAAACGCAGTCACTTTTCAGCTCAAAGGAAGCTACATCGTTCACGAAGCTCACACGTTTCTCGCTCTTAACTGAAAAGCATTGAATGTTCGAGGACCTATGGTTTGTATCAGTTTCAGAAGCAGAGTTGAACTAGATATGGTCCGTGTGTGTAGGAAACACAGTTCTTTTGTTCTGAGCACACTCACGTTTCCTGCCTTATTAGAGTCTCTAGAAAGCAAGAGAATGCTTCTTGCTCTAAAGCAGAGTGTGTTTCATGGATGAGAACTGTGCTGTGTGTTTCCCTTCAGAAACGGAGTTAAATGCCAGGCTCTGTGTCTTCCTACAAGCAAGAGTGCGTTTCAGGTAAACGCAGTCACTTTTCAGCTCAAACGAAGCTACATGTTCACGAAGTTCACACGTTTCTCGCTCTTAACTGAAACGCATTGGATGTTCGAGGACCTGTGGTTTGTATCAGTTTCAGAAGGAGAGTTGAACTAGATATGGTCCGTGTGTAGGAAACACGGTTCTTTTGTTCTGAGCACACTCACGTTTCCCGCCTTATTAGAGACTCTAGAAAGCAAGAGAATGCTTCTTGCTCTAAAGCAGAGTGTGTTTCATGGATGAGAACTCTGCTTTGTGTTTCCCTTCAGAAACGGAGTTAAATGCCAGTCTCTGTGTCTTCCTACAAGCAAGAGAGCGTTTCAGGTAAACGCAGTCACTTTTCAGCTCAAAGGAAGCTACATCGTTCACGAAGCTCACACGTTTCTAGCTCTTTACTGAAAAGCATTGGATGTTCGAGACCTGTGGTTTGTATCAGTTTCTGAAGCAGTGTTGAACTAGTAATGGTCCGTGTGTGTAGGAAACACAGTTCTTTTGTTCTGAGCACACTCACGTTTCCCGCCTTATTAGAGACACTAGAAAGTAAGAGAATGCTTCTTGCTCTAAAGCAGAGTGTGTTTCATGGATGAGAACTGTGCTGTGTGTTTCCCTTCAGAAACGGAGTTAAATGCCAGGCTCTGTGTCTTCCTACAAGCAAGAGTGCGTTTCAGGTAAACGCAGTCACTTTTCAGTTCAAATGAAGCTACATCGTTCATGAAGTTCACACGTTTCTCGCTCTTAATTGAAACACATTGGATGTTCGAGGAGCTGTCGTTTGTATCAGTTTCAGAAGCAGAGTTGAACTAGATATGGTCCGTGTGTGTAGGAAACACGGTTCTTTTGTTCTGAGCACACTCACGTTTCCGCCTTATTAGAGTCTCTAGAAAGCAAGAGAATGCTTCTTGCTCTAAAGCAGAGTGTGTTTCATGGATGATAACTGTGCTGTGTGTTTCCCTTCAGAAACGGAGTTAAATGCCAGGCTCTGTGTCTTCCTACAAGCAAGAGTGCGTTTCAGGTAAACGCAGTCACTTTTAAGCTCAAAGGAAGCTACATCGTTCACGAAGTTCACACGTTTCTCGCTCTTAACTGAAACGCATTGGATGTTCGAGGACCTGTGGTTTGTATCAGTTTCAGAAGCAGAGTTGAACTAGATATGGTCCGTGTGTGTAGGAAACACGGTTCTTTTGTTCTGAGCACACTCACGTTTCCCGCCTTATTAGAGACTCTAGAAAGCAAGAGAATGCTTCTTGCTCTAAAGCAGAGTGTGTTTCATGGATGAGAACTGTGCTGTGTGTTTCCCTTCAGAAACGGAGTTAAATGCCAGGCTCTGTGTCTTCCTACAAGGAAGAGTGCGATTCAGGTAATCGCAGTCACTTTTCAGTTCAAACGAAGCTACATCGTTCACGAAGTTCACACGTTTCTCGCTCTTAACTGAAACGCATTGGATGTTCGAGGACCTGTGGTTTGTATCAGTTTCAGAAGCAGAGTTGAACTAGATATGGTCCGTGTGTGTAGGAAACACGGTTCTTTTGTTCTGAGCACACTCAAGTTTCCCGCCTTATTAGAGACTCTAGAAAGCAAGAGAATGCTTCTTGCTCTAAAGCAGTGTGTGTTTCATGGATGAGAACTGTGCTGTGTGTTTCCCTTCAGAAACGGAGTTAAATGCCAGGCTCTGTGTCTTCCTACAAGCAAGAGTGCGTTTCAGGTAAACGCAGTCACTTTTCAGCTCAAACGAAGCTACATCTTTCACGAAGTTCACACGTTTCTCGCTCTTAACTGAAATGCATTGGATGTTCGAGGACCTGTGGTTTGTATCAGTTTCAGAAGCAGAGTTGAAGTAGATATGGTCCGTGTGTGTAGGAAACACGGTTCTTTTGTTCTGAGCACACTCACGTTTCCCGCCTTATTAGAGACTCTAGAAAGCAAGAGAATGCTTCTTGCTCTAAAGCAGAGTGTGTTTCATGGATGGAACTGTGCTGTGTGTTTCCCTTCAGAAACGGAGTTAAATGCCAGGCTCTGTGTCTTCCTACAAGCACGAGTGCGTTTCAGGTAAACGCAGTCACTTTTCAGCTCAAACGAAGCTACATCGTTCACGAAGTTCACAGGTTTCTCGCTCTTAACTGAAACGCATTGGATGTTCGAGGACCTGTTGTTTGTATCAGTTTCAGAAGAAGAGTTGAAGTAGATATGGTCCGTGTGTGTAGGAAACACAGTTCTTTTGTTCTGAGCACACTCACGTTTCCCGCCTTATTAGAGACTCTAGAATGCAAGTGAATGCTTCTTGCTCTAAAGCAGAGTGTGTTTCGTGGATGAGAACTGTGCTGTGTGTTTCCCTTCAGAAACGGAGTTAAATGCCAGGCTCTTTGTCTTCCTACAAGCAAGAGTGCGTTTCAGGTAAAGGCAGTCACTCTTCAGCTCAAAAGAAGCTACATCGTTCACGAAGTTCACACATTTCTCGCTCTTAACTGAAACGCATTGGATGTTCGAGGACCTGTGGTTTGTATCAATTTCAGAAGCAGAGTTGAACTAGATATGGTCCTTGTGTGCAGGAAACACGGTTCTTTTGTTCTGAGCACACTCACGTTTCCCGCCTTATTAGAGACTCTAGAAAGCAAGAGAATGCTTCTTGCTCTAAAGCAGAGTGTGTTTCATGGATGAGAACTGTGCTGTGTGTTTCCCTTCAGAAACGGAGTTAAATGCCAGGCTCTGTGTCTTCCTACAAGGAAGAGTGCGATTCAGGTAATCGCAGTCACTTTTCAGTTCAAACGAAGCAACATCGTTCACGAAGTTCACACGTTTCTCGCTCTTAACTGAAACGCATTGGATGTTCGAGGACCTGTGGTTTGTATCAGTTTCAGAAGCAGAGTTGAACTAGATATGGTCCGTGTGTGTAGGAAACACGTTTCTTTTGTTCTGAGCACACTCACGTTTCCCGCCTTATTAGAGACTCTAGAAAGCAAGAGAATGCTTCTTGCTCTAAAGCAGAGTGTGTTTCATGGATTAGAACTGTGCTGTGTGTTTCCCTTCAGAAAGGGAGTTAAATGCCAGGCTCTATGTCTTACTACAAGCAAGACTTCCTTTCAGGTAAACGCAGTCACTTTTCAGCTCAAAGGAAGCTACATCGTTCACGAAGCTCACACGTTTCTCGCTCTTAACTGAAAAGCATGGAATGTTCGAGGACCTATGGTTTGTATCAGTTTCAGAAGCAGAGTTGAACTAGATATGGTCCGTGTGTGTAGGAAACACAGTTATTTTGTTCTGAGCACACTCACGTTTCCTGCCTTATTAGAGTCTCTAGAAAGCAAGAGAATGCTTCTTGCTCTAAAGCAGAGTGTGTTTCATGGATGAGAACTGTGCTGTGTGTTTCCCTTCAGAAACGGAGTTAAATGCCAGGTTCTGTGTCTTCCTACAAGCAAGAGTGCGTTTCAGGTAAACGCAGTCACTTTTCAGCTCAAACGAAGCTACATGTTCACGAAGTTCACACGTTTCTCGCTCTTAACTGAAACGCATTGGATGTTCGAGGACCTGTGGTTTGTATCAGTTTCAGAAGCAGAGTTGAACTAGATATGGTCCGTGTGTAGGAAACACGGTTCTTTTGTTCTGAGCACACTCACGTTTCCCGCCTTATTAGAGACTCTAGAAAGCAAGAGAATGCTTCTTGCTCTAAAGCAGAGTGTGTTTCATGGATGAGAACTCTGCTTTGTGTTTCCCTTCAGAAACGGAGTTAAATGCCAGTCTCTGTGTCGTCCTACAAGCAAGAGAGCGTTTCAGGTAAACGCAGTCACTTTTCAGCTCAAAGGAAGCTACATTGTTCACGAAGCTCACACGTTTCTAGCTCTTTACTGAAAAGCATTGGATGTTCGAGACCTGTGGTTTGTATCAGTTTCTGAAGCAGTGTTGAACTAGTAATGGTCCGTGTGTGTAGGAAACACAGTTCTTTTGTTCTGAGCACACTCACGTTTCCCGCCTTATTAGAGACACTAGAAAGCAAGAGAATGCTTCTTGCTCTAAAGCAGAGTGTGTTTCATGGATGAGAACTGTGCTGTGTGTTTCCCTTCAGAAACGGAGTTAAATGCCAGGCTCTGTGTCTTCCTACAAGCAAGAGTGCGTTTCAGGTAAACGCAGTCACTTTTCAGTTCAAATGAAGCTACATCGTTCATGAAGTTCACACGTTTCTCGCTCTTAATTGAAACGCATTGGATGTTCGAGGAGCTGTCGTTTGTATCAGTTTCAGAAGCAGAGTTGAACTAGATATGGTCCGTGTGTGTAGGAAACACGGTCCTTTTGTTCTGAGCACACTCACGTTTCCCGCCTTATTAGAGTCTCTAGAAAGCAAGAGAATGCTTCTTGCTCTAAAGCAGAGTGTGTTTCATGGATGATAACTGTGCTGTGTGTTTCCCTTCAGAAACGGAGTTAAATGCCAGGCTCTGTGTCTTCCTACAAGCAAGAGTGCGTTTCAGGTAAACGCAGTCACTTTTAAGCTCAAAGGAAGCTACATCGTTCACGAAGTTCACACGTTTCTCGCTCTTAACTGAAACGCATTGGATGTTCGAGGACCTGTGGTTTGTATCAGTTTCAGAAGCAGAGTTGAACTAGATATGATCCGTGTGTAGGAAACACGTTTCTTTTGTTCTGAGCACACTCACGTTTCCCGCCTTATTAGAGACTCTAGAAAGCAAGAGAATGCTTCTTGCTCTAAAGCAGAGTGTGTTTCATGGATTAGAACTGTGCTGTGTGTTTCCCTTCAGAAAGGGAGTTAAATGCCAGGCTCTATGTCTTACTACAAGCAAGACTTCCTTTCAGGTAAACGCAGTCACTTTTCAGCTCAAAGGAAGCTACATCGTTCACGAAGCTCACACGTTTCTCGCTCTTAACTGAAAAGCATTGAATGTTCGAGGACCTATGGTTTGTATCAGTTTCAGAAGCAGAGTTGAACTAGATATGGTCTGTGTGTGTAGGAAACACAGTTATTTTGTTCTGAGCACACTCACGTTTCCTGCCTTATTAGAGTCTCTAGAAAGCAAGAGAATGTTTCTTGCTCTAAAGCAGAGTGTGTTTCATGGATGAGAACTGTGCTGTGTGTTTCCCTTCAGAAACGGAGTTAAATGCCAGGCTCTGTGTCTTCCTACAAGCAAGAGTGCGTTTCAGGTAAACGCAGTCACTTTTCAGCTCAAACGAAGCTACATGTTCACGAAGTTCACACGTTTCTCGCTCTTAACTGAAACGCATTGGATGTTCGAGGACCTGTGGTTTGTATCAGTTTCAGAAGCAGAGTTGAACTAGATATGGTCCGTGTGTAGGAAACACGGTTCTTTTGTTCTGAGCACACTCACGTTTCCCGCCTTATTAGAGACTCTAGAAAGCAAGAGAATGCTTCTTGCTCTAAAGCAGAGTGTGTTTCATGGATGAGAACTCTGCTTTGTGTTTCCCTTCAGAAACGGAGTTAAATGCCAGTCTCTGTGTCTTCCTACAAGCAAGAGAGCGTTTCAGGTAAACGCAGTCACTTTTCAGCTCAAAGGAAGCTACATCGTTCACGAAGCTCACACGTTTCTAGCTCTTTACTGAAAAGCATTGGATGTTCGAGACCTGTGGTTTGTATCAGTTTCAGAAGCAGAGTTGAACTAGATATGGTCCGTGTGTGTAGGAAACACGGTTCTTTTGTTCTGAGCACACTCACGTTTCCCGCCTTATTAGAGACACTAGAAAGCAAGAGAATGCTTCTTGCTCTAAAGCAGAGTGTGTTTCATGGATGAGAACTGTGCTGTGTGTTTCCCTTCAGAAACGGAGTTAAATGCCAGGCTCTGTGTCTTCCTACAAGCTAGAGTGCGTTTCAGGTAAACGCAGTCACTTTTCAGTTCAAATGAAGCTACATCGTTCATGAAGTTCACACGTTTCTCGCTCTTAATTGAAACGCATTGGATGTTCGAGGAGCTGTGGTTTGTATCAGTTTCAGAAGCAGAGTTGAACTAGATATGGTCCGTGTGTGTAGGAAACACGGTTCTTTTGTTCTGAGCACACTCACGTTTCCCGCCTTATTAGAGACTCTAGAAAGCAAGAGAATGCTTCTTGCTCTAAAGCATAGTGTGTTTCATGGATGAGAACTGTGCTGTGTGTTTCCCTTCAGAAACGGAGTTAAATGCCAGGCTCTGTGTCTTCCTACAAGGAAGAGTGCGATTCAGGTAATCGCAGTCACTTTTCAGTTCAAACGAAGCTACATCGTTCACGAAGTTCACACGTTTCTCGCTCTTAACTGAAACGCATTGGATGTTCGAGGACCTGTGGTTTGTATCAGTTTCAGAAGCAGAGTTGAACTAGATATGGTCCGTGTGTGTAGGAAACACGGTTCTTTTGTTCTGAGCACACTCACATTTCCCGCCTTATTAGAGACTCTAGAAAACAAGAGAATGCTTCTTGCTCTAAAGCAGAGTGTGTTTCATGGATGAGAACTGTGCTGTGTGTTTCCCTTCAGAAACGGAGTTAAATGCCAGGCTCTGTGTCTTCCTACAAGCAAGAGTGCGTTTCAGGTAAACGCAGTCACTTTTCAGCTCAAACGAAGCTACATCTTTCACGAAGTTCATACGTTTCTCGCTCTTAACTGAAACGCATTGGATGTTCGAGGACCTGTGGTTTGTATCAGTTTCAGAAGCAGAGTTGAAGTAGATATGGTCCGTGTGTGTAGGAAACACGGTTCTTTTGTTCTGAGCACACTCACGTTTCCCGCCTTATTAGAGACTCTAGAAAGCAAGAGAATGCTTCTTGCTCTAAAGCAGAGTGTGTTTCATGGATGAGAACTGTGCGGTGTGTTTCCCTTCAGAAACGGAGTTAAACGCCAGGCTCTGTGTCTTCCTACAAGCAAGAGTGCGTTTCAGGTAAACGCAGTCACTTTTCAGCTCAAAGGAAGCTACATCATTCACGAAGTTCACACGTTTCTCGCTCTTAACTGAAACACATTGGATGTTCGAGGACCTGTGGTTTGTATCAGTTTCAGAAGCAGAGTTGAACGAGATATGGTCCGTGTTTGTAGGAAACACGGTTCTTTTGTTCTGAGCACACTCACGTTTCCTGCCTTATTAGAGACTCTAGAAAGCAAGAGAATGCTTCTTGCTCTAAAGCAGAGTGTGTTTCATGGATGAGAACTGTGCTGTGTGTTTCCCTTCAGAAACAGAGTTAAATGCCAGGCTCTGTGTCTTCCTACAAGCAAGAGTGCGTTTCAGGTAAACGCAGTCACTTTTCAGCTCAATCGAAGCTACATCTTTCACGAAGTTCACACGTTTCTCGCTCTTAACGGAAACGCATTGGATGTTCGAGGACCTGTGGTTTGTATCAGTTTCAGAAGCAGAGTTGAACTAGATATGGTCCGTGTGTGTAGGAAACACGGTTCTTTTGTTCTGAGCACACTCACGTTTCCCACCTTATTAGAGACTCTAGAAAGCAAGAGAATGCTTCTTGCTCTAAAGCAGAGTGTGTTTCATGCATGAGAACTGTGCTGTGTGTTTCCCTTCAGAAAGGGAGTTAAATGCCAGGCTCTGTGTCTTCCTGCAAGCAAGAGTGCGTTTCAGGTAAACGCAGTCACTTTTCAGCTCAAAAGAAGCTACATCATTCACGAAGTTCACACGTTTCTCGCTCTTAACTGAAACGCATTGGATGTTCGAGGACCTGTGGTTTGTATCAGTTTCAGAAGCAGAGTTGAACTAGTTATGGTCCGTGTGTGTAGGAAACACGGTTCTTTTGTTCTGAGCACACTCACGTTTCCCGCCTTATTAGAGACTCTAGAAAGCAAGAGAATGCTTCTTGCTCTAAAGCAGAGTGTGTTTCATGGATGAGAACTGTGCTGTGTGTTTCCCTTCAGAAACGGAGTTAAATGCCAGGCTCTGTGTCTTCCTACAAGGAAGAGTGCGATTCAGGTAATCGCAGTCACTTTTCAGTTCAAACGAAGCTACATCGTTCACGAAGTTCACACGTTTCTCGCTCTTAACTGAAACGCATTGGATGTTCGAGGACCTGTGGTTTGTATCAGTTTCAGAAGCAGAGTTGAACTAGATATGGTCCGTGTGTGTAGGAAACACGGTTCTTTTGTTCTGAGCACACTCACGTTTCCCGCCTTATTAGAGACTCCAGACAGCAAGAGAATGCTTCTTGCTCTAAAGCAGAGTGTGTTTCATGGATGAGAACTGTGCTGTGTGTTTCCCTTCAGAAACGGAGTTAAATGCCAGGCTCTGTGTCTTCCTACAAGCAAGAGTGCGTTTCAGGTAAACGCAGTCACTTTTCAGTTCAAATGAAGCTACATCGTTCATGAAGTTCACACGTTTCTCGCTCTTAATTGAAACGCATTGGATGTTCGAGGAGCTGTCGTTTGTATCAGTTTCAGAAGCAGAGTTGAACTAGATATGGTCCGTGTGTGTAGGAAACACGGTTCTTTTGTTCTGAGCACACTCACGTTTCCCGCCTTATTAGAGACTCTAGAAAGCAAGAGAATGCTTCTTGCTCTAAAGCAGAGTGTGTTTCATGGATGAGAACTGTGCTGTGTGTTTCCCTTCAGAAACGGAGTTAAATGCCAAGCTCTGTGTCTTCCTACAAGGAAGAGTGCGATTCAGGTAATCGCAGTCACTTTTCAGTTCAAACGAAGCTACATCGTTCACGAAGTTCACACGTTTCTCGCTCTTAACTGAAACGCATTGGATGTTCGAGGACCTGTGGTTTGTATCAGTTTCAGAAGCAGAGTTGAACTAGATATGGTCCGTGTGTGTAGGAAACACGGTTCTTTTGTTCTGAGCACACTCACGTTTCCCGCCTTATTAGAGACTCTAGAAAACAAGAGAATGCTTCTTGCTCTAAAGCAGAGTGTGTTTCATGGATGAGAACTGTGCTGTGTGTTTTCCTTCAGAAACGGAGTTAAATGCCAGGCTCTGTGTCTTCCTACAAGCAAGAGTGCGTTTCAGGTAAACGCAGTCACTTTTCAGCTCAAACGAAGCTACATCTTTCACGAAGTTCACACGTTTCTCGCTCTTAACTGAAACGCATTGGATGTTCGAGGACCTGTGGTTTGTATCAGTTTCAGAAGCAGAGTTGAAGTAGATATGGTCCGTGTGTGTAGGAAACACGGTTCTTTTGTTCTGAGAACACTCACGTTTCCCGCCTTATTAGAGACTCTATAAAGCAAGAGAATGCTTCTTGCTCTAAAGCAGAGTGTGTTTCATGGATGGAACTGTGCTGTGTGTTTCCCTTCAGAAACGGAGTTAAATGCCAGGCTCTGTGTCTTCCTACAAGCAAGAGTGCGTTTCAGGTAAACGCAGTCACTTTTCAGCTCAAACGAAGCTACATCGTTCTCGAAGTTCACACGTTTCTCGCTCTTAACTGAAACGCATTGGATGTTCGAGGACCTGTTGTTTGTATCAGTTTCAGAAGAAGAGTTGAAGTAGATATGGTCCGTGTGTGTAGGAAACACAGTTCTTTTGTTCTGAGCACACTCACGTTTCCCGCCTTATTAGAGACTCTAGAATGCAAGTGAATGCTTCTTGCTCTAAAGCAGAGTGTGTTTCATGGATGAGAACTGTGCTGTGTGTTTCCCTTCAGAAACGGAGTTAAATGCCAGGCTCTGTGTCTTCCTACAAGCAAGAGTGCGTTTCAGGTAAACGCAGTCACTTTTCAGCTCAAAAGAAGCTACATCGTTCACGAAGTTCACACATTTCTCGCTCTTAACTGAAACGCATTGGATGTTCGAGGACCTGTGGTTTGTATCAATTTCAGAAGCAGAGTTGAACTAGATATGGTCCTTGTGTGCAGGAAACACGGTTCTTTTGTTCTGAGCACACTCACGTTTCCCGCCTTATTAGAGACTCTAGAAAGCAAGAGAATGCTTCTTGCTCTAAAGCAGAGTGTGTTTCATGGATGAGAACTGTGCGGTGTGTTTCCCTTCAGAAACGGAGTTAAACGCCAGGCTCTGTGTCTTCCTACAAGCAAGAGAGCGTTTCAGGTAAACGCAGTCACTTTTCAGCTCAAAGGAAGCTACATCGTTCACGAAGCTCACACGTTTCTAGCTCTTTACTGAAAAGCATTGGATGTTCGAGACCTGTGGTTTGTATCAGTTTCAGAAGCAGAGTTGAACTAGATATGGTCCGTGTGTGTAGGAAACACGGTTCTTTTGTTCTGAGCACACTCACGTTTCCCGCCTTATTAGAGACACTAGAAAGCAAGAGAATGCTTCTTGCTCTAAAGCAGAGTGTGTTTCATGGATGAGAACTGTGCTGTGTGTTTCCCTTCAGAAACGGAGTTAAATGCCAGGCTCTGTGTCTTCCTACAAGCAAGAGTGCGTTTCAGGTAAACGCAGTCACTTTTCAGTTCAAATGAAGCTACATCGTTCATGAAGTTCACACGTTTCTCGCTCTTAATTGAAACGCATTGGATGTTCGAGGAGCTGTGGTTTGTATCAGTTTCAGAAGCAGAGTTGAACTAGATATGGTCCGTGTGTGTAGGAAACACGGTTCTTTTGTTCTGAGCACACTCACGTTTCCCGCCTTATTAGAGACTCTAGAAAGCAAGAGAATGCTTCTTGCTCTAAAGCAGAGTGTGTTTCATGGATGAGAACTGTGCTGTGTGTTTCCCTTCAGAAACGGAGTTAAATGCCAGGCTCTGTGTCTTCCTACAAGGAAGAGTGCGATTCAGGTAATCGCAGTCACTTTTCAGTTCAAACGAAGCTACATCGTTCACGAAGTTCACACGTTTCTCGCTCTTAACTGAAACGCATTGGATGTTCGAGGACCTGTGGTTTGTATCAGTTTCAGAAGCAGAGTTGAACTAGATATGGTCCGTGTGTGTAGGAAACACGGTTCTTTTGTTCTGAGCACACTCACATTTCCCGCCTTATTAGAGACTCTAGAAAACAAGAGAATGCTTCTTGCTCTAAAGCAGAGTGTGTTTCATGGATGAGAACTGTGCTGTGTGTTTCCCTTCAGAAACGGAGTTAAATGCCAGGCTCTGTGTCTTCCTACAAGCAAGAGTGCGTTTCAGGTAAACGCAGTCACTTTTCAGCTCAAACGAAGCTACATCTTTCACGAAGTTCATACGTTTCTCGCTCTTAACTGAAACGCATTGGATGTTCGAGGACCTGTGGTTTGTATCAGTTTCAGAAGCAGAGTTGAAGTAGATATGGTCCGTGTGTGTAGGAAACACGGTTCTTTTGTTCTGAGCACACTCACGTTTCCCGCCTTATTAGAGACTCTAGAAAGCAAGAGAATGCTTCTTGCTCTAAAGCAGAGTGTGTTTCATGGATGAGAACTGTGCGGTGTGTTTCCCTTCAGAAACGGAGTTAAACGCCAGGCTCTGTGTCTTCCTACAAGCAAGAGTGCGTTTCAGGTAAACGCAGTCACTTTTCAGCTCAAAGGAAGCTACATCATTCACGAAGTTCACACGTTTCTCGCTCTTAACTGAAACACATTGGATGTTCGAGGACCTGTGGTTTGTATCAGTTTCAGAAGCAGAGTTGAACGAGATATGGTCCGTGTTTGTAGGAAACACGGTTCTTTTGTTCTGAGCACACTCACGTTTCCTGCCTTATTAGAGACTCTAGAAAGCAAGAGAATGCTTCTTGCTCTAAAGCAGAGTGTGTTTCATGGATGAGAACTGTGCTGTGTGTTTCCCTTCAGAAACAGAGTTAAATGCCAGGCTCTGTGTCTTCCTACAAGCAAGAGTGCGTTTCAGGTAAACGCAGTCACTTTTCAGCTCAATCGAAGCTACATCTTTCACGAAGTTCACACGTTTCTCGCTCTTAACGGAAACGCATTGGATGTTCGAGGACCTGTGGTTTGTATCAGTTTCAGAAGCAGAGTTGAACTAGATATGGTCCGTGTGTGTAGGAAACACGGTTCTTTTGTTCTGAGCACACTCACGTTTCCCACCTTATTAGAGACTCTAGAAAGCAAGAGAATGCTTCTTGCTCTAAAGCAGAGTGTGTTTCATGCATGAGAACTGTGCTGTGTGTTTCCCTTCAGAAAGGGAGTTAAATGCCAGGCTCTGTGTCTTCCTGCAAGCAAGAGTGCGTTTCAGGTAAACGCAGTCACTTTTCAGCTCAAAAGAAGCTACATCATTCACGAAGTTCACACGTTTCTCGCTCTTAACTGAAACGCATTGGATGTTCGAGGACCTGTGGTTTGTATCAGTTTCAGAAGCAGAGTTGAACTAGTTATGGTCCGTGTGTGTAGGAAACACGGTTCTTTTGTTCTGAGCACACTCACGTTTCCCGCCTTATTAGAGACTCTAGAAAGCAAGAGAATGCTTCTTGCTCTAAAGCAGAGTGTGTTTCATGGATGAGAACTGTGCTGTGTGTTTCCCTTCAGAAACGGAGTTAAATGCCAGGCTCTGTGTCTTCCTACAAGGAAGAGTGCGATTCAGGTAATCGCAGTCACTTTTCAGTTCAAACGAAGCTACATCGTTCACGAAGTTCACACGTTTCTCGCTCTTAACTGAAACGCATTGGATGTTCGAGGACCTGTGGTTTGTATCAGTTTCAGAAGCAGAGTTGAACTAGATATGGTCCGTGTGTGTAGGAAACACGGTTCTTTTGTTCTGAGCACACTCACGTTTCCCGCCTTATTAGAGACTCCAGACAGCAAGAGAATGCTTCTTGCTCTAAAGCAGAGTGTGTTTCATGGATGAGAACTGTGCTGTGTGTTTCCCTTCAGAAACGGAGTTAAATGCCAGGCTCTGTGTCTTCCTACAAGCAAGAGTGCGTTTCAGGTAAACGCAGTCACTTTTCAGTTCAAATGAAGCTACATCGTTCATGAAGTTCACACGTTTCTCGCTCTTAATTGAAACGCATTGGATGTTCGAGGAGCTGTCGTTTGTATCAGTTTCAGAAGCAGAGTTGAACTAGATATGGTCCGTGTGTGTAGGAAACACGGTTCTTTTGTTCTGAGCACACTCACGTTTCCCGCCTTATTAGAGACTCTAGAAAGCAAGAGAATGCTTCTTGCTCTAAAGCAGAGTGTGTTTCATGGATGAGAACTGTGCTGTGTGTTTCCCTTCAGAAACGGAGTTAAATGCCAAGCTCTGTGTCTTCCTACAAGGAAGAGTGCGATTCAGGTAATCGCAGTCACTTTTCAGTTCAAACGAAGCTACATCGTTCACGAAGTTCACACGTTTCTCGCTCTTAACTGAAACGCATTGGATGTTCGAGGACCTGTGGTTTGTATCAGTTTCAGAAGCAGAGTTGAACTAGATATGGTCCGTGTGTGTAGGAAACACGGTTCTTTTGTTCTGAGCACACTCACGTTTCCCGCCTTATTAGAGACTCTAGAAAACAAGAGAATGCTTCTTGCTCTAAAGCAGAGTGTGTTTCATGGATGAGAACTGTGCTGTGTGTTTTCCTTCAGAAACGGAGTTAAATGCCAGGCTCTGTGTCTTCCTACAAGCAAGAGTGCGTTTCATGTAAACGCAGTCACTTTTCAGCTCAAACGAAGCTACATCTTTCACGAAGTTCACACGTTTCTCGCTCTTAACTGAAACGCATTGGATGTTCGAGGACCTGTGGTTTGTATCAGTTTCAGAAGCAGAGTTGAAGTAGATATGGTCCGTGTGTGTAGGAAACACGGTTCTTTTGTTCTGAGAACACTCACGTTTCCCGCCTTATTAGAGACTCTATAAAGCAAGAGAATGCTTCTTGCTCTAAAGCAGAGTGTGTTTCATGGATGGAACTGTGCTGTGTGTTTCCCTTCAGAAACGGAGTTAAATGCCAGGCTCTGTGTCTTCCTACAAGCAAGAGTGCGTTTCAGGTAAACGCAGTCACTTTTCAGCTCAAACGAAGCTACATCGTTCTCGAAGTTCACACGTTTCTCGCTCTTAACTGAAACGCATTGGATGTTCGAGGACCTGTTGTTTGTATCAGTTTCAGAAGAAGAGTTGAAGTAGATATGGTCCGTGTGTGTAGGAAACACAGTTCTTTTGTTCTGAGCACACTCACGTTTCCCGCCTTATTAGAGACTCTAGAATGCAAGTGAATGCTTCTTGCTCTAAAGCAGAGTGTGTTTCATGGATGAGAACTGTGCTGTGTGTTTCCCTTCAGAAACGGAGTTAAATGCCAGGCTCTGTGTCTTCCTACAAGCAAGAGTGCGTTTCAGGTAAACGCAGTCACTTTTCAGCTCAAAAGAAGCTACATCGTTCACGAAGTTCAAACATTTCTCGCTCTTAACTGAAACGCATTGGATGTTCGAGGACCTGTGGTTTGTATCAATTTCAGAAGCAGAGTTGAACTAGATATGGTCCTTGTGTGCAGGAAACACGGTTCTTTTGTTCTGAGCACACTCACGTTTCCCGCCTTATTAGAGACTCTAGAAAGCAAGAGAATGCTTCTTGCTCTAAAGCAGAGTGTGTTTCATGGATGAGAACTGTGCGGTGTGTTTCCCTTCAGAAACGGAGTTAAACGCCAGGCTCTGTGTCTTCCTACAAGCAAGAGTGCGTTTCAGGTAAACGCAGTCACTTTTCAGTTCAAATGAAGCTACATCGTTCATGAAGTTCACACGTTTCTCGCTCTTAATTGAAACGCATTGGATGTTCGAGGAGCTGTGGTTTGTATCAGTTTCAGAAGCAGAGTTGAACTAGATATGGTCCGTGTGTGTAGGAAACACGGTTCTTTTGTTCTGAGCACACTCACGTTTCCCGCCTTATTAGAGACTCTAGAAAGCAAGAGAATGCTTCTTGCTCTAAAGCAGAGTGTGTTTCATGGATGAGAACTGTGCTGTGTGTTTCCCTTCAGAAACGGAGTTAAATGCCAGGCTCTGTGTCTTCCTACAAGGAAGAGTGCGATTCAGGTAATCGCAGTCACTTTTCAGTTCAAACGAAGCTACATCGTTCACGAAGTTCACACGTTTCTCGCTCTTAACTGAAACGCATTGGATGTTCGAGGACCTGTGGTTTGTATCAGTTTCAGAAGCAGAGTTGAACTAGATATGGTCCGTGTGTGTAGGAAACACGGTTCTTTTGTTCTGAGCACACTCACATTTCCCGCCTTATTAGAGACTCTAGAAAACAAGAGAATGCTTCTTGCTCTAAAGCAGAGTGTGTTTCATGGATGAGAACTGTGCTGTGTGTTTCCCTTCAGAAACGGAGTTAAATGCCAGGCTCTGTGTCTTCCTACAAGCAAGAGTGCGTTTCAGGTAAACGCAGTCACTTTTCAGCTCAAAGGAAGCTACATCTTTCACGAAGTTCACACGTTTCTCGCTCTTAACTGAAACGCATTGGATGTTCGAGGACCTGTGGTTTGTATCAGTTTCAGAAGCAGAGTTGAAGTAGATATGGTCCGTGTGTGTAGGAAACACGGTTCTTTTGTTCTGAGAACACTCACGTTTCCCGCCTTATTAGAGACTCTAGAAAGCAAGAGAATGCTTCTTGCTCTAAAGCAGAGTGTGTTTCATGGATGGAACTGTGCTGTGTGTTTCCCTTCAGAAACGGAGTTAAATGCCAGGCTCTGTGTCTTCCTACAAGCAAGAGTGCGTTTCAGGTAAACGCAGTCACTTTTCAGCTCAAACGAAGCTACATCGTTCACGAAGTTCACACGTTTCTCGCTCTTAACTGAAACGCATTGGATGTTCGAGGACCTGTTGTTTGTATCAGTTTCAGAAGAAGAGTTGAAGTAGATATGGTCCGTGTGTGTAGGAAACACAGTTCTTTTGTTCTGAGCACACTCACGTTTCCCGCCTTATTAGAGACTCTAGAATGCAAGTGAATGCTTCTTGCTCTAAAGCAGAGTGTGTTTCATGGATGAGAACTGTGCTGTGTGTTTCCCTTCAGAAATGGAGTTAAATGCCAGGCTCTGTGTCTTCCTACAAGCAAGAGTGCGTTTCAGGTAAACGCAGTCACTTTTCAGCTCAAAAGAAGCTACATCATTCACGAAGTTCACACATTTCTCGCTCTTAACTGAAACGCATTGGATGTTCGAGGACCTGTGGTTTGTATCAATTTCAGAAGCAGAGTTGAACTAGATATGGTCCTTGTGTGCAGGAAACACGGTTCTTTTGTTCTGAGCACACTCACGTTTCCCGCCTTATTAGAGACTCTAGAAAGCAAGAGAATGCTTCTTGCTCTAAAGCAGAGTGTATTTCATGGATGAGAACTGTGCTGTGTGTTTCCCTTCAGAAACGGAGTTAAATGCCAGGCTCTGTGTCTTCCTACAAGGAAGAGTGCGATTCAGGTAATCGCAGTCACTTTTCAGTTCAAACGAAGCAACATCGTTCACGAAGTTCACACGTTTCTCGCTCTTAACTGAAACGCATTGGATGTTCGTGGACCTGTGGTTTGTATCAGTTTCAGAAGCAGAGTTGAACTAGGTATGGTCCGTGTGTGTAGGAAACACGTTTCTTTTGTTCTGAGCACACTCACGTTTCCCGCCTTATTAGAGACTCTAGAAAACAAGAGAATGCTTCTTGCTCTAAAGCAGAGTGTGTTTCATGGATGAGAACTGTGCTGTGTGTTTCCCTTCAGAAACGGAGTTAAATGCCAGGCTCTGTGTCTTCCTACAAGCAAGAGTGCGTTTCAGGTAAACGCAGTCACTTTTCAGCTCAAACGAAGCAACATCGTTCACGAAGTTCACACGTTTCTCGCTCTTAACTGAAACGCATTGGATGTTCGAGGACCTGTGGTTTGTATCAGTTTCAGAAGAAGAGTTGAAGTAGATATGGTCCGTGTGTGTAGGAAACACAGTTCTTTTGTTCTGAGCACACTCACGTTTCCCGCCTTATTAGAGACTCTAGAAAGCAAGAGAATGCTTCTTGCTCTAAAGCAGAGTGTGTTTCATGGATGAGAACTGTGCGGTGTGTTTCCCTTCAGAAACGGAGTTAAACGCCAGGCTCTGTGTCTTCCTACAAGCAAGAGTGCGTTTCAGGTAAACGCAGTCACTTTTCAGCTCAAAGGAAGCTACATCATTCACGAAGTTCACACGTTTCTCGCTCTTAACTGAAACACATTGGATGTTCGAGGACCTGTGGTTTGTATCAGTTTCAGAAGCAGAGTTGAACGAGATATGGTCCGTGTTTGTAGGAAACACGGTTCTTTTGTTCTGAGCACACTCACGTTTCCTGCCTTATTAGAGACACTAGAAAGCAAGAGAATGCTTCTTGCTCTAAAGCAGAGTGTGTTTCATGGATGAGAACTGTGCTGTGTGTTTCCCTTCAGAAACAGAGTTAAATGCCAGTCTCTGTGTCTTCCTAAAAGCAAGAGTGCGTTTCAGGTAAACGCAGTCACTTTTCAGCTCAAAAGAAGCTACATCGTTCACGAATTTCACACATTTCTCGCTCTTAACTGAAACGCATTGGATGTTCGAGGACCTGTGGTTTGTATCAATTTCAGAAGCAGAGTTGAACTAGATATGGTCCTTGTGTGCAGGAAACACGGTTCTTTTGTTCTGAGCACACTCACGTTTCCCGCCTTATTAGAGACTCTAGAAAGCAAGAGAATGCTTCTTGCTCTAAAGCAGAGTGTGTTTCATGGATGAGAACTGTGCGGTGTGTTTCCCTTCAGAAACGGAGTTAAACGCCAGGCTCTGTGTCTTCCTACAAGCAAGAGTGCGTTTCAGGTAAACGCAGTCACTTTTCAGTTCAAATGAAGCTACATCGTTCATGAAGTTCACACGTTTCTCGCTCTTAATTGAAACGCATTGGATGTTCGAGGAGCTGTGGTTTGTATCAGTTTCAGAAGCAGAGTTGAACTAGATATGGTCCGTGTGTGTAGGAAACACGGTTCTTTTGTTCTGAGCACACTCACGTTTCCCGCCTTATTAGAGACTCTAGAAAGCAAGAGAATGCTTCTTGCTCTAAAGCAGAGTGTGTTTCATGGATGAGAACTGTGCTGTGTGTTTCCCTTCAGAAACGGAGTTAAATGCCAGGCTCTGTGTCTTCCTACAAGGAAGAGTGCGATTCAGGTAATCGCAGTCACTTTTCAGTTCAAACGAAGCTACATCGTTCACGAAGTTCACACGTTTCTCGCTCTTAACTGAAACGCATTGGATGTTCGAGGACCTGTGGTTTGTATCAGTTTCAGAAGCAGAGTTGAACTAGATATGGTCCGTGTGTGTAGGAAACACGGTTCTTTTGTTCTGAGCACACTCACATTTCCCGCCTTATTAGAGACTCTAGAAAACAAGAGAATGCTTCTTGCTCTAAAGCAGAGTGTGTTTCATGGATGAGAACTGTGCTGTGTGTTTCCCTTCAGAAACGGAGTTAAATGCCAGGCTCTGTGTCTTCCTACAAGCAAGAGTGCGTTTCAGGTAAACGCATTCACTTTTCAGCTCAAACGAAGCTACATCTTTCACGAAGTTCACACGTTTCTCGCTCTTAACTGAAACGCATTGGATGTTCGAGGACCTGTGGTTTGTATCAGTTTCAGAAGCAGAGTTGAAGTAGATATGGTCCGTGTGTGTAGGAAACACGGTTCTTTTGTTCTGAGAACACTCACGTTTCCCGCCTTATTAGAGACTCTAGAAAGCAAGAGAATGCTTCTTGCTCTAAAGCAGAGTGTGTTTCATGGATGGAACTGTGCTGTGTGTTTCCCTTCAGAAACGGAGTTAAATGCCAGGCTCTGTGTCTTCCTACAAGCAAGAGTGCGTTTCAGGTAAACGCAGTCACTTTTCAGCTCAAACGAAGCTACATCGTTCACGAAGTTCACACGTTTCTCGCTCTTAACTGAAACGCATTGGATGTTCGAGGACCTGTTGTTTGTATCAGTTTCAGAAGAAGAGTTGAAGTAGATATGGTCCGTGTGTGTAGGAAACACAGTTCTTTTGTTCTGAGCACACTCACGTTTCCCGCCTTATTAGAGACTCTAGAATGCAAGTGAATGCTTCTTGCTCTAAAGCAGAGTGTGTTTCATGGATGAGAACTGTGCTGTGTGTTTCCCTTCAGAAACGGAGTTAAATGCCAGGCTCTGTGTCTTCCTACAAGCAAGAGTGCGTTTCAGGTAAACGCAGTCACTTTTCAGCTCAAAAGAAGCTACATCGTTCACGAAGTTCACACATTTCTCGCTCTTAACTGAAACGCATTGGATGTTCGAGGACCTGTGGTTTGTATCAATTTCAGAAGCAGAGTTGAACTAGATATGGTCCTTGTGTGCAGGAAACACGGTTCTTTTGTTCTGAGCACACTCACGTTTCCCGCCTTATTAGAGACTCTAGAAAGCAAGAGAATGCTTCTTGCTCTAAAGCAGAGTGTATTTCATGGATGAGAACTGTGCTGTGTGTTTCCCTTCAGAAACGGAGTTAAATGCCAGGCTCTGTGTCTTCCTACAAGGAAGAGTGCGATTCAGGTAATCACAGTCACTTTTCAGTTCAAACGAAGCAACATCGTTCACGAAGTTCACACGTTTCTCGCTCTTAACTGAAACGCATTGGATGTTCGTGGACCTGTGGTTTGTATCAGTTTCAGAAGCAGAGTTGAACTAGATATGGTCCGTGTGTGTAGGAAACACGTTTCTTTTGTTCTGAGCACACTCACGTTTCCCGCCTTATTAGAGACTCTAGAAAACAAGAGAATGCTTCTTGCTCTAAAGCAGAGTGTGTTTCATGGATGAGAACTGTGCTGTGTGTTTCCCTTCAGAAACGGAGTTAAATGCCAGGCTCTGTGTCTTCCTACAAGCAAGAGTGCGTTTCAGGTAAACGCAGTCACTTTTCAGCTCAAACGAAGCAACATCGTTCACGAAGTTCACACGTTTCTCGCTCTTAACTGAAACGCATTGGATGTTCGAGGACCTGTGGTTTGTATCAGTTTCAGAAGAAGAGTTGAAGTAGATATGGTCCGTGTGTGTAGGAAACACAGTTCTTTTGTTCTGAGCACACTCACGTTTCCCGCCTTATTAGAGACTCTAGAAAGCAAGAGAATGCTTCTTGCTCTAAAGCAGAGTGTGTTTCATGGATGAGAACTGTGCGGTGTGTTTCCCTTCAGAAACGGAGTTAAACGCCAGGCTCTGTGTCTTCCTACAAGCAAGAGTGCGTTTCAGGTAAACGCAGTCATTTTTCAGCTCAAAGGAAGCTACATCATTCACGAAGTTCACACGTTTCTCGCTCTTAACTGAAACACATTGGATGTTCGAGGACCTGTGGTTTGTATCAGTTTCAGAAGCAGAGTTGAACGAGATATGGTCCGTGTTTGTAGGAAACACGGTTCTTTTGTTCTGAGCACACTCACGTTTCCTGCCTTATTAGAGACACTAGAAAGCAAGAGAATGCTTCTTGCTCTAAAGCAGAGTGTGTTTCATGGATGAGAACTGTGCTGTGTGTTTCCCTTCAGAAACAGAGTTAAATGCCAGTCTCTGTGTCTTCCTACAAGCAAGAGTGCGTTTCAGGTAAACGCAGTCACTTTTCAGCTCAATCGAAGCTACATCTTTCACGAAGTTCACACGTTTCTCGCTCTTAACTGAAACGCATTGGATGTTCGAGGACCTGTGGTTTGTATCAGTTTCAGAAGCAGAGTTGAAGTAGATATGGTCCGTGTGTGTAGGAAACACGGTTCTTTTGTTCTGAGCACACTCACGTTTCCCACCTTATTAGAGACTCTAGAAAGCAAGAGAATGCTTCTTGCTCTAAAGCAGAGTGTGTTTCATGCATGAGAACTGTGCTGTGTGTTTCCCTTCAGAAAGGGAGTTAAATGCCAGGCTCTGTGTCTTCCTACAAGCAAGAGTGCGTTTCAGGTAAACGCAGTCACTTTTCAGCTCAAAAGAAGCTACATCATTCACGAAGTTCACACGTTTCTCGCTCTTAACTGAAACGCATTGGATGTTCGAGGACCTGTGGTTTGTATCAGTTTCAGAAGCAGAGTTGAACTAGTTATGGTCCGTGTGTGTAGGAAACACGGTTCTTTTGTTCTGAGCACACTCACGTTTCCCGCCTTATTAGAGACTCTAGAAAGCAAGAGAATGCTTCTTGCTCTAAAGCAGAGTGTGTTTCATGGATGAGAACTGTGCTGTGTGTTTCCCTTCAGAAACGGAGTTAAATGCCAGGCTCTGTGTCTTCCTACAAGGAAGAGTGCGATTCAGGTAATCGCAGTCACTTTTCAGTTCAAACGAAGCTACATCGTTCACGAAGTTCACACGTTTCTCGCTCTTAACTGAAACGCATTGGATGTTCGAGGACCTGTGGTTTGTATCAGTTTCAGAAGCAGAGTTGAACTAGATATGGTCCGTGTGTGTAGGAAACACGGTTCTTTTGTTCTGAGCACACTCACGTTTCCCGCCTTATTAGAGACTCCAGACAGCAAGAGAATGCTTCTTGCTCTAAAGCAGAGTGTGTTTCATGGATGAGAACTGAGCTGTGTGTTTCCCTTCAGAAACGGAGTTAAATGCCAGGCTCTGTGTCTTCCTACAAGCAAGAGTGCGTTTCAGGTAAACGCAGTCACTTTTCAGTTCAAATGAAGCTACATCGTTCATGAAGTTCACACGTTTCTCGCTCTTAATTGAAACGCATTGGATGTTCGAGGAGCTGTCGTTTGTATCAGTTTCAGAAGCAGAGTTGAACTAGATATGGTCCGTGTGTGTAGGAAACACGGTTCTTTTGTTCTGAGCACACTCACGTTTCCCGCCTTATTAGAGTCTCTAGAAAGCAAGAGAATGCTTCTTGCTCTAAAGCAGAGTGTGTTTCATGGATGATAACTGTGCTGTGTGTTTCCCTTCAGAAACGGAGTTAAATGCCAGGCTCTGTGTCTTCCTACAAGCAAGAGTGCGTTTCAGGTAAACGCAGTCACTTTTAAGCTCAAAGGAAGCTACATCTTTCACGAAGTTCACACGTTTCTCGCTCTTAATTGAAACGCATTGGATGTTCGAGGACCTGTGGTTTGTATCAGTTTCAGAAGCAGAGTTGAACTAGATATGGTCCGTGTGTGTAGGAAACACGGTTCTTTTGTTCTGAGCACACTCACGTTTCCCGCCTTATTAGAGACTCTAGAAAGCAAGAGAATGCTTCTTGCTCTAAAGCAGAGTGTGTTTCATGGATGAGAACTGTGCTGTGTGTTTCCCTTCAGAAACGGAGTTAAATGCCAAGCTCTGTGTCTTCCTACAAGGAAGAGTGCGATTCAGGTAATCGCAGTCACTTTTCAGTTCAAACGAAGCTACATCGTTCACGAAGTTCACACGTTTCTCGCTCTTAACTGAAACGCATTGGATGTTCGAGGACCTGTGGTTTGTATCAGTTTCAGAAGCAGAGTTGAACTAGATATGGTCCGTGTGTGTAGGAAACACGGTTCTTTTGTTCTGAGCACACTCACATTTCCCGCCTTATTAGAGACTCTAGAAAACAAGAGAATGCTTCTTGCTCTAAAGCAGAGTGTGTTTCATGGATGAGAACTGTGCTGTGTGTTTCCCTTCAGAAACGGAGTTAAATGCCAGGCTCTGTGTCTTCCTACAAGCAAGAGTGCGTTTCAGGTAAACGCAGTCACTTTTCAGCTCAAACGAAGCTACATCTTTCACGAAGTTCACACGTTTCTCGCTCTTAACTGAAACGCATTGGATGTTCGAGGACCTGTGGTTTGTATCAGTTTCAGAAGCAGAGTTGAAGTAGATATGGTCCGTGTGTGTAGGAAACACAGTTCTTTTGTTCTGAGCACACTCACGTTTCCCGCCTTATTAGAGACTCTAGAATGCAAGTGAATGCTTCTTGCTCTAAAGCAGAGTGTGTTTCATGGATGAGAACTGTGCTGTGTGTTTCCCTTCAGAAACGGAGTTAAATGCCAGGCTCTGTGTCTTCCTACAAGCAAGAGTGCGTTTCAGGTAAACGCAGTCACTTTTCAGCTCAAAAGAAGCTACATCGTTCACGAAGTTCACACATTTCTCGCTCTTAACTGAAACGCATTGGATGTTCGAGGACCTGTGGTTTGTATCAATTTCAGAAGCAGAGTTGAACTAGATATGGTCCTTGTGTGCAGGAAACACGGTTCTTTTGTTCTGAGCACACTCACGTTTCCCGCCTTATTAGAGACTCTAGAAAGCAAGAGAATGCTTCTTGCTCTAAAGCAGAGTGTGTTTCATGGATGAGAACTGTGCGGTGTGTTTCCCTTCAGAAACGGAGTTAAACGCCAGGCTCTGTGTCTTCCTACAAGCAAGAGTGCGTTTCAGGTAAACGCAGAGTCACTTTTCAGCTCAAAGGAAGCTACATCATTCACGAAGTTCACACGTTTCTCGCTCTTAACTGAAACACATTGGATGTTCGAGGACCTGTGGTTTGTATCAGTTTCAGAAGCAGAGTTGAACGAGATATGGTCCGTGTTTGTAGGAAACACGGTTCTTTTGTTCTGAGCACACTCACGTTTCCTGCCTTATTAGAGACTCTAGAAAGCAAGAGAATGCTTCTTGCTCTAAAGCAGAGTGTGTTTCATGGATGAGAACTGTGCTGTGTGTTTCCCTTCAGAAACAGAGTTAAATGCCAGTCTCTGTGTCTTCCTACAAGCAAGAGTGCGTTTCAGGTAAACGCAGTCACTTTTCAGCTCAAACGAAGCTACATCTTTCACGAAGTTCACACGTTTCTCGCTCTTAACGGAAACGCATTGGATGTTCGAGGACCTGTGGTTTGTATCAGTTTCAGAAGCAGAGTTGAAGTAGATATGGTCCGTGTGTGTAGGAAACACGGTTCTTTTGTTCTGAGCACACTCACGTTTCCCACCTTATTAGAGACTCTAGAAAGCAAGAGAATGCTTCTTGCTCTAAAGCAGAGTGTGTTTCATGCATGAGAACTGTGCTGTGTGTTTCCCTTCAGAAAGGGAGTTAAATGCCAGGCTCTGTGTCTTCCTACAAGCAAGAGTGCGTTTCAGGTAAACGCAGTCACTTTTCAGCTCAAAAGAAGCTACATCATTCACGAAGTTCACACGTTTCTCGCTCTTAACTGAAACGCATTGGATGTTCGAGGACCTGTGGTTTGTATCAGTTTCAGAAGCAGAGTTGAACTAGTTATGGTCCGTGTGTGTAGGAAACACGGTTCTTTTGTTCTGAGCACACTCACGTTTCCCGCCTTATTAGAGACTCTAGAAAGCAAGAGAATGCTTCTTGCTCTAAAGCAGAGTGTGTTTCATGGATGAGAACTGTGCTGTGTGTTTCCCTTCAGAAACGGAGTTAAATGCCAGGCTCTGTGTCTTCCTACAAGCAAGAGTGCGTTTCAGGTAATCGCAGTCACTTTTCAGCTCAAACGAAGCTACATCTTTCACGAAGTTCACACGTTTCTCGCTCTTAACTGAAACGCATTGGATGTTCGAGGACCTGTGGTTTGTATCAGTTTCAGAAGCAGAGTTGAAGTAGATATGGTCCGTGTGTGTAGGAAACACAGTTCTTTTGTTCTGAGCACACTCACGTTTCCCGCCTTATTAGAGACTCTAGAATGCAAGTGAATGCTTCTTGCTCTAAAGCAGAGTGTGTTTCATGGATGAGAACTGTGCTGTGTGTTTCCCTTCAGAAACGGAGTTAAATGCCAGGCTCTGTGTCTTCCTACAAGCAAGAGTGCGTTTCAGGTAAACGCAGTCACTTTTCAGCTCAAAAGAAGCTACATCGTTCACGAAGTTCACACATTTCTCGCTCTTAACTGAAACGCATTGGATGTTCGAGGACCTGTGGTTTGTATCAATTTCAGAAGCAGAGTTGAACTAGATATGGTCCTTGTGTGCAGGAAACACGGTTCTTTTGTTCTGAGCACACTCACGTTTCCCGCCTTATTAGAGACTCTAGAAAGCAAGAGAATGCTTCTTGCTCTAAAGCAGAGTGTGTTTCATGGATGAGAACTGTGCGGTGTGTTTCCCTTCAGAAACGGAGTTAAACGCCAGGCTCTGTGTCTTCCTACAAGCAAGAGTGCGTTTCAGGTAAACGCAGAGTCACTTTTCAGCTCAAAGGAAGCTACATCATTCACGAAGTTCACACGTTTCTCGCTCTTAACTGAAACACATTGGATGTTCGAGGACCTGTGGTTTGTATCAGTTTCAGAAGCAGAGTTGAACGAGATATGGTCCGTGTTTGTAGGAAACACGGTTCTTTTGTTCTGAGCACACTCACGTTTCCTGCCTTATTAGAGACTCTAGAAAGCAAGAGAATGCTTCTTGCTCTAAAGCAGAGTGTGTTTCATGGATGAGAACTGTGCTGTGTGTTTCCCTTCAGAAACAGAGTTAAATGCCAGTCTCTGTGTCTTCCTACAAGCAAGAGTGCGTTTCAGGTAAACGCAGTCACTTTTCAGCTCAAACGAAGCTACATCTTTCACGAAGTTCACACGTTTCTCGCTCTTAACGGAAACGCATTGGATGTTCGAGGACCTGTGGTTTGTATCAGTTTCAGAAGCAGAGTTGAAGTAGATATGGTCCGTGTGTGTAGGAAACACGGTTCTTTTGTTCTGAGCACACTCACGTTTCCCACCTTATTAGAGACTCTAGAAAGCAAGAGAATGCTTCTTGCTCTAAAGCAGAGTGTGTTTCATGCATGAGAACTGTGCTGTGTGTTTCCCTTCAGAAAGGGAGTTAAATGCCAGGCTCTGTGTCTTCCTACAAGCAAGAGTGCGTTTCAGGTAAACGCAGTCACTTTTCAGCTCAAAAGAAGCTACATCATTCACGAAGTTCACACGTTTCTCGCTCTTAACTGAAACGCATTGGATGTTCGAGGACCTGTGGTTTGTATCAGTTTCAGAAGCAGAGTTGAACTAGTTATGGTCCGTGTGTGTAGGAAACACGGTTCTTTTGTTCTGAGCACACTCACGTTTCCCGCCTTATTAGAGACTCTAGAAAGCAAGAGAATGCTTCTTGCTCTAAAGCAGAGTGTGTTTCATGGATGAGAACTGTGCTGTGTGTTTCCCTTCAGAAACGGAGTTAAATGCCAGGCTCTGTGTCTTCCTACAAGGAAGAGTGCGATTCAGGTAATCGCAGTCACTTTTCAGTTCAAACGAAGCTACATCGTTCACGAAGTTCACACGTTTCTCGCTCTTAACTGAAACGCATTGGATGTTCGAGGACCTGTGGTTTGTATCAGTTTCAGAAGCAGAGTTGAACTAGATATGGTCCGTGTGTGTAGGAAACACGGTTCTTTTGTTCTGAGCACACTCACGTTTCCCGCCTTATTAGAGACTCTAGAAAACAAGAGAATGCTTCTTGCTCTAAAGCAGAGTGTGTTTCATGGATGAGAACTGTGCTGTGTGTTTCCCTTCAGAAACGGAGTTAAATGCCAGGCTCTGTGTCTTCCTACAAGCAAGAGTGCGTTTCAGGTAAACGCAGTCACTTTTCAGCTCAAAGGAAGCTACATCTTTCACGAAGTTCACACGTTTCTCGCTCTTAACTGAAACGCATTGGATGTTCGAGGACCTGTGGTTTGTATCAGTTTCAGAAGCAGAGTTGAAGTAGATATGGTCCGTGTGTGTAGGAAACACGGTTCTTTTGTTCTGTGCACACTCATGTTTCCCGCCTTATTAGAGACTCTAGAAAGCAAGAGAATGCTTCTTGCTCTAAAGCAGAGTGTGTTTCATGGATGAGAACTGTGCTGTGTGTTTCCCTTCAGAAACAGAGTTAAATGCCAGGCTCTGTGTCTTCCTACAAGCAAGAGTGCGTTTCAGGTAAACGCAGTCACTTTTCAGCTCAAAAGAAGCAACATCGTTCACGAAGTTCACACGTTTCTCGCTCTTAACTGAAACGCATTGGATGTTCGAGGACCTGTGGTTTGTATCAGTTTCAGAAGCAGAGTTGAACTAGATATGGTCCGTGTGTGTAGGAAACACGTTTCTTTTGTTCTGAGCACACTCACGTTTCCCGCCTTATTAGAGACTCTAGAAAGCAAGAGAATGCTTCTTGCTCTAAAGCAGAGTGTGTTTCATGGATTAGAACTGTGCTGTGTGTTTCCCTTCAGAAAGGGAGTTAAATGCCAGGCTCTATGTCTTACTACAAGCAAGACTTCCTTTCAGGTAAACGCAGTCACTTTTCAGCTCAAAGGAAGCTACATCGTTCACGAAGCTCACACGTTTCTCGCTCTTAACTGAAAAGCATTGAATGTTCGAGGACCTATGGTTTGTATCAGTTTCAGAAGCAGAGTTGAACTAGATATGGTCCGTGTGTGTAGGAAACACAGTTATTTTGTTCTGAGCACACTCACGTTTCCTGCCTTATTAGAGTCTCTAGAAAGCAAGAGAATGCTTCTTGCTCTAAAGCAGAGTGTGTTTCATGGATGAGAACTGTGCTGTGTGTTTCCCTTCAGAAACGGAGTTAAATGCCAGGCTCTGTGTCTTCCTACAAGCAAGAGTGCGTTTCAGGTAAACGCAGTCACTTTTCAGCTCAAACGAAGCTACATGTTCACGAAGTTCACACGTTTCTCGCTCTTAACTGAAACGCAGGGATGTTCGAGGACCTGTGGTTTGTATCAGTTTCAGAAGCAGAGTTGAACTAGATATGGTCCGTGTGTAGGAAACACGGTTCTTTTGTTCTGAGCACACTCACGTTTCCCGCCTTATTAGAGACTCTAGAAAGCAAGAGAATGCTTCTTGCTCTAAAGCAGAGTGTGTTTCATGGATGAGAACTCTGCTTTGTGTTTCCCTTCAGAAACGGAGTTAAATGCCAGTCTCTGTGTCTTCCTACAAGCAAGAGAGCGTTTCAGGTAAACGCAGTCACTTTTCAGCTCAAAGGAAGCTACATCGTTCACGAAGCTCACACGTTTCTAGCTCTTTACTGAAAAGCATTGGATGTTCGAGACCTGTGGTTTGTATCAGTTTCTGAAGCAGTGTTGAACTAGTAATGGTCCGTGTGTGTAGGAAACACAGTTCTTTTGTTCTGTGCACACTCACGTTTCCCGCCTTATTAGAGACACTAGAAAGCAAGAGAATGCTTCTTGCTCTAAAGCAGAGTGTGTTTCATGGATGAGAACTGTGCTGTGTGTTTCCCTTCAGAAACGGAGTTAAATGCCAGGCTCTGTGTCTTCCTACAAGCAAGAGTGCGTTTCAGGTAAACGCAGTCACTTTTCAGTTCAAATGAAGCTACATCGTTGATGAAGTTCACACGTTTCTCGCTCTTAATTGAAACGCATTGGATGTTCGAGGAGCTGTCGTTTGTATCAGTTTCAGAAGCAGAGTTGAACTAGATATGGTCCTTGTGTGTAGGAAACACGGTTCTTTTGTTCTGAGCACACTCACGTTTCCCGCCTTATTAGAGTCTCTAGAAAGCAAGAGAATGCTTCTTGCTCTAAAGCAGAGTGTGTTTCATGGATGATAACTGTGCTGTGTGTTTCCCTTCAGAAACGGAGTTAAATGCCAGGCTCTGTGTCTTCCTACAAGCAAGAGTGCGTTTCAGGTAAACGCAGTCACTTTTAAGCTCAAAGGAAGCTACATCGTTCACGAAGTTCACACGTTTCTCGCTCTTAACTGAAACGCATTGGATGTTCGAGGACCTGTGGTTTGTATCAGTTTCAGAAGCAGAGTTGAACTAGATATGGTCCGTGTGTGTAGGAAACACGGTTCTTTTGTTCTGAGCACACTCACGTTTCCCGCCTTATTAGAGACTCTAGAAAGCAAGAGAATGCTTCTTGCTCTAAAGCAGAGTGTGTTTCATGGATGAGAACTGTGCTGTGTGTTTCCCTTCAGAAACGGAGTTAAATGCCAGGCTCTGTGTCTTCCTACAAGCAAGAGTGCGTTTCAGGTAAACGCAGTCACTTTTCAGCTCAAACGAAGCTACATCTTTCACGAAGTTCACACGTTTCTCGCTCTTAACTGAAACGCATTGGATGTTTGAGGACCTGTGGTTTGTATCAGTTTCAGAAGCAGAGTTGAAGTAGATATGGTCCGTGTGTGTAGGAAACACGGTTCTTTTGTTCTGAGCACACTCACGTTTCCCGCCTTATTAGAGACTCTAGAAAGCAAGAGAATGCTTCTTGCTCTAATGCAGAGTGTGTTTCATGGATGAGAACTGTGCTGTGTGTTTCCCTTCAGAAACGGAGTTAAATGCCAGGCTCTGTGTCTTCCTACAAGCAAGAGTGCGTTTCAGGTAAACGCAGTCACTTTTCAGCTCAAAAGAAGCTACATCGTTCACGAAGTTCACACGTTTCTCGCTCTTAACTGAAACGCATTGGATGTTCGAGGACCTGTGGTTTGTATCAGTTTCAGAAGAAGAGTTGAAGTAGATATGGTCCGTGTATGTAGGAAACACAGTTCTTTTGTTCTGAGCACACTCACGTTTCCCGCCTTATTAGAGACTCTAGAAAGCAAGTGAATGCTTCTTGCTCTAAAGCAGAGTGTGTTTCATGGATGAGAACTGTGCTGTGTGTTTCCCTTCAGAAACGGAGTTAAATGCCAGGCTCTGTGTCTTCCTACAAGCAAGAGTGCGTTTCAGGTAAACGCAGTCACTTTTCAGCTCAAAAGAAGCTACATCGTTCACGAAGTTCACACGTTTCTCGCTCTTAACTGAAACGCATTGGATGTTCGATGACCTGTGGTTTGTATCAGTTTCAGAAGCAGAGTTGAACTAGATATGGTCCGTGTGTGTAGGAAACACAGTTCTTTTGTTCTGAGCACACTCAAGTTTCCCGCCATATTAGAGACTCTAGAAAGCAAGAGAATGCTTCTTGCTCTAAACAGGGTGTGTTTCATGGATGAGAATTGTGCTGTGTGTTTCCCTTCAGAAAGGGAGTTAAATGCCAGGCTCTATGTCTTCCTACAAGCAAGACTTCCCTTCAGGTAAACGCAGTCACTTTTCAGCTCAAACGAAACTACATCGTTCACGAAGCTCACACGTGTCTCGCTCTTAACTGAAAAGCATTGAATGTTCGAGGACCTGTGGTTTGTATCAGTTTCAGAAGCAGAGTTGAACTAGATATGGTCCGGGTGTGTAGGAAACACAGTTCTTTTGTTCTGAGCACACTCACGTTTCCTGCCTTATTAGAGTCTCTAGAAAGCAAGAGAATGCTTCTTGCTCTAAAGCAGAGTGTGTTTCATGGATGAGAACTGTGCTGTGTGTTTCCCTTCAGAAACGGAGTTAAATGCCAGGCTCTGTGTCTTCCTACAAGCAAGAGTGCGTTTCAGGTAAACGCAGTCACTTTTCAGCTCAAACGAAGCTACATGTTCACGAAGTTCACACGTTTCTCGCTCTTAACTGAAACGCATTGGATGTTCGAGGACCTGTGGTTTGTATCAGTTTCAGAAGGAGAGTTGAACTAGATATGGTCCGTGTGTAGGAAACACGGTTCTTTTGTTCTGAGCACACTCACGTTTCCCGCCTTATTAGAGACTCTAGAAAGCAAGAGAATGCTTCTTGCTCTAAAGCAGAGTGTGTTTCATGGATGAGAACTGTGCTGTGTGTTTCCCTTCAGAAACGGAGTTAAATGCCAGGCTCTGTGTCTTCCTACAAGGAAGAGTGCTATTCAGGTAATCGCAGTCACTTTTCAGTTCAAACGAAGCTACATCGTTCACGAAGTTCACACGTTTCTTGCTCTTAACTGAAACGCATTGGATGTTCGAGGACCTGTGGTTTGTATCAGTTTCAGAAGCAGAGTTGAACTAGATATGGTCCGTGTGTGTAGGAAACACGGTTCTTTTGTTCTGAGCACACTCACGTTTCCCGCCTTATTAGAGACTCTAGAAAGCAAGAGAATGCTTCTTGCTCTAAAGCAGAGTGTGTTTCATGGATGAGAACTGTGCTGTGTGTTTCCCTTCAGAAACGGAGTTAAATGCCAGGCTCTGTGTCTTCCTACAAGGAAGAGTGCGATTCAGGTAATCGCAGTCACTTTTCAGTTCAAACGAAGCTACATCGTTCACGAAGTTCACACGTTTCTCGCTCTTAACTGAAACGCATTGGATGTTTGAGGACCTGTGGTTTGTATCAGTTTCAGAAGCAGAGTTGAACTAGATATGGTCCGTGTGTGTAGGAAACACGGTTCTTTTGTTCTGAGCACACTCACGTTTCCCGCCTTATTAGAGACTCTAGAAAGCAAGAGAATGCTTCTTGCTCTAAAGCAGTGTGTGTTTCATGGATGAGAACTGTGCTGTGTGTTTCCCTTCAGAAACGGAGTTAAATGCCAGGCTCTGTGTCTTCCTACAAGCAAGAGTGCGTTTCAGGTAAACGCAGTCACTTTTCAGCTCAAACGAAGCTACATCTTTCACGAAGTTCACACGTTTCTCGCTCTTAACTGAAACGCATTGGATGTTCGAGGACCTGTGGTTTGTATCAGTTTCAGAAGCAGAGTTGAAGTAGATATGGTCCGTGTGTGTAGGAAACACGGTTCTTTTGTTCTGAGCACACTCACGTTTCCCGCCTTATTAGAGACTCTAGAAAGCAAGAGAATGCTTCTTGCTCTAAAGCAGAGTGTGTTTCATGGATGGAACTGTGCTGTGTGTTTCCCTTCAGAAACGGAGTTAAATGCCAGGCTCTGTGTCTTCCTACAAGCAAGAGTGCGTTTCAGGTAAACGCAGTCACTTTCCAGCTCAAACGAAGCTACATCGTTCACGAAGTTCACACGTTTCTCGCTCTTAACTGAAACGCATTGGATGTTCGAGGACCTGTTGTTTGTATCAGTTTCAGAAGAAGAGTTGAAGTAGATATGGTCCGTGTGTGTAGGAAACACAGTTCTTTTGTTCTGAGCAAACTCACGTTTCTCGCCTTATTAGAGACTCTAGAATGCAAGTGAATGCTTCTTGCTCTAAAGCAGAGTGTGTTTCATGGATGAGAACTGTGCTGTGTGTTTCCCTTCAGAAACGGAGTTAAATGCCAGGCTCTTTGTCTTCCTACAAGCAAGAGTGCGTTTCAGGTAAACGCAGTCACTTTTCAGCTCAAACGAAGCTACATCTTTCACGAAGTTCACACGTTTCTCGCTCTTAACTGAAACGCATTGGATGTTTGAGGACCTGTGGTTTGTATCAGTTTCAGAAGCAGAGTTGAAGTAGATATGGTCCGTGTGTGTAGGAAACACGGTTCTTTTGTTCTGAGCACACTCACGTTTCCCGCCTTATTAGAGACTCTAGAAAGCAAGAGAATGCTTCTTGCTCTAAAGCAGAGTGTGTTTCATGGATGAGAACTGTGCTGTGTGTTTCCCTTCAGAAACGGAGTTAAATGCCAGGCTCTGTGTCTTCCTACAAGCAAGAGTGCGTTTCAGGTAAACGCAGTCACTTTTCAGCTCAAAAGAAGCTACATCGTTCACGAAGTTCACACGTTTCTCGCTCTTAACTGAAACGCATTGGATGTTCGATGACCTGTGGTTTGTATCAGTTTCAGAAGCAGAGTTGAACTAGATATGGTCCGTGTGTGTAGGAAACACAGTTCTTTTGTTCTGAGCACACTCAAGTTTCCCGCCATATTAGAGACTCTAGAAAGCAAGAGAATGCTTCTTGCTCTAAACAGGGTGTGTTTCATGGATGAGAATTGTGCTGTGTGTTTCCCTTCAGAAAGGGAGTTAAATGCCAGGCTCTATGTCTTCCTACAAGCAAGACTTCCCTTCAGGTAAACGCAGTCACTTTTCAGCTCAAACGAAACTACATCGTTCACGAAGCTCACACGTGTCTCGCTCTTAACTGAAAAGCATTGAATGTTCGAGGACCTGTGGTTTGTATCAGTTTCAGAAGCAGAGTTGAACTAGATATGGTCCGGGTGTGTAGGAAACACAGTTCTTTTGTTCTGAGCACACTCACGTTTCCTGCCTTATTAGAGTCTCTAGAAAGCAAGAGAATGCTTCTTGCTCTAAAGCAGAGTGTGTTTCATGGATGAGAACTGTGCTGTGTGTTTCCCTTCAGAAACGGAGTTAAATGCCAGGCTCTGTGTCTTCCTACAAGCAAGAGTGCGTTTCAGGTAAACGCAGTCACTTTTCAGCTCAAACGAAGCTACATGTTCACGAAGTTCACACGTTTCTCGCTCTTAACTGAAACGCATTGGATGTTCGAGGACCTGTGGTTTGTATCAGTTTCAGAAGGAGAGTTGAACTAGATATGGTCCGTGTGTAGGAAACACGGTTCTTTTGTTCTGAGCACACTCACGTTTCCCGCCTTATTAGAGACTCTAGAAAGCAAGAGAATGCTTCTTGCTCTAAAGCAGAGTGTGTTTCATGGATGAGAACTGTGCTGTGTGTTTCCCTTCAGAAACGGAGTTAAATGCCAGGCTCTGTGTCTTCCTACAAGGAAGAGTGCTATTCAGGTAATCGCAGTCACTTTTCAGTTCAAACGAAGCTACATCGTTCACGAAGTTCACACGTTTCTTGCTCTTAACTGAAACGCATTGGATGTTCGAGGACCTGTGGTTTGTATCAGTTTCAGAAGCAGAGTTGAACTAGATATGGTCCGTGTGTGTAGGAAACACGGTTCTTTTGTTCTGAGCACACTCACGTTTCCCGCCTTATTAGAGACTCTAGAAAGCAAGAGAATGCTTCTTGCTCTAAAGCAGAGTGTGTTTCATGGATGAGAACTGTGCTGTGTGTTTCCCTTCAGAAACGGAGTTAAATGCCAGGCTCTGTGTCTTCCTACAAGGAAGAGTGCGATTCAGGTAATCGCAGTCACTTTTCAGTTCAAACGAAGCTACATCGTTCACGAAGTTCACACGTTTCTCGCTCTTAACTGAAACGCATTGGATGTTCGAGGACCTGTGGTTTGTATCAGTTTCAGAAGCAGAGTTGAACTAGATATGGTCCGTGTGTGTAGGAAACACGGTTCTTTTGTTCTGAGCACACTCACGTTTCCCGCCTTATTAGAGACTCTAGAAAGCAAGAGAATGCTTCTTGCTCTAAAGCAGTGTGTGTTTCATGGATGAGAACTGTGCTGTGTGTTTCCCTTCAGAAACGGAGTTAAATGCCAGGCTCTGTGTCTTCCTACAAGCAAGAGTGCGTTTCAGGTAAACGCAGTCACTTTTCAGCTCAAACGAAGCTACATCTTTCACGAAGTTCACACGTTTCTCGCTCTTAACTGAAACGCATTGGATGTTCGAGGACCTGTGGTTTGTATCAGTTTCAGAAGCAGAGTTGAAGTAGATATGGTCCGTGTGTGTAGGAAACACGGTTCTTTTGTTCTGAGCACACTCACGTTTCCCGCCTTATTAGAGACTCTAGAAAGCAAGAGAATGCTTCTTGCTCTAAAGCAGAGTGTGTTTCATGGATGGAACTGTGCTGTGTGTTTCCCTTCAGAAACGGAGTTAAATGCCAGGCTCTGTGTCTTCCTACAAGCAAGAGTGCGTTTCAGGTAAACGCAGTCACTTTCCAGCTCAAACGAAGCTACATCGTTCACGAAGTTCACACGTTTCTCGCTCTTAACTGAAACGCATTGGATGTTCGAGGACCTGTTGTTTGTATCAGTTTCAGAAGAAGAGTTGAAGTAGATATGGTCCGTGTGTGTAGGAAACACAGTTCTTTTGTTCTGAGCAAACTCACGTTTCTCGCCTTATTAGAGACTCTAGAATGCAAGTGAATGCTTCTTGCTCTAAAGCAGAGTGTGTTTCATGGATGAGAACTGTGCTGTGTGTTTCCCTTCAGAAACGGAGTTAAATGCCAGGCTCTTTGTCTTCCTACAAGCAAGAGTGCGTTTCAGGTAAACGCAGTCACTTTTCAGCTCAAAAGAAGCTACATCGTTCACGAAGTTCACACATTTCTCGCTCTTAACTGAAACGCATTGGATGTTCGAGGACCTGTGGTTTGTATCAATTTCAGAAGCAGAGTTGAACTAGATATGGTCCTTGTGTGCAGGAAACACGGTTCTTTTGTTCTGAGCACACTCACGTTTCCCGCCTTATTAGAGACTCTAGAAAGCAAGAGAATGCTTCTTGCTCTAAAGCAGAGTGTGTTTCATGGATGAGAACTGTGCTGTGTGTTTCCCTTCAGAAACGGAGTTAAATGCCAGGCTCTGTGTCTTCCTACAAGGAAGAGTGCGATTCAGGTAATCGCAGTCACTTTTCAGTTCAAACGAAGCAACATCGTTCACGAAGTTCACACGTTTCTCGCTCTTAACTGAAACGCATTGGATGTTCGAGGACCTGTGGTTTGTATCAGTTTCAGAAGCAGAGTTGAACTAGATATGGTCCGTGTGTGTAGGAAACACGTTTCTTTTGTTCTGAGCACACTCACGTTTCCCGCCTTATTAGAGACTCTAGAAAGCAAGAGAATGCTTCTTGCTCTAAAGCAGAGTGTGTTTCATGGATTAGAACTGTGCTGTGTGTTTCCCTTCAGAAAGGGAGTTAAATGCCAGGCTCTATGTCTTACTACAAGCAAGACTTCCTTTCAGGTAAACGCAGTCACTTTTCAGCTCAAAGGAAGCTACATCGTTCACGAAGCTCACACGTTTCTCGCTCTTAACTGAAAAGCATGGAATGTTCGAGGACCTATGGTTTGTATCAGTTTCAGAAGCAGAGTTGAACTAGATATGGTCCGTGTGTGTAGGAAACACAGTTATTTTGTTCTGAGCACACTCACGTTTCCTGCCTTATTAGAGTCTCTAGAAAGCAAGAGAATGCTTCTTGCTCTAAAGCAGAGTGTGTTTCATGGATGAGAACTGTGCTGTGTGTTTCCCTTCAGAAACGGAGTTAAATGCCAGGTTCTGTGTCTTCCTACAAGCAAGAGTGCGTTTCAGGTAAACGCAGTCACTTTTCAGCTCAAACGAAGCTACATGTTCACGAAGTTCACACGTTTCTCGCTCTTAACTGAAACGCATTGGATGTTCGAGGACCTGTGGTTTGTATCAGTTTCAGAAGCAGAGTTGAACTAGATATGGTCCGTGTGTAGGAAACACGGTTCTTTTGTTCTGAGCACACTCACGTTTCCCGCCTTATTAGAGACTCTAGAAAGCAAGAGAATGCTTCTTGCTCTAAAGCAGAGTGTGTTTCATGGATGAGAACTCTGCTTTGTGTTTCCCTTCAGAAACGGAGTTAAATGCCAGTCTCTGTGTCTTCCTACAAGCAAGAGAGCGTTTCAGGTAAACACAGTCACTTTTCAGCTCAAAGGAAGCTACATCGTTCACGAAGCTCACACGTTTCTAGCTCTTTACTGAAAAGCATTGGATTTTCGAGACCTGTGGTTTGTATCAGTTTCTGAAGCAGTGTTGAACTAGTAATGGTCCGTGTGTGTAGGAAACACAGTTCTTTTGTTCTGAGCACACTCACGTTTCCCGCCTTATTAGAGACACTAGAAAGCAAGAGAATGCTTCTTGCTCTAAAGCAGAGTGTGTTTCATGGATGAGAACTGTGCTGTGTGTTTCCCTTCAGAAACGGAGTTAAATGCCAGGCTCTGTGTCTTCCTACAAGCAAGAGTGCGTTTCAGGTAAACGCAGTCACTTTTCAGTTCAAATGAAGCTACATCGTTCATGAAGTTCACACGTTTCTCGCTCTTAATTGAAACGCATTGGATGTTCGAGGAGCTGTCGTTTGTATCAGTTTCAGAAGCAGAGTTGAACTAGATATGGTCCGTGTGTGTAGGAAACACGGTTCTTTTGTTCTGAGCACACTCACGTTTCCCGCCTTATTAGAGTCTCTAGAAAGCAAGAGAATGCTTCTTGCTCTAAAGCAGAGTGTGTTTCATGGATGATAACTGTGCTGTGTGTTTCCCTTCAGAAACGGAGTTAAATGCCAGGCTCTGTGTCTTCCTACAAGCAAGAGTGCGTTTCAGGTAAACGCAGTCACTTTTAAGCTCAAAGGAAGCTACATCGTTCACGAAGTTCACACGTTTCTCGCTCTTAACTGAAACGCATTGGATGTTCGAGGACCTGTGGTTTGTATCAGTTTCAGAAGCAGAGTTGAACTAGATATGGTCCGTGTGTGTAGGAAACCCGGTTCTTTTGTTCTGAGCACACTCACGTTTCCCGCCTTATTAGAGACTCTAGAAAGCAAGAGAATGCTTCTTGCTCTAAAGCAGAGTGTGTTTCATGGATGAGAACTGTGCTGTGTGTTTCCCTTCAGAAACGGAGTTAAATGCCAGGCTCTGTGTCTTCCTACAAGGAAGAGTGCGATTCAGGTAATCGCAGTCACTTTTCAGTTCAAACGAAGCTACATCGTTCACTAAGTTCACACGTTTCTCGCTCTTATCTGAAACGCATTGGATGTTCGAGGACCTGTGGTTTGTATCAGTTTCAGAAGCAGAGTTGAACTAGATATGGTCCGTGTGTAGGAAACACGGTTCTTTTGTTCTGAGCACACTCACGTTTCCCGCCTTATTAGAGACTCTAGAAAGCAAGAGAATGCTTCTTGCTCTAAAGCAGAGTGTGTTTCATGGATGGAACTGTGCTGTGTGTTTCCCTTCAGAAACGGAGTTAAATGCCAGGCTCTGTGTCTTCCTACAAGCAAGAGTGCGTTTCAGGTAAACGCAGTCACTTTTCAGCTCAAACGAAGCTACATCGTTCACGAAGTTCACACGTTTCTCGCTCTTAACTGAAACGCATTGGATGTTCGAGGACCTGTTGTTTGTATCAGTTTCAGAAGAAGAGTTGAAGTAGATATGGTCCGTGTGTGTAGGAAACACAGTTCTTTTGTTCTGAGCACACTCACGTTTCCCGCCTTATTAGAGACTCTAGAATGCAAGTGAATGCTTCTTGCTCTAAAGCAGAGTGTGTTTCATGGATGAGAACTGTGCTGTGTGTTTCCCTTCAGAAACGGAGTTAAATGCCAGGCTCTGTGTCTTCCTACAAGCAAGAGTGCGTTTCAGGTAAACGCAGTCACTTTTCAGCTCAAAAGAAGCTACATCGTTCACGAAGTTCACACATTTCTCGCTCTTAACTGAAACGCATTGGATGTTCGAGGACCTGTGGTTTGTATCAATTTCAGAAGCAGAGTTGAACTAGATATGGTCCTTGTGTGCAGGAAACACGGTTCTTTTGTTCTGAGCACACTCACGTTTCCCGCCTTATTAGAGGCTCTAGAAAGCAAGAGAATGCTTCTTGCTCTAAAGCAGAGTGTATTTCATGGATGAGAACTGTGCTGTGTGTTTCCCTTCAGAAACGGAGTTAAATGCCAGGCTCTGTGTCTTCCTACAAGGAAGAGTGCGATTCAGGTAATCGCAGTCACTTTTCAGTTCAAACGAAGCAACATCGTTCACGAAGTTCACACGTTTCTCGCTCTTAACTGAAACGCATTGGATGTTCGAGGACCTGTGGTTTGTATCAGTTTCAGAAGCAGAGTTGAACTAGATATGGTCCGTGTGTGTAGGAAACACGTTTCTTTTGTTCTGAGCACACTCACGTTTCCCGCCTTATTAGAGACTCTAGAAAACAAGAGAATGCTTCTTGCTCTAAAGCAGAGTGTGTTTCATGGATGAGAACTGTGCTGTGTGTTTCCCTTCAGAAACGGAGTTAAATGCCAGGCTCTGTGTCTTCCTACAAGCAAGAGTGCGTTTCAGATAAACGCAGTCACATTTCAGCTCAAACGAAGCAACATCGTTCACGAAGTTCACACGTTTCTCGCTCTTAACTGAAACGCATTGGATGTTCGAGGACCTGTGGTTTGTATCAGTTTCAGAAGAAGAGTTGAAGTAGATATGGTCCGTGTGTGTAGGAAACACAGTTCTTTTGTTCTGAGCACACTCACGTTTCCCGCCTTATTAGAGACTCTAGAAAGCAAGAGAATGCTTCTTGCTCTAAAGCACAGTGTGTTTCATGGATGAGAACTGTGCGGTGTGTTTCCCTTCAGAAACGGAGTTAAACGCCAGGCTCTGTGTCTTCCTACAAGCAAGAGTGCGTTTCAGGTAAACGCAGTCACTTTTCAGCTCAAAGGAAGCTACATCATTCACGAAGTTCACACGTTTCTCGCTCTTAACTGAAACACATTGGATGTTCGAGGACCTGTGGTTTGTATCAGTTTCAGAAGCAGAGTTGAACGAGATATGGTCCGTGTTTGTAGGAAACACGGTTCTTTTGTTCTGAGCACACTCACGTTTCCTGCCTTATTAGAGACTCTAGAAAGCAAGAGAATGCTTCTTGCTCTAAAGGAGAGTGTGTTTCATGGATGAGAACTGTGCTGTGTGTTTCCCTTCAGAAACAGAGTTAAATGCCAGTCTCTGTGTCTTCCTACAAGCAAGAGTGCGTTTCAGGTAAACGCAGTCACTTTTCAGCTCAATCGAAGCTACATCTTTCACGAAGTTCACACGTTTCTCGCTCTTAACGGAAACGCATTGGATGTTCGAGGACCTGTGGTTTGTATCAGTTTCAGAAGCAGAGTTGAAGTAGATATGGTCCGTGTGTGTAGGAAACACGGTTCTTTTGTTCTGAGCACACTCACGTTTCCCGCCTTATTAGAGACTCTAGAAAGCAAGAGAATGCTTCTTGCTCTAAAGCAGAGTGTGTTTCATGGATTAGAACTGTGCTGTGTGTTTCCCTTCAGAAAGGGAGTTAAATGCCAGGCTCTATGTCTTACTACAAACAAGACTTCCTTTCAGGTAAACGCAGTCACTTTTCAGCTCAAAGGAAGCTACATCGTTCACGAAGCTCACACGTTTCTCGCTCTTAACTGAAAAGCATTGAATGTTCGAGGACCTATGGTTTGTATCAGTTTCAGAAGCAGAGTTGAACTAGATATGGTCTGTGTGTGTAGGAAACACAGTTATTTTGTTCTGAGCACACTCACGTTTCCTGCCTTATTAGAGTCTCTAGAAAGCAAGAGAATGCTTCTTGCTCTAAAGCAGAGTGTGTTTCATGGATGAGAACTGTGCTGTGTGTTTCCCTTCAGAAACGGAGTTAAATGCCAGGCTCTGTGTCTTCCTACAAGCAAGAGTGCGTTTCAGGTAAACGCAGTCACTTTTCAGCTCAAACGAAGCTACATGTTCACGAAGTTCACACGTTTCTCGCTCTTAACTGAAACGCATTGGATGTTCGAGGACCTGTGGTTTGTATCAGTTTCAGAAGCAGAGTTGAACTAGATATGGTCCGTGTGTAGGAAACACGGTTCTTTTGTTCTGAGCACACTCACGTTTCCCGCCTTATTAGAGACTCTAGAAAGCAAGAGAATGCTTCTTGCTCTAAAGCAGAGTGTGTTTCATGGATGAGTACTCTGCTTTGTGTTTCCCTTCAGAAACGGAGTTAAATGCCAGTCTCTGTGTCTTCCTACAAGCAAGAGAGCGTTTCAGGTAAACGCAGTCACTTTTCAGCTCAAAGGAAGCTACATCGTTCACGAAGCTCACACGTTTCTAGCTCTTTACTGAAAAGCATTGGATGTTCGAGACCTGTGGTTTGTATCAGTTTCTGAAGCAGTGTTGAACTAGTAATGGTCCGTGTGTGTAGGAAACACAGTTCTTTTGTTCTGAGCACACTCACGTTTCCCGCCTTATTAGAGACACTAGAAAGCAAGAGAATGCTTCTTGCTCTAAAGCAGAGTGTGTTTCATGGATGAGAACTGTGCTGTGTGTTTCCCTTCAGAAACGGAGTTAAATGCCAGGCTCTGTGTTTTCCTACAAGCAAGAGTGCGTTTCAGGTAAACGCAGTCACTTTTCAGTTCAAATGAAGCTACATCGTTCATGAAGTTCACACGTTTCTCGCTCTTAATTGAAACGCATTGGATGTTCGAGGAGCTGTCGTTTGTATCAGTTTCAGAAGCAGAGTTGAACTAGATATGGTCCGTGTGTGTAGGAAACACGGTTCTTTTGTTCTGAGCACACTCACGTTTCCCGCCTTATTAGAGTCTCTAGAAAGCAAGAGAATGCTTCTTGCTCTAAAGCAGAGTGTGTTTCATGGATGATAACTGTGCTGTGTGTTTCCCTTCAGAAACGGAGTTAAATGCCAGGCTCTGTGTCTTCCTACAAGCAAGAGTGCGTTTCAGGTAAACGCAGTCACTTTTAAGCTCAAAGGAAGCTACATCGTTCACGAAGTTCACACGTTTCTCGCTCTTAACTGAAACGCATTGGATGTTCGAGGACCTGTGGTTTGTATCAGTTTCAGAAGCAGAGTTGAACTAGATATGGTCCGTGTGTGTAGGAAACACGGTTCTTTTGTTCTGAGCACACTCACGTTTCCCGCCTAATTAGAGACTCTAGAAAGCAAGAGAATGCTTCTTGCTCTAAAGCAGAGTGTGTTTCATGGATGAGAACTGTGCTGTGTGTTTCCCTTCAGAAACGGAGTTAAATGCCAGGCTCTGTGTCTTCCTACAAGGAAGAGTGCGATTCAGGTAATCGCAGTCACTTTTCAGTTCAAACGAAGCTACATCGTTCACGAAGTTCACACGTTTCTCGCTCTTAACTGAAACGCATTGGATGTTCGAGGACCTGTGGTTTGTATCAGTTTCAGAAGCAGAGTTGAACTAGATATGGTCCGTGTGTGTAGGAAACACGGTTCTTTTGTTCTGAGCACACTCACATTTCCCGCCTTATTAGAGACTCTAGAAAACAAGAGAATGCTTCTTGCTCTAAAGCAGAGTGTGTTTCATGGATGAGAACTGTGCTGTGTGTTTCCCTTCAGAAACGGAGTTAAATGCCAGGCTCTGTGTCTTCCTACAAGCAAGAGTGCGTTTCAGGTAAACGCAGTCACTTTTCAGCTCAAACGAAGCTACATCTTTCACGAAGTTCACACGTTTCTCGCTCTTAACTGAAACGCATTGGATGTTCGAGGACCTGTGGTTTGTATCAGTTTCAGAAGCAGAGTTGAAGTAGATATGGTCCGTGTGTGTAGGAAACACGGTTCTTTTGTTCTGAGAACACTCACGTTTCCCGCCTTATTAGAGACTCTAGAAAGCAAGAGAATGCTTCTTGCTCTAAAGCAGAGTGTGTTTCATGGATGGAACTGTGCTGTGTGTTTCCCTTCAGAAACGGAGTTAAATGCCAAGCTCTGTGTCTTCCTACAAGCAAGAGTGCGTTTCAGGTAAACGCAGTCACTTTTCAGCTCAAACGAAGCTACATCATTCACGAAGTTCACACGTTTCTCGCTCTTAACTGAAACGCATTGGATGTTCGAGGACCAGTTGTTTGTATCAGTTTCAGAAGAAGAGTTGAAGTAGACATGGTCCGTGTGTGTAGGAAACACAGTTCTTTTGTTCTGAGCACACTCACGTTTCTCGCCTTATTAGAGACTCTAGAATGCAAGTGAATGCTTCTTGCTCTAAAGCAGAGTGTGTTTCATGGATGAGAACTGTGCTGTGTGTTTCCCTTCAGAAACGGAGTTAAATGCCAGGCTCTGTGTCTTCCTACAAGCAAGAGTGCGTTTCAGGTAAACGCAGTCACTTTTCAGCTCAAAAGAAGCTACATCGTTCACGAAGTTCACACATTTCTCGCTCTTAACTGAAACGCATTGGATGTTCGAGGACCTGTGGTTTGTATCAATTTCAGAAGCAGAGTTGAACTAGATATGGTCCTTGTGTGCAGGAAACACGGTTCTTTTGTTCTGAGCACACTCACGTTTCCCGCCTTATTAGAGACTCTAGAAAGCAAGAGAATGCTTCTTGCTCTAAAGCAGAGTGTATTTCATGGATGAGAACTGTGCTGTGTGTTTCCCTTCAGAAACGGAGTTAAATGCCAGGCTCTGTGTCTTCCTACAAGGAAGAGTGCGATTCAGGTAATCGCAGTCACTTTTCAGTTCAAACGAAGCTACATCGTTCACGAAGTTCACACGTTTCTCGCTCTTAACTGAAACGCATTGGATGTTCGAGGACCTGTGGTTTGTATCAGTTTCAGAAGCAGAGTTGAACTAGATATGGTCCGTTTGTGTAGGAAACGCGGTTCTTTTGTTCTGAGCACACTCACGTTTCCCGCCTTATTAGAGACTCCAGACAGCAAGAGAATGCTTCTTGCTCTAAAGCAGAGTGTGTTTCATGGATGAGAACTGTGCTGTGTGTTTCCCTTCAGAAACGGAGTTAAATGCCAGGCTCTGTGTCTTCCTACAAGCAAGAGTGCGTTTCAGGTAAACGCAGTCACTTTTCAGTTCAAATGAAGCTACATCGTTCATGAAGTTCACACGTTTCTCGCTCTTAATTGAAACGCATTGGATGTTCGAGGAGCTGTCGTTTGTATCAGTTTCAGAAGCAGAGTTGAACTAGATATGGTCCGTGTGTGTAGGAAACACGGTTCTTTTGTTCTGAGCACACTCACGTTTCCCGCCTTATTAGAGTCTCTAGAAAGCAAGAGAATGCTTCTTGCTCTAAAGCAGAGTGTGTTTCATGGATGATAACTGTGCTGTGTGTTTCCCTTCAGAAACGGAGTTAAATGCCAGGCTCTGTGTCTTCCTACAAGCAAGAGTGCGTTTCAGGTAAACGCAGTCACTTTTAAGCTCAAAGGAAGCTACATCTTTCACGAAGTTCACACGTTTCTCGCTCTTAATTGAAACGCATTGGATGTTCGAGGACCTGTGGTTTTTATCAGTTTCAGAAGCAGAGTTGAACTAGATATGGTCCGTGTGTGTAGGAAACACGTTTCTTTTGTTCTGAGCACACTCACGTTTCCCGCGTTATTAGAGACTCTAGAAAGCAAGAGAATGCTTCTTGCTCTAAAGCAGAGTGTGTTTCATGGATTAGAACTGTGCTGTGTGTTTCCCTTCAGAAAGGGAGTTAAATGCCAGGCTCTATGTCTTACTACAAACAAGACTTCCTTTCAGGTAAACGCAGTCACTTTTCAGCTCAAAGGAAGCTACATCGTTCACGAAGCTCACACGTTTCTCGCTCTTAACTGAAAAGCATTGAATGTTCGAGGACCTATGGTTTGTATCAGTTTCAGAAGCAGAGTTGAACTAGATATGGTCTGTGTGTGTAGGAAACACAGTTATTTTGTTCTGAGCACACTCACGTTTCCTGCCTTATTAGAGTCTCTAGAAAGCAAGAGAATGCTTCTTGCTCTAAAGCAGAGTGTGTTTCATGGATGAGAACTGTGCTGTGTGTTTCCCTTCAGAAACGGAGTTAAATGCCAGGCTCTGTGTCTTCCTACAAGCAAGAGTGCGTTTCAGGTAAACGCAGTCACTTTTCAGCTCAAACGAAGCTACATGTTCACGAAGTTCACACGTTTCTCGCTCTTAACTGAAACGCATTGGATGTTCGAGGACCTGTGGTTTGTATCAGTTTCAGAAGCAGAGTTGAACTAGATATGGTCCGTGTGTAGGAAACACGGTTCTTTTGTTCTGAGCACACTCACGTTTCCCGCCTTATTAGAGACTCTAGAAAGCAAGAGAATGCTTCTTGCTCTAAAGCAGAGTGTGTTTCATGGATGAGTACTCTGCTTTGTGTTTCCCTTCAGAAACGGAGTTAAATGCCAGTCTCTGTGTCTTCCTACAAGCAAGAGAGCGTTTCAGGTAAACGCAGTCACTTTTCAGCTCAAAGGAAGCTACATCGTTCACGAAGCTCACACGTTTCTAGCTCTTTACTGAAAAGCATTGGATGTTCGAGACCTGTGGTTTGTATCAGTTTCTGAAGCAGTGTTGAACTAGTAATGGTCCGTGTGTGTAGGAAACACAGTTCTTTTGTTCTGAGCACACTCACGTTTCCCGCCTTATTAGAGACACTAGAAAGCAAGAGAATGCTTCTTGCTCTAAAGCAGAGTGTGTTTCATGGATGAGAACTGTGCTGTGTGTTTCCCTTCAGAAACGGAGTTAAATGCCAGGCTCTGTGTCTTCCTAAAAGCAAGAGTGCGTTTCAGGTAAACGCAGTCACTTTTCAGTTCAAATGAAGCTACATCGTTCATGAAGTTCACACGTTTCTCGCTCTTAATTGAAACGCATTGGATGTTCGAGGAGCTGTCGTTTGTATCAGTTTCAGAAGCAGAGTTGAACTAGATATGGTCCGTGTGTGTAGGAAACACGGTTCTTTTGTTCTGAGCACACTCACGTTTCCCGCCTTATTAGAGTCTCTAGAAAGCAAGAGAATGCTTCTTGCTCTAAAGCAGAGTGTGTTTCATGGATGATAACTGTGCTGTGTGTTTCCCTTCAGAAACGGAGTTAAATGCCAGGCTCTGTGTCTTCCTACAAGCAAGAGTGCGTTTCAGGTAAACGCAGTCACTTTTAAGCTCAAAGGAAGCTACATCGTTCACGAAGTTCACACGTTTCTCGCTCTTAACTGAAACGCATTGGATGTTCGAGGACCTGTGGTTTGTATCAGTTTCAGAAGCAGAGTTGAACTAGATATGGTCCGTGTGTGTAGGAAACACGGTTCTTTTGTTCTGAGCACACTCACGTTTCCCGCCTAATTAGAGACTCTAGAAAGCAAGAGAATGCTTCTTGCTCTAAAGCAGAGTGTGTTTCATGGATGAGAACTGTGCTGTGTGTTTCCCTTCAGAAACGGAGTTAAATGCCAGGCTCTGTGTCTTCCTACAAGGAAGAGTGCGATTCAGGTAATCGCAGTCACTTTTCAGTTCAAACGAAGCTACATCGTTCACGAAGTTCACACGTTTCTCGCTCTTAACTGAAACGCATTGGATGTTCGAGGACCTGTGGTTTGTATCAGTTTCAGAAGCAGAGTTGAACTAGATATGGTCCGTGTGTGTAGGAAACACGGTTCTTTTGTTCTGAGCACACTCACATTTCCCGCCTTATTAGAGACTCTAGAAAACAAGAGAATGCTTCTTCCTCTAAAGCAGAGTGTGTTTCATGGATGAGAACTGTGCTGTGTGTTTCCCTTCAGAAACGGAGTTAAATGCCAGGCTCTGTGTCTTCCTACAAGCAAGAGTGCGTTTCAGGTAAACGCAGTCACTTTTCAGCTCAAACGAAGCTACATCTTTCACGAAGTTCACACGTTTCTCGCTCTTAACTGAAACGCATTGGATGTTCGAGGACCTGTGGTTTGTATCAGTTTCAGAAGCAGAGTTGAAGTAGATATGGTCCGTGTGTGTAGGAAACACGGTTCTTTTGTTCTGAGAACACTCACGTTTCCCGCCTTATTAGAGACTCTAGAAAGCAAGAGAATGCTTCTTGCTCTAAAGCAGAGTGTGTTTCATGGATGGAACTGTGCTGTGTGTTTCCCTTCAGAAACGGAGTTAAATGCCAAGCTCTGTGTCTTCCTACAAGCAAGAGTGCGTTTCAGGTAAACGCAGTCACTTTTCAGCTCAAACGAAGCTACATCGTTCACGAAGTTCACACGTTTCTCGCTCTTAACTGAAACGCATTGGATGTTCGAGGACCAGTTGTTTGTATCAGTTTCAGAAGAAGAGTTGAAGTAGACATGGTCCGTGTGTGTAGGAAACACAGTTCTTTTGTTCTGAGCACACTCACGTTTCTCGCCTTATTAGAGACTCTAGAATGCAAGTGAATGCTTCTTGCTCTAAAGCAGAGTGTGTTTCATGGATGAGAACTGTGCTGTGTGTTTCCCTTCAGAAACGGAGTTAAATGCCAGGCTCTGTGTCTTCCTACAAGCAAGAGTGCGTTTCAGGTAAACGCAGTCACTTTTCAGCTCAAAAGAAGCTACATCGTTCACGAAGTTCACACATTTCTCGCTCTTAACTGAAACGCATTGGATGTTCGAGGACCTGTGGTTTGTATCAATTTCAGAAGCAGAGTTGAACTAGATATGGTCCTTGTGTGCAGGAAACACGGTTCTTTTGTTCTGAGCACACTCACGTTTCCCGCCTTATTAGAGACTCTAGAAAGCAAGAGAATGCTTCTTGCTCTAAAGCAGAGTGTATTTCATGGATGAGAACTGTGCTGTGTGTTTCCCTTCAGAAACGGAGTTAAATGCCAGGCTCTGTGTCTTCCTACAAGGAAGAGTGCGATTCAGGTAATCGCAGTCACTTTTCAGTTCAAACGAAGCTACATCGTTCACGAAGTTCACACGTTTCTCACTCTTAACTGAAACGCATTGGATGTTCGAGGACCTGTGGTTTGTATCAGTTTCAGAAGCAGAGTTGAACTAGATATGGTCCGTGTGTGTAGGAAACACGTTTCTTTTGTTCTGAGCACACTCACGTTTCCCGCCTTATTAGAGACTCTAGAAAACAAGAGAATGCTTCTTGCTCTAAAGCAGAGTGTGTTTCATGGATGAGAACTGTGCTGTGTGTTTCCCTTCAGAAACGGAGTTAAATGCCAGGCTCTGTGTCTTCCTACAAGCAAGAGTGCGTTTCAGGTAAACGCAGTCACTTTTCAGCTCAAACGAAGCAACATCGTTCACGAAGTTCACACGTTTCTCGCTCTTAACTGAAACGCATTGGATGTTCGAGGACCTGTGGTTTGTATCAGTTTCAGAAGAAGAGTTGAAGTAGATATGGTCCGTGTGTGTAGGAAACACAGTTCTTTTGTTCTGAGCACACTCACGTTTCCCGCCTTATTAGAGACTCTAGAAAGCAAGAGAATGCTTCTTGCTCTAAAGCAGAGTGTGTTTCATGGATGAGAACTGTGCTGTGTGTTTCCCTTCAGAAACGGAGTTAAATGCCAGGCTCTGTGTCTTCCTACAAGCAAGAGTGCGTTTCAGATAAACGCAGTCACTTTTCAGCTCAAACGAAGCAACATCGTTCACGAAGTTCACACGTTTCTCGCTCTTAACTGAAACGCATTGGATGTTCGAGGACCTGTGGTTTGTATCAGTTTCAGAAGAAGAGTTGAAGTAGATATGGTCCGTGTGTGTAGGAAACACAGTTCTTTTGTTCTGAGCACACTCACGTTTCCCGCCTTATTAGAGACTCTAGAAAGCAAGAGAATGCTTCTTGCTCTAAAGCAGAGTGTGTTTCATGGATGAGAACTGTGCGGTGTGTTTCCCTTCAGAAACGGAGTTAAACGCCAGGCTCTGTGTCTTCCTACAAGCAAGAGTGCGTTTCAGGTAAACGCAGTCACTTTTCAGCTCAAAGGAAGCTACATCATTCACGAAGTTCACACGTTTCTCGCTCTTAACTGAAACACATTGGATGTTCGAGGACCTGTGGTTTGTATCAGTTTCAGAAGCAGAGTTGAACGAGATATGGTCCGTGTTTGTAGGAAACACGGTTCTTTTGTTCTGAGCACACTCACGTTTCCTGCCTTATTAGAGACTCTAGAAAGCAAGAGAATGCTTCTTGCTCTAAAGGAGAGTGTGTTTCATGGATGAGAACTGTGCTGTGTGTTTCCCTTCAGAAACAGAGTTAAATGCCAGTCTCTGTGTCTTCCTACAAGCAAGAGTGCGTTTCAGGTAAACGCAGTCACTTTTCAGCTCAATCGAAGCTACATCTTTCACGAAGTTCACACGTTTCTCGCTCTTAACGGAAACGCATTGGATGTTCGAGGACCTGTGGTTTGTATCAGTTTCAGAAGCAGAGTTGAAGTAGATATGGTCCGTGTGTGTAGGAAACACGGTTCTTTTGTTCTGAGCACACTCACGTTTCCCACCTTATTAGAGACTCTAGAAAGCAAGAGAATGCTTCTTGCTCTAAAGCAGAGTGTGTTTCATGCATGAGAACTGTGCTGTGTGTTTCCCTTCAGAAAGGGAGTTAACTGCCAGGCTCTGTGTCTTCCTACAAGCAAGAGTGCGTTTCAGGTAAACGCAGTCACTTTTCAGCTCAAAAGAAGCTACATCATTCACGAAGTTCACACGTTTCTCGCTCTTAACTGAAACGCATTGGATGTTCGAGGACCTGTGGTTTGTATCAGTTTCAGAAGCAGAGTTGAACTAGTTATGGTCCGTGTGTGTAGGAAACACGGTTCTTTTGTTCTGAGCACACTCACGTTTCCCGCCTTATTAGAGACTCTAGAAAGCAAGAGAATGCTTCTTGCTCTAAAGCAGAGTGTGTTTCATGGATGAGAACTGTGCTGTGTGTTTCCCTTCAGAAACGGAGTTAAATGCCAGGCTCTGTGTCTTCCTACAAGGAAGAGTGCGATTCAGGTAATCGCAGTCACTTTTCAGTTCAAACGAAGCTACATCGTTCACGAAGTTCACACGTTTCTCGCTCTTAACTGAAACGCATTGGATGTTCGAGGACCTGTGGTTTGTATCAGTTTCAGAAGCAGAGTTGAACTAGATATGGTCCGTTTGTGTAGGAAACACGGTTCTTTTGTTCTGAGCACACTCACGTTTCCCGCCTTATTAGAGACTCCAGACAGCAAGAGAATGCTTCTTGCTCTAAAGCAGAGTGTGTTTCATGGATGAGAACTGTGCTGTGTGTTTCCCTTCAGAAACGGAGTTAAATGCCAGGCTCTGTGTCTTCCTACAAGCAAGAGTGCGTTTCAGGTAAACGCAGTCACTTTTCAGTTCAAATGAAGCTACATCGTTCATGAAGTTCACACGTTTCTCGCTCTTAATTGAAACGCATTGGATGTTCGAGGAGCTGTCGTTTGTATCAGTTTCAGAAGCAGAGTTGAACTAGATATGGTCCGTGTGTGTAGGAAACACGGTTCTTTTGTTCTGAGCACACTCACGTTTCCCGCCTTATTAGAGTCTCTAGAAAGCAAGAGAATGCTTCTTGCTCTAAAGCAGAGTGTGTTTCATGGATGATAACTGTGCTGTGTGTTTCCCTTCAGAAACGGAGTTAAATGCCAGGCTCTGTGTCTTCCTACAAGCAAGAGTGCGTTTCAGGTAAACGCAGTCACTTTTAAGCTCAAAGGAAGCTACATCTTTCACGAAGTTCACACGTTTCTCGCTCTTAATTGAAACGCATTGGATGTTCGAGGACCTGTGGTTTTTATCAGTTTCAGAAGCAGAGTTGAACTAGATATGGTCCGTGTGTGTAGGAAACACGTTTCTTTTGTTCTGAGCACACTCACGTTTCCCGCCTTATTAGAGACTCTAGAAAGCAAGAGAATGCTTCTTGCTCTAAAGCAGAGTGTGTTTCATGGATTAGAACTGTGCTGTGTGTTTCCCTTCAGAAAGGGAGTTAAATGCCAGGCTCTATGTCTTACTACAAACAAGACTTCCTTTCAGGTAAACGCAGTCACTTTTCAGCTCAAAAGAAGCTACATCGTTCACGAAGTTCACACATTTCTCGCTCTTAACTGAAACGCATTGGATGTTCGAGGACCTGTGGTTTGTATCAATTTCAGAAGCAGAGTTGAACTAGATATGGTCCTTGTGTGCAGGAAACACGGTTCTTTTGTTCTGAGCACACTCACGTTTCCCGCCTTATTAGAGACTCTAGAAAGCAAGAGAATGCTTCTTGCTCTAAAGCAGAGTGTATTTCATGGATGAGAACTGTGCTGTGTGTTTCCCTTCAGAAACGGAGTTAAATGCCAGGCTCTGTGTCTTCCTACAAGGAAGAGTGCGATTCAGGTAATCGCAGTCACTTTTCAGTTCAAACGAAGCTACATCGTTCACGAAGTTCACACGTTTCTCGCTCTTAACTGAAACGCATTGGATGTTCGAGGACCTGTGGTTTGTATCAGTTTCAGAAGCAGAGTTGAACTAGATATGGTCCGTGTGTGTAGGAAACACGTTTCTTTTGTTCTGAGCACACTCACGTTTCCCGCCTTATTAGAGACTCTAGAAAACAAGAGAATGCTTCTTGCTCTAAAGCAGAGTGTGTTTCATGGATGAGAACTGTGCTGTGTGTTTCCCTTCAGAAACGGAGTTAAATGCCAGGCTCTGTGTCTTCCTACAAGCAAGAGTGCGTTTCAGGTAAACGCAGTCACTTTTCAGCTCAAACGAAGCAACATCGTTCACGAAGTTCACACGTTTCTCGCTCTTAACTGAAACGCATTGGATGTTCGAGGACCTGTGGTTTGTATCAGTTTCAGAAGAAGAGTTGAAGTAGATATGGTCCGTGTGTGTAGGAAACACAGTTCTTTTGTTCTGAGCACACTCACGTTTCCCGCCTTATTAGAGACTCTAGAAAGCAAGAGAATGCTTCTTGCTCTAAAGCAGAGTGTGTTTCATGGATGAGAACTGTGCTGTGTGTTTCCCTTCAGAAACGGAGTTAAATGCCAGGCTCTGTGTCTTCCTACAAGCAAGAGTGCGTTTCAGATAAACGCAGTCACTTTTCAGCTCAAACGAAGCAACATCGTTCACGAAGTTCACACGTTTCTCGCTCTTAACTGAAACGCATTGGATGTTCGAGGACCTGTGGTTTGTATCAGTTTCAGAAGAAGAGTTGAAGTAGATATGGTCCGTGTGTGTAGGAAACACAGTTCTTTTGTTCTGAGCACACTCACGTTTCCCGCCTTATTAGAGACTCTAGAAAGCAAGAGAATGCTTCTTGCTCTAAAGCAGAGTGTGTTTCATGGATGAGAACTGTGCGGTGTGTTTCCCTTCAGAAACGGAGTTAAACGCCAGGCTCTGTGTCTTCCTACAAGCAAGAGTGCGTTTCAGGTAAACGCAGTCACTTTTCAGCTCAAAGGAAGCTACATCATTCACGAAGTTCACACGTTTCTCGCTCTTAACTGAAACACATTGGATGTTCGAGGACCTGTGGTTTGTATCAGTTTCAGAAGCAGAGTTGAACGAGATATGGTCCGTGTTTGTAGGAAACACGGTTCTTTTGTTCTGAGCACACTCACGTTTCCTGCCTTATTAGAGACTCTAGAAAGCAAGAGAATGCTTCTTGCTCTAAAGGAGAGTGTGTTTCATGGATGAGAACTGTGCAGTGTGTTTCCCTTCAGAAACAGAGTTAAATGCCAGTCTCTGTGTCTTCCTACAAGCAAGAGTGCGTTTCAGGTAAACGCAGTCACTTTTCAGCTCAATCGAAGCTACATCTTTCACGAAGTTCACACGTTTCTCGCTCTTAACGGAAACGCATTGGATGTTCGAGGACCTGTGGTTTGTATCAGTTTCAGAAGCAGAGTTGAAGTAGATATGGTCCGTGTGTGTAGGAAACACGGTTCTTTTGTTCTGAGCACACTCACGTTTCCCACCTTATTAGAGACTCTAGAAAGCAAGAGAATGCTTCTTGCTCTAAAGCAGAGTGTGTTTCATGCATGAGAACTGTGCTGTGTGTTTCCCTTCAGAAAGGGAGTTAACTGCCAGGCTCTGTGTCTTCCTACAAGCAAGAGTGCGTTTCAGGTAAACGCAGTCACTTTTCAGCTCAAAAGAAGCTACATCATTCACGAAGTTCACACGTTTCTCGCTCTTAACTGAAACGCATTGGATGTTCGAGGACCTGTGGTTTGTATCAGTTTCAGAAGCAGAGTTGAACTAGTTATGGTCCGTGTGTGTAGGAAACACGGTTCTTTTGTTCTGAGCACACTCACGTTTCCCGCCTTATTAGAGACTCTAGAAAGCAAGAGAATGCTTCTTGCTCTAAAGCAGAGTGTGTTTCATGGATGAGAACTGTGCTGTGTGTTTCCCTTCAGAAACGGAGTTAAATGCCAGGCTCTGTGTCTTCCTACAAGGAAGAGTGCGATTCAGGTAATCGCAGTCACTTTTCAGTTCAAACGAAGCTACATCGTTCACGAAGTTCACACGTTTCTCGCTCTTAACTGAAACGCATTGGATGTTCGAGGACCTGTGGTTTGTATCAGTTTCAGAAGCAGAGTTGAACTAGATATGGTCCGTTTGTGTAGGAAACACGGTTCTTTTGTTCTGAGCACACTCACGTTTCCCGCCTTATTAGAGACTCCAGACAGCAAGAGAATGCTTCTTGCTCTAAAGCAGAGTGTGTTTCATGGATGAGAACTGTGCTGTGTGTTTCCCTTCAGAAACGGAGTTAAATGCCAGGCTCTGTGTCTTCCTACAAGCAAGAGTGCGTTTCAGGTAAACGCAGTCACTTTTCAGTTCAAATGAAGCTACATCGTTCATGAAGTTCACACGTTTCTCGCTCTTAATTGAAACGCATTGGATGTTCGAGGAGCTGTCGTTTGTATCAGTTTCAGAAGCAGAGTTGAACTAGATATGGTCCGTGTGTGTAGGAAACACGGTTCTTTTGTTCTGAGCACACTCACGTTTCCCGCCTTATTAGAGTCTCTAGAAAGCAAGAGAATGCTTCTTGCTCTAAAGCAGAGTGTGTTTCATGGATGATAACTGTGCTGTGTGTTTCCCTTCAGAAACGGAGTTAAATGCCAGGCTCTGTGTCTTCCTACAAGCAAGAGTGCGTTTCAGGTAAACGCAGTCACTTTTAAGCTCAAAGGAAGCTACATCTTTCACGAAGTTCACACGTTTCTCGCTCTTAATTGAAACGCATTGGATGTTCGAGGACCTGTGGTTTTTATCAGTTTCAGAAGCAGAGTTGAACTAGATATGGTCCGTGTGTGTAGGAAACACGTTTCTTTTGTTCTGAGCACACTCACGTTTCCCGCCTTATTAGAGACTCTAGAAAGCAAGAGAATGCTTCTTGCTCTAAAGCAGAGTGTGTTTCATGGATTAGAACTGTGCTGTGTGTTTCCCTTCAGAAAGGGAGTTAAATGCCAGGCTCTATGTCTTACTACAAACAAGACTTCCTTTCAGGTAAACGCAGTCACTTTTCAGCTCAAAGGAAGCTACATCGTTCACGAAGCTCACACGTTTCTCGCTCTTAACTGAAAAGCATTGAATGTTCGAGGACCTATGGTTTGTATCAGTTTCAGAAGCAGAGTTGAACTAGATATGGTCTGTGTGTGTAGGAAACACAGTTATTTTGTTCTGAGCACACTCACGTTTCCTGCCTTATTAGAGTCTCTAGAAAGCAAGAGAATGCTTCTTGCTCTAAAGCAGAGTGTGTTTCATGGATGAGAACTGTGCTGTGTGTTTCCCTTCAGAAACGGAGTTAAATGCCAGGCTCTGTGTCTTCCTACAAGCAAGAGTGCGTTTCAGGTAAACGCAGTCACTTTTCAGCTCAAACGAAGCTACATGTTCACGAAGTTCACACGTTTCTCGCTCTTAACTGAAACGCATTGGATGTTCGAGGACCTGTGGTTTGTATCAGTTTCAGAAGCAGAGTTGAACTAGATATGGTCCGTGTGTAGGAAACACGGTTCTTTTGTTCTGAGCACACTCACGTTTCCCGCCTTATTAGAGACTCTAGAAAGCAAGAGAATGCTTCTTGCTCTAAAGCAGAGTGTGTTTCATGGATGAGTACTCTGCTTTGTGTTTCCCTTCAGAAACGGAGTTAAATGCCAGTCTCTGTGTCTTCCTACAAGCAAGAGAGCGTTTCAGGTAAACGCAGTCACTTTTCAGCTCAAAGGAAGCTACATCGTTCACGAAGCTCACACGTTTCTAGCTCTTTACTGAAAAGCATTGGATGTTCGAGACCTGTGGTTTGTATCAGTTTCTGAAGCAGTGTTGAACTAGTAATGGTCCGTGTGTGTAGGAAACACAGTTCTTTTGTTCTGAGCACACTCACGTTTCCCGCCTTATTAGAGACACTAGAAAGCAAGAGAATGCTTCTTGCTCTAAAGCAGAGTGTGTTTCATGGATGAGAACTGTGCTGTGTGTTTCCCTTCAGAAACGGAGTTAAATGCCAGGCTCTGTGTCTTCCTACAAGCAAGAGTGCGTTTCAGGTAAACGCAGTCACTTTTCAGTTCAAATGAAGCTACATCGTTCATGAAGTTCACACGTTTCTCGCTCTTAATTGAAACGCATTGGATGTTCGAGGAGCTGTCGTTTGTATCAGTTTCAGAAGCAGAGTTGAACTAGATATGGTCCGTGTGTGTAGGAAACACGGTTCTTTTGTTCTGAGCACACTCACGTTTCCCGCCTTATTAGAGTCTCTAGAAAGCAAGAGAATGCTTCTTGCTCTAAAGCAGAGTGTGTTTCATGGATGATAACTGTGCTGTGTGTTTCCCTTCAGAAACGGAGTTAAATGCCAGGCTCTGTGTCTTCCTACAAGCAAGAGTGCGTTTCAGGTAAACGCAGTCACTTTTAAGCTCAAAGGAAGCTACATCGTTCACGAAGTTCACACGTTTCTCGCTCTTAACTGAAACGCATTGGATGTTCGAGGACCTGTGGTTTGTATCAGTTTCAGAAGCAGAGTTGAACTAGATATGGTCCGTGTGTGTAGGAAACACGGTTCTTTTGTTCTGAGCACACTCACGTTTCCCGCCTAATTAGAGACTCTAGAAAGCAAGAGAATGCTTCTTGCTCTAAAGCAGAGTGTGTTTCATGGATGAGAACTGTGCTGTGTGTTTCCCTTCAGAAACGGAGTTAAATGCCAGGCTCTGTGTCTTCCTACAAGGAAGAGTGCGATTCAGGTAATCGCAGTCACTTTTCAGTTCAAACGAAGCTACATCGTTCACGAAGTTCACACGTTTCTCGCTCTTAACTGAAACGCATTGGATGTTCGAGGACCTGTGGTTTGTATCAGTTTCAGAAGCAGAGTTGAACTAGATATGGTCCGTGTGTGTAGGAAACACGGTTCTTTTGTTCTGAGCACACTCACATTTCCCGCCTTATTAGAGACTCTAGAAAACAAGAGAATGCTTCTTGCTCTAAAGCAGAGTGTGTTTCATGGATGAGAACTGTGCTGTGTGTTTCCCTTCAGAAACGGAGTTAAATGCCAGGCTCTGTGTCTTCCTACAAGCAAGAGTGCGTTTCAGGTAAACGCAGTCACTTTTCAGCTCAAACGAAGCTACATCTTTCACGAAGTTCACACGTTTCTCGCTCTTAACTGAAACGCATTGGATGTTCGAGGACCTGTGGTTTGTATCAGTTTCAGAAGCAGAGTTGAAGTAGATATGGTCCGTGTGTGTAGGAAACACGGTTCTTTTGTTCTGAGAACACTCACGTTTCCCGCCTTATTAGAGACTCTAGAAAGCAAGAGAATGCTTCTTGCTCTAAAGCAGAGTGTGTTTCATGGATGGAACTGTGCTGTGTGTTTCCCTTCAGAAACGGAGTTAAATGCCAAGCTCTGTGTCTTCCTACAAGCAAGAGTGCGTTTCAGGTAAACGCAGTCACTTTTCAGCTCAAACGAAGCTACATCGTTCACGAAGTTCACACGTTTCTCGCTCTTAACTGAAACGCATTGGATGTTCGAGGACCAGTTGTTTGTATCAGTTTCAGAAGAAGAGTTGAAGTAGACATGGTCCGTGTGTGTAGGAAACACAGTTCTTTTGTTCTGAGCACACTCACGTTTCTCGCCTTATTAGAGACTCTAGAATGCAAGTGAATGCTTCTTGCTCTAAAGCAGAGTGTGTTTCATGGATGAGAACTGTGCTGTGTGTTTCCCTTCAGAAACGGAGTTAAATGCCAGGCTCTGTGTCTTCCTACAAGCAAGAGTGCGTTTCAGGTAAACGCAGTCACTTTTCAGCTCAAAAGAAGCTACATCGTTCACGAAGTTCACACATTTCTCGCTCTTAACTGAAACGCATTGGATGTTCGAGGACCTGTGGTTTGTATCAATTTCAGAAGCAGAGTTGAACTAGATATGGTCCTTGTGTGCAGGAAACACGGTTCTTTTGTTCTGAGCACACTCACGTTTCCCGCCTTATTAGAGACTCTAGAAAGCAAGAGAATGCTTCTTGCTCTAAAGCAGAGTGTATTTCATGGATGAGAACTGTGCTGTGTGTTTCCCTTCAGAAACGGAGTTAAATGCCAGGCTCTGTGTCTTCCTACAAGGAAGAGTGCGATTCAGGTAATCGCAGTCACTTTTCAGTTCAAACGAAGCAACATCGTTCACGAAGTTCACACGTTTCTCGCTCTTAACTGAAACGCATTGGATGTTCGAGGACCTGTGGTTTGTATCAGTTTCAGAAGCAGAGTTGAACTAGATATGGTCCGTGTGTGTAGGAAACACGTTTCTTTTGTTCTGAGCACACTCACGTTTCCCGCCTTATTAGAGACTCTAGAAAACAAGAGAATGCTTCTTGCTCTAAAGCAGAGTGTGTTTCATGGATGAGAACTGTGCTGTGTGTTTCCCTTCAGAAACGGAGTTAAATGCCAGGCTCTGTGTCTTCCTACAAGCAAGAGTGCGTTTCAGGTAAACGCAGTCACTTTTCAGCTCAAACGAAGCAACATCGTTCACGAAGTTCACACGTTTCTCGCTCTTAACTGAAACGCATTGGATGTTCGAGGACCTGTGGTTTGTATCAGTTTCAGAAGAAGAGTTGAAGTAGATATGGTCCGTGTGTGTAGGAAACACAGTTCTTTTGTTCTGAGCACACTCACGTTTCCCGCCTTATTAGAGACTCTAGAAAGCAAGAGAATGCTTCTTGCTCTAAAGCAGAGTGTGTTTCATGGATGAGAACTGTGCGGTGTGTTTCCCTTCAGAAACGGAGTTAAACGCCAGGCTCTGTGTCTTCCTACAAGCAAGAGTGCGTTTCAGGTAAACGCAGTCACTTTTCAGCTCAAAGGAAGCTACATCATTCACGAAGTTCACACGTTTCTCGCTCTTAACTGAAACACATTGGATGTTCAAGGACCTGTGGTTTGTATCAGTTTCAGAAGCAGAGTTGAACGAGATATGGTCCGTGTTTGTAGGAAACACGGTTCTTTTGTTCTGAGCACACTCACGTTTCCTGCCTTATTAGAGACTCTAGAAAGCAAGAGAATGCTTCTTGCTCTAAAGCAGAGTGTGTTTTATGGATGAGAACTGTGCTGTGTGTTTCCCTTCAGAAACAGAGTTAAATGCCAGTCTCTGTGTCTTCCTACAAGCAAGAGTGCGTTTCAGGTAAACGCAGTCACTTTTCAGCTCAATCGAAGCTACATCTTTCACGAAGTTCACACGTTTCTCGCTCTTAACGGAAACGCATTGGATGTTCGAGGACCTGTGGTTTGTATCAGTTTCAGAAGCAGAGTTGAAGTAGATATGGTCCGTGTGTGTAGGAAACACGGTTCTTTTGTTCTGAGCACACTCACGTTTCCCACCTTATTAGAGACTCTAGAAAGCAAGAGAATGCTTCTTGCTCTAAAGCAGAGTGTGTTTCATGCATGAGAACTGTGCTGTGTGTTTCCCTTCAGAAACGGAGTTAAATGCCAGGCTCTGTGTCTTCCTACAAGCAAGAGTGCGTTTCAGGTAAACGCAGTCACTTTTCAGCTCAAAAGAAGCTACATCATTCACGAAGTTCACACGTTTCTCGCTCTTAACTGAAACGCATTGGATGTTCGAGGACCTGTGGTTTGTATCAGTTTCAGAAGCAGAGTTGAACTAGTTATGGTCCGTGTGTGTAGGAAACACGGTTCTTTTGTTCTGAGCACACTCACGTTTCCCGCCTTATTAGAGACTCTAGAAAGCAAGAGAATGCTTCTTGCTCTAAAGCAGAGTGTGTTTCATGGATGAGAACTGTGCTGTGTGTTTCCCTTCAGAAACGGAGTTAAATGCCAGGCTCTGTGTCTTCCTACAAGGAAGAGTGCGATTCAGGTAATCGCAGTCACTTTTCAGTTCAAACGAAGCTACATCGTTCACGAAGTTCACACGTTTCTCGCTCTTAACTGAAACGCATTGGATGTTCGAGGACCTGTGGTTTGTATCAGTTTCAGAAGCAGAGTTGAACTAGATATGGTCCGTGTGTGTAGGAAACACGGTTCTTTTGTTCTGAGCACACTCACGTTTCCCGCCTTATTAGAGACTCCAGACAGCAAGAGAATGCTTCTTGCTCTAAAGCAGAGTGTGTTTCATGGATGAGAACTGTGCTGTGTGTTTCCCTTCAGAAACGGAGTTAAATGCCAGGCTCTGTGTCTTCCTACAAGCAAGAGTGCGTTTCAGGTAAACGCAGTCACTTTTCAGTTCAAATGAAGCTACATCGTTCATGAAGTTCACACGTTTCTCGCTCTTAATTGAAACGCATTGGATGTTCGAGGAGCTGTCGTTTGTATCAGTTTCAGAAGCAGAGTTGAACTAGATATGGTCCGTGTGTGTAGGAAACACGGTTCTTTTGTTCTGAGCACACTCACGTTTCCCGCCTTATTAGAGTCTCTAGAAAGCAAGAGAATGCTTCTTGCTCTAAAGCAGAGTGTGTTTCATGGATGATAACTGTGCTGTGTGTTTCCCTTCAGAAACGGAGTTAAATGCCAGGCTCTGTGTCTTCCTACAAGCAAGAGTGCGTTTCAGGTAAACGCAGTCACTTTTAAGCTCAAAGGAAGCTACATCTTTCACGAAGTTCACACGTTTCTCGCTCTTAATTGAAACGCATTGGATGTTCGAGGACCTGTGGTTTGTATCAGTTTCAGAAGCAGAGTTGAACTAGATATGGTCCGTGTGTGTAGGAAACACGGTTCTTTTGTTCTGAGCACACTCACGTTTCCCGCCTTATTAGAGACTCTAGAAAGCAAGAGAATGCTTCTTGCTCTAAAGCAGAGTGTGTTTCATGGATGGTACTGTGCTGTGTGTTTCCCTTCAGAAACGGAGTTAAATGCCAGGCTCTGTGTCTTCCTACAAGCAAGAGTGCGTTTCAGGTAAACGCAGTCACTTTTCAGCTCAAACGAAGCTACATCGTTCTCGAAGTTCACACGTTTCTCGCTCTTAACTGAAACGCATTGGATGTTCGAGGACCTGTTGTTTGTATCAGTTTCAGAAGAAGAGTTGAAGTAGATATGGTCCGTGTGTGTAGGAAACACAGTTCTTTTGGTCTGAGCACACTCACGTTTCCCGCCTTATTAGAGACTCTAGAATGCAAGTGAATGCTTCTTGCTCTAAAGCAGAGTGTGTTTCATGGATGAGAACTGTGCTGTGTGTTTCCCTTCAGAAACGGAGTTAAATGCCAGGCTCTGTGTCTTCCTACAAGCAAGAGTGCGTTTCAGGTAAACGCAGTCACTTTTCAGCTCAAAAGAAGCTACATCGTTCACGAAGTTCACACATTTCTCGCTCTTAACTGAAACGCATTGGATGTTCGAGGACCTGTGGTTTGTATCAATTTCAGAAGCAGAGTTGAACTAGATATGGTCCTTGTGTGCAGGAACACGGTTCTTTTGTTCTGAGCACACTCACGTTTCCCGCCTTATTAGAGACTCTAGAAAGCAAGAGAATGCTTCTTGCTCTAAAGCAGAGTGTGTTTCATGGATGAGAACTGTGCGGTGTGTTTCCCTTCAGAAACGGAGTTAAACGCCAGGCTCTGTGTCTTCCTACAAGCAAGAGTGCGTTTCAGGTAAACGCAGTCACTTTTCAGCTCAAAGGAAGCTACATCATTCACGAAGTTCACACGTTTCTCGCTCTTAACTGAAACACATTGGATGTTCGAGGACCTGTGGTTTGTATCAGTTTCAGAAGCAGAGTTGAACGAGATATGGTCCGTGTTTGTAGGAAACACGGTTCTTTTGTTCTGAGCACACTCACGTTTCCTGCCTTATTAGAGACTCTAGAAAGCAAGAGAATGCTTCTTGCTCTAAAGCAGAGTGTGTTTCATGGATGAGAACTGTGCTGTGTGTTTCCCTTCAGAAACAGAGTTAAATGCCAGTCTCTGTGTCTTCCTACAAGCAAGAGTGCGTTTCAGGTAAACGCAGTCACTTTTCAGTTCAAACGAAGCTACATCGTTCACGAAGTTCACACGTTTCTCGCTCTTAACTGAAACGCATTGGATGTTCGAGGACCTGTGGTTTGTATCAGTTTCAGAAGAAGAGTTGAAGTAGATATGGTCCGTGTGTGTAGGAAACACAGTTCTTTTGTTCTGAGCACACTCACGTTTCCCGCCTTATTAGAGACTCTAGAAAGCAAGTGAATGCTTCTTGCTCTAAAGCAGAGTGTGTTTCATGGATGAGAACTGTGCTGTGTGTTTCCCTTCAGAAACGGAGTTAAATGCCAGGCTCTGTGTCTTCCTACAAGCAAGAGTGCGTTTCAGGTAAACGCAGTCACTTTTCAGCTCAAAAGAAGCTACATCGTTCACGAAGTTCACACATTTCTCGCTCTTAACTGAAACGCATTGGATGTTCGAGGACCTGTGGTTTGTATCAGTTTCAGAAGCAGAGTTGAACTAGATATGGTCCTTGTGTGCAGGAAACACGGTTCTTTTGTTCTGAGCACACTCACGTTTCCCGCCTAATTAGAGACTCTAGAAAGCAAGAGAATGCTTCTTGCTCTAAAGCAGAGTGTGTTTCATGGATGAGAACTGTGCTGTGTGTTTCCCTTCAGAAACGGAGTTAAATGCCAGGCTCTGTGTCTTCCTACAAGGAAGAGTGCGATTCAGGTAATCGCAGTCACTTTTCAGTTCAAACGAAGCAACATCGTTCACGAAGTTCACACGTTTCTCGCTCTTAACTGAAACGCATTGGATGTTCGAGGACCTGTGGTTTGTATCAGTTTCAGAAGCAGAGTTGAACTAGATATGGTCCGTGTGTGTAGGAAACACGTTTCTTTTGTTCTGAGCACACTCACGTTTCCTGCCTTATTAGAGACTCTAGAAAGCAAGAGAATGCTTCTTGCTCTAAAGCAGAGTGTGTTTCATGGATGAGAACTGTGCTGTGTGTTTCCCTTCAGAAACGGAGTTAAATGCCAGGCTCTGTGTCTTCCTACAAGCAAGAGTGCGTTTCAGGTAAACGCAGTCACTTTTCAGCTCAAAAGAAGCTACATCTTTCACGAAGTTCACACGTTTCTCGCTCTTAACTGAAACGTATTGGATGTTCGAGGACCTGTGGTTTGTATCAGTTTCAGAAGCAGAGTTGAACTAGATATGGTCCGTGTGTGTAGGAAACACGGTTCTTTTGTTCTGAGCACACTCACGTTTCCCGCCTTATTAGAGACTCTAGAAAGCAAGAGAATGCTTCCTTCTATAAAGTAGAGTGTGTTTCATGGATGAGAACTGTGCTGTGTGTTTCCCTTCAGAAACGGAGTTAAATGCCAGGCTCTGTGTCTTCCTACAAGGAAGAGTGCGATTCAGGTAAACGCAGTCACTTTTAAGCTCAAAGGAAGCTACATCTTTCACGAAGTTCACACGTTTCTCGCTCTTAATTGAAACGCATTGGATGTTCGAGGACCTGTGGTTTGTATCAGTTTCAGAAGCAGAGTTGAACTAGATATGGTCCGTGTGTGTAGGAAACACGGTTCTTTTGTTCTGAGCACACTCACGTTTCCCGCCTTATTAGAGACTCTAGAAAGCAAGAGAATGCTTCTTGCTCTAAAGCAGAGTGTGTTTCATGGATGAGAACTGTGCTGTGTGTTTCCCTTCAGAAATGGAGTTAAATGCCAGGCTCTGTGTCTTCCTACAAGGAAGAGTGTGATTCAGGTAATCGCAGTCACTTTTCAGTTCAAACGAAGCTACATCGTTCACGAAGTTCACACGTTTCTCGCTCTTAACTGAAACGCATTGGATGTTCGAGGACCTGTGGTTTGTATCAGTTTCAGAAGCAGAGTTGAACTAGATATGGTCCGTGTGTGTAGGAAACACGGTTCTTTTGTTCTGAGCACACTCACATTTCCCGCCTTATTAGAGACTCTAGAAAACAAGAGAATGCTTCTTGCTCTAAAGCAGAGTGTGTTTCATGGATGAGAACTGTGCTGTGTGTTTCCCTTCAGAAACGGAGTTAAATGCCAGGCTCTGTGTCTTCCTACAAGCAAGAGTGCGTTTCAGGTAAACGCAGTCACTTTTCAGCTCAAACGAAGCTACATCTTTCACGAAGTTCACACGTTTCTCGCTCTTAACTGAAACGCATTGGATGTTCGAGGACCTGTGGTTTGTATCAGTTTCAGAAGCAGAGTTGAAGTAGATATGGTCCGTGTGTGTAGGAAACACGGTTCTTTTGTTCTGAGAACACTCACGTTTCCCGCCTTATTAGAGACTCTAGAAAGCAAGAGAATGCTTCTTGCTCTAAAGCAGAGTGTGTTTCATGGATGGAACTGTGCTGTGTGTTTCCCTTCAGAAACGGAGTTAAATGCCAGGCTCTGTGTCTTCCTACAAGCAAGAGTGCGTTTCAGGTAAACGCAGTCACTTTTCAGCTCAAACGAAGCTACATCGTTCTCGAAGTTCACACGTTTCTCGCTCTTAACTGAAACGCATTGGATGTTCGTGGACCTGTTGTTTGTATCAGTTTCAGAAGAAGAGTTGAAGTAGATATGGTCCGTGTGTGTAGGAAACACAGTTCTTTTGTTCTGAGCACACTCACGTTTCCCGCCTTATTAGAGACTCTAGAATGCAAGTGAATGCTTCTTGCTCTAAAGCAGAGTGTGTTTCATGGATGAGAACTGTGCTGTGTGTTTCCCTTCAGAAACGGAGTTAAATGCCAGGCTCTGTGTCTTCCTACAAGCAAGAGTGCGTTTCAGGTAAACGCAGTCACTTTTCAGCTCAAAAGAAGCTACATCGTTCACGAAGTTCACACATTTCTCGCTCTTAACTGAAACGCATTGGATGTTCGAGGACCTGTGGTTTGTATCAGTTTCAGAAGCAGAGTTGAACTAGATATGGTCCTTGTGTGCAGGAAACACGGTTCTTTTGTTCTGAGCACACTCACGTTTCCCGCCTAATTAGAGACTCTAGAAAGCAAGAGAATGCTTCTTGCTCTAAAGCAGAGTGTGTTTCATGGATGAGAACTGTGCTGTGTGTTTCCCTTCAGAAACGGAGTTAAATGCCAGGCTCTGTGTCTTCCTACAAGGAAGAGTGCGATTCAGGTAATCGCAGTCACTTTTCAGTTCAAACGAAGCAACATCGTTCACGAAGTTCACACGTTTCTCGCTCTTAACTGAAACGCATTGGATGTTCGAGGACCTGTGGTTTGTATCAGTTTCAGAAGCAGAGTTGAACTAGATATGGTCCGTGTGTGTAGGAAACACGTTTCTTTTGTTCTGAGCACACTCACGTTTCCCGACTTATTAGAGACTCTAGAAAGCAAGAGAATGCTTCTTGCTCTAAAGCAGAGTGTGTTTCATGGATGAGAACTGTGCTGTGTGTTTCCCTTCAGAAACGGAGTTAAATGCCAGGCTCTGTGTCTTCCTACAAGCAAGAGTGCGTTTCAGGTAAACGCAGTCACTTTTCAGCTCAAAAGAAGCTACATCGTTCACGAAGTTCACACGTTTCTCGCTCTTAACTGAAACGTATTGGATGTTCGAGGACCTGTGGTTTGTATCAGTTTCAGAAGCAGAGTTGAACTAGATATGGTCCGTGTGTGTAGGAAACACGGTTCTTTTGTTCTGAGCACACTCACGTTTCCCGCCTTATTAGAGACTCTAGAAAGCAAGAGAATGCTTCTTGCTCTAAAGCAGAGTGTGTTTCATGGATGAGAACTGTGCTGTATGTTTCCCTTCAGAAACGGAGTTAAATGCCAGGCTCTGGGTCTTCATACAAGCGAGACTTCGTTTCAGGTAAACGCAGTCACTTTTCAGCTCAAAGGAAGCTACATCGTTCACAAAGCTCACACGTTTCTTGCTCTTAACTTAAAAGCATTGGATGTTCGAGGACCTGTGGTTTGTATCAGTTTCAGAGGCAGAGTTGAACTTGATATGGTCCGGGTGTGTAGGAAACACAGTCCTTTTGTTCTGAGCAAACACACGTTTCCCGACGTATTAGAGACTCTAGAAAGCAAGAGAATGCTTCTTGCTCTAAAGCAGAGTGGGTTTCATGGATTAGAACTGTGCTGTGTGTTTCCATTCAGAAAGGGAGTTAAATGCCATGCTCTATGTCTTACCACAAGCAAGACTTCCTTTCAGGTAAACGCACTTACTTTTCAGCTCAAAGGAAGCTACATCGTTCACGAAGCTCACACGTTTCTTGCTCTTAACTGAAAAGCATTGAATGTTCGAGGACCTATGGTTTGTATCAGTTTCAGAAGCAGAGTTGAACTAGACATGATCCGTGTGTATAGGAAACACAGTTCTTTTGTTCTGAGCTCACTCACGTTTCCCGCCTTATTAGAGACTCTAGAAAGCAAGAGAATGCTTCTTGCTCTAAAGCAGAGTGTGTTTCATGGATGAGAACTGTGCTGTGTGTTTCCCTTCAGAAACGGAGTTAAATGCCAGGCTCTGTGTCTTACTACAAGCAAGAGTGCGTTTCAGGTAAACGCAGTCACTTTTCAGCTCAAAGGAAGCTACATCGTTATCGAAACTCACACGTTTCTCGCTGTTAACTGAAAAGCATTGGATGTTCGAGACCTGTGGTTTGTATCAGTTTCTGAAGCAGTGTTGAACTAGATATGGTCCGTGTGTGTAGGAAACACAGTTCTATTGTTCTGAGCACACTCACGTTTCCCGCCTTATTAGAGACTCTAGAAAACAAGAGAATGCTTCTTGCTCTAAAGCAGTGTGTTTCATGGATGAGAACTGTGCTGTGTGTTTCCCTTCAGAAACGGTGTTAAATGCCAGGCTCTGTGTCTTCCTACAAGCAAGAGTGCGTTTCAGGTAAACGCAGTAACTTTTCAGCTCAAACGAAGCTACATCTTTCACGAAGTTCACACGTTTCTCGCTCTTAACTGAAACGCATTGGATGTTCGAGGACCTGTGGTTTGTATCAGTTTCAGAAGCAGAGTTGAAGTAGATATGGTCCGTGTTTGTAGGAAACACGGTTCTTTTGTTCTGAGCACACTCACGTTTCCCGCCTTATTAGAGACTCTAGAAAGCAAGAGAATGCTTCTTGCTCTAAAGCAGAGTGTGTTTCATGGATGAGAACTGTGCTGTGTGTTTCCCTTCAGAAATGGAGTTAAATGCCAGGCTCTGTGTCTTCCTACAAGGAAGAGTGCGATTCAGGTAATCGCAGTCACTTTTCAGTTCAAACGAAGCTACATCGTTCACGAAGTTCACACGTTTCTCGCTCTTAACTGAAACGCATTGGATGTTCGAGGACCTGTGGTTTGTATCAGTTTCAGAAGCAGAGTTGAACTAGATATGGTCCGTGTGTGTAGGAAACACGGTTCTTTTGTTCTGAGCACACTCACATTTCCCGCCTTATTAGAGACTCTAGAAAACAAGAGAATGCTTCTTGCTCTAAAGCAGAGTGTGTTTCATGGATGAGAACTGTGCTGTGTGTTTCCCTTCAGAAACGGAGTTAAATGCCAGGCTCTGTGTCTTCCTACAAGCAAGAGTGCGTTTCAGGTAAACGCAGTCACTTTTCAGCTCAAACGAAGCTACATCTTTCACGAAGTTCACACGTTTCTCGCTCTTAACTGAAACGCATTGGATGTTCGAGGACCTGTGGTTTGTATCAGTTTCAGAAGCAGAGTTGAAGTAGATATGGTCCGTGTGTGTAGGAAACACGGTTCTTTTGTTCTGAGAACACTCACGTTTCCCGCCTTATTAGAGACTCTAGAAAGCAAGAGAATGCTTCTTGCTCTAAAGCAGAGTGTGTTTCATGGATGGAACTGTGCTGTGTGTTTCCCTTCAGAAACGGAGTTAAATGCCAGGCTCTGTGTCTTCCTACAAGCAAGAGTGCGTTTCAGGTAAACGCAGTCACTTTTCAGCTCAAACGAAGCTACATCGTTCTCGAAGTTCACACGTTTCTCGCTCTTAACTGAAACGCATTGGATGTTCGTGGACCTGTTGTTTGTATCAGTTTCAGAAGAAGAGTTGAAGTAGATATGGTCCGTGTGTGTAGGAAACACAGTTCTTTTGTTCTGAGCACACTCACGTTTCCCGCCTTATTAGAGACTCTAGAATGCAAGTGAATGCTTCTTGCTCTAAAGCAGAGTGTGTTTCATGGATGAGAACTGTGCTGTGTGTTTCCCTTCAGAAACGGAGTTAAATGCCAGGCTCTGTGTCTTCCTACAAGCAAGAGTGCGTTTCAGGTAAACGCAGTCACTTTTCAGCTCAAAAGAAGCTACATCGTTCACGAAGTTCACACATTTCTCGCTCTTAACTGAAACGCATTGGATGTTCGAGGACCTGTGGTTTGTATCAGTTTCAGAAGCAGAGTTGAACTAGATATGGTCCTTGTGTGCAGGAAACACGGTTCTTTTGTTCTGAGCACACTCACGTTTCCCGCCTAATTAGAGACTCTAGAAAGCAAGAGAATGCTTCTTGCTCTAAAGCAGAGTGTGTTTCATGGATGAGAACTGTGCTGTGTGTTTCCCTTCAGAAACGGAGTTAAATGCCAGGCTCTGTGTCTTCCTACAAGGAAGAGTGCGATTCAGGTAATCGCAGTCACTTTTCAGTTCAAACGAAGCAACATCGTTCACGAAGTTCACACGTTTCTCGCTCTTAACTGAAACGCATTGGATGTTCGAGGACCTGTGGTTTGTATCAGTTTCAGAAGCAGAGTTGAACTAGATATGGTCCGTGTGTGTAGGAAACACGTTTCTTTTGTTCTGAGCACACTCACGTTTCCCGACTTATTAGAGACTCTAGAAAGCAAGAGAATGCTTCTTGCTCTAAAGCAGAGTGTGTTTCATGGATGAGAACTGTGCTGTGTGTTTCCCTTCAGAAACGGAGTTAAATGCCAGGCTCTGTGTCTTCCTACAAGCAAGAGTGCGTTTCAGGTAAACGCAGTCACTTTTCAGCTCAAAAGAAGCTACATCGTTCACGAAGTTCACACGTTTCTCGCTCTTAACTGAAACGTATTGGATGTTCGAGGACCTGTGGTTTGTATCAGTTTCAGAAGCAGAGTTGAACTAGATATGGTCCGTGTGTGTAGGAAACACGGTTCTTTTGTTCTGAGCACACTCACGTTTCCCGCCTTATTAGAGACTCTAGAAAGCAAGAGAATGCTTCTTGCTCTAAAGCAGAGTGTGTTTCATGGATGAGAACTGTGCTGTATGTTTCCCTTCAGAAACGGAGTTAAATGCCAGGCTCTGGGTCTTCATACAAGCGAGACTTCGTTTCAGGTAAACGCAGTCACTTTTCAGCTCAAAGGAAGCTACATCGTTCACAAAGCTCACACGTTTCTTGCTCTTAACTGAAAAGCATTGGATGTTCGAGGACCTGTGGTTTGTATCAGTTTCAGAGGCAGAGTTGAACTTGATATGGTCCGGGTGTGTAGGAAACACAGTCCTTTTGTTCTGAGCAAACACACGTTTCCCGACGTATTAGAGACTCTAGAAAGCAAGAGAATGCTTCTTGCTCTAAAGCAGAGTGGGTTTCATGGATTAGAACTGTGCTGTGTGTTTCCATTCAGAAAGGGAGTTAAATGCCATGCTCTATGTCTTACCACAAGCAAGACTTCCTTTCAGGTAAACGCACTTACTTTTCAGCTCAAAGGAAGCTACATCGTTCACGAAGCTCACACGTTTCTTGCTCTTAACTGAAAAGCATTGAATGTTCGAGGACCTATGGTTTGTATCAGTTTCAGAAGCAGAGTTGAACTAGACATGATCCGTGTGTATAGGAAACACAGTTCTTTTGTTCTGAGCTCACTCACGTTTCCCGCCTTATTAGAGACTCTAGAAAGCAAGAGAATGCTTCTTGCTCTAAAGCAGAGTGTGTTTCATGGATGAGAACTGTGCTGTGTGTTTCCCTTCAGAAACGGAGTTAAATGCCAGGCTCTGTGTCTTACTACAAGCAAGAGTGCGTTTCAGGTAAACGCAGTCACTTTTCAGCTCAAAGGAAGCTACATCGTTATCGAAACTCACACGTTTCTCGCTGTTAACTGAAAAGCATTGGATGTTCGAGACCTGTGGTTTGTATCAGTTTCTGAAGCAGTGTTGAACTAGATATGGTCCGTGTGTGTAGGAAACACAGTTCTATTGTTCTGAGCACACTCACGTTTCCCGCCTTATTAGAGACTCTAGAAAACAAGAGAATGCTTCTTGCTCTAAAGCAGTGTGTTTCATGGATGAGAACTGTGCTGTGTGTTTCCCTTCAGAAACGGTGTTAAATGCCAGGCTCTGTGTCTTCCTACAAGCAAGAGTGCGTTTCAGGTAAACGCAGTAACTTTTCAGCTCAAACGAAGCTACATCTTTCACGAAGTTCACACGTTTCTCGCTCTTAACTGAAACGCATTGGATGTTCGAGGACCTGTGGTTTGTATCAGTTTCAGAAGCAGAGTTGAAGTAGATATGGTCCGTGTTTGTAGGAAACACGGTTCTTTTGTTCTGAGCACACTCACGTTTCCCATCTTATTAGAGACTCTAGAAAGCAAGAGAATGCTTCTTGCTCTAATGCAGAGTGTGTTTCATGGATGAGAACTGTGCTGTGTGTTTCCCTTCAGAAACGGAGTTAAATGCCAGGCTCTGTGTCTTCCTACAAGCAAGAGTGCGTTTCAGGTAAACGCAGTCACTTTTCAGCTCAAACGAAGCTATATTGTTCACGAAGTTCACACGTTTCTCGCTCTTAACTGAAACGCATTGGATGTTCGAGGACCTGTGGTTTGTATCAGTTTCAGAAGAAGAGTTGAAGTAGATATGGTCCGTGTGTGTAGGAAACACAGTTCTTTTGTTCTGAGCACACTCACGTTTCCCGCCTTATTAGAGACTCTAGAATGCAAGTGAATGCTTCTTGCTCTAAAGCAGAGTGTGTTTCATGGATGAGAACTGTGCTGTGTGTTTCCCTTCAGAAACGGAGTTAAATGCCAGGCTCTGTGTCTTCCTAAAAGCAAGAGTGCGTTTCAGGTAAACGCAGTCACTTTTCAGCTCAAAAGAAGCTACATTGTTCACGAAGTTCACACATTTCTCGCTCATAACTGAAACGCATTGGATGTTCGAGGACCTGTGGTTTGTATCAATTTCAGAAGCAGAGTTGAACTAGATATGGTCCTTGTGTGCAGGAAACACGGTTCTTTTGTTCTGAGCACACTCACGTTTCCCGCCTTATTAGAGACTCTAGAAAGCAAGAGAATGCTTCTTGCTCTAAAGCAGAGTGTGTTTCATGGATGAGAACTGTGCTGTGTGTTTCCCTTCAGAAACGGAGTTAAATGCCAGGCTCTGTGTCTTCCTACAAGGAAGAGTGCGATTCAGGTAATCGCAGTCACTTTTCAGTTCAAACGAAGCATCATCGTTCACGAAGTTCACACGTTTCTCGCTCTTAACGAAACGCATTGGATGTTCGAGGACCTGTGGTTTGTATCAGTTTCAGAAGCAGAGTTGAACTAGATATGGTCCGTGTGTGTAGGAAACACGGTTCTTTTGTTCTGAGCACACTCACGTTTCCCGCCTTATTAGAGACTCTAGAAAACAAGAGAATGCTTCTTGCTCTAAAGCAGAGTGTGTTTCATGGATGAGAACTGTGCTGTGTGTTTCCCTTCAGAAACGGAGTTAAATGCCAGGCTCTGTGTCTTCCTACAAGCAAGAGTGCGTTTCAGGTAAACGCAGTCACTTTTCAGCTCAAACGAAGCAACATCGTTCACGAAGTTCACACGTTTCTCGCTCTTAACTGAAACGCATTGGATGTTCGAGGACCTGTGGTTTGTATCAGTTTCAGAAGAAGAGTTGAAGTAGATATGGTCCGTGTGTGTAGGAAACACAGTTCTTTTGTTCTGAGCACACTCACGTTTCCCGCCTTATTAGAGACTCTAGAAAGCAAGAGAATGCTTCTTGCTCTAAAGCAGAGTGTGTTTCATGGATGAGAACTGTGCGGTGTGTTTCCCTTCAGAAACGGAGTTAAACGCCAGGCTCTGTGTCTTCCTACAAGCAAGAGTGCGTTTCAGGTAAACGCAGTCACTTTTCAGCTCAAAGGAAGCTACATCATTCACGAAGTTCACACGTTTCTCGCTCTTAACTGAAACGCATTCGATGTTCGAGGACCTGTGGTTTGTATCAGTTTCAGAAGCAGAGTTGAACGAGATATGGTCCGTGTTTGTAGCAAACACGGTTCTTTTGTTCTGAGCACACTCACGTTTCCTGCCTTATTAGAGACTCTAGAAAGCAAGAGAATGCTTCTTGCTCTAAAGCAGAGTGTGTTTCATGGATGAGAACTGTGCTGTGTGTTTCCCTTCAGAAACAGAGTTAAATGCCAGTCTCTGTGTCTTCCTACAAGCAAGAGTGCGTTTCCGGTAAACGCAGTCACTTTTCAGCTCAAACGAAGCTACATCTTTCACGAAGTTCACACGTTTCTCGCTCTTAACGGAAACGCATTGGATGTTCGAGGACCTGTGGTTTGTATCAGTTTCAGAAGCAGAGTTGAAGTAGATATGGTCCGTGTGTGTAGGAAACACGGTTCTTTTGTTCTGAGCACACTCACGTTTCCCACCTTATTAGAGACTCTAGAAAGCAAGAGAATGCTTCTTGCTCTAAAGCAGAGTGTGTTTCATGCATGAGAACTGTGCTGTGTGTTTCCCTTCAGAAAGGGAGTTAAATGCCAGGCTCTGTGTCTTCCTACAAGCAAGAGTGCGTTTCAGGTAAACGCAGTCACTTTTCAGCTCAAAAGAAGCTACATCGTTCACGAAGTTCACACGTTTCTCGCTCTTAACTGAAATGCATTGGATGTTCGAGGACCTGTGGTTTGTATCAGTTTCAGAAGCAGAGTTGAACTAGATATGGTCCGTGTGTGTAGGAAACACGGTTCTTTTGTTCTGAGCACACTCACGTTTCCCGCCTTATTAGAGACTCTAGAAAACAAGAGAATGCTTCTTGCTCTAAAGCAGAGTGTGTTTCATGGATGAGAACTGTGCTGTGTGTTTCCCTTCAGAAACGGAGTTAAATGCCAGGCTCTGTGTCTTCCTACAAGCAAGAGTGCGTTTCAGGTAAACGCAGTCACTTTTCAGCTCAAATGAAGCTACATCTTTCACGAAGTTCACACGTTTCTCGCTCTTAACTGAAACGCATTGGATGTTCGAGGACCTGTGGTTTGTATCAGTTTCAGAAGCAGAGTTGAAGTAGATATGGTCCGTGTGTGTAGGAAACACGGTTCTTTTGTTCTGTGCAAACTCATGTTTCCCGCCTTATTAGAGACTCTAGAAAGCAAGAGAATGCTTCTTGCTCTAAAGCAGAGTGTGTTTCATGGATGAGAACTGTGCTGTGTGTTTCCCTTCAGAAACAGAGTTAAATGCCAGGCTCTGTGTCTTCCTACAAGCAAGAGTACGTTTCAGGTAAACGCAGTCACTTTACAGCTCAAAAGAAGCTACATCGTTCACGAAGTTCACACGTTTCTCGCTCTTAACTGAAACGCATTGGATGTTCGAGGACCTGTGGTTTGTATCAGTTTCAGTAGCAGAGTTGAACTAGATATGGTCCGTGTGTGTAGGAAACACGGTTCTTTTGTTCTGAGCACACTCACGTTTCCTGCCTTATTAGAGACTCTAGAAAGCAAGAGAATGCTTCTTGCTCTAAAGCAGAGTGTGTTTCATGGAAGAGAACTGTGCTGTGTGTTTCCATTCAGAAACGGAGTTAAATGCCAGGCTCTGTGTCTTCCTACAAGGAAGAGTGCGATTCAGGTAATCGCAGTCACTTTTCAGTTCAAACGAAGCTACATCGTTCACGAAGTTCACACGTTTCTCGCTCTTAACTGAAACGCATTGAATGTTCGAGGACCTGTGGTTTGTATCAGTTTCAGAAGAAGAGTTGAAGTAGATATGGTCCGTGTGTGTAGGAAACACAGTTCTTTTGTTCTGAGCACACTCACGTTTCCCGCCTTATTAGAGACTCTAGAAAGCAAGTGAATGCTTCTTGCTCTAAAGCAGAGTGTGTTTCATGGATGAGAACTGTGCTGTGTGTTTCCCTTCAGAAACGGAGTTAAATGCCAGGCTCTGTGTCTTCCTACAAGCAAGAGTGCGTTTCAGGTAAACGCAGTCACTTTTCAGCTCAAAAGAAGCTACATCGTTCACGAAGTTCACACATTTCTCGCTCTTAACTGAAACGCATTGGATGTTCGAGGACCTGTGGTTTGTATCAGTTTCAGAAGCAGAGTTGAACTAGATATGGTCCTTGTGTGCAGGAAACACGGTTCTTTTGTTCTGAGCACACTCACGTTTCCCGCCTAATTAGAGACTCTAGAAAGCAAGAGAATGCTTCTTGCTCTAAAGCAGAGTGTGTTTCATGGATGAGAACTGTGCTGTGTGTTTCCCTTCAGAAACGGAGTTAAATGCCAGGCTCTGTGTCTTCCTACAAGCAAGAGTGCGTTTCAGGTAAACGCAGTCACTTTTCAGCTCAAAGGAAGCTACATCGTTAACGAAACTCACACGTTTCTCGCTCTTAACTGAAAAGCATTGGATGTTCGAGACCTGTGGTTTGTATCAGTTTCTGAAGCAGTGTTGAACTAGATATGGTCCGTGTGTGTAGGAAACACAGTTCTATTGTTCTGAGCACACTCACGTTTCCCGCCTTATTAGAGACTCTAGAAAACAAGAGAATGCTTCTTGCTCTAAAGCAGAGTGTGTTTCATGGATGAGAACTGTGCTGTGTGTTTCCCTTCAGAAACGGAGTTAAATGCCAGGCTCTGTGTCTTCCTACAAGCAAGTGTGCGTTTCAGGTAAATGCAGTCACTTTTCAGCTCAAAGGAAGCTACATCATTCACGAAGTTCACACGTTTCTCGCTCTTAACTGAAACGCATTGGATGTTCGAGGACCTGTGGTTTGTATCAGTTTCAGAAGCAGAGTTGAACTAGATATGGTCCGTGTGTGTAGGAAACACGGTTCTTTTGTTCTGAGCACACTCACGTTTCCCGCCTTATTAGAGACTCTAGAAAGCAAGAGAATGCTTCCTTCTATAAAGTAGAGTGTGTTTCATGGATGAGAACTGTGCTGTGTGTTTCCCTTCAGAAACGGAGTTAAATGCCAGGCTCTGTATCTTCCTACAAGCAAGAGTGCGTTTCAGGTAAACGCAGTCACTTTTCAGTTCAAACGAAGCTACATCGTTCACGAAGTTCACACGTTTCTCCCTCTTAACTGAAACGCATTGGATGTTCGAGGACCTGTGGTTTCTATCAGTTTCAGAGGCAGAGTTGAACTAGATATGGTCCTTGTGTGTAGGAAACACAGTTCTTTTGTTCTGAGCACACTCACGTTTCCTGCCTTATTAGAGACTCTAGAAAGCAAGAGAATGCTTCTTGCTCTAAAGCAGAGTGTGTTTCATGGATGAGAACTGTGCTGTATGTTTCCCTTCAGAAACGGAGTTAAATGCCAGGCTCTGGGTCTTCATACAATCGAGACTTCGTTTCAGGTAAACGCAGTCACTTTTCAGCTCAAAGGAAGCTACATCGTTCACAAAGCTCACACGTTTCTTGCTCTTAACTGAAAAGCATTGGATGTTCGAGGACCTGTGGTTTGTATCAGTTTCAGAGGCAGAGTTGAACTAGATATGGTCCGGGTGTGTAGGAAACACAGTTCTTTTGTTCTGAGCAAACACACGTTTCCCGACGTATTAGAGACTCTAGAAAGCAAGAGAATGCTTCTTGCTCTAAAGCAGAGTGGGTTTCATGGATTAGAACTGTGCTGTGTGTTTCCATTCAGAAAGGGAGTTAAATGCCATGCTCTATGTCTTACCACAAGCAAGACTTCCTTTCAGGTAAACGCACTTACTTTTCAGCTCAAAGGAAGCTACATCGTTCACGAAGCTCACACGTTTCTTGCTCTTAACTGAAAAGCATTGAATGTTCGAGGACCTATGGTTTGTATCAGTTTCAGAAGCAGAGTTGAACTAGATATGATCCGTGTGTGTAGGAAACACAGTTCTTTTGTTCTGAGCTCACTCACGTTTCCCGCCTTATTAGAGACTCTAGAAAGCAAGAGAATGCTTCTTGCTCTAAAGCAGAGTGTGTTTCATGGATGAGAACTGTGCTGTGTGTTTCCCTTCAGAAACGGAGTTAAATGCCAGGCTCTGTGTCTTCCTACAAGCAAGAGTGCGTTTCAGGTAAACACAGTCACTTTTCAGCTCAAACGAAGCTACATCGTTCACGAAGTTCACACGTTTCTCGCTCTTAACTGAAACGCATTGGATGTTCGAGGACCTGTGGTTTGTATCAGTTTCAGAAGAAGAGTTGAAGTAGATATGGTCCGTGTGTGTAGGAAACACAGTTCTTTTGTTCTGAGCACACTCACGTTTCCCGCCTTATTAGAGACTCTAGAAAGCAAGAGAATGCTTCTTGCTCTAAAGCAGAGTGTGTTTCATGGATGAGAACTGTGCTGTGTGTTTCCCTTCAGAAACGGAGTTAAATGCCAGGCTCTGTGTCTTCCTACAAGCAAGAGTGCGTTTCAGGTAAACGCAGTCACTTTTCAGCTCAAAAGAAGCTACATCGTTCACGAAGTTCACACGTTTCTCGCTCTTAACTGAAACGTATTGGATGTTCGAGGACCTGTGGTTTGTATCAGTTTCAGAAGCAGAGTTGAACTAGATATGGTCCGTGTGTGTAGGAAACACGGTTCTTTTGTTCTGAGCACACTCACGTTTCCCGCCTTATTAGAGACTCTAGAAAGCAAGAGAATGCTTCCTTCTATAAAGTAGAGTGTGTTTCATGGATGAGAACTGTGCTGTATGTTTCCCTTCAGAAACGGAGTTAAATGCCAGGCTCTGGGTCTTCATACAAGCGAGACTTCGTTTCAGGTAAACGCAGTCACTTTTCAGCTCAAAGGAAGCTACATCGTTCACAAAGCTCACACGTTTCTTGCTCTTAACTGAAAAGCATTGGATGTTCGAGGACCTGTGGTTTGTATCAGTTTCAGAGGCAGAGTTGAACTAGATATGGTCCGGGTGTGTAGGAAACACAGTTCTTTTGTTCTGAGCAAACACACGTTTCCCGACGTATTAGAGACTCTAGAAAGCAAGAGAATGCTTCTTGCTCTAAAGCAGAGTGGGTTTCATGGATTAGAACTGTGCTGTGTGTTTCCATTCAGAAAGGGAGTTAAATGCCATGCTCTATGTCTTACCACAAGCAAGACTTCCTTTCAGGTAAACGCACTTACTTTTCAGCTCAAAGGAAGCTACATCGTTCACGAAGCTCACACGTTTCTTGCTCTTAACTGAAAAGCATTGAATGTTTGAGGACCTATGGTTTGTATCAGTTTCAGAAGCAGAGTTGAACTAGATATGATCCGTGTGTGTAGGAAACACAGTTCTTTTGTTCTGAGCTCACTCACGTTTCCCGCCTTATTAGAGACTCTAGAAAGCAAGAGAATGCTTCTTGCTCTAAAGCAGAGTGTGTTTCATGGATGAGAACTGTGCTGTGTGTTTCCCTTCAGAAACGGAGTTAAATGCCAGGCTCTGTGTCTTCCTACAAGCAAGAGTGCGTTTCAGGTAAACGCAGTCACTTTTCAGCTCAAAGGAAGCTACATCGTTAACGAAACTCACACGTTTCTCGCTCTTAACTGAAAAGCATTGGATGTTCGAGACCTGTGGTTTGTATCAGTTTCTGAAGCAGTGTTGAACTAGATATGGTCCGTGTGTGTAGGAAACACAGTTCTATTGTTCTGAGCACACTCACGTTTCCCGCCTTATTAGAGACTCTAGAAAACAAGAGAATGCTTCTTGCTCTAAAGCAGAGTGTGTTTCATGGATGAGAACTGTGCTGTGTGTTTCCCTTCAGAAACGGAGTTAAATGCCAGGCTCTGTGTCTTCCTACAAGCAAGTGTGCGTTTCAGGTAAATGCAGTCACTTTTCAGCTCAAAGGAAGCTACATCATTCACGAAGTTCACACGTTTCTCGCTCTTAACTGAAACGCATTGGATGTTCGAGGACCTGTGGTTTGTATCAGTTTCAGAAGCAGAGTTGAACTAGATATGGTCCGTGTGTGTAGGAAACACGGTTCTTTTGTTCTGAGCACACTCACGTTTCCCGCCTTATTAGAGACTCTAGAAAGCAAGAGAATGCTTCCTTCTATAAAGTAGAGTGTGTTTCATGGATGAGAACTGTGCTGTGTGTTTCCCTTCAGAAACGGAGTTAAATGCCAGGCTCTGTATCTTCCTACAAGCAAGAGTGCGTTTCAGGTAAACGCAGTCACTTTTCAGTTCAAACGAAGCTACATCGTTCACGAAGTTCACACGTTTCTCCCTCTTAACTGAAACGCATTGGATGTTCGAGGACCTGTGGTTTCTATCAGTTTCAGAGGCAGAGTTGAACTAGATATGGTCCGTGTGTGTAGGAAACACAGTTCTTTTGTTCTGAGCACACTCACGTTTCCTGCCTTATTAGAGACTCTAGAAAGCAAGAGAATGCTTCTTGCTCTAAAGCAGAGTGTGTTTCATGGATGAGAACTGTGCTGTATGTTTCCCTTCAGAAACGGAGTTAAATGCCAGGCTCTGGGTCTTCATACAATCGAGACTTCGTTTCAGGTAAACGCAGTCACTTTTCAGCTCAAAGGAAGCTACATCGTTCACAAAGCTCACACGTTTCTTGCTCTTAACTGAAAAGCATTGGATGTTCGAGGACCTGTGGTTTGTATCAGTTTCAGAGGCAGAGTTGAAATAGATATGGTCCGGGTGTGTAGGAAACACAGTTCTTTTGTTCTGAGCAAACACACGTTTCCCGACGTATTAGAGACTCTAGAAAGCAAGAGAATGCTTCTTGCTCTAAAGCAGAGTGGGTTTCATGGATTAGAACTGTGCTGTGTGTTTCCATTCAGAAAGGGAGTTAAATGCCATGCTCTATGTCTTACCACAAGCAAGACTTCCTTTCAGGTAAACGCACTTACTTTTCAGCTCAAAGGAAGCTACATCGTTCACGAAGCTCACACGTTTCTTGCTCTTAACTGAAAAGCATTGAATGTTCGAGGACCTATGGTTTGTATCAGTTTCAGAAGCAGAGTTGAACTAGATATGATCCGTGTGTGTAGGAAACACAGTTCTTTTGTTCTGAGCTCACTCACGTTTCCCGCCTTATTAGAGACTCTAGAAAGCAAGAGAATGCTTCTTGCTCTAAAGCAGAGTGTGTTTCATGGATGAGAACTGTGCTGTGTGTTTCCCTTCAGAAACGGAGTTAAATGCCAGGCTCTGTGTCTTCCTACAAGCAAGAGTGCGTTTCAGGTAAACGCAGTCACTTTTCAGCTCAAACGAAGCTACATCGTTCACGAAGTTCACACGTTTCTCGCTCTTAACTGAAACGCATTGGATGTTCGAGGACCTGTGGTTTGTATCAGTTTCAGAAGAAGAGTTGAAGTAGATATGGTCCGTGTGTGTAGGAAACACAGTTCTTTTGTTCTGAGCACACTCACGTTTCCCGCCTTATTAGAGACTCTAGAAAGCAAGAGAATGCTTCTTGCTCTAAAGCAGAGTGTGTTTCATGGATGAGAACTGTGCTGTGTGTTTCCCTTCAGAAACGGAGTTAAATGCCAGGCTCTGTGTCTTCCTACAAGCAAGAGTGCGTTTCAGGTAAACGCAGTCACTTTTCAGCTCAAAAGAAGCTACATCGTTCACGAAGTTCACACGTTTCTCGCTCTTAACTGAAACGTATTGGATGTTCGAGGACCTGTGGTTTGTATCAGTTTCAGAAGCAGAGTTGAACTAGATATGGTCCGTGTGTGTAGGAAACACGGTTCTTTTGTTCTGAGCACACTCACGTTTCCCGCCTTATTAGAGACTCTAGAAAGCAAGAGAATGCTTCCTTCTATAAAGTAGAGTGTGTTTCATGGATGAGAACTGTGCTGTGTGTTTCCCTTCAGAAACGGAGTTAAATGCCAGGCTCTGTATCTTCCTACAAGCAAGAGTGCGTTTCAGGTAAACGCAGTCACTTTTCAGTTCAAACGAAGCTACATCGTTCACGAAGTTCACACGTTTCTCCCTCTTAACTGAAACGCATTGGATGTTCGAGGACCTGTGGTTTCTATCAGTTTCAGAGGCAGAGTTGAACTAGATATGGTCCGTGTGTGTAGGAAACACAGTTCTTTTGTTCTGAGCACAGTCACGTTTCCCGCCTTATTAGAGACTCTAGAAAGCAAGAGAATGCTTCTTGCTCTAAAGCAGAGTGTGTTTCATGGATGAGAACTGTGCTGTATGTTTCCCTTCAGAAACGGAGTTAAATGCCAGGCTCTGGGTCTTCATACAAGCGAGACTTCGTTTCAGGTAAACGCAGTCACTTTTCAGCTCAAAGGAAGCTACATCGTTCACAAAGCTCACACGTTTCTTGCTCTTAACTGAAAAGCATTGGATGTTCGAGGACCTGTGGTTTGTATCAGTTTCAGAGGCAGAGTTGAACTAGATGTGGTCCGGGTGTGTAGGAAACACAGTTCTTTTGTTCTGAGCAAACACACGTTTCCCGACGTATTAGAGACTCTAGAAAGCAAGAGAATGCTTCTTGCTCTAAAGCAGAGTGGGTTTCATGGATTAGAACTGTGCTGTGTGTTTCCATTCAGAAAGGGAGTTAAATGCCATGCTCTATGTCTTACCACAAGCAAGACTTCCTTTCAGGTAAACGCACTTACTTTTCAGCTCAAAGGAAGCTACATCGTTCACGAAGCTCACACGTTTCTTGCTCTTAACTGAAAAGCATTGAATGTTTGAGGACCTATGGTTTGTATCAGTTTCAGAAGCAGAGTTGAACTAGATATGATCCGTGTGTGTAGGAAACACAGTTCTTTTGTTCTGAGCTCACTCACGTTTCCCGCCTTATTAGAGACTCTAGAAAGCAAGAGAATGCTTCTTGCTCTAAAGCAGAGTGTGTTTCATGGATGAGAACTGTGCTGTGTGTTTCCCTTCAGAAACGGAGTTAAATGCCAGGCTCTGTGTCTTCCTACAAGCAAGAGTGCGTTTCAGGTAAACGCAGTCACTTTTCAGCTCAAAGGAAGCTACATCGTTAACGAAACTCACACGTTTCTCGCTCTTAACTGAAAAGCATTGGATGTTCGAGACCTGTGGTTTGTATCAGTTTCTGAAGCAGTGTTGAACTAGATATGGTCCGTGTGTGTAGGAAACACAGTTCTATTGTTCTGATCACACTCACGTTTCCCGCCTTATTAGAGACACTAGAAAACAAGAGAATGCTTCTTGCTCTAAAGCAGAGTGTGTTTCATGGATGAGAACTGTGCTGTGTGTTTCCCTTCAGAAACGGAGTTAAATGCCAGGCTCTGTGTCTTCCTACAAGCAAGTGTGCGTTTCAGGTAAATGCAGTCACTTTTCAGCTCAAAGGAAGCTACATCATTCACGAAGTTCACACGTTTCTCGCTCTTAACTGAAACGCATTGGATGTTCGAGGACCTGTGGTTTGTATCAGTTTCAGAAGCAGAGTTGAACTAGATATGGTCCGTGTGTGTAGGAAACACGGTTCTTTTGTTCTGAGCACACTCACGTTTCCCGCCTTATTAGAGACTCTAGAAAGCAAGAGAATGCTTCCTTCTATAAAGTAGAGTGTGTTTCATGGATGAGAACTGTGCTGTGTGTTTCCCTTCAGAAACGGAGTTAAATGCCAGGCTCTGTATCTTCCTACAAGCAAGAGTGCGTTTCAGGTAAACGCAGTCACTTTTCAGTTCAAACGAAGCTACATCGTTCACGAAGTTCACACGTTTCTCCCTCTTAACTGAAACGCATTGGATGTTCGAGGACCTGTGGTTTCTATCAGTTTCAGAGGCAGATTTGAACTAGATATGGTCCGTGTGTGTAGGAAACACAGTTCTTTTGTTCTGAGCACACTCACGTTTCCTGCCTTATTAGAGACTCTAGAAAGCAAGAGAATGCTTCTTGCTCTAAAGCAGAGTGTGTTTCATGGATGAGAACTGTGCTGTATGTTTCCCTTCAGAAACGGAGTTAAATGCCAGGCTCTGGGTCTTCATACAATCGAGACTTCGTTTCAGGTAAACGCAGTCACTTTTCAGCTCAAAGGAAGCTACATCGTTCACAAAGCTCACACGTTTCTTGCTCTTAACTGAAAAGCATTGGATGTTCGAGGACCTGTGGTTTGTATCAGTTTCAGAGGCAGAGTTGAAATAGATATGGTCCGGGTGTGTAGGAAACACAGTTCTTTTGTTCTGAGCAAACACACGTTTCCCGACGTATTAGAGACTCTAGAAAGCAAGAGAATGCTTCTTGCTCTAAAGCAGAGTGGGTTTCATGGATTAGAACTGTGCTGTGTGTTTCCATTCAGAAAGGGAGTTAAATGCCATGCTCTATGTCTTACCACAAGCAAGACTTCCTTTCAGGTAAACGCACTTACTTTTCAGCTCAAAGGAAGCTACATCGTTCACGAAGCTCACACGTTTCTTGCTCTTAACTGAAAAGCATTGAATGTTCGAGGACCTATGGTTTGTATCAGTTTCAGAAGCAGAGTTGAACTAGATATGATCCGTGTGTGTAGGAAACACAGTTCTTTTGTTCTGAGCTCACTCACGTTTCCCGCCTTATTAGAGACTCTAGAAAGCAAGAGAATGCTTCTTGCTCTAAAGCAGAGTGTGTTTCATGGATGAGAACTGTGCTGTGTGTTTCCCTTCAGAAACGGAGTTAAATGCCAGGCTCTGTGTCTTCCTACAAGCAAGAGTGCGTTTCAGGTAAACGCAGTCACTTTTCAGCTCAAACGAAGCTACATCGTTCACGAAGTTCACACGTTTCTCGCTCTTAACTGAAACGCATTGGATGTTCGAGGACCTGTGGTTTGTATCAGTTTCAGAAGAAGAGTTGAAGTAGATATGGTCCGTGTGTGTAGGAAACACAGTTCTTTTGTTCTGAGCACACTCACGTTTCCCGCCTTATTAGAGACTCTAGAAAGCAAGAGAATGCTTCTTGCTCTAAAGCAGAGTGTGTTTCATGGATGAGAACTGTGCTGTGTGTTTCCCTTCAGAAACGGAGTTAAATGCCAGGCTCTGTGTCTTCCTACAAGCAAGAGTGCGTTTCAGGTAATTGCAGTCACTTTTCAGCTCAAAGGAAGCTACATCATTCACGAAGTTCACACGTTTCTCGCTCTTAACTGAAACGCATTGGATGTTCGAGGACCTGTGGTTTGTATCAGTTTCAGAAGCAGAGTTGAACTAGATATGGTCCGTGTGTGTAGGAAACACGGTTCTTTTATTCTGAGCACACTCACATTTCCTGCCTTATTAGAGAATCTAGAAAGCAAGAGAATGCTTCTTGCTCTAAAGCAGAGTGTGTTTCATGGATGAGAACTGTGCTGTGTGTTTCCCTTCAGAAACAGAGTTAAATGCCAGGATCTGTGTCTTCCTACAAGCAAGAGTGCGTTTCAGGTAAACGCAGTCACTTTTCAGCTCAAAGGAAGCTACATCTTTCACGAAGTTCACACGTTTCTCGCTCTTAACGGAAACGCATTGGATGTTCGAGGACCTGTTGTTTGTATCAGTTTCAGAAGCAGAGTTGAAGTAGATATGGTCCGTGTGTGTAGGAAACACGGTTCTTTTGTTCTGAGCACACTCACGTTTCCCGCCTTATTAGAGACTCTAGAAAGCAAGAGAATGCTTCTTGCTCTAAAGCAGAGTGTGTTTCATGGATGAGAACTGTGCTGTGTGTTTCCCTTCAGAAACGGAGTTAAATGCCAGGCTCTGTGTCTTCCTACAAGCAAGAGTGCGTTTCAGGTAAACGCAGTCACTTTTCAGCTCAAAAGAAGCTACATCGTTCACGAAGTTCACACGTTTCTCGCTCTTAACTGAAACGTATTGGATGTTCGAGGACCTGTGGTTTGTATCAGTTTCAGAAGCAGAGTTGAACTAGATATGGTCCGTGTGTGTAGGAAACACGGTTCTTTTGTTCTGAGCACACTCACGTTTCCCGCCTTATTAGAGACTCTAGAAAGCAAGAGAATGCTTCCTTCTATAAAGTAGAGTGTGTTTCATGGATGAGAACTGTGCTGTGTGTTTCCCTTCAGAAACGGAGTTAAATGCCAGGCTCTGTATCTTCCTACAAGCAAGAGTGCGTTTCAGGTAAACGCAGTCACTTTTCAGTTCAAACGAAGCTACATCGTTCACGAAGTTCACACGTTTCTCCCTCTTAACTGAAACGCATTGGATGTTCGAGGACCTGTGGTTTCTATCAGTTTCAGAGGCAGAGTTGAACTAGATATGGTCCGTGTGTGTAGGAAACACAGTTCTTTTGTTCTGAGCACACTCACGTTTCCCGCCTTATTAGAGACTCTAGAAAGCAAGAGAATGCTTCTTGCTATAAAGCAGAGTGTGTTTCATGGATGAGAACTGTGCTGTGTGTTTCCCTTCAGAAACGGAGTTAAATGCCGGGCTCTGTGTCTTACTACAAGCAAGAGTGCGTTTCAGGTAAACGCAGTCACTTTTCAGCTCAAAGGAAGCTACATCGTTAACGAAACTCACACGTTTCTCGCTCTTAACTGAAAAGCATTGGATGTTCGAGACCTGTGGTTTGTATCAGTTTCTGAAGCAGTGTTGAACTAGATATGGTCCCTGTGTGTAGGAAACACAGTTCTATTGTTCTGAGCACACTCACGTTTCCCGCCTTATTAGAGACTCTAGAAAACAAGAGAATGCTTCTTGCTCTAAAGCAGAGTGTGTTTCATGGATGAGAACTGTGCTGTGTGTTTCCCTTCAGAAACGGAGTTAAATGCCAGGCTCTGTGTCTTCCTACAAGCAAGAGTGCGTTTCAGGTAAACGCAGTAACTTTTCAGCTCAAACGAAGCTACATCTTTCACGAAGTTCACACGTTTCTCGCTCTTAACTGAAACGCATTGGATGTTCGAGGACCTGTGGTTTGTATCAGTTTCAGAAGCAGAGTTGAAGTAGATATGGTCCGTGTTTGTAGGAAACACGGTTCTTTTGTTCTGAGCACACTCACGTTTCCCGCCTTATTAGAGACTCTAGAAAGCAAGAGAATGCTTCTTGCTCTAATGCAGAGTGTGTTTCATGGATGAGAACTGTGCTGTGTGTTTCCCTTCAGAAACGGAGTTAAATGCCAGGCTCTGTGTCTTCCTACAAGCAAGAGTGCGTTTCAGGTAAACGCAGTCACTTTTCAGCTCAAACGAAGCTACATCGTTCACGAAGTTCACACGTTTCTAGCTCTTAACTGAAACGCATTGGATGTTCGAGGACCTGTGGTTTGTATTAGTTTCAGAAGAAGAGTTGAAGTAGATATGGTCCGTGTGTGTAGGAAACACAGTTCTTTTGTTCTGAGCACACTCACGTTTCCCGCCTTATTAGAGACTCTAGAATGCAAGTGAATGCTTCTTGCTCTAAAGCAGAGTGTGTTTCATGGATGAGAACTGTGCTGTGTGTTTCCCTTCAGAAACGGAGTTAAATGCCAGGCTCTGTGTCTTCCTAAAAGCAAGAGTGCGTTTCAGGTAAACGCAGTCACTTTTCAGCTCAAAAGAAGCTACATCGTTCACGAAGTTCACACATTTCTCGCTCTTAACTGAAACGCATTGGATGTTCGAGGACCTGTGGTTTGTATCAATTTCAGAAGCAGAGTTGAACTAGATATGGTCCTTGTGTGCAGGAAACACGGTTCTTTTGTTCTGAGCACACTCACGTTTCCCGCCTTATTAGAGACTCTAGAAAGCAAGAGAATGCTTCTTGCTCTAAAGCAGAGTGTGTTTCATGGATGAGAACTGTGCTGTGTGTTTCCCTTCAGAAACGGAGTTAAATGCCAGGCTCTGTGTCTTCCTACAAGGAAGAGTGCGATTCAAGTAATCGCAGTCACTTTTCAGTTCAAACGAAGCATCATCGTTCACGAAGTTCACACGTTTCTCGCTCTTAACGAAACGCATTGGATGTTCGAGGACCTGTGGTTTGTATCAGTTTCAGAAGCAGAGTTGAACTAGATATGGTCCGTGTGTGTAGGAAACACGGTTCTTTTGTTCTGAGCACACTCACGTTTCCCGCCTTATTAGAGACTCTAGAAAACAAGAGAATGCTTCTTGCTCTAAAGCAGAGTGTGTTTCATGGATGAGAACTGTGCTGTGTGTTTCCCTTCAGAAACGGAGTTAAATGCCAGGCTCTGTGTCTTCCTACAAGCAAGAGTGCGTTTCAGGTAAACGCAGTCACTTTTCAGCTCAAACGAAGCAACATCGTTCACGAAGTTCACACGTTTCTCGCTCTTAACTGAAACGCATTGGATGTTCGAGGACCTGTGGTTTGTATCAGTTTCAGAAGAAGAGTTGAAGTAGATATGGTCCGTGTGTGTAGGAAACACAGTTCTTTTGTTCTGAGCACACTCACGTTTCCCGCCTTATTAGAGACTCTAGAAAGCAAGAGAATGCTTCTTGCTCTAAAGCAGAGTGTGTTTCATGGATGAGAACTGTGCGGTGTGTTTCCCTTCAGAAACGGAGTTAAACGCCAGGCTCTGTGTCTTCCTACAAGCAAGAGTGCGTTTCAGGTAAACGCAGTCACTTTTCAGCTCAAAGGAAGCTACATCATTCACGAAGTTCACACGTTTCTCGCTCTTAACTGAAACGCATTCGATGTTCGAGGACCTGTGGTTTGTATCAGTTTCAGAAGCAGAGTTGAACGAGATATGGTCCGTGTTTGTAGCAAACACGGTTCTTTTGTTCTGAGCACACTCACGTTTCCTGCCTTATTAGAGACTCTAGAAAGCAAGAGAATGCTTCTTGCTCTAAAGCAGAGTGTGTTTCATGGATGAGAACTGTGCTGTGTGTTTCCCTTCAGAAACAGAGTTAAATGCCAGTCTCTGTGTCTTCCTACAAGCAAGAGTGCGTTTCAGGTAAACGCAGTCACTTTTCAGCTCAAACGAAGCTACATCTTTCACGAAGTTCACACGTTTCTCGCTCTTAACGGAAACGCATTGGATGTTCGAGGACCTGTGGTTTGTATCAGTTTCAGAAGCAGAGTTGAAGTAGATATGGTCCGTGTGTGTAGGAAACACGGTTCTTTTGTTCTGAGCACACTCACGTTTCCCACCTTATTAGAGACTCTAGAAAGCAAGAGAATGCTTCTTGCTCTAAAGCAGAGTGTGTTTCATGCATGAGAACTGTGCTGTGTGTTTCCCTTCAGAAAGGGAGTTAAATGCCAGGCTCTGTGTCTTCCTACAAGCAAGAGTGCGTTTCAGGTAAACGCAGTCACTTTTCAGCTCAAAAGAAGCTACATCGTTCACGAAGTTCACACGTTTCTCGCTCTTAACTGAAACGCATTGGATGTTCGAGGACCTGTGGTTTGTATCAGTTTCAGAAGCAGAGTTGAACTAGATATGGTCCGTGTGTGTAGGAAACACGGTTCTTTTGTTCTGAGCACACTCACGTTTCCCGCCTTATTAGAGACTCTAGAAAGCAAGAGAATGCTTCTTGCTCTAAAGCAGAGTGTGTTTCATGGATGAGAACTGTGCTGTGTGTTTCCCTTCTGAAACGGAGTTAAATGCCAGGCTCTGTGTCTTCCTACAAGGAAGAGTGCGATTCAGGTAATCGCAGTCACTTTTCAGTTCAAACGAAGCTACATCGTTCACGAAGTTCACACGTTTCTCGCTCTTAACTGAAACGCATTGGATGTTCGAGGACCTGTGGTTTGTATCAGTTTCAGAAGCAGAGTTGAACTAGATATGGTCCGTGTGTGTAGGAAACACGGTTCTTTTGTTCTGTGCAAACTCATGTTTCCCGCCTTATTAGAGACTCTAGAAAGCAAGAGAATGCTTCTTGCTCTAAAGCAGAGTGTGTTTCATGGATGAGAACTGTGCTGTGTGTTTCCCTTCAGAAACAGAGTTAAATGCCAGGCTCTGTGTCTTCCTACAAGCAAGAGTACGTTTCAGGTAAACGCAGTCACTTTACAGCTCAAAAGAAGCTACATCGTTCACGAAGTTCACACGTTTCTCGCTCTTAACTGAAACGCATTGGATGTTCGAGGACCTGTGGTTTGTATCAGTTTCAGTAGCAGAGTTGAACTAGATATGGTCCGTGTGTGTAGGAAACACGGTTCTTTTGTTCTGAGCACACTCACGTTTCCCGCCTTATTAGAGACTCTAGAAAGCAAGAGAATGCTTCTTGCTCTAAAGCAGAGTGTGTTTCATGGATGAGAACTGTGCTGTGTGTTTCCATTCAGAAACGGAGTTAAATGCCAGGCTCTGTGTCTTCCTACAAGGAAGAGTGCGATTCAGGTAATCGCAGTCACTTTTCAGTTCAAACGAAGCTACATCGTTCACGAAGTTCACACGTTTCTCGCTCTTAACTGAAACGCATTGAATGTTCGAGGACCTGTGGTTTGTATCAGTTTCAGAAGAAGAGTTGAAGTAGATATGGTCCGTGTGTATAGGAAACACAGTTCTTTTGTTCTGAGCACACTCACGTTTCCCGCCTTATTAGAGACTCTAGAAAGCAAGTGAATGCTTCTTGCTCTAAAGCAGAGTGTGTTTCATGGATGAGAACTGTGCTGTGTGTTTCCCTTCAGAAACGGAGTTAAATGCCAGGCTCTGTGTCTTCCTACAAGCAAGAGTGCGTTTCAGGTAAACGCAGTCACTTTTCAGCTCAAAAGAAGCTACATCGTTCACGAAGTTTACACATTTCTCGCTCTTAACTGAAACGCATTGGATGTTCGAGGACCTGTGGTTTGTATCAGTTTCAGAAGCAGAGTTGAACTAGATATGGTCCTTGTGTGCAGGAAACACGGTTCTTTTGTTCTGAGCACACTCACGTTTCCCGCCTAATTAGAGACTCTAGAAAGCAAGAGAATGCTTCTTGCTCTAAAGCAGAGTGTGTTTCATGGATGAGAACTGTGCTGTGTGTTTCCCTTCAGAAACGAAGTTAAATGCCAGGCTCTGTGTCTTCCTACAAGGAAGAGTGCGATTCAGGTAATCGCAGTCACTTTTCAGTTCAAACGAAGCAACATCGTTCACGAAGTTCACACGTTTCTCGCTCTTAACTGAAACGCATTGGATGTTCGAGGACCTGTGGTTTGTATCAGTTTCAGAAGCAGAGTTGAACTAGATATGGTCCGTGTGTGTAGGAAACACGTTTCTTTTGTTCTGAGCACACTCACGTTTCCCGCCTTATTAGAGACTCTAGAAAGCAAGAGAATGCTTCTTGCTCTAAAGCAGAGTGTGTTTCATGGATGAGAACTGTGCTGTGTGTTTCCCTTCAGAAACGGAGTTAAATGCCAGGCTCTGTGTCTTCCTACAAGCAAGAGTGCGTTTCAGGTAAACGCAGTCACTTTTCAGCTCAAAAGAAGCTACATCGTTCACGAAGTTCACACGTTTCTTGCTCTTAACTGAAACGTATTGGATGTTCGAGGACCTGTGGTTTGTATCAGTTTCAGAAGCAGAGTTGAACTAGATATGGTCCGTGTGTGTAGGAAACACGGTTCTTTTGTTCTGAGCACACTCACGTTTCCCGCCTTATTAGAGACTCTAGAAAGCAAGAGAATGCTTCCTTCTATAAAGTAGAGTGTGTTTCATGGATGAGAACTGTGCTGTGTGTTTCCCTTCAGAAACGGAGTTAAATGCCAGGCTCTGTATCTTCCTACAAGCAAGAGTGCGTTTCAGGTAAACGCAGTCACTTTTCAGTTCAAACGAAGCTACATCGTTCACGAAGTTCACACGTTTCTCCCTCTTAACTGAAACGCATTGGATGTTCGAGGACCTGTGGTTTCTATCAGTTTCAGAGGCAGAGTTGAACTAGATATGGTCCGTGTGTGTAGGAAACACAGTTCTTTTGTTCTGAGCACACTCACATTTCCCGCCTTATTAGAGACTCTAGAAAGCAAGAGAATGCTTCTTGCTCTAAAGCAGAGTGTGTTTCATGGATGAGAACTGTGCTGTATGTTTCCCTTCAGAAACGGAGTTAAATGCCAGGCTCTGGGTCTTCATACAAGCGAGACTTCGTTTCAGGTAAACGCAGTCACTTTTCAGCTCAAAGGAAGCTACATCGTTCACAAAGCTCACACGTTTCTTGCTCTTAACTGAAAAGCATTGGATGTTCGAGGACCTGTGGTTTGTATCAGTTTCAGAGGCAGAGTTGAACTAGATATGGTCCGGGTGTGTAGGAAACACAGTTCTTTTGTTCTGAGCAAACACACGTTTCCCGACGTATTAGAGACTCTAGAAAGCAAGAGAATGCTTCTTGCTCTAAAGCAGAGTGGGTTTCATGGATTAGAACTGTGCTGTGTGTTTCCATTCAGAAAGGGAGTTAAATGCCATGCTCTATGTCTTACCACAAGCAAGACTTCCTTTCAGGTAAACGCACTTACTTTTCAGCTCAAAGGAAGCTACATCGTTCACGAAGCTCACACGTTTCTTGCTCTTAACTGAAAAGCATTGAATGTTTGAGGACCTATGGTTTGTATCAGTTTCAGAAGCAGAGTTGAACTAGATATGATCCGTGTGTGTAGGAAACACAGTTCTTTTGTTCTGAGCTCACTCACGTTCCCGCCTTATTAGAGACTCTAGAAAGCAAGAGAATGCTTCTTGCTCTAAAGCAGAGTGTGTTTCATGGATGAGAACTGTGCTGTGTGTTTCCCTTCAGAAACGGAGTTAAATGCCAGGCTCTGTGTCTTACTACAAGCAAGAGTGCGTTTCAGGTAAACGCAGTCACTTTTCAGCTCAAAGGAAGCTACATCGTTAACGAAACTCACACGTTTCTCGCTCTTAACTGAAAAGCATTGGATGTTCGAGACCTGTGGTTTGTATCAGTTTCTGAAGCAGTGTTGAACTAGATATGGTCCGTGTGTGTAGGAAACACAGTTCTATTGTTCTGAGCACACTCACGTTTCCCGCCTTATTAGAGACTCTAGAAAACAAGAGAATGCTTCTTGCTCTAAAGCAGAGTGTGTTTCATGGATGAGAACTGTGCTGTGTGTTTCCCTTCAGAAACGGAGTTAAATGCCAGGCTCTGTGTCTTCCTACAAGCAAGTGTGCGTTTCAGGTAAATGCAGTCACTTTTCAGCTCAAAGGAAGCTACATCATTCACGAAGTTCACACGTTTCTCGCTCTTAACTGAAACGCATTGGATGTTCGAGGACCTGTGGTTTGTATCAGTTTCAGAAGCAGAGTTGAACTAGATATGGTCCGTGTGTGTAGGAAACACGGTTCTTTTGTTCTGAGCACACTCACATTTCCCGCCTTATTAGAGACTCTAGAAAGCAAGAGAATGCTTCCTTCTATAAAGTAGAGTGTGTTTCATGGATGAGAACTGTGCTGTGTGTTTCCCTTCAGAAACGGAGTTAAATGCCAGGCTCTGTATCTTCCTACAAGCAAGAGTGCGTTTCAGGTAAACGCAGTCACTTTTCAGTTCAAACGAAGCTACATCGTTCACGAAGTTCACACGTTTCTCCCTCTTAACTGAAACGCATTGGATGTTCGAGGACCTGTGGTTTCTATCAGTTTCAGAGGCAGAGTTGAACTAGATATGGTCCGTGTGTGTAGGAAACACAGTTCTTTTGTTCTGAGCACAGTCACGTTTCCCGCCTTATTAGAGACTCTAGAAAGCAAGAGAATGCTTCTTGCTCTAAAGCAGAGTGTGTTTCATGGATGAGAACTGTGCTGTATGTTTCCCTTCAGAAACGGAGTTAAATGCCAGGCTCTGGGTCTTCATACAAGCGAGACTTCGTTTCAGGTAAACGCAGTCACTTTTCAGCTCAAAGGAAGCTACATCGTTCACAAAGCTCACACGTTTCTTGCTCTTAACTGAAAAGCATTGGATGTTCGAGGACCTGTGGTTTGTATCAGTTTCAGAGGCAGAGTTGAAATAGATATGGTCCGGGTGTGTAGGAAACACAGTTCTTTTGTTCTGAGCAAACACACGTTTCCCGACGTATTAGAGACTCTAGAAAGCAAGAGAATGCTTCTTGCTCTAAAGCAGAGTGGGTTTCATGGATTAGAACTGTGCTGTGTGTTTCCATTCAGAAAGGGAGTTAAATGCCATGCTCTATGTCTTACCACAAGCAAGACTTCCTTTCAGGTAAACGCACTTACTTTTCAGCTCAAAGGAAGCTACATCGTTCACGAAGCTCACACGTTTCTTGCTCTTAACTGAAAAGCATTGAATGTTCGAGGACCTATGGTTTGTATCAGTTTCAGAAGCAGAGTTGAACTAGATATGATCCGTGTGTGTAGGAAACACAGTTCTTTTGTTCTGAGCTCACTCACGTTTCCCGCCTTATTAGAGACTCTAGAAAGCAAGAGAATGCTTCTTGCTCTAAAGCAGAGTGTGTTTCATGGATGAGAACTGTGCTGTGTGTTTCCCTTCAGAAACGGAGTTAAATGCCAGGCTCTGTGTCTTCCTACAAGCAAGAGTGCGTTTCAGGTAAACGCAGTCACTTTTCAGCTCAAACGAAGCTACATCGTTCACGAAGTTCACACGTTTCTCGCTCTTAACTGAAACGCATTGGATGTTCGAGGACCTGTGGTTTGTATCAGTTTCAGAAGAAGAGTTGAAGTAGATATGGTCCGTGTGTGTAGGAAACACAGTTCTTTTGTTCTGAGCACACTCACGTTTCCCGCCTTATTAGAGACTCTAGAAAGCAAGAGAATGCTTCTTGCTCTAAAGCAGAGTGTGTTTCATGGATGAGAACTGTGCTGTGTGTTTCCCTTCAGAAACGGAGTTAAATGCCAGGCTCTGTGTCTTCCTACAAGCAAGAGTGCGTTTCAGGTAATTGCAGTCACTTTTCAGCTCAAAGGAAGCTACATCATTCACGAAGTTCACACGTTTCTCGCTCTTAACTGAAACGCATTGGATGTTCGAGGACCTGTGGTTTGTATCAGTTTCAGAAGCAGAGTTGAACTAGATATGGTCCGTGTGTGTAGGAAACACGGTTCTTTTATTCTGAGCACACTCACATTTCCTGCCTTATTAGAGAAACTAGAAAGCAAGAGAATGCTTCTTGCTCTAAAGCAGAGTGTGTTTCATGGATGAGAACTGTGCTGTGTGTTTCCCTTCAGAAACAGAGTTAAATGCCAGGCTCTGTGTCTTCCTACAAGCAAGAGTGCGTTTCAGGTAAACGCAGTCACTTTTCAGCTCAAACGAAGCTACATCTTTCACGAAGTTCACACGTTTCTCGCTCTTAACGGAAACGCATTGGATGTTCGAGGACCTGTTGTTTGTATCAGTTTCAGAAGCAGAGTTGAAGTAGATATGGTCCGTGTGTGTAGGAAACACGGTTCTTTTGTTCTGAGCACACTCACGTTTCCCGCCTTATTAGAGACTCTAGAAAGCAAGAGAATGCTTCTTGCTCTAAAGCAGAGTGTGTTTCATGGATGAGAACTGTGCTGTGTGTTTCCCTTCAGAAACGGAGTTAAATGCCAGGCTCTGTGTCTTCCTACAAGCAAGAGTGCGTTTCAGGTAAACGCAGTCACTTTTCAGCTCAAAAGAAGCTACATCGTTCACGAAGTTCACACGTTTCTCGCTCTTAACTGAAACGTATTGGATGTTCGAGGACCTGTGGTTTGTATCAGTTTCAGAAGCAGAGTTGAACTAGATATGGTCCGTGTGTGTAGGAAACACGGTTCTTTTGTTCTGAGCACACTCACGTTTCCCGCCTTATTAGAGACTCTAGAAAGCAAGAGAATGCTTCCTTCTATAAAGTAGAGTGTGTTTCATGGATGAGAACTGTGCTGTGTGTTTCCCTTCAGAAACGGAGTTAAATGCCAGGCTCTGTATCTTCCTACAAGCAAGAGTGCGTTTCAGGTAAACGCAGTCACTTTTCAGTTCAAACGAAGCTACATCGTTCACGAAGTTCACACGTTTCTCCCTCTTAACTGAAACGCATTGGATGTTCGAGGACCTGTGGTTTCTATCAGTTTCAGAGGCAGAGTTGAACTAGATATGGTCCGTGTGTGTAGGAAACACAGTTCTTTTGTTCTGAGCACACTCACGTTTCCCGCCTTATTAGAGACTCTAGAAAGCAAGAGAATGCTTCTTGCTCTAAAGCAGAGTGTGTTTCATGGATGAGAACTGTGCTGTGTGTTTCCCTTCAGAAACGGAGTTAAATGCCGGGCTCTGTGTCTTACTACAAGCAAGAGTGCGTTTCAGGTAAACGCAGTCACTTTTCAGCTCAAAGGAAGCTACATCGTTAACGAAACTCACACGTTTCTCGCTCTTAACTGAAAAGCATTGGATGTTCGAGACCTGTGGTTTGTATCAGTTTCTGAAGCAGTGTTGAACTAGATATGGTCCGTGTGTGTAGGAAACACAGTTCTATTGTTCTGAGCACACTCACGTTTCCCGCCTTATTAGAGACTCTAGAAAACAAGAGAATGCTTCTTGCTCTAAAGCAGAGTGTGTTTCATGGATGAGAACTGTGCTGTGTGTTTCCCTTCAGAAACGGAGTTAAATGCCAGGCTCTGTGTCTTCCTACAAGCAAGAGTGCGTTTCAGGTAAACGCAGTAACTTTTCAGCTCAAACGAAGCTACATCTTTCACGAAGTTCACACGTTTCTCGCTCTTAACTGAAACGCATTGGATGTTCGAGGACCTGTGGTTTGTATCAGTTTCAGAAGCAGAGTTGAAGTAGATATGGTCCGTGTTTGTAGGAAACACGGTTCTTTTGTTCTGAGCACACTCACGTTTCCCGCCTTATTAGAGACTCTAGAAAGCAAGAGAATGCTTCTTGCTCTAATGCAGAGTGTGTTTCATGGATGAGAACTGTGCTGTGTGTTTCCCTTCAGAAACGGAGTTAAATGCCAGGCTCTGTGTCTTCCTACAAGCAAGAGTGCGTTTCAGGTAAACGCAGTCACTTTTCAGCTCAAACGAAGCTACATCGTTCACGAAGTTCACACGTTTCTCGCTCTTAACTGAAACGCATTGGATGTTCGAGGACCTGTGGTTTGTATCAGTTTCAGAAGAAGAGTTGAAGTAGCTATGGTCCGTGTGTGTAGGAAACACAGTTCTTTTGTTCTGAGCACACTCACGTTTCCCGCCTTATTAGAGACTCTAGAAAGCAAGAGAATGCTTCTTGCTCTAAAGCAGAGTGTGTTTCATGGATGAGAACTGTGCTGTGTGTTTCCCTTCAGAAACGGAGTTAAATGCCAGGCTCTGTGTCTTCCTACAAGCAAGAGTGCGTTTCAGGTAAATGCAGTCACTTTTCAGCTCAAAGGAAGCTACATCATTCACGAAGTTCACACGTTTCTCGCTCTTAATTGAAACGCATTGGATGTTCGAGGACCTGTGGTTTGTATCAGTTTCAGAAGCGGAGTTGAACTAGATATGGTCCGTGTGTGTAGGAAACACGGTTCTTTTGTTCTGAGCACACTCACGTTTCCTGCCTTATTAGAGACTCTAGAAAGCAAGAGAATGCTTCTTGCTCTAAAGCAGAGTGTGTTTCATGGATGAGAACTGTGCTGTGTGTTTCCCTTCAGAAACAGAGTTAAATGCCAGGCTCTGTGTCTTCCTACAAGCAAGAGTGCGTTTCAGGTAAACGCAGTCACTTTTCAGCTCAAAGGAAGCTACATCTTTCACGAAGTTCACACGTTTCTCGCTCTTAACGGAAACGCATTGGATGTTCGAGGACCTGTTGTTTGTATCAGTTTCAGAAGCAGAGTTGAAGTAGATATGGTCCGTGTGTGTAGGAAACACGGTTCTTTTGTTCTGAGCACACTCACGTTTCCCGCCTTATTAGAGACTCTAGAAAGTAAGAGAATGCTTCTTGCTCTAAAGCAGAGTGTGTTTCATGGATGAGAACTGTGCTGTGTGTTTCCCTTCAGAAACGGAGTTAAATGCCAGGCTCTGTGTCTTCCTACAAGCAAGAGTGCGTTTCAGGTAAACGCAGTCACTTTTCAGCTCAAAAGAAGCTACATCGTTCACGAAGTTCACACGTTTCTCGCTCTTAACTGAAACGTATTGGATGTTCGAGGACCTGTGGTTTGTATCAGTTTCAGAAGCAGAGTTGAACTAGATATGGTCCGTGTGTGTAGGAAACACGGTTCTTTTGTTCTGAGCACACTCACGTTTCCCGCCTTATTAGAGACTCTAGAAAGCAAGAGAATGCTTCCTTCTATAAAGTAGAGTGTGTTTCATGGATGAGAACTGTGCTGTGTGTTTCCCTTCAGAAACGGAGTTAAATGCCAGGCTCTGTATCTTCCTACAAGCAAGAGTGCGTTTCAGGTAAACGCAGTCACTTTTCAGTTCAAACGAAGCTACATCGTTCACGAAGTTCACACGTTTCTCCCTCTTAACTGAAACGCATTGGATGTTCGAGGACCTGTGGTTTCTATCAGTTTCAGAGGCAGAGTTGAACTAGATATGGTCCGTGTGTGTAGGAAACACAGTTCTTTTGTTCTGAGCACACTCACGTTTCCCGCCTTATTAGAGACTCTAGAAAGCAAGAGAATGCTTCTTGCTCTAAAGCAGAGTGTGTTTCATGGATGAGAACTGTGCTGTATGTTTCCCTTCAGAAACGGAGTTAAATGCCAGGCTCTGGGTCTTCATACAAGCGAGACTTCGTTTCAGGTAAACGCAGTCACTTTTCAGCTCAAAGGAAGCTACATCGTTCACAAAGCTCACACGTTTCTTGCTCTTAACTGAAAAGCATTGGATGTTCGAGGACCTGTGGTTTGTATCAGTTTCAGAGGCAGAGTTGAACTAGATATGGTCCGGGTGTGTAGGAAACACAGTTCTTTTGTTCTGAGCAAACACACGTTTCCCGACGTATTAGAGACTCTAGAAAGCAAGAGAATGCTTCTTGCTCTAAAGCAGAGTGGGTTTCATGGATTAGAACTGTGCTGTGTGTTTCCATTCAGAAAGGGAGTTAAATGCCATGCTCTATGTCTTACCACAAGCAAGACTTCCTTTCAGGTAAACGCACTTACTTTTCAGCTCAAAGGAAGCTACATCGTTCACGAAGCTCACACGCTTCTTGCTCTTAACTGAAAAGCATTGAATGTTCGAGGACCTATGGTTTGTATCAGTTTCAGAAGCAGAGTTGAACTAGATATGATCCGTGTGTGTAGGAAACACAGTTCTTTTGTTCTGAGCTCACTCACGTTTCCCGCCTTATTAGAGACTCTAGAAAGCAAGAGAATGCTTCTTGCTCTAAAGCAGAGTGTGTTTCATGGATGAGAACTGTGCTGTGTGTTTCCCTTCAGAAACGGAGTTAAATGACAGGCTCTGTGTCTTACTACAAGCAAGAGTGCGTTTCAGGTGAACGCAGTCACTTTTCAGCTCAAAGGAAGCTACATCGTTAATGAAACTCACACGTTTCTCGCTCTTAACTGAAAAGCATTGGATGTTCGAGACCTGTGGTTTGTATCAGTTTCTGAAGCAGTGTTGAACTAGATATGGTCCGTGTGTGTAGGAAACACAGTTCTATTGTTCTGAGCACACTCACGTTTCCCGCCTTATTAGAGACTCTAGAAAACAAGAGAATGCTTCTTGCTCTAAAGCAGAGTGTGTTTCATGGATGAGAACTGTGCTGTGTGTTTCCCTTCAGAAACGGAGTTAAATGCCAGGCTCTGTGTCTTCCTACAAGCAAGAGTGCGTTTCAGGTAAACGCAGTCACTTTTCAGCTCAAAGGAAGCTACATCATTCACGAAGTTCACACGTTTCTCGCTCTTAACTGAAACGCATTGGATGTTCGAGGACCTGTGGTTTGTACCAGTTTCAGAAGCAGAGTTGAACTAGATATGGTCCGTGTGTGTAGGAAACACGGTTCTTTTGTTCTGAGCACACTCACGTTTCCTGCCTTATTAGAGACTCTAGAAAGCAAGAGAATGCTTCTTGCTCTAAAGCAGAGTGTGTTTCATGGATGAGAACTGTGCTGTGTGTTTCCCTTCAGAAACGGAGTTAAATGCCAGGCTCTGTGTCTTCCTACAAGCAAGAGTGCATTTCAGGTAAACGCAGTCACTTTTAAGCTCAAAGAAGCTACATCGTTCACGAAGTTCACACGTTTCTCGCTCTTAACTGAAACACATTGGATGTTCGAGGACCTGTGGTTTGTATCAGTTTCAGAAGCAGAGTTGAACTAGATATGGTCCGTGTGTGTAGGAAATACGGTTCTGTTGTTCTGAGCACACTCACGTTTCCCGCCTTATTGGAGACTCTAGAAAGCAAGAGAATGCTTCTTGCTCTAAAGCAGAGTGTGTTTCATGGATGAGAACTGTGCTGTGTGTTTCCCTTCAGAAACGGAGTTAAATGCCAGGCTCTGTGTCTTCATACAAGCAAGAGTGCGTTTCAGGTAAACGCAGTCACTTTTCAGCTCAAAGGAAGCTACATCGTTCACGAAGCTCACACGTTTCTCGCTCTTAACTGAAAAGCATTGGATGTTCGAGACCTGTGGTTTGTATCAGTTTCTGAAGCAGTGTTGAACTAGATATGTTCCGTGTGTGTAGGAAACACAGTTCTTTTTTTCTGAGCACACTCACGTTTCCCGCCTTATTAGAGACTCTAGAGAGCAAGAGAATGCTTCTTGCTCTAAAGCAGAGTGTGTTTCATGGGTGAGAACTGTGTTGTGTGTATCCCTTCAGAAACGGAGTTAAATGCCAGGCTCTCTGTCTTCCTACAAGCAAAACTTCGTTTGATGTAAACGCAGTCACTTTTCAGCTCAAAGGAAGCTACATCATACACGAAGCTGACACGTTTCTAGCTCTTAAAGAAAAGCATTGGATGTTCGAATTCCTGGGGTTTGTATCAGTTTCAGAAGCAGATTTGAAGTAGATATGGTTCTTGTGTGTAGGAAACACAGTTCTTTTGTTCTGAGCACACTCACGTTTCCCGCCTTATTAGAGACTCTAGATAGCAAGAGAATGCTTCTTGCTCTAAAGCAGAGTGTGTTTCATGGATGAGAACTGTGCTGTGTGTTTCCCTTCAGAAACGGAGTTAAATGCCAGGCTCTGTATCTTCCTACAAGCAAGAGTGCGTTTCAGGTAAACGCAGTCACTTTTCAGTTCAAACGAAGCTACATCGTTCACGAAGTTCACACGTTTCTCCCTCTTAACTGAAACGCATTGGATGTTCGAGGACCTGTGGTTTCTATCAGTTTCAGAGGCAGAGTTGAACTAGATATGGTCCGTGTGTGTAGGAAACACAGTTCTTTTGTTCTGAGCACAGTCACGTTTCCCGCCTTATTAGAGACTCTAGAAAGCAAGAGAATGCTTCTTGCTCTAAAGCAGAGTGTGTTTCATGGATGAGAACTGTGCTGTATGTTTCCCTTCAGAAACGGAGTTAAATGCCAGGATCTGGGTCTTCATACAAGCGAGACTTCGTTTCAGGTAAACGCAGTCACTTTTCAGCTCAAAGGAAGCTACATCGTTCACAAAGCTCACACGTTTCTTGCTCTTAACTGAAAAGCATTGGATGTTCGAGGACCTGTGGTTTGTATCAGTTTCAGAGGCAGAGTTGAAATAGATATGGTCCGGGTGTGTAGGAAACACAGTTCTTTTGTTCTGAGCAAACACACGTTTCCCGACGTATTAGAGACTCTAGAAAGCAAGAGAATGCTTCTTGCTCTAAAGCAGAGTGGGTTTCATGGATTAGAACTGTGCTGTGTGTTTCCATTCAGAAAGGGAGTTAAATGCCATGCTCTATGTCTTACCACAAGCAAGACTTCCTTTCAGGTAAACGCACTTACTTTTCAGCTCAAAGGAAGCTACATCGTTCACGAAGCTCACACGTTTCTTGCTCTTAACTGAAAAGCATTGAATGTTCGAGGACCTATGGTTTGTATCAGTTTCAGAAGCAGAGTTGAACTAGATATGATCCGTGTGTGTAGGAAACACAGTTCTTTTGTTCTGAGCTCACTCACGTTTCCCGCCTTATTAGAGACTCTAGAAAGCAAGAGAATGCTTCTTGCTCTAAAGCAGAGTGTGTTTCATGGATGAGAACTGTGCTGTGTGTTTCCCTTCAGAAACGGAGTTAAATGCCAGGCTCTGTGTCTTCCTACAAGCAAGAGTGCGTTTCAGGTAAACGCAGTCACTTTTCAGCTCAAACGAAGCTACATCGTTCACGAAGTTCACACGTTTCTCGCTCTTAACTGAAACGCATTGGATGTTCGAGGACCTGTGGTTTGTATCAGTTTCAGAAGAAGAGTTGAAGTAGATATGGTCCGTGTGTGTAGGAAACACAGTTCTTTTGTTCTGAGCACACTCACGTTTCCCGCCTTATTAGAGACTCTAGAAAGCAAGAGAATGCTTCTTGCTCTAAAGCAGAGTGTGTTTCATGGATGAGAACTGTGCTGTGTGTTTCCCTTCAGAAACGGAGTTAAATGCCAGGCTCTGTGTCTTCCTACAAGCAAGAGTGCGTTTCAGGTAATTGCAGTCACTTTTCAGCTCAAAGGAAGCTACATCATTCACGAAGTTCACACGTTTCTCGCTCTTAACTGAAACGCATTGGATGTTCGAGGACCTGTGGTTTGTATCAGTTTCAGAAGCAGAGTTGAACTAGATATGGTCCGTGTGTGTAGGAAACACGGTTCTTTTATTCTGAGCACACTCACATTTCCTGCCTTATTAGAGAAACTAGAAAGCAAGAGAATGCTTCTTGCTCTAAAGCAGAGTGTGTTTCATGGATGAGAACTGTGCTGTGTGTTTCCCTTCAGAAACGGAGTTAAATGCCAGGCTCTGTGTCTTCCTACAAGCAAGAGTGCGTTTCAGGTAAACGCAGTCACTTTTCAGCTCAAAAGAAGCTACATCGTTCACGAAGTTCACACGTTTCTCGCTCTTAACTGAAACGTATTGGATGTTCGAGGACCTGTGGTTTGTATCAGTTTCAGAAGCAGAGTTGAACTAGATATGGTCCGTGTGTGTAGGAAACACGGTTCTTTTGTTCTGAGCACACTCACGTTTCCCGCCTTATTAGAGACTCTAGAAAGCAAGAGAATGCTTCCTTCTATAAAGTAGAGTGTGTTTCATGGATGAGAACTGTGCTGTGTGTTTCCCTTCAGAAACGGAGTTAAATGCCAGGCTCTGTATCTTCCTACAAGCAAGAGTGCGTTTCAGGTAAACGCAGTCACTTTTCAGTTCAAACGAAGCTACATCGTTCACGAAGTTCACACGTTTCTCCCTCTTAACTGAAACGCATTGGATGTTCGAGGACCTGTGGTTTCTATCAGTTTCAGAGGCAGAGTTGAACTAGATATGGTCCGTGTGTGTAGGAAACACAGTTCTTTTGTTCTGAGCACACTCACGTTTCCCGCCTTATTAGAGACTCTAGAAAGCAAGAGAATGCTTCTTGCTCTAAAGCAGAGTGTGTTTCATGGATGAGAACTGTGCTGTATGTTTCCCTTCAGAAACGGAGTTAAATGCCAGGCTCTGGGTCTTCATACAAGCGAGACTTCGTTTCAGGTAAACGCAGTCACTTTTCAGCTCAAAGGAAGCTACATCGTTCACAAAGCTCACACGTTTCTTGCTCTTAACTGAAAAGCATTGGATGTTCGAGGACCTGTGGTTTGTATCAGTTTCAGAGGCAGAGTTGAACTAGATATGGTCCGGGTGTGTAGGAAACACAGTTCTTTTGTTCTGAGCAAACACACGTTTCCCGACGTATTAGAGACTCTAGAAAGCAAGAGAATGCTTCTTGCTCTAAAGCAGAGTGGGTTTCATGGATTAGAACTGTGCTGTGTGTTTCCATTCAGAAAGGGAGTTAAATGCCATGCTCTATGTCTTACCACAAGCAAGACTTCCTTTCAGGTAAACGCACTTACTTTTCAGCTCAAAGGAAGCTACATCGTTCACGAAGCTCACACGCTTCTTGCTCTTAACTGAAAAGCATTGAATGTTCGAGGACCTATGGTTTGTATCAGTTTCAGAAGCAGAGTTGAACTAGATATGATCCGTGTGTGTAGGAAACACAGTTCTTTTGTTCTGAGCTCACTCACGTTTCCCGCCTTATTAGAGACTCTAGAAAGCAAGAGAATGCTTCTTGCTCTAAAGCAGAGTGTGTTTCATGGATGAGAACTGTGCTGTGTGTTTCCCTTCAGAAACGGAGTTAAATGCCAGGCTCTGTGTCTTACTACAAGCAAGAGTGCGTTTCAGGTGAACGCAGTCACTTTTCAGCTCAAAGGAAGCTACATCGTTAATGAAACTCACACGTTTCTCGCTCTTAACTGAAAAGCATTGGATGTTCGAGACCTGTGGTTTGTATCAGTTTCTGAAGCAGTGTTGAACTAGATATGGTCCGTGTGTGTAGGAAACACAGTTCTATTGTTCTGAGCACACTCACGTTTCCCGCCTTATTAGAGACTCTAGAAAACAAGAGAATGCTTCTTGCTCTAAAGCAGAGTGTGTTTCATGGATGAGAACTGTGCTGTGTGTTTCCCTTCAGAAACGGAGTTAAATGCCAGGCTCTGTGTCTTCCTACAAGCAAGAGTGCGTTTCAGGTAAACGCAGTCACTTTTCAGCTCAAAGGAAGCTACATCATTCACGAAGTTCACACGTTTCTCGCTCTTAACTGAAACGCATTGGATGTTCGAGGACCTGTGGTTTGTACCAGTTTCAGAAGCAGAGTTGAACTAGATATGGTCCGTGTGTGTAGGAAACACGGTTCTTTTGTTCTGAGCACACTCACGTTTCCTGCCTTATTAGAGACTCTAGAAAGCAAGAGAATGCTTCTTGCTCTAAAGCAGAGTGTGTTTCATGGATGAGAACTGTGCTGTGTGTTTCCCTTCAGAAACGGAGTTAAATGCCAGGCTCTGTGTCTTCCTACAAGCAAGAGTGCATTTCAGGTAAACGCAGTCACTTTTAAGCTCAAAGAAGCTACATCGTTCACGAAGTTCACACGTTTCTCGCTCTTAACTGAAACACATTGGATGTTCGAGGACCTGTGGTTTGTATCAGTTTCAGAAGCAGAGTTGAACTAGATATGGTCCGTGTGTGTAGGAAATACGGTTCTGTTGTTCTGAGCACACTCACGTTTCCCGCCTTATTGGAGACTCTAGAAAGCAAGAGAATGCTTCTTGCTCTAAAGCAGAGTGTGTTTCATGGATGAGAACTGTGCTGTGTGTTTCCCTTCAGAAACGGAGTTAAATGCCAGGCTCTGTGTCTTCATACAAGCAAGAGTGCGTTTCAGGTAAACGCAGTCACTTTTCAGCTCAAAGGAAGCTACATCGTTCACGAAGCTCACACGTTTCTCGCTCTTAACTGAAAAGCATTGGATGTTCGAGACCTGTGGTTTGTATCAGTTTCTGAAGCAGTGTTGAACTAGATATGTTCCGTGTGTGTAGGAAACACAGTTCTTTTTTTCTGAGCACACTCACGTTTCCCGCCTTATTAGAGACTCTAGAGAGCAAGAGAATGCTTCTTGCTCTAAAGCAGAGTGTGTTTCATGGGTGAGAACTGTGTTGTGTGTATCCCTTCAGAAACGGAGTTAAATGCCAGGCTCTCTGTCTTCCTACAAGCAAAACTTCGTTTGATGTAAACGCAGTCACTTTTCAGCTCAAAGGAAGCTACATCATACACGAAGCTGACACGTTTCTAGCTCTTAAAGAAAAGCATTGGATGTTCGAATTCCTGGGGTTTGTATCAGTTTCAGAAGCAGATTTGAAGTAGATATGGTTCTTGTGTGTAGGAAACACAGTTCTTTTGTTCTGAGCACACTCACGTTTCCCGCCTTATTAGAGACTCTAGATAGCAAGAGAATGCTTCTTGCTCTAAAGCAGAGTGTGTTTCATGGATGAGAACTGTGCTGTGTGTTTCCCTTCAGAAACGGAGTTAAATGCCAGGCTCTGTATCTTCCTACAAGCAAGAGTGCGTTTCAGGTAAACGCAGTCACTTTTCAGTTCAAACGAAGCTACATCGTTCACGAAGTTCACACGTTTCTCCCTCTTAACTGAAACGCATTGGATGTTCGAGGACCTGTGGTTTCTATCAGTTTCAGAGGCAGAGTTGAACTAGATATGGTCCGTGTGTGTAGGAAACACAGTTCTTTTGTTCTGAGCACAGTCACGTTTCCCGCCTTATTAGAGACTCTAGAAAGCAAGAGAATGCTTCTTGCTCTAAAGCAGAGTGTGTTTCATGGATGAGAACTGTGCTGTATGTTTCCCTTCAGAAACGGAGTTAAATGCCAGGCTCTGGGTCTTCATACAAGCGAGACTTCGTTTCAGGTAAACGCAGTCACTTTTCAGCTCAAAGGAAGCTACATCGTTCACAAAGCTCACACGTTTCTTGCTCTTAACTGAAAAGCATTGGATGTTCGAGGACCTGTGGTTTGTATCAGTTTCAGAGGCAGAGTTGAAATAGATATGGTCCGGGTGTGTAGGAAACACAGTTCTTTTGTTCTGAGCAAACACACGTTTCCCGACGTATTAGAGACTCTAGAAAGCAAGAGAATGCTTCTTGCTCTAAAGCAGAGTGGGTTTCATGGATTAGAACTGTGCTGTGTGTTTCCATTCAGAAAGGGAGTTAAATGCCATGCTCTATGTCTTACCACAAGCAAGACTTCCTTTCAGGTAAACGCACTTACTTTTCAGCTCAAAGGAAGCTACATCGTTCACGAAGCTCACACGTTTCTTGCTCTTAACTGAAAAGCATTGAATGTTCGAGGACCTATGGTTTGTATCAGTTTCAGAAGCAGAGTTGAACTAGATATGATCCGTGTGTGTAGGAAACACAGTTCTTTTGTTCTGAGCTCACTCACGTTTCCCGCCTTATTAGAGACTCTAGAAAGCAAGAGAATGCTTCTTGCTCTAAAGCAGAGTGTGTTTCATGGATGAGAACTGTGCTGTGTGTTTCCCTTCAGAAACGGAGTTAAATGCCAGGCTCTGTGTCTTCCTACAAGCAAGAGTGCGTTTCAGGTAAACGCAGTCACTTTTCAGCTCAAACGAAGCTACATCGTTCACGAAGTTCACACGTTTCTCGCTCTTAACTGAAACGCATTGGATGTTCGAGGACCTGTGGTTTGTATCAGTTTCAGAAGAAGAGTTGAAGTAGATATGGTCCGTGTGTGTAGGAAACACAGTTCTTTTGTTCTGAGCACACTCACGTTTCCCGCCTTATTAGAGACTCTAGAAAGCAAGAGAATGCTTCTTGCTCTAAAGCAGAGTGTGTTTCATGGATGAGAACTGTGCTGTGTGTTTCCCTTCAGAAACGGAGTTAAATGCCAGGCTCTGTGTCTTCCTACAAGCAAGAGTGCGTTTCAGGTAATTGCAGTCACTTTTCAGCTCAAAGGAAGCTACATCATTCACGAAGTTCACACGTTTCTCGCTCTTAACTGAAACGCATTGGATGTTCGAGGACCTGTGGTTTGTATCAGTTTCAGAAGCAGAGTTGAACTAGATATGGTCCGTGTGTGTAGGAAACACGGTTCTTTTATTCTGAGCACACTCACATTTCCTGCCTTATTAGAGAAACTAGAAAGCAAGAGAATGCTTCTTGCTCTAAAGCAGAGTGTGTTTCATGGATGAGAACTGTGCTGTATGTTTCCCTTCAGAAACGGAGTTAAATGCCAGGCTCTGGGTCTTCATACAAGCGAGACTTCGTTTCAGGTAAACGCAGTCACTTTTCAGCTCAAAGGAAGCTACATCGTTCACAAAGCTCACACGTTTCTTGCTCTTAACTGAAAAGCATTGGATGTTCGAGGACCTGTGGTTTGTATCAGTTTCAGAGGCAGAGTTGAACTAGATATGGTCCGGGTGTGTAGGAAACACAGTTCTTTTGTTCTGAGCAAACACACGTTTCCCGACGTATTAGAGACTCTAGAAAGCAAGAGAATGCTTCTTGCTCTAAAGCAGAGTGGGTTTCATGGATTAGAACTGTGCTGTGTGTTTCCATTCAGAAAGGGAGTTAAATGCCATGCTCTATGTCTTACCACAAGCAAGACTTCCTTTCAGGTAAACGCACTTACTTTTCAGCTCAAAGGAAGCTACATCGTTCACGAAGCTCACACGCTTCTTGCTCTTAACTGAAAAGCATTGAATGTTCGAGGACCTATGGTTTGTATCAGTTTCAGAAGCAGAGTTGAACTAGATATGATCCGTGTGTGTAGGAAACACAGTTCTTTTGTTCTGAGCTCACTCACGTTTCCCGCCTTATTAGAGACTCTAGAAAGCAAGAGAATGCTTCTTGCTCTAAAGCAGAGTGTGTTTCATGGATGAGAACTGTGCTGTGTGTTTCCCTTCAGAAACGGAGTTAAATGCCAGGCTCTGTGTCTTACTACAAGCAAGAGTGCGTTTCAGGTGAACGCAGTCACTTTTCAGCTCAAAGGAAGCTACATCGTTAACGAAACTCACACGTTTCTCGCTCTTAACTGAAAAGCATTGGATGTTCGAGACCTGTGGTTTGTATCAGTTTCTGAAGCAGTGTTGAACTAGATATGGTCCGTGTGTGTAGGAAACACAGTTCTATTGTTCTGAGCACACTCACGTTTCCCGCCTTATTAGAGACTCTAGAAAACAAGAGAATGCTTCTTGCTCTAAAGCAGAGTGTGTTTCATGGATGAGAACTGTGCTGTGTGTTTCCCTTCAGAAACGGAGTTAAATGCCAGGCTCTGTGTCTTCCTACAAGCAAGAGTGCGTTTCAGGTAAACGCAGTCACTTTTCAGCTCAAAGGAAGCTACATCATTCACGAAGTTCACACGTTTCTCGCTCTTAACTGAAACGCATTGGATGTTCGAGGACCTGTGGTTTGTACCAGTTTCAGAAGCAGAGTTGAACTAGATATGGTCCGTGTGTGTAGGAAACACGGTTCTTTTGTTCTGAGCACACTCACGTTTCCTGCCTTATTAGAGACTCTAGAAAGCAAGAGAATGCTTCTTGCTCTAAAGCAGAGTGTGTTTCATGGATGAGAACTGTGCTGTGTGTTTCCCTTCAGAAACGGAGTTAAATGCCAGGCTCTGTGTCTTCCTACAAGCAAGAGTGCATTTCAGGTAAACGCAGTCACTTTTAAGCTCAAAGAAGCTACATCGTTCACGAAGTTCACACGTTTCTCGCTCTTAACTGAAACACATTGGATGTTCGAGGACCTGTGGTTTGTATCAGTTTCAGAAGCAGAGTTGAACTAGATATGGTCCGTGTGTGTAGGAAATACGGTTCTGTTGTTCTGAGCACACTCACGTTTCCCGCCTTATTGGAGACTCTAGAAAGCAAGAGAATGCTTCTTGCTCTAAAGCAGAGTGTGTTTCATGGATGAGAACTGTGCTGTGTGTTTCCCTTCAGAAACGGAGTTAAATGCCAGGCTCTGTGTCTTCATACAAGCAAGAGTGCGTTTCAGGTAAACGCAGTCACTTTTCAGCTCAAAGGAAGCTACATCGTTCACGAAGCTCACACGTTTCTCGCTCTTAACTGAAAAGCATTGGATGTTCGAGACCTGTGGTTTGTATCAGTTTCTGAAGCAGTGTTGAACTAGATATGTTCCGTGTGTGTAGGAAACACAGTTCTTTTTTTCTGAGCACACTCACGTTTCCCGCCTTATTAGAGACTCTAGAGAGCAAGAGAATGCTTCTTGCTCTAAAGCAGAGTGTGTTTCATGGGTGAGAACTGTGTTGTGTGTATCCCTTCAGAAACGGAGTTAAATGCCAGGCTCTCTGTCTTCCTACAAGCAAAACTTCGTTTGATGTAAACGCAGTCACTTTTCAGCTCAAAGGAAGCTACATCATACACGAAGCTGACACGTTTCTAGCTCTTAAAGAAAAGCATTGGATGTTCGAATTCCTGGGGTTTGTATCAGTTTCAGAAGCAGATTTGAAGTAGATATGGTTCTTGTGTGTAGGAAACACAGTTCTTTTGTTCTGAGCACACTCACGTTTCCCGCCTTATTAGAGACTCTAGATAGCAAGAGAATGCTTCTTGCTCTAAAGCAGAGTGTGTTTCATGGATGAGAACTGTGCTGTGTGTTTCCCTTCAGAAACGGAGTTAAATGCCAGGCTCTGTATCTTCCTACAAGCAAGAGTGCGTTTCAGGTAAACGCAGTCACTTTTCAGTTCAAACGAAGCTACATCGTTCACGAAGTTCACACGTTTCTCCCTCTTAACTGAAACGCATTGGATGTTCGAGGACCTGTGGTTTCTATCAGTTTCAGAGGCAGAGTTGAACTAGATATGGTCCGTGTGTGTAGGAAACACAGTTCTTTTGTTCTGAGCACAGTCACGTTTCCCGCCTTATTAGAGACTCTAGAAAGCAAGAGAATGCTTCTTGCTCTAAAGCAGAGTGTGTTTCATGGATGAGAACTGTGCTGTATGTTTCCCTTCAGAAACGGAGTTAAATGCCAGGCTCTGGGTCTTCATACAAGCGAGACTTCGTTTCAGGTAAACGCAGTCACTTTTCAGCTCAAAGGAAGCTACATCGTTCACAAAGCTCACACGTTTCTTGCTCTTAACTGAAAAGCATTGGATGTTCGAGGACCTGTGGTTTGTATCAGTTTCAGAGGCAGAGTTGAAATAGATATGGTCCGGGTGTGTAGGAAACACAGTTCTTTTGTTCTGAGCAAACACACGTTTCCCGACGTATTAGAGACTCTAGAAAGCAAGAGAATGCTTCTTGCTCTAAAGCAGAGTGGGTTTCATGGATTAGAACTGTGCTGTGTGTTTCCATTCAGAAAGGGAGTTAAATGCCATGCTCTATGTCTTACCACAAGCAAGACTTCCTTTCAGGTAAACGCACTTACTTTTCAGCTCAAAGGAAGCTACATCGTTCACGAAGCTCACACGTTTCTTGCTCTTAACTGAAAAGCATTGAATGTTCGAGGACCTATGGTTTGTATCAGTTTCAGAAGCAGAGTTGAACTAGATATGATCCGTGTGTGTAGGAAACACAGTTCTTTTGTTCTGAGCTCACTCACGTTTCCCGCCTTATTAGAGACTCTAGAAAGCAAGAGAATGCTTCTTGCTCTAAAGCAGAGTGTGTTTCATGGATGAGAACTGTGCTGTGTGTTTCCCTTCAGAAACGGAGTTAAATGCCAGGCTCTGTGTCTTCCTACAAGCAAGAGTGCGTTTCAGGTAAACGCAGTCACTTTTCAGCTCAAACGAAGCTACATCGTTCACGAAGTTCACACGTTTCTCGCTCTTAACTGAAACGCATTGGATGTTCGAGGACCTGTGGTTTGTATCAGTTTCAGAAGAAGAGTTGAAGTAGATATGGTCCGTGTGTGTAGGAAACACAGTTCTTTTGTTCTGAGCACACTCACGTTTCCCGCCTTATTAGAGACTCTAGAAAGCAAGAGAATGCTTCTTGCTCTAAAGCAGAGTGTGTTTCATGGATGAGAACTGTGCTGTGTGTTTCCCTTCAGAAACGGAGTTAAATGCCAGGCTCTGTGTCTTCCTACAAGCAAGAGTGCGTTTCAGGTAATTGCAGTCACTTTTCAGCTCAAAGGAAGCTACATCATTCACGAAGTTCACACGTTTCTCGCTCTTAACTGAAACGCATTGGATGTTCGAGGACCTGTGGTTTGTATCAGTTTCAGAAGCAGAGTTGAACTAGATATGGTCCGTGTGTGTAGGAAACACGGTTCTTTTATTCTGAGCACACTCACATTTCCTGCCTTATTAGAGAAACTAGAAAGCAAGAGAATGCTTCTTGCTCTAAAGCAGAGTGTGTTTCATGGATGAGAACTGTGCTGTGTGTTTCCCTTCAGAAACAGAGTTAAATGCCAGGCTCTGTGTCTTCCTACAAGCAAGAGTGCGTTTCAGGTAAACGCAGTCACTTTTCAGCTCAAAGGAAGCTACATCTTTCACGAAGTTCACACGTTTCTCGCTCTTAACGGAAACGCATTGGATGTTCGAGGACCTGTTGTTTGTATCAGTTTCAGAAGCAGAGTTGAAGTAGATATGGTCCGTGTGTGTAGGAAACACGGTTCTTTTGTTCTGAGCACACTCACGTTTCCCGCCTTATTAGAGACTCTAGAAAGCAAGAGAATGCTTCTTGCTCTAAAGCAGAGTGTGTTTCATGGATGAGAACTGTGCTGTGTGTTTCCCTTCAGAAACGGAGTTAAATGCCAGGCTCTGTGTCTTCCTACAAGCAAGAGTGCGTTTCAGGTAAACGCAGTCACTTTTCAGCTCAAAAGAAGCTACATCGTTCACGAAGTTCACACGTTTCTCGCTCTTAACTGAAACGTATTGGATGTTCGAGGACCTGTGGTTTGTATCAGTTTCAGAAGCAGAGTTGAACTAGATATGGTCCGTGTGTGTAGGAAACACGGTTCTTTTGTTCTGAGCACACTCACGTTTCCCGCCTTATTAGAGACTCTAGAAAGCAAGAGAATGCTTCCTTCTATAAAGTAGAGTGTGTTTCATGGATGAGAACTGTGCTGTGTGTTTCCCTTCAGAAACGGAGTTAAATGCCAGGCTCTGTATCTTCCTACAAGCAAGAGTGCGTTTCAGGTAAACGCAGTCACTTTTCAGTTCAAACGAAGCTACATCGTTCACGAAGTTCACACGTTTCTCCCTCTTAACTGAAACGCATTGGATGTTCGAGGACCTGTGGTTTCTATCAGTTTCAGAGGCAGAGTTGAACTAGATATGGTCCGTGTGTGTAGGAAACACAGTTCTTTTGTTCTGAGCACACTCACGTTTCCCGCCTTATTAGAGACTCTAGAAAGCAAGAGAATGCTTCTTGCTCTAAAGCAGAGTGTGTTTCATGGATGAGAACTGTGCTGTGTGTTTCCCTTCAGAAACGGAGTTAAATGCCGGGCTCTGTGTCTTACTACAAGCAAGAGTGCGTTTCAGGTAAACGCAGTCACTTTTCAGCTCAAAGGAAGCTACATCGTTAACGAAACTCACACGTTTCTCGCTCTTAACTGAAAAGCATTGGATGTTCGAGACCTGTGGTTTGTATCAGTTTCTGAAGCAGTGTTGAACTAGATATGGTCCGTGTGTGTAGGAAACACAGTTCTATTGTTCTGAGCACACTCACGTTTCCCGCCTTATTAGAGACTCTAGAAAACAAGAGAATGCTTCTTGCTCTAAAGCAGAGTGTGTTTCATGGATGAGAACTGTGCTGTGTGTTTCCCTTCAGAAACGGAGTTAAATGCCAGGCTCTGTGTCTTCCTACAAGCAAGAGTGCGTTTCAGGTAAACGCAGTAACTTTTCAGCTCAAAGGAAGCTACATCTTTCACGAAGTTCACACGTTTCTCGCTCTTAACTGAAACGCATTGGATGTTCGAGGACCTGTGGTTTGTATCAGTTTCAGAAGCAGAGTTGAAGTAGATATGGTCCGTGTTTGTAGGAAACACGGTTCTTTTGTTCTGAGCACACTCACGTTTCCCGCCTTATTAGAGACTCTAGAAAGCAAGAGAATGCTTCTTGCTCTAATGCAGAGTGTGTTTCATGGATGAGAACTGTGCTGTGTGTTTCCCTTCAGAAACGGAGTTAAATGCCAGGCTCTGTGTCTTCCTACAAGCAAGAGTGCGTTTCAGGTAAACGCAGTCACTTTTCAGCTCAAACGAAGCTACATCGTTCACGAAGTTCACACGTTTCTCGCTCTTAACTGAAACGCATTGGATGTTCGAGGACCTGTGGTTTGTATCAGTTTCAGAAGAAGAGTTGAAGTAGCTATGGTCCGTGTGTGTAGGAAACACAGTTCTTTTGTTCTGAGCACACTCACGTTTCCCGCCTTATTAGAGACTCTAGAAAGCAAGAGAATGCTTCTTGCTCTAAAGCAGAGTGTGTTTCATGGATGAGAACTGTGCTGTGTGTTTCCCTTCAGAAACGGAGTTAAATGCCAGGCTCTGTGTCTTCCTACAAGCAAGAGTGCGTTTCAGGTAAATGCAGTCACTTTTCAGCTCAAAGGAAGCTACATCATTCACGAAGTTCACACGTTTCTCGCTCTTAATTGAAACGCATTGGATGTTCGAGGACCTGTGGTTTGTATCAGTTTCAGAAGCGGAGTTGAACTAGATATGGTCCGTGTGTGTAGGAAACACGGTTCTTTTGTTCTGAGCACACTCACGTTTCCTGCCTTATTAGAGACTCTAGAAAGCAAGAGAATGCTTCTTGCTCTAAAGCAGAGTGTGTTTCATGGATGAGAACTGTGCTGTGTGTTTCCCTTCAGAAACGGAGTTAAATGCCAGGCTCTGTGTCTTCCTACAAGCAAGAGTGCGTTTCAGGTAAACGCAGTCACTTTTCAGCTCAAAAGAAGCTACATCGTTCACGAAGTTCACACGTTTCTCGCTCTTAACTGAAACGTATTGGATGTTCGAGGACCTGTGGTTTGTATCAGTTTCAGAAGCAGAGTTGAACTAGATATGGTCCGTGTGTGTAGGAAACACGGTTCTTTTGTTCTGAGCACACTCACGTTTCCCGCCTTATTAGAGACTCTAGAAAGCAAGAGAATGCTTCCTTCTATAAAGTAGAGTGTGTTTCATGGATGAGAACTGTGTTGTGTGTTTCCCTTCAGAAACGGAGTTAAATGCCAGGCTCTGTATCTTCCTACAAGCAAGAGTGCGTTTCAGGTAAACGCAGTAACTTTTCAGCTCAAAGGAAGCTACATCTTTCACGAAGTTCACACGTTTCTCGCTCTTAACTGAAACGCATTGGATGTTCGAGGACCTGTGGTTTGTATCAGTTTCAGAAGCAGAGTTGAAGTAGATATGGTCCGTGTTTGTAGGAAACACGGTTCTTTTGTTCTGAGCACACTCACGTTTCCCGCCTTATTAGAGACTCTAGAAAGCAAGAGAATGCTTCTTGCTCTAATGCAGAGTGTGTTTCATGGATGAGAACTGTGCTGTGTGTTTCCCTTCAGAAACGGAGTTAAATGCCAGGCTCTGTGTCTTCCTACAAGCAAGAGTGCGTTTCAGGTAAACGCAGTCACTTTTCAGCTCAAACGAAGCTACATCGTTCACGAAGTTCACACGTTTCTCGCTCTTAACTGAAACGCATTGGATGTTCGAGGACCTGTGGTTTGTATCAGTTTCAGAAGAAGAGTTGAAGTAGCTATGGTCCGTGTGTGTAGGAAACACAGTTCTTTTGTTCTGAGCACACTCACGTTTCCCGCCTTATTAGAGACTCTAGAAAGCAAGAGAATGCTTCTTGCTCTAAAGCAGAGTGTGTTTCATGGATGAGAACTGTGCTGTGTGTTTCCCTTCAGAAACGGAGTTAAATGCCAGGCTCTGTGTCTTCCTACAAGCAAGAGTGCGTTTCAGGTAAATGCAGTCACTTTTCAGCTCAAAGGAAGCTACATCATTCACGAAGTTCACACGTTTCTCGCTCTTAATTGAAACGCATTGGATGTTCGAGGACCTGTGGTTTGTATCAGTTTCAGAATCGGAGTTGAACTAGATATGGTCCGTGTGTGTAGGAAACACGGTTCTTTTGTTCTGAGCACACTCACGTTTCCTGCCTTATTAGAGACTCTAGAAAGCAAGAGAATGCTTCTTGCTCTAATCAGAGTGTGTTTCATGGATGAGAACTGTGCTGTGTGTTTCCCTTCAGAAACAGAGTTAAATGCCAGGCTCTGTGTCTTCCTACAAGCAAGAGTGCGTTTCAGGTAAACGCAGTCACTTTTCAGCTCAAAGGAAGCTACATCTTTCACGAAGTTCACACGTTTCTCGCTCTTAACGGAAACGCATTGGATGTTCGAGGACCTGTTGTTTGTATCAGTTTCAGAAGCAGAGTTGAAGTAGATATGGTCCGTGTGTGTAGGAAACACGGTTCTTTTGTTCTGAGCACACTCACGTTTCCCGCCTTATTAGAGACTCTAGAAAGCAAGAGAATGCTTCTTGCTCTAAAGCAGAGTGTGTTTCATGGATGAGAACTGTGCTGTGTGTTTCCCTTCAGAAACGGAGTTAAATGCCAGGCTCTGTGTCTTCCTACAAGCAAGAGTGCGTTTCAGGTAAACGCAGTCACTTTTCAGCTCAAAAGAAGCTACATCGTTCACGAAGTTCACACGTTTCTCGCTCTTAACTGAAACGTATTGGATGTTCGAGGACCTGTGGTTTGTATCAGTTTCAGAAGCAGAGTTGAACTAGATATGGTCCGTGTGTGTAGGAAACACGGTTCTTTTGTTCTGAGCACACTCACGTTTCCCGCCTTATTAGAGACTCTAGAAAGCAAGAGAATGCTTCCTTCTATAAAGTAGAGTGTGTTTCATGGATGAGAACTGTGCTGTGTGTTTCCCTTCAGAAACGGAGTTAAATGCCAGGCTCTGTATCTTCCTACAAGCAAGAGTGCGTTTCAGGTAAACGCAGTCACTTTTCAGTTCAAACGAAGCTACATCGTTCACGAAGTTCACACGTTTCTCCCTCTTAACTGAAACGCATTGGATGTTCGAGGACCTGTGGTTTCTATCAGTTTCAGAGGCAGAGTTGAACTAGATATGGTCCGTGTGTGTAGGAAACACAGTTCTTTTGTTCTGAGCACACTCACGTTTCCCGCCTTATTAGAGACTCTAGAAAGCAAGAGAATGCTTCTTGCTCTAAAGCAGAGTGTGTTTCATGGATGAGAACTGTGCTGTATGTTTCCCTTCAGAAACGGAGTTAAATGCCAGGCTCTGGGTCTTCATACAAGCGAGACTTCGTTTCAGGTAAACGCAGTCACTTTTCAGCTCAAAGGAAGCTACATCGTTCACAAAGCTCACACGTTTCTTGCTCTTAACTGAAAAGCATTGGATGTTCGAGGACCTGTGGTTTGTATCAGTTTCAGAGGCAGAGTTGAACTAGATATGGTCCGGGTGTGTAGGAAACACAGTTCTTTTGTTCTGAGCAAACACACGTTTCCCGACGTATTAGAGACTCTAGAAAGCAAGAGAATGCTTCTTGCTCTAAAGCAGAGTGGGTTTCATGGATTAGAACTGTGCTGTGTGTTTCCATTCAGAAAGGGAGTTAAATGCCATGCTCTATGTCTTACCACAAGCAAGACTTCCTTTCAGGTAAACGCACTTACTTTTCAGCTCAAAGGAAGCTACATCGTTCACGAAGCTCACACGCTTCTTGCTCTTAACTGAAAAGCATTGAATGTTCGAGGACCTATGGTTTGTATCAGTTTCAGAAGCAGAGTTGAACTAGATATGATCCGTGTGTGTAGGAAACACAGTTCTTTTGTTCTGAGCTCACTCACGTTTCCCGCCTTATTAGAGACTCTAGAAAGCAAGAGAATGCTTCTTGCTCTAAAGCAGAGTGTGTTTCATGGATGAGAACTGTGCTGTGTGTTTCCCTTCAGAAACGGAGTTAAATGCCAGGCTCTGTGTCTTACTACAAGCAAGAGTGCGTTTCAGGTGAACGCAGTCACTTTTCAGCTCAAAGGAAGCTACATCGTTAACGAAACTCACACGTTTCTCGCTCTTAACTGAAAAGCATTGGATGTTCGAGACCTGTGGTTTGTATCAGTTTCTGAAGCAGTGTTGAACTAGATATGGTCCGTGTGTGTAGGAAACACAGTTCTATTGTTCTGAGCACACTCACGTTTCCCGCCTTATTAGAGACTCTAGAAAACAAGAGAATGCTTCTTGCTCTAAAGCAGAGTGTGTTTCATGGATGAGAACTGTGCTGTGTGTTTCCCTTCAGAAACGGAGTTAAATGCCAGGCTCTGTGTCTTCCTACAAGCAAGAGTGCGTTTCAGGTAAACGCAGTCACTTTTCAGCTCAAAGGAAGCTACATCATTCACGAAGTTCACACGTTTCTCGCTCTTAACTGAAACGCATTGGATGTTCGAGGACCTGTGGTTTGTACCAGTTTCAGAAGCAGAGTTGAACTAGATATGGTCCGTGTGTGTAGGAAACACGGTTCTTTTGTTCTGAGCACACTCACGTTTCCTGCCTTATTAGAGACTCTAGAAAGCAAGAGAATGCTTCTTGCTCTAAAGCAGAGTGTGTTTCATGGATGAGAACTGTGCTGTGTGTTTCCCTTCAGAAACGGAGTTAAATGCCAGGCTCTGTGTCTTCCTACAAGCAAGAGTGCGTTTCAGGTAAATGCAGTCACTTTTCAGCTCAAAGGAAGCTACATCATTCACGAAGTTCACACGTTTCTCGCTCTTAATTGAAACGCATTGGATGTTCGAGGACCTGTGGTTTGTATCAGTTTCAGAAGCGGAGTTGAACTAGATATGGTCCGTGTGTGTAGGAAACACGGTTCTTTTGTTCTGAGCACACTCACGTTTCCTGCCTTATTAGAGACTCTAGAAAGCAAGAGAATGCTTCTTGCTCTAAAGCAGAGTGTGTTTCATGGATGAGAACTGTGCTGTGTGTTTCCCTTCAGAAACAGAGTTAAATGCCAGGCTCTGTGTCTTCCTACAAGCAAGAGTGCGTTTCAGGTAAACGCAGTCACTTTTCAGCTCAAAGGAAGCTACATCTTTCACGAAGTTCACACGTTTCTCGCTCTTAACGGAAACGCATTGGATGTTCGAGGACCTGTTGTTTGTATCAGTTTCAGAAGCAGAGTTGAAGTAGATATGGTCCGTGTGTGTAGGAAACACGGTTCTTTTGTTCTGAGCACACTCACGTTTCCCGCCTTATTAGAGACTCTAGAAAGCAAGAGAATGCTTCTTGCTCTAAAGCAGAGTGTGTTTCATGGATGAGAACTGTGCTGTGTGTTTCCCTTCAGAAACGGAGTTAAATGCCAGGCTCTGTGTCTTCCTACAAGCAAGAGTGCGTTTCAGGTAAACGCAGTCACTTTTCAGCTCAAAAGAAGCTACATCGTTCACGAAGTTCACACGTTTCTCGCTCTTAACTGAAACGTATTGGATGTTCGAGGACCTGTGGTTTGTATCAGTTTCAGAAGCAGAGTTGAACTAGATATGGTCCGTGTGTGTAGGAAACACGGTTCTTTTGTTCTGAGCACACTCACGTTTCCCGCCTTATTAGAGACTCTAGAAAGCAAGAGAATGCTTCCTTCTATAAAGTAGAGTGTGTTTCATGGATGAGAACTGTGCTGTGTGTTTCCCTTCAGAAACGGAGTTAAATGCCAGGCTCTGTATCTTCCTACAAGCAAGAGTGCGTTTCAGGTAAACGCAGTCACTTTTCAGTTCAAACGAAGCTACATCGTTCACGAAGTTCACACGTTTCTCCCTCTTAACTGAAACGCATTGGATGTTCGAGGACCTGTGGTTTCTATCAGTTTCAGAGGCAGAGTTGAACTAGATATGGTCCGTGTGTGTAGGAAACACAGTTCTTTTGTTCTGAGCACACTCACGTTTCCCGCCTTATTAGAGACTCTAGAAAGCAAGAGAATGCTTCTTGCTCTAAAGCAGAGTGTGTTTCATGGATGAGAACTGTGCTGTATGTTTCCCTTCAGAAACGGAGTTAAATGCCAGGCTCTGGGTCTTCATACAAGCGAGACTTCGTTTCAGGTAAACGCAGTCACTTTTCAGCTCAAAGGAAGCTACATCGTTCACAAAGCTCACACGTTTCTTGCTCTTAACTGAAAAGCATTGGATGTTCGAGGACCTGTGGTTTGTATCAGTTTCAGAGGCAGAGTTGAACTAGATATGGTCCGGGTGTGTAGGAAACACAGTTCTTTTGTTCTGAGCAAACACACGTTTCCCGACGTATTAGAGACTCTAGAAAGCAAGAGAATGCTTCTTGCTCTAAAGCAGAGTGGGTTTCATGGATTAGAACTGTGCTGTGTGTTTCCATTCAGAAAGGGAGTTAAATGCCATGCTCTATGTCTTACCACAAGCAAGACTTCCTTTCAGGTAAACGCACTTACTTTTCAGCTCAAAGGAAGCTACATCGTTCACGAAGCTCACACGCTTCTTGCTCTTAACTGAAAAGCATTGAATGTTCGAGGACCTATGGTTTGTATCAGTTTCAGAAGCAGAGTTGAACTAGATATGATCCGTGTGTGTAGGAAACACAGTTCTTTTGTTCTGAGCTCACTCACGTTTCCCGCCTTATTAGAGACTCTAGAAAGCAAGAGAATGCTTCTTGCTCTAAAGCAGAGTGTGTTTCATGGATGAGAACTGTGCTGTGTGTTTCCCTTCAGAAACGGAGTTAAATGCCAGGCTCTGTGTCTTACTACAAGCAAGAGTGCGTTTCAGGTGAACGCAGTCACTTTTCAGCTCAAAGGAAGCTACATCGTTAACGAAACTCACACGTTTCTCGCTCTTAACTGAAAAGCATTGGATGTTCGAGACCTGTGGTTTGTATCAGTTTCTGAAGCAGTGTTGAACTAGATATGGTCCGTGTGTGTAGGAAACACAGTTCTATTGTTCTGAGCACACTCACGTTTCCCGCCTTATTAGAGACTCTAGAAAACAAGAGAATGCTTCTTGCTCTAAAGCAGAGTGTGTTTCATGGATGAGAACTGTGCTGTGTGTTTCCCTTCAGAAACGGAGTTAAATGCCAGGCTCTGTGTCTTCCTACAAGCAAGAGTGCGTTTCAGGTAAACGCAGTCACTTTTCAGCTCAAAGGAAGCTACATCATTCACGAAGTTCACACGTTTCTCGCTCTTAACTGAAACGCATTGGATGTTCGAGGACCTGTGGTTTGTACCAGTTTCAGAAGCAGAGTTGAACTAGATATGGTCCGTGTGTGTAGGAAACACGGTTCTTTTGTTCTGAGCACACTCACGTTTCCTGCCTTATTAGAGACTCTAGAAAGCAAGAGAATGCTTCTTGCTCTAAAGCAGAGTGTGTTTCATGGATGAGAACTGTGCTGTGTGTTTCCCTTCAGAAACGGAGTTAAATGCCAGGCTCTGTGTCTTCCTACAAGCAAGAGTGCGTTTCAGGTAAATGCAGTCACTTTTCAGCTCAAAGGAAGCTACATCATTCACGAAGTTCACACGTTTCTCGCTCTTAATTGAAACGCATTGGATGTTCGAGGACCTGTGGTTTGTATCAGTTTCAGAAGCGGAGTTGAACTAGATATGGTCCGTGTGTGTAGGAAACACGGTTCTTTTGTTCTGAGCACACTCACGTTTCCTGCCTTATTAGAGACTCTAGAAAGCAAGAGAATGCTTCTTGCTCTAAAGCAGAGTGTGTTTCATGGATGAGAACTGTGCTGTGTGTTTCCCTTCAGAAACAGAGTTAAATGCCAGGCTCTGTGTCTTCCTACAAGCAAGAGTGCGTTTCAGGTAAACGCAGTCACTTTTCAGCTCAAAGGAAGCTACATCTTTCACGAAGTTCACACGTTTCTCGCTCTTAACGGAAACGCATTGGATGTTCGAGGACCTGTTGTTTGTATCAGTTTCAGAAGCAGAGTTGAAGTAGATATGGTCCGTGTGTGTAGGAAACACGGTTCTTTTGTTCTGAGCACACTCACGTTTCCCGCCTTATTAGAGACTCTAGAAAGCAAGAGAATGCTTCTTGCTCTAAAGCAGAGTGTGTTTCATGGATGAGAACTGTGCTGTGTGTTTCCCTTCAGAAACGGAGTTAAATGCCAGGCTCTGTGTCTTCCTACAAGCAAGAGTGCGTTTCAGGTAAACGCAGTCACTTTTCAGCTCAAAAGAAGCTACATCGTTCACGAAGTTCACACGTTTCTCGCTCTTAACTGAAACGTATTGGATGTTCGAGGACCTGTGGTTTGTATCAGTTTCAGAAGCAGAGTTGAACTAGATATGGTCCGTGTGTGTAGGAAACACGGTTCTTTTGTTCTGAGCACACTCACGTTTCCCGCCTTATTAGAGACTCTAGAAAGCAAGAGAATGCTTCCTTCTATAAAGTAGAGTGTGTTTCATGGATGAGAACTGTGCTGTGTGTTTCCCTTCAGAAACGGAGTTAAATGCCAGGCTCTGTATCTTCCTACAAGCAAGAGTGCGTTTCAGGTAAACGCAGTCACTTTTCAGTTCAAACGAAGCTACATCGTTCACGAAGTTCACACGGCTTCCTTCTATAAAGTAGAGTGTGTTTCATGGATGAGAACTGTGCTGTATGTTTCCCTTCAGAAACGGAGTTAAATGCCAGGCTCTGGGTCTTCATACAAGCGAGACTTCGTTTCAGGTAAACGCAGTCACTTTTCAGCTCAAAGGTAGCTACATCGTTCACAAAGCTCACACGTTTCTTGCTCTTAACTGAAAAGCATTGGATGTTCGAGGACCTGTGGTGTGTATCAGTTTCAGAGGCAGAGTTGAAATAGATATGGTCCGGGTGTGTAGGAAACACAGTTCTTTTGTTCTGAGCAAACACACGTTTCCCGACGTATTAGAGACTCTAGAAAGCAAGAGAATGCTTCTTGCTCTAAAGCAGAGTGGGTTTCATGGATTAGAACTGTGCTGTGTGTTTCCATTCAGAAAGGGAGTTAAATGCCATGCTCTATGTCTTACCACAAGCAAGACTTCCTTTCAGGTAAACGCACTTACTTTTCAGCTCAAAGGAAGCTACATCGTTCACGAAGCTCACACGCTTCTTGCTCTTAACTGAAAAGCATTGAATGTTCGAGGACCTATGGTTTGTATCAGTTTCAGAAGCAGAGTTGAACTAGATATGATCCGTGTGTGTAGGAAACACAGTTCTTTTGTTCTGAGCTCACTCACGTTTCCCGCCTTATTAGAGACTCTAGAAAGCAAGAGAATGCTTCTTGCTCTAAAGCAGAGTGTGTTTCATGGATGAGAACTGTGCTGTGTGTTTCCCTTCAGAAACGGAGTTAAATGCCAGGCTCTGTGTCTTACTACAAGCAAGAGTGCGTTTCAGGTGAACGCAGTCACTTTTCAGCTCAAAGGAAGCTACATCGTTAACGAAACTCACACGTTTCTCGCTCTTAACTGAAAAGCATTGGATGTTCGAGACCTGTGGTTTGTATCAGTTTCTGAAGCAGTGTTGAACTAGATATGGTCCGTGTGTGTAGGAAACACAGTTCTATTGTTCTGAGCACACTCACGTTTCCCGCCTTATTAGAGACTCTAGAAAACAAGAGAATGCTTCTTGCTCTAAAGCAGAGTGTGTTTCATGGATGAGAACTGTGCTGTGTGTTTCCCTTCAGAAACGGAGTTAAATGCCAGGCTCTGTGTCTTCCTACAAGCAAGAGTGCGTTTCAGGTAAACGCAGTCACTTTTCAGCTCAAAGGAAGCTACATCATTCACGAAGTTCACACGTTTCTCGCTCTTAACTGAAACGCATTGGATGTTCGAGGACCTGTGGTTTGTACCAGTTTCAGAAGCAGAGTTGAACTAGATATGGTCCGTGTGTGTAGGAAACACGGTTCTTTTGTTCTGAGCACACTCACGTTTCCTGCCTTATTAGAGACTCTAGAAAGCAAGAGAATGCTTCTTGCTCTAAAGCAGAGTGTGTTTCATGGATGAGAACTGTGCTGTGTGTTTCCCTTCAGAAACGGAGTTAAATGCCAGGCTCTGTGTCTTCCTACAAGCAAGAGTGCATTTCAGGTAAACGCAGTCACTTTTAAGCTCAAAGAAGCTACATCGTTCACGAAGTTCACACGTTTCTCGCTCTTAACTGAAACACATTGGATGTTCGAGGACCTGTGGTTTGTATCAGTTTCAGAAGCAGAGTTGAACTAGATATGGTCCGTGTGTGTAGGAAATACGGTTCTGTTGTTCTGAGCACACTCACGTTTCCCGCCTTATTGGAGACTCTAGAAAGCAAGAGAATGCTTCTTGCTCTAAAGCAGAGTGTGTTTCATGGATGAGAACTGTGCTGTGTGTTTCCCTTCAGAAACGGAGTTAAATGCCAGTCTCTGTGTCTTCATACAAGCAAGAGTGCGTTTCAGGTAAACGCAGTCACTTTTCAGCTCAAAGGAAGCTACATCGTTCACGAAGCTCACACGTTTCTCGCTCTTAACTGAAAAGCATTGGATGTTCGAGACCTGTGGTTTGTATCAGTTTCTGAAGCAGTGTTGAACTAGATATGTTCCGTGTGTGTAGGAAACACAGTTCTTTTTTTCTGAGCACACTCACGTTTCCCGCCTTATTAGAGACTCTAGAGAGAAAGAGAATGCTTCTTGCTCTAAAGCAGAGTGTGTTTCATGGGTGAGAACTGTGTTGTGTGTATCCCTTCAGAAACGGAGTTAAATGCCAGGCTCTCTGTCTTCCTACAAGCAAAACTTCGTTTGATGTAAACGCAGTCACTTTTCAGCTCAAAGGAAGCTACATCATACACGAAGCTGACACGTTTCTAGCTCTTAAAGAAAAGCATTGGATGTTCGAATTCCTGGGGTTTGTATCAGTTTCAGAAGCAGATTTGAAGTAGATATGGTTCTTGTGTGTAGGAAACACAGTTCTTTTGTTCTGAGCACACTCACGTTTCCCGCCTTATTAGAGACTCTAGATAGCAAGAGAATGCTTCTTGCTCTAAAGCAGAGTGTGTTTCATGGATGAGAACTGTGCTGTGTGTTTCCCTTCAGAAACGGAGTTAAATGCCAGGCTCTGTGTCTTCCTACAAGCAAGACTTCTTTTCAGGTAAATGCAGTCACTTTTCAGCACAAAGGAAGCTATATCATTCACGAAGCTCACACGTTTCTCGCTCTTAACTGAAAAGCATTGGATGTTCGAGGACCTGTGGTTTGTATCAGTTTCAGAAGCACAGTTGAAGTAGATATGGTCCGTGTGTGTAGGAAACACGGTTCTTTTGTTCTGAGCACACTCACGTTTCCCGCCTTATTAGAGACTCTAGAAAGCAAGAGAATGCTTCTTGCTCTAAAGCAGAGTGTGTTTCATGGATGAGAACTGTGCTGTGTGTTTCCCTTCAGAAACGGAGTTAAATGCCAGGCTCTGTGTCTTCCTACAAGCAAGAGTGCATTTCAGGTAAACGCAGTCACTTTTAAGCTCAAAGAAGCTACATCGTTCACGAAGTTCACACGTTTCTCGCTCTTAACTGAAACACATTGGATGTTCGAGGACCTGTGGTTTGTATCAGTTTCAGAAGCAGAGTTGAACTAGATATGGTCCGTGTGTGTAGGAAATACGGTTCTTTTGTTCTGAGCACACTCACGTTTCCCGCCTTATTGGAGACTCTAGAAAGCAAGAGAATGCTTCTTGCTCTAAAGCAGAGTGTGTTTCATGGATGAGAACTGTGCTGTGTGTTTCCCTTCAGAAACGGAGTTAAATGCCAGGCTCTGTGTCTTCCTACAAGCAAGAGTGCGTTTCAGGTAAACGCAGTCACTTTTCAGCTCAAAGGAAGCTACATCGTTCACGAAGCTCACACGTTTCTCGCTCTTAACTGAAAAGCATTGGATGTTCGAGACCTGTGGTTTGTATCAGTTTCTGAAGCAGTGTTGAACTAGATATGTTCCGTGTGTGTAGGAAACACAGTTCTTTTTTTCTGAGCACACTCACGTTTCCCGCCTTATTAGAGACTCTAGAGAGCAAGAGAATGCTTCTTGCTCTAAAGCAGAGTGTGTTTCATGGGTGAGAACTGTGTTGTGTGTATCCCTTCAGAAACGGAGTTAAATGCCAGGCTCTCTGTCTTCCTACAAGCAAAACTTCGTTTGATGTAAACGCAGTCACTTTTCAGCTCAAAGGAAGCTACATCATACACGAAGCTGACACGTTTCTAGCTCTTAAAGAAAAGCATTGGATGTTCGAATTCCTGAGGTTTGTATCAGTTTCAGAAGCAGATTTGAACTAGATATGGTTCTTGTGTGTAGGAAACACAGTTCTTTTGTTCTGAGCACACTCACGTTTCCCGCCTTATTAGAGACTCTAGATAGCAAGAGAATGCTTCTTGCTCTAAAGCAGAGTGTGTTTCATGGCTGAGAACTGTGCTGTGTGTTTCCCTTCAGAAACGGAGTTAAATGCCAGGCTCTGTGTCTTCCTACAAGCAAGACTTCTTTTCAGGTAAACGCAGTCACTTTTCAGCTCAAAGGAAGCTATATCATTCACGAAGCTCACACGTTTCTCGCTCTTAACTGAAAAGCATTGGATGTTCGAGGACCTGTGGTTTGTATCAGTTTCAGAAGCACAGTTGAAGTAGATATGGTCCGTGTGTGTAGGAAACACGGTTCTTTTGTTCTGAGCACACTCACGTTTCCCGCCTTATTAGAGACTCTAGAAAGCAAGAGAATGCTTCTTCCTCTAAAGCAGAGTGTGTTTCATGGATGAGAACTGTGCTGTGTGTTTCCATTCAGAAACGGAGTTAAATGCCAGGCTCTGTGTCTTCCTACAAGCAAGAGTGCGTTTCAGGTAAACGCTGTCACTTTTCAGCTCAAACGAAGCTACATCGTTCACGAAGCTCACACGTTTCTCGCTCTTAACTGAAAAGCATTGAATATTCGAGGACCTATGGTTTGTATCAGTTTCAGAAGCAGAGTTGAACTAGATATGGTCCGTGTTTTTAGGAAATACAGTTCTTTTGTTCTGAGCACACTCACGTTTCCCGCCTTATTAGAGACTCTAGAAAGCAAGAGAATGCTTCTTGCTCTAAAGCAGAGTGTGTTTCATGGATGAGAACTGTGCTGTGTGTTTCCCTTCAGAAACGGAGTTAAATGCCAGGCTCTGTGTCTTCCTACAAGCAAGAGTGCATTTCAGGTAAACGCAGTCACTTTTAAGCTCAAAGAAGCTACATCGTTCACGAAGTTCACACGTTTCTCGCTCTTAACTGAAACACATTGGATGTTCGAGGACCTGTGGTTTGTATCAGTTTCAGAAGCAGAGTTGAACTAGATATGGTCCGTGTGTGTAGGAAATACGGTTCTTTTGTTCTGAGCACACTCACGTTTCCCGCCTTATTAGAGACTCTAGAAAGCAAGAGAATGCTTCTTGCTCTAAAGCAGAGTGGGTTTCATGGATTAGAACTGTGCTGTGTGTTTCCATTCAGAAAGGGAGTTAAATGCCATGCTCTATGTCTTACCACAAGCAAGACTTCCTTTCAGGTAAACGCACTTACTTTTCAGCTCAAAGGAAGCTACATCGTTCACGAAGCTCACACGGTTCTTGCTCTTAACTGAAAAGCATTGAATGTTCGAGGACCTATGGTTTGTATCAGTTTCAGAAGCAGAGTTGAACTAGATATGATCCGTGTGTGTAGGAAACACAGTTCTTTTGTTCTGAGCTCACTCACGTTTCCCGCCTTATTAGAGACTCTAGAAAGCAAGAGAATGCTTCTTGCTCTAAAGCAGAGTGTGTTTCATGGATGAGAACTGTGCTGTGTGTTTCCCTTCAGAAACGGAGTTAATGCCAGGCTCTGTGTCTTACTACAAGCAAGAGTGCGTTTCAGGTGAACGCAGTCACTTTTCAGCTCAAAGGAAGCTACATCGTTAACGAAACTCACACGTTTCTCGCTCTTAACTGAAAAGCATTGGATGTTCGAGACCTGTGGTTTGTATCAGTTTCTGAAGCAGTGTTGAACTAGATATGGTCCGTGTGTGTAGGAAACACAGTTCTATTGTTCTGAGCACACTCACGTTTCCCGCCTTATTAGAGACTCTAGAAAACAAGAGAATGCTTCTTGCTCTAAAGCAGAGTGTGTTTCATGGATGAGAACTGTGCTGTGTGTTTCCCTTCAGAAACGGAGTTAAATGCCAGGCTCTGTGTCTTCCTACAAGCAAGAGTGTGTTTCAGGTAAACGCAGTCACTTTTCAGCTCAAACGAAGCTACATCTTTCACGAAGTTCACACGTTTCTCGCTCTTAACTGAAACGCATTGGATGTTCGAGGACCTTTGGTTTGTATCAGTTTCAGAAGCAGAGTTGAAGTAGATATGGTCCGTGTGTGTAGGAAACACGGTTCTTTTGTTCTGAGCACACTCACGTTTCCCGCCTTATTAGAGACTCTAGAAAGCAAGAGAATGCTTCTTGCTCTAATGCAGAGTGTGTTTCATGGATGAGAACTGTGCTGTGTGTTTCCCTTCAGAAACGGAGTTAAATGCCAGGCTCTGTGTCTTCCTACAAGCAAGAGTGCGTTTCAGGTAAACGCAGTCACTTTTCAGCTCAAACGAAGCTACATCGTTCACGAAGTTCACACGTTTCTCGCTCTTAACTAAAACGCATTGGATGTTCGAGGACCTGTGGTTTGCATCAGTTTCAGAAGAAGAGTTGAAGTAGATATGGTCCGTGTGTGTAGGAAATACGGTTCTGTTGTTCTGAGCACACTCACGTTTCCCGCCTTATTGGAGACTCTAGAAAGCAAGAGAATGCTTCTTGCTCTAAAGCAGAGTGTGTTTCATGGATGAGAACTGTGCTGTGTGTTTCCCTTCAGAAACGGAGTTAAATGCCAGGCTCTGTGTCTTCATACAAGCAAGAGTGCGTTTCAGGTAAACGCAGTCACTTTTCAGCTCAAAGGAAGCTACATCGTTCACGAAGCTCACACGTTTCTCGCTCTTAACTGAAAAGCATTGGATGTTCGAGACCTGTGGTTTGTATCAGTTTCTGAAGCAGTGTTGAACTAGATATGTTCCGTGTGTGTAGGAAACACAGTTCTTTTTTTCTGAGCACACTCACGTTTCCCGCCTTATTAGAGACTCTAGAGAGCAAGAGAATGCTTCTTGCTCTAAAGCAGAGTGTGTTTCATGGGTGAGAACTGTGTTGTGTGTATCCCTTCAGAAACGGAGTTAAATGCCAGGCTCTCTGTCTTCCTACAAGCAAAACTTCGTTTGATGTAAACGCAGTCACTTTTCAGCTCAAAGGAAGCTACATCATACACGAAGCTGACACGTTTCTAGCTGTTAAAGAAAAGCATTGGATGTTCGAATTCCTGGGGTTTGTATCAGTTTCAGAAGCAGATTTGAAGTAGATATGGTTCTTGTGTGTAGGAAACACAGTTCTTTTGTTCTGAGCACACTCACGTTTCCCGCCTTATTAGAGACTCTAGAAAGCAAGAGAATGCTTCTTGCTCTAAAGCAGAGTGTGTTTCATGGATGAGAACTGTGCTGTGTGTTTCCCTTCAGAAACGGAGTTAAATGCCAGGCTCTGTGTCTTCCTACAAGCAAGAGTGCATTTCAGGTAAACGCAGTCACTTTTAAGCTCAAAGAAGCTACATCGTTCACGAAGTTCACACGTTTCTCGCTCTTAACTGAAACACATTGGATGTTCGAGGACCTGTGGTTTGTATCAGTTTCAGAAGCAGAGTTGAACTAGATATGGTCCGTGTGTGTAGGAAATACGGTTCTTTTGTTCTGAGCACACTCACGTTTCCCGCCTTATTGGAGACTCTAGAAAGCAAGAGAATGCTTCTTGCTCTAAAGCAGAGTGTGTTTCATGGATGAGAACTGTGCTGTGTGTTTCCCTTCAGAAACGGAGTTAAATGCCAGGCTCTGTGTCTTCCTACAAGCAAGAGTGCGTTTCAGGTAAACGCAGTCACTTTTCAGCTCAAAGGAAGCTACATCGTTCACGAAGCTCACACGTTTCTCGCTCTTAACTGAAAAGCATTGGATGTTCGAGACCTGTGGTTTGTATCAGTTTCTGAAGCAGTGTTGAACTAGATATGTTCCGTGTGTGTAGGAAACACAGTTCTTTTTTTCTGAGCACACTCACGTTTCCCGCCTTATTAGAGACTCTAGAGAGCAAGAGAATGCTTCTTGCTCTAAAGCAGAGTGTGTTTCATGGGTGAGAACTGTGTTGTGTGTATCCCTTCAGAAACGGAGTTAAATGCCAGGCTCTCTGACTTCCTACAAGCAAAACTTCGTTTGATGTAAACGCAGTCACTTTTCAGCTCAAAGGAAGCTACATCATACACGAAGCTGACACGTTTCTAGCTCTTAAAGAAAAGCATTGGATGTTCGAATTCCTGAGGTTTGTATCAGTTTCAGAAGCAGATTTGAAGTAGATATGGTTCTTGTGTGTAGGAAACACAGTTCTTTTGTTCTGAGCACACTCACGTTTCCCGCCTTATTAGAGACTCTAGATAGCAAGAGAATGCTTCTTGCTCTAAATCAGAGTGTGTTTCATGGATGAGAACTGTGCTGTGTGTTTCCCTTCAGAAACGGAGTTAAATGCCAGGCTCTGTGTCTTCCTACAAGCAAGACTTCTTTTCAGGTAAACGCAGTCACTTTTCAGCTCAAAGGAAGCTATATCATTCACGAAGCTCACACGTTTCTCGCTCTTAACTGAAAAGCATTGGATGTTCGAGGACCTGTGGTTTGTATCAGTTTCAGAAGCAGAGTTGAAGTAGATATGGTCCGTGTGTGTAGGAAACACGGTTCTTTTGTTCTGAGCACACTCACGTTTCCCGCCTTATTAGAGACTCTAGAAAGCAAGAGAATGCTTCTTGCTCTAAAGCAGAGTGTGTTTCATGGATGAGAACTGTGCTGTGTGTTTCCCTTCAGAAACGGAGTTAAATGCCAGGCTCTATGTCTTCCTACAAGCAAGAGTGCGTTTCAGGTAAACGCACTTACTTTTCAGTTCAAACGAAGCTACATCGTTCACAAAGCTCACACATTTCTCGCTCTTAACTGAAACGCATTGGATGTTCAAGGACCTGTGGTTTGTATCAGTTTTCGAAGCAGAGTTGAACTAGATATGGTCCTTGTGTGCAGGAAACTCGGTTCTTTTGTTCTGAGCACACTCACGTTTCCCGCCTTATTAGAGACTCTAGAAAGCAAGAGAATGCTTCTTGCTCTAAAGCAGAGTGTGTTTCATGGATGAGAACTGTGCTGTGTGTTTCCCTTCAGAAACGGAGTTAAATGCCAGGCTCTGTGTCTTCCTACAATCAAGAGTGCGTTTCAGGTAAACGCAGTCACTTTTCAGTTCAAATGAAGCTGCATCGTTCACGAAGTTCACACGTTTCTCGCTCTTAATTGAAACGCATTGGATGTTCGAGGAGCTGTCGTTTGTATCAGTTTCAGAAGCAGAGTTGAACTAGATATGGTCCGTGTGTGTAGGAAACATGGTTCTTTTGTTCTGAGCACACTCACGTTTCCGGCCTTATTAGAGTCTCTAGAAAGCAAGAGAATGATTCTTGCTCTAAAGCAGATTGTGTTTCATGGATGAGAACTGTGCTGTGTGTTTCCCTTCAGAAACGGAGTTAAATGCCAGGCTCTGTGTCTTCCTACAAGCAAGAGTGCATTTCAGGTAAACGCAGTCACTTTTAAGCTCAAAGAAGCTACATCGTTCACGAAGTTCACACGTTTCTCGCTCTTAACTGAAACACATTGGATGTTCGAGGACCTGTGGTTTGTATCAGTTTCAGAAGCAGAGTTGAACTAGATATGGTCCGTGTGTGTAGGAAATACGGTTCTTTTGTTCTGAGCACACTCACGTTTCCCGCCTTATTAGAGACTCTAGAAAGCAAGAGAATGCTTCTTGCTCTAAAGCAGAGTGTGTTTCATGGATGAGAACTGTGCTGTGTGTTTCCCTTCAGAAACGGAGTTAAATGCCAGGCTCTGTGTCTTCCTACAAGCAAGAGTGCGTTTCAGGTAAACGCAGTCACTTTTCAGCTCAAAGGAAGCTACATCGTTCACGAAGCTCACACGTTTCTCGCTCTTAACTGAAAAGCATTGGATGTTCGAGACCTGTGGTTTGTATCAGTTTCTGAAGCAGTGTTGAACTAGATATGTTCCGTGTGTGTAGGAAACACAGTTCTTTTTTTCTGAGCACACTCACGTTTCCCGCCTTATTAGAGACTCTAGAGAGCAAGAGAATGCTTCTTGCTCTAAAGCAGAGTGTGTTTCATGGATGAGAACTGTGCTGTGTGTATCCCTTCAGAAACGGAGTTAAATGCCAGGCTCTCTGTCTTCCTACAAGCAAAACTTCGTTTGATGTAAACGCAGTCACTTTTCAGCTCAAAGGAAGCTACATCGCTCTCGAAGCTCACACGTTTCTCGCTATTAACTGAAAAGCCTTGAATGTTGGAGGACCTGTGGATTATATCAGTTTCAGAAGCAGAGTTGAACTAGATATGGTCCGTGTGTGTATGAAATACAGTTCTTATGTTCTGAGCACACTCATGTTTACCGCCTAATTAGAGACTCTAGAAAGCAAGAGAATGCTTCTTGCTCTAAAGCAGAGTGTGTTTCATGGATGAGAACTGTGCTGTGTGTTTCCCTTCAGAAACGGAGTTAAATGCCAGGCTCTGTATCTTCCTACAAGCAAGAGTGCGTTTCAGGTAAACGCAGTCACTTTTCAGTTCAAACGAAGCTACATCGTTCACGAAGTTCACACGTTTCTCCCTCTTAACTGAAACGCATTGGATGTTCGAGGACCTGTGGTTTCTATCAGTTTCAGAGGCAGAGTTGAACTAGATATGGTCCGTGTGTGTAGGAAACACGGTTCTTTTGTTCTGAGCACACTAACGTTTCCCGCCTTATTAGAGACTCTAGAAAGCAAGAGAATGCTTCTTGCTCTACAGCAGAGTGTGTTTCATGGATGAGAACTGTGCTGTATGTTTCCCTTCAGAAACGGAGTTAAATGCCAGGCTCTGGGTCTTCATGCAAGTGAGACTTCGTTTCAGGTAAACGCAGTCACTTTTCAGCTCAAAGGAAGCTACATCGTTCACAAAGCTCACACGTTTCTTGCTCTTAACTGAAAAGCATTGGATGTTCGAGGACCTGTGGTTTGTATCAGTTTCAGAGGCAGAGTTGAACTAGATATGGTCCGGGTGTGTAGGAAACACAGTTCTTTTGTTCTGAGCAAACACACGTTTCCCGACGTATTAGAGACTCTAGAAAGCAAGAGAATGCTTCTTGCTCTAAAGCAGAGTGGGTTTCATGGATTAGAACTGTGCTGTGTGTTTCCATTCAGAAAGGGAGTTAAATGCCATGCTCTATGTCTTACCACAAGCAAGACTTCCTTTCAGGTAAACGCACTTACTTTTCAGCTCAAAGGAAGCTACATCGTTCACGAAGCTCACACGTTTCTTGCTCTTAACTGAAAAGCATTGAATGTTCGAGGACCTATGGTTTGTATCAGTTTCAGAAGCAGAGTTGAACTAGATATGATCCGTGTGTGTAGGAAACACAGTTCTTTTGTTCTGAGGTCACTCACGTTTCCCGCCTCATTAGAGACTCTAGAAAGCAAGAGAATGCTTCTTGCTCTAAAGCAGAGTGTGTTTCATGGATGAGAACTGTGCTGTGTGTTTCCCTTCAGAAACGGAGTTAAATGCCAGGCTCTGTGTCTTCCTACAAGCAAGAGTGCGTTTCAGGTAAACGCAGTAACTTTTCAGCTCAAACGAAGCTACATCTTTCACGAAGTTCACACGTTTCTCGCTCTTAACTGAAACGCATTGGATGTTCGAGGACCTGTGGTTTCTATCAGTTTCAGAGGCAGAGTTGAACTAGATATGGTCCGTGTGTAGGAAACACAGTTCTTTTGTTCTGAGCACACTCACGTTTCCCGCCTTATTAGAGACTCTAGAAAGCAAGAGAATGCTTCTTGCTCTAAAGCAGAGTGTGTTTCATGGATGAGAACTGTGCTGTGTGTTTCCCTTCAGAAACGGAGTTAAATGCCAGGCTCTGTGTCTTACTACAAGCAAGAGTGCGTTTCAGGTAAACGCAGTCACTTTTCAGCTCAAAGGAAGCTACATCGTTAACGAAACTCACACGTTTCTCGCTCTTAACTGAAAAGCATTGGATGTTCGAGACCTGTGGTTTGTATCAGTTTCTGAAGCAGTGTTGAACTAGATATGGTCCGTGTGTGTAGGAAACACAGTTCTATTGTTCTGAGCACACTCACGTTTCCCGCCTTATTAGAGACTCTAAAAAACAAGAGAATGCTTCTTGCTCTAAAGCAGAGTATGTTTCATGGATGAGAACTGTGCTGTGTGTTTCCCTTCAGAAATGGAGTTAAATGCCAGGCTCTGTGTCTTCCTACAAGCAAGAGTGCGTTTCAGGTAAACGCAGTAACTTTTCAGCTCAAACGAAGCTACATCTTTCACGAAGTTCACACGTTTCTCGCTCTTAACTGAAACGCATTGGATGTTCGAGGACCTGTGGTTTGTATCAGTTTCAGAAGCAGAGTTGAACTAGATATGGTCCGTGTGTGTAGGAAATACGGTTCTTTTGTTCTGAGCACACTCACGTTTCCCGCCTTATTAGAGACTCTAGAAAGCAAGAGAATGCTTCTTGCTCTAAAGCAGAGTGTGTTTCATGGATGAGAACTGTGCTGTGTGTTTCCCTTCAGAAACAGAGTTAAATGCCAGGCTCTGTGTCTTCCTACAAGCAAGAGTGCGTTTCAGGTAAACGCAGTCACTTTTCAGCTCAAAGGAAGCTACATCGTTCACGAAGCTCACACGTTTCTCGCTCTTAACTGAAAAGCATTGGATGTTCGAGACCTGTGGTTTGTATCTGTTTCTGAAGCAGTGTTGAACTAGATATGTTCCGTGTGTGTAGGAAACACAGTTCTTTTTTTCTGAGCACACTCACGTTTCCCGCCTTATTAGAGACTCTAGAGAGCAAGAGAATGCTTCTTGCTCTAAAGCAGAGTGTGTTTCATGGATGAGAACTGTGCTGTGTGTATCCCTTCAGAAACGGAGTTAAATGCCAGGCTCTCTGTCTTCCTACAAGCAAAACTTCGTTTGATGTAAACGCAGTCACTTTTCAGCTCAAAGGAAGCTACATCGCTCTCGAAGCTCACACGTTTCTCGCTATTAACTGAAAAGCCTTGAATGTTCGAGGACCTGTGGATTAAATCAGTTTCAGAAGCAGAGTTGAACTAGATATGGTCCGTGTGTGTACGAAATACAGTTCTTATGTTCTGAGCACACTCATGTTTACCGCCTAATTAGAGACTCTAGAAAGCAAGAGAATGCTTCTTGCTCTAAAGCAGAGTGTGTTTCATGGATGAGAACTGTGCTGTGTGTTTCCCTTCAGAAACGGAGTTAAATGCCAGGCTCTGTATCTTCCTACAAGCAAGAGTGCGTTTCAGGTAAACGCAGTCACTTTTCAGTTCAAACGAAGCTACATCGTTCACGAAGTTCACACGTTTCTCCCTCTTAACTGAAACGCATTGGATGTTCGAGGACCTGTGGTTTCTATCAGTTTCAGAGGCAGAGTTGAACTAGATATGGTCCGTGTGTGTAGGAAACACAGTTCTTTTGTTCTGAGCACACTAACGTTTCCCGCCTTATTAGAGACTCTAGAAAGCAAGAGAATGCTTCTTGCTCTACAGCAGAGTGTGTTTCATGGATGAGAACTGTGCTGTATGTTTCCCTTCAGAAACGGAGTTAAATGCCAGGCTCTGGGTCTTCATGCAAGCGAGACTTCGTTTCAGGTAAACGCAGTCACTTTTCAGCTCAAAGGAAGCTACATCGTTCACAAATCTCACACGTTTCTTGCTCTTAACTGAAAAGCATTGGATGTTCGAGGACCTGTGGTTTGTATCAGTTTCAGAGGCAGAGTTGAACTAGATATGGTCCGGGTGTGTAGGAAACACAGTTCTTTTGTTCTGAGCAAACACACGTTTCCCGACGTATTAGAGACTCTAGAAAGCAAGAGAATGCTTCTTGCTCTAAAGCAGAGTGGGTTTCATGGATTAGAACTGTGCTGTGTGTTTCCATTCAGAAAGGGAGTTAAATGCCATGCTCTATGTCTTACCACAAGCAAGACTTCCTTTCAGGTAAACGCACTTACTTTTCAGCTCAAAGGAAGCTACATCGTTCACGAAGCTCACACGTTTCTTGCTCTTAACTGAAAAGCATTGAATGTTCGAGGACCTATGGTTTGTATCAGTTTCAGAAGCAGAGTTGAACTAGATATGATCCGTGTGTGTAGGAAACACAGTTCTTTTGTTCTGAGCTCACTCACGTTTCCCGCCTCATTAGAGACTCTAGAAAGCAAGAGAATGCTTCTTGCTCTAAAGCAGAGTGTGTTTCATGGATGAGAACTGTGCTGTGTGTTTCCCTTCAGAAACGGAGTTAAATGCCAGGCTCTGTGTCTTACTACAAGCAAGAGTGCGTTTCAGGTAAACGCAGTCACTTTTCAGCTCAAAGGAAGCTACATCGTTAACGAAACTCACACGTTTCTCGCTCTTAACTGAAAAGCATTGGATGTTCGAGACCTGTGGTTTGTATCAGTTTCTGAAGCAGTGTTGAACTAGATATGGTCCGTGTGTGTAGGAAACACGGTTCTTTTGTTCTGAGCACACTCACGTTTCCCGCCTTATTAGAGACTCTAGAAAACAAGAGAATGCTTCTTGCTCTAAAGCAGAGTGTGTTTCATGGATTAGAACTGTGCTGTGTGTTTCCCTTCAGAAACGGAGTTAAATGCCAGGCTCTGTGTCTTCCTACAAGCAAGAGTGCGTTTCAGGTAAACGCAGTAACTTTTCAGCTCAAACGAAGCTACATCTTTCACGAAGTTCACACGTTTCTCGCTCTTAACTGAAACGCATTGGATGTTCGAGGACCTGTGGTTTGTATCAGTTTCAGAAGCAGAGTTGAACTAGACATGGTCCGTGTGTGTAGGAAATACGGTTCTTTTGTTCTGAGCACACTCACGTTTCCCGCCTTATTAGAGACTCTAGAAAGCAAGAGAATGCTTCTTGCTCTAAAGCAGAGTGTGTTTCATGGATGAGAACTGTGCTGTGTGTTTCCCTTCAGAAACGGAGTTAAATGCCAGGCTCTGTGTCTTCCTACAAGCAAGAGTGCGTTTCAGGTAAACGCAGTCACTTTTCAGCTCAAAGGAAGCTACATCGTTCACGAAGCTCACACGTTTCTCGCTCTTAACTGAAAAGCATTGGATGTTCGAGACCTGTGGTTTGTATCTGTTTCTGAAGCAGTGTTGAACTAGATATGTTCCGTGTGTGTAGGAAACACAGTTCTTTTTTTCTGAGCACACTCACGTTTCCCGCCTTATTAGAGACTCTAGAGAGCAAGAGAATGCTTCTTGCTCTAAAGCAGAGTGTGTTTCATGGATGAGAACTGTGCTGTGTGTATCCCTTCAGAAACGGAGTTAAATGCCAGGCTCTCTGTCTTCCTACAAGCAAAACTTCGTTTGATGTAAACGCAGTCACTTTTCAGCTCAAAGGAAGCTACATCGCTCTCGAAGCTCACACGTTTCTCGCTATTAACTGAAAAGCCTTGAATGTTCGAGGACCTGTGGATTAAATCAGTTTCAGAAGCAGAGTTGAACTAGATATGGTCCGTGTGTGTACGAAATACAGTTCTTATGTTCTGAGCACACTCATGTTTACCGCCTAATTAGAGACTCTAGAAAGCAAGAGAATGCTTCTTGCTCTAAAGCAGAGTGTGTTTCATGGATGAGAACTGTGCTGTGTGTTTCCCTTCAGAAACGGAGTTAAATGCCAGGCTCTGTATCTTCCTACAAGCAAGAGTGCGTTTCAGGTAAACGCAGTCACTTTTCAGTTCAAACGAAGCTACATCGTTCACGAAGTTCACACGTTTCTCCCTCTTAACTGAAACGCATTGGATGTTCGAGGACCTGTGGTTTCTATCAGTTTCAGAGGCAGAGTTGAACTAGATATGGTCCGTGTGTGTAGGAAACACAGTTCTTTTGTTCTGAGCACACTCACGTTTCCCGCCTTATTAGAGACTCTAGAAAGCAAGAGAATGCTTCTTGCTCTACAGCAGAGTGTGTTTCATGGATGAGAACTGTGCTGTATGTTTCCCTTCAGAAACGGAGTTAAATGCCAGGCTCTGGGTCTTCATACAAGCGAGACTTCGTTTCAGGTAAACGCAGTCACTTTTCAGCTCAAAGGAAGCTACATCGTTCACAAAGCTCACACGTTTCTTGCTCTTAACTGAAAAGCATTGGATGTTCGAGGACCTGTGGTTTGTATCAGTTTCAGAGGCAGAGTTGAACTAGATATGGTCCGGGTGTGTAGGAAACACAGTTCTTTTGTTCTGAGCAAACACACGTTTCCCGACATATTAGAGACTCTAGAAAGCAAGAGAATGCTTCTTGCTCTAAAGCAGAGTGGGTTTCATGGATTAGAACTGTGCTGTGTGTTTCCATTCAGAAAGGGAGTTAAATGCCATGCTCTATGTCTTACCACAAGCAAGACTTCCTTTCAGGTAAACGCACTTACTTTTCAGCTCAAAGGAAGCTACATCGTTCACGAAGCTCACACGTTTCTTGCTCTTAACTGAAAAGCATTGAATGTTCGAGGACCTATGGTTTGTATCAGTTTCAGAAGCAGAGTTGAACTAGATATGATCCGTGTGTGTAGGAAACACAGTTCTTTTGTTCTGAGCTCACTCACGTTTCCCGCCTTATTAGAGACTCTAGAAAGCAAGAGAATGCTTCTTGCTCTAAAGCAGAGTGTGTTTCATGGATGAGAACTGTGCTGTGTGTTTCCCTTCAGAAACGGAGTTAAATGCCAGGCTCTGTGTCTTCCTACAAGCAAGAGTGCGTTTCAGGTAAACGCAGTCACTTTTCAGCTCAAAGGAAGCTACATCGTTAACGAAACTCACACGTTTCTCGCTCTTAACTGAAAAGCATTGGATGTTCGAGACCTGTGGTTTGTATCAGTTTCTGAAGCAGTGTTGAACTAGATATGGTCCGTGTGTGTAGGAAACACAGTTCTATTGTTCTGAGCACACTCACGTTTCCCGCCTTATTAGAGACTCTAGAAAACAAGAGAATGCTTCTTGCTCTAAAGCAGAGTGTGTTTCATGGATGAGAACTGTGCTGTGTGTTTCCCTTCAGAAACGGAGTTAAATGCCAGGCTCTGTGTCTTCCTACAAGCAAGAGTGCGTTTCAGGTAAACGCAGTAACTTTTCAGCTCAAACGAAGCTACAACTTTCACGAAGTTCACACGTTTCTCGCTCTTAACTGAAACGCATTGGATGTTCGAGGACCTGTGGTTTGTATCAGTTTCAGAAGCAGGGTTGAAGTAGATATGGTCCGTGTTTGTAGGAAACACGGTTCTTTTGTTCTGAGCACACTCACGTTTCCCGCCTTATTAGAGACTCTAGAAAGCAAGAGAATGCTTCTTGCTCTAATGCAGAGTGTGTTTCATGGATGAGAACTGTGCTGTGTGTTTCCCTTCAGAAACGGAGTTAAATGCCAGGCTCTGTGTCTTCCTACAAGCAAGAGTGCGTTTCAGGTAAATGCAGTCACTTTTCAGCTCAAACGAAGCTACATCGTTCACGAAGTTCACACGTTTCTCGCTCTTAACTGAAACGCATTGGATGTTCGAGGACCTGTGGTTTGTATCAGTTTCAGAAGAAGAGTTGAAGTAGATATGGTCCGTGTGTGTAGGAAACACAGTTCTTTTGTTCTGAGCACACTCACGTTTCCCGCCTTATTAGAGACTCTAGAAAGCAAGAGAATGCTTCTTGCTCTAAAGCAGACTGTGTTTCATGGATGAGAACTGTGCTGTGTGTTTCCCTTCAGAAACGGAGTTAAATGCCAGGCTCTGTGTCTTCCTACAAGCAAGAGTGCGTTTCACGTAAATGCAGTCACTTTTCAGCTCAAAGGAAGCTACATCATTCACGAAGTTCACACGTTTCTCGCTCTTAACTGAAACGCATTGGATGTTCGAGGACCTGTGGTTTGTATCAGTTTCAGAAGCAGAGTTGAACTAGATATGGTCCGTGTGTGTAGGAAACACGGTTCTTTTGTTCTGAGCACACTCACGTTTCCTGCCTTATTAGAGACTCTAGAAAGCAAGAGAATGCCTCTTGCTCTAAAGCAGAGTGTGTTTCATGGATGAGAACTGTGCTGTGTGTTTCCCTTCAGAAACAGAGTTAAATGCCAGGCTCTGTGTCTTCCTACAAGCAAGAGGGCGATTCACATAAACGCAGTCACTTTTCAGCTCAAAGGAAGCTACATCTTTCACGAAGTTCACACGTTTCTCGCTCTTAACGGAAACGCATTGGATGTTCGAGGACCTGTTGTTTGTATCAGTTTCAGAAGCAGAGTTGAAGTAGATATGGTCCGTGTGTGTAGGAAACACGGTTCTTTTGTTCTGAGCACACTCACGTTTCCCACCTTATTAGAGACTCTAGAAAGCAAGAGAATGCTTCTTGCTCTAAAGCAGAGTGTGTTTCATGGATGAGAACTGTGCTATGTGTTTCCCTTCAGAAACGGAGTTAAATGCCAGGCTCTGTGTCTTCCTACAAGCAAGAGTGCGTTTCAGGTAAACGCAGTCACTTTTCAGCTCAAAAGAAGCTACATCGTTCACGAAGTTCACACGTTTCTCGCTCTTAACTGAAACGTATTGGATGTTCGAGGACCTGTGGTTTGTATCAGTTTCAGAAGCAGAGTTGAACTAGATATGGTCCGTGTGTGTAGGAAACACGGTTCTTTTGTTCTGAGCACACTCACGTTTCCCGCCTTATTAGAGACTCTAGAAAGCAAGAGAATGCTTCCTTCTATAAAGTAGAGTGTGTTTCATGGATGAGAACTGTGCTGTGTGTTTCCCTTCAGAAAAGGAGTTAAATGCCAGCCTCTGTATCTTCCTACAAGCACGAGTGCGTTTCAGGTAAACGCAGTCACTTTTCAGTTCAAACGAAGCTACATCGTTCACGAAGTTCACACGTTTCTCCCTCTTAACTGAAACGCAATGGATGTTCGAGGACCTGTGGTTTCTATCAGTTTCAGAGGCAGAGTTGAACTAGATATGGTCCGTGTGTGTAGGAAACACAGTTCTTTTGTTCTGAGCACACTCACGTTTCCCGCCTTATTAGAGACTCTAGAAAGCAAGAGAATGCTTCTTGCTCTAAAGCAGAGTGTGTTTCATGGATGAGAACTGTGCTGTATGTTTCCCTTCAGAAACGGAGTTAAATGCCAGGCTCTGGGTCTTCATACAAGCGAGACTTCGTTTCAGGTAAACGCAGTCACTTTTCAGCTCAAAGGAAGCTACATCGTTCACAAAGCTCACACGTTTCTTGCTCTTAACTGAAAAGCATTGGATGTTCGAGGACCTGTGGTTTGTATCAGTTTCAGAGGCAGAGTTGAACTAGATATGGTCCGGGTGTGTAGGAAACACAGTTCTTTTGTTCTGAGCAAACACACGTTTCCCGACGTATTAGAGACTCTAGAAAGCAAGAGAATGCTTCTTGCTCTAAAGCAGAGTGGGTTTCATGGATTAGAACTGTGCTGTGTGTTTCCATTCAGAAAGGGAATTAAATGCCATGCTCTATGTCTTACCACAAGCAAGACTTCCTTTCAGGTAAACGCACTTACTTTTCAGCTCAAAGGAAGCTACATCGTTCACGAAGCTCACACGTTTCTTGCTCTTAACTGAAAAGCATTGAATGTTCGAGGACCTATGGTTTGTATCAGTTTCAGAAGCAGAGTTGAACTAGATATGATCCGTGTGTGTAGGAAACACAGTTCTTTTGTTCTGAGCTCACTCACGTTTCCCGCCTTATTAGAGACTCTAGAAAGCAAGAGAATGCTTCTTGCTCTAAAGCAGAGTGTGTTTCATGGATGAGAACTGTGCTGTGTGTTTCCCTTCAGAAACGGAGTTAAATGCCAGGCTCTGTGTCTTACTACAAGCAAGAGTGCGTTTCAGGTAAACGCAGTCACTTTTCAGCTCAAAGGAAGCTACATCGTTAACGAAACTCACACGTTTCTCGCTCTTAACTGAAAAGCATTGGATGTTCGAGACCTGTGGTTTGTATCAGTTTCAGAAGCAGAGTTGAAGTAGATATGGTCCGTGTGTGTAGGAAACACGGTTCTATTGTTCTGAGCACACTCACGTTTCCCGCCTTATTAGAGACTCTAGAAAGCAAGAGAATGCTTCTTGCTCTAATGCAGAGTGTGTTTCATGGATGAGAACTGTGCTGTGTGTTTCCCTTCAGAAACGGAGTTAAATGCCAGGCTCTGTGTCTTCCTACAAGCAAGAGTGCGTTTCAGGTAAACGCAGTCACTTTTCAGCTCAAACGAAGCTACATCGTTCACGAAGTTCACACGTTTCTCGCTCTTAACTGAAACGCATTGGATGTTCGAGGACCTGTGGTTTGCATCAGTTTCAGAAGAAGAGTTGAAGTAGATATGGTCCGTGTGTGTAGGAAACACAGTTCTTTTGTTCTGAGCACACTCACGTTTCCCGCCTTATTAGAGACTCTAGAAAGCAAGAGAATGCTTCTTGCTCTAAAGCAGAGTGTGTTTCATGGATGAGAACTGTGCTGTGTGTTTCCCTTCAGAAACGGAGTTAAATGCCAGGCTCTGTGTCTTCCTACAAGCAAGAGTGCGTTTCAGGTAAACGCAGTCACTTTTCAGCTCAAAGGAAGCTACATCATTCACGAAGTTCACACGTTTCTCGCTCTTAACTGAAACGCATTGGATGTTCGAGGACCTGTGGTTTGTACCAGTTCCAGAAGCAGAGTTGAACTAGATATGGTCCGTGTGTGTAGGAAACACGGTTCTTTTGTTCTGAGCACACTCACGTTTCCTGCCTTATTATAGACTCTAGAAAGCAAGAGAATGCTTCTTGCTCTAAAGCAGAGTGTGTTTCATGGATGAGAACTGTGCTGTGTGTTTCCCTTCAGAAACGGAGTTAAATGCCAGGCTCTGTGTCTTCCTACAAGCAAGAGTGCATTTCAGGTAAACGCAGTCACTTTTAAGCTCAAAGAAGCTACATCGTTCACGAAGTTCACACGTTTCTCGCTCTTAACTGAAACACATTGGATGTTCGAGGACCTGTGGTTTGTATCAGTTTCAGAAGCAGAGTTGAACTAGATATGTTCCGTGTGTGTAGGAAACACGTTTCTTTTGTTCTGAGCACACTCACGTTTCCCGCCTTATTGGAGACTCTAGAAAGCAAGAGAATGCTTCTTGCTCTAAAGCAGAGTGTGTTTCATGGATGAGAACTGTGCTGTGTGTTTCCCTTCAGAAACGGAGTTAAATGCCAGGCTCTGGGTCTTCCTACAAGCAAGAGTGCGTTTCAGGTAAACGCAGTCACTTTTCAGCTCAAAGGAAGCTACATCGTTCACGAAGCTCACACGTTTCTCGCTCTTAACTGAAAAGCATTGGATGTTCGAGACCTGTGGTTTGTATCAGTTTCTGAAGCAGTGTTGAACTAGATATGTTCCGTGTGTGTAGGAAACACAGTTCTTTTTTTCTGAGCACACTCACGTTTCCCGCCTTATTAGAGACTCTAGAGAGCAAGAGAATGCTTCTTGCTCTAAAGCAGAGTGTGTTTCATGGGTGAGAACTGTGTTGCGTGTATCCCTTCAGAAACGGAGTTAAATGCCAGGCTCTCTGTCTTCCTACAAGCAAAATTTCATTTGATGTAAACGCAGTCACTTTTCAGCTCAAAGGAAGCTACATCATACACGAAGCTGACACGTTTCTAGCTCTTAAAGAAAAGCATTGGATGTTCGAATTCCTGGGGTTTGTATCAGTTTCAGAAGCAGATTTGAACTAGATATGGTTCTTGTGTGTAGGAAACACAGTTCTTTTGTTCTGAGCACACTCACGTTTCCCGCCTTATTAGAGACTCTAGATAGCAAGAGAATGCTTCTTGCTCTAAAGCAGAGTGTGTTTCATGGATGAGAACTGTGCTGTGTGTTTCCCTTCAGAAACGGAGTTAAATGCCAGGCTCTGTGTCTTCCTACAAGCAAGACTTCTTTTCAGGTAAACGCAGTCACTTTTCAGCTCAAAGGAAGCTATATCATTCACGAAGCTCACACGTTTCTCGCTCTTAACTGAAAAGCATTGGATGTTCGAGGACCGGTGGTTTGTATCAGTTTCAGAAGCACAGTTGAAGTAGATATGGTCCGTGTGTGTAGGAAACACGGTTCTTTTGTTCTGAGCACACTCACGTTTCCCGCCTTATTAGAGACTCTAGAAAGCAAGAGAATGCTTCTTCCTCTAAGGCAGAGTGTGTTTCATGGATGAGAACTGTGCTGTGTGTTTCCATTCAGAAACGGAGTTAAATGCCAGGCTCTGTGTCTTCCTACAAGCAAGAGTGCGTTTCAGGTAAACGCAGTCACTTTTCAGCTCAAACGAAGCTACATCGTTCACGAAGCTCACACGTTTCTCGCTCTTAACTGAAAAGCATTGAATGTTCGAGGACCTATGGTTTGTATCAGTTTCAGAAGCAGAGTTGAACTAGATATGGTCCGTGTTTTTAGGAAAAACAGTTCTTTTGTTCTGTGCACACTCACGTTTCCCTACTTATTAGAGACTCTATAAACCAAGAGAATGCTTCTTGCTCTAAAGAGGAGTGTGTTTCATGGATGAGAACTGTGCTGTATGTTTCCCTTCAGAAACGGAGTTAAATGCCAGGCTCTGGGTCTTCATACAAGCGAGAATTCGTTTCAGGTAAACGCAGTCACTCTTCAGCTCAAAGGAAGCTACATCGTTAACGAAACTCACACGTTTCTAGCTCTTAACTGAAAAGCATTGGATGTTCGAGACCTGTGGTTTGTATCAGTTTCTGAAGCAGTGTTGAACTAGATATGGTCCGTGTGTGTAGGAAACACAGTTCTATTGTTCTGAGCACACTCACGTTTCCCGCCTTATTAGAGACTCTAGAAAGCAAGAGAATGCTTCTTGCTCTAAAGCAGAGTGTGTTTCATGGATGAGAACTGTGCTGTGTGTTTCCCTTCAGAAACGGAGTTAAATGCCAGGCTCTGTGTCTTCCTACAAGCAAGAGTGCGTTTCAGGTAAACGCAGTCACTTTTCAGTTCAAACGAAGCTACATTGTTCACGAAGTTCACACATTTCTCGCTCTTAACTGAAACGCATTGGATGTTCAAGGACCTGTGGTTTGTATCAGTTTTAGAAGCAGAGTTGAACTAGATATGGTCCTTGTGTGCAGGAAACTCGGTTCTTTTGTTCTGAGCACACTCACGTTTCCCGCCTTATTAGAGACTCTAGAAAGCAAGAGAATGCTTCTTGCTCTAAAGCAGAGTGTGTTTCATGGATGAGAACTGTGCTGTGTGTTTCCCTTCAGAAACGGAGTTAAATGCCAGGCTCTGTGTCTTCCTACAAGCAAGAGTGCGTTTCAGGTAAACGCAGTCACTTTTCAGCTCAAAGGAAGCTACATCGTTCACGAAGCTCACACGTTTCTCGCTCTTAACTGAAAAGCATTGGATGTTCGAGACCTGTGGTTTGTATCAGTTTCTGAAGCAGTGTTGAACTAGATATGTTCCGTGTGTGTAGGAAACACAGTTCTTTTTTTCTGAGCACACTCACGTTTCCCGCCTTATTAGAGACTCTAGAGAGCAAGAGAATGCTTCTTGCTCTAAAGCAGAGTGTGTTTCATGGATGAGAACTGTGCTGTGTGTATCCCTTCAGAAACGGAGTTAAATGCCAGGCTCTCTGTCTTCCTACAAGCAAAACTTCTTTTGATGTAAACGCAGTCACTTTTCAGCTCAAAGGAAGCTACATCGCTCTCGAAGCTCACACGTTTCTCGCTATTAACTGAAAAGCCTTGAATGTTCGAGGACCTGTGGATTATATCAGTTTCAGAAGCAGAGTTGAACTAGATATGGTCCGTGTGTGTACGAAATACAGTTCTTATGTTCTGAGCACACTCATGTTTACAGCCTAATTAGAGACTCTAGAAAGCAAGAGAATGCTTCTTGCTCTAAAGCAGAGTGTGTTTCATGGATGAGAACTGTGCTGTGTGTTTCCCTTCAGAAACGGAGTTAAATGCCAGGCTCTGTGTCTTCATACAAGCGAGACTTCGTTTCAGGTAAACGCAGTCACTTTTCAGCTCAAAGGAAGCTACATCGTTCACAAAGCTCAATCGTTTCTTGCTCTTAACTGAAAAGCATTGGATGTTCGAGGACCTGTGGTTTGCATCAGTTTCAGAAGCATAGGTGAACTAGATATGTTCCGTGTGTGTAGGAAACACAGTTCTTTTGTTCTGAGCACACTAATGTTTCCCACCTTAATCGAGACTCTAGAAAGCAAGAGAATGCTTCTTCCTCTAAAGCAGAGTGTGTTTCATGGATGAGAACTGTGCTGTGTGTTTCCCTTCAGAAACGGAGTTAAATGCCAGGCTCTGTGTCTTCCTACAAGCAAGAGTGCGTTTCAGGTAAACGCAGTCACTTTTCAGCTCAAACGAAGCTACATCGTTCACGAAGCTCACACGTTTCTCGCTCTTAACTGAAAAGCATTGAATGTTCGAGGACCTATGGTTTGTATCAGTTTCAGAAGCAGAGTTGAACTAGATATGGTCCGTGTTTTTAGGAAAAACAGTTCTGTTGTTCTGTGCACACTCACGTTTCCCTACTTATTAGAGACTCTATAAACCAAGAGAATGCTTCTTGCTCTAAAGAGGAGTGTGTTTCATGGATGAAAACTGTGCTGTAGTTTCCCTTCAGAAACGGAGTTAAATGCCAGGCTCTGGGTCTTCATACAAGCGAGACTTCGTATCAGGTAAACGCAGTCACTCTTCAGCTCAAAGGAAGCTACATCGTTCACTAAGCTCACACGTATCTTGCTCTTCACTGAAAAGCATTGGATGTTCGAGGACCTGTGTTTTTTATCAGTTTCAGAAGCAGAGTTGAACTAGATATGGTCCGGGTGTGTAGGAAACACAGTTCTTTTGTTCTGAGCAAACTCATGTTTCCCGACGTATTAGAGACTCTAGAAAGCAAGAGAATGCTTAATGTTCTAAAGCAGAGTGTGTTTCATGGATTAGAACTGTGCTGTGTGTTTCCCTTCAGAAAGGGAGTTAAATGCCATGCTCTATGTCTTACTACAAGCAAGACTTCCTTTCAGGTAAACGCAGTCACTTTTCAGCTCAAAGGAAGCTACATCGTTCACGAAGCTCACACGTTTCTCGCTCTTAACTGAAAAGCATTGAATGTTCGAGGACCTATGGTATGTATCAGTTTCTGAAGCAGAGTTGAACTAGATATGGTCCGTGTGTGTAGGAAACACAGTTCTTTTGTTCTGAGCACACTCACGTTTCCCGCCTTATTAGAGACTCTAGAAAGCAAGAGAATGCTTCTTGCTGTAAAGCAGAGTGTGTTTCATGGATGAGAACTGTGCTGTGTGTTTCCCTTCAGAAACGGAGTTAAGTGCCAGGCTCTGTATCTTCCTACAAGCAAGAGTGCCTTTCAGGTAAACGCAGTCACTTTTCAGCTCCAAGGAAGCTACATCGTTCACGAAGCTCACACGTTTCTCGCTATTAACTGAAAAGCCTTGAATGTTCGAGGACCTGTGGATTATATCAGTTTCAGAAGCAGAGTTGAACTAGATATGGTCCGTGTGTGTACGAAATACAGTTCTTATGTTCTGAGCACACTCATGTTTACCGCCTAATTAGAGACTCTAGAAAGCAAGAGAATGCTTCTTGCTCTAAAGCAGAGTGTGTTTCATGGATGAGAACTGTGCTGTGTGTTTCCCTTCAGAAACGGAGTTAAATGCCAGGCTCTGTGTCTTCATACAAGCGAGACTTCGTTTCAGGTAAACGCAGTCACTTTTCAGTTCAAAGGAAGCTACATCGTTCACAAAGCTCAATCGTTTCTTGCTCTTAACTGAAAAGCATTGGATGTTCGAGGACCTGTGGTTTGCATCAGTTTCAGAAGCATAGGTGAACTAGATATGTTCCGTGTGTGTAGGAAACACAGTTCTTTTGTTCTGAGCACACTAATGTTTCCCACCTTAATCGAGACTCTAGAAAGCAAGAGAATGCTTCTTCCTCTAAAGCAGAGTGTGTTTCATGGATGAGAACTGTGCTGTGTGTTTCCCTTCAGAAACGGAGTTAAATGCCAGGCTCTATGTCTTACTACAAGCAAGACTTCCTTTCAGGTAAACACAGTCACTTTTCAGCTCAAAGGAAGCTACATCGTTCATGAAGCTCACACGTTTCTCGCTCTTAACTGAAAAGCATTGAATGTTCGAGGACCTATGGTTTGTATCAGTTTCAGAAGCAGAGTTGAACTAGATATGGTCCGTGTGTGTAGGAAACACAGTTCTTTTGTTCTGAGCACACTCACGTTTCCCGCCTTATTAGAGACTCTAGAAAGCAAGAGAATGCTTCTTGCTGTAAAGCAGAGTGTGTTTCATGGATGAGAACTGTGCTGTGTGTTTCCCTTCAGAAACGGAGTTAAGTGCCAGGCTCTGTATCTTCCTACAAGCAAGAGTGCGTTTCAGGTAAACGCAGTCACTTTTCAGCTCCAAGGAAGCTACATCGTTCACGAAGCTCACACGTTTCTAGCTCTTAACTGAAAAGCATTGGATGTTCGAGACCTGTGGTTTGTATCAGTTTCTGAAGCAGTGTTGAACTAGATATGGTCCGTGTGTATAGGAAACACAGTTCTTTTGTTCTGAGCACACTCACGTTTCCCGCCTTATTAGAGACACTAGAAAGCAAGAGAATGCTTCTTGCTCTAAAGCAGAGTGTGTTTCATGGATGAGAACTGTGCTGTGTGTTTCCCTTCAGAAACGGAGTTAACGTCAGGCTCTTTGTCTTCATACAAGCGAGACTTCGTTTCAGGTAAACCCAGTCACTTTTCAGCTCAAAGGAAGCTACATCGTTCACGAAGCTCACACGTTACTCGCTCTTAACTGAAAAGCATTGAATGTTCGAGGACCTATGGTTTGTATCAGTTTCAGAAGCAGAGTTGAACTAGATATGGTCCGTGTTTTTAGGAAAAACAGTTCTTTTGTTCTGTGCACACTCATGTTTCCCTACTTATTAGAGACTCTATAAACCAAGAGAATGCTTCTTGCTCTAAAGAGGAGTGTGTTTCATGGATGAGAACTGTGCTGTATGTTTCCCTTCAGAAACGGAGTTAAATGCCAGGCTCTGGGTCTTCATACAAGCGAGACTTCGTATCAGGTAAACGCAGTCACTCTTCAGCTCAAAGGAAGCTACATCGTTCACAAAGCTCACACGTTTCTTGCTCTTCACTGAAAAGCATTGGATGTTCGAGGACCTGTGTTTTTTATCAGTTTCAGAAGCAGAGTTGAACTAGATATGGTCCGGGTGTGTAGGAAACACAGTTCTTTTGTTCTGAGCAAACTCATGTTTCCCGACGTATTAGAGACTCTAGAAAGCAAGAGAATGCTTCTTGCTCTAAAGCAGAGTGTGTTTCATGGATTAGAACTGTGCTGTGTGTTTCCCTTCAGAAAGGGAGTTAAATGCCATGCTCTATGTCTTACTACAAGCAAGACTTCCTTTCAGGTAAACGCAGTCACTTTTCAGCTCAAAGGAAGCTACATCGTTCACAAAGCTCACACGTTTCTCGCTCTTAACTGAAAAGCATTGAATGTTCGAGGACCTATGGTTTGTATCAGTTTCAGAAGCAGAGTTGAACTAGATATGGTCCGTGTGTGTAGGAAACACGGTTCTTTTGTTCTGAGCACACTCACGTTTTCCGCCTTATTAGAGACTCTAGAAAGCAAGAGAATGCTTCTTGCTGTAAAGCAGAGTGTGTTTCATTGATGAGAACTGTGCTGTGTTTTTCCCTTCAGAAACGGAGTTAAATGCCAGGCTCTGTGTCTTCCTACAAGCAAGAGTGCGTTTCAGGTAAACGCAGTCACTTTTCAGTTCAAATGAAGCTACATCATTCATGAAGTTCACACGTTTCTCGCTCTTAATTGAAACGCATTGGATGTTCGAGGACCTGTGGTTTGTATCAGTTTCAGAAGCAGAGTTGAACTAGATATGGTCCGTGTGTGTAGGAAACACGGTTCTTTTGTTCTGAGCACACTCACGTTTCCCGCCTTATTGGAGTCTCTAGAAAGCAAGAGAATGCTTCTTGCTCTAAAGCAGAGTGTGTTTCATGGATGAGAACTGTGCTGTGTGTTTCCCTTCAGAAACGGAGTTAAATGCCAGGCTCTGTGTGTTCCTACAAGCAAGAGTGCGTTTCAGGTAAACGCAGTCACTTTTAGCTCAAATGAAGCTACATCGTTCACGAAGTTCACACGTTTCTCGCTCTTAACTGAAACGCATTGGATGTTCGAGGACCTGTGGTTTGTATCAGTTTCAGAAGCAGAGTTGAACTAGATATGGTCCGTGTGTGTAGGAAACACGGTTCTTTTGTTCTGAGCACACTCACGTTTCCCGCCTTATTAGAGACACTAGAAAGCAAGAGAATGCTTCTTGCTCTAAAGCACAGTGTGTTTCATGGATGAGAACTGTGCTGTTTGTTTCCCTTCAGAAACGGAGTTAAATGCCAGGCTCTGTGTCTTCCTACAAGGAAGAGTGCGATTCACATAAACGCAGTCACTTTTCAGCTCAAAGGAAGCTACATCATTCACGAAGCTCACACGGTTCTCGCTCTTAACTGAAAAGCATTGAATGTTCGATGACCTGTGGTTTGTATCAGTTTCAGAAGCAGAGTTGAACTAGATATGGTCCGTGTGTGTAGGAAACACAGTTCTTTTGTTCTGAGAACACTCAAGTTTCCCGCCATATTAGAGACTCTAGAAAGCAAGAGAATGCTTCTTGCTCTAAAGCAGAGTGTGTTTCATGGATGAGAACTGTGCTGTGTGTTTCCCTTCAGAAAAGGAGTTAAATGTCAGGCTCTTTGTCTTCATACAACCGATACTTCGTTTCAGGTAAACCCAGTCACTTTTCAGCTCAAAGGAAGCTACATCGTTCACGAAGCTCACACGTTTCTCGCTCTTAAGTGAAAATCATTGGATGTTCGAGGACCTGTGGTTTGTATCAGTTTCAGAAGTAGAGTTGAACTAGATATGGTCCGAGTGTGTAGGAAACACAGTTCTTTTGTTCTGAGCACACTCACGTTTCCCGCCTTATTAGAGACTGTAGAAAGCAAGTGAATGCTTCTTGCTCTAAAGCAGAGTGTGTTTCATGGATGAGAACTGTGCTGTGTGTTTCCCTTCAGAAACGTAGTTAAATGCCAGGCTCTGTGTCTTCCTACAAGCAAGAGTGCGTTTCAGGTAAACGCAGTCACTTTTCAGCTCAAACGAAGCTACATCGTTCACGAAGTTCACACGTTTCTCGCTCTTAACTGAAACGCATTGGATGTTCGAGGACCTGTGGTTTGTATCAGTTTCAGAAGCAGAGTTGAACTAGATATGGTCCGTGTGTGTAGGAAACACGGTTCTTTTGTTCTGAGCACACTCACGTTTCCCGCCTTATTAGAGACACTAGAAAGCAAGAGAATGCTTCTTGCTCTAAAGCAGAGTGTGTTTCATGGATGAGAACTGTGCTGTTTGTTTCCCTTCAGAAACGGAGTTAAATGCCAGGCTCTGTGTCTTCCTACAAGGAAGAGTGCGATTCACATAAACGCAGTCACTTTTCAGCTCAAAGGAAGCTACATCATTCACGAAGCTCACACGGTTCTCGCTCTTAACTGAAAAGCATTGAATGTTCGATGACCTGTGGTTTGTATCAGTTTCAGAAGCAGAGTTGAACTAGATATGGTCCGTGTGTGTAGGAAACACAGTTCTTTTGTTCTGAGAACACTCAAGTTTCCCGCCATATTAGAGACTCTAGAAAGCAAGAGAATGCTTCTTGCTCTAAAGCAGAGTGTGTTTCATGGATGAGAACTGTGCTGTGTGTTTCCCTTCAGAAACGGAGTTAAATGTCAGGCTCTTTGTCTTCATACAACCGAGACTTCGTTTCAGGTAAACCCAGTCACTTTTCAGCTCAAAGGAAGCTACATCGTTCACGAAGTTCACACGTTTCTCGCTCTTAACTGAAACGCATTGGATGTTCGAGGACCTGTGGTTTGTATCAGTTTCAGAAGCAGAGTTGAACTAGATATGGTCCGTGTGTGTAGGAAACACAGTTCTTTTGTTCTGAGCACACTCAAGTTTCCCGCCATATTAGAGACTCTAGAAAGCAAGAGAATGCTTCTTGCTCTAAAGCAGAGTGTGTTTCATGGATGAGAATTGTGCTGTGTGTTTCCCTTCAGAAAGGGAGTTAAATGCCAGGATCTGAGTCTTTCTACAAGCAAGAGTGCGTTTCAGGTAAACGCTGTCACTTTACAGCTCAAATGAAGCTACATCGTTCACGAAGTTCACACGTTTCTCGCTCTTAACTGAAACGCATTGGATGTTCGAGGACCTGTGGTTTGTATCAGTTTCAGAAGCAGAGTTGAACTAGATATGGTCTGTGTGTGTAGGAAACACGGTTCTTTTGTTATGAGCACACTCACGTTTCCTGCCTTATTAGAGACTCTAGAAAGCAAGAGAATGCTTCTTGCTCTAAAGCAGAGTGTGTTTCATGGATGAGAACTGTGCTGTGTGTTTCCCTTCAGAAACGGAGTTAAATGCCAGGCTCTGTGTCTTCCTACAAGCAAGAGTGCGTTTCAGGTAAACGCAGTCACTTTTCAGTTCAAATGAAGCTACATCGTTCACGAAGTTCACACGTTTCTCGCTCTTAACTGAAACGCATTGGATGTTCGAGGAGCTGTGGTTTGTATCAGTTTCAGAAGCAGAGTTGAACTAGATATGGCCGTGTGTGTAGGAAACACGGTTCTTTTGTTCTGAGCACACTCACGTTTCCCGCCTTATTAGAGACTCTAGAAAGCAAGAGAATGCTTCTTGCTCTAAAGCAGAGTGTGTTTCATGGATGAGAACTGTGCTGTGTGTTTCCCTTCAGAAACGGAGTTAAATGCCAGGCTCTCTGTCTTCCTACAAGCAAAACTTCGTTTGATGTAAACGCAGTCACTTTTCAGCTCAAAGGAAGCTACATCGCTCTCGAAGCTCACACGTTTCTCGCTCTTAACTGAAAAGCCTTGAAAGTTCGAGGACCTGTGGATTATATCAGTTTCAGAAGCAGAGTTGAACTAGATATGGTCCGTGTGTGTACGAAATACAGTTCTTATGTTCTGAGCACTCTCACGTTTACCGCCTAATTAGAGACTCTAGAAAGCAAGAGAATGCTTCTTGCTCTAAAGCAGAGTGTGTTTCATGGATGAGAACTGTGCTGTGTGTTTCCCTTCAGAAACGGAGTTAAATGCCAGGCTCTGTGTCTTCATACATGCGAGACTTCGTTTCAGGTAAACGCAGTCACTTTTCAGCTCAAAGGAAGCTACATCGTTCACAAAGCTCAAACGTTTCTTGCTCTTAACTGAAAAGCATTGGATGTTCGAGGACCTGTGGTTTGCATCAGTTTCAGAAGCATAGGTGAACTAGATATGTTCCGTGTGTGTAGGAAACACAGTTCTTTTGTTCTGAGTACACTAATGTTTCCCGCCTTAATCGAGACTCTAGAAAGCAAGAGAATGCTTCTTGCTCTAAAGCAGAGTATGTTTCATGGGTGAGAACTGTGTTGTGTGTTTCCCTACAGAAAAGGAGTTAAATGCCAGGCTCTGTGTCTTCCTACAAGCCAGCCTTCTTTTCAGGTAAACACAGTCACTTTTCAGCTCAAAGGAAGCTACATCATACACGAAGCTCACACGTTTCTAGCTCTTAACTGAAAAGCATTGGATGTTCGAATTCCTGGGGTTTGTATCAGTTTCAGAAGCAGATTTGAACTAGATATGGTCCGTGTGTGTAGGAAACACGGTTCTTTTGTTCTGAGCACACTCACGTTTCCCGCCTTATTAGAGACTCTAGAAAGCAAGAGAATGCTTCTTGCTCTAAAGCAGAGTGTGTTTCATGGATGAGAACTGTGCTGTGTGTTTCCCTTCAGAAAAGGAGTTAAATGTCAGGCTCTTTGTCTTCATACAACCGAGACTTCGTTTCAGGTAAACCCAGTCACTTTTCAGCTCAAAGGAAGCTACATCGTTCACGAAGCTCACACGTTTCTCGCTCTTAAGTGAAAATCATTGGATGTTCGAGGACCTGTGGTTTGTATCAGTTTCAGAAGTAGAGTTGAACTAGATATGGTCCGAGTGTGTAGGAAACACAGTTCTTTTGTTCTGAGCACACTCACGTTTCCCGCCTTATTACAGACTGTAGAAAGCAAGTGAATGCTTCTTGCTCTAAAGCAGAGTGTGTTTCATGGATGAGAACTGTGCTGTGTGTTTCCCTTCAGAAACGTAGTTAAATGCCAGGCTCTGTGTCTTCCTACATGCAAGAGTGCGTTTCAGGTAAACGCAGTCACTTTTCAGCTCAAACGAAGCTACATCGTTCACGAAGTTCACACGTTTCTCGCTCTTAACTGAAACGCATTGGATGTTCGAGGACCTGTGGTTTGTATCAGTTTCAGAAGCAGAGTTGAACTAGATATGGTCCGTGTGTGTAGGAAACACGGTTCTTTTGTTCTGAGCACACTCACGTTTCCCGCCTTATTAGAGACACTAGAAAGCAAGAGAATGCTTCTTGCTCTAAAGCAGAGTGTGTTTCATGGATGAGAACTGTGCTGTTTGTTTCCCTTCAGAAACGGAGTTAAATGCCAGGCTCTGTGTCTTCCTACAAGGAAGAGTGCGATTCACATAAACGCAGTCACTTTTCAGCTCAAAGGAAGCTACATCATTCACGAAGCTCACACGGTTCTCGCTCTTAACTGAAAAGCATTGAATGTTCGATGACCTGTGGTTTGTATCAGTTTCAGAAGCAGAGTTGAACTAGATATGGTCCGTGTGTGTAGGAAACACAGTTCTTTTGTTCTGAGAACACTCAAGTTTCCCGCCATATTAGAGACTCTAGAAAGCAAGAGAATGCTTCTTGCTCTAAAGCAGAGTGTGTTTCATGGATGAGAACTGTGCTGTGTGTTTCCCTTCAGAAACGGAGTTAAATGTCAGGCTCTTTGTCTTCATACAACCGAGACTTCGTTTCAGGTAAACCCAGTCACTTTTCAGCTCAAAGGAAGCTACATCGTTCACGAAGCTCACACGTTTCTCGCTCTTAAGTGAAAATCATTGGATGTTCGAGGACCTGTGGTTTGTATCAGTTTCAGAAGTAGAGTTGAACTAGATATGGTCCGAGTGTGTAGGAAACACAGTTCTTTTGTTCTGAGCACACTCACGTTTCCCGCCTTATTAGAGACTGTAGAAAGCAAGTGAATGCTTCTTGCTCTAAAGCAGAGTGTGTTTCATGGATGAGAACTGTGCTGTGTGTTTCCCTTCAGAAACGTAGTTAAATGCCAGGCTCTGTGTCTTCCTACAAGCAAGAGTGCGTTTCAGGTAAACGCAGTCACTTTTCAGCTCAAACGAAGCTACATCGTTCACGAAGTTCACACGTTTCTCGCTCTTAACTGAAACTCATTGGATGTTCGAGGACCTGTGGTTTGTATCAGTTTCAGAAGCAGAGTTGAACTAGATATGGTCCGTGTGTGTAGGAAACACGGTTCTTTTGTTCTGAGCACACTCACGTTTCCCGACTTATTAGAGACACTAGAAAGCAAGAGAATGCTTCTTGATCTAAAGCACAGTGTGTTTCATGGATGAGAACTGTGCTGTTTGTTTCCCTTCAGAAACGGAGTTAAATGCCAGGCTCTGTGTCTTCCTACAAGGAAGAGTGCGATTCACATAAACGCAGTCACTTTTCAGCTCAAAGGAAGCTACATCATTCACGAAGCTCACACGGTTCTCGCTCTAAACTGAAAAGCATTGAATGTTCGATGACCTGTGGTTTGTATCAGTTTCAGAAGCAGAGTTGAACTAGATATGGTCCGTGTGTGTAGGAAACACAGTTCTTTTGTTCTGAGAACACTCAAGTTTCCCGCCATATTAGAGACTCTAGAAAGCAAGAGAATGCTTCTTGCTCTAAAGCAGAGTGTGTTTCATGGATGAGAACTGTGCTGTGTGTTTCCCTTCAGAAACGGAGTTAAATGTCAGGCTCTTTGTCTTCATACAACCGAGACTTCGTTTCAGGTAAACCCAGTCACTTTTCAGCTCAAAGGAAGCTACATCGTTCACGAAGCTCACACGTTTCTCGCTCTTAAGTGAAAATCATTGGATGTTCGAGGACCTGTGGTTTGTATCAGTTTCAGAAGCAGAGTTGAACTAGATATGGTCCGTGTGTGTAGGAAACACAGTTCTTTTGTTCTGAGCACACTCAAGTTTCCCGCCATATTAGAGACTCTAGAAAGCAAGAGAATGCTTCTTGCTCTAAAGCAGAGTGTGTTTCATGGATGAGAATTGTGCTGTGTGTTTCCCTTCAGAAAGGGAGTTAAATGCCAGGATCTGAGTCTTTCTACAAGCAAGAGTGCGTTTCAGGTAAACGCTGTCACTTTTCAGCTCAAATGAAGCTACATCGTTCACGAAGTTCACACGTTTCTCGCTCTTAACTGAAACGCATTGGATGTTCGAGGACCTGTGGTTTGTATCAGTTTCAGAAGCAGACTTGAACTAGATATGGTCTGTGTGTGTAGGAAACACGGTTCTTTTGTTATGAGCACACTCACATTTCCTGCCTTATTAGAGACTCTAGAAAGCAAGAGAATGCTTCTTGCTCTAAAGCAGAGTGTGTTTCATGGATGAGAACTGTGCTGTGTGTTTCCCTTCAGAAACGGAGTTAAATGCCAGGCTCTGTGTCTTCCTACAAGCAAGAGTGCGTTTCAGGTAAACGCAGTCACTTTTCAGTTCAAATGAAGCTACATCGTTCACGAAGTTCACACGTTTCTCGCTCTTAACTGAAACGCATTGGATGTTCGAGGAGCTGTGGTTTGTATCAGTTTCAGAAGCAGAGTTGAACTAGATATGGCCGTGTGTGTAGGAAACACGGTTCTTTTGTTCTGAGCACACTCACGTTTCCCGCCTTATTAGAGACTCTAGAAAGCAAGAGAATGCTTCTTGCTCTAAAGCAGAGTGTGTTTCATGGATGAGAACTGTGCTGTGTGTTTCCCTTCAGAAACGGAGTTAAATGCCAGGCTCTCTGTCTTCCTACAAGCAAAACTTCGTTTGATGTAAACGCAGTCACTTTTCAGCTCAAAGGAAGCTACATCGCTCTCGAAGCTCACACGTTTCTCGCTCTTAACTGAAAAGCCTTGAAAGTTCGAGGACCTGTGGATTATATCAGTTTCAGAAGCAGAGTTGAACTAGATATGGTCCGTGTGTGTACGAAATACAGTTCTTATGTTCTGAGCACTCTCACGTTTACCGCCTAATTAGAGACTCTAGAAAGCAAGAGAATGCTTCTTGCTCTAAAGCAGAGTGTGTTTCATGGATGAGAACTGTGCTGTGTGTTTCCCTTCAGAAACGGAGTTAAATGCCAGGCTCTGTGTCTTCATACATGCGAGACTTCGTTTCAGGTAAACGCAGTCACTTTTCAGCTCAAAGGAAGCTACATCGTTCACAAAGCTCAAAAGTTTCTTGCTCTTAACTGAAAAGCATTGGATGTTCGAGGACCTGTGGTTTGCATCAGTTTCAGAAGCATAGGTGAACTAGATATGTTCCGTGTGTGTAGGAAACACAGTTCTTTTGTTCTGAGTACACTAATGTTTCCCGCCTTAATCGAGACTCTAGAAAGCAAGAGAATGCTTCTTGCTCTAAAGCAGAGTATGTTTCATGGGTGAGAACTGTGTTGTGTGTTTCCCTACAGAAAAGGAGTTAAATGCCAGGCTCTGTGTCTTCCTACAAGCCAGCCTTCTTTTCAGGTAAACACAGTCACTTTTCAGCTCAAAGGAAGCTACATCATACACGAAGCTCACACGTTTCTAGCTCTTAACTGAAAAGCATTGGATGTTCGAATTCCTGGGGTTTGTATCAGTTTCAGAAGCAGTGTTGAACTAGATATGGTCCGTGTGTATAGGAAACACAGTTCTTTTGTTCTGAGAACACTCAAGTTTCCCGCCATATTAGAGACTCTAGAAAGCAAGAGAATGCTTCTTGCTCTAAAGCAGAGTGTGTTTCATGGATGAGAACTGTGCTGTGTGTTTCCCTTCAGAAACGGAGTTAAATGTCAGGCTCTTTGTCTTCATACAACCGAGACTTCGTTTCAGGTAAACCCAGTCACTTTTCAGCTCAAAGGAAGCTACATCGTTCACGAAGCTCACACGTTTCTCGCTCTTAAGTGAAAATCATTGGATGTTCGAGGACCTGTGGTTTGTATCAGTTTCAGAAGTAGAGTTGAACTAGATATGGTCCGAGTGTGTAGGAAACACAGTTCTTTTGTTCTGAGCACACTCACGTTTCCCGCCTTATTAGAGACTGTAGAAAGCAAGTGAATGCTTCTTGCTCTAAAGCAGAGTGTGTTTCATGGATGAGAACTGTGCTGTGTGTTTCCCTTCAGAAACGTAGTTAAATGCCAGGCTCTGTGTCTTCCTACAAGCAAGAGTGCGTTTCAGGTAAACGCAGTCACTTTTCAGCTCAAACGAAGCTACATCGTTCACGAAGTTCACACGTTTCTCGCTCTTAACTGAAACGCATTGGATGTTCGAGGACCTGTGGTTTGTATCAGTTTCAGAAGCAGAGTTGAACTAGATATGGTCCGTGTGTGTAGGAAACACGGTTCTTTTGTTCTGAGCACACTCACGTTTCCCGCCTTATTAGAGACACTAGAAAGCAAGAGAATGCTTCTTGCTCTAAAGCAGAGTGTGTTTCATGGATGAGAACTGTGCTGTTTGTTTCCCTTCAGAAACGGAGTTAAATGCCAGGCTCTGTGTCTTCCTACAAGGAAGAGTGCGATTCACATAAACGCAGTCACTTTTCAGCTCAAAGGAAGCTACATCATTCACGAAGCTCACACGGTTCTCGCTCTTAACTGAAAAGCATTGAATGTTCGATGACCTGTGGTTTGTATCAGTTTCAGAAGCAGAGTTGAACTAGATATGGTCCGTGTGTGTAGGAAACACAGTTCTTTTGTTCTGAGAACACTCAAGTTTCCCGCCATATTAGAGACTCTAGAAAGCAAGAGAATGCTTCTTGCTCTAAAGCAGAGTGTGTTTCATGGATGAGAACTGTGCTGTGTGTTTCCCTTCAGAAACGGAGTTAAATGTCAGGCTCTTTGTCTTCATACAACCGAGACTTCGTTTCAGGTAAACCCAGTCACTTTTCAGCTCAAAGGAAGCTACATCGTTCACGAAGCTCACACGTTTCTCGCTCTTAAGTGAAAATCATTGGATGTTCGAGGACCTGTGGTTTGTATCAGTTTCAGAAGTAGAGTTGAACTAGATATGGTCCGAGTGTGTAGGAAACACAGTTCTTTTGTTCTGAGCACACTCACGTTTCCCGCCTTATTAGAGACTGTAGAAAGCAAGTGAATGCTTCTTGCTCTAAAGCAGAGTGTGTTTCATGGATGAGAACTGTGCTGTGTGTTTCCCTTCAGAAACGTAGTTAAATTCCAGGCTCTGTGTCTTCCTACAAGCAAGAGTGCGTTTCAGGTAAACGCAGTCACTTTTCAGCTCAAACGAAGCTACATCGTTCACGAAGTTCACACGTTTCTCGCTCTTAACTGAAACGCATTGGATGTTCGAGGACCTGTGGTTTGTATCAGTTTCAGAAGCAGAGTTGAACTAGATATGGTCCGTGTGTGTAGGAAACACAGTTCTTTTGTTCTGAGCACACTCAAGTTTCCCGCCATATTAGAGACTCTAGAAAGCAAGAGAATGCTTCTTGCTCTAAAGCAGAGTGTGTTTCATGGATGAGAATTGTGCTGTGTGTTTCCCTTCAGAAAGGGAGTTAAATGCCAGGATCTGAGTCTTTCTACAAGCAAGAGTGCGTTTCAGGTAAACGCTGTCACTTTTCAGCTCAAATGAAGCTACATCGTTCACGAAGTTCACACGTTTCTCGCTCTTAACTGAAACGCATTGGATGTTCGAGGACCTGTGGTTTGTATCAGTTTCAGAAGCAGACTTGAACTAGATATGGTCTGTGTGTGTAGGAAACACGGTTCTTTTGTTATGAGCACACTCACGTTTCCTGCCTTATTAGAGACTCTAGAAAGCAAGAGAATGCTTCTTGCTCTAAAGCAGAGTGTGTTTCATGGATGAGAACTGTGCTGTGTGTTTCCCTTCAGAAACGGAGTTAAATGCCAGGCTCTGTGTCTTCCTACAAGCAAGAGTGCGTTTCAGGTAAACGCAGTCACTTTTCAGTTCAAATGAAGCTACATCGTTCACGAAGTTCACACGTTTCTCGCTCTTAACTGAAACGCATTGGATGTTCGAGGAGCTGTGGTTTGTATCAGTTTCAGAAGCAGAGTTGAACTAGATATGGCCGTGTGTGTAGGAAACACGGTTCTTTTGTTCTGAGCACACTCACGTTTCCCGCCTTATTAGAGACTCTAGAAAGCAAGAGAATGCTTCTTGCTCTAAAGCAGAGTGTGTTTCATGGATGAGAACTGTGCTGTGTGTTTCCCTTCAGAAACGGAGTTAAATGCCAGGCTCTCTGTCTTCCTACAAGCAAAACTTCGTTTGATGTAAACGCAGTCACTTTTCAGCTCAAAGGAAGCTACATCGCTCTCGAAGCTCACACGTTTCTCGCTCTTAACTGAAAAGCCTTGAAAGTTCGAGGACCTGTGGATTATATCAGTTTCAGAAGCAGAGTTGAACTAGATATGGTCCGTGTGTGTACGAAATACAGTTCTTATGTTCTGAGCACTCTCACGTTTACCGCCTAATTAGAGACTCTAGAAAGCAAGAGAATGCTTCTTGCTCTAAAGCAGAGTGTGTTTCATGGATGAGAACTGTGCTGTGTGTTTCCCTTCAGAAACGGAGTTAAATGCCAGGCTCTGTGTCTTCATACATGCGAGACTTCGTTTCAGGTAAACGCAGTCACTTTTCAGCTCAAAGGAAGCTACATCGTTCACAAAGCTCAAACGTTTCTTGCTCTTAACTGAAAAGCATTGGATGTTCGAGGACCTGTGGTTTGCATCAGTTTCAGAAGCATAGGTGAACTAGATATGTTCCGTGTGTGTAGGAAACACAGTTCTTTTGTTCTGAGTACACTAATGTTTCCCGCCTTAATCGAGACTCTAGAAAGCAAGAGAATGCTTCTTGCTCTAAAGCAGAGTATGTTTCATGGGTGAGAACTGTGTTGTGTGTTTCCCTACAGAAAAGGAGTTAAATGCCAGGCTCTGTGTCTTCCTACAAGCCAGCCTTCTTTTCAGGTAAACACAGTCACTTTTCAGCTCAAAGGAAGCTACATCATACACGAAGCTCACACGTTTCTAGCTCTTAACTGAAAAGCATTGGATGTTCGAATTCCTGGGGTTTGTATCAGTTTCAGAAGCAGATTTGAACTAGATATGGTCCGTGTGTGTAGGAAACACGGTTCTTTTGTTCTGAGCACACTCACGTTTCCCGCCTTATTAGAGACTCTAGAAAGCAAGAGAATGCTTCTTGCTCTAAAGCAGAGTGTGTTTCATGGATGAGAACTGTGCTGTGTGTTTCCCTTCAGAAAAGGAGTTAAATGTCAGGCTCTTTGTCTTCATACAACCGAGACTTCGTTTCAGGTAAACCCAGTCACTTTTCAGCTCAAAGGAAGCTACATCGTTCACGAAGCTCACACGTTTCTCGCTCTTAAGTGAAAATCATTGGATGTTCGAGGACCTGTGGTTTGTATCAGTTTCAGAAGTAGAGTTGAACTAGATATGGTCCGAGTGTGTAGGAAACACAGTTCTTTTGTTCTGAGCACACTCACGTTTCCCGCCTTATTAGAGACTGTAGAAAGCAAGTGAATGCTTCTTGCTCTAAAGCAGAGTGTGTTTCATGGATGAGAACTGTGCTGTGTGTTTCCCTTCAGAAACGTAGTTAAATGCCAGGCTCTGTGTCTTCCTACAAGCAAGAGTGCGTTTCAGGTAAACGCAGTCACTTTTCAGCTCAAACGAAGCTACATCGTTCACGAAGTTCACACGTTTCTCGCTCTTAACTGAAACGCATTGGATGTTCGAGGACCTGTGGTTTGTATCAGTTTCAGAAGCAGAGTTGAACTAGATATGGTCCGTGTGTGTAGGAAACACGGTTCTTTTGTTCTGAGCACACTCACGTTTCCCGCCTTATTAGAGACACTAGAAAGCAAGAGAATGCTTCTTGCTCTAAAGCAGAGTGTGTTTCATGGATGAGAACTGTGCTGTTTGTTTCCCTTCAGAAACGGAGTTAAATGCCAGGCTCTGTGTCTTCCTACAAGGAAGAGTGCGATTCACATAAACGCAGTCACTTTTCAGCTCAAAGGAAGCTACATCATTCACGAAGCTCACACGGTTCTCGCTCTTAACTGAAAAGCATTGAATGTTCGATGACCTGTGGTTTGTATCAGTTTCAGAAGCAGAGTTGAACTAGATATGGTCCGTGTGTGTAGGAAACACAGTTCTTTTGTTCTGAGAACACTCAAGTTTCCCGCCATATTAGAGACTCTAGAAAGCAAGAGAATGCTTCTTGCTCTAAAGCAGAGTGTGTTTCATGGATGAGAACTGTGCTGTGTGTTTCCCTTCAGAAACGGAGTTAAATGTCAGGCTCTTTGTCTTCATACAACCGAGACTTCATTTCAGGTAAACCCAGTCACTTTTCAGCTCAAAGGAAGCTACATCGTTCACGAAGCTCACACGTTTCTCGCTCTTAAGTGAAAATCATTGGATGTTCGAGGACCTGTGGTTTGTATCAGTTTCAGAAGTAGAGTTGAACTAGATATGGTCCGAGTGTGTAGGAAACACAGTTCTTTTGTTCTGAGCACACTCACGTTTCCCGCCTTATTAGAGACTGTAGAAAGCAAGTGAATGCTTCTTGCTCTAAAGCAGAGTGTGTTTCATGGATGAGAACTGTGCTGTGTGTTTCCCTTCAGAAACGTAGTTAAATGCCAGGCTCTGTGTCTTCCTACAAGCAAGAGTGCGTTTCAGGTAAACGCAGTCACTTTTCAGCTCAAACGAAGCTACATCGTTCACGAAGTTCACACGTTTCTCGCTCTTAACTGAAACGCATTGGATGTTCGAGGACCTGTGGTTTGTATCAGTTTCAGAAGCAGAGTTGAACTAGATATGGTCCGTGTGTGTAGGAAACACGGTTCTTTTGTTCTGAGCACACTCACGTTTCCCGCCTTATTAGAGACACTAGAAAGCAAGAGAATGCTTCTTGCTCTAAAGCAGAGTGTGTTTCATGGATGAGAACTGTGCTGTTTGTTTCCCTTCAGAAACGGAGTTAAATGCCAGGCTCTGTGTCTTCCTACAAGGAAGAGTGCGATTCACATAAACGCAGTCACTTTTCAGCTCAAAGGAAGCTACATCATTCACGAAGCTCACACGGTTCTCGCTCTTAACTGAAAAGCATTGAATGTTCGATGACCTGTGGTTTGTATCAGTTTCAGAAGCAGAGTTGAACTAGATATGGTCCGTGTGTGTAGGAAACACAGTTCTTTTGTTCTGAGAACACTCAAGTTTCCCGCCATATTAGAGACTCTAGAAAGCAAGAGAATGCTTCTTGCTCTAAAGCAGAGTGTGTTTCATGGATGAGAACTGTGCTGTGTGTTTCCCTTCAGAAACGGAGTTAAATGTCAGGCTCTTTGTCTTCATACAACCGAGACTTCGTTTCAGGTAAACCCAGTCACTTTTCAGCTCAAAGGAAGCTACATCGTTCACGAAGCTCACACGTTTCTCGCTCTTAAGTGAAAATCATTGGATGTTCGAGGACCTGTGGTTTGTATCAGTTTCAGAAGTAGAGTTGAACTAGATATGGTCCGAGTGTGTAGGAAACACAGTTCTTTTGTTCTGAGCACACTCACGTTTCCCGCCTTATTAGAGACTGTAGAAAGCAAGTGAATGCTTCTTGCTCTAAAGCAGAGTGTGTTTCATGGATGAGAACTGTGCTGTGTGTTTCCCTTCAGAAACGTAGTTAAATGCCAGGCTCTGTGTCTTCCTACAAGCAAGAGTGCGTTTCAGGTAAACGCAGTCACTTTTCAGCTCAAACGAAGCTACATCGTTCACGAAGTTCACACGTTTCTCGCTCTTAACTGAAACGCATTGGATGATCGAGGACCTGTGGTTTGTATCAGTTTCAGAAGCAGAGTTGAACTAGATATGGTCCGTGTGTGTAGGAAACACAGTTCTTTTGTTCTGAGCACACTCAAGTTTCCCGCCATATTAGAGACTCTAGAAAGCAAGAGAATGCTTCTTGCTCTAAAGCAGAGTGTGTTTCATGGATGAGAATTGTGCTGTGTGTTTCCCTTCAGAAAGGGAGTTAAATGCCAGGATCTGAGTCTTTCTACAAGCAAGAGTGCGTTTCAGGTAAACGCTGTCACTTTTCAGCTCAAATGAAGCTACATCGTTCACGAAGTTCACACGTTTCTCGCTCTTAACTGAAACGCATTGGATGTTCGAGGACCTGTGGTTTGTATTAGTTTCAGAAGCAGAGTTGAACTAGATATGGTCTGTGTGTGTAGGAAACACGGTTCTTTTGTTATGAGCACACTCACGTTTCCTGCCTTATTAGAGACTCTAGAAAGCAAGAGAATGCTTCTTGCTCTAAAGCAGAGTGTGTTTCATGGATGAGAACTGTGCTGTGTGTTTCCCTTCAGAAACGGAGTTAAATGCCAGGCTCTGTGTCTTCCTACAAGCAAGAGTGCGTTTCAGGTAAACGCAGTCACTTTTCAGTTCAAATGAAGCTACATCGTTCACGAAGTTCACACGTTTCTCGCTCTTAACTGAAACGCATTGGATGTTCGAGGAGCTGTGGTTTGTATCAGTTTCAGAAGCAGAGTTGAACTAGATATGGCCGTGTGTGTAGGAAACACGGTTCTTTTGTTCTGAGCACACTCACGTTTCCCGCCTTATTAGAGACTCTAGAAAGCAAGAGAATGCTTCTTGCTCTAAAGCAGAGTGTGTTTCATGGATGAGAACTGTGCTGTGTGTTTCCCTTCAGAAACGGAGTTAAATGCCAGGCTCTCTGTCTTCCTACAAGCAAAACTTCGTTTGATGTAAACGCAGTCACTTTTCAGCTCAAAGGAAGCTACATCGCTCTCGAAGCTCACACGTTTCTCGCTCTTAACTGAAAAGCCTTGAAAGTTCGAGGACCTGTGGATTATATCAGTTTCAGAAGCAGAGTTGAACTAGATATGGTCCGTGTGTGTACGAAATACAGTTCTTATGTTCTGAGCACTCTCACGTTTACCGCCTAATTAGAGACTCTAGAAAGCAAGAGAATGCTTCTTGCTCTAAAGCAGAGTGTGTTTCATGGATGAGAACTGTGCTGTGTGTTTCCCTTCAGAAACGGAGTTAAATGCCAGGCTCTGTGTCTTCATACATGCGAGACTTCGTTTCAGGTAAACGCAGTCACTTTTCAGCTCAAAGGAAGCTACATCGTTCACAAAGCTCAAACGTTTCTTGCTCTTAACTGAAAAGCATTGGATGTTCGAGGACCTGTGGTTTGCATCAGTTTCAGAAGCATAGGTGAACTAGATATGTTCCGTGTGTGTAGGAAACACAGTTCTTTTGTTCTGAGTACACTAATGTTTCCCGCCTTAATCGAGACTCTAGAAAGCAAGAGAATGCTTCTTGCTCTAAAGCAGAGTATGTTTCATGGGTGAGAACTGTGTTGTGTGTTTCCCTACAGAAAAGGAGTTAAATGCCAGGCTCTGTGTCTTCCTACAAGCCAGCCTTCTTTTCAGGTAAACACAGTCACTTTTCAGCTCAAAGGAAGCTACATCATACACGAAGCTCACACGTTTCTAGCTCTTAACTGAAAAGCATTGGATGTTCGAATTCCTGGGGTTTGTATCAGTTTCAGAAGCAGATTTGAACTAGATATGGTCCGTGTGTGTAGGAAACACAGTTCTTTTGTTCTGAGCACACTCACGTTTCCCGCCTTATTAGAGACTCTAGATATCAAGAGAATGCTTCTTGCTCTAAAGCAGAGTGTGTTTCATGGATGAGAACTGTGCTGTGTGTTTCCCTTCAGAAACGGAGTTAAATGCCAGGCTCTGTGTCTTCCTACAAGCAAGACTTCTTTTCAGGTAAACGCAGTCACTTTTCAGCTCAAAGGAAGCTACATCATTCACGAAGCTCACACGTTTCTCGCTCTTAACTGAAAAGCATTGGATGTTCGAGGACCTGTGGTTTGTGTCAGTTTCAGAAGCAGAGTTGAACTAGATATGGTCCGTGTGTGTAGGAAACACGGTTCTTTTGTTCTGAGCACACTCACGTTTCCCGCCTTATTAGAGATTATAGAAAACAAGAGAATGCTTCTTGCTCTAAGCAGAGTGTGTTTCATGGATGAGAACTGTGCTGTGTGTTTCCCTTCAGAAATGGAGTTAAATGCCAGGCTCTGTGTCATCCTACAAGCAAGAGTGCGTTTCAGGTAAACGCAGTCACTTTTCAGCTCAAACGAAGCTACATCGTTCACGAATTTCACACGTTTCTCGATCTTAACTGAAATGCATTGGATGTTCGAGGACCTGTGGTTTGTATCAGTTTCAGAAGCAGAGTTGAAGTAGATATGGTCCATGTGTGTAGGAAACACGGTTCTTTTGTTCTGAGCACACTCACGTTTCCCGCCTTATTAGAGACTCTAGAAAGCAAGAGAATGCTTCTTGCTCTAAAGCAGAGTGTGTTTCATGGATGAGAAGTGTGCTGTGTGTTTCCCTTCAGAAACGGAGTTAAATGCCAGGCTCTGTGTCTTCCTACAAGCACGAGTGCGTTTCAGGTAAACGCAGTCACTTTTCAGCTCAAACGAAGCTACATCGTTCACGAAGTTCACACGTTTCTCGCTCTTAACTGAAACGCATTGGATGTTCGAGGACCTGTGGTTTGTATCAGTTTTAGAAGCAGAGTTGAACTAGATATGGTCCGTGTGTGTAGGAAACACGGTTCTTTTGTTCTGAGCACACTCACGTTTCCCGCCTTATTAGAGTCTCTAGAAAGCAAGAGAATGCTTCCTTCTCTAAAGTAGAGTGTGTTTCATGGATGAGAACTGTGCTGTGTGTTTCCCTTCAGAAACGGAGTTAAATGCCAGGCTCTGTGTCTTCCTACAACCAAGAGTGCGTATCAGGTAAACGCAGTCACTTTTCAGTTCAAACGAAGCTACATCGTTCACGAAGTTCACACGTTTCTCGCTCTTAACTGAAACGCATTGGATGTTCGAGGAGCTGTGGTTTGTATCAGTTTCAGAAGCAGAGTTGAACTAGATATGGTCCGTGTGTGTAGGAAACACGGTTCTTTTGTTCTGAGCACACTCACGTTTCCTGCCTTATTAGACTCTAGAAAGCAAGAGAATTCTTCGTGCTCTAAAGCAGAGTGTGTTTCATGGATGAGAACTGTGCTGTGTGTTTCCCTTCAGAAACGGAGTTAAATGCCAGGCTCTCTGTCTTCCTACAAGCAAAACTTCGTTTGATGTAAACGCAGTCACTTTTCAGCTCAAAGGAAGCTACATCGCTCTCGAAGCTCACACGTTTCTCGCTCTTAACTGAAAAGCCTTGAAAGTTCGAGGACCTGTGGATTATATCAGTTTCAGAAGCAGAGTTGAACTAGATATGGTCCGTGTGTGTACGAAATACAGTTCTTATGTTCTGAGCACTCTCACGTTTACCGCCTAATTAGAGACTCTAGAAAGCAAGAGAATGCTTTTTGCTCTAAAGCAGAGTGTGTTTCATGGATGAGAACTGTGCTGTGTGTTTCCCTTCAGAAACGGAGTTAAATGCCAGGCTCTGTGTCTTCATACATGCGAGACTTCGTTTCAGGTAAACGCAGTCACTTTTCAGCTCAAAGGAAGCTACATTGTTCACAAAGCTCAAACGTTTCTTGCTCTTAACTGAAAAGCATTGGATGTTCGAGGACCTGTGGTTTGCATCAGTTTCAGAAGCATAGGTGAACTAGATATGTTCCGTGTGTGTAGGAAACACAGTTCTTTTGTTCTGAGCACACTAATGTTTCCCGCCTTAATCGAGACTCTAGAAAGCAAGAGAATGCTTCTTGCTCTAAAGCAGAGTATGTTTCATGGGTGAGAACTGTGTTGTGTGTTTCCCTACAGAAAAGGAGTTAAATGCCAGGCTCTGTGTCTTCCTACAAGCCAGCCTTCTTTTCAGGTAAACACAGTCACTTTTCAGCTCAAAGGAAGCTACATCATACACGAAGCTCACACGTTTCTAGCTCTTAACTGAAAAGCATTGGATGTTCGAATTCCTGGGGTTTGTATCAGTTTCAGAATCAGATTTGAACTAGATATGGTCCGTGTGTGTAGGAAACACAGTTCTTTTGTTCTGAGCACACTCACGTTTCCCGCCTTATTAGAGACTCTAGATATCAAGAGAATGCTTCTTGCTCTAAAGCAGAGTGTGTTTCATGGATGAGAACTGTGCTGTGTGTTTCCCTTCAGAAACGGAGTTAAATGCCAGGCTCTGTGTCTTCCTACAAGCAAGACTTCTTTTCAGGTAAACGCAGTCACTTTTCAGCTCAAAGGAAGCTACATCATTCACGAAGCTCACACGTTTCTCGCTCTTAAGTGAAAATCATTGGATGTTCGAGGACCTGTGGTTTGTGTCAGTTTCAGAAGCAGAGTTGAACTAGATATGGTCCGTGTGTGTAGGAAACACGGTTCTTTTGTTCTGAGCACACTCACGTTTCCCGCCTTATTAGAGATTCTAGAAAACAAGAGAATGCTTCTTGCTCTAAAGCAGAGTGTGTTTCATGGATGAGAACTGTGCTGTGTGTTTCCCTTCAGCAATGGAGTTAAATGCCAGGCTCTGTGTCATCCTACAAGCAAGAGTGCGTTTCAGGTAAACGCAGTCACTTTTCAGCTCAAACGAAGCTACATCGTTCACGAATTTCACACGTTTCTCGATCTTAACTGAAATGCATTGGATGTTCGAGGACCTGTGGTTTGTATCAGTTTCAGAAGCAGAGTTGAAGTAGATATGGTCCATGTGTGTAGGAAACACGGTTCTTTTGTTCTGAGCACACTCACGTTTCCCGCCTTATTAGAGACTCTAGAAAGCAAGAGAATGCTTCTTGCTCTAAAGCAGAGTGTGTTTCATGGATGAGAAGTGTGCTGTGTGTTTCCCTTCAGAAACGGAGTTAAATGCCAGGCTCTGTGTCTTCCTACAAGCACGAGTGCGTTTCAGGTAAACGCAGTCACTTTTCAGCTCAAACGAAGCTACATCGTTCACGAAGTTCACACGTTTCTCGCTCTTAACTGAAACGCATTGGATGTTCGAGGACCTGTGGTTTGTATCAGTTTTAGAAGCAGAGTTGAACTAGATATGGTCCGTGTGTGTAGGAAACACGGTTCTTTTGTTCTGAGCACACTCACGTTTCCCGCCTTATTAGAGTCTCTAGAAAGCAAGAGAATGCTTCCTTCTCTAAAGTAGAGTGTGTTTCATGGATGAGAACTGTGCTGTGTGTTTCCCTTCAGAATCGGAGTTAAATGCCAGGCTCTGTGTCTTCCTACAACCAAGAGTGCGTATCAGGTAAACGCAGTCACTTTTCAGTTCAAACGAAGCTACATCGTTCACGAAGTTCACACGTTTCTCGCTCTTAACTGAAACGCATTGGATGTTCGAGGAGCTGTGGTTTGTATCAGTTTCAGAAGCAGAGTTGAACTAGATATGGTCCGTGTGTGTAGGAAACACGGTTCTTTTGTTCTGAGCACACTCACGTTTCCCGCCTTATTAGACTCTAGAAAGCAAGAGAATTCTTCGTGCTCTAAAGCAGAGTGTGTTTCATGGATGAGAACTGTGCTGTGTGTTTCCCTTCAGAAACGGAGTTAAATGCCAGGCTCTCTGTCTTCCTACAAGCAAAACTTCGTTTGATGTAAACGCAGTCACTTTTCAGCTCAAAGGAAGCTACATCGCTCTCGAAGCTCACACGTTTCTCGCTCTTAACTGAAAAGCCTTGAAAGTTCGAGGACCTGTGGATTATATCAGTTTCAGAAGCAGAGTTGAACTAGATATGGTCCGTGTGTGTACGAAATACAGTTCTTATGTTCTGAGCACTCTCACGTTTACCGCCTAATTAGAGACTCTAGAAAGCAAGAGAATGCTTTTTGCTCTAAAGCAGAGTGTGTTTCATGGATGAGAACTGTGCTGTGTGTTTCCCTTCAGAAACGGAGTTAAATGCCAGGCTCTGTGTCTTCATACATGCGAGACTTCGTTTCAGGTAAACGCAGTCACTTTTCAGCTCAAAGGAAGCTACATTGTTCACAAAGCTCAAACGTTTCTTGCTCTTAACTGAAAAGCATTGGATGTTCGAGGACCTGTGGTTTGCATCAGTTTCAGAAGCATAGGTGAACTAGATATGTTCCGTGTGTGTAGGAAACACAGTTCTTTTGTTCTGAGCACACTAATGTTTCCCGCCTTAATCGAGACTCTAGAAAGCAAGAGAATGCTTCTTGCTCTAAAGCAGAGTATGTTTCATGGGTGAGAACTGTGTTGTGTGTTTCCCTACAGAAAAGGAGTTAAATGCCAGGCTCTGTGTCTTCCTACAAGCCAGCCTTCTTTTCAGGTAAACACAGTCACTTTTCAGCTCAAAGGAAGCTACATCATACACGAAGCTCACACGTTTCTAGCTCTTAACTGAAAAGCATTGGATGTTCGAATTCCTGGGGTTTGTATCAGTTTCAGAATCAGATTTGAACTAGATATGGTCCGTGTGTGTAGGAAACACAGTTCTTTTGTTCTGAGCACACTCACGTTTCCCGCCTTATTAGAGACTCTAGATATCAAGAGAATGCTTCTTGCTCTAAAGCAGAGTGTGTTTCATGGATGAGAACTGTGCTGTGTGTTTCCCTTCAGAAACGGAGTTAAATGCCAGGCTCTGTGTCTTCCTACAAGCAAGACTTCTTTTCAGGTAAACGCAGTCACTTTTCAGCTCAAAGGAAGCTACATCATTCACGAAGCTCACACGTTTCTCGCTCTTAAGTGAAAATCATTGGATGTTCGAGGACCTGTGGTTTGTGTCAGTTTCAGAAGCAGAGTTGAACTAGATATGGTCCGTGTGTGTAGGAAACACGGTTCTTTTGTTCTGAGCACACTCACGTTTCCCGCCTTATTAGAGATTCTAGAAAACAAGAGAATGCTTCTTGCTCTAAAGCAGAGTGTGTTTCATGGATGAGAACTGTGCTGTGTGTTTCCCTTCAGCAATGGAGTTAAATGCCAGGCTCTGTGTCATCCTACAAGCAAGAGTGCGTTTCAGGTAAACGCAGTCACTTTTCAGCTCAAACGAAGCTACATCGTTCACGAATTTCACACGTTTCTCGATCTTAACTGAAATGCATTGGATGTTCGAGGACCTGTGGTTTGTATCAGTTTCAGAAGCAGAGTTGAAGTAGATATGGTCCATGTGTGTAGGAAACACGGTTCTTTTGTTCTGAGCACACTCACGTTTCCCGCCTTATTAGAGACTCTAGAAAGCAAGAGAATGCTTCTTGCTCTAAAGCAGAGTGTGTTTCATGGATGAGAAGTGTGCTGTGTGTTTCCCTTCAGAAACGGAGTTAAATGCCAGGCTCTGTGTCTTCCTACAAGCACGAGTGCGTTTCAGGTAAACGCAGTCACTTTTCAGCTCAAACGAAGCTACATCGTTCACGAAGTTCACACGTTTCTCGCTCTTAACTGAAACGCATTGGATGTTCGATGACCTGTGGATTATATCAGTTTCAGAAGCAGAGTTGAACTAGATATGGTCCGTGTGTGTACGAAATACAGTTCTTATGTTCTGAGCACTCTCACGTTTACCGCCTAATTAGAGACTCTAGAAAGCAAGAGAATGCTTCTTGCTCTAAAGCAGAGTGTGTTTCATGGATGAGAACTGTGCTGTGTGTTTCCCTTCAGAAACGGAGTTAAATGCCAGGCTCTGTGTCTTCCTACAACCAAGAGTGCGTTTCAGGTAAACGCAGTCGCTTTTAAGCTCAAAGGAAGCTACATCGTTCACGAACTTCACACGTTTCTCGCTCTTAACTGAAACGCATTGGATATTCGAGGACCTGTGGTTTGTATCAGTTTCAGAAGCAGAGTTGAACTAGATATGGTCCGTGTGTGTAGGAAACACGGTTCTTTTGTTCTGAGGACACTCACATTTCACGCCTTATTAGAGACTCTAGAAAGCAAGAGAATGCTTCTTGCTCTAAAGCAGAGTGTGTTTCATAGATGAGAACTGTGCTGTGTGTTTCCCTTCAGAAACGGAGTTAAATGCCAGGCTCTCTGTCTTCCTACAAGCAAAACTTCGTTTGATGTAAACGCAGTCACTTTTCAGCTCAAAAGAAGCTACATCGCTCTCGAAGCTCCCACGTTTCTCGCTCTTAACTGAAAAGCCTTGAATGTTCGAGGACCTGTGGATTATATCAGTTTCAGAAGCAGAGTTGAACTAGATATGGTCCGTGTGTGTAGGAAACACAGTTCTTTTGTTCTGAGCACACTCACGTTTCCCGCCTTATTAGAGACTCTAGATAGCAAGAGAATGCTTCTTGCTCTAAAGCAGAGAGTGTTTCATGGATGAGAACTGTGCTGTGTGTTTCCCTTCAGAAACGGAGTTAAATGCCAGGCTCTGTGTCTTCCTACAAGCAAGACTTCTTTTCAGGTAAAGGCAGTCACTTTTTAGCTCAAAGGAAGCTACATCATTCACGAAGCTCACACGTTTCTCGCTCTTAACTGAAACGCATTGGATGTTTGACACCTGTGGTTTGTATCAGTTTCTGAAGCAGTGTTGAACTAGATATGTTCCGTGTGTGTAGGAAACACAGTTCTTTTTTTCTGAGCACACTCACGTTTCCCGCCTTATTAGAGACTCTAGAAAGCAAGAGAATGCTTCTTGCTCTAAAGCATAGTGTGTTTCATGGATGAGAACTGTGCAGTGTGTTTCCCTTCAGAAACGGAGTTAAATGCCAGGCTCTCTGTCTTCCTACAAGCAAAACTTCGTTTGATGTAAACGCAGTCACTTTTCAGCTCAAAGGGAGCTACATCGCTCTCGAAGCTAAAACGTTTCTCGCTCTTAACTGAAAAGCATTGGATGTTCGAGGACCTGTGGTTTGTATCAGTTTCAGAAGCAGAGTTGAACTAGATATGGTCCGTGTGTGTAGGAAACACAGTGCTTTGTTCTGAACACACTCACGTTTCCCGCCTTATTAGAGACACTAGAAAGCAAGAGAATGCTTCTTGCTCTAAAGCAGAGTGTGTTTCATGGATGAGAACTGTGCTGTGTGTTTCCCTTCAGAAACGGAGTTAAATGCCACGCTCTGTGTCTTCCTATAAGCAAGACTTCGTTTCACATAAACGCAGTCACTTTTCAGCTCAAAGGAAGCTACATCATTCACGAAGCTCACACGTTTCTAGCTCTTAACTGAAAAGCATTGGATGTTCGAATTCCTGGGGTTTGTATCAGTCTCAGAAGCAGAGTTGAACTAAATATGTTCCTTGTGTGTAGGAAACACAGTTCTTTTTTTCTGAGCAAACTCCCGTTTCCCGCCTTATTTGAGACCCTAGAAAGCGAGAGCATTCTTCTTGCTCTAAAGCAGAGTGTGTTTCATGGATGAGAACCGTGCTGTGTGTTTCCCTCAGAAACGGAGTTAAATGCCAGGCTCTGTGTCTTCCTACAAGCAAGAGTGCGTTTCAGGTAAACGCAGTCACTTTTCAGCTCAAACGAAGCTACATCGTTCACGAAGTTCACACGTTTCTCGCTCTTAACTGAAACGCATTGGATGTTCGAGGACCTGTGGTTTGTATCAGTTTTAGAAGCAGAGTTGAACTAGATATGGTCCGTGTGTGTAGGAAACACGGTTCTTTTGTTCTGAGCACACTCATGTTTCCCGCCTTATTAGAGACTCTAGAAAGCAAGAGAATGCTTCCTTCTCTAAAGTAGAGTGTGTTTCATGGATGAGAACTGTGCTGTGTGTTTCCCTTCAGAAACGGAGTTACATGTCAGGCTCTTTGTCTTCATACAACCGAGACTTCGTTTCAGGTAAACCCAGTCACTTTTTAGCTCAAAGGAAGCTACATCGTTCACGAAGCTCACACGTTTCTCGCTCTTAAGTGAAAAGCATTGGATGTTCGAGGACCTGTGGTTTGTATCAGTTTCAGAAGCAGAGTTGAACTAGATATGGTCCGTGTGTGTAGGAAACACAGTGCTTTGTTCTGAACACACTAACGTTTCCCGCCTTATTAGAGACACTAGAAAGCAAGAGAATGCTTCTTGCTCTAAAGCAGAGTGTGTTTCATGGATGAGAACTGTGCTGTGTGTTTCCCTTCAGAAACGGAGTTAAATGCCACGCTCTGTGTCTTCCTATAAGCATGACTTCGTTTCACATAAACGCAGTCACTTTTCAGCTCAAAGGAAGCTACATCATTCACGAAGCTCACACGTTTCTAGCTCTTAACTGAAAAGCATTGGATGTTCGAATTCCTGGGGTTTGTATCAGTCTCAGAAGCAGAGTTGAACTAAATATGTTCCTTGTGTGTAGGAAACACAGTTCTTTTTTTCTGAGCAAACTCCCGTTTCCCGCCTTATTTGAGACCCTAGAAAGCGAGAGCATTCTTCTTGCTCTAAAGCAGAGTGTGTTTCATGGATGAGAACCGTGCTGTGTGTTTCCCTCAGAAACGGAGTTAAATGCCAGGCTCTATGTCTTCCTACAACCAAGAGTGCGTTTCAGGTAAACGCAGTCGCTTTTAAGCTCAAAGGAAGCTACATCGTTCACGACGTTCACACGTTTCTGGCTCTTAACTGAAACGCATTGGATGTTCGAGGACCTGTGGTTTGTATCAGTTTCAGAAGCAGAGTTGAACTAGATAAGGTCCGTGTGTGTAGGAAACACAGTTCCTTTGTTCTGACCACACTCACGTTTCCCGCCTTATTAGAGACTCTAGAAAGCAAGAGAATGCTTCTTGCTCTAAAGCAGAGTGTGTTTCATGGATGAGAACTGTGCTGTGTGTTTCCCTTCAGAAACGGAGTTAAATGCCAGGCTCTGTGTCTTCCTACAAGCAAGAGTGCGTTTCAGGTAAACGCAGTCACTTTTCAGTTCAAACGAAGCTACATCGTTCACGAAGTTCACACATTTCTCGCTCTTAACTGAAACGCATTGGATATTCGAGGACCTGTGGTTTGTATCAGTTTCAGAAGCAGAGTTGAACTAGATATGGTCCGTGTGTGTAGGAAACACGGTTCTTTTGTTCTGAGGACACTCACATTTCACGCCTTATTGGAGACTCTAGAAAGCAAGAGAATGCTTCTTGCTCTAAAGCAGAGTGTGTTTCATGGATGAGAACTGTGCTGTGTGTTTCCCTTCAGAAACGGAGTTAAATGCCAGGCTCTCTGTCTTCCTACAAGCAAAACTTCGTTTGATGTAAACGCAGTCACTTTTCAGCTCAAAAGAAGCTACATCGCTCTCGAAGCTCCCACGTTTCTCGCTCTTAACTGAAAAGCCTTGAATGTTCGAGGACCTGTGGATTATATCAGTTTCAGAAGCAGAGTTGAACTAGATATGGTCCGTGTGTGTAGGAAACACAGTTCTTTTGTTCTCAGCACACTCACGTTTCCCGCCTTATTAGAGACTCTAGATAGCAAGAGAATGCTTCTTGCTCTAAAGCAGAGTGTGTTTCATGGATGAGAACTGTGCTGTGTGATTCCCTTCAGAAACGGAGTTAAATGCCAGGCTCTGTGTCTTCCTACAAGCAAGACTTCTTTTCAGGTAAAGGCAGTCACTTTTTAGCTCAAAGGAAGCTACATCATTCACGAAGCTCACACGTTTCTCGCTCTTAACTGAAACGCATTGGATGTTTGAGACCTGTGGTTTGTATCAGTTTCTGAAGCAGTGTTGAACTAGATATGTTCCGTGTGTGTAGGAAACACAGTTCTTTTTTTCTGAGAACACTCACGTTTCCCGCCTTATTAGAGACTCTAGAAAGCAAGAGAATGCTTCTTGCTCTAAAGCATAGTGTGTTTCATGGATGAGAACTGTGCAGTGTGTTTCCCTTCAGAAACGGAGTTAAATGCCAGGCTCTCTGTCTTCCTACAAGCAAAACTTCGTTTGATGTAAAAGCAGTCACTTTTCAGCTCAAAGGGAGCTACATCGCTCTCGAAGCTAAAACGTTTCTCGCTCTTAACTGAAAAGCCTTGAATGTTCGAGGACCTGTGGATTATATCAGTTTCAGAAGCAGAGTTGAACTAGATATGGTCCGTGTGTGTACGAAATACAGTTCTTATGTTATGAGCACTCTCACGTTTACCGCCTAATTAGAGACTCTAGAAAGCAAGAGAATGCTTCTTGCTCTAAAGCAGAGTGTGTTTCATGGATGAGAACTGTGCTGTGTGTTTCCCTTCAGAAAGGAAGTTAAATGCCAGGCTCTGTGTCTTCATACAAGCGAGACTTCGTTTCAGGTAAACGCAGTCACTTTTCAGTTCAAACGAAGCTACATCGTTCACGAAGCTCACACGTTTTTCGCTCTTAACTGAAAAGCATTGGATGTTCGAGGACCTGTGGTTTGTATCAGTTTTAGAAGTAGAGTTGAACTAGATATGGTCCGTGTGTGTAGGAAACACAGTTCTTTTGTTCTGAGCACACTCACGTTTCCCGCCTTATTAGAGACCCTAGAGAGCAAGAGAATGCTTCTTGCTCTAAAGCAGAGTGTGTTTCATGGATGAGAACTGTGCTGTGTGTTTCCCTTCAGAAACGGAGTTAAATGCCACGCTCTGTGTCTTAATACAAGTGAGACTTCGTTTCAGGTAAACGCAGTCACTTTTCAGCTCAAAGGAATCTACATCGTTCACAAAGCTCACACGTTTCTCGCTCTTAACTGAAAAGCATTGGATGTTTGAGACCTGTGGTTTGTATCAGTTTCTGAAGCAGTGTTGAACTAGATATGTTCCGTGTGTGTAGGAAACACAGTTCTTTTTTTCTGAGCACACTCACGTTTCCCGCCTTATTAGAGACTCTAGAAAGCAAGAGAATGCTTCTTGCTCTAAAGCAGAGTGTGTTTCATGGATGAGAACTGTGCTGTGTGTTTCCCTTCAGAAACGGAGTTAAATGTCAGGCTCTTTGTCTTCATACAACCGAGACTTCGTTTCAGGTAAACCCAGTCACTTTTTAGCTCAAAGGAAGCTACATCGTTCACGAAGCTCACACGTTTCTCTCTCTTAAGTGAAAAGCATTGGATGTTCGAGGACCTCTGGTTTGTATCAGTTTCAGAAGCAGAGTTGAACTAGATATGGTCCGTGTGTGTAGGAAACACAGTGCTTTTGTTCTGAACACACTCACGTTTCCCGCCTTATTAGAGACACTAGAAAGCAAGAGAATGCTTCTTGCTCTAAAGCAGAGTGTGTTTCATGGATGAGAACTGTGCTGTGTGTTTCCCTTCAGAAACGGAGTTAAATGCCAGACTCTGTGTCTTCATACATGCGAGACTTCGTTTCAGGTAAACGCAGTCACTTTTCAGCTCAAAGGAAGCTACATCGTTCACAAAGCTCAAACGTTTCTTGCTCTTAACTGAAAAGCATTGGATGTTCGAGGACCGGTGGTTTGCATCAGTTTCAGAAGCATAGGTGAACTAGATATGTTCCGTGTGTGTAGGAAACACAGTTCTTTTGTTCTGAGCACACTAATGTTTCCCGCCTTAATCGAGACTCTAGAAAGCAAGAGAATGCTTCTTGCTCTAAAGCAGAGTATGTTTCATGGGTGAGAACTGTGTTGTGTGTTTCCCTACAGAAAAGGAGTTAAATGCCAGGCTCTGTGTCTTCCTACAAGCCAGCCTTCTTTTCAGGTAAACACAGTCACTTTTCAGCTCAAAGGAAGCTACATCATACACGAAGCTCACACGTTTCTAGCTCTTAACTGAAAAGCATTGGATGTTCGAATTCCTGGGGTTTGTATCAGTTTCAGAAGCAGATTTGAACTAGATATGGTCCGTGTGTGTAGGAAACACAGTTCCTTTGTTCTGACCACACTCACGTTTCCCGCCTTATTAGAGAACCTAGAAAGCAAGAGAATGCTTCTTGCTCTAAAGCAGAGTGTGTTTCATGGATGAGAACTGTGCTGTGTGTTTCCCTTCAGAAACGGAGTTAAATGCCAGGCTCTGTGTCTTCCTACAAGCAAGAGTGCGTTTCAGGTAAACGCAGTCACTTTTCAGTTCAAACGAAGCTACATCGTTCACGAAGTTCACACATTTCTCGCTCTTAACTGAAACGCATTGGATATTCGAGGACCTGTGGTTTGTATCAGTTTCAGAAGCAGAGTTGAACTAGATATGGTCCGTGTGTGTAGGAAACACGGTTCTTTTGTTCTGAGGACACTCACATTTCACGCCTTATTAGAGACTCTAGAAAGCAAGAGAATGCTTCTTGCTCTAAAGCAGAGTGTGTTTCATGGATGAGAACTGTGCTGTGTGTTTCCCTTCAGAAACGGAGTTAAATGCCAGGCTCTCTGTCTTCCTACAAGCAAAACTTCGTTTGATGTAAACGCAGTCACTTTTCAGCTCAAAAGAAGCTACATCGCTCTCGAAGCTCCCACGTTTCTCGCTCTTAACTGAAAAGCCTTGAATGTTCGAGGACCTGTGGATTATATCAGTTTCAGAAGCAGAGTTGAACTAGATATGGTCCGTGTGTGTAGGAAACACAGTTCTTTTGTTCTGAGCACACTCACGTTTCCCGCCTTATTAGAGACTCTAGAGAGCAAGAGAATGCTTCTTGCTCTAAAGCAGAGTGTGTTTCATGGATGAGAACTGTGCTGTGTGTTTCCCTTCAGAAACGGAGTTAAATGCCAGGCTCTGTGTCTTCCTACAAGCAAGACTTCTTTTCAGGTAAAGGCAGTCACTTTTTAGTTCAAAGGAAGCTACATCATTCACGAAGCTCACACGTTTCTCGCTCTTAACTGAAACGCATTGGATGTTTGAGACCTGTGGTTTGTATCAGTTTCTGAAGCAGTGTTGAACTAGATATGTTCCGTGTGTGTAGGAAACACAGTTCTTTTTTTCTGAGCACACTCACGTTTCCCGCCTTATTAGAGACTCTAGAAAGCAAGAGAATGCTTCTTGCTCTAAAGCATAGTGTGTTTCATGGATGAGAACTGTGCAGTGTGTTTCCCTTCAGAAACGGAGTTAAATGCCAGGCTCTCTGTCTTCCTACAAGCAAAACTTCGTTTGATGTAAACGCAGTCACTTTTCAGCTCAAAGGGAGCTACATCGCTCTCGAAGCTAAAACGTTTCTCGCTCTTAACTGAAAAGCCTTGAATGTTCGAGGACCTGTGGATTATATCAGTTTCAGAAGCAGAGTTGAACTAGATATGGTCCGTGTGTGTACGAAATACAGTTCTTATGTTCTGAGCACTCTCACGTTTACCGCCTAATTAGAGACTCTAGAAAGCAAGAGAATGCTTCTTGCTCTAAAGCAGAGTGTGTTTCATGGATGAGAACTGTGCTGTGTGTTTCCCTTCAGAAACGGAGTTAAATGCCAGGCTCTGTGTCTTCATCCAAGCGAGACTTCGTTTCAGGTAAACGCAGTCACTTTTCAGCTCAAAGGAAGCTACATCGTTCACAAAGCTCAAACGTTTCTTGCTCTTAACAGAAAAGCATTGGATGTTCGAGGACCTGTGGTTTGCATCACTTTCAGAAGCATAGGTGAACTAGATATGTTCCGTGTGTGTAGGAAACACAGTTCTTTTGTTCTGAGCACACTAAAGTTTCCCGCCTTAATCGAGACTCGTGAAAGCAAGAGAATGCTTCTTGCTCTAAAGCAGAGTATGTTTCATGGGTGAGAACTGTGCTGTGTGTTTCCCTTCAGAAACGGAGTTAAATGCCAGGCTCTGTGTCTTCCTACAAGCAAGAATTCTTTTCAGGTAAACGCAGTCACTTTTCAGCTCAAAGGAAGCTACATCGTTCATGAACCTCACACGTTTCTCGCTCTTAACTGAAAAGCATTGGATGTTTGAGACTTGTGGTTTGTATCAGTTTCTGAAGCAGTGTTGAACTAGATATGTTCCGTGTGTGTAGGAAACACAGTTCTTTGGTCTGAGCACACTCACATTTCCCGCCTTATTAGAGACCCTAGAGAGCAAGAGAATGCTTCTTGCTCTAAAGCAGAGTGTGTTTCATGGATGAGAACTGTGCTGTATGTTTCCCTTCAGAAACGGAGTTAAATGCCACGCTCTGTGTCTTAATACAAGTGAGACTTCGTTTCAGGTAAACGCAGTCACTTTTCAGCTCAAAGGAAGCTACATCGTTCACAAAGCTCACACGTTTCTCGCTCTTAACTGAAAAGCATTGGATGTTTGAGACCTGTGGTTTGTATCAGTTTCTGAAGCAGTGTTGAACTAGATATGTTCCGTGTGTGTAGGAAACACAGTTCTTTTTTTCTGAGCACACTCACGTTTCCCGGCTTATTAGAGACTCTAGAAAGCAAGAGAATGCTTCTTGCTCTAAAGCAGAGTGTGTTTCATGGATGAGAACTGTGCTGTGTGTTTCCCTTCAGAAACGGAGTTAAATGTCAGGCTCTTTGTCTTCATACAACCGAGACTTCGTTTCAGGTAAACCCAGTCACTTTTTAGCTCAAAGGAAGCTACATCGTTCACGAAGCTCACACGTTTCTCTCTCTTAAGTGAAAAGCATTGGATGTTCGAGGACCTCTGGTTTGTATCAGTTTCAGAAGCAGAGTTGAACTAGATATGGTCCGTGTGTGTAGGAAACACAGTGCTTTTGTTCTGAACACACTCACGTTTCCCGCCTTATTAGAGACACTAGAAAGCAAGAGAATGCTTCTTGCTCTAAAGCAGAGTGTGTTTCATGGATGAGAACTGTGCTGTGTGTTTCCCTTCAGAAACGGAGTTAAATGCCAGGCTCTGTGTCTTCATACATGCGAGACTTCGTTTCAGGTAAACGCAGTCACTTTTCAGCTCAAAGGAAGCTACATCGTTCACAAAGCTCAAACGTTTCTTGCTCTTAACTGAAAAGCATTGGATGTTCGAGGACCTGTGGTTTGCATCAGTTTCAGAAGCATAGGTGAACTAGATATGTTCCGTGTGTGTAGGAAACACAGTTCTTTTGTTCTGAGCACACTAATGTTTCCCGCCTTAATCGAGACTCTAGAAAGCAAGAGAATGCTTCTTGCTCTAAAGCAGAGTATGTTTCATGGGTGAGAACTGTGTTGTGTGTTTCCCTACATAAAAGGAGTTAAATGCCAGGCTCTGTGTCTTCCTACAAGCCAGCCTTCTTTTCAGGTAAACTCAGTCACTTTTCAGCTCAAAGGAAGCTACATCATACACGAAGCTCACACGTTTCTAGCTCTTAACTGAAAAGCATTGGATGTTCGAATTCCTGGGGTTTGTATCAGTTTCAGAAGCAGATTTGAACTAGATATGGTCCGTGTGTGTAGGAAACACAGTTCTTTTGTTCTGAGCACACTCACGTTTCCCGCCTTATAAGAGACTCTAGATATCAAGAGAATGCTTATTGCTCTAAAGCAGAGTGTGTTTCATGGATGAGAACTGTGCTGTGTGTTTCCCTTCAGAAACGGAGTTAAATGCCAGGCTCTGTGTCTTCCTACAAGCAAGACTTCTTTTCAGGTAAACGCAGTCACTTTTCAGCTCAAAGGAAGCTACATCATTCACGAAGCTCACACGTTTCTCGCTCTTAACTGAAAAGCATTGGATGTTCGAGGACCTGTGGTTTGTGTCAGTTTCAGAAGCAGAGTTGAACTAGATATGGTCCGTGTGTGTAGGAAACACGGTTCTTTTGTTCTGAGCACACTCACGTTTCCCGCCTTATTAGAGATTCTTGAAAACAAGAGAATGCTTCTTGCTCTAAAGCAGAGTGTGTTTCATGGATGAGAACTGTGCTGTGTGTTTCCCTTCAGAAATGGAGTTAAATGCCAGGCTCTGTGTCTTCCTACAAGCAAGAGTGCGTTTCAGGTAAACGCAGTCACTTTTCAGCTCAAACGAAGCTACATCGTTCACGATTTTCACACGTTTCTCGATCTTAACTGAAATGCATTGGATGTTCGAGGACCTGTGGTTTGTATCAGTTTCAGAAGCAGAGTTGAAGTAGATATGGTCCATGTGTGTAGGAAACACGGTTCTTTTGTTCTGAGCACACTCACGTTTCCCGCCTTATTAGAGACTCTAGAAAGCAAGAGAATGCTTCTTGCTCTAAAGCAGAGTGTGTTTCATGGATGAGAAGTGTGCTGTGTGTTTCCCTTCAGAAACGGAGTTAAATGCCAGGCTCTGTGTCTTCCTACAAGCACGAGTGCGTTTCAGGTAAACGCAGTCACTTTTCAGCTCAAAGGAAGCTACATCGTTCACGAAGTTCACACGTTTCTCGCTCTTAACTGAAACGCATTGGATGTTCGAGGACCTGTGGTTTGTATCAGTTTTAGAAGCAGAGTTGAACTAGATATGTTCCGTGTGTGTAGGAAACACGGTTCTTTTGTTCTGAGCACACTCACATTTCCCGCCTTATTAGAGACTCTAGAAAGCAAGAGAATGCTTCTTGCTCTAAAGCAGAGTGTGTTTCATGGATGAGAACTGTGCTGTGTGTTTCCCTTCAGAAACGGAGTTAAATGCCAGTCTCTGTGTCTTCCTACAAGCAAGCGTGCGTTTCAGGTAAACGCAGTCACTTTTCAGCTGAAACGAAGCTACATCGTTCACGAAGCTCACACGTTTTTCGCTCTTAACTGAAAAGCATTGGATGTTCGAGGACCTGTGGTTTGTATCAGTTTTAGAAGTAGAGTTGAACTAGATATGGTCCGTGTGTGTAGGAAACACAGTTCTTTTGTTCTGAGCACACTCACGTTTCCCGCCTTATTCGAGACCCTAGAGAGCAAGAGAATGCTTCTTGCTCTAAAGCAGAGTGTGTTTCATGGATGAGAACTGTGATGTGTGTTTCCCTTCAGAAACGGAGTTAAATGCCACGCTCTGTGTCTTAATACAAGTGAGACTTCGTTTCAGGTAAACGCAGTCACTTTTCAGCTCAAAGGAAGCTACATCGTTCACAAAGCTCACACGTTTCTCGCTCTTAACTGAAAAGCATTGGATGTTTGAGACCTGTGGTTTGTATCAGTTTCTGAAGCAGTGTTGAACTAGATATGTTCCGTGTGTGTAGGAAACACAGTTCTTTTTTTCTGAGCACACTCACGTTTCCCGCCTTATTAGAGACTCTAGAAAGCAAGAGAATGCTTCTTGCTCTAAAGCAGAGTGTGTTTCATGGATGAGAACTGTGCTGTGTGTTTCCCTTCAGAAACGGAGTTAAATGTCAGGCTCTTTGTCTTCATACAACCGAGACTTCGTTTCAGGTAAACCCAGTCACTTTTTAGCTCAAAGGAAGCTACATCGTTCACGAAGCTCACACGTTTCTCTCTCTTAAGTGAAAAGCATTGGATGTTCGAGGACCTCTGGTTTGTATCAGTTTCAGAAGCAGAGTTGAACTAGATATGGTCCGTGTGTGTAGGAAACACAGTGCTTTTGTTCTGAACACACTCACGTTTCCCGCCTTATTAAAGACACTAGAAAGCAAGAGAATGCTTCTTGCTCTAAAGCAGAGTGTGTTTCATGGATGAGAACTGTGCTATGTGTTTCCCTTCAGAAACGGAGTTAAATGCCAGGCTCTGTGTCTTCATACATGCGAGACTTCGTTTCAGGTAAACGCAGTCACTTTTCAGCTCAAAGGAAGCTACATCGTTCACAAAGCTCAAACGTTTCTTGCTCTTAACTGAAAAGCATTGGATGTTCGAGGACCGGTGGTTTGCATCAGTTTCAGAAGCATAGGTGAACTAGATATGTTCCGTGTGTGTAGGAAACACAGTTCTTTTGTTCTGAGCACACTAATGTTTCCCGCCTTAATCGAGACTCTAGAAAGCAAGAGAATGCTTCTTGCTCTAAAGCAGAGTATGTTTCATGGGTGAGAACTGTGTTGTGTGTTTCCCTACAGAAAAGGAGTTAAATGCCAGGCTCTGTGTCTTCCTACAAGCCAGCCTTCTTTTCAGGTAAACACAGTCACTTTTCAGCTCAAAGGAAGCTACATCATACACGAAGCTCACACGTTTCTAGCTCTTAACTGAAAAGCATTGGATGTTCGAATTCCTGGGGTTTGTATCAGTTTCAGAAGCAGATTTGAACTAGATATGGTCCGTGTGTGTAGGAAACACAGTTCCTTTGTTCTGACCACACTCACGTTTCCCGCCTTATTAGAGAACCTAGAAAGCAAGAGAATGCTTCTTGCTCTAAAGCAGAGTGTGTTTCATGGATGAGAACTGTGCTGTGTGTTTCCCTTCAGAAACGGAGTTAAATGCCAGGCTCTGTGTCTTCCTACAAGCAAGAGTGCGTTTCAGGTAAACGCAGTCACTTTTCAGTTCAAACGAAGCTACATCGTTCACGAAGTTCACACATTTCTCGCTCTTAACTGAAACGCATTGGATATTCGAGGACCTGTGGTTTGTATCAGTTTCAGAAGCAGAGTTGAACTAGATATGGTCCGTGTGTGTAGGAAACACGGTTCTTTTGTTCTGAGGACACTCACATTTCACGCCTTATTAGAGACTCTAGAAAGCAAGAGAATGCTTCTTGCTCTAAAGCAGAGTGTGTTTCATGGATGAGAACTGTGCTGTGTGTTTCCCTTCAGAAACGGAGTTAAATGCCAGGCTCTCTGTCTTCCTACAAGCAAAACTTCGTTTGATGTAAACGCAGTCACTTTTCAGCTCAAAAGAAGCTACATCGCTCTCGAAGCTCCCACGTTTCTCGCTCTTAACTGAAAAGCCTTGAATGTTCGAGGACCTGTGGATTATATCAGTTTCAGAAGCAGAGTTGAACTAGATATGGTCCGTGTGTGTAGGAAACACAGTTCTTTTGTTCTGAGCACACTCACGTTTCCCGCCTTATTAGAGACTCTAGATAGCAAGAGAATGCTTCTTGCTCTAAAGCAGAGTGTGTTTCATGGATGAGAACTGTGCTGTGTGTTTCCCTTCAGAAACGGAGTTAAATGCCAGGCTCTGTGTCTTCCTACAAGCAAGACTTCTTTTCAGGTAAAGGCAGTCACTTTTTAGCTCAAAGGAAGCTACATCATTCACGAAGCTCACACGTTTCTCGCTCTTAACTGAAACGCATTGGATGTTTGAGACCTGTGGTTTGTATCAGTTTCTGAAGCAGTGTTGAACTAGATATGTTCCGTGTGTGTAGGAAACACAGTTCTTTTTTTCTGAGCACACTCACGTTTCCCGCCTTATTAGAGACTCTAGAAAGCAAGAGAATGCTTCTTGCTCTAAAGCATAGTGTGTTTCATGGATGAGAACTGTGCAGTGTGTTTCCCTTCAGAAACGGAGTTAAATGCCAGGCTCTCTGTCTTCCTACAAGCAAAACTTCGTTTGATGTAAACGCAGTCACTTTTCAGCTCAAAGGGAGCTACATCGCTCTCGAAGCTAAAACGTTTCTCGCTCTTAACTGAAAAGCCTTGAATGTTCGAGGACCTGTGGATTATATCAGTTTCAGAAGCAGAGTTGAACTAGATATGGTCCGTGTGTGTACGAAATACAGTTCTTATGTTCTGAGCACTCTCACGTTTACCGCCTAATTAGAGACTCTAGAAAGCAAGAGAATGCTTCTTGCTCTAAAGCAGAGTGTGTTTCATGGATGAGAACTGTGCTGTGTGTTTCCCTTCAGAAACGGAGTTAAATGCCAGGCTCTGTGTCTTCATACAAGCGAGACTTCGTTTCAGGTAAACGCAGTCACTTTTCAGCTCAAAGGAAGCTACATCGTTCACAAAGCTCAAACGTTTCTTGCTCTTAACAGAAAAGCATTGGATGTTCGAGGACCTGTGGTTTGCATCACTTTCAGAAGCATAGGTGAACTAGATATGTTCCGTGTGTGTAGGAAACACAGTTCTTTTGTTCTGAGCACACTAAAGTTTCCCGCCTTAATCGAGACTCGTGAAAGCAAGAGAATGCTTCTTGCTCTAAAGCAGAGTATGTTTCATGGGTGAGAACTGTGCTTTGTGTTTCCCTTCAGAAACGGAGTTAAATGCCAGGCTCTGTGTCTTCCTACAAGCAAGAATTCTTTTCAGGTAAACGCAGTCACTTTTCAGCTCAAAGGAAGCTACATCGTTCATGAACATCACACGTTTCTCGCTCTTAACTGAAAAGCATTGGATGTTTGAGACTTGTGGTTTGTATCAGTTTCTGAAGCAGTGTTGAACTAGATATGTTCCGTGTGTGTAGGAAACACAGTTCTTTGGTCTGAGCACACTCACATTTCCCGCCTTATTAGAGAACCTAGAAAGCAAGAGAATGCTTCTTGCTCTAAAGCAGAGTGTGTTTCATGGATGAGAACTGTGCTGTGTGTTTCCCTTCAGAAAGGAAGTTAAATGCCAGGCTCTGTGTCTTCATACAAGCGAGACTTCGTTTCAGGTAAACGCAGTCACTTTTCAGTTCAAACGAAGCTACATCGTTCACGAAGCTCACACGTTTTTCGCTCTTAACTGAAAAGCATTGGATGTTCGAGGACCTGTGGTTTGTATCAGTTTTAGAAGTAGAGTTGAACTAGATATGGTCCGTGTGTGTAGGAAACACAGTTCTTTTGTTCTGAGCACACTCACGTTTCCCGCCTTATTAGAGACCCTAGAGAGCAAGAGAATGCTTCTTGCTCTAAAGCAGAGTGTGTTTCATGGATGAGAACTGTGCTGTGTGTTTCCCTTCAGAAACGGAGTTAAATGCCACGCTCTGTGTCTTAATACAAGTGAGACTTCGTTTCAGGTAAACGCAGTCAATTTTCAGCTCAAAGGAAGCTACATCGTTCACAAAGCTCACACGTTTCTCGCTCTTAACTGAAAAGCATTGGATGTTTGAGACCTGTGGTTTGTATCAGTTTCTGAAGCAGTGTTGAACTAGATATGTTCCGTGTGTGTAGGAAACACAGTTCTTTTTTTCTGAGCACACTCACGTTTCCCGGCTTATTAGAGACTCTAGAAAGCAAGAGAATGCTTCTTGCTCTAAAGCAGAGTGTGTTTCATGGATGAGAACTGTGCTGTGTGTTTCCCTTCAGAAACGGAGTTAAATGTCAGGCTCTTTGTCTTCATACAACCGAGACTTCGTTTCAGGTAAACCCAGTCACTTTTTAGCTCAAAGGAAGCTACATCGTTCACGAAGCTCACACGTTTCTCTCTCTTAAGTGAAAAGCATTGGATGTTCGAGGACCTCTGGTTTGTATCAGTTTCAGAAGCAGAGTTGAACTAGATATGGTCCGTGTGTGTAGGAAACACAGTGCTTTTGTTCTGAACACACTCACGTTTCCCGCCTTATTAGAGACACTAGAAAGCAAGAGAATGCTTCTTGCTCTAAAGCAGAGTGTGTTTCATGGATGAGAACTGTGCTGTGTGTTTCCCTTCAGAAACGGAGTTAAATGCCAGGCTCTGTGTCTTCATACATGCGAGACTTCGTTTCAGGTAAACGCAGTCACTTTTCAGCTCAAAGGAAGCTACATCGTTCACAAAGCTCAAACGTTTCTTGCTCTTAACTGAAAAGCATTGGATGTTCGAGGACCTGTGGTTTGCATCAGTTTCAGAAGCATAGGTGAACTAGATATGTTCCGTGTGTGTAGGAAACACAGTTCTTTTGTTCTGAGCACACTAATGTTTCCCGCCTTAATCGAGACTCTAGAAAGCAAGAGAATGCTTCTTGCTCTAAAGCAGAGTATGTTTCATGGGTGAGAACTGTGTTGTGTGTTTCCCTACAGAAAAGGAGTTAAATGCCAGGCTCTGTGTCTTCCTACAAGCCAGCCTTCTTTTCAGGTAAACACAGTCACTTTTCAGCTCAAAGGAAGCTACATCATACACGAAGCTCACACGTTTCTAGCTCTTAACTGAAAAGCATTGGATGTTCGAATTCCTGGGGTTTGTATCAGTTTCAGAAGCAGATTTGAACTAGATATGGTCCGTGTGTGTAGGAAACACAGTTCCTTTGTTCTGACCACACTCACGTTTCCCGCCTTATTAGAGAACCTAGAAAGCAAGAGAATGCTTCTTGCTCTAAAGCAGAGTGTGTTTCATGGATGAGAACTGTGCTGTGTGTTTCCCTTCAGAAACGGAGTTAAATGCCAGGCTCTGTGTCTTCCTACAAGCAAGAGTGCGTTTCAGGTAAACGCAGTCACTTTTCAGTTCAAACGAAGCTACATCGTTCACGAAGTTCACACATTTCTCGCTCTTAACTGAAACGCATTGGATATTCGAGGACCTGTGGTTTGTATCAGTTTCAGAAGCAGAGTTGAACTAGATATGGTCCGTGTGTGTAGGAAACACGGTTCTTTTGTTCTGAGGACACTCACATTTCACGCCTTATTAGAGACTCTAGAAAGCAAGAGAATGCTTCTTGCTCTAAAGCAGAGTGTGTTTCATGGATGAGAACTGTGCTGTGTGTTTCCCTTCAGAAACGGAGTTAAATGCCAGGCTCTCTGTCTTCCTACAAGCAAAACTTCGTTTGATGTAAACGCAGTCACTTTTCAGCTCAAAAGAAGCTACATCGCTCTCGAAGCTCCCACGTTTCTCGCTCTTAACTGAAAAGCCTTGAATGTTCGAGGACCTGTGGATTATATCAGTTTCAGAAGCAGAGTTGAACTAGATATGGTCCGTGTGTGTAGGAAACACAGTTCTTTTGTTCTGAGCACACTCACGTTTCCCGCCTTATTAGAGACTCTAGATAGCAAGAGAATGCTTCTTGCTCTAAAGCAGAGTGTGTTTCATGGATGAGAACTGTGCTGTGTGTTTCCCTTCAGAAACGGAGTTAAATGCCAGGCTCTGTGTCTTCCTACAAGCAAGACTTCTTTTCAGGTAAAGGCAGTCACTTTTTAGCTCAAAGGAAGCTACATCATTCACGAAGCTCACACGTTTCTCGCTCTTAACTGAAACGCATTGGATGTTTGAGACCTGTGGTTTGTATCAGTTTCTGAAGCAGTGTTGAACTAGATATGTTCCGTGTGTGTAGGAAACACAGTTCTTTTTTTCTGAGCACACTCACGTTTCCCGCCTTATTAGAGACTCTAGAAAGCAAGAGAATGCTTCTTGCTCTAAAGCATAGTGTGTTTCATGGATGAGAACTGTGCAGTGTGTTTCCCTTCAGAAACGGAGTTAAATGCCAGGCTCTCTGTCTTCCTACAAGCAAAACTTCGTTTGATGTAAACGCAGTCACTTTTCAGCTCAAAGGGAGCTACATCGCTCTCGAAGTTAAAACGTTTCTCGCTCTTAACTGAAAAGCCTTGAATGTTCGAGGACCTGTGGATTATATCAGTTTCAGAAGCAGAGTTGAACTAGATATGGTCCGTGTGTGTACGAAATACAGTTCTTATGTTCTGAGCACTCTCACGTTTACCGCCTAATTAGAGACTCTAGAAAGCAAGAGAATGCTTCTTGCTCTAAAGCAGAGTGTGTTTCATGGATGAGAACTGTGCTGTGTGTTTCCCTTCAGAAACGGAGTTAAATGCCAGGCTCTGTGTCTTCATACAAGCGAGACTTCGTTTCAGGTAAACGCAGTCACTTTTCAGCTCAAAGGAAGCTACATCCTTCACAAAGCTCACACGTTTCTCGCTCTTAACTGAAAAGCATTGGATGTTTGAGACCTGTGGTTTGTATCAGTTTCTGAAGCAGTGTTGAACTAGATATGTTCCGTGTGTGTAGGAAACACAGTTCTTTTTTTCTGAGCACACTCACGTTTCCCGCCTTATTAGAGACTCTAGAAAGCAAGAGAATGCTTCTTGCTCTAAAGCAGAGTGTGTTTCATGGATGAGAACTGTGCTGTGTGTTTCCCTTCAGAAACGGAGTTAAATGTCAGGCTCTTTGTCTTCATACAACCGAGACTTCGTTTCAGGTAAACCCAGTCACTTTTTAGCTCAAAGGAAGCTACATCGTTCACGAAGCTCACACGTTTCTCTCTCTTAAGTGAAAAGCATTGGATGTTCGAGGACCTCTGGTTTGTATCAGTTTCAGAAGCAGAGTTGAACTAGATATGGTCCGTGTGTGTAGGAAACACAGTGCTTTTGTTCTGAACACACTCACGTTTCCCGCCTTATTAGAGACACTAGAAAGCAAGAGAATGCTTCTTGCTCTAAAGCAGAGTGTGTTTCATGGATGAGAACTGTGCTGTGTGTTTCCCTTCAGAAACGGAGTTAAATGCCAGGCTCTGTGTCTTCATACATGCGAGACTTCGTTTCAGGTAAACGCAGTCACTTTTCAGCTCAAAGGAAGCTACATCGTTCACAAAGCTCAAACGTTTCTTGCTCTTAACTGAAAAGCATTGGATGTTCGAGGACCTGTGGTTTGCATCAGTTTCAGAAGCATAGGTGAACTAGATATGTTCCGTGTGTGTAGGAAACACAGTTCTTTTGTTCTGAGCACACTAATGTTTCCCGCCTTAATCGAGACTCTAGAAAGCAAGAGAATGCTTCTTGCTCTAAAGCAGAGTATGTTTCATGGGTGAGAACTGTGTTGTGTGTTTCCCTACATAAAAGGAGTTAAATGCCAGGCTCTGTGTCTTCCTACAAGCCAGCCTTCTTTTCAGGTAAACACAGTCACTTTTCAGCTCAAAGGAAGCTACATCATACACGAAGCTCACACGTTTCTAGCTCTTAACTGAAAAGCATTGGATGTTCGAATTCCTGGGGTTTGTATCAGTTTCAGAAGCAGATTTGAACTAGATATGGTCCGTGTGTGTAGGAAACACAGTTCTTTTGTTCTGAGCACACTCACGTTTCCCGCCTTATAAGAGACTCTAGATATCAAGAGAATGCTTATTGCTCTAAAGCAGAGTGTGTTTCATGGATGAGAACTGTGCTGTGTGTTTCCCTTCAGAAACGGAGTTAAATGCCAGGCTCTGTGTCTTCCTACAAGCAAGACTTCTTTTCAGGTAAACGCAGTCACTTTTCAGCTCAAAGGAAGCTACATCATTCACGAAGCTCACACGTTTCTCGCTCTTAACTGAAAAGCATTGGATGTTCGAGGACCTGTGGTTTGTGTCAGTTTCAGAAGCAGAGTTGAACTAGATATGGTCCGTGTGTGTAGGAAACACGGTTCTTTTGTTCTGAGCACACTCACGTTTCCCGCCTTATTAGAGATTCTAGAAAACAAGAGAATGCTTCTTGCTCTAAAGCAGAGTGTGTTTCATGGATGAGAACTGTGCTGTGTGTTTCCCTTCAGAAATGGAGTTAAATGCCAGGCTCTGTGTCTTCCTACAAGCAAGAGTGCGTTTCAGGTAAACGCAGTCACTTTTCAGCTCAAACGAAGCTACATCGTTCACGATTTTCACACGTTTCTCGATCTTAACTGAAATGCATTGGATGTTCGAGGACCTGTGGTTTGTATCAGTTTCAGAAGCAGAGTTGAAGTAGATATGGTCCATGTGTGTAGGAAACACGGTTCTTTTGTTCTGAGCACACTCACGTTTCCCGCCTTATTAGAGACTCTAACAAGCAAGAGAATGCTTCTTGCTCTAAAGCAGAGTGTGTTTCATGGATGAGAAGTGTGCTGTGTGTTTCCCTTCAGAAACGGAGTTAAATGCCAGGCTCTGTGTCTTCCTACAAGCACGAGTGCGTTTCAGGTAAACGCAGTCACTTTTCAGCTCAAAGGAAGCTACATCGTTCACGAAGTTCACACGTTTCTCGCTCTTAACTGAAACGCATTGGATGTTCGAGGACCTGTGGTTTGTATCAGTTTTAGAAGCAGAGTTGAACTAGATATGGTCCGTGTGTGTAGGAAACACGGTTCTTTTGTTCTGAGCACACTCACGTTTCCCGCCTTATTAGAGACTCTAGAAAGCAAGAGAATGCTTCTTGCTCTAAAGCAGAGTGTGTTTCATGGATGAGAACTGTGCTGTGTGTTTCCCTTCAGAAACGGAGTTAAATGCCAGGCTCTGTGTCTTCCTACAAGCAAGCGTGCGTTTCAGGTAAACGCAGTCACTTTTCAGCTGAAACGAAGCTACATCGTTCACGAAGTTCACACGTTTCTCGCTCTTAACTGAAAAGCATTGGATGTTCGAGGACCTGTGGTTTGTATCTGTTTCAGAAGCAGAGTTGAACTAGATATGGTCCGTGTGTGTAGGAAACACGGTTCTTTTGTTCTGAGCACACTCACGTTTCCCGCCTTATTAGAGACTCTAGAAAGCAAGAGAATGCTTCTTGCTCTAAAGCAGAGTGTGTTTCATGGATGAGAACTGTGCTGTGTGTTTCCCTTCAGAAACGGAGTTAAATGTCAGGCTCTTTGTCTTCATACAACCGAGACTTCGTTTCAGGTAAACCCAGTCACTTTTTAGCTCAAAGGAAGCTACATCGTTCACGAAGCTCACACGTTTCTTGCTCTTAAGTGAAAAGCATTGGATGTTCGAGGACCTGTGGTTTGTATCAGTTTCAGAAGCAGAGTTGAACTAGATATGGTCCGTGTGTGTAGGAAACACAGTGCTTTTGTTCTGAACACACTCACGTTTCCCGCCTTATTAGAGACACTAGAAAGCAAGAGAATGCTTTTTGCTCTAAAGCAGAGTGTGTTTCATGGATGAGAACTGTGCTGTGTGTTTCCCTTCAGAAACGGAGTTAAATGCCACGCTCTGTGTCTTCCTATAAGCAAGACTTCGTTTCACATAAACGCAGTCACTTTTCAGCTCAAAGGAAGCTACATCATTCTCAAAGCTCACACGTTTCTAGCTCTTAACTGAAAAGCATTGGATGTTCGAATTCCTGGGGTTTGTATCAGTCTCAGAAGCAGAGTTGAACTAAATATGTTCCTTGTGTGTAGGAAACACAGTTCTTTTTTTCTGAGCAAACTCCCGTTTCCCGCCTTATTTGAGACCCTAGAAAGCGAGAGCATTCTTCTTGCTCTAAAGCAGAGTGTGTTTCATGGATGAGAACTGTGCTGTGTGTTTCCCTCAGAAACGGAGTTAAATGCCAGGCTCTGTGTCTTCCTACAAGCAAGAGTGCGTTTCAGGTAAACGCAGACGCTTTTAAGCTCAAAGGAAGCTACATCGTTCACAAAGCTCACACGTTTCTCGCTCTTAACTGAAAAGCATTGGATGTTTGAGACCTGTGGTTTGTATCAGTTTCAGAAGCAGTGTTGAACTAGATATGTTCCGTGTGTGTAGGAAACACAGTTCTTTTTTTTCTGAGCACACTCACGTTTCCCGCCTTATTAGAGACTCTAGAAAGCAAGAGAATGCTTCTTGCTCTAAAGCAGAGTGTGTTTCATGGATGAGAACTGTGCTGTGTGTTTCCCTTCAGAAACGGAGTTAAATGTCAGGCTCTTTGTCTTCATACAACCGAGACTTCGTTTCAGGTAAACCCAGTCACTTTTTACCTCAAAGGAAGCTACATCGTTCACGAAGCTCACACGTTTCTCGCTCTTAAGTGAAAAGCATTGGATGTTCGAGGACCTGTGGTTTGTATCAGTTTCAGAAGCAGAGTTGAACTAGATGTGGTCCGTGTGTGTAGGAAACACAGTGCTTTTGTTCTGAACACACTCACGTTTCCCGCCTTATTAGAGACACTAGAAAGCAAGAGAATGCTTCTTGCTCTAAAGCAGAGTGTGTTTCATGAATGAGAACTGTGCTGTGTATTTCCCTTCAGAAACGGAGTTAAATGCCACGCTCTGTGTCTTCCTATAAGCAAGACTTCGTTTCACATAAACGCAGTCACTTTTCAGCTCAAAGGAAGCTACATCATTCACGAAGCTCACACGTTTCTAGCTCTTAACTGAAAAGCATTGGATGTTCGAATTCCTGGGGTTTGTATCAGTCTCAGAAGCAGAGTTGAACTAAATATGTTCCTTGTGTGTAGGAAACACAGTTCTTTTTTTCTGAGCAAACTCCCGTTTCCCGCCTTATTTGAGACCCTAGAAAGCGAGAGCATTCTTCTTGCTCTAAAGCAGAGTGTGTTTCATGGATGAGAACTGTGCTGTGTGTTTCCCTCAGAAACGGAGTTAAATGCCAGGCTCTGTGTCTTCCTACAAGCAAGAGTGCGTTTCAGGTAAACGCAGTCGCTTTTAAGCTCAAAGGAAGCTACATCGTTCACGAAGTTCACACGTTTCTCGCTCTTAACTGAAACGCATTGGATGTTCGAGGACCTGTGGTTTGTATCAGTTTCAGAAGCAGAGTTGAACTAGATATGGTCCGTGTGTGTAGGAAACACAGTTCCTTTGTTCTGACCACACTCACGTTTCCCGCCTTATTAGAGACTCTAGAAAGCAAGAGAATGCTTCTTGCTCTAAAGCAGAGTGTGTTTCATGGATGAGAACTGTGCTGTGTGTTTCCCTTCAGAAACGGAGTTAAATGCCAGGCTCTGTGTCTTCCTACAAGCAAGAGTGCGTTTCAGGTAAACGCAGTCACTTTTCAGTTCAAACGAAGCTACATCGTTCACGAAGTTCACACATTTCTCGCTCTTAACTGAAACGCATTGGATATTCGAGGACCTGTGGTTTGTATCAGTTTCAGAAGCAGAGTTGAACTAGATATGGTCCGTGTGTGTAGGAAACACGGTTCTTTTGTTCTGAGCACACTCACGTTTCCCGCCTTATTAGAGACTCTAGAAAGCAAGAGAATGCTTCTTGCTCTAAAGCAGAGTGTGTTTCATGGATGAGAACTGTGCTGTGTGTTTCCCTTCAGAAACGGAGTTAAATGCCAGGCTCTCTGTCTTCCTACAAGCAAAACTTCGTTTGATGTAAACGCAGTCACTTTTCAGCTCAAAGGGAGCTACATCGCTCTCGAAGCTAAAACGTTTCTCGCTCTTAACTGAAAAGCCTTGAATGTTCGAGGACCTGTGGATTATATCAGTTTCAGAAGCAGAGTTGAACTAGATATGGTCCGTGTGTGTACGAAATACAGTTCTTATGTTCTGAGCACACTCACGTTTACCGCCTAATTAGAGACTCTAGAAAGCAAGAGAATGCTTCTTGCTCTAAAGCAGAGTGTGTTTCATGGATGAGAACTGTGCTGTGTGTTTCCCTTCAGAAACGGAGTTAAATGCCAGGCTCTGTGTCTTCATACAAGCGAGACTTCGTTTCAGGTAAACGCAGTCACTTTTCAGCTCAAAGGAAGCTACATCGTTCACAAAGCTCAAACGTTTCTTGCTCTTAACAGAAAAGCATTGGATGTTCGAGGACCTGTGGTTTGCATCACTTTCAGAAGCATAGGTGAACTAGATATGTTCCGTGTGTGTAGGAAACACAGTTCTTTTGTTCTGAGCACACTAAAGTTTCCCGCCTTAATCGAGACTCTTGAAAGCAAGAGAATGCTTCTTGCTCTAAAGCAGAGTATGTTTCATGGGTGAGAACTGTGCTGTGTGTTTCCCTTCAGAAACGGAGTTAAATGCCAGGCTCTGTGTCTTCCTACAAGCAAGAGTGCGTTTCAGGTAAACGCAGTCACTTTTCAGTTCAAACGAAGCTACATCGTTCACGAAGTTCACACGTTTCTCGCTCTTAACTGAAACGCATTGGATGTTCGAGGAGCTGTGGTTTGTATCAGTTTCAGAAGCAGAGTTGAACTAGATATGGTCCGTGTGTGTAGGAAACACAGTTCTTTTGTTCTGAGCACACTCACGTTTCCCGCCTTATTTGAGACTCTAGAAAGCAAGAGAATGCTTCTTGCTCTAAAGCAGAGTGTGTTTCATGGATGAGAACTGTGCTGTGTGTTTCCCTTCAGAAACGGAGTTAAATGCCACGCTCTGTGTCTTCCTATAAGCAAGACTTCGTTTCACATAAACGCAGTCACTTTTCAGCTCAAAGGAAGCTACATCATTCTCAAAGCTCACACGTTTCTAGCTCTTAACTGAAAAGCATTGGATGTTCGAATTCCTGGGGTTTGTATCAGTCTCAGAAGCAGAGTTGAACTAAATATGTTCCTTGTGTGTAGGAAACACAGTTCTTTTTTTCTGAGCAAACTCCCGTTTGCCGCCTTATTTGAGACCCTAGAAAGCGAGAGCATTCTTCTTGCTCTAAAGCAGAGTGTGTTTCATGGATGAGAACTGTGCTGTGTGTTTCCCTCAGAAACGGAGTTAAATGCCAGGCTCTGTGTCTTCCTACAAGCAAGAGTGCGTTTCAGGTAAACGCAGTCGCTTTTAAGCTCAAAGGAAGCTACATCGTTCACGAAGTTCACACGTTTCTCGCTCTTAACTGAAATGCATTGGATGTTCGAGGACCTGTGGTTTGTATCAGTTTCAGAAGCAGAGTTGAACTAGATATGGTCCGTGTGTGTAGGAAACACAGTTCCTTTGTTCTGACCACACTCACGTTTCCCGCCTTATTAGAGACACTAGAAAGCAAGAGAATGCTTCTTGCTCTAAAGCAGAGTGTGTTTCATGGATGAGAACTGTGCTGTGTGTTTCCCTTCAGAAACGGAGTTAAATGCCAGGCTCTGTGTCTTAATACAAGTGAGACTTCGTTTCAGGTAAACGCAGTCACTTTTCAGCTCAAAGGAAGCTACATCGTTCACAAAGCTCACACGTTTCTCGCTCTTAACTGAAAAGCATTGGATGTTTGAGACCTGTGGTTTGTATCAGTTTCAGAAGCAGTGTTGAACTAGATATGTTCCGTGTGTGTAGGAAACACAGTTCTTTTTTTTCTGAGCACACTCACGTTTCCCGCCTTAATCGAGACTCTTGAAAGCAAGAGAATGCTTCTTGCTCTAAAGCAGAGTATGTTTCATGGGTGAGAACTGTGCTGTGTGTTTCCCTTCAGAAACGGAGTTAAATGCCAGGCTCTGTGTCTTCCTACAAGCAAGAGTGCGTTTCAGGTAAACGCAGTCACTTTTCAGTTCAAACGAAGCTACATCGTTCACGAAGTTCACACGTTTCTCGCTCTTAACTGAAACGCATTGGATGTTCGAGGAGCTGTGGTTTGTATCAGTTTCAGAAGCAGAGTTGAACTAGATATGGTCCGTGTGTGTAGGAAACACAGTTCTTTTGTTCTGAGCACACTCACGTTTCCCGCCTTATTTGAGACTCTAGAAAGCAAGAGAATGCTTCTTGCTCTAAAGCAGAGTGTGTTTCATGGATGAGAACTGTGCTGTGTGTTTCCCTTCAGAAACGGAGTTAAATGCCAGTCTCTGTGTCTTCCTACAAGCAAGCGTGCGTTTCAGGTAAACGCAGTCACTTTTCAGCTGAAACGAAGCTACATCGTTCACGAAGTTCACACGTTTCTCGCTCTTAACTGAAAAGCATTGGATGTTCGAGGACCTGTGGTTTGTATCTGTTTCAGAAGCAGAGTTGAACTAGATATGGTCCGTGTGTGTAGGAAACACGGTTCTTTTGTTCTGAGCACACTCACGTTTCCCGCCTTATTAGAGACTCTAGAAAGCAAGAGAATGCTTCTTGCTCTAAAGCAGAGTGTGTTTCATGGATGAGAACTGTGCTGTGTGTTTCCCTTCAGAAACGGAGTTAAATGTCAGGCTCTTTGTCTTCATACAACCGAGACTTCGTTTCAGGTAAACCCAGTCACTTTTTAGCTCAAAGGAAGCTACATCGTTCACGAAGCTCACACGTTTCTTGCTCTTAAGTGAAAAGCATTGGATGTTCGAGGACCTGTGGTTTGTATCAGTTTCAGAAGCAGAGTTGAACTAGATATGGTCCGTGTGTGTAGGAAACACAGTGCTTTTGTTCTGAACACACTCACGTTTCCCGCCTTATTAGAGACACTAGAAAGCAAGAGAATGCTTCTTGCTCTAAAGCAGAGTGTGTTTCATGGATGAGAACTGTGCTGTGTGTTTCCCTTCAGAAACGGAGTTAAATGCCACGCTCTGTGTCTTCCTATAAGCAAGACTTCGTTTCACATAAACGCAGTCACTTTTCAGCTCAAAGGAAGCTACATCATTCTCAAAGCTCACACGTTTCTAGCTCTTAACTGAAAAGCATTGGATGTTCGAATTCCTGGGGTTTGTATCAGTCTCAGAAGCAGAGTTGAACTAAATATGTTCCTTGTGTGTAGGAAACACAGTTCTTTTTTTCTGAGCAAACTCCCGTTTGCCGCCTTATTTGAGACCCTAGAAAGCGAGAGCATTCTTCTTGCTCTAAAGCAGAGTGTGTTTCATGGATGAGAACTGTGCTGTGTGTTTCCCTCAGAAACGGAGTTAAATGCCAGGCTCTGTGTCTTCCTACAAGCAAGAGTGCGTTTCAGGTAAACGCAGTCGCTTTTAAGCTCAAAGGAAGCTACATCGTTCACGAAGTTCACACGTTTCTCGCTCTTAACTGAAATGCATTGGATGTTCGAGGACCTGTGGTTTGTATCAGTTTCAGAAGCAGAGTTGAACTAGATATGGTCCGTGTGTGTAGGAAACACAGTTCCTTTGTTCTGACCACACTCACGTTTCCCGCCTTATTAGAGACACTAGAAAGCAAGAGAATGCTTCTTGCTCTAAAGCAGAGTGTGTTTCATGGATGAGAACTGTGCTGTGTGTTTCCCTTCAGAAACGGAGTTAAATGCCAGGCTCTGTGTCTTAATACAAGTGAGACTTCGTTTCAGGTAAACGCAGTCACTTTTCAGCTCAAAGGAAGCTACATCGTTCACAAAGCTCACACGTTTCTCGCTCTTAACTGAAAAGCATTGGATGTTTGAGACCTGTGGTTTGTATCAGTTTCAGAAGCAGTGTTGAACTAGATATGTTCCGTGTGTGTAGGAAACACAGTTCTTTTTTTTCTGAGCACACTCACGTTTCCCGCCTTATTAGAGACTCTAGAAAGCAAGAGAATGCTTCTTGCTCTAAAGCAGAGTGTGTTTCATGGATGAGAACTGTGCTGTGTGTTTCCCTTCAGAAACGGAGTTAAATGTCAGGCTCTTTGTCTTCATACAACCGAGACTTCGTTTCAGGTAAACCCAGTCACTTTTTACCTCAAAGGAAGCTACATCGTTCACGAAGCTCACACGTTTCTCTCTCTTAAGTGAAAAGCATTGGATGTTCGAGGACCTCTGGTTTGTATCAGTTTCAGAAGCAGAGTTGAACTAGATATGGTCCGTGTGTGTAGGAAACACAGTGCTTTTGTTCTGAACACACTCACGTTTCCCGCCTTATTAGAGACACTAGAAAGCAAGAGAATGCTTCTTGCTCTAAAGCAGAGTGTGTTTCATGGATGAGAACTGTGCTGTGTGTTTCCCTTCAGAAACGGAGTTAAATGCCAGGCTCTGTGTCTTCATACATGCGAGACTTCGTTTCAGGTAAACGCAGTCACTTTTCAGCTCAAAGGAAGCTACATCGTTCACAAAGCTCAAACGTTTCTTGCTCTTAACTGAAAAGCATTGGATGTTCGAGGACCTGTGGTTTGCATCAGTTTCAGAAGCATAGGTGAACTAGATATGTTCCGTGTGTGTAGGAAACACAGTTCTTTTGTTCTGAGCACACTAATGTTTCCCGCCTTAATCGAGACTCTAGAAAGCAAGAGAATGCTTCTTGCTCTAAAGCAGAGTATGTTTCATGGGTGAGAACTGTGTTGTGTGTTTCCCTACATAAAAGGAGTTAAATGCCAGGCTCTGTGTCTTCCTACAAGCCAGCCTTCTTTTCAGGTAAACACAGTCACTTTTCAGCTCAAAGGAAGCTACATCATACACGAAGCTCACACGTTTCTAGCTCTTAACTGAAAAGCATTGGATGTTCGAATTCCTGGGGTTTGTATCAGTTTCAGAAGCAGATTTGAACTAGATATGGTCCGTGTGTGTAGGAAACACAGTTCTTTTGTTCTGAGCACACTCACGTTTCCCGCCTTATAAGAGACTCTAGATATCAAGAGAATGCTTATTGCTCTAAAGCAGAGTGTGTTTCATGGATGAGAACTGTGCTGTGTGTTTCCCTTCAGAAACGGAGTTAAATGCCAGGCTCTGTGTCTTCCTACAAGCAAGACTTCTTTTCAGGTAAACGCAGTCACTTTTCAGCTCAAAGGAAGCTACATCATTCACGAAGCTCACACGTTTCTCGCTCTTAACTGAAAAGCATTGGATGTTCGAGGACCTGTGGTTTGTGTCAGTTTCAGAAGCAGAGTTGAACTAGATATGGTCCGTGTGTGTAGGAAACACGGTTCTTTTGTTCTGAGCACACTCACGTTTCCCGCCTTATTAGAGATTCTAGAAAACAAGAGAATGCTTCTTGCTCTAAAGCAGAGTGTGTTTCATGGATGAGAACTGTGCTGTGTGTTTCCCTTCAGAAATGGAGTTAAATGCCAGGCTCTGTGTCTTCCTACAAGCAAGAGTGCGTTTCAGGTAAACGCAGTCACTTTTCAGCTCAAACGAAGCTACATCGTTCACGATTTTCACACGTTTCTCGATCTTAACTGAAATGCATTGGATGTTCGAGGACCTGTGGTTTGTATCAGTTTCAGAAGCAGAGTTGAAGTAGATATGGTCCATGTGTGTAGGAAACACGGTTCTTTTGTTCTGAGCACACTCACGTTTCCCGCCTTATTAGAGACTCTAGAAAGCAAGAGAATGCTTCTTGCTCTAAAGCAGAGTGTGTTTCATGGATGAGAAGTGTGCTGTGTGTTTCCCTTCAGAAACGGAGTTAAATGCCAGGCTCTGTGTCTTCCTACAAGCACGAGTGCGTTTCAGGTAAACGCAGTCACTTTTCAGCTCAAAGGAAGCTACATCGTTCACGAAGTTCACACGTTTCTCGCTCTTAACTGAAACGCATTGGATGTTCGAGGACCTGTGGTTTGTATCAGTTTTAGAAGCAGAGTTGAACTAGATATGGTCCGTGTGTGTAGGAAACACGGTTCTTTTGTTCTGAGCACACTCACGTTTCCCGCCTTATTAGAGACTCTAGAAAGCAAGAGAATGCTTCTTGCTCTAAAGCAGAGTGTGTTTCATGGATGAGAACTGTGCTGTGTGTTTCCCTTCAGAAACGGAGTTAAATGCCAGGCTCTGTGTCTTCCTACAAGCAAGAGTGCGTTTCAGGTAAACGCAGTCGCTTTTAAGCTCAAAGGAAGCTACATCGTTCACGAAGTTCACACGTTTCTCGCTCTTAACTGAAATGCATTGGATGTTCGAGGACCTGTGGTTTGTATCAGTTTCAGAAGCAGAGTTGAACTAGATATGGTCCGTGTGTGTAGGAAACACAGTTCCTTTGTTCTGACCACACTCACGTTTCCCGCCTTATTAGAGACACTAGAAAGCAAGAGAATGCTTCTTGCTCTAAAGCAGAGTGTGTTTCATGGATGAGAACTGTGCTGTGTGTTTCCCTTCAGAAACGGAGTTAAATGCCAGGCTCTGTGTCTTAATACAAGTGAGACTTCGTTTCAGGTAAACGCAGTCACTTTTCAGCTCAAAGGAAGCTACATCGTTCACAAAGCTCACACGTTTCTCGCTCTTAACTGAAAAGCATTGGATGTTTGAGACCTGTGGTTTGTATCAGTTTCAGAAGCAGTGTTGAACTAGATATGTTCCGTGTGTGTAGGAAACACAGTTCTTTTTTTTCTGAGCACACTCACGTTTCCCGCCTTATTAGAGACTCTAGAAAGCAAGAGAATGCTTCTTGCTCTAAAGCAGAGTGTGTTTCATGGATGAGAACTGTGCTGTGTGTTTCCCTTCAGAAACGGAGTTAAATGTCAGGCTCTTTGTCTTCATACAACCGAGACTTCGTTTCAGGTAAACCCAGTCACTTTTTACCTCAAAGGAAGCTACATCGTTCACGAAGCTCACACGTTTCTCGCTCTTAAGTGAAAAGCATTGGATGTTCGAGGACCTGTGGTTTGTATCAGTTTCAGAAGCAGAGTTGAACTAGATGTGGTCCGTGTGTGTAGGAAACACAGTGCTTTTGTTCTGAACACACTCACGTTTCCCGCCTTATTAGAGACACTAGAAAGCAAGAGAATGCTTCTTGCTCTAAAGCAGAGTGTGTTTCATGAATGAGAACTGTGCTGTGTATTTCCCTTCAGAAACGGAGTTAAATGCCACGCTCTGTGTCTTCCTATAAGCAAGACTTCGTTTCACATAAACGCAGTCACTTTTCAGCTCAAAGGAAGCTACATCATTCACGAAGCTCACACGTTTCTAGCTCTTAACTGAAAAGCATTGGATGTTCGAATTCCTGGGGTTTGTATCAGTCTCAGAAGCAGAGTTGAACTAAATATGTTCCTTGTGTGTAGGAAACACAGTTCTTTTTTTCTGAGCAAACTCCCGTTTCCCGCCTTATTTGAGACCCTAGAAAGCGAGAGCATTCTTCTTGCTCTAAAGCAGAGTGTGTTTCATGGATGAGAACTGTGCTGTGTGTTTCCCTCAGAAACGGAGTTAAATGCCAGGCTCTGTGTCTTCCTACAAGCAAGAGTGCGTTTCAGGTAAACGCAGTCGCTTTTAAGCTCAAAGGAAGCTACATCGTTCACGAAGTTCACACGTTTCTCGCTCTTATCTGAAACGCATTGGATGTTCGAGGACCTGTGGTTTGTATCAGTTTCAGAAGCAGAGTTGAACTAGATATGGTCCGTGTGTGTAGGAAACACAGTTACTTTGTTCTGACCACACTCACGTTTCCCGCCTTATTAGAGACTCTAGAAAGCAAGAGAATGCTTCTTGCTCTAAAGCAGAGTGTGTTTCATGGATGAGAACTGTGCTGTGTGTTTCCCTTCAGAAACGGAGTTAAATGCCAGGCTCTGTGTCTTCCTACAAGCAAGAGTGCGTTTCAGGTAAACGCAGTCACTTTTCAGTTCAAACGAAGCTACATCGTTCACGAAGTTCACACATTTCTCGCTCTTAACTGAAACGCCTTGGATATTCGAGGACCTGTGGTTTGTATCAGTTTCAGAAGCAGAGTTGAACTAGATATGGTCCGTGTGTGTAGGAAACACGGTTCTTTTGTTCTGAGGACACTCACATTTCCCGCCTTATTAGAGACTCTAGAAAGCAAGAGAATGCTTCTTGCTCTAAAGCAGAGTGTGTTTCATGGATGAGAACTGTGCTGTGTGTTTCCCTTCAGAAACGGAGTTAAATGCCAGGCTCTCTGTCTTCCTACAAGCAAAACTTCGTTTGATGTAAACGCAGTCACTTTTCAGCTCAAAGGGAGCTACATCGCTCTCGAAGCTAAAACGTTTCTCGCTCTTAACTGAAAAGCCTTGAATGTTCGAGGACCTGTGGATTATATCAGTTTCAGAAGCAGAGTTGAACTAGATATGGTCCGTGTGTGTACGAAATACAGTTCTTATGTTCTGAGCACACTCACGTTTACCGCCTAATTAGAGACTCTAGAAAGCAAGAGAATGCTTCTTGCTCTAAAGCAGAGTGTGTTTCATGGATGAGAACTGTGCTGTGTGTTTCCCTTCAGAAACGGAGTTAAATGCCAGGCTCTGTGTCTTCATACAAGCGTGACTTCGTTTCAGGTAAACGCAGTCACTTTTCAGCTCAAAGGAAGCTACATCGTTCACAAAGCTCAAACGTTTCTTGCTCTTAACAGAAAAGCATTGGATGTTCGAGGACCTGTGGTTTGCATCACTTTCAGAAGCATAGGTGAACTAGATATGTTCCGTGTGTGTAGGAAACACAGTTCTTTTGTTCTGAGCACACTAAAGTTTCCCGCCTTAATCGAGACTCTTGAAAGCAAGAGAATGCTTCTTGCTCTAAAGCAGAGTATGTTTCATGGGTGAGAACTGTGCTGTGTGTTTCCCTTCAGAAACGGAGTTAAATGCCAGGCTCTGTGTCTTCCTACAAGCAAGAGTGCGTTTCAGGTAAACGCAGTCACTTTTCAGTTCAAACGAAGCTACATCGTTCACGAAGTTCACACGTTTCTCGCTCTTAACTGAAACGCATTGGATGTTGGAGGAGCTGTGGTTTGTATCAGTTTCAGAAGCAGAGTTGAACTGGATATGGTCCGTGTGTGTAGGAAACACAGTTCTTTTGTTCTGAGCACACTCACGTTTCCCGCCTTATTTGAGACTCTAGAAAGCAAGAGAATGCTTCTTGCTCTAAAGCAGAGTGTGTTTCATGGATGAGAACTGTGCTGTGTGTTTCCCTTCAGAAACGGAGTTAAATGCCAGTCTCTGTGTCTTCCTACAAGCAAGCGTGCGTTTCAGGTAAACGCAGTCACTTTTCAGCTGAAACGAAGCTACATCGTTCACGAAGTTCACACGTTTCTCGCTCTTAACTGAAAAGCATTGGATGTTCGAGGACCTGTGGTTTGTATCTGTTTCAGAAGCAGAGTTGAACTAGATATGGTCCGTGTGTGTAGGAAACACGGTTCTTTTGTTCTGAGCACACTCACGTTTCCCGCCTTATTAGAGACTCTAGAAAGCAAGAGAATGCTTCTTGCTCTAAAGCAGAGTGCGTTTCATGGATGAGAACTGTGCTGTGTGTTTCCCTTCAGAAACGGAGTTAAATGTCAGGCTCTTTGTCTTCATACAACCGAGACTTCGTTTCAGGTAAACCCAGTCACTTTTTAGCTCAAAGGAAGCTACATCGTTCACGAAGCTCACACGTTTCTTGCTCTTAAGTGAAAAGCATTGGATGTTCGAGGACCTGTGGTTTGTATCAGTTTCAGAAGCAGAGTTGAACTAGATATGGTCCGTGTGTGTAGGAAACACAGTGCTTTTGTTCTGAACACACTCACGTTTCCCGCCTTATTAGAGACACTAGAAAGCAAGAGAATGCTTTTTGCTCTAAAGCAGAGTGTGTTTCATGGATGAGAACTGTGCTGTGTGTTTCCCTTCAGAAACGGAGTTAAATGCCACGCTCTGTGTCTTCCTATAAGCAAGACTTCGTTTCACATAAACGCAGTCACTTTTCAGCTCAAAGGAAGCTACATCATTCTCAAAGCTCACACGTTTCTAGCTCTTAACTGAAAAGCATTGGATGTTCGAATTCCTGGGGTTTGTATCAGTCTCAGAAGCAGAGTTGAACTAAATATGTTCCTTGTGTGTAGGAAACACAGTTCTTTTTTTCTGAGCAAACTCCCGTTTCCCGCCTTATTTGAGACCCTAGAAAGCGAGAGCATTCTTCTTGCTCTAAAGCAGAGTGTGTTTCATGGATGAGAACTGTGCTGTGTGTTTCCCTCAGAAACGGAGTTAAATGCCAGGCTCTGTGTCTTCCTACAAGCAAGAGTGCGTTTCAGGTAAACGCAGTCGCTTTTAAGCTCAAAGGAAGCTACATCGTTCACGAAGTTCACACGTTTCTCGCTCTTAACTGAAATGCATTGGATGTTCGAGGACCTGTGGTTTGTATCAGTTTCAGAAGCAGAGTTGAACTAGATATGGTCCGTGTGTGTAGGAAACACAGTTCCTTTGTTCTGACCACACTCACGTTTCCCGCCTTATTAGAGACACTAGAAAGCAAGAGAATGCTTCTTGCTCTAAAGCAGAGTGTGTTTCATGGATGAGAACTGTGCTGTGTGTTTCCCTTCAGAAACGGAGTTAAATGCCAGGCTCTGTGTCTTAATACAAGTGAGACTTCGTTTCAGGTAAACGCAGTCACTTTTCAGCTCAAAGGAAGCTACATCGTTCACAAAGCTCACACGTTTCTCGCTCTTAACTGAAAAGCATTGGATGTTTGAGACCTGTGGTTTGTATCAGTTTCAGAAGCAGTGTTGAACTAGATATGTTCTGTGTGTGTAGGAAACACAGTTCTTTTTTTTCTGAGCACACTCACGTTTCCCGCCTTATTAGAGACTCTAGAAAGCAAGAGAATGCTTCTTGCTCTAAAGCAGAGTGTGTTTCATGGATGAGAACTGTGCTGTGTGTTTCCCTTCAGAAACGGAGTTAAATGTCAGGCTCTTTGTCTTCATACAACCGAGACTTCGTTTCAGGTAAACCCAGTCACTTTTTACCTCAAAGGAAGCTACATCGTTCACGAAGCTCACACGTTTCTCGCTCTTAAGTGAAAAGCATTGGATGTTCGAGGACCTGTGGTTTGTATCAGTTTCAGAAGCAGAGTTGAACTAGATGTGGTCCGTGTGTGTAGGAAACACAGTGCTTTTGTTCTGAACACACTCACGTTTCCCGCCTTATTAGAGACACTAGAAAGCAAGAGAATGCTTCTTGCTCTAAAGCAGAGTGTGTTTCATGAATGAGAACTGTGCTGTGTATTTCCCTTCAGAAACGGAGTTAAATGCCACGCTCTGTGTCTTCCTATAAGCAAGACTTCGTTTCACATAAACGCAGTCACTTTTCAGCTCAAAGGAAGCTACATCATTCACGAAGCTCACACGTTTCTAGCTCTTAACTGAAAAGCATTGGATGTTCGAATTCCTGGGGTTTGTATCAGTCTCAGAAGCAGAGTTGAACTAAATATGTTCCTTGTGTGTAGGAAACACAGTTCTTTTTTTCTGAGCAAACTCCCGTTTCCCGCCTTATTTGAGACCCTAGAAAGCGAGAGCATTCTTCTTGCTCTAAAGCAGAGTGTGTTTCATGGATGAGAACTGTGCTGTGTGTTTCCCTCAGAAACGGAGTTAAATGCCAGGCTCTGTGTCTTCCTACAAGCAAGAGTGCGTTTCAGGTAAACGCAGTCGCTTTTAAGCTCAAAGGAAGCTACATCGTTCACGAAGTTCACACGTTTCTCGCTCTTAACTGAAACGCATTGGATGTTCGAGGACCTGTGGTTTGTATCAGTTTCAGAAGCAGAGTTGAACTAGATATGGTCCGTGTGTGTAGGAAACACAGTTACTTTGTTCTGACCACACTCACGTTTCCCGCCTTATTAGAGACTCTAGAAAGCAAGAGAATGCTTCTTGCTCTAAAGCAGAGTGTGTTTCATGGATGAGAACTGTGCTGTGTGTTTCCCTTCAGAAACGGAGTTAAATGCCAGGCTCTGTGTCTTCCTACAAGCAAGAGTGCGTTTCAGGTAAACGCAGTCACTTTTCAGTTCAAACGAAGCTACATCGTTCACGAAGTTCACACATTTCTCGCTCTTAACTGAAACGCCTTGGATATTCGAGGACCTGTGGTTTGTATCAGTTTCAGAAGCAGAGTTGAACTAGATATGGTCCGTGTGTGTAGGAAACACGGTTCTTTTGTTCTGAGGACACTCACATTTCCCGCCTTATTAGAGACTCTAGAAAGCAAGAGAATGCTTCTTGCTCTAAAGCAGAGTGTGTTTCATGGATGAGAACTGTGCTGTGTGTTTCCCTTCAGAAACGGAGTTAAATGCCAGGCTCTCTATCTTCCTACAAGCAAAACTTCGTTTGATGTAAACGCAGTCACTTTTCAGCTCAAAGGGAGCTACATCGCTCTCGAAGCTAAAACGTTTCTCGCTCTTAACTGAAAAGCCTTGAATGTTCGAGGACCTGTGGATTATATCAGTTTCAGAAGCAGAGTTGAACTAGATATGGTCCGTGTGTGTACGAAATACAGTTCTTATGTTCTGAGCACACTCACGTTTACCGCCTAATTAGAGACTCTAGAAAGCAAGAGAATGCTTCCTTCTCTAAAGTAGAGCGTGTTTCATGGATGAGAACTGTGCTGTGTGTTTCCCTTCAGAAACGGAGTTAAATGCCAGGCTCTGTGTCTTCCTACAAGCAAGAGTGCGTTTCAGGTAAACGCAGTCACTTTTCAGTTCAAACGAAGCTACATCGTTCACGAAGTTCACACGTTTCTCGCTATTAACTGAAACGCATTGGATGTTCGAGGACCTGTGGTTTGTATCTGTTTCAGAAGCAGAGTTGAACTAGATATGGTCCGTTTGTGTAGGAAACACGGTTCTTTTGTTCTGAGCACACTCACGTTTCCCGCCTTATTAGAGACTCTAGAAAGCAAGAGAATGCTTCTTGCTCTAAAGCAGAGTGTGTTTCATGGATGAGAACTGTGCTGTGTGTTTCCCTTCAGAAACGGAGTTAAATGCCATGCTCTGTGTCTTCCTATAAGCAAGACTTCGTTTCACATAAACGCAGTCACTTTTCAGCTCAAAGGAAGCTACATCATTCACGAAGCTCACACGTTTCTAGCTCTTAACTGAAAAGCATTGGATGTTCGAATTCCTGGGGTTTGTATCAGTCTCAGAAGCAGAGTTGAACTAAATATGTTCCTTGTGTGTAGGAAACACAGTTCTTTTTTTCTGAGCAAACTCACGTTTCCCGCCTTATTAGAGACCCTAGAAAGCGAGAGCATTCTTCTTGCTCTAAAGCAGAGTGTATTTCATGGATGAGAACTGTGCTGTGTGTTTCCCTCAGAAACGGAGTTAAATGCCAGGCTCTGTGTCTTCCTACAAGCAAGTGTGCGTTTCAGGTAAACGCAGTCGCTTTTAAGCTCAAAGGAAGCTACATCGTTCACGAAGTTCACACGTTTCTCGCTCTTAACTGAAACGCATTGGATGTTTGAGGACCTGTGGTTTGTATCAGTTTCAGAAGCAGAGTTGAACTAGATATGGTCCGTGTGTGTAGGAAACACAGTTCCTTTGTTCTGACCAGACTCACGTTTCCCGCCTTATTAGAGACTCTAGAAAGCAAGAGAATGCTTCTTGCTCTAAAGCAGAGTGTGTTTCATGGATGAGAACTGTGCTGTGTGTTTCCCTTCAGAAACGGAGTTAAATGCCAGGCTCTGTGTCTTCCTACAAGCAAGAGTGCGTTTCAGGTAAACGCAGTCACTTTTCAGCTCAAAGGAAGCTACATCGTTCACAAAGCTCACACGTTTCTCGCTCTTAACTGAAAAGCATTGGATGTTTGAGACCTGTGGTTTGTATCAGTTTCTGAAGCAGTGTTGAACTAGATATGTTCCGTGTGTGTAGGAAACACAGTTCTTTTTTTCTGAGCACACTCACGTTTCCCGCCTTATTAGAGACTCTAGAAAGCAAGAGAATGCTTCTTGCTCTAAAGCAGAGTGTGTTTCATGGATGAGAACTGTGTTGTGTGTTTCCCTTCAGAAACGGAGTTAAATGCCAGGCTCTCTGTCTTCCTACAAGCAAAACTTCGTTTGATGTAAACGCAGTCACTTTTCAGCTAAAAAGAAGCTACATCGCTCTCGAAGCTCACACGTTTCTCGCTCTTAACTGAAAAGCCTTGAATGTTCGTGGACCTGTGGATTATATCAGTTTTAGAAGCAGAGTTGAACTAGATATGGTCCGTGTGTGCAGGAAACACGGTTCTTTTGTTCTGAGCACACTCACGTTTCCCGCCTTATTAGAGACTCTAGAAAGCAAGAGAATGCTTCCTTCTCTAAAGTAGAGTGTGTTTCATGGATGAGAACTGTGCTGTGTGTTTCCCTTCAGAAACGGAGTTAAATGCCAGGCTCTGTGTCTTCCTACAAGCAAGAGTGCGTTTCAGGTAAACGCAGTCACTTTTCAGTTCAAACGAAGCTACATCGTTCACGAAGTTCACACGTTTCTCGCTCTTAACTGAAACGCATTGGATGTTAGAGGAGCTGTGGTTTGTATCAGTTTCAGAAGCAGAGTTGAACTAGATATGGTCCGTGTGTGTAGGAAACACAGTTCTTTTGTTCTGAGCACACTCACGTTTCCCGCCTTATTAGAGACTCTAGAAAGCAAGAGAATGCTTCCTTCTCTAAAGCAGAGTGTGTTTCATGGATGAGAACTGTGCTGTGTGTTTCCCTTCAGAAACGGAGTTAAATGCCAGGCTCTGTGTCTTCCTACAAGCAAGCGTGCGTTTCAGGTAAACGCAGTCACTTTTCAGCTGAAATGAAGCTACATCGTTCACGAAGTTCACACGTTTCTCGCTCTTAACTGAAACGCATTGAATGTTCGAGGACCTGTGATTTGTATCTGTTTCAGAAGCAGAGTTGAACTAGATATGGTCCGTGTGTGTAGGAAACACGGTTCTTTTGTTCTGAGGACACTCACGTTTCCCGCCTTATTAGAGACTCTAGAAAGCAAGGGAATGCTTCTTGCTCTAAAGCAGAGTGTGTTTCATGGATGAAAGCTGTGCTGTGTGTTTCCCTTCAGAAACGGAGTTAAATGCCAGGCTCTCTGTCTTCCTACAAGCAAAACTTCGTTTGATGTAAACGCAGTCAGTTTTCAGCTCAAAAGAAGCTACATCGCTCTCGAAGCTCACACGTTTCTCGCTCTTAATTGAAAAGCCTTGAATGTTCGAGGACCTGTGGATTATATCAGTTTCAGAAGCAGAGTTGAACTAGATATGGTCCGTGTGTGTACGAAATACAGTTCTTATGTTCTGAGCACACTCACGTTTACCGCCTAATTAGAGACTCTTGAAAGCAAGAGAATGCTTCTTGCTCTAAAGCAGAGTGTGTTTCATGGATGAGAACTGTGCAGTGTGTTTCCCTTCAAAAACGGAGTTAAATGCCAGGCTCTGTGTCTTCATACATCGAGACTTCGTTTCAGGTAAACGCAGTCACTTTTCAGCTCAAAGGAAGCTACATCGTTCACAAAGCTCAAACGTTTCTTGCTCTTAACTGAAAAGCATTGGATGTTCGAGGACCTGTGGTTTGCATCAGTTTCAGAAGCAGAGTTGAACTAGATATGGTCCGTGTGTGTACGAAATACAGTTCTTATGTTCTGAGCACACTCACGTTTACCGCCTAATTAGAGACTCTAGAAAGCAAGAGAATGCTTCTTGCTCTAAAGCAGAGTGTGTTTCATGGATGAGAACTGTGCTGTGTGTTTTCCTTCAAAAACGGAGTTAAATGCCAGGCTCTGTGTCTTCATACAAGCGAGACTTCGTTTCAGGTAAACGCAGTCACTTTTCAGCTCAAAGGAAGCTACATCGTTCACAAAGCTCAAACGTTTCTTGCTCTTAACTGAAAAGCATTGGATTTTCGAGGACCTGTGGTTTGCATCAGTTTCAGAAGCAGAGTTGAACTAGATATGGTCCGTGTGTGTAGGAAACACAGTTCTTTTGTTCTGAGCACACTCACGTTTCCCGCCTTATTAGAGACTCTAGAAAGCAAGAGAATGCTTCTTGCTCTAAAGCAGAGTGTGTTTCATGGATGAGAACTGTGCTGTGTGTTTCCCTTCAGAAACGGAGTTAAATGCCAGGCTCTGTGTCTTCCTACAAGCAAGACTTCTTTTCAGGTAAACGCAGTCACTTTTCAGCTCAAAGGAAGCTACATCGATCATGAAGCTCACACGTTTCTCGCTCTTAACTGAAAAGCATTGGATGTTTGAGACTTGTGGTTTGTATCAGTTTCTGAAGCAGTGTTGAACTAGATATGTTCCGTGTGTGTAGGAAACACAGTTCTTTTGTTCTGAGCACACTCACGTTTCCCGCCTTATTAGAGACTCTAGAAAGCAAGAGAATGCTCTTGCTCTAAAGCAGAGTGTGTTTCATGGATGAGAACTGTGCTGTGTGTTTCCCTTCAGAAACGAAGTTAAATGCCAGGCTCTGTGTCTTCATACAAGCGAGACGTCGTTTCAGGTAAACGCAGTCACTTTTCAGCTCAAAGGAATCTGCAACGTTCACGAAGCTCACACGTTTTTCGCTCTTAACTGAAAAGCATTGGATGTTCGAGGACCTGTGGTTTGTATAAGTTTCAGAAGTAGAGTTGAACTAGATATGGTCCGTGTGTGTAGGAAACACAGTTCTTTTGTTCTGAGCACACTCACGTTTCCCGCCTTATTAGAGACCCTAGAGAGCAAGAGAATGCTTCTTGCCCTAAAGCAGAGTGTGTTTCATGGATGAGAACTGTGCTGTGTGTTTCCCTTCAGAAACGGAGTTAAATGCCAGGCTCTGTGTCTTAATACAAGCGAGACTTCGTTTCAGGTAAACGCAGTCACTTTTCAGCTCAAAGGAAGCTACATCGTTCACAAAGCTCACACGTTTCTTGCTATTATCTGAAAAGCATTGGATGTTCGAGGACCTGTGTTTTCTATCAGTTTCAGAAGCAGAGTTGAACTAGATATGGTCCGTGTGTGTAGGAAACACAGTTCTTTTGTTCTGAGCACACTCACGTTTACCGCCTAATTAGAGACTCTAGAAAGCAAGAGAATGCTTCTTGCTCTAAAGCAGAGTGTGTTTCATGGATGAGAACTGTGCTGTGTGTATCTCTTCAGAAAGGGAGTTAAATGCCAGGCTCTATGTCTTACTACAAGCAAGACTTCCTTTCAGGTAAATGCAGTCAATTTTCAGCTCAAAGGTAGCTACATCGTTCACGAAGCTCACACGTTTCTTGCTCTTAACTGAAAAGCATTGAATGTTCGAGGACCTATGGTTTGCATCAGTTTCAGAAGCAGAGTTTAACTAGATATGGTCCGTGTGTGTACGAAATACAGTTCTTATGTTCTGAGCACACTCACGTTTACCGCCTAATTAGAGACTCTAGAAAGCAAGAGAATGCTTCTTGCTCTAAAGCAGAGTGTGTTTCATGGATGAGAACTGTGCTGTGTGTTTCCCTTCAGAAACAGAGTTAAATGCCAGGCTCTGTGTCTTCATACAAGCGAGACTTCGTTTCAGGTAAACGCAGTCACTTTTCAGCTCAAAGGAAGCTACATCGTTCACAAAGCTCAAACGTTTCTAGCTCTTAACTGAAACGCATTGGATGTTCGAGGACCTGTGGTTTGTATCAGTTTCAGAAGCAGAGTTGAAGTAGATATGGTCCGTGTGTGTAGGAAACACGGTTCTTTTGTTCTGAGCACACTCATGTTTCCCGCCTTATTAGAGACTCTAGAAAGCAAGAGAATGCTTCTTGCTCTAAAGCAGAGTGTGTTTCATGGATGAGAACTGTGCTGTGTGTTTCCCTTCAGAAATGGAGTTAAATGCCAGGCTCTGTGTCTTCCTACAAGCAAGAGTGCGTTTCAGGTAAACGCAGTCACTTTTCAGCTCAAACGAAGCTACATCGTTCACGAAGTTCACACGTTTCTCGCTCTTAACTGAAAAGCATTGGATGTTCGAGGACCTGTGGTTTGTATCAGTTTCAGAAGCAGAGTTGAACTAGATATGGTCCGTGTGTGTAGGAAACACAGTTCTTTTGTTCTGAGCACACTCACGTTTCCCGCCTTATTAGAGACTCTAGAAAGCAAGAGAATGCTTCTTGCTCTAAAGCAGAGTGTGTTTCATGGATGAGAACTGTGCTGTGTGTTTCCCTTCAGAAACGGAGTTAAATGCCAGGCTCTGTGTCTTCCTACAAGCAAGAGTGCGTTTCAGGTAAATGCAGTCACTTTTCAGTTCAAACGAAGCTACAACGTTCACGAAGTTCACATGTTTCTCGCTCTTAATTGAAATGCATTGGATGTTTGAGGACCTGTGGTTTGTATCAGATTCAGAAGCAGAGTTGAACTAGATATGGTCTGTGTGTGTAGGAAACACAGTTCTTTTGTTCTGAGCACACTCACGTTTCCCGCCTTATTAGAGACTCTAGAGAGCAAGAGAATGCTCCTTGCTCTAAAGCAGAGTGTGTTTCATGGATGAGAACTGTTCTGTGTGTTTCCCTTCAGAAACGGAGTTAAATGCCAGGCTCTGTGTCTTCCTACAAGCAAGAGTGCGTTTCAGGTAAACACAGTCACTTTTCAGCTCAAAGGAAGCTACATCGTTCACAAAGCTCACACGTTTCTCGCTCTTAACTGAAAAGCATTGGATGTTTGAGACCTGTGGTTTGTATCAGTTTCTGAAGCAGTGTTGAACTAGATATGTTCCGTGTGTGTAGGAAACACAGTTCTTTTTTTCTGAGCACACTCACGTTTCCCGCCTTATTAGAGACTCTAGAAAGCAAGAGAATGCTTCTTGCTCTAAAGCATAGTGTGTTTCATGGATGAGAACTGTGCTGTGTGTTTCCCTTCAGAAACGGAGTTAAATGCCAGGCTCTCTGTCTTCCTACAAGCAAAACTTCGTTTGATGTAAACGCAGTCACTTTTCAGCTCAAAAGAAGCTACATCGCTCTCGAAGCTCACACGTTTCTCGCTCTTAACTGAAAAGCCTTGAATGTTCGAGGACCTGTGGATTATATCAGTTTTAGAAGCAGAGTTGAACTAGATATGGTCCGTGTGTGTAAGAAATACAGTTCTTATGTTCTGAGCACACTCACGTTTACCGCCTAATTAGAGACTCTTGAAAACAAGAGAATGCTTCTTGCTCTAAAGCAGAGTGTGTTTCATGGATGAGAACTGTGCTGTGTGTTTCCCTTCAAAAACGGAGTTAAATGCCAGGCTCTGTGTCTTCATACAAGCGAGACTTCGTTTCAGGTAAACGCAGTCACTTTTCAGCTCAAAGGAAGCTACATCGTTCACAAAGCTCAAACGTTTCTTGCTCTTAACTGAAAAGCATTGGATGTTCGAGGACCTGTGGTTTGTATCAGTTTCAGAAGCAGAGTTGAACTAGATATGGTCCGTGTGTGTAGGAAACACAGTTCCTTTGTTCTGACCACACTCACGTTTCCCGCCTTATTAGAGACTCTAGAAAGCAAGAGAATGCTTCTTGCTCTAAAGCAGAGTGTGTTTCATGGATGAGAACTGTGCTGTGTGTTTCCCTTCAGAAACGGAGTTAAATGCCAGGCTCTGTGTCTTCCTACAAGCAAGACTTCTTTTCAGGTAAACACAGTCACTTTTCAGCTCAAAGGAAGCTACATCGTTCATGAAGCTCACACGTTTCTCGCTCTTAACTGAAAAGCATTGGATGTTCGAGGACCTGTGGTTTGTATCAGTTTCAGAAGCAGAGTTGAACTAGATATGGTCCGTGTGTGTAGGAAACACAGTTCTTTTGTTCTGAGCACACTCACGTTTCCCGCCTTATTAGAGACTCTAGAAAGCAAGAGAATGCTTCTTGCTCTAAAGCAGAGTGTGTTTCATGGATGAGAACTGTGCTGTGTGTTTCCCTTCAGAAACGGAGTTAAATGCCAGGCTCTGTGTCTTCCTACAAGCAAGAGTGCGTTTCAGGTAAACGCAGTCACTTTTCAGTTCAAACGAAGCTACAACGTTCACGATGTTCACATGTTTCTCGCTCTTAATTGAAACGCATGGATGTTTGAGGACCTGTGGTTTGTATCAGTTTCAGAAGCAGAGTTGAACTAGATATGGTCTGTGTGTGTAGGAAACACAGTTCTTTTGTTCTGAGCACACTCACGTTTCCCGCCTTATTAGAGACTCTAGAGAGCAAGAGAATGCTCCTTGCTCTAAAGCAGAGTGTGTTTCATGGATGAGAACTGTTCTGTGTGTTTCCCTTCAGAAATGGAGTTAAATGCCAGGCTCTGTGTCTTCCTACAAGCAAGAGTGCGTTTCAGGTAAACGCAGTCACTTTTCAGCTCAAAGGAAGCTACATCGTTCACAAAGCTCACACGTTTCTCGCTCTTAACCGAAAAGTATTGGATATTTGAGACCTGTGGTTTGTATCAGTTTCTGAAGCAGTGTTGAACTAGATATGTTCCGTGTGTGTAGGAAACACAGTTCTTTTTTTCTGAGCACACTCACGTTTCCCGCCTTATTAGAGACTCTAGAAAGCAAGAGAATGCTTCTTGCTCTAAAGCAGAGTGTGTTTCATGGATGAGAACTGTGCTGTGTGTTTCCCTTCAGAAACGGAGTTAAATGCCAGGCTCTCTGTCTTCCTACAAGCAAAACTTCGTTTGATGTAAACGCAGTCACTTTTCAGCTCAAAAGAAGCTACATCGCTCTCGAAGCTCACATGTTTCTCGCTCTTAACTGAAAAGCCTTGAATGTTCGAGGACCTGTGGATTATATCAGTTTTAGAAGCAGAGTTGAACTAGATATGGTCCGTGTGTGTACGAAATACAGTTCTTATGTTCTGAGCACACTCACGTTTACCGCCTAATTAGAGACACTTGAAAGCAAGAGAATGCTTCTTGCTCTAAAGCAGAGTGTGTTTCATGGATGAGAACTGTGCTGTGTGTTTCCCTTCAAAAACGGAGTTAAATGCCAGGCTCTGTGTCTTCATACAAGCGAGACTTCGTTTCAGGTAAACGCAGTCACTTTTCAGCTCAAAGGAAGCTACATCGTTCACAAAGCTTAAACGTTTCTTGCTCTTAACTGAAAAGCATTGGATGTTCGAGGACCTGTGGTTTGCATCAGTTTCAGAAGCATAGGTGAACTAGATATGTTCCGTGTGTGTAGGAAACACAGTTCATTTGTTCTGAGCACACTAATGTTTCCCGCCTTAATCGAGACTCTAGAAAGCAAGAGAATGCTTCTTGCTCTAAAGCAGAGTATGTTACATGGGTGAGAACTGTGTTGTGTGTTTCCCTACACAAACGGAGTTAAATGCCAGGCTCTGTGTCTTCCTACAAGCCAGCCTTCTTTTCAGGTAAACGCAGTCACTTTTCAGCTCAAAGGAACCTACATCATTCACGAAGCTCACACGTTTCTAGCTCTTAACTGAAAAGCATTGGATGTTCGAATTCCTGGGGTTTGTATCAGTTTCAGAAGCAGAGTTGAACTAGATATGGTCCGTGTGTGTAGGAAACACAGTTCTTTTGTTCTGAGCATACTCACGTTTCCCGCCTTATTAGAGACTCTAGATAGCAAGAGAATGCTTCTTGCTCTAAAGCAGAGTGTGTTTCATGGATGAGAACTGTGCTGTGTGTTTCCCTTCAGAAACGGAGTTAAATGCCAGGCTCTGTGTCTTCCTACAAGCAAGACTTCTTTTCAGGTAAACGCAGTCACTTTTAAGCTCAAAGGAAGCTACATCGTTCACGAAGTTCACACGTTTCTCGCTCTTAACTGAAACGCATTGGATGTTCGAGGACCTGTGGTTTGTATCAGTTTCAGAAGCAGAGTAGAACTAGATATGGTCCGTGTGTGTAGGAAACACAGTTCCTTTGTTCTGACCACACTCACGTTTCCCGCCTTATTAGAGACTCTAGAAAGCAAGAGAATGCTTCTTGCTCTAAAGCAGAGTGTGTTTCATGGATGAGAACTGTGCTGTGTGTTTCCCTTCAGAAACGGAGTTAAATGCCAGGCTCTTTGTCTTCCTACAAGCAAGAGTGCGTTTCAGGTAAACGCAGTCACTTTTCAGTTCAAAGGAAGCTACATCGTTCACGAAGTTCACACATTTCTCGCTCTTAACTGAAACGCATTGGATATTCGAGGACCTGTGGTTTGTATCAGTTTCAGAAGCAGAGTTGAACTAGATATGGTCCGTGTGTGTAGGAAACACGGTTCTTTTGTTCTGAGGACACTCACGTTTCCCGCCTTATTAGAGACTCTAGAAAGCAAGAGAATGCTTCTTGCTCTAAAGCAGAGTGTGTTTCATGGATGAGAACTGTGCTGTGTGTTTCCCTACAGAAACGGAGTTAAATGCCAGGCTCTCTGTCTTCCTACAAGCAAAACTTCGTTTGATGTAAACGCAGTCACTTTTCAGCTCAAAAGAAGCTACATCGCTCTCGAAGCTCCCACGTTTCTCGCTCTTAACTGAAAAGCCTTGAATGTTCGAGGACCTGTGGATTATATCAGGTTCAGAAGCAGAGTTGAACTAGATATGGTCCGTGTGTGTAGGAAACACAGTTCTTTTGTTCTGAGCACACTCACGTTTCCCGCCTTATTAGAGACTCTAGATAGCAAGAGAATGCTTCTTGCTCTAAAGCAGAGTGTGTTTCATGGATGAGAACTGTGCTGTGTGTTTCCCTTCAGAAACGGAGTTAAATGCCAGGCTCTCTGTCTTCCTACAAGCAAGACTTCGTTTGATGTTAACGCAGTCACTTTTCAGCTCAAAGGAAGCTACATCGCTCTCGAAGCTCAAACGTTTCTCGCTCTTAACTGAAAAGCCTTGGATGTTCGAGGACCTGTGGATTATATCAGTTTTAGAAGCAGAGTTGAACTAGATATGGTCCGTGTGTGTACGAAATACAGTTCTTATGTTCTGAGCACACTCACGTTTACCGCCTAATTAGAGACTCTAGAAAGCAAGAGAATGCTTCTTGCTCTAAGGCAGAGTGTGTTTCATGGATGAGAACTGTGCTGTGTGTTTCCCTTCAGAAACGGAGTTAAATGCCAGGCTCTTTGTCTTCCTACAAGCAAGAGTGCGTTTCAGGTAAACGCAGTCACTTTTCAGTTCAAACGAAGCTACATCGTTCACGAAGTTCACACATTTCTCGCTCTTAACTGAAACGCATTGGATATTTGAGGACCTGTGGTTTGTATCAGTTTCAGAAGCAGAGTTGAACTAGATATGGTCCGTGTGTGTAGGAAACACGGTTCTTTTGTTCTGAGGACACTCACGTTTCCCGCCTTATTAGAGACTCTAGAAAGCAAGAGAATGCTTCTTGCTCTAAAGCAGAGTGTGTTTCATGGATGAGAACTGTGCTGTGTGTTTCCCTTCAGAAACGGAGTTAAATGCCAGGCTCTCTGTCTTCCTACAAGCAAAACTTCGTTTGATGTAAACGCAGTCACTTTTCAGCTCAAAAGAAGCTACATCGCTCTCGAAGCTCCCACGTTTCTCGCTCTTAACTGAAAAGCCTTGAATGTTCGAGGACCTGTGGATTATATCAGTTTCAGAAGCAGAGTTGAACTAGATATGGTCCGTGTGTGTAGGAAACACGGTTCTTTTGTTCTGAGCACACTCACGTTTCCCGCCTTATTAGAGACTCTAGATAGCAAGAGAATGCTTCTTGCTCTAAAGCAGAGTGTGTTTCATGGATGAGAACTGTGCTGTGTGTTTCCCTTCAGAAACGGAGTTAAATGCCAGGCTCTCTGTCTTCCTACAAGCAAGACTTCGTTTGATGTAAACTCAGTCACTTTTCAGCTCAAAGGAAGCTACATCGCTCTCGAAGCTCACACGTTTCTCGCTCTTAACTGAAAAGCCTTGGATGTTCGAGGACCTGTGGATTATATCAGTTTCAGAAGCAGAGTTGAACTAGATATGGTCCGTGTGTGTACGAAATACAGTTCTTATGTTCTGAGCACACTCACGTTTACCGCCTAATTAGAGACTCTAGAAAGCAAGAGAATGCTTCTTGCTCTAAAGCAGAGTGTGTTTCATGGATGAGAACTGTGCTGTGTGTTTCCCTTCAGAAACGGAGTTAAATGCCAGGCTCTGTGTCATCATACAAGCGAGACTTCGTTTCAGGTAAACGCAGTCACTTTTCAGCTCAAAGGAAGCTACATCGTTCACGAAGTTCACACGTTTCTTGCTCTTAACTGAAACGCATTGGATGTTCGAGGACCTGTGGTTTGTATCAGTTTCAGAAGCAGAGTTGAACTAGATATGGTCCGTGTGTATAGGAAACACAGTTCTTTTGTTCTGAGCACACTCACGTTTCCCGCCTTATTAGAGACTCTAGAAAGCAAGAGAATGCTTCTTGCTCTAAAGCAGAGTGTGTTTCATGGATGAGAACTGTGCTGTGTGTTTCCCTTCAGAAACGGAGTTAAGTGCCAGGTCTGTGTCTTCCTACAAGCAAGAGTGCGTTTCAGGTGAACGCAGTCACTTTTCAGCTCAAACGAAGCTACAGCGTTCACGAAGTTCACACGTTTCTCGCTCTTAACTGAAACGCATTGGATGTTCGAGGACCTGTGGTTTGTATCAGTTTCAGAAGCAGAGTTGAACTAGATATGGTCCGTGTGTGTAGGAAACACGGTTCTTTTGTTCTGAGCACACTCACGTTTCCCGCCTTATTAGAGACTCTAGAAAGCAAGAGAATGCTTCTTGCTCTAGGGCAGACTGTGTTTCATGGATGAGAACTGTGCTGTGTGTTTCCCTTCAGAAACGGAGTTAAATGCCAGGCTCTGTGTCTTCCTACAAGCAAGAGTGCGTTTCAGGTAAACGCAGTCACTTTTCAGCTCAAATGAAGCTACATCGTTCACGAAGTTCACACGTTTCTCGCTCTTAACCTAAAAGCATTGGATGTTCGAGGACCTGTGGTTTGTATCAGTTTCAGAAGCAGAGTTGAACTAGATATGGTCCGTGTGTGTAGGAAACACGGTTCTTTTGTTCTGAGCACACTCACGTTTCCCGCCTTATTAGAGACTCTAGAGAGCAAGAGAATGCTTCTTGCTCTAAAGCAGAGTGTGTTTCATGGATGAGAACTGTGCTGTGTGTTTCCCTTCAGAAACGGAGTTAAATGCCAGGCTCTGTGCCTTCCTACAAGCAAGAGTGCGTTTCAGGTAAACGCAGTCACTTTTCAGCTCAAACGAAGCTACATCGTTCACGAAGTTCACACGTTTCTCGCTCTTAACTGAAACGCATTGAATGTTCGAGGACCTGTGGTTTGTATCAGGTTTAGAAGCAGAGTTGAACTAGATATGGTCCTTATGTGTGGGAAACACAGTTCTTTTGTTCTGAGCACACTCACGTCTCCCGCCTTATTAGAGACTCTAGAAAGCAAGAGAATGCTTCTTGCTCTAAAGCAGAGTGTGTTTCATGGATGAGAACTGTGCTATGTGTTTCCCTTCAGAAACGGAGTTAAATGCCAGGCTCTGTGTCTTCCTACAAGCAAGAGTGCGTTTCAGGTAAACGCAGTCACTTTTCAGCTCAAACGAAGCTACATCGTTCACGAAGTTCACACGTTTCTCGCTCTTAACTGAAACGCATTGGATGTTCGAGGACCTGTGGTTTGTATCAGGTTTAGAAGCAGAGTTGAACTACATATGGTCCGTGTGTGTAGGAAACACGGTTCTTTTGTTCTGAGCACACTCACGTTTCCCGCCTTATTAGAGACTCTAGAAAGCAAGAGAATGCTTCTTGCTCTAGGGCAGACTGTGTTTCATGGATGAGAACTGTGCTGTGTGTTTCCCTTCAGAAACGGAGTTAAATGCCAGGCTCTGTGTCTTCCTACAAGCAAGAGTGCGTTTCAGGTAAAGGCAGTCACTTTTCAGCTCAAACGAAGCTACATCGTTCACGAAGTTCACACGTTTCTCGCTCTTAACGGAAAAGCATTGGATGTTCGAGGACCTGTGGTTTGTATCAGTTTCAGAAGCAGAGTTGAACTAGATATGGTCCGTGTGTGTAGGAAACACGGTTCTTTTGTTCTGAGCACACTCACGTTTCCCGCCTTATTAGAGACTCTAGAGAGCAAGAGAATGCTTCTTGCTCTAAAGCAGAGTGTGTTTCATGGATGAGAACTGTGCTGTGTGTTTCCCTTCAGAAACGGAGTTAAATGCCAGGCTCTGTGCCTTCCTACAAGCAAGAGTGCGTTTCAGGTAAACGCAGTCACTTTTCAGCTCAAACGAAGCTACATCGTTCACGAAGTTCACACGTTTCTCGCTCTTAACTGAAACGCATTGGATGTTCGAGGACCTGTGGTTTGTATCAGTTTCAGAAGCAGAGTTGAAGTAGATATGGTCCGTGTGTGTAGGAAACACGGTTCTTTTGTTCTGAGCACACTCACGTTTCCCGCCTTATTAGAGACTCTAGAAAGCAAGAGAATGCTTCTTGCTCTAAAGCAGAGTGTGTTTCATGGATGAGAACTGTGCTGTGTGTTTCCCTTCAGAAACGGAGTTAAATGCCAGGCTCTGTGTCTTCCTACAAGCAAGAGTGCGTTTCAGGTAAACGCAGTCACTTTTCAGCTCAAACGAAGCTACATCGTTCACGAAGTTCACACGTTTCTCGCTCTTAACTGAAACGCATTGGATGTTCGAGGACCTGTGGTTTGTATCAGGTTTAGAAGCAGAGTTGAAGTAGATATGGTCCGTGTGTGTGGGAAACACGGTTCTTTTGTTCTGAGCACACTCACGTTTCCCGCCTTATTAGAGATTCCAGAGACCAAGAGAATGCTTCTTGCTCTAAAGCAGAGTGTGTTTCATGGATGAGAACTGTGCTGTGTGTTTCCCTTCAGAAACGGAGTTAAATGCCAGGCTCTGTGTCTGCCTACAAGCAAGAGTGCGTTTCAGGTAAACGCAGTCACTTTTCAGCTCAAAGGAAGCTACATCGTTCACGAAGTTCACACTTTTCTCGCTCTTAACTGAAACGCATTGGATGTTCGAGGACCTGTGGTTTGTATCAGTTTCAGAAGCAGAGTTGAAGTAGATATGGTCCGTGAGTGTAGGAAACACGGTTCTTTTGTTCTGAGCACACTCACGTTTCCCGCCTTATTAGAGACTCTAGAAAGCAAGAGAATGCTTCTTGCTCTAAAGCAGAGTGTGTTTCATGGATGAGAACTGTGCTGTGTGTTTCCCTTCAGAAACGGAGTTAAATGCCAGGCTCTGTGTCTTCCTACAAGCAAGAGTGTGTTTCAGGTAAACGCAGTCATTTTTCAGCTCAAAGGAAGCTACATTGTTCACGAAGTTCACATGTTTCTCGCTCTTAACTGAAACGCATTGGATGTTCGAGAACCTGTGGTTTGTATCAGTTTCAGAAGCAGAGTTGAAGTAGATATGGTCCGTGTGTGTAGGAAACACGGTTCTTTTGTTCTGAGCACACTCACGTTTCCCGCCTTATTAGAGACTCTAGAAAGCAAGAGAATGCTTCTTGCTCTAAAGCAGAGTGTGTTTCATGGATGAGAACTGTGCTGTGTGTTTCCCTTCAGAAACGGAGTTAAATGCCAGGCTCTGTGTCTTCCTACAAGCAAGAGTGCGTTTCAGGTTAACGCAGTCACTTTTCAGCTCAAACGAAGCTACATCGTTCACGAAGTTCACACGTTTCTCGCTCTTCACTGAAACGCATTGGATGTTCTGGACCTGTGGTTTGTATCAGTTTAAGAAGCAGAGTTGGACTAGATATGGTCCGTGTGTGTAGGAAACACAGTTCTTTTGTTCTGAGCACACTCACGTTTCCCGCCTTATTAGAGACTCTAGAAAGCAAGAGAATGCTTCTTGCTCTAAAGCAGAGTGTGTTTCATGGATGAGAACTGTGCTGTGTGTTTCCCTTCAGAAACGGAGTTAAATGCCAGGCTCTGTGTCTTCCTACAAGCAAGAGTGCGTTTCAGGTAAACGCAGTCACTTTTCAGCTCAAACGAAGCTACATCGTTCACGAAGTTCACACGTTTCTCGCTCTTAACTGAAACGCATTGGATGTTCGAGGACCTGTGGTTTGTATCAGGTTTAGAAGCAGAGTTGAACTAGATATGGTCCGTGTGTGTGGGAAACACGGTTCTTTTGTTCTGAGCACACTCACGTTTCCCGCCTTATTAGAGATTCCAGAGACCAAGAGAATGCTTCTTGCTCTAAAGCAGAGTGTGTTTCATGGATGAGAACTGTGCTGTGTGTTTCCCTTCAGAAACGGAGTTAAATGCCAGGCTCTGTTTCTTCCTACAAGCAAGAGTGCGTTTCAGGTAAACGCAGTCACTTTTCAGCTCAAACGAAGCTACATCGTTCACGAAGTTCACACGTTTCTCGCTCTTAACTGAAACGCATTGGATGTTCGAGGACCTGTGGTTTGTATTAGTTTCAGAAGCAGAGTTGAAGTAGATATGGTCCGTGTGTGTAGGAAACACGGTTCTTTTGTTCTGAGCACACTCACGTTTCCCGCCTTATTAGAGACTCTAGAAAGCAAGAGAATGCTTCTTGCTCTAAAGCAGAGTGTGTTTCATGGATGAGAACTGTGCTGTGTGTTTCCCTTCAGAAACGGAGTTAAATGCCAGGCTCTGTGTCTTCCTACAAGCAAGAGTGCGTTTCAGGTAAACGCAGTCATTTTTCAGCTCAAAGGAAGCTACATCGTTCACGAGGTTCACACGTTTCTCGCTCCTAACTGAAACGCATTGGATGTTCGAGGACCTGTGGTTTGTATCAGTTTAAGAAGCAGAGTTGAACTAGATATGGTCCTTGTGTGTGGGAAACACAGTTCTTTTGTTCTGAGCACACCCACGTTTCCAGCCTTATTAGAGACTCTAGAAAGCAAGGGAATGCTTTTTGCTCTAAAGCAGAGTGTGTTTCATGGATGAGAACTGTGCTGTGTGTTTCCCTTCAGAAACGGAGTTAAATGCCAGGCTCTGTGTCTTCCTACAAGCAAGAGTGCGTTTCAGGTAAACGCAGTCACTTTTCAGCTCAAACGAAGCTACATCGTTCACGAAGTTCACACGTTTCTCGCTCTTAAGTGAAACGCATTGGATGTTCGAGGACCTGTGGTTTGTATCAGGTTTAGAAGCAGAGTTGAACTACATATGGTCCGTGTGTGTAGGAAACACGGTTCTTTTGTTCTGAGCACACTCACGTTTCCCGCCTTATTAGAGACTCTAGAAAGCAAGAGAATGCTTCTTGCTCTAGGGCAGACTGTGTTTCATGGATGAGAACTGTGCTGTGTGTTTCCCTTCAGAAACGGAGTTAAATGCCAGGCTCTGTGTCTTCCTACAAGCAAGAGTGCGTTTCAGGTAAACGCAGTCACTTTTCAGCTCAAATGAAGCTACATCGTTCACGAAGTTCACACGTTTCTCGCTCTTAACTGAAAAGCATTGGATGTTCGAGGACCTGTGGTTTGTATCAGTTTCAGAAGCAGAGTTGAACTAGATATGGTCCGTGTGTGTAGGAAACACGGTTCTTTTGTTCTGAGCACCCTCACGTTTCCCGCCTTATTAGAGACTCTAGAGAGCAAGAGAATGCTTCTTGCTCTAAAGCAGAGTGTGTTTCATGGATGAGAACTGTGCTGTGTGTTTCCCTTCAGAAACGGAGTTAAATGCCAAGCTCTGTGCCTTCCTACAAGCAAGAGTGCGTTTCAGGTAAACGCAGTCACTTTTCAGCTCAAACGAAGCTACATCGTTCACGAAGTTCACATGTTTCTCGCTCTTAACTGAAACGCATTGAATGTTCGAGGACCTGTGGTTTGTATCAGGTTTAGAAGCAGAGTTGAACTAGATATGGTCCTTATGTGTGGGAAACACAGTTCTTTTGTTCTGAGCACACTCACGTCTCCCGCCTTATTAGAGACTCTAGAAAGCAAGAGAATGCTTCTTGCTCTAAAGCAGAGTGTGTTTCATGGATGAGAACTGTGCTATGTGTTTCCCTTCAGAAACGGAGTTAAATGCCAGGCTCTGTGTCTTCCTACAAGCAAGAGTGCGTTTCAGGTAAACGCAGTCACTTTTCAGCTCAAACGAAGGTACATCGTTCACGAAGTTCACACGTTTCTTGCTCTTAACTGAAACGCATTGGATGTTCGAGGACCTGTGGTTTGTATCAGGTTTAGAAGCAGAGTTGAACTACATATGGTCCGTGTGTGTAGGAAACACGGTTCTTTTGTTCTGAGCACACTCACGTTTCCCGCCTTATTAGAGACTCTAGAAAGCAAGAGAATGCTTCTTGCTCTAGGGCAGACTGTGTTTCATGGATGAGAACTGTGCTGTGTGTTTCCCTTCAGAAACGGAGTTAAATGCCAGGCTCTGTGTCTTCCTACAAGCAAGAGTGCGTTTCAGGTAAACGCAGTCACTTTTCAGCTCAAACGAAGCTACATCGTTCACGAAGATCACACGTTTCTCGCTCTTAACGGAAAAGCATTGGATGTTCGAGGACCTGTGGTTTGTATCAGTTTCAGAAGCAGAGTTGAACTAGATATGGTCCGTGTGTGTAGGAAACACGGTTCTTTTGTTCTGAGCACACTCACGTTTCCCGCCTTATTAGAGACTCTAGAGAGCAAGAGAATGCTTCTTGCTCTAAAGCAGAGTGTGTTTCATGGATGAGAACTGTGCTGTGTGTTTCCCTTCAGAAACGGAGTTAAATGCCAGGCTCTGTGCCTTCCTACAAGCAAGAGTGCGTTTCAGGTAAACGCAGTCACTTTTCAGCTCAAACGAAGCTACATCGTTCACGAAGTTCACACGTTTCTCGCTCTTAACTGAAACGCATTGGATGTTCGAGGACCTGTGGTTTGTATCAGTTTCAGAAGCAGAGTTGAAGTAGATATGGTCCGTGTGTGTAGGAAACACGGTTCTTTTGTTCTGAGCACACTCACGTTTCCCGCCTTATTAGAGACTCTAGAAAGCAAGAGAATGCTTCTTGCTCTAAAGCAGAGTGTGTTTCATGGATGAGAACTGTGCTGTGTGTTTCCCTTCAGAAACGGAGTTAAATGCCAGGCTCTGTGTCTTCCTACAAGCAAGAGTGCGTTTCAGGTAAACGCAGTCACTTTTCAGCTCAAACGAAGCTACATCGTTCACGAAGTTCACACGTTTCTCGCTCTTAACTGAAACGCATTGGATGTTCGAGGACCTGTGGTTTGTATCAGGTTTAGAAGCAGAGTTGAACTAGATATGGTCCGTGTGTGTGGGAAACACGGTTCTTTTGTTCTGAGCACACTCACGTTTCCCGCCTTATTAGAGATTCCAGAGACCAAGAGAATGCTTCTTGCTCTAAAGCAGAGTGTGTTTCATGGATGAGAACTGTGCTGTGTGTTTCCCTTCAGAAACGGAGTTAAATGCCAGGCTCTGTGTCTGCCTACAAGCAAGAGTGCGTTTCAGGTAAACGCAGTCACTTTTCAGCTCAAAGGAAGCTACATCGTTCACGAACTTCACACTTTTCTCGCTCTTAACTGAAACGCATTGGATGTTCGAGGACCTGTGGTTTGTATCAGTTTCAGAAGCAGAGTTGAAGTAGATATGGTCCGTGTGTGTAGGAAACACGGTTCTTTTGTTCTGAGCACACTCACGTTTCCCGCCTTATTAGAGACTCTAGAAAGCAAGAGAATGCTTCTTGCTCTAAAGCAGAGTGTGTTTCATGGATGAGAACTGTGCTGTGTGTTTCCCTTCAGAAACGGAGTTAAATGCCAGGCTCTGTGTCTTCCTACAAGCAAGAGTGCGTTTCAGGTTAACGCAGTCACTTTTCAGCTCAAAAGAAGCTACATCGTTCACGAAGTTCACACGTTTCTCGCTCTTCACTGAAACGCATTGGATGTTCGAGGACCTGTGGTTTGTATCAGTTTAAGAAGCAGAGTTGGACTAGATATGGTCCGTGTGTGTAGGAAACACAGTTCTTTTGTTCTGAGCACACTCACGTTTCCCGCCTTATTAGAGACTCTAGAAAGCAAGAGAATGCTTCTTGCTCTAAAGCAGAGTGTGTTTCATGGATGAGAACTGTGCTGTGTGTTTCCCTTCAGAAACGGAGTTAAATGCCAGGCTCTGTGTCTTCCTACAAGCAAGAGTGCGTTTCAGGTAAACGCAGTCACTTTTCAGCTCAAACGAATCTACATCGTTCACGAAGTTCACACGTTTCTCGCTCTTAACTGAAACGCATTGGATGTTCGAGGACCTGTGGTTTCTATCAGGTTTAGAAGCAGAGTTGAACTAGATATGGTCCGTGTGTGTGGGAAACACGGTTCTTTTGTTCTGAGCACACTCACGTTTCCCGCCTTATTAGAGATTCCAGAGACCAAGAGAATGCTTCTTGCTCTAAAGCAGAGTGTGTTTCATGGATGAGAACTGTGCTGTGTGTTTCCCTTCAGAAACGGAGTTAAATGCCAGGCTCTGTTTCTTCCTACAAGCAAGAGTGCGTTTCAGGTAAACGCAGTCACTTTTCAGCTCAAACGAAGCTACATCGTTCACGAAGTTCACACGTTTCTCGCTCTTAACTGAAACGCATTGGATGTTCGAGGACCTGTGGTTTGTATTAGTTTCAGAAGCAGAGTTGAAGTAGATATGGTCCGTGTGTGTAGGAAACACGGTTCTTTTGTTCTGAGCACACTCACGTTTCCCGCCTTATTAGAGACTCTAGAAAGCAAGAGAATGCTTCTTGCTCTAAAGCAGAGTGTGTTTCATGGATGAGAACTGTGCTGTGTGTTTCCCTTCAGAAACGGAGTTAAATGCCAGGCTCTGTGTCTTCCTACAAGCAAGAGTGCGTTTCAGGTAAACGCAGTCATTTTTCAGCTCAAAGGAAGCTACATCGTTCACGAGGTTCACACGTTTCTCGCTCCTAACTGAAACGCATTGGATGTTCGAGGACCTGTGGTTTGTATCAGTTTAAGAAGCAGAGTTGAACTAGATATGGTCCTTGTGTGTGGGAAACACAGTTCTTTTGTTCTGAGCACACCCACGTTTCCAGCCTTATTAGAGACTCTAGAAAGCAAGAGAATGCTTCTTGCTCTAAAGCAGAGTGTGTTTCATGGATGAGAACTGTGCTGTGTGTTTCCCTTCAGAAACGGAGTTAAATGCCAGGCTCTGTGTCTTCCTACAAGCAAGAGTGCGTTTCAGGTAAACGCAGTCACTTTTCAGCTCAAACGAAGCTACATCGTTCACGAAGTTCACACGTTTCTCGCTCTTAAGTGAAACGCATTGGATGTTCGAGGACCTGTGGTTTGTATCAGGTTTAGAAGCAGAGTTGAACTACATATGGTCCGTGTGTGTAGGAAACACGGTTCTTTTGTTCTGAGCACACTCACGTTTCCCGCCTTATTAGAGACTCTAGAAAGCAAGAGAATGCTTCTTGCTCTAAAGCAGAGTGTGTTTCATGGATGAGAACTGTGCTGTGTGTTTCCCTTCAGAAACGGAGTTAAATGCCAGGCTCTGTGTCTTCCTACAAGCAAGAGTGCGTTTCAGGTAAACGCAGTCACTTTTCAGCTCAAAGGAAGCTACATCGTTCACGAAGTTCACACGTTTCTCGCTCTTAACTGAAACGCATTGGATGTTCGAGGACCTGTGGTTTGTATCAGTTTCAGAAGCAGAGTTGAAGTAGATATGGTCCGTGTGTGTAGGAAACACGGTTCTTTTGTTCTGAGCACACTCACGTTTCCCGCCTTATTAGAGACTCTAGAAAGCAAGAGAATGCTTCTTGCTCTAGGGCAGACTGTGTTTCATGGAGGAGAACTGTGCTGTGTGTTTCCCTTCAGAAACGGAGTTAAATGCCAGGCTCTGTTTCTTCCTACAAGCAAGAGTGCGTTTCAGGTAAACGCAGTCACATTTCAGCTCAAACGAAGCTACATCGTTCACGAAGTTCACACGTTTCTCGCTCTTAACGGAAAAGCATTGGATGTTCGAGGACCTGTGGTTTGTATCAGGTTTAGAAGCAGAGTTGAACTAGATATGGTCCGTGTGTGTGGGAAACACGGTTCTTTTGTTCTGAGCACACTCACGTTTCCCGCCTTATTAGAGATTCCAGAGACCAAGAGAATGCTTCTTGCTCTAAAGCAGAGTGTGTTTCATGGATGAGAACTGTGCTGTGTGTTTCCCTTCAGAAACGGAGTTAAATGCCAGGCTCTGTGTCTGCCTACAAGCAAGAGTGCGTTTCAGGTAAACGCAGTCACTTTTCAGCTCAAAGGAAGCTACATCGTTCACGAAGTTCACACTTTTCTCGCTCTTAACTAAACGCATTGGATGTTCGAGGACCTGTGGTTTGTATCAGTTTCAGAAGCAGAGTTGAAGTAGATATGGTCCGTGTGTGTAGGAAACACGGTTCTTTTGTTCTGAGCACACTCACGTTTCCCGCCTTATTAGAGACTCTAGAAAGCAAGAGAATGCTTCTTGCTCTAAAGCAGAGTGTGTTTCATGGATGAGAACTGTGCTGTGTGTTTCCCTTCAGAAACGGAGTTAAATGCCAGGCTCTGTGTCTTCCTACAAGCAAGAGTGCGTTTCAGGTTAACGCAGTCACTTTTCAGCTCAAACGAAGCTACATCGTTCACGAAGTTCACACGTTTCTCGCTCTTCACTGAAACGCATTGGATGTTCGAGGACCTGTGGTTTGTATCAGTTTAAGAAGCAGAGTTGGACTAGATATGGTCCGTGTGTGTAGGAAACACAGTTCTTTTGTTCTGAGCACACTCACGTTTCCCGCCTTATTAGAGACTCTAGAAAGCAAGAGAATGCTTCTTGCTCTAAAGCAGAGTGTGTTTCATGGATGAGAACTGTGCTGTGTGTTTCCCTTCAGAAACGGAGTTAAATGCCAGGCTCTGTGTCTTCCTACAAGCAAGAGTGCGTTTCAGGTAAACGCAGTCACTTTTCAGCTCAAACGAAGCTACATCGTTCACGAAGTTCACACGTTTCTCGCTCTTAACTGAAACGCATTGGATGTTCGAGGACCTGTGGTTTGTATCAGGTTTAGAAGCAGAGTTGAACTAGATATGGTCCGTGTGTGTGGGAAACACGGTTCTTTTGTTCTGAGCACACTCACGTTTCCCGCCTTATTAGAGATTCCAGAGACCAAGAGAATGCTTCTTGCTCTAAAGCAGAGTGTGTTTCATGGATGAGAACTGTGCTGTGTGTTTCCCTTCAGAAACGGAGTTAAATGCCAGGCTCTGTTTCTTCCTACAAGCAAGAGTGCGTTTCAGGTAAACGCAGTCACTTTTCAGCTCAAACGAAGCTACATCGTTCACGAAGTTCACACGTTTCTCGCTCTTAACTGAAACGCATTGGATGTTCGAGGACCTGTGGTTTGTATTAGTTTCAGAAGCAGAGTTGAAGTAGATATGGTCCGTGTGTGTAGGAAACACGGTTCTTTTGTTCTGAGCACACTCACGTTTCCCGCCTTATTAGAGACTCTAGAAAGCAAGAGAATGCTTCTTGCTCTAAAGCAGAGTGTGTTTCATGGATGAGAACTGTGCTGTGTGTTTCCCTTCAGAAACGGAGTTAAATGCCAGGCTCTGTGTCTTCCTACAAGCAAGAGTGCGTTTCAGGTAAACGCAGTCATTTTTCAGCTCAAAGGAAGCTACATCGTTCACGAGGTTCACACGTTTCTCGCTCCTAACTGAAACGCATTGGATGTTCGAGGACCTGTGGTTTGTATCAGTTTAAGAAGCAGAGTTGAACTAGATATGGTCCTTGTGTGTGGGAAACACAGTTCTTTTGTTCTGAGCACACCCACGTTTCCAGCCTTATTAGAGACTCTAGAAAGCAAGAGAATGCTTCTTGCTCTAAAGCAGAGTGTGTTTCATGGATGAGAACTGTGCTGTGTGTTTCCCTTCAGAAACGGAGTTAAATGCCAGGCTCTGTGTCTGCCTACAAGCAAGAGTGCGTTTCAGGTAAACGCAGTCACTTTTCAGCTCAAAGGAAGCTACATCGTTCACGAAGTTCACACTTTTCTCGCTCTTAACTGAAACGCATTGGATGTTCGAGGACCTGTGGTTTGTATCAGTTTCAGAAGCAGAGTTGAAGTAGATATGGTCCGTTTGTGTAGGAAACACGGTTCTTTTGTTCTGAGCACACTCACGTTTCCCGCCTTATTAGAGACTCTAGAAAGCAAGAGAATGCTTCTTGCTCTAAAGCAGAGTGTGTTTCATGGATGAGAACTGTGCTGTGTGTTTCCCTTCAGAAACGGAGTTAAATGCCAGGCTCTGTGTCTTCCTACAAGCAAGAGTGCGTTTCAGGTTAACGCAGTCACTTTTCAGCTCAAACGAAGCTACATCGTTCACGAAGTTCACACGTTTCTCGCTCTTCACTGAAACGCATTGGATGTTCGAGGACCTGTGGTTTGTATCAGTTTAAGAAGCAGAGTTGGACTAGATATGGTCCGTGTGTGTAGGAAACACAGTTCTTTTGTTCTGAGCACACTCACGTTTCCCGCCTTATTAGAGACTCTAGAAAGCAAGAGAATGCTTCTTGCTCTAAAGCAGAGTGTGTTTCATGGATGAGAACTGTGCTGTGTGTTTCCCTTCAGAAACGGAGTTAAATGCCAGGCTCTGTGTCTTCCTACAAGCAAGAGTGCGTTTCAGGTAAACGCAGTCACTTTTCAGCTCAAACGAAGCTACATCGTTCACGAAGTTCACACGTTTCTCGCTCTTAACTGAAACGCATTGGATGTTCGAGGACCTGTGGTTTGTATCAGTTTTAGAAGCAGAGTTGAACTAGATATGGTCCGTGTGTGTGGGAAACACGGTTCTTTTGTTCTGAGCACACTCACGTTTCCCGCCTTATTAGAGATTCCAGAGACCAAGAGAATGCTTCTTGCTCTAAAGCAGAGTGTGTTTCATGGATGAGAACTGTGCTGTGTGTTTCCCTTCAGAAACGGAGTTAAATGCCAGGCTCTGTTTCTTCCTACAAGCAAGAGTGCGTTTCAGGTAAACGCAGTCACTTTTCAGCTCAAACGAAGCTACATCGTTCACGAAGTTCACACGTTTCTCGCTCTTAACTGAAACGCATTGGATGTTCGAGGACCTGTGGTTTGTATTAGTTTCAGAAGCAGAGTTGAAGTAGATATGGTCCGTGTGTGTAGGAAACACGGTTCTTTTGTTCTGAGCACACTCACGTTTCCCGCCTTATTAGAGACTCTAGAAAGCAAGAGAATGCTTCTTGCTCTAAAGCAGAGTGTGTTTCATGGATGAGAACTGTGCTGTGTGTTTCCCTTCAGAAACGGAGTTAAATGCCAGGCTCTGTGTCTTCCTACAAGCAAGAGTGCGTTTCAGGTAAACGCAGTCATTTTTCAGCTCAAAGGAAGCTACATCGTTCACGAGGTTCACACGTTTCTCGCTCCTAACTGAAACGCATTGGATGTTCGAGGACCTGTGGTTTGTATCAGTTTAAGAAGCAGAGTTGAACTAGATATGGTCCTTGTGTGTGGGAAACACAGTTCTTTTGTTCTGAGCACACCCACGTTTCCAGCCTTATTAGAGACTCTAGAAAGCAAGAGAATGCTTCTTGCTCTAAAGCAGAGTGTGTTTCATGGATGAGAACTGTGCTGTGTGTTTCCCTTCAGAAACGGAGTTAAATGCCAGGCTCTGTGTCTTCCTACAAGCAAGAGTGCGTTTCAGGTAAACGCAGTCACTTTTCAGCTCAAACGAAGCTACATCGTTCACGAAGTTCACACGTTTCTCGCTCTTAAGTGAAACGCATTGGATGTTCGAGGACCTGTGGTTTGTATCAGGTTTAGAAGCAGAGTTGAACTACATATGGTCCGTGTGTGTAGGAAACACGGTTCTTTTGTTCTGAGCACACTCACGTTTCCCGCCTTATTAGAGACTCTAGAAAGCAAGAGAATGCTTCTTGCTCTAAAGCAGAGTGTGTTTCATGGATGAGAACTGTGCTGTGTGTTTCCCTTCAGAAACGGAGTTAAATGCCAGGCTCTGTGTCTTCCTACAAGCAAGAGTGCGTTTCAGGTAAACGCAGTCACTTTTCAGCTCAAAGGAAGCTACATCGTTCACGAAGTTCACACGTTTCTCGCTCTTAACTGAAACGCATTGGATGTTCGAGGACCTGTGGTTTGTATCAGTTTCAGAAGCAGAGTTGAAGTAGATATGGTCCGTGTGTGTAGGAAACACGGTTCTTTTGTTCTGAGCACACTCACGTTTCCCGCCTTATTAGAGACTCTAGAAAGCAAGAGAATGCTTCTTGCTCTAGGGCAGACTGTGTTTCATGGAGGAGAACTGTGCTGTGTGTTTCCCTTCAGAAACGGAGTTAAATGCCAGGCTCTGTTTCTTCCTACAAGCAAGAGTGCGTTTCAGGTAAACGCAGTCACATTTCAGCTCAAACGAAGCTACATCGTTCACGAAGTTCACACGTTTCTCGCTCTTAACGGAAAAGCATTGGATGTTCGAGGACCTGTGGTTTGTATCAGTTTCAGAAGCAGAGTTGAACTAGATATGGTCCGTGTGTGTAGGAAACACGGTTCTTTTGTTCTGAGCACACTCACGTTTCCCGCCTTATTAGAGACTCTAGAGAGCAAGAGAATGCTTCTTGCACTAAAGCAGAGTGTGTTTCATGGATGAGAACTGTGCTGCGTGTTTCCCTTCAGAAACGGAGTTAAATGCCAGGCTCTGTGCCTTCCTACAAGCAAGAGTGCGTTTCAGGTAAACGCAGTCACTTTTCAGCTCAAACGAAGCTACATCGTTCACGAAGTTCACACGTTTCTCGCTCTTAACTGAAACGCATTGGATGTTCGAGGACCTGTGGTTTGTATCAGGTTTAGAAGCAGAGTTGAACTAGATATGGTCCGTGTGTGTGGGAAACACAGTTCTTTTGTTCTGAGCACACTCACGTCTCCCGCCTTATTAGAGACTCTAGAAAGCAGGAGAATGCTTCTTGCTCTAAAGCAGAGTGTGTTTCATGGATGAGAACTGTGCTGTGTGTTTCCCTTCAGAAACGGAGTTAAATGCCAGGCTCTGTGTCTTCCTACAAGCAAGAGTGCGTTTCAGGTAAACGCAGTCACTTTTCAGCTCAAACGAAGCTACATCGTTCACGAAGTTCACACGTTTCTCGCTCTTAACTGAAACGCATTGGATGTTCGAGGACCTGTGGTTTGTATCAGTTTCAGAAGCAGAGTTGAAGTAGATATGGTCCGTGTGTGTAGGAAACACGGTTCTTTTGTTCTGAGCACACTCACGTTTCCCGCCTTATTAGAGACTCTAGAAAGCAAGAGAATGCTTCTTGCTCTAAAGCAGAGTGTGTTTCATGGATGAGAACTGTGCTGTGTGTTTCCCTTCAGAAACGGAGTTAAATGCCAGGCTCTGTGTCTTCCTACAAGCAAGAGTGCGTTTCAGGTTAACGCAGTCACTTTTCAGCTCAAACGAAGCTACATCGTTCACGAAGTTCACACGTTTCTCGCTCTTAACAGAAACGCATTGGATGTTCGAGGACCTGTGGTTTGTATCAGTTTAAGAAGCAGAGTTGAACTAGATATGGTCCGTGTGTGTAGGAAACACAGTTCTTTTGTTCTGAGCACACTCACGTTTCCCGCCTTATTAGAGACTCTAGAAAGCAAGAGAATGCTTCTTGCTCTAAAGCAGAGTGTGTTTCATGGATGAGAACTGTGCTGTGTGTTTCCCTTCAGAAACGGAGTTAAATGCCAGGCTCTGTGTCTTCCTACAAGCAAGAGTGCGTTTCAGGTAAACGCAGTCACTTTTCAGCTCAAACGAAGCTACATGGTTCACGAAGTTCACACGTTTCTCGCTCTTAACTGAAACGCATTGGATGTTCGAGGACCTGTGGTTTGTATCAGTTTCAGAAGCAGAGTTGAACTAGATATGGTCCGTGTGTGTAGGAAACACGGTTCTTTTGTTCTGAGCACACTCACGTTTCCCGCCTTATTAGAGACTCTAGAAAGCAAGAGAATGCTTCTTGCTCTAAAGCAGAGTGTGTTTCATGGATGAGAACTGTGCTGTGTGTTTCCCTTTAGAAACGGAGTTAAATGCCAGGCTCTGTGTCTTCCTACAAGCAAGAGTGCGTTTCAGGTGAACGCAGTCACTTTTCAGCTCAAACGAAGCTACATCGTTCACGAAGTTCACACGTTTCTCGCTCTTAACTGAAACGCATTGGATGTTCGAGGACCTGTGGTTTGTATCAGGTTTAGAAGCAGAGTTGAACTAGATATGGTCCGTGTGTGTGGGAAACACGGTTCTTTTGTTCTGAGCACACTCACGTTTCCCGCCTTATTAGAGATTCCAGAGACCAAGAGAATGCTTCTTGCTCTAAAGCAGAGTGTGTTTCATGGATGAGAACTGTGCTGTGTGTTTCCCTTCAGAAACGGAGTTAAATGCCAGGCTCTGTTTCTTCCTACAAGCAAGAGTGCGTTTCAGGTAAACGCAGTCACTTTTCAGCTCAAAGGAAGCTACATCGTTCACGAAGTTCACACGTTTCTCGCTCTTAACTGAAACGCATTGGATGTTCGAGGACCTGTGGTTTGTATTAGTTTCAGAAGGAGAGTTGAAGTAGATATGGTCCGTGTGTGTAGGAAACACGGTTCTTTTGTTCTGAGCACACTCACGTTTCCCGCCTTATTAGAGACTCTAGAAAGCAAGAGAATGCTTCTTGCTCTAAAGCAGAGTGTGTTTCATGGATGAGAACTGTGCTGTGTGTTTCCCTTCAGCAACGGAGTTAAATGCCAGGCTCTGTGTCTTTCTACAAGCAAGAGTGCGTTTCAGGTAAACGCAGTCATTTTTCAGCTCAAAGGAAGCTACATCGTTCACGAGGTTCACACGTTTCTCGCTCTTAACTGAAACGCATTGGATGTTCGAGGACCTGTGGTTTGTATCAGTTTAAGAAGCAGAGTTGAAGTATATATGGTCCGTGTGTGTAGGAAACACAGTTCTTTTGTTCTGAGCACACTCACGTTTCCAGCCTTATTAGAGACTCTAGAAAGCAAGAGAATGCTTCTTGCTCTAAAGCAGAGTGTGTTTCATGGATGAGAACTGTGCTGTGTGTTTCCCTTCAGAAACGGAGTTAAATGCCAGGCTCTGTGTCTTCCTACAAGCAAGAGTGCGTTTCAGGTAAACGCAGTCATTTTTCAGCTCAAAGGAAGCTACATCGTTCACGAGGTTCACACGTTTCTCGCTCCTAACTGAAACGCATTGGATGTTCGAGGACCTGTGGTTTGTATCAGTTTAAGAAGCAGAGTTGAACTAGATATGGTCCTTGTGTGTGGGAAACACAGTTCTTTTGTTCTGAGCACACTCACGTTTCCAGCCTTATTAGAGACTCTAGAAAGCAAGAGAATGCTTCTTGCTCTAAAGCAGAGTGTGTTTCATGGATGAGAACTGTGCTGTGTGTTTCCCTTCAGAAACGGAGTTAAATGCCAGGCTCTGTGTCTTCCTACAAGCAAGAGTGCGTTTCAGGTAAACGCAGTCACTTTTCAGCTCAAACGAAGCTACATCGTTCACGAAGTTCACACGTTTCTCGCTCTTAACTGAAACGCATTGGATGTTCGAGGACCTGTGGTTTGTATCAGGTTTAGAAGCAGAGTTGAACTACATATGGTCCGTGTGTGTAGGAAACACGGTTCTTTTGTTCTGAGCACACTCAAGTTTCCCGCCTTATTAGAGACTCTAGAAAGCAAGAGAATGCTTCTTGCTCTAAAGCAGAGTGTGTTTCATGGATGAGAACTGTGCTGTGTGTTTCCCTTCAGAAACGGAGTTAAATGCCAGGCTCTGTGTCTTCCTACAAGCAAGAGTGCGTTTCAAGTAAACGCAGTCACTTTTCAGCTCAAAGGAAGCTACATCGTTCACGAAGTTCACACGTTTCTCGCTCTTAACTGAAACGCATTGGATGTTCGAGGACCTGTGGTTTGTATCAGTTTCAGAAGCAGAGTTGAAGTAGATATGGTCCGTGTGTGTAGGAAACACGGTTCTTTTGTTCTGAGCACACTCACGTTTCCCGCCTTATTAGAGACTCTAGAAAGCAAGAGAATGCTTCTTGCTCTAGGGCAGACTGTGTTTCATGGATGAGAACTGTGCTGTGTGTTTCCCTTCAGAAACGGAGTTAAATGCCAGGCTCTGTGTCTTCCTACAAGCAAGAGTGCGTTTCAGGTAAACGCAGTCACTTTTCAGCTCAAACGAAGCTACATCGTTCACGAAGTTCACACGTTTCTCGCTCTTAACGGAAAAGCATTGGATGTTCGAGGACCTGTGGTTTGTATCAGTTTCAGAAGCAGAGTTGAACTAGATATGGTCCGTGTGTGTAGGAAACACGGTTCTTTTGTTCTGAGCACACTCACGTTTCCCGCCTTATTAGAGACTCTAGAGAGCAAGAGAATGCTTCTTGCTCTAAAGCAGAGTGTGTTTCATGGAAGAGAACTGTGCTGTGTGTTTCCCTTCAGAAACGGAGTTAAATGCCAGGCTCTGTGCCTTCCTACAAGCAAGAGTGCGTTTCAGGTAAACGCAGTCACTTTTCAGCTCAAACGAAGCTACATCGTTCACGAAGTTCACACGTTTCTCGCTCTTAACTGAAACGCATTGGATGTTCGAGGACCTGTGGTTTGTATCAGGTTTAGAAGCAGAGTTGAACTAGATATGGTCCGTGTGTGTGGGAAACACAGTTCTTTTGTTCTGAGCACACTCACGTCTCCCGCCTTATTAGAGACTCTAGAAAGCAAGAGAATGCTTCTTGCTCTAAAGCAGAGTGTGTTTCATGGATGAGAACTGTGCTGTGTGTTTCCCTTCAGAAACGGAGTTAAATGCCAGGCTCTGTGTCTTTCTACAAGCAAGAGTGCGTTTCAGGTAAACGCAGTCATTTTTCAGCTCAAAGGAAGCTACATCGTTCACGAGGTTCACACGTTTCTCGCTCTTAACTGAAACGCATTGGATGTTCGAGGACCTGTGGTTTGTATCAGTTTAAGAAGCAGAGTTGAACTATATATGGTCCGTGTGTGTAGGAAACACAGTTCTTTTGTTCTGAGCACACTCACGTTTCCAGCCTTATTAGAGACTCTAGAAAGCAAGAGAATGCTTCTTGCTCTAAAGCAGAGTGTGTTTCATGGATGAGAACTGTGCTGTGTGTTTCCCTTCAGAAACGGAGTTAAATGCCAGGCTCTGTGTCTTCCTACAAGCAAGAGTGCGTTTCAGGTAAACGCAGTCATTTTTCAGCTCAAAGGAAGCTACATCGTTCACGAGGTTCACACGTTTCTCGCTCCTAACTGAAACGCATTGGATGTTCGAGGACCTGTGGTTTGTATCAGTTTAAGAAGCAGAGTTGAACTAGATATGGTCCTTGTGTGTGGGAAACACAGTTCTTTTGTTCTGAGCACACTCACGTTTCCAGCCTTATTAGAGACTCTAGAAAGCAAGAGAATGCTTCTTGCTCTAAAGCAGAGTGTGTTTCATGGATGAGAACTGTGCTGTGTGTTTCCCTTCAGAAACGGAGTTAAATGCCAGGCTCTGTGTCTTCCTACAAGCAAGAGTGCGTTTCAGGTAAACGCAGTCACTTTTCAGCTCAAACGAAGCTACATCGTTCACGAAGTTCACACGTTTCTCGCTCTTAACTGAAACGCATTGGATGTTCGAGGACCTGTGGTTTGTATCAGGTTTAGAAGCAGAGTTGAACTACATATGGTCCGTGTGTGTAGGAAACACGGTTCTTTTGTTCTGAGCACACTCAAGTTTCCCGCCTTATTAGAGACTCTAGAAAGCAAGAGAATGCTTCTTGCTCTAAAGCAGAGTGTGTTTCATGGATGAGAACTGTGCTGTGTGTTTCCCTTCAGAAACGGAGTTAAATGCCAGGCTCTGTGTCTTCCTACAAGCAAGAGTGCGTTTCAAGTAAACGCAGTCACTTTTCAGCTCAAAGGAAGCTACATCGTTCACGAAGTTCACACGTTTCTCGCTCTTAACTGAAACGCATTGGATGTTCGAGGACCTGTGGTTTGTATCAGTTTCAGAAGCAGAGTTGAAGTAGATATGGTCCGTGTGTGTAGGAAACACGGTTCTTTTGTTCTGAGCACACTCACGTTTCCCGCCTTATTAGAGACTCTAGAAAGCAAGAGAATGCTTCTTGCTCTAGGGCAGACTGTGTTTCATGGATGAGAACTGTGCTGTGTGTTTCCCTTCAGAAACGGAGTTAAATGCCAGGCTCTGTGTCTTCCTACAAGCAAGAGTGCGTTTCAGGTAAACGCAGTCACTTTTCAGCTCAAACGAAGCTACATCGTTCACGAAGTTCACACGTTTCTCGCTCTTAACGGAAAAGCATTGGATGTTCGAGGACCTGTGGTTTGTATCAGTTTCAGAAGCAGAGTTGAACTAGATATGGTCCGTGTGTGTAGGAAACACGGTTCTTTTGTTCTGAGCACACTCACGTTTCCCGCCTTATTAGAGACTCTAGAGAGCAAGAGAATGCTTCTTGCACTAAAGCAGAGTGTGTTTCATGGATGAGAACTGTGCTGCGTGTTTCCCTTCAGAAACGGAGTTAAATGCCAGGCTCTGTGCCTTCCTACAAGCAAGAGTGCGTTTCAGGTAAACGCAGTCACTTTTCAGCTCAAACGAAGCTACATCGTTCACGAAGTTCACACGTTTCTCGCTCTTAACTGAAACGCATTGGATGTTCGAGGACCTGTGGTTTGTATCAGGTTTAGAAGCAGAGTTGAACTAGATATGGTCCGTGTGTGTGGGAAACACGGTTCTTTTGTTCTGAGCACACTCACGTTTCCCGCCTTATTAGAGATTCCAGAGACCAAGAGAATGCTTCTTGCTCTAAAGCAGAGTGTGTTTCATGGATGAGAACTGTGCTGTGTGTTTCCCTTCAGAAACGGAGTTAAATGCCAGGCTCTGTGTCTTCCTACAAGCAAGAGTGCGTTTCAGGTAAACGCAGTCACTTTTCAGCTCAAACGAACCTACATCGTTCACGAAGTTCACACCTTTCTCGCTCTTAACTGAAACGCATTGGATGTTCGAGGACCTGTGGTTTGTATCAGTTTCAGAAGCAGAGTTGAAGTAGATATGGTCCGTGAGTGTAGGAAACACGGTTCTTTTGTTCTGAGCACACTCACGTTTCCCGCCTTATTAGAGACTCTAGAAAGCAAGAGAATGCTTCTTGCTCTAAAGCAGAGTGTGTTTCATGGATGAGAACTGTGCTGTGTGTTTCCCTTCAGAAACGGAGTTAAATGCCAGGCTCTGTGTCTTCCTACAAGCAAGAGTGCGTTTCAAGTAAACGCAGTCATTTTTCAGCTCAAAGGAAGCTACATCGTTCACGAAGTTCACATGTTTCTCGCTCTTAACTGAAACGCATTGGATGTTCGAGGACCTGTGGTTTGTATCAGTTTCAGAAGCAGAGTTGAAGTAGATATGGTCCGTGTGTGTAGGAAACACGGTTCTTTTGTTCTGAGCACACTCACGTTTCCCGCCTTATTAGAGACTCTAGAAAGCAAGAGAATGCTTCTTGCTCTAAAGCAGAGTGTGTTTCATGGATGAGAACTGTGCTGTGTGTTTCCCTTCAGAAACGGAGTTAAATGCCAGGCTCTGTGTCTTCCTACAAGCAAGAGTGCGTTTCAGGTTAACGCAGTCACTTTTCAGCTCAAACGAAGCTACATCGTTCACGAAGTTCACACGTTTCTCGCTCTTAACAGAAACGCATTGGATGTTCGAGGACCTGTGGTTTGTATCAGTTTAAGAAGCAGAGTTGAACTAGATATGGTCCGTGTGTGTAGGAAACACAGTTCTTTTGTTCTGAGCACACTCACGTTTCCCGCCTTATTAGAGACTCTAGAAAGCAAGAGAATGCTTCTTGCTCTAAAGCAGAGTGTGTTTCATGGATGAGAACTGTGCTGTGTGTTTCCCTTCAGAAACGGAGTTAAATGCCAGGCTCTGTGTCTTCCTACAAGCAAGAGTGCGTTTCAGGTAAACGCAGTCACTTTTCAGCTCAAACGAAGCTACATGGTTCACGAAGTTCACACGTTTCTCGCTCTTAACTGAAACGCATTGGATGTTCGAGGACCTGTGGTTTGTATCAGTTTCAGAAGCAGAGTTGAACTAGATATGGTCCGTGTGTGTAGGAAACACGGTTCTTTTGTTCTGAGCACACTCACGTTTCCCGCCTTATTAGAGACTCTAGAAAGCAAGAGAATGCTTCTTGCTCTAAAGCAGAGTGTGTTTCATGGATGAGAACTGTGCTGTGTGTTTCCCTTTAGAAACGGAGTTAAATGCCAGGCTCTGTGTCTTCCTACAAGCAAGAGTGCGTTTCAGGTGAACGCAGTCACTTTTCAGCTCAAACGAAGCTACATCGTTCACGAAGTTCACACGTTTCTCGCTCTTAACTGAAACGCATTGGATGTTCGAGGACCTGTGGTTTGTATCAGGTTTAGAAGCAGAGTTGAACTAGATATGGTCCGTGTGTGTGGGAAACACGGTTCTTTTGTTCTGAGCACACTCACGTTTCCCGCCTTATTAGAGATTCCAGAGACCAAGAGAATGCTTCTTGCTCTAAAGCAGAGTGTGTTTCATGGATGAGAACTGTGCTGTGTGTTTCCCTTCAGAAACGGAGTTAAATGCCAGGCTCTGTTTCTTCCTACAAGCAAGAGTGCGTTTCAGGTAAACGCAGTCACTTTTCAGCTCAAAGGAAGCTACATCGTTCACGAAGTTCACACGTTTCTCGCTCTTAACTGAAACGCATTGGATGTTCGAGGACCTGTGGTTTGTATTAGTTTCAGAAGGAGAGTTGAAGTAGATATGGTCCGTGTGTGTAGGAAACACGGTTCTTTTGTTCTGAGCACACTCACGTTTCCCGCCTTATTAGAGACTCTAGAAAGCAAGAGAATGCTTCTTGCTCTAAAGCAGAGTGTGTTTCATGGATGAGAACTGTGCTGTGTGTTTCCCTTCAGAAACGGAGTTAAATGCCAGGCTCTGTGTCTTTCTACAAGCAAGAGTGCGTTTCAGGTAAACGCAGTCATTTTTCAGCTCAAAGGAAGCTACATCGTTCACGAGGTTCACACGTTTCTCGCTCTTAACTGAAACGCATTGGATGTTCGAGGACCTGTGGTTTGTATCAGTTTAAGAAGCAGAGTTGAACTATATATGGTCCGTGTGTGTAGGAAACACAGTTCTTTTGTTCTGAGCACACTCACGTTTCCAGCCTTATTAGAGACTCTAGAAAGCAAGAGAATGCTTCTTGCTCTAAAGCAGAGTGTGTTTCATGGATGAGAACTGTGCTGTGTGTTTCCCTTCAGAAACGGAGTTAAATGCCAGGCTCTGTGTCTTCCTACAAGCAAGAGTGCGTTTCAGGTAAACGCAGTCATTTTTCAGCTCAAAGGAAGCTACATCGTTCACGAGGTTCACACGTTTCTCGCTCCTAACTGAAACGCATTGGATGTTCGAGGACCTGTGGTTTGTATCAGTTTAAGAAGCAGAGTTGAACTAGATATGGTCCTTGTGTGTGGGAAACACAGTTCTTTTGTTCTGAGCACACTCACGTTTCCAGCCTTATTAGAGACTCTAGAAAGCAAGAGAATGCTTCTTGCTCTAAAGCAGAGTGTGTTTCATGGATGAGAACTGTGCTGTGTGTTTCCCTTCAGAAACGGAGTTAAATGCCAGGCTCTGTGTCTTCCTACAAGCAAGAGTGCGTTTCAGGTAAACGCAGTCACTTTTCAGCTCAAACGAACCTACATCGTTCACGAAGTTCACACCTTTCTCGCTCTTAACTGAAACGCATTGGATGTTCGAGGACCTGTGGTTTGTATCAGTTTCAGAAGCAGAGTTGAAGTAGATATGGTCCGTGAGTGTAGGAAACACGGTTCTTTTGTTCTGAGCACACTCACGTTTCCCGCCTTATTAGAGACTCTAGAAAGCAAGAGAATGCTTCTTGCTCTAAAGCAGAGTGTGTTTCATGGATGAGAACTGTGCTGTGTGTTTCCCTTCAGAAACGGAGTTAAATGCCAGGCTCTGTGTCTTCCTACAAGCAAGAGTGCGTTTCACGTAAACGCAGTCATTTTTCAGCTCAAAGGAAGCTACATCGTTCACGAAGTTCACATGTTTCTCGCTCTTAACTGAAACGCATTGGATGTTCGAGGACCTGTGGTTTGTATCAGTTTCAGAAGCAGAGTTGAAGTAGATATGGTCCGTGTGTGTAGGAAACACGGTTCTTTTGTTCTGAGCACACTCACGTTTCCCGCCTTATTAGAGACTCTAGAAAGCAAGAGAATGCTTCTTGCTCTAAAGCAGAGTGTGTTTCATGGATGAGAACTGTGCTGTGTGTTTCCCTTCAGAAACGGAGTTAAATGCCAGGCTCTGTGTCTTCCTACAAGCAAGAGTGCGTTTCAGGTTAACGCAGTCACTTTTCAGCTCAAACGAAGCTACATCGTTCACGAAGTTCACACGTTTCTCGCTCTTAACAGAAACGCATTGGATGTTCGAGGACCTGTGGTTTGTATCAGTTTAAGAAGCAGAGTTGAACTAGATATGGTCCGTGTGTGTAGGAAACACAGTTCTTTTGTTCTGAGCACACTCACGTTTCCCGCCTTATTAGAGACTCTAGAAAGCAAGAGAATGCTTCTTGCTCTAAAGCAGAGTGTGTTTCATGGATGAGAACTGTGCTGTGTGTTTCCCTTCAGAAACGGAGTTAAATGCCAGGCTCTGTGTCTTCCTACAAGCAAGAGTGCGTTTCAGGTAAACGCAGTCACTTTTCAGCTCAAACGAAGCTACATGGTTCACGAAGTTCACACGTTTCTCGCTCTTAACTGAAACGCATTGGATGTTCGAGGACCTGTGGTTTGTATCAGTTTCAGAAGCAGAGTTGAACTAGATATGGTCCGTGTGTGTAGGAAACACGGTTCTTTTGTTCTGAGCACACTCACGTTTCCCGCCTTATTAGAGACTCTAGAAAGCAAGAGAATGCTTCTTGCTCTAAAGCAGAGTGTGTTTCATGGATGAGAACTGTGCTGTGTGTTTCCCTTTAGAAACGGAGTTAAATGCCAGGCTCTGTGTCTTCCTACAAGCAAGAGTGCGTTTCAGGTGAACGCAGTCACTTTTCAGCTCAAACGAAGCTACATCGTTCACGAAGTTCACACGTTTCTCGCTCTTAACTGAAACGCATTGGATGTTCGAGGACCTGTGGTTTGTATCAGGTTTAGAAGCAGAGTTGAACTAGATATGGTCCGTGTGTGTGGGAAACACGGTTCTTTTGTTCTGAGCACACTCACGTTTCCCGCCTTATTAGAGATTCCAGAGACCAAGAGAATGCTTCTTGCTCTAAAGCAGAGTGTGTTTCATGGATGAGAACTGTGCTGTGTGTTTCCCTTCAGAAACGGAGTTAAATGCCAGGCTCTGTTTCTTCCTACAAGCAAGAGTGCGTTTCAGGTAAACGCAGTCACTTTTCAGCTCAAAGGAAGCTACATCGTTCACGAAGTTCACACGTTTCTCGCTCTTAACTGAAACGCATTGGATGTTCGAGGACCTGTGGTTTGTATTAGTTTCAGAAGGAGAGTTGAAGTAGATATGGTCCGTGTGTGTAGGAAACACGGTTCTTTTGTTCTGAGCACACTCACGTTTCCCGCCTTATTAGAGACTCTAGAAAGCAAGAGAATGCTTCTTGCTCTAAAGCAGAGTGTGTTTCATGGATGAGAACTGTGCTGTGTGTTTCCCTTCAGAAACGGAGTTAAATGCCAGGCTCTGTGTCTTTCTACAAGCAAGAGTGCGTTTCAGGTAAACGCAGTCATTTTTCAGCTCAAAGGAAGCTACATCGTTCACGAGGTTCACACGTTTCTCGCTCTTAACTGAAACGCATTGGATGTTCGAGGACCTGTGGTTTGTATCAGTTTAAGAAGCAGAGTTGAACTATATATGGTCCGTGTGTGTAGGAAACACAGTTCTTTTGTTCTGAGCACACTCACGTTTCCAGCCTTATTAGAGACTCTAGAAAGCAAGAGAATGCTTCTTGCTCTAAAGCAGAGTGTGTTTCATGGATGAGAACTGTGCTGTGTGTTTCCCTTCAGAAACGGAGTTAAATGCCAGGCTCTGTGTCTTCCTACAAGCAAGAGTGCGTTTCAGGTAAACGCAGTCATTTTTCAGCTCAAAGGAAGCTACATCGTTCACGAGGTTCACACGTTTCTCGCTCCTAACTGAAACGCATTGGATGTTCGAGGACCTGTGGTTTGTATCAGTTTAAGAAGCAGAGTTGAACTAGATATGGTCCTTGTGTGTGGGAAACACAGTTCTTTTGTTCTGAGCACACTCACGTTTCCAGCCTTATTAGAGACTCTAGAAAGCAAGAGAATGCTTCTTGCTCTAAAGCAGAGTGTGTTTCATGGATGAGAACTGTGCTGTGTGTTTCCCTTCAGAAACGGAGTTAAATGCCAGGCTCTGTGTCTTCCTACAAGCAAGAGTGCGTTTCAGGTAAACGCAGTCACTTTTCAGCTCAAACGAAGCTACATCGTTCACGAAGTTCACACGTTTCTCGCTCTTAACTGAAACGCATTGGATGTTCGAGGACCTGTGGTTTGTATCAGGTTTAGAAGCAGAGTTGAACTACATATGGTCCGTGTGTGTAGGAAACACGGTTCTTTTGTTCTGAGCACACTCAAGTTTCCCGCCTTATTAGAGACTCTAGAAAGCAAGAGAATGCTTCTTGCTCTAAAGCAGAGTGTGTTTCATGGATGAGAACTGTGCTGTGTGTTTCCCTTCAGAAACGGAGTTAAATGCCAGGCTCTGTGTCTTCCTACAAGCAAGAGTGCGTTTCAAGTAAACGCAGTCACTTTTCAGCTCAAAGGAAGCTACATCGTTCACGAAGTTCACACGTTTCTCGCTCTTAACTGAAACGCATTGGATGTTCGAGGACCTGTGGTTTGTATCAGTTTCAGAAGCAGAGTTGAAGTAGATATGGTCCGTGTGTGTAGGAAACACGGTTCTTTTGTTCTGAGCACACTCACGTTTCCCGCCTTATTAGAGACTCTAGAAAGCAAGAGAATGCTTCTTGCTCTAGGGCAGACTGTGTTTCATGGATGAGAACTGTGCTGTGTGTTTCCCTTCAGAAACGGAGTTAAATGCCAGGCTCTGTGTCTTCCTACAAGCAAGAGTGCGTTTCAGGTAAACGCAGTCACTTTTCAGCTCAAACGAAGCTACATCGTTCACGAAGTTCACACGTTTCTCGCTCTTAACGGAAAAGCATTGGATGTTCGAGGACCTGTGGTTTGTATCAGTTTCAGAAGCAGAGTTGAACTAGATATGGTCCGTGTGTGTAGGAAACACGGTTCTTTTGTTCTGAGCACACTCACGTTTCCCGCCTTATTAGAGACTCTAGAGAGCAAGAGAATGCTTCTTGCTCTAAAGCAGAGTGTGTTTCATGGATGAGAACTGTGCTGTGTGTTTCCCTTCAGAAACGGAGTTAAATGCCAGGCTCTGTGCCTTCCTACAAGCAAGAGTGCGTTTCAGGTAAACGCAGTCACTTTTCAGCTCAAACGAAGCTACATCGTTCACGAAGTTCACACGTTTCTCGCTCTTAACTGAAACGCATTGGATGTTCGAGGACCTGTGGTTTGTATCAGGTTTAGAAGCAGAGTTGAACTAGATATGGTCCGTGTGTGTGGGAAACACAGTTCTTTTGTTCTGAGCACACTCACGTCTCCCGCCTTATTAGAGACTCTAGAAAGCAAGAGAATGCTTCTTGCTCTAAAGCAGAGTGTGTTTCATGGATGAGAACTGTGCTGTGTGTTTCCCTTCAGAAACGGAGTTAAATGCCAGGCTCTGTGTCTTTCTACAAGCAAGAGTGCGTTTCAGGTAAACGCAGTCATTTTTCAGCTCAAAGGAAGCTACATCGTTCACGAGGTTCACACGTTTCTCGCTCTTAACTGAAACGCATTGGATGTTCGAGGACCTGTGGTTTGTATCAGTTTAAGAAGCAGAGTTGAACTATATATGGTCCGTGTGTGTAGGAAACACAGTTCTTTTGTTCTGAGCACACTCACGTTTCCAGCCTTATTAGAGACTCTAGAAAGCAAGAGAATGCTTCTTGCTCTAAAGCAGAGTGTGTTTCATGGATGAGAACTGTGCTGTGTGTTTCCCTTCAGAAACGGAGTTAAATGCCAGGCTCTGTGTCTTCCTACAAGCAAGAGTGCGTTTCAGGTAAACGCAGTCATTTTTCAGCTCAAAGGAAGCTACATCGTTCACGAGGTTCACACGTTTCTCGCTCCTAACTGAAACGCATTGGATGTTCGAGGACCTGTGGTTTGTATCAGTTTAAGAAGCAGAGTTGAACTAGATATGGTCCTTGTGTGTGGGAAACACAGTTCTTTTGTTCTGAGCACACTCACGTTTCCAGCCTTATTAGAGACTCTAGAAAGCAAGAGAATGCTTCTTGCTCTAAAGCAGAGTGTGTTTCATGGATGAGAACTGTGCTGTGTGTTTCCCTTCAGAAACGGAGTTAAATGCCAGGCTCTGTGTCTTCCTACAAGCAAGAGTGCGTTTCAGGTAAACGCAGTCACTTTTCAGCTCAAACGAAGCTACATCGTTCACGAAGTTCACACGTTTCTCGCTCTTAACTGAAACGCATTGGATGTTCGAGGACCTGTGGTTTGTATCAGGTTTAGAAGCAGAGTTGAACTACATATGGTCCGTGTGTGTAGGAAACACGGTTCTTTTGTTCTGAGCACACTCAAGTTTCCCGCCTTATTAGAGACTCTAGAAAGCAAGAGAATGCTTCTTGCTCTAAAGCAGAGTGTGTTTCATGGATGAGAACTGTGCTGTGTGTTTCCCTTCAGAAACGGAGTTAAATGCCAGGCTCTGTGTCTTCCTACAAGCAAGAGTGCGTTTCAAGTAAACGCAGTCACTTTTCAGCTCAAAGGAAGCTACATCGTTCACGAAGTTCACACGTTTCTCGCTCTTAACTGAAACGCATTGGATGTTCGAGGACCTGTGGTTTGTATCAGTTTCAGAAGCAGAGTTGAAGTAGATATGGTCCGTGTGTGTAGGAAACACGGTTCTTTTGTTCTGAGCACACTCACGTTTCCCGCCTTATTAGAGACTCTAGAAAGCAAGAGAATGCTTCTTGCTCTAGGGCAGACTGTGTTTCATGGATGAGAACTGTGCTGTGTGTTTCCCTTCAGAAACGGAGTTAAATGCCAGGCTCTGTGTCTTCCTACAAGCAAGAGTGCGTTTCAGGTAAACGCAGTCACTTTTCAGCTCAAACGAAGCTACATCGTTCACGAAGTTCACACGTTTCTCGCTCTTAACGGAAAAGCATTGGATGTTCGAGGACCTGTGGTTTGTATCAGTTTCAGAAGCAGAGTTGAACTAGATATGGTCCGTGTGTGTAGGAAACACGGTTCTTTTGTTCTGAGCACACTCACGTTTCCCGCCTTATTAGAGACTCTAGAGAGCAAGAGAATGCTTCTTGCTCTAAAGCAGAGTGTGTTTCATGGATGAGAACTGTGCTGTGTGTTTCCCTTCAGAAACGGAGTTAAATGCCAGGCTCTGTGCCTTCCTACAAGCAAGAGTGCGTTTCAGGTAAACGCAGTCACTTTTCAGCTCAAACGAAGCTACATCGTTCACGAAGTTCACACGTTTCTCGCTCTTAACTGAAACGCATTGGATGTTCGAGGACCTGTGGTTTGTATCAGGTTTAGAAGCAGAGTTGAACTAGATATGGTCCGTGTGTGTGGGAAACACAGTTCTTTTGTTCTGAGCACACTCACGTCTCCCGCCTTATTAGAGACTCTAGAAAGCAAGAGAATGCTTCTTGCTCTAAAGCAGAGTGTGTTTCATGGATGAGAACTGTGCTGTGTGTTTCCCTTCAGAAACGGAGTTAAATGCCAGGCTCTGTGTCTTCCTACAAGCAAGAGTGCGTTTCAGGTAAACGCAGTCACTTTTCAGCTCAAAGGAAGCTACATCGTTCACGAAGTTCACACGTTTCTCGCTCTTAACTGAAACGCATTGGATGTTCGAGGACCTGTGGTTTGTATCAGTTTCAGAAGCAGAGTTGAAGTAGATATGGTCCGTGTGTGTAGGAAACACGGTTCTTTTGTTCTGAGCACACTCACGTTTCCCGCCTTATTAGAGACTCTAGAAAGCAAGAGAATGCTTCTTGCTCTAAAGCAGAGTGTGTTTCATGGATGAGAACTGTGCTGTGTGTTTCCCTTCAGAAACGGAGTTAAATGCCAGGCTCTGTGTCTTCCTACAAGCAAGAGTGCGTTTCAGGTAAACGCAGTCACTTTTCAGCTCAAACGAAGCTACATCGTTCACGAAGTTCACACGTTTCTCGCTCTTAACTGAAACGCATTGGATGTTCGAGGACCTGTGGTTTGTATCAGGTTTAGAAGCAGAGTTGAACTAGATATGGTCCGTGTGTGTGGGAAACACGGTTCTTTTGTTCTGAGCACACTCACGTTTCCCGCCTTATTAGAGATTCCAGAGACCAAGAGAATGCTTCTTGCTCTAAAGCAGAGTGTGTTTCATGGATGAGAACTGTGCTGTGTGTTTCCCTTCAGAAACGGAGTTAAATGCCAGGCTCTGTGTCTTCCTACAAGCAAGAGTGCGTTTCAGGTAAACGCAGTCACTTTTCAGCTCAAACGAACCTACATCGTTCACGAAGTTCACACCTTTCTCGCTCTTAACTGAAAAGCATTGGATGTTCGAGGACCTGTGGTTTGTATCAGTTTCGGAAGCAGAGTTGAAGTAGATATGGTCCGTGAGTGTAGGAAACACGGTTCTTTTGTTCTGAGCACACTCACGTTTCCCGCCTTATTAGAGACTCTAGAAAGCAAGAGAATGCTTCTTGCTCTAAAGCAGAGTGTGTTTCATGGATGAGAACTGTGCTGTGTGTTTGCCTTCAGAAACGGAGTTAAATGCCAGGCTCTGTGTCTTCCTACAAGCAAGAGTGCGTTTCAGGTAAACGCAGTCACTTTTCAGCTCAAACGAAGCTACATCGTTCACGAAGTTCACACGTTTCTCGCTCTTAACTGAAACGCATTGGATGTTCGAGGACCTGTGGTTTGTATCAGGTTTAGAAGCAGAGTTGAACTAGATATGGTCCGTGTGTGTGGGAAACACGGTTCTTTTGTTCTGAGCACACTCACGTTTCCCGCCTTATTAGAGATTCCAGAGACCAAGAGAATGCTTCTTGCTCTAAAGCAGAGTGTGTTTCATGGATGAGAACTGTGCTGTGTGTTTCCCTTCAGAAACGGAGTTAAATGCCAGGCTCTGTGTCTTCCTACAAGCAAGAGTGCGTTTCAGGTAAACGCAGTCACTTTTCAGCTCAAACGAACCTACATCGTTCACGAAGTTCACACGTTTCTCGCTCTTAACTGAAACGCATTGGATGTTCGAGGACCTGTGGTTTGTATCAGTTTCAGAAGCAGAGTTGAAGTAGATATGGTCCGTGAGTGTAGGAAACACGGTTCTTTTGTTCTGAGCACACTCACGTTTCCCGCCTTATTAGAGACTCTAGAAAGCAAGAGAATGCTTCTTGCTCTAAAGCAGAGTGTGTTTCATGGATGAGAACTGTGCTGTGTGTTTGCCTTCAGAAACGGAGTTAAATGCCAGGCTCTGTGTCTTCCTACAAGCAAGAGTGCGTTTCAGGTAAACGCAGTCATTTTTCAGCTCAAAGGAAGCTACATCGTTCACGAAGTTCACATGTTTCTCGCTCTTAACTGAAACGCATTGGATGTTCGAGGACCTGTGGTTTGTATCAGTTTCAGAAGCAGAGTTGAAGTAGATATGGTCCGTGTGTGTAGGAAACACGGTTCTTTTGTTCTGAGCACACTCACGTTTCCCGCCTTATTAGAGACTATAGAAAGCAAGAGAATGCTTCTTGCTCTAAAGCAGAGTGTGTTTCATGGATGAGAACTGTGCTGTGTGTTTCCCTTCAGAAACGGAGTTAAATGCCAGGCTCTGTGTCTTCCTACAAGCAAGAGTGCGTTTCAGGTAAAAGCAGTCACTTTTCAGCTCAAAGGAAGCTACATCGTTCACGAAGTTCACACGTTTCTCGCTCTTAACTGAAACGCATTGGATGTTCGAGGACCTGTGGTTTGTATCAGTTTCAGAAGCAGAGTTGAACTAGATATGGTCCGTGTGTGTAGGAAACACGGTTCTTTTGTTCTGAGCACACTCACGTTTCCCGCCTTATTAGAGACTCTAGAAAGCAAGAGAATGCTTCTTGCTCTAAAGCAGAGTGTGTTTCATGGATGAGAACTGTGCTGTGTGTTTCCCTTCAGAAACGGAGTTAAATCCCAGGCTCTGTGTCTTCCTACAAGCAAGAGTGCGTTTCAGGTGAACGCAGTCACTTTTCAGCTCAAACGAACTACATCGTTCACGAAGTTCACACGTTTCTCGCTCTTAACTGAAACGCATTGGATGTTCGAGGACCTGTGGTTTGTATCAGGTTTAGAAGCAGAGTTGAACTAGATATGGTCCGTGTGTGTGGGAAACACGGTTCTTTTGTTCTGAGCACACTCACGTTTCCCGCCTTATTAGAGATTCCAGAGACCAAGAGAATGCTTCTTGCTCTAAAGCAGAGTGTGTTTCATGGATGAGAACTGTGCTGTGTGTTTCCCTTCAGAAACGGAGTTAAATGCCAGGCTCTGTTTCTTCCTACAAGCAAGAGTGCGTTTCAGGTAAACGCAGTCACTTTTCAGCTCAAAGGAAGCTACATCGTTCACGAAGTTCACACGTTTCTCGCTCTTAACTGAAACGCATTGGATGTTCGAGGACCTGTGGTTTGTATTAGTTTCAGAAGCAGAGTTGAAGTAGATATGGTCCGTGTGTGTAGGAAACACGGTTCTTTTGTTCTGAGCACACTCACGTTTCCCGCCTTATTAGAGACTCTAGAAAGCAAGAGAATGCTTCTTGCTCCAAAGCAGAGTGTGTTTCATGGATGAGAACTGTGCTGTGTGTTTCCCTTCAGAAACGGAGTTAAATGCCAGGCTCTGTGTCTTCCTACAAGCAAGAGTGCGTTTCAGGTAAACGCAGTCATTTTTCAGCTCAAAGGAAGCTACATCGTTCACAAGGTTCACACGTTTCTCGCTCCTAACTGAAACGCATTGGATGTTCGAGGACCTGTGGTTTGTATCAGTTTAAGAAGCAGAGTTGAACTAGATATGGTCCGTGTGTGTAGGAAACACGGTTCTTTTGTTCTGAGCACACTCACGTTTCCCGCCTTATTAGAGACTTTAGAAAGCAAGAGAATGCTTCTTGCTCTAAGCAGAGTGTGTTTCATGGATGAGAACTGTGCTGTGTGTTTCCCTTCAGAAACGGAGTTAAATGCCAGGCTCTGTGTCTTCCTACAAGCAAGAGTGCGTTTCAGGTTAACGCAGTCACTTTTCAGCTCAAAGGAAGCTACATCGTTCACGAGGTTCACACGTTTCTCGCTCTTAACTGAAACGCATTGGATGTTCGAGGACCTGTGGTTTGTATCAGTTTAAGACGCAGAGTTGAACTATATATGGTCCGTGTGTGTAGGAAACACAGTTCTTTTGTTCTGAGCACACTCACGTTTCTCGCCTTATTAGAGACTCTAGAAAGCAAGAGAATGCTTCTTGCTCTAAAGCAGAGTGTGTTTCATGGATGAGAACTGTGCTGTGTGTTTCCCTTCAGAAACGGAGTTAAATGCCAGGCTCTGTGTCTTCCTACAAGCAAGAGTGCGTTTCAGGTAAACGCTGTCACTTTTCAGCTCAAAGGAAGCTACATCGTTCACGAGGTTCACACGTTTCTCGCTCTTAACTGAAACGCATTCGATGTTTGAGGACCTGTGGTTTGTATCAGTTTCAGAAGCAGAGTTGAACTAGATATGGTCCGTGTGTGTAGGAAACACAGTTCTTTTGTTCTGAGCACACTCACGTTTCTCGCCTTATTAGAGACTCTAGAAAGCAAGAGAATGCTTCTTGCTCTAAAGCAGAGTGTGTTTCATGGATGAGAACTGTGCTGTGTGTTTCCCTTCAGAAACGGAGTTAAATGCCAGGCTCTGTGTCTTCCCACAAGCAAGAGTGCGTTTCAGGTAAACGCAGTCACTTTTCAGCTCAAACGAAGCTACATCGTTCACGAAGTTCACACGTTTCTCGCTCTTAACTGAAACGCATTGGATGTTCGAGGACCTGTGGTTTGTATCAGTTTCAGAAGCAGAGTTGAACTAGATATGGTCCGTGTGTGTAGGAAACACGGTTCTTTTGTTCTGAGCACACTCAGGTTTCCCGCCTTATTAGAGACTCTAGAAAGCAAGAGAATGCTTCTTGCTCTAAAGCAGAGTGTGTTTCATGGATGAGAACTGTGCTGTGTGTTTCCCTTCAGAAACGGAGTTAAATGCCAGGCTCTGTGTCTTCCTACAAGCAAGAGTGCGTTTCAGGTAAACGCAGTCACTTTTCAGCTCAAACGAAGCTACATCGTTCACGAAGTTCACACGTTTCTCGCTCTTAACTGAAACGCATTGGATGTTCGAGGACCTGTGGTTTGTATCAGTTTCAGAAGCAGAGTTGAAGTAGATATGGTCCGTGTGTGTAGGAAACACGGTTCTTTTGTTCTGAGCACACTCACGTTTCCCGCCTTATTAGAGACTCTAGAAAGCAAGAGAATGCTTCTTGCTCTAAAGCAGAGTGTGTTTCATGGATGAGAACTGTGCTGTGTGTTTCCCTTCAGAAACGGAGTTAAATGCCAGGCTCTGTGTCTTCCTACAAGCAAGAGTGCGTTTCAGGTAAACGCAGTCATTTTTCAGCTAAAAGGAAGCTACATCGTTCACGAAGTTCACACGTTTCTCGCTCTTAACTGAAACGCATTGGATGTTCGAGGACCTGTGGTTTGTATCAGTTTCAGAAGCAGAGTTGAAGTAGATATGGTCCGTGTGTGTAGGAAACACGGTTCTTTTGTTCTGAGCACACTCAGGTTTCCCGCCTTATTAGAGACTCTAGAAAGCAAGAGAATGCTTCTTGCTCTAAAGCAGAGTGTGTTTCATGGATGAGAACTGTGCTGTGTGTTTCCCTTCAGAAACGGAGTTAAATGCCAGGCTCTGTGTCTTCCTACAAGCAAGAGTGCGTTTCAGGTAAACGCAGTCACTTTTCAGCTCAAACGAAGCTACATCGTTCACGAAGTTCACACGTTTCTCGCTCTTAACTGAAACGCATTGGATGTTCGAGGACCTGTGGTTTGTATCAGTTTCAGAAGCAGAGTTGAAGTAGATATGGTCCGTGTGTGTAGGAAACACGGTTCTTTTGTTCTGAGCACACTCACGTTTCCCGCCTTATTAGAGACTCTAGAAAGCAAGAGAATGCTTCTTGCTCTAAAGCAGAGTGTGTTTCATGGATGAGAACTGTGCTGTGTGTTTCCCTTCAGAAACGGAGTTAAATGCCAGGCTCTGTGTCTTCCTACAAGCAAGAGTGCGTTTCAGGTAAACGCAGTCATTTTTCAGCTAAAAGGAAGCTACATCGTTCACGAAGTTCACACGTTTCTCGCTCTTAACTGAAACGCATTGGATGTTCGAGGACCTGTGGTTTGTATCAGTTTCAGAAGCAGAGTTGAAGTAGATATGGTCCGTGTGTGTAGGAAACACGGTTCTTTTGTTCTGAGCACACTCACGTTTCCCGCCTTATTAGAGACTCTAGAAAGCAAGAGAATGCTTCTTGCTCTAAAGCAGAGTGTGTTTCATGGATGAGAACTGTGCTGTCTGTTTCCCTTCAGAAACGGAGTTAAATGCCAGGCTCTGTGTCTTCCTACAAGCAAGAGTGCGTTTCAGGTTAACGCAGTCACTTTTCAGCTCAAACAAAGCTACATCGTTCACGAAGTTCACACGTTTCTCGCTCTTAACTGAAACGCATTGGATGTTCGAGGACCTGTGGTTTGTATGAGTTTAAGAAGCAGAGTTGAACTAGATATGGTCCGTGTGTGTAGGAAACACAGTTCTTTTGTTCTGAGCACACTCACGTTTCCCGCCTTATTAGAGACTCTAGAAAGCAAGAGAATGCTTCTTGCTCTAAAGCACAGTGTGTTTCATGGATGAGAACTGTGCTGTGTGTTTCCCTTCAGAAACGGAGTTAAATGCCAGGCTCTGTGTCTTCCTACAAGCAAGAGTGCGTTTCAGGTAAACGCAGTCCCTTTTCAGCTCAAAGGAAGCTACATCGTTCACGAAGTTCACACGTTTCTCGCTCTTAACTGAAACGCATTGGATGTTCGAGGACCTCTGGTTTGTATCAGTTTCAGAAGCAGAGTTGAACTAGATATGGTCCGTGTGTGTAGGAAACACGGTTCTTTTGTTCTGAGCACACACACGTTTCCCGCCTTATTAGAGATTCCAGAGACCAAGAGAATGCTTCTTGCTCTAAAGCAGAGTGTGTTTCATGGATGAGAACTGTGCTGTGTGTTTCCCTTCAGAAACGGAGTTAAATGCCAGGCTCTGTGTCTTCCTACAAGCAAGAGTGCGTTTCAGGTAAACGCAGTCCCTTTTCAGCTCAAAGGAAGCTACATCGTTCACGAAGTTCACACGTTTCTCGCTCTTAACTGAAACGCATTGGATGTTCGAGGACCTGTGGTTTGTATCAGTTTCAGAAGCAGAGTTGAACTAGATATGGTCCGTGTGTGTAGGAAACACAGTTCTTTTGTTCTGAGCACACTCACGTTTCCCGCCTTATTAGAGATTCCAGAGACCAAGAGAATGCTTCTTGCTCTAAAGCAGAGTGTGTTTCATGGATGAGAACTGTGCTGTGTGTTTCCCTTCAGAAACGGAGTTAAATGCCAGGCTCTGTGTCTTCCTACAAGCAAGAGTGCGTTTCAGGTAAACGCAGTCACTTTTCAGCTCAAACGAACCTACATCGTTCACGAAGTTCACACGTTTCTCGCTCTTAACTGAAACGCATTGGATGTTCGAGGACCTGTGGTTTGTATCAGTTTCAGAAGCAGAGTTGAAGTAGATATGGTCCGTGAGTGTAGGAAACACGGTTCTTTTGTTCTGAGCACACTCACGTTTCCCGCCTTATTAGAGACTCTAGAAAGCAAGAGAATGCTTCTTGCTCTAAAGCAGAGTGTGTTTCATGGATGAGAACTGTGCTGTGTGTTTGCCTTCAGAAACGGAGTTAAATGCCAGGCTCTGTGTCTTCCTACAAGCAAGAGTGCGTTTCAGTTAAACGCAGTCATTTTTCAGCTCAAAGGAAGCTACATCGTTCACGAAGTTCACATGTTTCTCGCTCTTAACTGAAACGCATTGGATGTTCAAGGACCTGTGGTTTGTATCAGTTTCAGAAGCAGAGTTGAAGTAGATATGGTCCGTGTGTGTAGGAAACACGGTTCTTTTGTTCTGAGCACACTCACGTTTCCCGCCTTATTAGAGACTCTAGAAAGCAAGAGAATGCTTCTTGCTCTAAAGCAGAGTGTGTTTCATGGATGAGAACTGTGCTGTGTGTTTCCCTTCAGAAACGGAGTTAAATGCCAGGCTCTGTGTCTTCCTACAAGCAAGAGTGCTTTTCAGGTAAAAGCAGTCACTTTTCAGCTCAAACGAAGCTACATCGTTCACGAAGTTCACACGTTTCTCGCTCTTAACTGAAACGCATTGGATGTTCGAGGACCTGTGGTTTGTGTCAGTTTCAGAAGCAGAGTTGAACTAGATATGGTCCGTGTGTGTAGGAAACACGGTTCATTTGTTCTGAGCACACACACGTTTCCCGCCTTATTAGAGACTCTAGAAAGCAAGAGAATGCTTCTTGCTCTAAAGCAGAGTGTGTTTCATGGATGAGAACTGTGCTGTGTGTTTCCCTTCAGAAACGGAGTTAAATGCCAGGCTCTGTGTCTTCCTACAAGCAAGAGTGCGTTTCAGGTGAACGCAGTCACTTTTCAGTTCAAACGAAGCTACATCGTTCACGAAGTTCACACGTTTCTCGCTCTTAACTGAAACGCATTGGATGTTCGAGGACCTGTGGTTTGTATCAGGTTTAGAAGCAGAGTTGAACTAGATATGGTCCGTGTGTGTGGGAAACACGGTTCTTTTGTTCTGAGCACACTCACGTTTCCCGCCTTATTAGAGATTCCAGAGACCAAGAGAATGCTTCTTGCTCTAAAGCAGAGTGTGTTTCATGGATGAGAACTGTGCTGTGTGTTTCCCTTCAGAAACGGAGTTAAATGCCAGGCTCTGTTTCTTCCTACAAGCAAGAGTGCGTTTCAGGTAAACGCAGTCACTTTTCAGCTCAAAGGAAGCTACATCGTTCACGAAGTTCACACGTTTCTCGCTCTTAACTGAAACGCATTGGATGTTCGAGGACCTGTGGTTTGTATTAGTTTCAGAAGCAGAGTTGAAGTAGATATGGTCCGTGTGTGTAGGAAACACGGTTCTTTTGTTCTGAGCACACTCACGTTTCCCGCCTTATTAGAGACTCTAGAAAGCAAGAGAATGCTTCTTGCTCTAAAGCAGAGTGTGTTTCATGGATGAGAACTGTGCTGTGTGTTTCCCTTCAGAAACGGAGTTAAATGCCAGGCTCTGTGTCTTCCTACAAGCAAGAGTGCGTTTCAGGTAAACGCAGTCATTTTTCAGCTCAAAGGAAGCTACATCGTTCACGAGGTTCACACGTTTCTCGCTCCTAACTGAAACGCATTGGATGTTCGAGGACCTGTGGTTTGTATCAGTTTAAGAAGCAGAGTTGAACTAGATATGGTCCGTGTGTGTAGGAAACACGGTTCTTTTGTTCTGAGCACACTCACGTTTCCCGCCTTATTAGAGACTCTAGAAAGCAAGAGAATGCTTCTTGCTCTAAGCAGAGTGTGTTTCATGGATGAGAACTGTGCTGTGTGTTTCCCTTCAGAAACGGAGTTAAATGCCAGGCTCTGTGTCTTCCTACAAGCAAGAGTGCGTTTCAGGTAAACGCAGTCACTTTTCAGCTCAAAGGAAGCTACATCGTTCACGAAGTTCACACGTTTCTCGCTCTTAACTGAAACGCATTGGATGTTCGAGGACCTGTGGTTTGTATCAGTTTCAGAAGCAGAGTTGAACTAGATATGGTCCGTGTGTGTAGGAAACACGGTTCTTTTGTTCTGAGCACACTCATGTTTCCCGCCTTATTAGAGACTCTAGAAAGCAAGAGAATGCTTCTTGCTCTAAAGCAGAGTGTGTTTCATGGATGAGAACTGTGCTGTGTGTTTCCCTTCAGAAACGGAGTTAAATGCCAGGCTCTGTGTCTTCCTACAAGCAATAGTGCGTTTCAGGTAAACGCAGTCACTTTTCAGCACAAACGAAGCTACATCGTTCACGAAGTTCACACGTTTCTCGCTCTTAACTGAAACGCATTGGATGTTCGAGGACCTGTGGTTTGTATCAGTTTCAGAAGCAGAGGTGAAGTAGATATGGTCCGTGTGTGTAGTAAACACGGTTCTTTTGTTCTGAGCACACTCACGTTTCCCGCCTTATTAGAGACTCTAGAAAGCAAGAGAATGCTTCTTGCTCTAAAGCAGAGTGTGTTTCATGGATGAGAACTGTGCTGTGTGTTTCCCTTCAGAAACGGAGTTAAATGCCAGGCTCTGTGTCTTCCTACAAGCAAGAGTGCGTTTCAGGTTAACGCAGTCACTTTTCAGCTCAAAGGAAGCTACATCGTTCACGAGGTTCACACGTTTCTCGCTCTTAACTGAAACGCATTGGATGTTCGAGGACCTGTGGTTTGTATCAGTTTAAGAAGCAGAGTTGAACTATATATGGTCCGTGTGTGTAGGAAACACAGTTCTTTTGTTCTGAGCACACTCACGTTTCTCGCCTTATTAGAGACTCTAGAAAGCAAGAGAATGCTTCTTGCTCTAAAGCAGAGTGTGTTTCATGGATGAGAACTGTGCTGTGTGTTTCCCTTCAGAAACGGAGTTAAATGCCAGGCTCTGTGTCTTCCTACAAGCAAGAGTGCGTTTCAGGTAAACGCAGTCACTTTTCAGCTCAAACGAAGCTACATCGTTCACGAAGTTCACACGTTTCTCGCTCTTAACTGAATCGCATTGGATGTTCGAGGACCTGTGGTTTGTATCAGTTTCAGAAGCAGAGTTGAACTAGATATGGTCCGTGTGTGTAGGAAACACGGTTCTTTTGTTCTGAGCACACTCAGGTTTCCCGCCTTATTAGAGACTCTAGAAAGCAAGAGAATGCTTCTTGCTCTAAAGCAGAGTGTGTTTCAAGGATGAGAACTGTGCTGTGTGTTTCCCTTCAGAAACGGAGTTAAATGCCAGGCTCTGTGTCTTCCTACAAGCAAGAGTGCGTTTCAGGTAAACGCAGTCACTTTTCAGCTCAAACGAAGCTACATCGTTCACGAAGTTCACACGTTTCTCGCTCTTATCTGAAACGCATTGGATGTTCGAGGACCTGTGGTTTGTATCAGTTTCAGAAGCAGAGTTGAACTAGATATGGTCCGTGTGTGTAGGAAACACAGTTCTTTTGTTCTGAGCACACTCACGTTTCCCGCCTTATTAGAGACTCTAGAAAGCAAGAGAATGCTTCTTGCTCTAAAGCACAGTGTGTTTCATGGATGAGAATTGTGCTGTGTGTTTCCCTTCAGAAACGGAGTTAAATGCCAGGCTCTGTGTTTTCCTACAAGCAAGAGTGCGTTTCAGGTAAACACAGTCACTTTTCAGCTCAAACGAAGCTACATCGTTCACGAAGTTCACACGTTTCTCGCTCTTAACTGAAACGCATTGGATGTTCGAGGACCTGTGGTTTGTATCAGAATCAGAGGCAGAGTTGAACTAGATATGGTCCGTGTGTGTAGGAAACACGGTTCTTTTGTTCTGAGCACACTCACGTTTCCCGCCTTATTAGAGACTCTAGAAAGCAAGAGAATGCTTCTTGCTCTAAAGCAGAGTGTGTTTCATGGATGAGAACTGTGCTGTGTGTTTCCCTTCAGAAACGGAGTTAAATGCCAGGCTCTGTGTCTTCCTACAAGCAAGAGTGCGTTTCAGGTAAACGCAGTCACTTTTCAGCTCAAAGGAAGCTACATCGTTCACGAAGTTCACACGTTTCTCGCTCTTAACTGAAACGCATTGGATGTTCGAGGACCTGTGGTTTGTATCAGTTTCAGAAGCAGAGTTGAACTAGATATGGTCCGTGTGTGTAGGAAACACGGTTCTTTTGTTCTGAGCACACTCACGTTTCCCGCCTTATTAGAGACTCTAGAAAGCAAGAGAATGCTTCTTGCTCTAAAGCACAGTGTGTTTCATGGATGAGAACTGTGCTGCGTGTTTCCCTTCAGAAACGGAGTTAAATGCCAGGTCTGTGTCTTCCTACAAGCAAGAGTGCGTTTCAGGTGAATGCAGTCACTTTTCAGCTCAAACGAAGCTACATCGTTCACGAAGTTCACACGTTTCTCGCTCTTAACTGAAACGCATTGGATGTTCGAGGACCTGTGGTTTGTATCAGTTTCAGAAGCAGAGGTGAAGTAGATATGGTCCGTGTGTGTAGTAAACACGGTTCTTTTGTTCTGAGCACACTCACGTTTCCCGCCTTATTAGAGACTCTAGAAAGCAAGAGAATGCTTCTTGCTCTAAAGCAGAGTGTGTTTCATGGATGAGAACTGTGCTGTGTGTTTCCCTTCAGAAACGGAGTTAAATGCCAGGCTCTGTGTCTTTCTACAAGCAAGAGTGCGTTTCAGGTTAACGCAGTCACTTTTCAGCTCAAAGGAAGCTACATCGTTCACGAGGTTCACACGTTTCTCGCTCTTAACTGAAACACATTGGATGTTCGAGGACCTGTGGTTTGTATCAGTTTAAGAAGCAGAGTTGAACTATATATGGTCCGTGTGTGTAGGAAACACAGTTCTTTTGTTCTGAGCACACTCACGTTTCTCGCCTTATTAGAGACTCTAGAAAGCAAGAGAATGCTTCTTGCTCTAAAGCAGAGTGTGTTTCATGGATGAGAACTGTGCTGTGTGTTTCCCTTCAGAAACGGAGTTAAATGCCAGGCTCTGTGTCTTCCTACAAGCAAGAGTGCGTTTCAGGTAAACGCAGTCACTTTTCAGCTCAAACGAAGCTACATCGTTCACGAAGTTCACACGTTTCTCGCTCTTAACTGAAACGCATTGGATGTTCGAGGACCTGTGGTTTGTATCAGTTTCAGAAGCAGAGTTGAACTAGATATGGTCCGTGTGTGTAGGAAACACGGTTCTTTTGTTCTGAGCACACTCAGGTTTCCCGCCTTATTAGAGACTCTAGAAAGCAAGAGAATGCTTCTTGCTCTAAAGCAGAGTGTGTTTCAAGGATGAGAACTGTGCTGTGTGTTTCCCTTCAGAAACGGAGTTAAATGCCAGGCTCTGTGTCTTCCTACAAGCAAGAGTGCGTTTCAGGTAAACGCAGTCACTTTTCAGCTCAAACGAAGCTACATCGTTCACGAAGTTCATACGTTTCTCGCTCTTATCTGAAACGCATTGGATGTTCGAGGACCTGTGGTTTGTATCAGTTTCAGAAGCAGAGTTGAACTAGATATGGTCCGTGTGTGTAGGAAACACAGTTCTTTTGTTCTGAGCACACTCACGTTTCCCGCCTTATTAGAGACTCTAGAAAGCAAGAGAATGCTTCTTGCTCTAAAGCACAGTGTGTTTCATGGATGAGAATTGTGCTGTGTGTTTCCCTTCAGAAACGGAGTTAAATGCCAGGCTCTGTGTTTTCCTACAAGCAAGAGTGCGTTTCAGGTAAACACAGTCACTTTTCAGCTCAAACGAAGCTACATCGTTCACGAAGTTCACACGTTTCTCGCTCTTAACTGAAACGCATTGGATGTTCGAGGACCTGTGGTTTGTATCAGAATCAGAGGCAGAGTTGAACTAGATATGGTCCGTGTGTGTAGGAAACACGGTTCTTTTGTTCTGAGCACACTCACGTTTCCCGCCTTATTAGAGACTCTAGAAAGCAAGAGAATGCTTCTTGCTCTAAAGCAGAGTGTGTTTCATGGATGAGAACTGTGCTGTGTGTTTCCCTTCAGAAACGGAGTTAAATGCCAGGCTCTGTGTCTTCCTACAAGCAAGAGTGCGTTTCAGGTAAACGCAGTCACTTTTCAGCTCAAAGAAAGCTACATCGTTCACGAAGTTCACACGTTTCTCGCTCTTAACTGAAACGCATTGGATGTTCGAGGACCTGTGGTTTGTATCAGTTTCAGAAGCAGAGTTGAACTAGATATGGTCCGTGTGTGTAGGAAACACGGTTCTTTTGTTCTGAGCACACTCACGTTTCCCGCCTTATTAGAGACTCTAGAAAGCAAGAGAATGCTTCTTGCTCTAAAGCACAGTGTGTTTCATGGATGAGAACTGTGCTGCGTGTTTCCCTTCAGAAACAGAGTTAAATGCCAGGTCTGTGTCTTCCTACAAGCAAGAGTGCTTTTCAGGTGAACGCAGTCACTTTTCAGCTCAAACGAAGCTACATCGTTCACGAAGTTCAAACGTTTCTCGCTCTTAACTGAAACGCATTGGATGTTCGAGGACCTGTGGTTTGTATCAGTTTCAGAAGCAGAGTTGAACTAGATATGGTCCGTGTGTGTAGGAAACACGGTTCTTTTGTTCTGAGCACACTCACGTTTCCCGCCTTATTAGAGACTCTAGAAAGCAAGAGAATGCTTCTTGCTCTTAAGCAGAGTGTGTTTCATGGATGAGAACTGTGCTGTGTGTTTCCCTTCAGAAACGGAGTTAAATGCCAGGCTCTGTGTCTTCCTACAAGCAAGAGTGCGTTTCAGGTAAACGCTGTCACTTTTCAGCTCAAAGGAAGCTACATCGTTCACGAGGTTCACACGTTTCTCGCTCTTAACTGAAACGCATTCGATGTTCGAGGACCTGTGGTTTGTATCAGTTTCAGAAGCAGAGTTGAACTAGATATGGTCCGTGTGTGTAGGAAACACAGTTCTTTTGTTCTGAGCACACTCACGTTTCTCGCCTTATTAGAGACTCTAGAAAGCAAGAGAATGCTTCTTGCTCTAAAGCAGAGTGTGTTTCATGGATGAGAACTGTGCTGTGTGTTTCCCTTCAGAAACGGAGTTAAATGCCAGGCTCTGTGTCTTCCTACAAGCAAGAGTGCGTTTCAGGTAAACGCAGTCACTTTTCAGCTCAAACGAAGCTACATCGTTCACGAAGTTCACACGTTTCTCGCTCTTAACTGAAACGCATTGGATGTTCGAGGACCTGTGGTTTGTATCAGTTTCAGAAGCAGAGTTGAACTAGATATGGTCCGTGTGTGTAGGAAACACGGTTCTTTTGTTCTGAGCACACTCACGTTTCCCGCCTTATTAGAGACTCTAGAAAGCAAGAGAATGCTTCTTGCTCTAAAGCAGAGTGTGTTTCATGGATGAGAACTGTGCTGTGTGTTTCCCTTCAGAAACAGAGTTAAATGCCAGGCTCTGTGTCTTCCTACAAGCAAGAGTGCGTTTCAGGTAAACGCAGTCACTTTTCAGCTCAAACGAAGCTACATCGTTCACGAAGTTCACACGTTTCTCGCTCTTAACTGAAACGCATTGGATGTTCGAGGACCTGTGGTTTGTATCAGTTTCAGAAGCAGAGTTGAAGTAGATATGGTCCGTGTGTGTAGGAAACACGGTTCTTTTGTTCTGAGCACACTCACGTTTCCCGCCTTATTAGAGACTCTAGAAAGCAAGAGAATGCTTCTTGCTCTAAAGCAGAGTGTGTTTCATGGATGAGAACTGTGCTGTCTGTTTCCCTTCAGAAACGGAGTTAAATGCCAGGCTCTGTGTCTTCCTACAAGCAAGAGTGCGTTTCAGGTTAACGCAGTCACTTTTCAGCTCAAACAAAGCTACATCGTTCACGAAGTTCACACGTTTCTCGCTCTTAACTGAAACGCATTGGATGTTCGAGGACCTGTGGTTTGTATGAGTTTAAGAAGCAGAGTTGAACTAGATATGGTCCGTGTGTGTAGGAAACACAGTTCTTTTGTTCTGAGCACACTCACGTTTCCCGCCTTATTAGAGACTCTAGAAAGCAAGAGAATGCTTCTTGCTCTAAAGCAGAGTGTGTTTCATGGATGAGAACTGTGCTGTCTGTTTCCCTTCAGAAACGGAGTTAAATGCCAGGCTCTGTGTCTTCCTACAAGCAAGAGTGCGTTTCAGGTAAACGCAGTCACTTTTCAGCTCAAAGGAAGCTACATCGTTCACGAAGTTCACACGTTTCTCGCTCTTAACTGAAACGCATTGGATGTTCGAGGACCTGTGGTTTGTATCAGTTTCAGAAGCAGAGTTGAACTAGATATGGTCCGTGTGTGTAGGAAACACGGTTCTTTTGTTCTGAGCACACTCACGTTTCCCGCCTTATTAGAGACTCTAGAAAGCAAGAGAATGCTTCTTGCTCTAAAGCACAGTGTGTTTCATGGATGAGAACTGTGCTGCGTGTTTCCCTTCAGAAACGGAGTTAAATGCCAGGTCTGTGTCTTCCTACAAGCAAGAGTGCGTTTCAGGTGAATGCAGTCACTTTTCAGCTCAAACGAAGCTACATCGTTCACGAAGTTCACACGTTTCTCGCTCTTAACTGAAACGCATTGGATGTTCGAGGACCTGTGGTTTGTATCAGTTTCAGAAGCAGAGGTGAAGTAGATATGGTCCGTGTGTGTAGTAAACACGGTTCTTTTGTTCTGAGCACACTCACGTTTCCCGCCTTATTAGAGACTCTAGAAAGCAAGAGAATGCTTCTTGCTCTAAAGCAGAGTGTGTTTCATGGATGAGAACTGTGCTGTGTGTTTCCCTTCAGAAACGGAGTTAAATGCCAGGCTCTGTGTCTTTCTACAAGCAAGAGTGCGTTTCAGGTTAACGCAGTCACTTTTCAGCTCAAAGGAAGCTACATCGTTCACGAGGTTCACACGTTTCTCGCTCTTAACTGAAACACATTGGATGTTCGAGGACCTGTGGTTTGTATCAGTTTAAGAAGCAGAGTTGAACTATATATGGTCCGTGTGTGTAGGAAACACAGTTCTTTTGTTCTGAGCACACTCACGTTTCTCGCCTTATTAGAGACTCTAGAAAGCAAGAGAATGCTTCTTGCTCTAAAGCAGAGTGTGTTTCATGGATGAGAACTGTGCTGTGTGTTTCCCTTCAGAAACGGAGTTAAATGCCAGGCTCTGTGTCTTCCTACAAGCAAGAGTGCGTTTCAGGTAAACGCAGTCACTTTTCAGCTCAAACGAAGCTACATCGTTCACGAAGTTCACACGTTTCTCGCTCTTAACTGAAACGCATTGGATGTTCGAGGACCTGTGGTTTGTATCAGTTTCAGAAGCAGAGTTGAACTAGATATGGTCCGTGTGTGTAGGAAACACGGTTCTTTTGTTCTGAGCACACTCAGGTTTCCCGCCTTATTAGAGACTCTAGAAAGCAAGAGAATGCTTCTTGCTCTAAAGCAGAGTGTGTTTCAAGGATGAGAACTGTGCTGTGTGTTTCCCTTCAGAAACGGAGTTAAATGCCAGGCTCTGTGTCTTCCTACAAGCAAGAGTGCGTTTCAGGTAAACGCAGTCACTTTTCAGCTCAAACGAAGCTACATCGTTCACGAAGTTCATACGTTTCTCGCTCTTATCTGAAACGCATTGGATGTTCGAGGACCTGTGGTTTGTATCAGTTTCAGAAGCAGAGTTGAACTAGATATGGTCCGTGTGTGTAGGAAACACAGTTCTTTTGTTCTGAGCACACTCACGTTTCCCGCCTTATTAGAGACTCTAGAAAGCAAGAGAATGCTTCTTGCTCTAAAGCACAGTGTGTTTCATGGATGAGAATTGTGCTGTGTGTTTCCCTTCAGAAACGGAGTTAAATGCCAGGCTCTGTGTTTTCCTACAAGCAAGAGTGCGTTTCAGGTAAACACAGTCACTTTTCAGCTCAAACGAAGCTACATCGTTCACGAAGTTCACACGTTTCTCGCTCTTAACTGAAACGCATTGGATGTTCGAGGACCTGTGGTTTGTATCAGAATCAGAGGCAGAGTTGAACTAGATATGGTCCGTGTGTGTAGGAAACACGGTTCTTTTGTTCTGAGCACACTCACGTTTCCCGCCTTATTAGAGACTCTAGAAAGCAAGAGAATGCTTCTTGCTCTAAAGCAGAGTGTGTTTCATGGATGAGAACTGTGCTGTGTGTTTCCCTTCAGAAACGGAGTTAAATGCCAGGCTCTGTGTCTTCCTACAAGCAAGAGTGCGTTTCAGGTAAACGCAGTCACTTTTCAGCTCAAAGAAAGCTACATCGTTCACGAAGTTCACACGTTTCTCGCTCTTAACTGAAACGCATTGGATGTTCGAGGACCTGTGGTTTGTATCAGTTTCAGAAGCAGAGTTGAACTAGATATGGTCCGTGTGTGTAGGAAACACGGTTCTTTTGTTCTGAGCACACTCACGTTTCCCGCCTTATTAGAGACTCTAGAAAGCAAGAGAATGCTTCTTGCTCTAAAGCACAGTGTGTTTCATGGATGAGAACTGTGCTGCGTGTTTCCCTTCAGAAACGGAGTTAAATGCCAGGTCTGTGTCTTCCTACAAGCAAGAGTGCTTTTCAGGTGAACGCAGTCACTTTTCAGCTCAAACGAAGCTACATCGTTCACGAAGTTCAAACGTTTCTCGCTCTTAACTGAAACGCATTGGATGTTCGAGGACCTGTGGTTTGTATCAGTTTCAGAAGCAGAGTTGAACTAGATATGGTCCGTGTGTGTAGGAAACACGGTTCTTTTGTTCTGAGCACACTCACGTTTCCCGCCTTATTAGAGACTCTAGAAAGCAAGAGAATGCTTCTTGCTCTTAAGCAGAGTGTGTTTCATGGATGAGAACTGTGCTGTGTGTTTCCCTTCAGAAACGGAGTTAAATGCCAGGCTCTGTGTCTTCCTACAAGCAAGAGTGCGTTTCAGGTAAACGCTGTCACTTTTCAGCTCAAAGGAAGCTACATCGTTCACGAGGTTCACACGTTTCTCGCTCTTAACTGAAACGCATTCGATGTTCGAGGACCTGTGGTTTGTATCAGTTTCAGAAGCAGAGTTGAACTAGATATGGTCCGTGTGTGTAGGAAACACAGTTCTTTTGTTCTGAGCACACTCACGTTTCTCGCCTTATTAGAGACTCTAGAAAGCAAGAGAATGCTTCTTGCTCTAAAGCAGAGTGTGTTTCATGGATGAGAACTGTGCTGTGTGTTTCCCTTCAGAAACGGAGTTAAATGCCAGGCTCTGTGTCTTCCTACAAGCAAGAGTGCGTTTCAGGTAAACGCAGTCACTTTTCAGCTCAAACGAAGCTACATCGTTCACGAAGTTCACACGTTTCTCGCTCTTAACTGAAACGCATTGGATGTTCGAGGACCTGTGGTTTGTATCAGTTTCAGAAGCAGAGTTGAACTAGATATGGTCCGTGTGTGTAGGAAACACGGTTCTTTTGTTCTGAGCACACTCACGTTTCCCGCCTTATTAGAGACTCTAGAAAGCAAGAGAATGCTTCTTGCTCTAAAGCAGAGTGTGTTTCATGGATGAGAACTGTGCTGTGTGTTTCCCTTCAGAAACAGAGTTAAATGCCAGGCTCTGTGTCTTCCTACAAGCAAGAGTGCGTTTCAGGTAAACGCAGTCACTTTTCAGCTCAAACGAAGCTACATCGTTCACGAAGTTCACACGTTTCTCGCTCTTAACTGAAACGCATTGGATGTTCGAGGACCTGTGGTTTGTATCAGTTTCAGAAGCAGAGTTGAAGTAGATATGGTCCGTGTGTGTAGGAAACACGGTTCTTTTGTTCCTAGCACACTCACGTTTCCCGCCTTATTAGAGACTCTAGAAAGCAAGAGAATGCTTCTTGCTCTAAAGCAGAGTGTGTTTCATGGATGAGAACTGTGCTGTCTGTTTCCCTTCAGAAACGGAGTTAAATGCCAGGCTCTGTGTCTTCCTACAAGCAAGAGTGCGTTTCAGGTTAACGCAGTCACTTTTCAGCTCAAACAAAGCTACATCGTTCACGAAGTTCACACGTTTCTCGCTCTTAACTGAAACGCATTGGATGTTCGAGGACCTGTGGTTTGTATGAGTTTAAGAAGCAGAGTTGAACTAGATATGGTCCGTGTGTGTAGGAAACACAGTTCTTTTGTTCTGAGCACACTCACGTTTCCCGCCTTATTAGAGACTCTAGAAAGCAAGAGAATGCTTCTTGCTCTAAAGCACAGTGTGTTTCATGGATGAGAACTGTGCTGTGTGTTTCCCTTCAGAAACGGAGTTAAATGCCAGGCTCTGTGTCTTCCTACAAGCAAGAGTGCCTTTCAGGTAAACGCAGTCCCTTTTCAGCTCAAAGGAAGCTACATCGTTCACGAAGTTCACACGTTTCTCGCTCTTAACTGAAACGCATTGGATGTTCGAGGACCTGTGGTTTGTATCAGTTTCAGAAGCAGAGTTGAACTAGATATGGTCCGTGTGTGTAGGAAACACGGTTCTTTTGTTCTGAGCACACACACGTTTCCTGCCTTATTAGAGATTCCAGAGACCAAGAGAATGCTTCTTGCTCTAAAGCAGAGTGTGTTTCATGGATGAGAACTGTGCTGTGTGTTTCCCTTCAGAAACGAAGTTAAATGCCAGGCTCTGTGTCTTCCTACAAGCAAGAGTGCGTTTCAGGTAAACGCAGTCACTTTTCAGCTCAAAGGAAGCTACATCGTTCACGAAGTTCACACGTTTCTCGATCTTAACTGAAACGCATTGGATGTTCGAGGACCTGTGGTTTGTATCAGTTTCAGAAGCAGAGTTGAACTAGATATGGTCCGTGTGTGTAGGAAACACGGTTCTTTTGTTCTGAGCACACTCACGTTTCCCGCCTTATTAGAGACTCTAGAAAGCAAGAGAATGCTTCTTGCTCTAAAGCAGAGTGTGTTTCAAGGATGAGAACTGTGCTGTGTGTTTCCCTTCAGAAACGGAGTTAAATGCCAGGCTCTGTGTCTTCCTACAAGCAAGAGTGCGTTTCAGGTAAACACTGTCACTTTTCAGCTCAAACGAAGCTACATCGTTCACGAAGTTCACACGTTTCTCGCTCTTATCTGAAACGCATTGGATGTTCGAGGACCTGTGGTTTGTATCAGTTTCAGAAGCAGAGTTGAACTAGATATGGTCCGTGTGTGTAGGAAACACGGTTCTTTTGTTCTGAGCACACTCACGTTTCCCGCCTTATTAGAGACTCTAGAAAGCAAGAGAATGCTTCTTGCTCTAAAGCACAGTGTGTTTCATGGATGAGAACTGTGCTGCGTGTTTCCCTTCAGAAACGGAGTTAAATGCCAGGTCTGTGTCTTCCTACAAGCAAGAGTGCTTTTCAGGTGAACGCAGTCACTTTTCAGCTCAAACGAAGCTACATCGTTCACGAAGTTCACACGTTTCTCGCTCTTAACTGAAACGCATTGGATGTTCGAGGACCTGTGGTTTGTATCAGTTTCAGAAGCAGAGTTGAACTAGATATGGTCCGTGTGTGTAGGAAACACGGTTCTTTTGTTCTGAGCACACTCACGTTTCCCGCCTTATTAGAGACTCTAGAAAGCAAGAGAATGCTTCTTGCTCTTAAGCAGAGTGTGTTTCATGGATGAGAACTGTGCTGTGTGTTTCCCTTCAGAAACGGAGTTAAATGCCAGGCTCTGTGTCTTCCTACAAGCAAGAGTGCGTTTCAGGTAAACGCTGTCACTTTTCAGCTCAAAGGAAGCTACATCGTTCACGAGGTTCACACGTTTCTCGCTCTTAACTGAAACGCATTCGATGTTCGAGGACCTGTGGTTTGTATCAGTTTCAGAAGCAGAGTTGAACTAGATATGGTCCGTGTGTGTAGGAAACACAGTTCTTTTGTTCTGAGCACACTCACGTTTCTCGCCTTATTAGAGACTCTAGAAAGCAAGAGAATGCTTCTTGCTCTAAAGCAGAGTGTGTTTCATGGATGAGAACTGTGCTGTGTGTTTCCCTTCAGAAACGGAGTTAAATGCCAGGCTCTGTGTCTTCCTACAAGCAAGAGTGCGTTTCAGGTAAACGCAGTCACTTTTCAGCTCAAACGAAGCTACATCGTTCACGAAGTTCACACGTTTCTCGCTCTTAACTGAAACGCATTGGATGTTCGAGGACCTGTGGTTTGTATCAGTTTCAGAAGCAGAGTTGAACTAGATATGGTCCGTGTGTGTAGGAAACACGGTTCTTTTGTTCTGAGCACACTCACGTTTCCCGCCTTATTAGAGACTCTAGAAAGCAAGAGAATGCTTCTTGCTCTAAAGCAGAGTGTGTTTCATGGATGAGAACTGTGCTGTGTGTTTCCCTTCAGAAACGGAGTTAAATGCCAGGCTCTGTGTCTTCCTACAAGCAAGAGTGCGTTTCAGGTAAACGCAGTCACTTTTCAGCTCAAACGAAGCTACATCGTTCACGAAGTTCACACGTTTCTCGCTCTTAACTGAAACGCATTGGATGTTCGAGGACCTGTGGTTTGTATCAGTTTCAGAAGCAGAGTTGAAGTAGATATGGTCCGTGTGTGTAGGAAACACGGTTCTTTTGTTCTGAGCACACTCACGTTTCCCGCCTTATTAGAGACTCTAGAAAGCAAGAGAATGCTTCTTGCTCTAAAGCAGAGTGTGTTTCATGGATGAGAACTGTGCTGTGTGTTTCCCTTCAGAAACGGAGTTAAATGCCAGGCTCTGTGTCTTCCTACAAGCAAGAGTGCGTTTCAGGTAAACGCAGTCATTTTTCAGCTAAAAGGAAGCTACATCGTTCACGAAGTTCACACGTTTCTCGCTCTTAACTGAAACGCATTGGATGTTCGAGGACCTGTGGTTTGTATCAGTTTCAGAAGCAGAGTTGAAGTAGATATGGTCCGTGTGTGTAGGAAACACGGTTCTTTTGTTCTGAGCACACTCACGTTTCCCGCCTTATTAGAGACTCTAGAAAGCAAGAGAATGCTTCTTGCTCTAAAGCAGAGTGTGTTTCATGGATGAGAACTGTGCTGTCTGTTTCCCTTCAGAAACGGAGTTAAATGCCAGGCTCTGTGTCTTCCTACAAGCAAGAGTGCGTTTCAGGTTAACGCAGTCACTTTTCAGCTCAAACAAAGCTACATCGTTCACGAAGTTCACACGTTTCTCGCTCTTAACTGAAACGCATTGGATGTTCGAGGACCTGTGGTATGTATGAGTTTAAGAAGCAGAGTTGAACTAGATATGGTCCGTGTGTGTAGGAAACACAGTTCTTTTGTTCTGAGCACACTCACGTTTCCCGCCTTATTAGAGACTCTAGAAAGCAAGAGAATGCTTCTTGCTCTAAAGCACAGTGTGTTTCATGGATGAGAACTGTGCTGTGTGTTTCCCTTCAGAAACGGAGTTAAATGCCAGGCTCTGTGTCTTCCTACAAGCAAGAGTGCGTTTCAGGTAAACGCAGTCCCTTTTCAGCTCAAAGGAAGCTACATCGTTCACGAAGTTCACACGTTTCTCGCTCTTAACTGAAACGCATTGGATGTTCGAGGACCTGTGGTTTGTATCAGTTTCAGAAGCAGAGTTGAACTAGATATGGTCCGTGTGTGTAGGAAACACGGTTCTTTTGTTCTGAGCACACACACGTTTCCCGCCTTATTAGAGATTCCAGAGACCAAGAGAATGCTTCTTGCTCTAAAGCAGAGTGTGTTTCATGGATGAGAACTGTGCTGTGTGTTTCCCTTCAGAAACGGAGTTAAATGCCAGGCTCTGTGTCTTCCTACAAGCAAGAATGCGTTTCAGGTAAACGCAGTCACTTTTCAGCTCAAAGGAAGCTACATCGTTCACGAAGTTCACACGTTTCTCGCTCTTAACTGAAACGCATTGGATGTTCGAGGACCTGTGGTTTGTATCAGTTTCAGAAGCAGAGTTGAACTAGATATGGTCCGTGTGTGTAGGAAACACGGTTCTTTTGTTCTGAGCACACTCACGTTTCCCGCCTTATTAGAGACTCTAGAAAGCAAGAGAATGCTTCTTGCTCTAAAGCAGAGTGTGTTTCAAGGATGAGAACTGTGCTGTGTGTTTCCCTTCAGAAACGGAGTTAAATGCCAGGCTCTGTGTCTTCCTACAAGCAAGAGTGCGTTTCAGGTAAACGCAGTCACTTTTCAGCTCAAACGAAGCTACATCGTTCACGAAGTTCACACGTTTCTCGCTCTTATCTGAAACGCATTGGATGTTCGAGGACCTGTGGTTTGTATCAGTTTCAGAAGCAGAGTTGAACTAGATATGGTCCGTGTGTGTAGGAAACACAGTTCTTTTGTTCTGAGCACACTCACGTTTCCCGCCTTATTAGAGACTCTAGAAAGCAAGAGAATGCTTCTTGCTCTAAAGCACAGTGTGTTTCATGGATGAGAACTGTGCTGTGTGTTTCCCTTCAGAAACGGAGTTAAATGCCAGGCTCTGTGTCTTCCTACAAGCAAGAGTGCGTTTCAGGTAAACACAGTCACTTTTCAGCTCAAACGAAGCTACATCGTTCACGAAGTTCACACGTTTCTCGCTCTTAACTGAAACGCATTGGATGTTCGAGGACCTGTGGTTTGTATCAGTTTCAGAAGCAGAGTTGAACTAGATATGGTCCGTGTGTGTAGGAAACACGGTTCTTTTGTTCTGAGCACACTCACGTTTCCCGCCTTATTAGAGACTCTAGAAAGCAAGAGAATGCTTCTTGCTCTAAAGCAGAGTGTGTTTCATGGATGAGAACTGTGCTGTGTGTTTCCCTTCAGAAACGGAGTTAAATGCCAGGCTCTGTGTCTTCCTACAAGCAAGAGTGCGTTTCAGGTAAACACAATCACTTTTCAGCTCAAAGGAAGCTACATCGTTCACGAAGTTCACACGTTTCTCGCTCTTAACTGAAACGCATTGGAAGTTCGAGGACCTGTGGTTTGTATCAGTTTCAGAAGCAGAGTTGAACTAGATATGGTCCGTGTGTGTAGGAAACACGGTTCTTTTGTTCTGAGCACACTCACGTTTCCCGCCTTATTAGAGACTCTAGAAAGCAAGAGAATGCTTCTTGCTCTAAAGCACAGTGTGTTTCATGGATGAGAACTGTGCTGCGTGTTTCCCTTCAGAAACGGAGTTAAATGCCAGGTCTGTGTCTTCCTACAAGCAAGAGTGCGTTTCAGGTGAACGCAGTCACTTTTCAGCTCAAACGAAGCTACATCGTTCACGAAGTTCACACGTTTCTCGCTCTTAACTGAAACGCATTGGATGTTCGAGGACCTGTGGTTTGTATCAGTTTCAGAAGCAGAGTTGAACTAGATATGGTGCGTGTGTGTAGGAAACACGGTTCTTTTGTTCTGAGCACACTCACGTTTCCCGCCTTATTAGAGATTCTAGAAAGCAAGAGAATGCTTCTTGCTCTAAAGCAGAGTGTGTTTCATGGATGAGAACTGTGCTGTGTGTTTCCCTTCAGAAACGGAGTTAAATGCCAGTCTCTGTGTCTTCCTACATGCAAGAGTGCGTTTCAGGTAAACGCTGTCACTTTTCAGCTCAAACGAAGCTACATTGTTCACGAAGTTCACACGTTTCTCGCTCTTAACTGAAACGCATTGGATGTTCGAGGATCTGTGGTTTGTATCAGTTTCAGAAGCAGAGTTGAACTAGATATGGTCCGTGTGTGTAGGAAACACAGTTCTTTTGTTCTGAGCACACTCACGTCTCCCGCCTTATTAGAGACTCTAGAAAGCAAGAGAATGCTTCTTGCTCTTAAGCAGAGTGTGTTTCATGGATGAGAACTGTGCTGTGTGTTTCCCTTCAGAAACGGAGTTCAATGCCAGGCTCTGTGTCTTCCTACAAGCAAGAGTGCGTTTCAGGTAAACGCTGTCACTTTTCAGCTCAAAGGAAGCTACATCGTTCACGAAGTTCACATGTTTCTCGCTCTTAACTGAAACGCATTGGATGTTCGAGGACCTGTGGTTTGTATCAGTTTCAGAAGCAGAGTTGAACTAGATATGGTCCGTGTGTGTAGGAAACACGGTTCTTTTGTTCTGAGCACACTCACGTTTCCCGCCTTATTAGAGACTCTAGAAAGCAAGAGAATGCTTCTTGCTCTAAAGCCGAGTGTGTTTCATGGATGAGAACTGTGCTGTGTGTTTCCCTTCAGAAACGGAGTTAAATGCCAGGCTCTGTGTCTTCCTACAAGCAAGAGTGCGTTTCAGGTAAACGCAGTCACTTTTCAGCTCAAACGAAGCTACATCGTTCACGAAGTTCACACGTTTCTCGCTCTTAACTGAAACGCATTGGATGTTCGAGGACCTGTGGTTTGTATCAGGTTTAGAAGCAGAGTTGAACTAGATATGGTCCGTGTGTGTGGGAAACACGGTTCTTTTGTTCTGAGCACACTCACGTTTCCCGCCTTATTAGAGATTCCACAGACCAAGAGAATGCTTCTTGCTCTAAAGCAGAGTGTGTTTCATGGATGAGAACTGTGCTGTGTGTTTCCCTTCAGAAACAGAGTTAAATGCCAGGCTCTGTGTCTTCCTACAAGCAAGAGTGCCTTTCAGGTAAACGCTGTCACTTTTCAGCTCAAAGGAAGCTACATCGTTCACGAAGTTCACACGTTTCTCGCTCTTAACTGAAAAGCATTGGATGTTCGAGGACCTGTGGTTTGTATCAGTTTCAGAAGTAGAGTTGAACTAGATATGGTCCGTGTGTGTAGGAAACACAGTTCTTTTGTTCTGAGCACACTCACGTTTCCCGACTTATTAGAGACTCTAGAAAGCAAGAGAATGCTTCTTGCACTAAAGCAGAGTGTGTTTCATGGATGAGAACTGTGCTGTGTGTTTCCCTTCAGAAACGGAGTTAAATGCCAGGCTCTGTGTCTTCCTACAAGCAAGAGTGCGTTTCAGGTAAACACAGTCCCCTTTCAGCTCAAACGAAGCTACATCGTTCACGAGGTTCACAAGTTTCTCGCTCTTAACTGAAACGCATTGGATGTTCGAGGACCTGTGGTTTGTATCAGTTTAAGAAGCAGAGTTGAACTAGATATGGTCCGTGTGTGTAGGAAACACGGTTCTTTTGTTCTGAGCACACTCACGTTTCCAGCCTTTTTAGAGACTCTAGAAAGCAAGAGAAAGCTTCTTGCTCTAAAGCAGAGTGTGTTTCATGGATGAGAACTGTGCTGTCTGTTTCCCTTCAGAAACGGAGTTAAATGCCAGGCTCTGTGTCTTCCTACAAGCAAGAGTGCGTTTCAGGTTAACGCAGTCACTTTTCAGCTCAAACAAAGCTACATCGTTCACGAAGTACACACGTTTCTCGCTCTTAACTGAAACGCATTGGATGTTCGAGGACCTGTGGTTTGTATGAGTTTAAGAAGCAGAGTTGAACTAGATATGGTCCGTGTGTGTAGGAAACACAGTTCTTTTGTTCTGAGCACACTCACGTTTCCCGCCTTATTAGAGACTCTAGAACGCAAGAGAATGCTTCTTGCTCTAAAGCAGAGTGTGTTTCATGGATGAGAACTGTGCTGTGTGTTTCCCTTCAGAAACGGAGTTAAATGCCAGGCTCTGTGTCTTCCTACAAGCAAGAGTGCGATTCAGGTAAACGCAGTCCCTTTTCAGCTCAAACGAAGCTACATCGTTCACGAAGTTCACACGTTTCTCGCTCTTAACTGAAACGCATTGGATGTTCGAGGACCTGTGGTTTGTATCAGTTTCAGAAGCAGAGTTGAACTAGATATGGTCCGTGTGTGTAGGAAACACGGTTCTTTTGTTCTGAGCACACACAAGTTTCCCGCCTTATTAGAGATTCCAGAGACCAAGAGAATGCTTCTTGCTCTAAAGCAGAGTGTGTTTCATGGATGAGAACTGTGCTGTGTGTTTCCCTTCAGAAACGGAGTTAAATGCCAGGCTCTGTGTCTTCCTACAAGCAAGAGTGCGTTTCAGGTAAACGCAGTCACTTTTCAGCTCAAAGGAAGCTACATCGTTCACGAAGTTCACACGTTTCTCGCTCTTAACTGAAACGCATTGGATGTTCAAGGACCTGTGGTTTGTATCAGTTTCAGAAGCAGAGTTGAACTAGATATGGTCCGTGTGTGTAGGAAACACGGTTCTTTTGTTCTGAGCACACTCACGTTTCCCGCCTTATTAGAGACTCTAGAAAGCAAGAGAATGCTTCTTGCTCTTAAGCAGAGTGTGTTTCAAGGATGAGAACTGTGCTGTGTGTTTCCCTTCAGAAACGGAGTTAAATGCCAGGCTCTGTGTCTTCCTACAAGCAAGAGTGCGTTTCAGGTGAACGCAGTCACTTTTCAGCTCAAACGAAGCTACATCGTTCACGAAGTTCACACGTTTCTCGCTCTTAACTGAAACGCATTGGATGTTCGAGGACCTGTGGTTTGTATCAGTTTCAGAAGCAGAGTTGAACTAGATATGGTCCGTGTGTGTAGGAAACACGGTTCTTTTGTTCTGAGCACACTCACGTTTCCCGCCTTATTAGAGATTCTAGAAAGCAAGAGAATGCTTCTTGCTCTAAAGCAGAGTGTGTTTCATGGATGAGAACTGTGCTGTGTGTTTCCCTTCAGAAACAGAGTTAAATGCCAGGCTCTGTGTCTTCCTACAAGCAAGAGTGCGTTTCAGGTAAACGCTGTCACTTTTCAGCTCAAAGGAAGCTACATCGTTCACGAAGTTCACACGTTTCTCGCTCTTAACTGAAAAGCATTGGATGTTCGAGGACCTGTGGTTTGTATCAGTTTAAGAACTAGAGTTGAACTAGATATGGTCCGTGTGTGTAGGAAACACGGTTCTTTTGTTCTGAGCACACTCACGTTTCCCGCCTTATTAGAGACTCTAGAAAGCAAGAGAATGCTTCTTGCTCTAAAGCAGAGTGTGTTTCATGGATGAGAACTGTGCTGTGTGTTTCCCTTCAGAAACGGAGTTAAATGCCAGTCTCTGTGTCTTCCTACATGCAAGAGTGCGTTTCAGGTAAACGCTGTCACTTTTCAGCTCAAACGAAGCTACATTGTTCACGAAGTTCACACGTTTCTCGCTCTTAACTGAAACGCATTGGATGTTCGAGGATCTGTGGTTTGTATCAGTTTCAGAAGCAGAGTTGAACTAGATATGGTCCGTGTGTGTAGGAAACACGGTTCTTTTGTTCTGAGCACACTCACGTTTCCCGCCTTATTAGAGACTCTAGAAAGCAAGAGAATGCTTCTTGCTCTAAAGCAGAGTGTGTTTCATGGATGAGAACTGTGCTGTGTGTTTCCCTTCTGAAACGGAGTTAAATGCCAGGCTCTGTGTCTTCCTACAAGCAAGAGTGCTTTTCAGGTAAACGCAGTCACTTTTCATCTCAAACGAAGCTACATCGTTCACGAAGTTCACACGTGTCTCGCTCTTAACTGAAACGCATTGGATGTTCGAGGACCTGTGGTTTGTATCAGGTTTAGAAGCAGAGTTGAACTAGATATGGTCCGTGTGTGTAGGAAACACAGTTCTTTTGTTCTGAGCACACTCACGTCTCCCGCCTTATTAGAGACTCTAGAAAGCAAGAGAATGCTTCTTGCTCTAAAGCAGAGTGTGTTTCATGGATGAGAACTGTGCTGCGTGTTTCCCTTCAGAAACGGAGTTAAATGCCAGGTCTGTGTCTTCCTACAAGCAAGAGTGCTTTTCAGGTGAACGCAGTCACTTTTCAGCTCAAACGAAGCTACATCGTTCACGAAGTTCACACGTTTCTCGCTCTTAACTGAAACGCATTGGATGTTCGAGGACCTGTGGTTTGTATCAGTTTCAGAAGCAGAGTTGAACTAGATATGGTCCGTGTGTGTAGGAAACACGGTTCTTTTGTTCTGAGCACACTCACGTTTCCCGCCTTATTAGAGACTCTAGAAAGCAAGAGAATGCTTCTTGCTCTAAAGCAGAGTGTGTTTCATGGATGAGAACTGTGCTGTGTGTTTCCCTTCAGAAACGGAGTTAAATGCCAGGCTCTGTGTCTTCCTACAAGCAAGAGTGCGTTTCAGGTAAACGCAGTCACTTTTCAGCTCAAAGGAAGCTACATCGTTCACGAAGTTCACACGTTTCTCGCTCTTAACTGAAACGCATTGGATGTTCGAGGACCTGTGGTTTGTATCAGTTTCAGAAGCAGAGTTGAACTAGATATGGTCCGTGTGTGTAGGAAACACGGTTCTTTTGTTCTGAGCACACTCACGTTTCCCGCCTTATTAGAGACTCTAGAAAGCAAGAGAATGCTTCTTGCTCTAAAGCACAGTGTGTTTCATGGATGAGAACTGTGCTGCGTGTTTCCCTTCAGAAACGGAGTTAAATGCCAGGTCTGTGTCTTCCTACAAGCAAGAGTGCGTTTCAGGTGAACGCAGTCACTTTTCAGCTCAAACGAAGCTACATCGTTCACGAAGTTCACACGTTTCTCGCTCTTAACTGAAACGCATTGGATGTTCGAGGACCTGTGGTTTGTATCAGTTTCAGAAGCAGAGTTGAACTAGATATGGTGCGTGTGTGTAGGAAACACGGTTCTTTTGTTCTGAGCACACTCACGTTTCCCGCCTTATTAGAGATTCTAGAAAGCAAGAGAATGCTTCTTGCTCTAAAGCAGAGTGTGTTTCATGGATGAGAACTGTGCTGTGTGTTTCCCTTCAGAAACGGAGTTAAATGCCAGGCTCTGTGTCTTCCTACAAGCAAGAGTGCGTTTCAGGTAAACGCAGTCACTTTTCAGCTCAAACGAAGCTACATCGTTCACGAAGTTCACACGTTTCTCGCTCTTAACTGAAACGCATTGGATGTTCGAGGACCTGTGGTTTGTATCAGGTTTAGAAGCAGAGTTGAACTAGATATGGTCCGTGTGTGGGGGAAACACGGTTCTTTTGTTCTGAGCACACTCACGTTTCCCGCCTTATTAGAGATTCCAGAGACCAAGAGAATGCTTCTTGCTCTAAAGCAGAGTGTGTTTCATGGATGAGAACTGTGCTGTGTGTTTCCCTTCAGAAACGGAGTTAAATGCCAGTCTCTGTGTCTTCCTACATGCAAGAGTGCGTTTCAGGTAAACGCTGTCACTTTTCAGCTCAAACGAAGCTACATTGTTCACGAAGTTCACACGTTTCTCGCTCTTAACTGAAACGCATTGGATGTTCGAGGATCTGTGGTTTGTATCAGTTTCAGAAGCAGAGTTGAACTAGATATGGTCCGTGTGTGTAGGAAACACAGTTCTTTTGTTCTGAGCACACTCACGTCTCCCGCCTTATTAGAGACTCTAGAAAGCAAGAGAATGCTTCTTGCTCTTAAGCAGAGTGTGTTTCATGGATGAGAACTGTGCTGTGTGTTTCCCTTCAGAAACGGAGTTCAATGCCAGGCTCTGTGTCTTCCTACAAGCAAGAGTGCGTTTCAGGTAAACGCTGTCACTTTTCAGCTCAAAGGAAGCTACATCGTTCACGAAGTTCACATGTTTCTCGCTCTTAACTGAAACGCATTGGATGTTCGAGGACCTGTGGTTTGTATCAGTTTCAGAAGCAGAGTTGAACTAGATATGGTCCGTGTGTGTAGGAAACACGGTTCTTTTGTTCTGAGCACACTCACGTTTCCCGCCTTATTAGAGACTCTAGAAAGCAAGAGAATGCTTCTTGCTCTAAAGCCGAGTGTGTTTCATGGATGAGAACTGTGCTGTGTGTTTCCCTTCAGAAACGGAGTTAAATGCCAGGCTCTGTGTCTTCCTACAAGCAAGAGTGCGTTTCAGGTAAACGCAGTCACTTTTCAGCTCAAACGAAGCTACATCGTTCACGAAGTTCACACGTTTCTCGCTCTTAACTGAAACGCATTGGATGTTCGAGGACCTGTGGTTTGTATCAGGTTTAGAAGCAGAGTTGAACTAGATATGGTCCGTGTGTGTGGGAAACACGGTTCTTTTGTTCTGAGCACACTCACGTTTCCCGCCTTATTAGAGATTCCACAGACCAAGAGAATGCTTCTTGCTCTAAAGCAGAGTGTGTTTCATGGATGAGAACTGTGCTGTGTGTTTCCCTTCAGAAACAGAGTTAAATGCCAGGCTCTGTGTCTTCCTACAAGCAAGAGTGCCTTTCAGGTAAACGCTGTCACTTTTCAGCTCAAAGGAAGCTACATCGTTCACGAAGTTCACACGTTTCTCGCTCTTAACTGAAAAGCATTGGATGTTCGAGGACCTGTGGTTTGTATCAGTTTCAGAAGTAGAGTTGAACTAGATATGGTCCGTGTGTGTAGGAAACACAGTTCTTTTGTTCTGAGCACACTCACGTTTCCCGACTTATTAGAGACTCTAGAAAGCAAGAGAATGCTTCTTGCACTAAAGCAGAGTGTGTTTCATGGATGAGAACTGTGCTGTGTGTTTCCCTTCAGAAACGGAGTTAAATGCCAGGCTCTGTGTCTTCCTACAAGCAAGAGTGCGTTTCAGGTAAACACAGTCCCTTTTCAGCTCAAACGAAGCTACATCGTTCACGAGGTTCACAAGTTTCTCGCTCTTAACTGAAACGCATTGGATGTTCGAGGACCTGTGGTTTGTATCAGTTTAAGAAGCAGAGTTGAACTAGATATGGTCCGTGTGTGTAGGAAACACGGTTCTTTTGTTCTGAGCACACTCACGTTTCCAGCCTTTTTAGAGACTCTAGAAAGCAAGAGAAAGCTTCTTGCTCTAAAGCAGAGTGTGTTTCATGGATGAGAACTGTGCTGTCTGTTTCCCTTCAGAAACGGAGTTAAATGCCAGGCTCTGTGTCTTCCTACAAGCAAGAGTGCGTTTCAGGTTAACGCAGTCACTTTTCAGCTCAAACAAAGCTACATCGTTCACGAAGTACACACGTTTCTCGCTCTTAACTGAAACGCATTGGATGTTCGAGGACCTGTGGTTTGTATGAGTTTAAGAAGCAGAGTTGAACTAGATATGGTCCGTGTGTGTAGGAAACACAGTTCTTTTGTTCTGAGCACACTCACGTTTCCCGCCTTATTAGAGACTCTAGAACGCAAGAGAATGCTTCTTGCTCTAAAGCAGAGTGTGTTTCATGGATGAGAACTGTGCTGTGTGTTTCCCTTCAGAAACGGAGTTAAATGCCAGGCTCTGTGTCTTCCTACAAGCAAGAGTGCGATTCAGGTAAACGCAGTCCCTTTTCAGCTCAAACGAAGCTACATCGTTCACGAAGTTCACACGTTTCTCGCTCTTAACTGAAACGCATTGGATGTTCGAGGACCTGTGGTTTGTATCAGTTTCAGAAGCAGAGTTGAACTAGATATGGTCCGTGTGTGTAGGAAACACGGTTCTTTTGTTCTGAGCACACACAAGTTTCCCGCCTTATTAGAGATTCCAGAGACCAAGAGAATGCTTCTTGCTCTAAAGCAGAGTGTGTTTCATGGATGAGAACTGTGCTGTGTGTTTCCCTTCAGAAACGGAGTTAAATGCCAGGCTCTGTGTCTTCCTACAAGCAAGAGTGCGTTTCAGGTAAACGCAGTCACTTTTCAGCTCAAACGAAGCTACATCGTTCACGAAGTTCACACGTTTCTCGCTCTTAACTGAAACGCATTGGATGTTCGAGGACCTGTGGTTTGTATCAGTTTCAGAAGCAGAGTTGAACTAGATATGGTCCGTGTGTGTAGGAAACACGGTTCTTTTGTTCTGAGCACACTCACGTTTCCCGCCTTATTAGAGACTCTAGAAAGCAAGAGAATGCTTCTTGCTCTTAAGCAGAGTGTGTTTCAAGGATGAGAACTGTGCTGTGTGTTTCCCTTCAGAAACGGAGTTAAATGCCAGGCTCTGTGTCTTCCTACAAGCAAGAGTGCGTTTCAGGTGAACACAGTCACTTTTCAGCTCAAACGAAGCTACATCGTTCACGAAGTTCACACGTTTCTCACTCTTAACTGAAACGCATTGGATGTTCGAGGACCTGTGGTTTGTATCAGTTTCAGAAGCAGAGTTGAACTAGATATGGTCCGTGTGTGTAGGAAACACGGTTCTTTTGTTCTGAGCACACTCACGTTTCCCGACTTATTAGAGACTCTAGAAAGCAAGAGAATGCTTCTTGCACTAAAGCAGAGTGTGTTTCATGGATGAGAACTGTGCTGTGTGTTTCCCTTCAGAAACGGAGTTAAATGCCAGGCTCTGTGTCTTCCTACAAGCAAGAGTGCGTTTCAGGTAAACACAGTCCCTTTTCAGCTCAAACGAAGCTACATCGTTCACGAGGTTCACAAGTTTCTCGCTCTTAACTGAAACGCATTGGATGTTCGAGGACCTGTGGTTTGTATCAGTTTAAGAAGCAGAGTTGAACTAGATATGGTCCGTGTGTGTAGGAAACACGGTTCTTTTGTTCTGAGCACACTCACGTTTCCAGCCTTTTTAGAGACTCTAGAAAGCAAGAGAAAGCTTCTTGCTCTAAAGCAGAGTGTGTTTCATGGATGAGAACTGTGCTGTCTGTTTCCCTTCAGAAACGGAGTTAAATGCCAGGCTCTGTGTCTTCCTACAAGCAAGAGTGCGTTTCAGGTTAACGCAGTCACTTTTCAGCTCAAACAAAGCTACATCGTTCACGAAGTACACACGTTTCTCGCTCTTAACTGAAACGCATTGGATGTTCGAGGACCTGTGGTTTGTATGAGTTTAAGAAGCAGAGTTGAACTAGATATGGTCCGTGTGTGTAGGAAACACAGTTCTTTTGTTCTGAGCACACTCACGTTTCCCGCCTTATTAGAGACTCTAGAACGCAAGAGAATGCTTCTTGCTCTAAAGCAGAGTGTGTTTCATGGATGAGAACTGTGCTGTGTGTTTCCCTTCAGAAACGGAGTTAAATGCCAGGCTCTGTGTCTTCCTACAAGCAAGAGTGCGATTCAGGTAAACGCAGTCCCTTTTCAGCTCAAACGAAGCTACATCGTTCACGAAGTTCACACGTTTCTCGCTCTTAACTGAAACGCATTGGATGTTCGAGGACCTGTGGTTTGTATCAGTTTCAGAAGCAGAGTTGAACTAGATATGGTCCGTGTGTGTAGGAAACACGGTTCTTTTGTTCTGAGCACACTCACGTTTCCCGCCTTATTAGAGACTCTAGAAAGCAAGAGAATGCTTCTTGCTCTTAAGCAGAGTGTGTTTCAAGGATGAGAACTGTGCTGTGTGTTTCCCTTCAGAAACGGAGTTAAATGCCAGGCTCTGTGTCTTCCTACAAGCAAGAGTGCGTTTCAGGTGAACGCAGTCACTTTTCAGCTCAAACGAAGCTACATCGTTCACGAAGTTCACACGTTTCTCGCTCTTAACTGAAACGCATTGGATGTTCGAGGACCTGTGGTTTGTATCAGTTTCAGAAGCAGAGTTGAACTAGATACGGTCCGTGTGTGTAGGAAACACGGTTCTTTTGTTCTGAGCACACTCACGTTTCCCGCCTTATTAGAGATTCTAGAAAGCAAGAGAATGCTTCTTGCTCTAAAGCAGAGTGTGTTTCATGGATGAGAACTGTGCTGTGTGTTTCCCTTCAGAAACAGAGTTAAATGCCAGGCTCTGTGTCTTCCTACAAGCAAGAGTGCGTTTCAGGTAAACGCTGTCACTTTTCAGCTCAAAGGAAGCTACATCGTTCACGAAGTTCACACGTTTCTCGCTCTTAACTGAAAAGCATTGGATGTTCGAGGACCTGTGGTTTGTATCAGTTTAAGAAGCAGAGTTGAACTAGATATGGTCCGTGTGTGTAGGAAACACGGTTCTTTTGTTCTGAGCACACTCACGTTTCCCGCCTTATTAGAGACTCTAGAAAGCAAGAGAATGCTTCTTGCTCTAAAGCAGAGTGTGTTTCATGGATGAGAACTGTGCTGTGTGTTTCCCTTCTGAAACGGAGTTAAATGCCAGGCTCTGTGTCTTCCTACAAGCAAGAGTGCTTTTCAGGTAAACGCAGTCACTTTTCATCTCAAACGAAGCTACATCGTTCACGAAGTTCACACGTGTCTCGCTCTTAACTGAAACGCATTGGATGTTCGAGGACCTGTGGTTTGTATCAGGTTTAGAAGCAGAGTTGAACTAGATATGGTCCGTGTGTGTAGGAAACACAGTTCTTTTGTTCTGAGCACACTCACGTCTCCCGCCTTATTAGAGACTCTAGAAAGCAAGAGAATGCTTCTTGCTCTAAAGCAGAGTGTGTTTCATGGATGAGAACTGTGCTGTGTGTTTCCCTTCAGAAACGGAGTTCAATGCCAGGCTCTGTGTCTTCCTACAAGCAAGAGTGCGTTTCAGGTAAACGCTGTCACTTTTCAGCTCAAACGAAGCTACATCGTTCACGAAGTTCACACGTTTCTCGCTCTTAAATGAAACGCATTGGATGTTCAAGGACCTGTGGTTTGTATCAGTTTCAGAAGCAGAGTTGAACTAGATATGGTCCGTGTGTGTAGGAAACACGGTTCTTTTGTTCTGAGCACACTCACGTTTCCCGCCTTATTAGAGACTCTAGAAAGCAAGAGAATGCTTCTTGCTCTAAAGCCGAGTGTGTTTCATGGATGAGAACTGTGCTGTGTGTTTCCCTTCAGAAACGGAGTTAAATGCCAGGCTCTGTGTCTTCCTACAAGCAAGAGTGCGTTTCAGGTAAACGCAGTCACTTTTCAGCTCAAAGGAAGCTACATCGTTCACGAAGTTCACACGTTTCTCGCTCTTAACTGAAAAGCATTGGATGTTCGAGGACCTGTGGTTTGTATCAGTTTAAGAAGCAGAGTTGAACTAGATATGGTCCGTGTGTGTAGGAAACACGGTTCTTTTGTTCTGAGCACACTCACGTTTCCCGCCTTATTAGAGACTCTAGAAAGCAAGAGAATGCTTCTTGCTCTAAAGCAGAGTGTGTTTCATGGATGAGAACTGTGCTGTGTGTTTCCCTTCAGAAACGGAGTTAAATGCCAGTCTCTGTGTCTTCCTACATGCAAGAGTGCGTTTCAGGTAAACGCTGTCACTTTTCAGCTCAAACGAAGCTACATTGTTCACGAAGTTCACACGTTTCTCGCTCTTAACTGAAACGCATTGGATGTTCGAGGATCTGTGGTTTGTATCAGTTTCAGAAGCAGAGTTGAACTAGATATGGTCCGTGTGTGTAGGAAACACGGTTCTTTTGTTCTGAGCACACTCACGTTTCCCGCCTTATTAGAGACTCTAGAAAGCAAGAGAATGCTTCTTGCTCTAAAGCAGAGTGTGTTTCATGGATGAGAACTGTGCTGTGTGTTTCCCTTCTGAAACGGAGTTAAATGCCAGGCTCTGTGTCTTCCTACAAGCAAGAGTGCTTTTCAGGTAAACGCAGTCACTTTTCATCTCAAACGAAGCTACATCGTTCACGAAGTTCACACGTGTCTCGCTCTTAACTGAAACGCATTGGATGTTCGAGGACCTGTGGTTTGTATCAGGTTTAGAAGCAGAGTTGAACTAGATATGGTCCGTGTGTGTAGGAAACACAGTTCTTTTGTTCTGAGCACACTCACGTCTCCCGCCTTATTAGAGACTCTAGAAAGCAAGAGAATGCTTCTTGCTCTAAAGCAGAGTGTGTTTCATGGATGAGAACTGTGCTGTGTGTTTCCCTTCAGAAACGGAGTTCAATGCCAGGCTCTGTGTCTTCCTACAAGCAAGAGTGCGTTTCAGGTAAACGCTGTCACTTTTCAGCTCAAACGAAGCTACATCGTTCACGAAGTTCACACGTTTCTCGCTCTTAACTGAAACGCATTGGATGTTCAAGGACCTGTGGTTTGTATCAGTTTCAGAAGCAGAGTTGAACTAGATATGGTCCGTGTGTGTAGGAAACACGGTTCTTTTGTTCTGAGCACACTCACGTTTCCCGCCTTATTAGAGACTCTAGAAAGCAAGAGAATGCTTCTTGCTCTAAAGCCGAGTGTGTTTCATGGATGAGAACTGTGCTGTGTGTTTCCCTTCAGAAACGGAGTTAAATGCCAGGCTCTGTGTCTTCCTACAAGCAAGAGTGCGTTTCAGGTAAACGCAGTCACTTTTCAGCTCAAAGGAAGCTACATCGTTCACGAAGTTCACACGTTTCTCGCTCTTAACTGAAACGCATTGGATGTTCAAGGACCTGTGGTTTGTATCAGTTTCAGAAGCAGAGTTAAAGTAGATATGGTCCGTGTGTGTAGGAAACACGGTTCTTTTGTTCTGAGCACACTCACGTTTTCCGCCTTATTAGAGACATCTAGAAAGCAAGAGAATGCTTCTTGCTCTAAAGCAGAGTGTGTTTCATGGATGAGAACTGTGCTGTGTGTTTCCCTTCAGAAACGGAGTTAAATGCCAGGCTCTGTGTCTTCCTACAAGCAAGAGTGCGTTTCAGGTTAAGGCAGTCACTTTTCAGCTCAAACGAAGCTACATCGTTCACGAGGTTCACACGTTTCTCGCACTTAACTGAAACGCATTGGATGTTCGAGGACCTGTGGTTTGTATCAGTTTAAGAAGCAGAGTTGAACTATATATGGTCCGTGTGTGTAGGAAACACAGTTCTTTTGTTCTGAGCACACTCAGGTTTCTCGCCTTATTAGAGACTCTAGAAAGCAAGAGAATGCTTCTTGCTCTAAAGCACAGTGTGTTTCATGGATGAGAACTGTGCTGTGTGTTTCCCTTCAGAAACGGAGTTAAATGCCAGGCTCTGTGTCTTCCAACAAGCAAGAGTGCGTTTCAGGTAAACGCAGTCACTTTTCAGCTCAAACGAAGCTACATCGTTCACGAAGTTCACACGTTTCTCGCTCTTAACTGAAACGCATTGGATGTTCGAGGACCTGTGGTTTGTATCAGTTTCAGAAGCAGAGTTGAACTAGATATGGTCCGTGTGTGTAGGAAACACGGTTCATTTGTTCTGAGCACACACACGTTTCCCGCCTTATTAGAGATTCCAGAGACCAAGAGAATGCTTGTTGCTCTAAAGCAGAGTGTGTTTCATGTTTGAGAACTGTGCTGTGTGTTTCCCTTCAGAAACGGAGTTAAATGCCAGGCTCTGTGTCTTCCTACAAGCAAGAGTGCGTTTCAGGTAAACGCAGTCACTTTTCAGCTCAAAGGAAGCTACATCGTTCACGAATTTCACACGTTTCGCGCTCTTAACTGAAACGCATTGGATGTTCGAGGACCTGTGGTTTGTATCAGTTTCAGAAGCAGAGTTGAACTAGATATGGTCCGTGTGTGTAGGAAACACGGTTCTTTTGTTCTGAGCACACTCACGTTTCCCGCCGTATTAGAGACTCTAGAAAGCAAGAGAATGCTTCTTGCTCTAAAGCAGAGTGTGTTTCAAGGATGAGAACTGTGCTGTGTGTTTCCCTTCAGAAACGGAGTTAAAGGCCGGGCTCTGTGTCTTCCTACAAGCAAGAGTGCGTTTCAGGTTAACGCAGTCACTTTTCAGCTCAAACGAAGCTACATCGTTCACGAGGTTCACACGTTTCTCGCTCTTAACTGAAACGCATTGGATGTTCGAGGACCTGTGGTTTGTATCAGTTTCAGAAGCAGAGTTGAACTAGATATGGTCCGTGTGTGTAGGAAACACGGTTCATTTGTTCTGAGCACACACACGTTTCCCGCCTTATTAGAGATTCCAGAGACCAAGAGAATGCTTGTTGCTCTAAAGCAGAGTGTGTTTCATGGATGAGAACTGTGCTGTGTGTTTCCCTTCAGAAACGGAGTTAAATGCCAGGCTCTGTGTCTTCCTACAAGCAAGAGTGCGTTTCAGGTAAACGCAGTCACTTTTCAGCTCAAAGGAAGCTACATCGTTCACGAATTTCACACGTTTCGCGCTCTTAACTGAAACGCATTGGATGTTCGAGGACCTGTGGTTTGTATCAGTTTCAGAAGCAGAGTTGAACTAGATATGGTCCGTGTGTGTAGGAAACACGGTTCTTTTGTTCTGAGCACACTCACGTTTCCCGCCTTATTAGAGACTCTAGAAAGCAAGAGAATGCTTCTTGCTCTAAAGCAGAGTGTGTTTCAAGGATGAGAACTGTGCTGTGTGTTTCCCTTCAGAAACGGAGTTAAAGGCCAGGCTCTGTGTCTTCCTACAAGCAAGAGTGCGTTTCAGGTAAACGCAGTCACTTTTCAGCTCAAAGGAAGCTACATCGTTCACGAAGTTCACACGTTTCTCGCTCTTATCTGAAACGCATTGGATGTTCGAGGACCTGTGGTTTGTATCAGTTTCAGAAGCAGAGTTGAACTAGATGTGGTCCGTGTGTGTAGGAAACACAGTTCTTTTGTTCTGAGCACACTCACGTTTCCCGCCTTATTAGAGACTCTAGAAAGCAAGAGAATGCTTCTTGCTCTAAAGCACAGTGTGTTTCATGGATGAGAACTGTGCTGTGTGTTTCCCTTCAGAAACGGAGTTAAATGCCAGGCTCTGTGTCTTCCTACAAGCAAGAGTGCGTTTCAGGTAAACACAGTCACTTTTCAGCTCAAACGAAGCTACATCGTTCACGAAGTTCACACGTTTCTCGCTCTTAACTGAAACGCATTGGATGTTCGAGGACCTGTGGTTTGTATCAGTTTCAGAAGCAGAGTTGAACTAGATATGGTCTGTGTGGTTAGGAAACACGGTTCTTTTGTTCTGAGCACACTCACGTTTCCCGCCTTATTAGAGACTCTAGAAAGCAAGAGAATGCTTCTTGCTCTAAAGCAGAGTGTGTTTCATGGATGAGAACTGTGCTGTGTGTTTCCCTTCAGAAACGGAGTTAAATGCCAGGCTCTGTGTCTTCCTACAAGCAAGAGTGCGTTTCAGGTAAACACAGTCACTTTTCAGCTCAAAGGAAGCTACATCGTTCACGAAGTTCACACGTTTCTCGCTCTTAACTGAAACGCATTGGATGTTCGAGGACCTGTGGTTTGTATCAGTTTCAGAAGCAGAGTTGAACTAGATATGGTCCGTGTGTGTAGGAAACACGGTACTTTTGTTCTGAGCACACTCACGTTTCCCGCCTTATTAGAGACTCTAGAAAGCACGAGAATGCCTCTTGCTCTAAAGCACAGTGTGTTTCATGGATGAGAACTGTGCTGCGTGTTTCCCTTCAGAAACGGAGTTAAATGCCAGGTCTGTGTCTTCCTACAAGCAAGAGTGCGTTTCAGGTGAACGCAGTCACTTTTCAGCTCAAACGAAGCTACATCGTTCACGAAGTTCACACGTTTCTCGCTCTTAACTGAAACGCATTGGATGTTCGAGGACCTGTGGTTTGTATCAGTTTCAGAAGCAGAGTTGAACTAGATATGGTCCGTGTGTGTAGGAAACACGGTTCTTTTGTTCTGAGCACACTCACGTTTCCCGCTTTATTAGAGATTCTAGAAAGCAAGAGAATGCTTCTTGCTCTAAAGCAGAGTGTGTTTCATGGATGAGAACTGTGCTGTGTGTTTCCCTTCAGAAACGGAGTTAAATGCCAGGCTCTGTGTCTTCCTACAAGCAAGAGTGCGTTTCAGGTAAACGCAGTCACTTTTCAGCTCAAACGAAGCTACATCGTTCACGAAGTTCACACGTTTCTCGCTCTTAACTGAAACGCATTGGATGTTCGAGGACCTGTGGTTTGTATCAGGTTTAGAAGCAGAGTTGAACTAGATATGGTCCGTGTGTGTGGGAAACACGGTTCTTTTGTTCTGAGCACACTGACGTTTCCCGCCTTATTAGAGATTCCAGAGACCAAGAGAATGCTTCTTGCTCTAAAGCAGAGTGTGTTTCATGAATGAGAACTGTGCTGTGTGTTTCCCTTCAGAAACAGAGTTAAATGCCAGGCTCTGTGTCTTCCTACAAGCAAGAGTGCGTTTCAGGTAAACGCTATCACTTTTCAGCTCAAAGGAAGCTACATCGTTCACGAAGTTCACACGTTTCTCGCTCTTAACTGAAAAGCATTGGATGTTCGAGGACCTGTGGTTTGTACCAGTTTCAGAAGTAGAGTTGAACTAGATATGGTCCGTGTGTGTAGGAAACACAGTTCTTTTGTTCTGAGCACACTCACGTTTCCCGACTTATTAGAGACTCTAGAAAGCAAGAGAATGCTTCTTGCTCTAAAGCAGAGTGTGTTTCATGGATGAGAACTGTGCTGTGTGTTTCCCTTCAGAAACGGAGTTAAATGCCAGTCTCTGTGTCTTCCTACATGCAAGAGTGCGTTTCAGGTAAACGCTGTCACTTTTCAGCTCAAACGAAGCTACATTGTTCACGAAGTTCACACGTTTCTCGCTCTTAACCGAAACGCATTGGATGTTCGAGGATCTGTGGTTTGTATCAGTTTCAGAAGCAGAGTTGAACTAGATATGGTCCGTGTGTGTAGGAAACACAGTTCTTTTGTTCTGAGCACACTCACGTTTCCCGCCTTATTAGAGACTCTAGAAAGCAAGAGAATGCTTCTTGCTCTAAAGCAGAGTGTGTTTCATGGATGAGAACTGTGCTGTGTGTTTCCCTTCTGAAACGGAGTTAAATGCAAGGCTCTGTGTCTTCCTACAAGCAAGAGTGCTTTTCAGGTAAACGCAGTCACTTTTCAGCTCAAACGAAGCTACATCGTTCACGAAGTTCACACGTGTCTCGCTCTTAACTGAAACGCATTGGATGTTCGAGGACCTGTGGTTTGTATCAGTTTCAGAAGCAGAGTTGAACTAGATATGGTCCGTGTGTGTAGGAAACACGGTTCTTTTGTTCTGAGCACACTCACGTTTCCCGCCTTATTAGAGACTCTAGAAAGCAAGAGAATGCTTCTTGCTCTAAAGCCGAGTGTGTTTCATGGATGAGAACTGTGCTGTGTGTTTCCCTTCAGAAACGGAGTTAAATGCCAGGCTCTGTGTCTTCCTACAAGCAAGAGTGCGTTTCAGGTAAACGCAGTCACTTTTCAGCTCAAAGGAAGCTACATCGTTCACGAAGTTCACACGTTTCTCGCTCTTAACTGAAACGCATTGGATGTTCAAGGACCTGTGGTTTGTATCAGTTTCAGAAGCAGAGTTGAAGTAGATATGGTCCGTGTGTGTAGGAAACACGGTTCTTTTGTTCTGAGCACACTCACGTTACCCGCCTTATTAGAGACTCTAGAAAGCAAGAGAATGCTTCTTGCTCTAAAGCAGAGTGTGTTTCATGGATGAGAACTGTGCTGTGTGTTTCCCTTCAGAAACGGAGTTAAATGCCAGGCTCTGTGTCTTCCTACAAGCAAGAGTGCTTTTTCAGGTAAACGCAGTCACTTTTCAGCTCAAACGAAGCTACATCGTTCACGAAGTTCACACGTTTCTCGCTCTTATCTGAAACGCATTGGATGTTCGAGGACCTGTGGTTTGTATCAGTTTCAGAAGCAGAGTTGAACTAGATATGGTCCGTGTGTGTAGGAAACACAGTTCTTTTGTTCTGAGCACACTCACGTTTCCTGCCTTATTAGAGACTCTAGAAAGCAAGAGAATGCTTCTTGCTCTAAAGCACAGTGTGTTTCATGGATGAGAACTGTGCTGTGTGTTTCCCTTCAGAAACGGAGTTAAATGCCAGGCTCTGTGTCTTCCTACAAGCAAGAGTGCGTTTCAGGTAAACACAGTAACTTTTCAGCTCAAACGAAGCTACATCGTTCACGAAGTTCACACGTTTCTCGCTCTTAACTGAAACGCATTGGATGTTCGAGGACCTGTGGTTTGTATCAGTTTCAGAAGCAGAGTTGAACTAGATATGGTCCGTGTGTGTAGGAAACACAGTTCTTTTGTTCTGAGCACACTCACGTTTCCCGACTTATTAGAGACTCTAGAAAGCAAGAGAATGCTTCTTGCTCTAAAGCAGAGTGTGTTTCATGGATGAGAACTGTGCTGTGTGTTTCCCTTCAGAAACGGAGTTAAATGCCAGGCTCTGTGTCTTCCTACAAGCAAGAGTGCGTTTCAGGTAAACGCAGTCCCTTTTCAGCTCAAACGAAGCTACATCGTTCACGAGGTTCACACGTTTCTCGCTCTTAACTGAAACGCATTGGATGTTCGAGGACCTGTGGTTTGTATCAGTTTCAGAAGCAGAGTTGAACTAGATATGGTCCGTGTGTGTAGGAAACACAGTTCTTTTGTTCTGAGCACACTCACGTTTCCCGCCTTATTAGAGACTCTAGAAAGCAAGAGAATGCTTCTTGCTCTAAAGCCGAGTGTGTTTCATGGATGAGAACTGTGCTGTGTGTTTCCCTTCTGAAACGGAGTTAAATGCCAGGCTCTGTGTCTTCCTACAAGCAAGAGTGCGTTTCAGGTAAACGCAGTCACTTTTCAGCTCAAAGGAAGCTACATCGTTCACGAAGTTCACACGTTTCTCGCTCTTAACTGAAACGCATTGGATGTTCAAGGACCTGAGGTTTGTATCAGTTTCAGAAGCAGAGTTGAAGTAGATATGGTCCGTGTGTGTAGGAAACACGGTTCTTTTGTTCTGAGCACACTCACGTTACCCGCCTTATTAGAGACTCTAGAAAGCAAGAGAATGCTTCTTGCTCTAAAGCAGAGTGTGTTTCATGGATGAGAACTGTGCTGTGTGTTTCCCTTCAGAAACGGAGTTAAATGCCAGGCTCTGTGTCTTCCTACAAGCAAGAGTGCGTTTCAGGTTAACGCAGTCACTTTTCAGCTCAAACGAAGCTACATCGTTCACGAGGTTCACACGTTTCTCGCTCTTAACTGAAACGCATTGGATGTTCGAGGACCTGTGGTTTGTATCAGTTTAAGAAGCAGAGTTGAACTATATATGGTCCGTGTGTGTAGGAAACACAGTTCTTTTGTTCTGAGCACACTCACGGTTCTCGCCTTATTAGAGACTCTAGAAAGCAAGAGAATGCTTCTTGCTCTAAAGCAGAGTGTGTTTCATGGATGAGAACTGTGCTGTGTGTTTCCCTTCAGAAACGGAGTTAAATGCCAGGCTCTGTGTCTTCCTACAAGCAAGAGTGCGTTTCAGGTAAACGCAGTCACTTTTCAGCTCAAACGAAGCTACATCGTTCACGAAGTTCACACGTTTCTCGCTCTTAACTGAAACGCATTGGATGTTCGAGGACCTGTGGTTTGTATCAGTTTCAGAAGCAGAGTTGAACTAGATATGGTCCGTGTGTGTAGGAAACACGGTTCTTTTGTTCTGAGCACACTCACGTTTCCCGCCTTATTAGAGACTCTAGAAAGCAAGAGAATGCTTCTTGCTCTAAAGTAGAGTGTGTTTCATGGATGAGAACTGTGCTGTGTGTTTCCCTTCAGAAACGGAGTTAAATGCCAGGCTCTGTGTCTTCCTACAAGCAAGAGTGCTTTTTCAGGTAAACGCAGTCACTTTTCAGCTCAAACGAAGCTACATCGTTCACGAAGTTCACACGTTTCTCGCTCTTATCTGAAACGCATTGGATGTTCGAGGACCTGTGGTTTGTATCAGTTTCAGAATCAGAGTTGAACTAGATATGGTCCGTGTGTGTAGGAAACACAGTTCTTTTGTTCTGAGCACACTCACGTTTCCTGCCTTATTAGAGACTCTAGAAAGCAAGAGAATGCTTCTTGCTCTAAAGCACAGTGTGTTTCATGGATGAGAACTGTGCTGTGTGTTTCCCTTCAGAAACGGAGTTAAATGCCAGGCTCTGTGTCTTCCTACAAGCAAGAGTGCGTTTCAGGTAAACACAGTAACTTTTCAGCTCAAACGAAGCTACATCGTTCACGAAGTTCACACGTTTCTCGCTCTTAACTGAAACGCATTGGATGTTCGAGGACCTGTGGTTTGTATCAGTTTCAGAAGCAGAGTTGAACTAGATATGGTCCGTGTGTGTAGGAAACACAGTTCTTTTGTTCTGAGCACACTCACGTTTCCCGCCTTATTAGAGACTCTAGAAAGCAAGAGAATGCTTCTTGCTCTAAAGCAGAGTGTGTTTCATGGATGAGAACTGTGCTGTGTGTTTCCCTTCAGAAACGGAGTTAAATGCCAGGCTCTGTGTCTTCCTACAAGCAAGAGTGCGTTTCAGGTAAACGCAGTCCCTTTTCAGCTCAAACGAAGCTACATCGTTCACGAGGTTCACACGTTTCTCGCTCTTAACTGAAACGCATTGGATGTTCGAGGACCTGTGGTTTGTATCAGTTTCAGAAGCAGAGTTGAACTAGATATGGTCCGTGTGTGTAGGAAACACAGTTCTTTTGTTCTGAGCACACTCACGTTTCCCGCCTTATTAGAGACTCTAGAAAGCAAGAGAATGCTTCTTGCTCTAAAGCAGAGTGTGTTTCATGGATGAGAACTGTGCTATGTGTTTCCCTTCAGAAACGGAGTTAAATGCCAGGCTCTGTGTCTTCCTACAAGCAAGAGTGCTTTTCAGGTAAACGCAGTCACTTTTCAGCTCAAACGAAGCTACCTCGTTCACGAAGTTCACACGTGTCTCGCTCTTAACTGAAACGCATTGGATGTTCGAGGACCGGTGGTTTGTATCAGGTTTAGAAGCAGAGTTGAACTAGATATGGTCCGTGTGTGTGGGAAACACAGTTCTTTTGTTCTGAGCACACTCACGTCTCCCGCCTTATTAGAGACTCTAGAAAGCAAGAGAATGCTTCTTGCTCTAAAGCAGAGTGTGTTTCATGGATGAGAACTGTGCTGTGTGTTTCCCTTCAGAAACGGAGTTAAATGCCAGGCTCTGTGTCTTCCTACAAGCAAGAGTGCGTTTCAGGTAAACGCTGTCACTTTTCAGCTCAAAGGAAGCTACATCGTTCACGAAGTTCACACGTTTCTCGCTCTTAACTGAAACGCATTGGATGTTCGAGGACCTGTGGTTTGTATCAGTTTCAGAAGCAGAGTTGAACTAGATATGGTCCGTGTGTGTAGGAAACACGGTTCTTTTGTTCTGAGCACACTCACGTTTCCCGCCTTATTAGAGACTCTAGAAAGCAAGAGAATGCTTCTTGCTCTAAAGCCGAGTGTGTTTCATGGATGAGAACTGTGCTGTGTGTTTCCCTTCAGAAACGGAGTTAAATGCCAGGCTCTGTGTCTTCCTACAAGCAAGAGTGCGTTTCAGGTAAACGCAGTCACTTTTCAGCTCAAAGGAAGCTACATTGTTCACGGAGTTCACACGTTTCTCGCTCTTAACTGAAACGCATTGGATGTTCGAGGACCTGTGGTTTGTATCAGTTTCAGAAGCAGAGTTGAAGAGGATATGGTCCGTGTGTGTAGGAAACACGGTTCTTTTGTTCTGAGCACACTCACGTTTCCCGCCTTATTAGAGACTCTAGAAAGCAAGAGAATGCTTCTTGCTCTAAAGCAGAGTGTGTTTCATGGATGAGAACTGTGCTGTGTGTTTCCCTTCAGAAACGGAGTTAAATGCCAGGCTCTGTGTCTTCCTACAAGCAAGAGTGCGTTTCAGGTTAACGCAGTCACTTTTCAGCTCAAAGGAAGCTACATCGTTCACGAGGTTCACACGTTTCTCGCTCTTAACTGAAACGCATTGGATGTTCGAGGACCTGTGGTTTGTATCAGTTTAAGAAGCAGAGTTGAACTATATATGGTCCGTGTGTGTAGGAAACACAGTTCTTTTGTTCTGAGCACACTCACGTTTCTCGCCTTATTAGAGAGTCTAGAAAGCAAGAGAATGCTTCTTGCTCTAAAGCAGAGTGTGTTTCATGGGTGAGAACTGTGCTGTGTGTTTCCCTTCAGAAACGGAGTTAAATGCCAGGCTCTGTGTCTTCCTACAAGCAAGAGTGCGTTTCAGGTAAACGCAGTCACTTTTAAGCTCAAACGAAGCTACATCGTTCACGAAGTTCACACGTTTCTCGCTCTTAACTGAAACGCATTGGATGTTCGAGGACCTGTGGTTTGTATCAGTTTCAGAAGCAGAGTTGAACTAGATATGGTCCGTGTGTGTAGGAAACACGGTTCTTTTGTTCTGAGCACACTCACGTTTCCCGCCTTATTAGAGACTCTAGAAAGCAAGAGAATGCTTCTTGCTCTAAAGCAGAGTGTGTTTCATGGATGAGAACTGTGCTGTGTTTTTCCCTTCAGAAACGGAGTTAAATGCCAGGCTCTGTGTCTTCCTACAAGCAAGAGTGCGTTTCAGGTAAACGCAGTCACTTTTCAGCTCAAACGAAGCTACATCGTTCACGAAGTTCACACGTTTCTCGCTCTTATCTGAAACGCATTGGATGTTCGAGGACCTGTCGTTTGTATCAGTTTCAGAAGCAGAGTTGAACTAGATATGGTCCGTGTTTGTAGGAAACACAGTTCTTTTGTTCTGAGCACACTCACGTTTCCCGCCTTATTAGAGACTCTAGAAAGCAAGAGAATGCTTCTTGCTCTAAAGCACAGTGTGTTTCATGGATGAGAACTGTGCTGCGTGTTTCCCTTCAGAAACGGAGTTAAATGCCAGGTCTGTGTCCTCCTACAAGCAAGAGTGCGTTTCAGGTGAACGCAGTCACTTTTCAGCTCAAACGAAGCTACATCGTTCACGAAGTTCACACGTTTCTCGCTCTTAACTGAAACGCATTGGATGTTCGAGGACCTGTGGTTTGTATCAGTTTCAGAAGCAGAGTTGAACTAGATATGGTCCGTGTGTGTAGGAAACACGGTTCTTTTGTTCTGAGCACACTCACGTTTCCCGCCTTATTAGAGACTCTAGAAAGCAAGAGAATGCTTCTTGCTCTTAAGCAGAGTGTGTTTCATGGATGAGAACTGTGCTGTGTGTTTCCCTTCAGAAACGGAGTTAAATGCCAGGCTCTGTGTCTTCCTACAAGCAAGAGTGCGTTTCAGGTAAACGCTGTCACTTTTCAGCTCAAAGGAAGCTACATCGTTCACGAAGTTCACACGTTTCTCGCTCTTAGCTGAAAAGCATTGGATGTTCGAGGACCTGTGGTTTGTATCAGTTTCAGAAGTAGAGTTGAACTAGATATGGTCCGTGTGTGTAGGAAACACAGTTCTTTTGTTCTGAGCACACTCACGTTTCCCGACTTATTAGAGACTCTAGAAAGCAAGAGAATGCTTCTTGCTCTAAAGCAGAGTGTGTTTCATGGATGAGAACTGTGCTGTGTGTTTCCCTTCAGAAACGGAGTTAAATGCCAGGCTCTGTGTCTTCCTACAAGCAAGTGTGCGTTTCAGGTAAACGCAGTCCCTTTTCAGCTCAAACGAAGCTACATCGTTCACGAGGTTCACACGTTTCTCGCTCTTAACTGAAACGCATTGGATGTTCGAGGACCTGTGGTTTGTATCAGTTTCAGAAGCAGAGTTGAACTAGATATGGTCCGTGTGTGTAGGAAACACAGTTCTTTTGTTCTGAGCACACTCACGTTTCCCGACTTATTAGAGACTCTAGAAAGCAAGAGAATGCTTCTTGCTCTAAAGCAGAGTGTGTTTCATGGATGAGAACTGTGCTGTGTGTTTCCCTTCAGAAACGGAGTTAAATGCCAGGCTCTGTGTCTTCCTACAAGCAAGAGTGCTTTTTCAGGTAAACGCAGTCACTTTTCAGCTCAAACGAAGCTACATCGTTCACGAAGTTCACACGTTTCTCGCTCTTATCTGAAACGCATTGGATGTTCGAGGACCTGTGGTTTGTATCAGTTTCAGAAGCAGAGTTGAACTAGATATGGTCCGTGTGTGTAGGAAACACAGTTCTTTTGTTCTGAGCACACTCACGTTTCCCGCCTTATTAGAGACTCTAGAAAGCAAGAGAATGCTTCTTGCTCTAAAGCACAGTGTGTTTCATGGATGAGAACTGTGCTGTGTGTTTCCCTTCAGAAACGGAGTTAAATGCCAGGCTCTGTGTCTTCCTACAAGCAAGAGTGCGTTTCAGGTAAACAAAGTAACTTTTCAGCTCAAACGAAGCTACATCGTTCACGAAGTTCACACGTTTCTCGCTCTTAACTGAAACGCATTGGATGTTCGAGGACCTGTGGTTTGTATCAGTTTCAGAAGCAGAGTTGAACTAGATATGGTCCGTGTGTGTAGGAAACACGGTTCTTTTGTTCTGAGCACACTCACGTTTCCCGCCTTATTAGAGACTCTAGAAAGCAAGAGAATGCTTCTTGCTCTTAAGCAGAGTGTGTTTCATGGATGAGAACTGTGCTGTGTGTTTCCCTTCAGAAACGGAGTTAAATGCCAGGCTCTGTGTCTTCCTACAAGCAAGAGTGCGTTTCAGGTAAACGCTGTCACTTTTCAGCTCAAAGGAAGCTACATCGTTCACGAAGTTCACACGTTTCTCGCTCTTAGCTGAAAAGCATTGGATGTTCGAGGACCTGTGGTTTGTATCAGTTTCAGAAGTAGAGTTGAACTAGATATGGTCCGTGTGTGTAGGAAACACAGTTCTTTTGTTCTGAGCACACTCACGTTTCTCGCCTTATTAGAGACTCTAGAAAGCAAGAGAATGCTTCTTGCTCTAAAGCAGAGTGTGTTTCATGGATGAGAACTGTGCTGTGTGTTTCCCTTCAGAAACGGAGTTAAATGCCAGGCTCTGTGTCTTCCTACAAGCAAGTGTGCGTTTCAGGTAAACGCAGTCCCTTTTCAGCTCAAACGAAGCTACATCGTTCACGAGGTTCACACGTTTCTCGCTCTTAACTGAAACGCATTGGATGTTCGAGGACCTGTGGTTTGTATCAGTTTCAGAAGCAGAGTTGAACTAGATATGGTCCGTGTGTGTAGGAAACACAGTTCTTTTGTTCTGAGCACACTCACGTTTCCCGACTTATTAGAGACTCTAGAAAGCAAGAGAATGCTTCTTGCTCTAAAGCAGAGTGTGTTTCATGGATGAGAACTGTGCTGTGTGTTTCCCTTCAGAAACGGAGTTAAATGCCAGGCTCTGTGTCTTCCTACAAGCAAGAGTGCTTTTTCAGGTAAACGCAGTCACTTTTCAGCTCAAACGAAGCTACATCGTTCACGAAGTTCACACGTTTCTCGCTCTTATCTGAAACGCATTGGATGTTCGAGGACCTGTGGTTTGTATCAGTTTCAGAAGCAGAGTTGAACTAGATATGGTCCGTGTGTGTAGGAAACACAGTTCTTTTGTTCTGAGCACACTCACGTTTCCCGCCTTATTAGAGACTCTAGAAAGCAAGAGAATGCTTCTTGCTCTAAAGCACAGTGTGTTTCATGGATGAGAACTGTGCTGTGTGTTTCCCTTCAGAAACGGAGTTAAATGCCAGGCTCTGTGTCTTCCTACAAGCAAGAGTGCGTTTCAGGTAAACACAGTAACTTTTCAGCTCAAACGAAGCTACATCGTTCACGAAGTTCACACGTTTCTCGCTCTTAACTGAAACGCATTGGATGTTCGAGGACCTGTGGTTTGTATCAGTTTCAGAAGCAGAGTTGAACTAGATATGGTCCGTGTGTGTAGGAAACACAGTTCTTTTGTTCTGAGCACACTCACGTTTCCCACCTTATTAGAGATTCTAGAAAGCAAGTGAATGCTTCTTGCTCTAAAGCAGAGTGTGTTTCATGGATGAGAACTGTGCTGTGTGTTTCCCTTCAGAAACGGAGTTAAATGCCAGGCTCTGTGTCTTCCTACAAGCAAGAGTGCGTTTCAGGTAAACGCAGTCACTTTTCAGCTCAAACGAAGCTACCTCGTTCACGAAGTTCACACGTGTCTCGCTCTTAACTGAAACGCATTGGATGTTCGAGGACCTGTGGTTTGTATCAGGTTTAGAAGCAGAGTTGAACTAGATATGGTCCGTGTGTGTGGGAAACACAGTTCTTTTGTTCTGAGCACACTCACGTCTCCCGCCTTATTAGAGACTCTAGAAAGCAAGAGAATGCTTCTTGCTCTAAAGCAGAGTGTGTTTCATGGATGAGAACTGTGCTGTGTGTTTCCCTTCAGAAACGGAGTTAAATGCCAGGCTCTGTGTCTTCCTACAAGCAAGAGTGCGTTTCAGGTAAACACTGTCACTTTTCAGCTCAAAGGAAGCTACATCGTTCACGAAGTTCACACGTTTCTCGCTCTTAACTGAAACGCATTGGATGTTCGAGGACCTGTGGTTTGTATCAGTTTCAGAAGCAGAGTTGAAGTAGATATGGTCCGTGTGTGTAGGAAACACGGTTCTTTTGTTCTGAGCACACTCACGTTTCCCGCCTTATTAGAGACTCTAGAAAGCAAGAGAATGCTTCTTGCTCTAAAGCCGAGTGTGTTTCATGGATGAGAACTGTGCTGTGTGTTTCCCTTCAGAAACGGAGTTAAATGCCAGGCTCTGTGTCTTCCTACAAGCAAGAGTGCGTTTCAGGTAAACGCAGTCACTTTTCAGCTCAAAGGAAGCTACATTGTTCACGGAGTTCACACGTTTCTCGCTCTTAACTGAAACGCATTGGATGTTCAAGGACCTGTGGTTTGTATCAGTTTCAGAAGCAGAGTTGAAGTAGATATGGTCCATGTGTGTAGGAAACACGGTTCTTTTGTTCTGAGCACACTCACGTTTCCCGCCTTATTAGAGACTCTAGAAAGCAAGAGAATGCTTCTTGCTCTAAAGCAGTGTGTGTTTCATGGATGAGAACTGTGCTGTGTGTTTCCCTTCAGAAACGGAGTTAAATGCCAGGCTCTGTGTCTTCCTACAAGCAAGAGTGCGTTTCAGGTTAACGCAGTCACTTTTCAGCTCAAAGGAAGCTACATCGTTCACGAGGTTCACACGTTTCTCGCTCTTAACTGAAACGCATTGGATGTTCGAGGACCTGTGGTTTGTATCAGTTTAAGAAGCAGAGTTGAACTATATATGGTCCGTGTGTGTAGGAAACACAGTTCTTTTGTTCTGAGCACACTCACGTTTCTCGCCTTATTAGAGAGTCTAGAAAGCAAGAGAATGCTTCTTGCTCTAAAGCAGAGTGTGTTTCATGGGTGAGAACTGTGCTGTGTGTTTCCCTTCAGAAACGGAGTTAAATGCCAGGCTCTGTGTCTTCCTACAAGCAAGAGTGCGTTTCAGGTAAACGCAGTCACTTTTAAGCTCAAACGAAGCTACATCGTTCACGAAGTTCACACGTTTCTCGCTCTTAACTGAAACGCATTGGATGTTCGAGGACCTGTGGTTTGTATCAGTTTCAGAAGCAGAGTTGAACTAGATATGGTCCGTGTGTGTAGGAAACACGGTTCTTTTGTTCTGAGCACACTCACGTTTCCCGCCTTATTAGAGACTCTAGAAAGCAAGAGAATGCTTCTTGCTCTAAAGCAGAGTGTGTTTCATGGATGAGAACTGTGCTGTGTGTTTCCCTTCAGAAACGGAGTTAAATGCCAGGCTCTGTGTCTTCCTACAAGCAAGAGTGCGTTTCAGGTAAACGCAGTCACTTTTCAGCTCAAACGAAGCTACATCGTTCACGAAGTTCACACGTTTCTCGCTCTTATCTGAAACGCATTGGATGTTCGAGGACCTGTGGTTTGTATCAGTTTCAGAAGCAGAGTTGAACTAGATATGGTCCGTGTTTGTAGGAAACACAGTTCTTTTGTTCTGAGCACACTCACGTTTCCCGCCTTATTAGAGACTCTAGAAAGCAAGAGAATGCTTCTTGCTCTAAAGCACAGTGTGTTTCATGGATGAGAACTGTGCTGCGTGTTTCCCTTCAGAAACGGAGTTAAATGCCAGGTCTGTGTCTTCCTACAAGCAAGAGTGCGTTTCAGGTGAACGCAGTCACTTTTCAGCTCAAACGAAGCTACATCGTTCACGAAGTTCACACGTTTCTCGCTCTTAACTGAAACGCATTGGATGTTCGAGGACCTGTGGTTTGTATCAGTTTCAGAAGCAGAGTTGAACTAGATATGGTCCGTGTGTGTAGGAAACACGGTTCTTTTGTTCTGAGCACACTCACGTTTCCCGACTTATTAGAGACTCTAGAAAGCAAGAGAATGCTTCTTGCTCTAAAGCAGAGTGTGTTTCATGGATGAGAACTGTGCTGTGTGTTTCCCTTCAGAAACGGAGTTAAATGCCAGGCTCTGTGTCTTCCTACAAGCAAGAGTGCGTTTCAGGTAAACGCAGTCCCTTTTCAGCTCAAACGAAGCTACATCGTTCACGAGGTTCACACGTTTCTCGCTCTTAACTGAAACGCATTGGATGTTCGAGGACCTGTGGTTTGTATCAGTTTCAGAAGCAGAGTTGAACTAGATATGGTCCGTGTGTGTAGGAAACACGGTTCTTTTGTTCTGAGCAGACTCACGTTTCCCGCCTTATTAGAGACTCTAGAAAGCAAGAGAATGCTTCTTGCTCTAAAGCAGAGTGTGTTTCATGGATGAGAACTGTGCTGTGTGTTTCCCTTCAGAAACGGAGTTAAATGCCAGGCTCTGTGTCTTCCTACATGCAAGAGTGCGTTTCAGGTAAACGCTGTCACTTTTCAGCTCAAACGAAGCTACATTGTTCACGAAGTTCACACGTTTCTCGCTCTTAACTGAAACGCATTGGATGTTCGAGGACCTGTGGTTTGTATCAGTTTCAGAAGCAGAGTTGAACTAGATATGGTCCATGTGTGTAGGAAACACAGTTCTTTTGTTCTGAGCACACTCACGTTTCCCGCCTTATTAGAGACTCTAGAAAGCAAGAGAATGCTTCTTGCTCTAAAGCAGAGTGTGTTTCATGGATGAGAACTGTGCTGTGTGTTTCCCTTCAGAAACGGAGTTAAATGCCAGGCTCTGTGTCTTCCTACAAGCAAGAGTGCTTTTCAGGTAAACGCAGTCACTTTTCAGCTCAAACGAAGCTACATCGTTCACGAAGTTCACACGTGTCTCGCTCTTAACTGAAATGCATTGGATGTTCGAGGACCTGTGGTTTGTATCAGGTTTAGAAGCAGAGTTGAACTAGATATGGTCCGTGTGTGTAGGAAACACAGTTCTTTTGTTCTGAGCACACTCACGTCTCCCGCCTTATTAGAGACTCTAGAAAGCAAGATAATGCTTCTTGCTCTAAAGCAGAGTGTGTTTCATGGATGAGAACTGTGCTGTGTGTTTCCCTTCAGAAACGGAGTTAAATGCCAGGCTCTGTGTCTTCCTACAAGCAAGAGTGCGTTTCAGGTAAACGCTGTCACTTTTCAGCTCAAACGAAGCTACATCGTTCACGAAGTTCACACGTTTCTCGCTCTTAACTGAAACGCATTGGATGTTCGAGGACCTGTGGTTTGTATCAGTTTCAGAAGCAGAGTTGAACTAGATATGGTCCGTGTGTGTAGGAAACACGGTTCTTTTGTTCTGAGCACACTCACGTTTCCCGCCTTATTAGAGACTCTAGAAAGCAAGAGAATGCTTCTTGCTCTAAAGCAGAGTGTGTTTCATGGATGAGAACTGTGCTGTGTGTTTCCCTTCAGAAACGGAGTTAAATGCCAGGCTCTGTGTCTTCCTACAAGCAAGAGTGCGTTTCATGTAAACGCTGTCACTTTTCAGCTCAAACGAAGCTACATCGTTCACGAAGTTCACACGTTTCTCGCTCTTAACTGAAACGCATTGGATGTTCGAGGACCTGTGGTTTGTATCAGTTTTAGAAGCAGAGTTGAACTAGATATGGTCCGTGTGTGTAGGAAACACGGTTCTTTTGTTCTGAGCACACTCACGTTTCCCGCCTTATTAGAGACTCTAGAAAGCAAGAGAATGCTTCTTGCTCTAAAGTCGAGTGTGTTTCATGGATGAGAACTGTGCTGTGTGTTTCCCTTCAGAAACGGAGTTAAATGCCAGGTCTGTGTCTTCCTACAAGCAAGAGTGCGTTTCAGGTGAACGCAGTCACTTTTCAGCTCAAACGAAGCTACATCGTTCACGAAGTTCACACGTTTCTCGCTCTTAACTGAAACGCATTGGATGTTCGAGGACCTGTGGTTTGTATCAGTTTCAGAAGCAGAGTTGAACTAGATATGGTCCGTGTTTGTAGGAAACACGGTTCTTTTGTTCTGAGCACACTCACGTTTCCCGCCTTATTAGAGACTCTAGAAAGCAAGAGAATGCTTCTTGCTCTAAAGCACAGTGTGTTTCATGGATGAGAACTGTGCTGCGTGTTTCCCTTCAGAAACGGAGTTAAATGCCAGGTCTGTGTCTTCCTACAAGCAAGAGTGCGTTTCAGGTGAACGCAGTCACTTTTCAGCTCAAACGAAGCTACATCGTTCACGAAGTTCACACGTTTCTCGCTCTTAACTGAAACGCATTGGATGTTCGAGGACCTGTGGTTTGTATCAGGTTTAGAAGCAGAGTTGAACTAGATATGGTCCGTGTGTGTAGGAAACACGGTTCTTTTGTTCTGAGCACACTCACGTTTCCCGACTTATTAGAGACTCTAGAAAGCAAGAGAATGCTTCTTGCTCTAAAGCAGAGTGTGTTTCATGGATGAGAACTGTGCTGTGTGTTTCCCTTCAGAAACGGAGTTAAATGCCAGGCTCTGTGTCTTCCTACAAGCAAGAGTGCGTTTCAGGTAAACGCAGTCCCTTTTCAGCTCAAACGAAGCTACATCGTTCACGAGGTTCACACGTTTCTCGCTCTTAACTGAAACGCATTGGATGTTCGAGGACCTGTGGTTTGTATCAGTTTCAGAAGCAGAGTTGAACTAGATATGGTCCGTGTGTGTAGGAAACACGGTTCTTTTGTTCTGAGCACACTCACGTTTCCCGCCTTATTAGAGACTCTAGAAAGCAAGAGAATGCTTCTTGCTCTAAAGCAGAGTGTGTTTCATGGATGAGAACTGTGCTGTGTGTTTCCCTTCAGAAACGGAGTTAAATGCCAGGCTCTGTGTCTTCCTACATGCAAGAGTGCGTTTCAGGTAAACGCTGTCACTTTTCAGCTCAAACGAAGCTACATTGTTCACGAAGTTCACACGTTTCTCGCTCTTCACTGAAACGCATTGGATGTTCGAGGACCTGTGGTTTGTATCAGTTTCAGAAGCAGAGTTGAACTAGATATGGTCCATGTGTGTAGGAAACACAGTTCTTTTGTTCTGAGCACACTCACGTTTCCCGCCTTATTAGAGACTCTAGAAAGCAAGAGAATGCTTCTTGCTCTAAAGCAGAGTGTGTTTCATGGATGAGAACTGTGCTGTGTGTTTCCCTTCAGAAACGGAGTTAAATGCCAGGCTCTGTGTCTTCCTACAAGCAAGAGTGCTTTTCAGGTAAACGCAGTCACTTTTCAGCTCAAACGAAGCTACATCGTTCACGAAGTTCACACGTGTCTCGCTCTTAACTGAAATGCATTGGATGTTCGTTGACCTGTGGTTTGTATCAGGTTTAGAAGCAGAGTTGAACTAGATATGGTCCGTGTGTGTAGGAAACACAGTTCTTTTGTTCTGAGCACACTCACGTCTCCCGCCTTATTAGAGACTCTAGAAAGCAAGAGAATGCTTCTTGCTCTAAAGCAGAGTGTGTTTCATGGATGAGAACTGTGCTGTGTGTTTCCCTTCAGAAACGGAGTTAAATGCCAGGCTCTGTGTCTTCCTACAAGCAAGAGTGCGTTTCAGGTAAACGCTGTCACTTTTCAGCTCAAACGAAGCTACATCGTTCACGAAGTTCACACGTTTCTCGCTCTTAACTGAAACGCATTGGATGTTCGAGGACCTGTGGTTTGTATCAGTTTCAGAAGCAGAGTTGAACTAGATATGGTCCGTGTGTGTAGGAAACACGGTTCTTTTGTTCTGAGCACACTCACGTTTCCCGCCTTATTAGAGACTCTAGAAAGCAAGAGAATGCTTCTTGCTCTAAAGCCGAGTGTGTTTCATGGATGAGAACTGTGCTGTGTGTTTCCCTTCAGAAACGGAGTTAAATGCCAGGCTCTGTGTCTTCCTACAAGCAAGAGTGCGTTTCGGGTAAACGCAGTCACTTTTCAGCTCAAAGGAAGCTACATTGTTCACGAAGTTCACACGTTTCTCGCTCTTAACTGAAACGCATTGGATGTTCAAGGACCTGTGGTTTGTATCAGTTTCAGAAGCAGAGTTGAAGTAGATATGGTCCGTGTGTGTAGGAAACACGGTTCTTTTGTTCTGAGCACACTCACGTTTCCCGCCTTATTAGAGACTCTAGAAAGCAAGAGAATGCTTCTTGCTCTAAAGCAGAGTGTGTTTCATGGATGAGAACTGTGCTGTGTGTTTCCCTTCAGAAACGGAGTTAAATGCCAGGCTCTGTGTCTTCCTACAAGCAAGAGTGCGTTTCATGTAAACGCTGTCACTTTTCAGCTCAAACGAAGCTACATCGTTCACGAAGTTCACACGTTTCTCGCTCTTAACTGAAACGCATTGGATGTTCGAGGACCTGTGGTTTGTATCAGTTTCAGAAGCAGAGTTGAACTAGATATGGTCCGTGTGTGTAGGAAACACGGTTCTTTTGTTCTGAGCACACTCACGTTTCCCGCCTTATTAGAGACTCTAGAAAGCAAGAGAATGCTTCTTGCTCTAAAGCAGAGTGTGTTTCATGGATGAGAACTGTGCTGTGTGTTTCCCTTCAGAAACGGAGTTAAATGCCAGGCTCTGTGTCTTCCTACAAGCAAGAGTGCGTTTCAGGTAAACGCAGTCACTTTTCAGCTCAAATGAAGCTACATCGTTCACGAAGTTCACACGTTTCTCGCTCTTATCTGAAACGCATTGGATGTTCGAGGACCTGTGGTTTGTATCAGTTTCAGAAGCAGAGTTGAACTAGATATGGTCCGTGTTTGTAGGAAACACAGTTCTTTTGTTCTGAGCACACTCACGTTTCCCGCCTTATTAGAGACTCTAGAAAGCAAGAGAATGCTTCTTGCTCTAAAGCACAGTGTGTTTCATGGATGAGAACTGTGCTGCGTGTTTCCCTTCAGAAACCGAGTTAAATGCCAGGTCTGTGTCTTCCTACAAGCAAGAGTGCGTTTCAGGTGAACGCAGTCACTTTTCAGCTCAAACGAAGCTACATCGTTCACGAAGTTCACACGTTTCTCGCTCTTAACTGAAACGCATTGGATGTTCGAGGACCTGTGGTTTGTATCAGTTTCAGAAGCAGAGTTGAACTAGATATGGTCCGTGTGTATAGGAAACACGGTTCTTTTGTTCTGAGCACACTCACGTTTCCCGCCTTATTAGAGACTCTAGAAAGCAAGAGAATGCTTCTTGCTCTTAAGCAGAGTGTGTTTCATGGATGAGAACTGTGCTGTGTGTTTCCCTTCAGAAACGGAGTTAAATGCCAGGCTCTGTGTCTTCCTACAAGCAAGAGTGCGTTTCAGGTAAACGCTGTCACTTTTCAGCTCAAAGGATGCTACATCGTTCACGAAGTTCACACGTTTCTCGCTCTTAACTGAAAAGCATTGGATGTTCGAGGACCTGTGGTTTGTATCAGTTTCAGAAGTAGAGTTGAACTAGATATGGTCCGTGTGTGTAGGAAACACAGTTCTTTTGTTCTGAGCACACTCACGTTTCCCGACTTATTAGAGACTCTAGAAAGCAAGAGAATGCTTCTTGCTCTAAAGCAGAGTGTGTTTCATGGATGAGAACTGTGCTGTGTGTTTCCCTTCAGAAACGGAGTTAAATGCCAGGCTCTGTGTCTTCCTACAAGCAAGAGTGCGTTTCAGGTAAACGCAGTCCCTTTTCAGCTCAAACGAAGCTACATTGTTTACGAGGTTCACACGTTTCTCGCTCTTAACTGAAACGCATTGGATGTTCGAGGACCTGTGGTTTGTATCAGTTTCAGAAGCAGAGTTGAACTAGATATGGTCCGTGTGTGTAGGAAACACGGTTCTTTTGTTCTGAGCACACTCACATTTCCCGCCTTATTAGAGACTCTAGAAAGCAAGAGAATGCTTCTTGCTCTAAAGCAGAGTGTGTTTCATGGATGAGAATTGTGCTGTGTGTTTCCCTTCAGAAACGGAGTTAAATGCCAGGCTCTGTGTCTTCCTACATGCAAGAGTGCGTTTCAGGTAAACGCTGTCACTTTTCAGCTCAAACGAAGCTACATTGTTCACGAAGTTCACACGTTTCTCGCTCTTAACTGAAACGCATTGGATGTTCGAGGACCTGTGGTTTGTATCAGTTTCAGAAGCAGAGTTGAACTAGATATGGTCCATGTGTGTAGGAAACACAGTTCTTTTGTTCTGAGCACACTCACGTTTCCCGCCTTATTAGAGACTCTAGAAAGCAAGAGAATGCTTCTTGCTCTAAAGCAGAGTGTGTTTCATGGATGAGAACTGTGCTGTGTGTTTCCCTTCAGAAACGGAGTTAAATGCCAGGCTCTGTGTCTTCCTACAAGCAAGAGTGCTTTTCAGGTAAACGCAGTCACTTTTCAGCTCAAACGAAGCTACATCGTTCACGAAGTTCACACGTGTCTCGCTCTTAACTGAAATGCATTGGATGTTCGAGGACCTGTGGTTTGTATCAGGTTTAGAAGCAGAGTTGAACTAGATATGGTCCGTGTGTGTAGGAAACACAGTTCTTTTGTTCTGAGCACACTCACGTCTCCCGCCTTATTAGAGACTCTAGAAAGCAAGAGAATGCTTCTTGCTCTAAAGCAGAGTGTGTTTCATGGATGAGAACTGTGCTGTGTGTTTCCCTTCAGAAACGGAGTTAAATGCCAGGCTCTGTGTCTTCCTACAAGCAAGAGTGCGTTTAAGGTAAACGCTGTCACTTTTCAGCTCAAACGAAGCTACATCGTTCACGAAGTTCACACGTTTCTCGCTCTTAACTGAAACGCATTGGATGTTCGAGGACCTGTGGTTTGTATCAGTTTCAGAAGCAGAGTTGAACTAGATGTGGTCCGTGTGTGTAGGAAACACGGTTCTTTTGTTCTGAGCACACTCACGTTTCCCGCCTTATTAGAGACTCTAGAAAGCAAGAGAATGCTTCTTGCTCTAAAGCCGAGTGTGTTTCATGGATGAGAACTGTGCTGTGTGTTTCCCTTCAGAAACGGAGTTAAATGCCAGGCTCTGTGTCTTCCTACAAGCAAGAGTGCGTTTCGGGTAAACGCAGTCACTTTTCAGCTCAAAGGAAGCTACATTGTTCACGAAGTTCACACGTTTCTCGCTCTTAACTGAAACGCATTGGATGTTCAAGGACCTGTGGTTTGTATCAGTTTCAGAAGCAGAGTTGAAGTAGATATGGTCCGTGTGTGTAGGAAACACGGTTCTTTTGTTCTGAGCACACTCACGTTTCCCGCCTTATTAGAGACTCTAGAAAGCAAGAGAATGCTTCTTGCTCTAAAGCAGAGTGTGTTTCATGGATGAGAACTGTGCTGTGTGTTTCCCTTCAGAAACGGAGTTAAATGCCAGGCTCTGTGTCTTCCTACAAGCAAGAGTGCGTTTCAGGTAAACGCTGTCACTTTTCAGCTCAAACGAAGCTACATCGTTCACGAAGTTCACACGTTTCTCGCTCTTAACTGAAACGCATTGGATGTTCGAGGACCTGTGGTTTGTATCAGTTTCAGAAGCAGAGTTGAACTAGATATGGTCCGTGTGTGTAGGAAACACGGTTCTTTTGTTCTGAGCACACTCACGTTTCCCGCCTTATTAGAGACTCTAGAAAGCAAGAGAATGCTTCTTGCTCTAAAGCCGAGTGTGTTTCATGGATGAGAACTGTGCTGTGTGTTTCCCTTCCGAAACGGAGTTAAATGCCAGGCTCTGTGTCTTCCTACAAGCAAGAGTGCGTTTCAGGTAAACGCAGTCACTTTTCAGCTCAAAGGAAGCTACATTGTTCACGAAGTTCACACGTTTCTCGCTCTTAACTGAAACGCATTGGATGTTCAAGGACCTGTGGTTTGTATCAGTTTCAGAAGTAGAGTTGAACTAGATATGGTCCGTGTGTGTAGGAAACACGGTTCTTTTGTTCTGAGCACACTCACGTTTCCCGCCTTATTAGAGACTCTAGAAAGCAAGAGAATGCTTCTTGCTCTAAAGCAGAGTGTGTTTCATGGATGAGAACTGTGCTGTGTGTTTCCCTTCAGAAACGGAGTTAAATGCCAGGCTCTGTGTCTTCCTACAAGCAAGAGTGCGTTTCAGGTTAACGCAGTCACTTTTCAGCTCAAAGGAAGCTACATCGTTCACGAGGTTCACACGTTTCTCGCTCTTAACTGAAACGCATTGGATGTTCGAGGACCTGTGGTTTGTATGAATTTAAGAAGCAGAGTTGAACTATATATGGTCCGTGTGTGTAGGAAACACAGTTCTTTTGTTCTGAGCACACTCACGTTTCTCGCCTTATTAGAGACTCTAGAAAGCAAGAGAATGCTTCTTGCTCTAAAGCAGAGTGTGTTTCATGGATGAGAACTGTGCTGTGTGTTTCCCTTCAGAAACGGAGTTAAATGCCAGGCTCTGTGTCTTCCTACAAGCAAGAGTGCGTTTCGGGTAAACGCAGTCACTTTTCAGCTCAAAGGAAGCTACATTGTTCACGAAGTTCACACGTTTCTCGCTCTTAACTGAAACGCATTGGATGTTCAAGGACCTGTGGTTTGTATCAGTTTCAGAAGCAGAGTTGAAGTAGATATGGTCCGTTTGTGTAGGAAACACGGTTCTTTTGTTCTGAGCACACTCACGTTTCCCGCCTTATTAGAGACCCTAGAAAGCAAGAGAATGCTTCTTGCTCTAAAGCAGAGTGTGTTTCATGGATGAGAACTGTGCTGTGTGTTTCCCTTCAGAAACGGAGTTAAATGCCAGGCTCTGTGTCTTCCTACAAGCAAGAGTGCGTTTCAGGTAAACGCTGTCACTTTTCAGCTCAAACGAAGCTACATCGTTCACGAAGTTCACACGTTTCTCGCTCTTAACTGAAACGCATTGGATGTTCGAGGACCTGTGGTTTGTATCAGTTTCAGAAGCAGAGTTGAACTAGATATGGTCCGTGTGTGTAGGAAACACGGTTCTTTTGTTCTGAGCACACTCACGTTTCCCGCCTTATTAGAGACTCTAGAAAGCAAGAGAATGCTTCTTGCTCTAAAGCCGAGTGTGTTTCATGGATGAGAACTGTGCTGTGTGTTTCCCTTCAGAAACGGAGTTAAATGCCAGGCTCTGTGTCTTCCTACAAGCAAGAGTGCGTTTCAGGTAAACGCAGTCACTTTTCAGCTCAAAGGAAGCTACATTGTTCACGAAGTTCACACGTTTCTCGCTCTTAACTGAAACGCATTGGATGTTCAAGGACCTGTGGTTTGTATCAGTTTCAGAAGTAGAGTTGAACTAGATATGGTCCGTGTGTGTAGGAAACACGGTTCTTTTGTTCTGAGCACACTCACGTTTCCCGCCTTATTAGAGACTCTAGAAAGCAAGAGAATGCTTCTTGCTCTAAAGCAGAGTGTGTTTCATGGATGAGAACTGTGCTGTGTGTTTCCCTTCAGAAACGGAGTTAAATGCCAGGCTCTGTGTCTTCCTACAAGCAAGAGTGCATTTCAGGTTAACGCAGTCACTTTTCAGCTCAAAGGAAGCTACATCGTTCACGAGGTTCACACGTTTCTCGCTCTTAACTGAAACGCATTGGATGTTCGAGGACCTGTGGTTTGTATGAATTTAAGAAGCAGAGTTGAACTATATATGGTCCGTGTGTGTAGGAAACACAGTTCTTTTGTTCTGAGCACACTCACGTTTCTCGCCTTATTAGAGACTCTAGAAAGCAAGAGAATGCTTCTTGCTCTAAAGCAGAGTGTGTTTCATGGATGAGAACTGTGCTGTGTGTTTCCCTTCAGAAACGGAGTTAAATGCCAGGCTCTGTGTCTTCCTACAAGCAAGAGTGCGTTTCAGGTAAACGCAGTCACTTTTCAGCTCAAAGGAAGCTACATTGTTCACGAAGTTCACACGTTTCTCGCTCTTAACTGAAACGCATTGGATGTTCGAGGACCTGTGGTTTGTATCAGTTACAGAAGCAGAGTTGAACTAGATATGGTCCGTGTGTGTAGGAAACACGGTTCTTTTGTTCTGAGCACACTCACGTTTCCCGCCTTATTAGAGACTCTAGAAAGCAAGAGAATGCTTCTTGCTCTAAAGCAGAGTGTGTTTCATGGATGAGAACTGTGCTGTGTGTTTCCCTTCAGAAACGGAGTTAAATGCCAGGCTCTGTGTCTTCCTACAAGCAAGAGTGCGTTTCAGGTAAACGCAGTCACTTTTCAGCTCAAACGAAGCTACATCGTTCACGAAGTTCACACGTTTCTCGCTCTTATCTGAAACGCATTGGATGTTCGAGGACCTGTGGTTTGTATCAGTTTCAGAAGCAGAGTTGAACTAGATATGGTCCGTGTGTGTAGGAAACACAGTTCTTTTGTTCTGAGCACACTCACGTTTCCCGCCTTATTAGAGACTCTAGAAAGCAAGAGAATGCTTCTTGCTCTAAAGCAGAGTGTGTTTCATGGATGAGAACTGTGCTGTGTGTTTCCCTTCAGAAACGGAGTTAAATGCCAGGCTCTGTGTCTTCCTACAAGCAAGAGTGCGTTTCAGGTAAACGCAGTCACTTTTCAGCTCAAAGGAAGCTACATCGTTCACGAAGTTCACACGTTTCTCGCTCTTAACTGAAACGCATTGGATGTTCGAGGACCTGTGGTTTGTATCAGTTTCAGAAGCAGAGTTGAACTAGATATGGTCCGTGTGTGTAGGAAACACGGTTCTTTTGTTCTGAGCACACACACGTTTCCCGCCTTATTAGAGACTCTAGAAAGCAAGAGAATGCTTCTTGCTCTAAAGCACAGTGTGTTTCATGGATGAGAACTGTGCTGCGTGTTTCCCTTCAGAAACGGAGTTAAATGCCAGGTCTGTGTCTTCCTACAAGCAAGAGTGCGTTTCAGGTTAACGCAGTCACTTTTCAGCTCAAAGGAAGCTACATCGTTCACGAAGTTCACACGTTTCTCGCTCTTAACTGAAACGCATTGGATGTTCGAGGTCCTGTGGTTTGTATCAGTTTCAGAAGCAGAGTTGAACTAGATATGGTCCGTGTGTGTAGGAAACACGGTTCTTTTGTTCTGAGCACACTCACGTTTCCCGCCTCATTAGAGACTCTAGAAAGCAAGAGAATGCTTCTTGCTCTTAAGCAGAGTGTGTTTCCTGGATGAGAACTGTGCTGTGTGTTTCCTTTCAGAAACGGAGTTAAATGCCAGGCTCTGTGTCTTCCTACAAGCAAGAGTGGGTTTCAGGTAAACGCTGATACTTTTCAGCTCAAAGGAAGCTACATCGTTCACGAAGTTCACACGTTTCTCGCTCTTAACTGAAAAGCATTGGATGTTCGAGGACCTGTGGTTTGTATCAGTTTCAGAAGTAGAGTTGAACTAGATATGGTCCGTGTGTGTAGGAAACAAAGTTCTTTTGTTCTGAGCACACTCACGTTTCCCGCCTTATTAGAGACTCTAGAAAGCAAGAGAATGCTTCTTGCTCTAAAGCAGAGTGTGTTTCATGGATGAGAACTGTGCTGTGTGTTTCCCTTCAGAAACGGAGTTAAATGCCAGGCTCTGTGTCTTCCTACAAGCAAGAGTGCGTTTCAGGTAAACGCTGTCACTTTTCAGCTCAAAGGAAGCTACATTGTTCAGGAAGTTCACACGTTTCTCGCTCTTAACTGAAACGCATTGGATGTTCGAGGACCTGTGGTTTGTATCAGTTTCAGAAGTAGAGTTGAACTAGATATGGTCCGTGTGTGTAGGAAACACGGTTCTTTTGTTCTGAGCACACTCACGTTTCCCGCCTTATTAGAGACTCTAGAAAGCAAGAGAATGCTTCTTGCTCTAAAGCACAGTGTGTTTCATGGATGAGAACTGTGCTGCGTGTTTCCCTTCAGAAACGGAGTTAAATGCCAGGTCTGTGTCTTCCTACAAGCAAGAGTGCGTTTCAGGTTAACGCAGTCACTTTTCAGCTCAAAGGAAGCTACATCGTTCACGAAGTTCACACGTTTCTCGCTCTTAACTGAAACGCATTGGATGTTCGAGGACCTGTGGTTTGTATCAGTTTCAGAAGCAGAGTTGAACTAGATATGGTCCGTGTGTGTAGGAAACACGGTTCTTTTGTTCTGAGCACACTCACGTTTCCCGCCTTATTAGAGACTCTAGAAAGCAAGAGAATGCTTCTTGCTCTTAAGCAGAGTGTGTTTCATGGATGAGAACTGTGCTGTGTGTTTCCTTTCAGAAACGGAGTTAAATGCCAGGCTCTGTGTCTTCCTACAAGCAAGAGTGGGTTTCAGGTAAACGCTGTCACTTTTCAGCTCAAAGGAAGCTACATCGTTCACGAAGTTCACACGTTTCTCGCTCTTAACTGAAAAGCATTGGATGTTCGAGGACCTGTGGTTTGTATCAGTTTCAGAAGTAGAGTTGAACTAGATATGGTCCGTGTGTGTAGGAAACACAGTTCTTTTGTTCTGAGCACACTCACGTTTCCCGCCTTATTAGAGACTCTAGAAAGCAAGAGAATGCTTCTTGCTCTAAAGCAGAGTGTGTTTCATGGATGAGAACTGTGCTGTGTGTTTCCTTTCAGAAACGGAGTTAAATGCCAGGCTCTGTGTCTTCCTACAAGCAAGAGTGGGTTTCAGGTAAACGCTGTCACTTTTCAGCTCAAAGGAAGCTACATCGTTCACGAAGTTCACACGTTTCTCGCTCTTAACTGAAAAGCATTGGATGTTCGAGGACCTGTGGTTTGTATCAGTTTCAGAAGTAGAGTTGAACTAGATATGGTCCGTGTGTGTAGGAAACACAGTTCTTTTGTTCTGAGCACACTCACGTTTCCCGCCTTATTAGAGACTCTAGAAAGCAAGAGAATGCTTCTTGCTCTAAAGCAGAGTGTGTTTCATGGATGAGAACTGTGCTGTGTGTTTCCCTTCAGAAAGGGAGTTAAATGCCAGGCTCTGTGTCTTCCTACAAGCAAGAGTGCTTTTCAGGTAAACGCAGTCACTTTTCAGCTCAAACGAAGCTACATCGTTCACGAAGTTCACACGTGTCTCGCTCTTAACTGAAACGCATTGGATGTTCGAGGACCTGTGGTTTGTATCAGGTTTAGAAGCAGAGTTGAACTAGATATGGTCCGTGTGTGTAGGAAACACAGTTCTTTTGTTCTGAGCACACTCACGTCTCCAGCCTTATTAGAGACTCTAGAAAGCAAGAGAATTCTTCTTGCTCTAAAGCAGAGTGTGTTTCATGGATGAGAACTGTGCTGTGTGTTTCCCTTCAGAAACGGAGTTAAATGCCAGGCTCTGTGTCTTCCTACAAGCAAGAGTGCGTTTCAGGTAAACGCTGACACTTTTCAGCTCTAACGAAGCTACATCGTTCACGAAGTTCACACGTTTCTCGCTCTTAACTGAAACGCATTGGATGTTCGAGGACCTGTGGTTTGTATCAGTTTCAGAAGCAGAGGTGAACTAGATATGGTCCGTGTGTGTAGGAAACACGGTTCATTTGTTCTGAGCACACACACGTTTCCCGCCTTATTAGAGACTCTAGAAAGCAAGAGAATGCTTCTTGCTCTAAAGCAGAGTGTGTTTCATGGATGAGAACTGTGCTGTGTGTTTCCCTTCAGAAACGGAGTTAAATGCCAGGCTCTGTGTCTTCCTACAAGCAAGAGTGCGTTTCAGGTAAACGCAGTCACTTTTCAGCTCAAAGGAAGCTACATTGTTCACGAAGTTCACACGTTTCTCGCTCTTAACTGAAACGCATTGGATGTTCGAGGACCTGTGGTTTGTATCAGTTTCAGAAGCAGAGTTGAAGTAGATATGGTCCGTGTGTGTAGGAAACACGGTTCTTTTGTTCTGAGCACACTCACGTTTCCCGCCTTATTAGAGACTCTAGAAAGCAAGAGAATGCTTCTTGCTCTAAAGCAGAGTGTGTTTCATGGATGAGAACTGTGCTGTGTGTTTCCCTTCAGAAACGGAGTTAAATGCCAGGCTCTGTGTCTTCCTACAAGCAAGAGTGCGTTTCAGGTTAACGCAGTCACTTTTCAGCTCAAAGGAAGCTATATCGTTCACGAGGTTCACACGTTTCTCGCTCTTAACTGAAACGCATTGGATGTTCGAGGACCTGTGGTTTGTATCAGTTTCAGAAGCAGAGTTGAACTAGATATGGTCCGTGTGTGTAGGAAACACAGTTCTTTTGTTCTGAGCACACTCACGTTTCCCGCCTTATTAGAGACTCTAGAAAGCAAGAGAATGCTTCTTGCTCTAAAGCACAGTGTGTTTCATGGATGAGAACTGTGCTGTGTGTTTCCCTTCAGAAACGGAGTTAAATGCCAGGCTCTGTGTCTTCCTACAAGCAAGAGTGCGTTTCAGGTAAACACAGTCACTTTTCAGCTCAAAGGAAGCTACATCGTTCACGAAGTTCACACGTTTCTCGCTCTTAACTGAAACGCATTGGATGTTCGAGGACCTGTGGTTTGTATCAGTTTCAGAAGCAGAGTTGAAGTAGATATGGTCCGTGTGTGTAGGAAACACGGTTCTTTTGTTCTGAGCACACTCACGTTTCCCGCCTTATTAGAGACTCTAGAAAGCAAGAGAATGCTTCTTGCTCTAAAGCAGAGTGTGTTTCATGGATGAGAACTGTGCTGTGTGTTTCCCTTCAGAAACGGAGTTAAATGCCAGGCTCTGTGTCTTCCTACAAGCAAGAGTGCGTTTCAGGTAAACGCTGTCACTTTTCAGCTCAAAGGAAGCTACATCGTTCACGAAGTTCACACGTTTCTCGCTCTTAACTGAAACGCATTGGATGTTCGAGGACCTGTGGTTTGTATCAGTTTCAGAAGCAGAGTTGAACTAGATATGGTCCGTGTGTGTAGGAAACACGGTTCTTTTGTTCTGAGCACACACACGTTTCCCGCCTTATTAGAGACTCTAGAAAGCAAGAGAATGCTTCTTGCTCTAAAGCACAGTGTGTTTCATGGATGATAACTGTGCTGCGTGTTTCCCTTCAGAAACGGAGTTAAATGCCAGGTCTGTGTCTTCCTACAAGCAAGAGTGCGTTTCAGGTTAACGCAGTCACTTTTCAGCTCAAAGGAAGCTACATCGTTCACGAAGTTCACACGTTTCTCGCTCTTAACTGAAACGCATTGGATGTTCGAGGACCTGTGGTTTGTATCAGTTTCAGAAGCAGAGTTGAACTAGATATGGTCCGTGTGTGTAGGAAACACGGTTCTTTTGTTCTGAGCACACTCACGTTTCCCGCCTCATTAGAGACTCTAGAAAGCAAGAGAATGCTTCTTGCTCTTAAGCAGAGTGTGTTTCCTGGATGAGAACTGTGCTGTGTGTTTCCTTTCAGAAACGGAGTTAAATGCCAGGCTCTGTGTCTTCCTACAAGCAAGAGTGGGTTTCAGGTAAACGCTGATACTTTTCAGCTCAAAGGAAGCTACATCGTTCACGAAGTTCACACGTTTCTCGCTCTTAACTGAAAAGCATTGGATGTTCGAGGACCTGTGGTTTGTATCAGTTTCAGAAGTAGAGTTGAACTAGATATGGTCCGTGTGTGTAGGAAACAAAGTTCTTTTGTTCTGAGCACACTCACGTTTCCCGCCTTATTAGAGACTCTAGAAAGCAAGAGAATGCTTCTTGCTCTAAAGCAGAGTGTGTTTCATGGCTGAGAACTGTGCTGTGTGTTTCCCTTCAGAAACGGAGTTAAATGCCAGGCTCTGTGTCTTCCTACAAGCAAGAGTGCGTTTCAGGTAAACGCTGTCACTTTTCAGCTCAAAGGAAGCTACATTGTTCAGGAAGTTCACACGTTTCTCGCTCTTAACTGAAACGCATTGGATGTTCGAGGACCTGTGGTTTGTATCAGTTTCAGAAGTAGAGTTGAACTAGATATGGTCCGTGTGTGTAGGAAACACGGTTCTTTTGTTCTGAGCACACTCACGTTTCCCGCCTTATTAGAGACTCTAGAAAGCAAGAGAATGCTTCTTGCTCTAAAGCACAGTGTGTTTCATGGATGAGAACTGTGCTGCGTGTTTCCCTTCAGAAACGGAGTTAAATGCCAGGTCTGTGTCTTCCTACAAGCAAGAGTGCGTTTCAGGTTAACGCAGTCACTTTTCAGCTCAAAGGAAGCTACATCGTTCACGAAGTTCACACGTTTCTCGCTCTTAACTGAAACGCATTGGATGTTCGAGGACCTGTGGTTTGTATCAGTTTCAGAAGCAGAGTTGAAGTAGATATGGTCCGTGTGTGTAGGAAACACGGTTCTTTTGTTCTGAGCACACTCACGTTTCCCGCCTTATTAGAGACTCTAGAAAGCAAGAGAATGCTTCTTGCTCTTAAGCAGAGTGTGTTTCATGGATGAGAACTGTGCTGTGTGTTTCCTTTCAGAAACGGAGTTAAATGCCAGGCTCTGTGTCTTCCTACAAGCAAGAGTGGGTTTCAGGTAAACGCTGTCACTTTTCAGCTCAAAGGAAGCTACATCGTTCACGAAGTTCACACGTTTCTCGCTCTTAACTGAAAAGCATTGGATGTTCGAGGACCTGTGGTTTGTATCAGTTTCAGAAGTAGAGTTGAACTAGATATGGTCCGTGTGTGTAGGAAACACAGTTCTTTTGTTCTGAGCACACTCACGTTTCCCGCCTTATTAGAGACTCTAGAAAGCAAGAGAATGCTTCTTGCTCTAAAGCAGAGTGTGTTTCATGGATGAGAACTGTGCTGTGTGTTCCCTTCAGAAACGGAGTTAAATGCCAGGCTCTGTGTCTTCCTACAAGCAAGAGTGCGTTTCAGGTAAACGCAGTCCCTTTTCAGCTCAAACGAAGCTACATCGTTCACGAAGTTCACACGTTTCTCGCTCTTAACTGAAACGCATTGGATGTTCGAGGACCTGTGGTTTGTATCAGTTTCAGAAGCAGAGGTGAACTAGATATGGTCCGTGTGTGTAGGAAACACGGTTCATTTGTTCTGAGCACACTCACGTTTCCCGCCTTATTAGAGGCTCTAGAAAGCAAGAGAATGCTTCTTGCTCTAAAGCAGAGTGTGTTTCATGGATGAGAACTGTGCTGTGTGTTTCCCTTCAGAAACGGAGTTAAATGCCAGGCTCTGTGTCTTCCTACAAGCAAGAGTGCGTTTCAGGTAAACGCTGTCACTTTTCAGCTCAAACGAAGCTACATTGTTCACGAAGTTCACACGTTTCTCGCTCTTAACTGAAACGCATTGGATGTTCGAGGACCTGTGGTTTGTATCAGTTTCAGAAGCAGAGTTGAACTAGATATGGTCCGTGTGTGTAGGAAACACAGTTCTTTTGTTCTGAGCACACTCACGTTTCCCGCCTTATTAGATACTCTAGAAAGCAAGAGAATGCTTCTTGCTCTAAAGCAGAGTGTGTTTCATGGATGAGAACTGTGCTGTGTGTTTCCCTTCAGACACGGAGTTAAATGCCAGGCTCTGTGTCTTCCTACAAGCAAGAGTGCTTTTCAGGTAAACGCAGTCACTTTTCAGCTCAAAGGAAGCTACATTGTTCACGAAGTTCACACGTTTCTCGCTCTTAACTGAAACGCATTGGATGTTCGAGGACCTGTGGTTTGTATCAGGTTTAGAAGCAGAGTTGAACTAGATATGGTCCGTGTGTGTAGGAAACACAGTTCTTTTGTTCTGAGCACACTCACGTCTCCCGCCTTATTAGAGACTCTAGAAAGCAAGAGAATGCTTCTTGCTCTAAAGCAGAGTGTGTTTCATGGATGAGAACTGTGCTGTGTGTTTCCCTTCAGAAACGGAGTTAAATGCCAGGCTCTGTGTCTTCCTACAAGCAAGAGTGCGTTTCAGGTAAACGCTGTCACTTTTCAGCTCAAACGAAGCTACATCGTTCACGAAGTTCACACGTTTCTCGCTCTTAACTGAAACGCATTGGATGTTCGAGGACCTGTGGTTTGTATCAGTTTCAGAAGCAGAGGTGAACTAGATATGGTCCGTGTGTGTAGGAAACACGGTTCATTTGTTCTGAGCACACTCACGTTTCCCGCCTTATTAGAGGCTCTAGAAAGCAAGAGAATGCTTCTTGCTCTAAAGCAGAGTGTGTTTCATGGATGAGAACTGTGCTGTGTGTTTCCCTTCAGAAACGGAGTTAAATGCCAGGCTCTGTGTCTTCCTACAAGCAAGAGTGCGTTTCAGGTAAACGCTGTCACTTTTCAGCTCAAACGAAGCTACATTGTTCACGAAGTTCACACGTTTCTCGCTCTTAACTGAAACGCATTGGATGTTCGAGGACCTGTGGTTTGTATCAGTTTCAGAAGCAGAGTTGAACTAGATATGGTCCGTGTGTGTAGGAAACACAGTTCTTTTGTTCTGAGCACACTCACGTTTCCCGCCTTATTAGATACTCTAGAAAGCAAGAGAATGCTTCTTGCTCTAAAGCAGAGTGTGTTTCATGGATGAGAACTGTGCTGTGTGTTTCCCTTCAGACACGGAGTTAAATGCCAGGCTCTGTGTCTTCCTACAAGCAAGAGTGCTTTTCAGGTAAACGCAGTCACTTTTCAGCTCAAAGGAAGCTACATTGTTCACGAAGTTCACACGTTTCTCGCTCTTAACTGAAACGCATTGGATGTTCGAGGACCTGTGGTTTGTATCAGGTTTAGAAGCAGAGTTGAACTAGATATGGTCCGTGTGTGTAGGAAACACAGTTCTTTTGTTCTGAGCACACTCACGTCTCCCGCCTTATTAGAGACTCTAGAAAGCAAGAGAATGCTTCTTGCTCTAAAGCAGAGTGTGTTTCATGGATGAGAACTGTGCTGTGTGTTTCCCTTCAGAAACGGAGTTAAATGCCAGGCTCTGTGTCTTCCTACAAGCAAGAGTGCGTTTCAGGTAAACGCTGTCACTTTTCAGCTCAAACGAAGCTACATCGTTCACGAAGTTCACACGTTTCTCGCTCTTAACTGAAACGCATTGGATGTTCGAGGACCTGTGGTTTGTATCAGTTTCAGAAGCAGAGGTGAACTAGATATGGTCCGTGTGTGTAGGAAACACGGTTCATTTGTTCTGAGCACACTCACGTTTCCCGCCTTATTAGAGGCTCTAGAAAGCAAGAGAATGCTTCTTGCTCTAAAGCAGAGTGTGTTTCATGGATGAGAACTGTGCTGTGTGTTTCCCTTCAGAAACGGAGTTAAATGCCAGGCTCTGTGTCTTCCTACAAGCAAGAGTGCGTTTCAGGTAAACGCTGTCACTTTTCAGCTCAAACGAAGCTACATTGTTCACGAAGTTCACACGTTTCTCGCTCTTAACTGAAACGCATTGGATGTTCGAGGACCTGTGGTTTGTATCAGTTTCAGAAGCAGAGTTGAACTAGATATGGTCCGTGTGTGTAGGAAACACAGTTCTTTTGTTCTGAGCACACTCACGTTTCCCGCCTTATTAGATACTCTAGAAAGCAAGAGAATGCTTCTTGCTCTAAAGCAGAGTGTGTTTCATGGATGAGAACTGTGCTGTGTGTTTCCCTTCAGACACGGAGTTAAATGCCAGGCTCTGTGTCTTCCTACAAGCAAGAGTGCTTTTCAGGTAAACGCAGTCACTTTTCAGCTCAAAGGAAGCTACATTGTTCACGAAGTTCACACGTTTCTCGCTCTTAACTGAAACGCATTGGATGTTCGAGGACCTGTGGTTTGTATCAGGTTTAGAAGCAGAGTTGAACTAGATATGGTCCGTGTGTGTAGGAAACACAGTTCTTTTGTTCTGAGCACACTCACGTCTCCCGCCTTATTAGAGACTCTAGAAAGCAAGAGAATGCTTCTTGCTCTAAAGCAGAGTGTGTTTCATGGATGAGAACTGTGCTGTGTGTTTCCCTTCAGAAACGGAGTTAAATGCCAGGCTCTGTGTCTTCCTACAAGCAAGAGTGCGTTTCAGGTAAACGCTGTCACTTTTCAGCTCAAACGAAGCTACATCGTTCACGAAGTTCACACGTTTCTCGCTCTTAACTGAAACGCATTGGATGTTCGAGGACCTGTGGTTTGTATCAGTTTCAGAAGCAGAGTTGAACTAGATATGGTCCGTGTGTGTAGGAAACACGGTTCTTTTGTTCTGAGCACACTCACGTTTCCCGCCTTATTAGAGACTCTAGAAAGCAAGAGAATGCTTCTTACTCTAAAGCCGAGTGTGTTTCATGGATGAGAACTGTGCTGTGTGTTTCCCTTCAGAAACGGAGTTAAATGGCAGGCTCTGTGTCTTCCTACAAGCAAGAGTGCGTTTCAGGTAAACGCAGTCACTTTTCAGCTCAAACGATGCTACATCGTTCACGAAGTTCACACGTTTCTCGCTCTTAACTGAAACGCATTGGATGTTCGAGGACCTGTGGTTTGTATCAGTTTCAGAAGCAGAGTTGAACTAGATATGGTCCGTGTGTGTAGGAAACACAGTTCTTTGTTCTGAGCACACTCACGTTTCCCGCCTTATTAGAGACTCTAGACAGCAAGAGAATGCTTCTTGCTCTAAAGCAGAGTGTGTTTCATGGATGAGAACTGTGCTGTGTGTTTCCCTTCAGAAACGGAGTTAAATGCCAGGCTCTGTGTCTTCCTACAAGCAAGAGTGCGTTTCAGGTAAACGCAGTCACTTTTCAGCTCAAACGAAGCTACATCGTTCACAAAGTTCACACGTTTCTCGCTCTTAACTGAAACGCATTGGATGTTCGAGGACCTGTGGTTTGTATCAGTTTCAGAAGCAGAGTTGAACTAGATATGGTCCGTGTGTGTAGGAAACACGGTTCTTTTGTTCTGAGCACACTCACGTTTCCCGCCTTATTAGAGACTCTAGAAAGCAAGAGAATGCTTCTTGCTCTAAAGCAGAGTGTGTTTCATGGATGAGAACTGTGCTGTGTGTTTCCCTTCAGAAACGGAGTTAAATGCCAGGCTCTGTGTCTTCCTACAAGCAAGAGTGCGTTTCAGGTAAACGCTGTCACTTTTCAGCTCAAAGGAAGCTACATTGTTCAGGAAGTTCACACGTTTCTCGCTCTTAACTGAAACGCATTGGATGTTCGAGGACCTGTGGTTTGTATCAGTTTCAGAAGTAGAGTTGAACTAGATATGGTCCGTGTGTGTAGGAAACACGGTTCTTTTGTTCTGAGCACACTCACGTTTCCCGCCTTATTAGAGACTCTAGAAAGCAAGAGAATGCTTCTTGCTCTAAAGCACAGTGTGTTTCATGGATGAGAACTGTGCTGCGTGTTTCCCTTCAGAAACGGAGTTAAATGCCAGGTCTGTGTCTTCCTACAAGCAAGAGTGCGTTTCAGGTTAAAGCAGTCACTTTTCAGCTCAAAGGAAGCTACATCGTTCACGAAGTTCACACGTTTCTCGCTCTTAACTGAAACGCATTGGATGTTCGAGGACCTGTGGTTTGTATCAGTTTCAGAAGCAGAGTTGAACTAGATATGGTCCGTGTGTGTAGGAAACACGGTTCTTTTGTTCTGAGCACACTCACGTTTCCCGCCTTATTAGAGACTCTAGAAAGCAAGAGAATGCTTCTTGCTCTTAAGCAGAGTGTGTTTCATGGATGAGAACTGTGCTGTGTGTTTCCTTTCAGAAACGGAGTTAAATGCCATGCTCTGTGTCTTCCTACAAGCAAGAGTGGGTTTCAGGTAAACGCTGTCACTTTTCAGCTCAAAGGAAGCTACATCGTTCACGAAGTTCACACGTTTCTCGCTCTTAACTGAAAAGCATTGGATGTTCGAGGACCTGTGGTTTGTATCAGTTTCAGAAGTAGAGTTGAACTAGATATGGTCCGTGTGTGTAGGAAACACAGTTCTTTTGTTCTGAGCACACTCACGTTTCCCGCCTTATTAGAGACTCTAGAAAGCAAGAGAATGCTTCTTGCTCTAAAGCAGAGTGTGTTTCATGGATGAGAACTGTGCTGTGTGTTTCCCTTCAGAAAGGGAGTTAAATGCCAGGCTCTGTGTCTTCCTACAAGCAAGAGTGCTTTTCAGGTAAACGCAGTCACTTTTCAGCTCAAACGAAGCTACATCGTTCACGAAGTTCACACGTGTCTCGCTCTTAAGTGAAACGCATTGGATGTTCGAGGACCTGTGGTTTGTATCAGGTTTAGAAGCAGAGTTGAACTAGATATGGTCCGTGTGTGTAGGAAACACAGTTCTTTTGTTCTGAGCACACTCACGTCTCCCGCCTTATTAGAGAATCTAGAAAGCAAGAGAATTCTTCTTGCTCTAAAGCAGAGTGTGTTTCATGGATGAGAACTGTGCTGTGTGTTTCCCTTCAGAAACGGAGTTAAATGCCAGGCTCTGTGTCTTCCTACAAGCAAGAGTGCGTTTCAGGTAAACGCTGACACTTTTCAGCTCAAACGAAGCTACATCGTTCACGAAGTTCACACGTTTCTCGCTCTTAACTGAAACGCATTGGATGTTCGAGGACCTGTGGTTTGTATCAGTTTCAGAAGCAGAGGTGAACTAGATATGGTCCGTGTGTGTAGGAAACACGGTTCATTTGTTCTGAGCACACACACGTTTCCCGCCTTATTAGAGACTCTAGAAAGCAAGAGAATGCTTCTTGCTCTAAAGCAGAGTGTGTTTCATGGATGAGAACTGTGCTGTGTGTTTCCCTTCAGAAACGGAGTTAAATGCCAGGCTCTGTGTCTTCCTACAAGCAAGAGTGCGTTTCAGGTAAACGCAGTCACTTTTCAGCTCAAAGGAAGCTACATTGTTCACGAAGTTCACACGTTTCTCGCTCTTAACTGAAACGCATTGGATGTTCGAGGACCTGTGGTTTGTATCAGTTTCAGAAGCAGAGTTGAAGTAGATATGGTCCGTGTGTGTAGGAAACACGGTTCTTTTGTTCTGAGCACACTCACGTTTCCCGCCTTATTAGAGACTCTAGAAAGCAAGAGAATGCTTCTTGCTCTAAAGCAGAGTGTGTTTCATGGATGAGAACTGTGCTGTGTGTTTCCCTTCAGAAACGGAGTTAAATGCCAGGCTCTGTGTCTTCCTACAAGCAAGAGTGCGTTTCAGGTTAACGCAGTCACTTTTCAGCTCAAAGGAAGCTATATCGTTCACGAGGTTCACACGTTTCTCGCTCTTAACTGAAACGCATTGGATGTTCGAGGACCTGTGGTTTGTATCAGTTTAAGAAGCAGAGTTGAACTATATATGGTCCGTGTGTGTAGGAAACACAGTTCTTTTGTTCTGAGCACACTCACGTTTCTCGCCTTATTAGAGACTCTAGAAAGCAAGAGAATGCTTCTTGCTCTAAAGCAGAGTGTGTTTCATGGATGAGAACTGTGCTGTGTGTTTCCCTTCAGAAACGGAGTTAAATGCCAGGCTCTGTGTCTTCCTACAAGCAAGAGTGCGTTTCAGGTAAACGCAGTCACTTTTCAGCTCAAAGGAAGCTACATTGTTCACGAAGTTCACACGTTTCTCGCTCTTAACTGAAACGCATTGGATGTTCGAGGACCTGTGGTTTGTATCAGTTTCAGAAGCAGAGTTGAACTAGATATGGTCCGTGTGTGTAGGAAACACGGTTCTTTTGTTCTGAGCACACTCACGTTTCCCGCCTTATTAGAGACTCTAGAAAGCAAGAGAATGCTTCTTGCTCTAAAGCAGAGTGTGTTTCATGGATGAGAACTGTGCTGTGTGTTTCCCTTCAGAAACGGAGTTAAATGCCAGGCTCTGTGTCTTCCTACAAGCAAGAGTGCGTTTCAGGTAAACGCAGTCACTTTTCAGCTCAAACGAAGCTACATCGTTCACGAAGTTCACACGTTTCTCGCTCTTATCTGAAACGCATTGGATGTTCGAGGACCTGTGGTTTGTATCAGTTTCAGAAGCAGAGTTGAACTAGATATGGTCCGTGTGTGTAGGAAACACAGTTCTTTTGTTCTGAGCACACTCACGTTTCCCGCCTTATTAGAGACTCTAGAAAGCAAGAGAATGCTTCTTGCTCTAAAGCACAGTGTGTTTCATGGATGAGAACTGTGCTGTGTGTTTCCCTTCAGAAACGGAGTTAAATGCCAGGCTCTGTGTCTTCCTACAAGCAAGAGTGCGTTTCAGGTAAACACAGTCACTTTTCAGCTCAAACGAAGCTACATCGTTCACGAAGTTCACACGTTTCTCGCTCTTAACTGAAACGCATTGGATGTTCGAGGACCTGTGGTTTGTATCAGTTTCAGAAGCAGAGTTGAAGTAGATATGGTCCGTGTGTGTAGGAAACACGGTTCTTTTGTTCTGAGCACACTCACGTTTCCCGCCTTATTAGAGACTCTAGAAAGCAAGAGAATGCTTCTTGCTCTAAAGCAGAGTGTGTTTCATGGATGAGAACTGTGCTGTGTGTTTCCCTTCAGAAACGGAGTTAAATGCCAGGCTCTGTGTCTTCCTACAAGCAAGAGTGCGTTTCAGGTAAACGCAGTCACTTTTCAGCTCAAAGGAAGCTACATCGTTCACGAAGTTCACACGTTTCTCGCTCTTAACTGAAACGCATTGGATGTTCGAGGACCTGTGGTTTGTATCAGTTTCAGAAGCAGAGTTGAACTAGATATGGTCCGTGTGTGTAGGAAACACGGTTCTTTTGTTCTGAGCACACACACGTTTCCCGCCTTATTAGAGACTCTAGAAAGCAAGAGAATGCTTCTTGCTCTAAAGCACAGTGTGTTTCATGGATGAGAACTGTGCTGCGTGTTTCCCTTCAGAAACGGAGTTAAATGCCAGGTCTGTGTCTTCCTACAAGCAAGAGTGCGTTTCAGGTTAACGCAGTCACTTTTCAGCTCAAAGGAAGCTACATCGTTCACGAAGTTCACACGTTTCTCGCTCTTAACTGAAACGCATTGGATGTTCGAGGACCTGTGGTTTGTATCAGTTTCAGAAGCAGAGTTGAACTAGATATGGTCCGTGTGTGTAGGAAACACGGTTCTTTTGTTCTGAGCACACTCACGTTTCCCGCCTCATTAGAGACTCTAGAAAGCAAGAGAATGCTTCTTGCTCTTAAGCAGAGTGTGTTTCCTGGATGAGAACTGTGCTGTGTGTTTCCCTTCAGAAACGGAGTTAAATGCCAGGCTCTTTGTCTTCCTACAAGCAAGAGTGGGTTTCAGGTAAACGCTGATACTTTTCAGCTCAAAGGAAGCTACATCGTTCACGAAGTTCACACGTTTCTCGCTCTTAACTGAAAAGCATTGGATGTTCGAGGACCTGTGGTTTGTATCAGTTTCAGAAGTAGAGTTGAACTAGATATGGTCCGTGTGTGTAGGAAACAAAGTTCTTTTGTTCTGAGCACACTCACGTTTCCCGCCTTATTAGAGACTCTAGAAAGCAAGAGAATGCTTCTTGCTCTAAAGCAGAGTGTGTTTCATGGATGAGAACTGTGCTGTGTGTTTCCCTTCAGAAACGGAGTTAAATGCCAGGCTCTGTGTCTTCCTACAAGCAAGAGTGCGTTTCAGGTAAACGCTGTCACTTTTCAGCTCAAAGGAAGCTACATTGTTCAGGAAGTTCACACGTTTCTCGCTCTTAACTGAAACGCATTGGATGTTCGAGGACCTGTGGTTTGTATCAGTTTCAGAAGTAGAGTTGAACTAGATATGGTCCGTGTGTGTAGGAAACACGGTTCTTTTGTTCTGAGCACACTCACGTTTCCCGCCTTATTAGAGACTCTAGAAAGCAAGAGAATGCTTCTTGCTCTAAAGCACAGTGTGTTTCATGGATGAGAACTGTGCTGCGTGTTTCCCTTCAGAAACGGAGTTAAATGCCAGGTCTGTGTCTTCCTACAAGCAAGAGTGCGTTTCAGGTTAACGCAGTCACTTTTCAGCTCAAAGGAAGCTACATCGTTCACGAAGTTCACACGTTTCTCGCTCTTAACTGAAACGCATTGGATGTTCGAGGACCTGTGGTTTGTATCAGTTTCAGAAGCAGAGTTGAACTAGATATGGTCCGTGTGTGTAGGAAACACGGTTCTTTTGTTCTGAGCACACTCACGTTTCCCGCCTTATTAGAGACTCTAGAAAGCAAGAGAATGCTTCTTGCTCTTAAGCAGAGTGTGTTTCATGGATGAGAACTGTGCTGTGTGTTTCCTTTCAGAAACGGAGTTAAATGCCAGGCTCTGTGTCTTCCTACAAGCAAGAGTGGGTTTCAGGTAAACGCTGTCACTTTTCAGCTCAAAGGAAGCTACATCGTTCACGAAGTTCACACGTTTCTCGCTCTTAACTGAAAAGCATTGGATGTTCGAGGACCTGTGGTTTGTATCAGTTTCAGAAGTAGAGTTGAACTAGATATGGTCCGTGTGTGTAGGAAACACAGTTCTTTTGTTCTGAGCACACTCACGTTTCCCGCCTTATTAGAGACTCTAGAAAGCAAGAGAATGCTTCTTGCTCTAAAGCAGAGTGTGTTTCATGGATGAGAACTGTGCTGTGTGTTTCCCTTCAGAAAGGGAGTTAAATGCCAGGCTCTGTGTCTTCCTACAAGCAAGAGTGCTTTTCAGGTAAACGCAGTCACTTTTCAGCTCAAACGAAGCTACATCGTTCACGAAGTTCACACGTGTCTCGCTCTTAACTGAAACGCATTGGATGTTCGAGGACCTGTGGTTTGTATCAGGTTTAGAAGCAGAGTTGAACTAGATATGGTCCGTGTGTGTAGGAAACACAGTTCTTTTGTTCTGAGCACACTCACGTCTCCCGCCTTATTAGAGACTCTAGAAAGCAAGAGAATTCTTCTTGCTCTAAAGCAGAGTGTGTTTCATGGATGAGAACTGTGCTGTGTGTTTCCCTTCAGAAACGGAGTTAAATGCCAGGCTCTGTGTCTTCCTACAAGCAAGAGTGCGTTTCAGGTAAACCCTGACACTTTTCAGCTCTAACGAAGCTACATCGTTCACAAAGTTCACACGTTTCTCGCTCTTAACTGAAACGCATTGGATGTTCGAGGACCTGTGGTTTGTATCAGTTTCAGAAGCAGAGGTGAACTAGATATGGTCCGTGTGTGTAGGAAAGACGGTTCATTTGTTCTGAGCACACTCACGTTTCCCGCCTTATTAGAGACTCTAGAAAGCAAGAGAATGCTTCTTGCTCTAAAGCAGAGTGTGTTTCATGGATGAGAACTGTGCTGTGTGTTCCCTTCAGAAACGGAGTTAAATGCCAGGCTCTGTGTCTTCCTACAAGCAAGAGTGCGTTTCAGGTAAACGCAGTCCCTTTTCAGCTCAAACGAAGCTACATCGTTCACGAAGTTCACACGTTTCTCGCTCTTAACTGAAACGCATTGGATGTTCGAGGACCTGTGGTTTGTATCAGTTTCAGAAGCAGAGTTGAACTAGATATGGTCCGTGTGTGTAGGAAACACGGTTCATTTGTTCTGAGCACACTCACGTTTCCCGCCTTATTAGAGACTCTAGAAAGCAAGAGAATGCTTCTTGCTCTAAAGCAGAGTGTGTTTCATGGATGAGAACTGTGCTGTGTGTTTCCCTTCAGACACGGAGTTAAATGCCAGGCTCTGTGTCTTCCTACAAGCAAGAGTGCTTTTCAGGTAAACGCAGTCACTTTTCAGCTCAAAGGAAGCTACATTGTTCACGAAGTTCACACGTTTCTCGCTCTTAACTGAAACGCATTGGATGTTCGAGGACCTGTGGTTTGGATCAGGTTTAGAAGCAGAGTTGAACTAGATATGGTCCGTGTGTGTAGGAAACACAGTTCTTTTGTTCTGAGCACACTCACGTCTCCCGCCTTATTAGAGACTCTAGAAAGCAAGAGAATGCTTCTTGCTCTAAAGCAGAGTGTGTTTCATGGATGAGAACTGTGCTGTGTGTTTCCCTTCAGAAACGGAGTTAAATGCCAGGCTCTGTGTCTTCCTACAAGCAAGAGTGCGTTTCAGGTAAACGCTGTCACTTTTCAGCTCAAACGAAGCTACATCGTTCACGAAGTTCACACGTTTCTCGCTCTTAACTGAAACGCATTGGATGTTCGAGGACCTGTGGTTTGTATCAGTTTCAGAAGCAGAGTTGAACTAGATATGGTCCGTGTGTGTAGGAAACACGGTTCTTTTGTTCTGAGCACACTCACGTTTCCCGCCTTATTAGAGACTCTAGAAAGCAAGAGAATGCTTCTTACTCTAAAGCCGAGTGTGTTTCATGGATGAGAACTGTGCTGTGTGTTTCCCTTCAGAAACGGAGTTAAATGGCAGGCTCTGTGTCTTCCTACAAGCAAGAGTGCGTTTCAGGTAAACGCAGTCACTTTTCAGCTCAAACGATGCTACATCGTTCACGAAGTTCACACGTTTCTCGCTCTTAACTGAAACGCATTGGATGTTCGAGGACCTGTGGTTTGTATCAGTTTCAGAAGCAGAGTTGAACTAGATATGGTCCGTGTGTGTAGGAAACACAGTTCTTTTGTTCTGAGCACACTCACGTTTCCCGCCTTATTAGAGACTCTAGAAAGCAAGAGAATGCTTCTTGCTCTAAAGCAGAGTGTGTTTCATGGATGAGAACTGTGCTGTGTGTTTCCCTTCAGAAACGGAGTTAAATGCCAGGCTCTGTGTCTTCCTACAAGCAAGAGTGCGTTTCAGGTAAACGCAGTCACTTTTCAGCTCAAACGAAGCTACATCGTTCACGAAGTTCACACGTTTCTCGCTCTTAACTGAAACGCATTGGATGTTCGAGGACCTGTGGTTTGTATCAGTTTCAGAAGCAGAGTTGAACTAGATATGGTCCGTGTGTGTAGGAAACACGGTTCTTTTGTTCTGAGCACACTCACGTTTCCCGCCTTATTAGAGACTCTAGAAAGCAAGAGAATGCTTCTTGCTCTTAAGCAGAGTGTGTTTCATGGATGAGAACTGTGCTGTGTGTTTCCCTTCAGAAACGGAGTTAAATGCCAGCCTCTGTGTCTTCCTACAAGCAAGAGTGCGTTTCAGGTAAACGCTGTCACTTTTCAGCTCAAACGAAGCTACATTGTTCACGAAGTTCACACGTTTCTCGCTCTTAACTGAAACGCATTGGATGTTCGAGGACCTGTGGTTTTTATCAGTTTCAGAAGCAGAGTTGAACTAGATATGGTCCGTGTGTGTAGGAAACACAGTTCTTTTGTTCTGAGCACACTCACGTTTCCCGCCTTATTAGAGACTCTAGAAAGCAAGAGAATGCTTCTTGCTCTAAAGAAGAGTGTGTTTCAGGGATGAGAACTGTGTTGTGTGTTTCCCTTCAGAAACGGAGTTAAATGCCAGGCTCTGTGTCTTCCTACAAGCAAGAGTGCTTTTCAGGTAAACACAGTCACTTTTCAGCTCAAACGAAGCTACATCGTTCACGAAGTTCACACGTTTCTCGCTCTTGCTGAAACGCATTGAATGTTCGAGGACCTGTGGTTTGTATCAGGTTTAGAAGCAGAGTTGAACTAGATATGGTCCGTGTGTGTAGGAAACACAATTCTTTTGTTCTGAGCACACTCACGTCTCCCGCCTTATTAGAGACTCTAGAAAGCAAGAGAATGCTTCTTGCTCTAAAGCAGAGTGTGTTTCATGGATGAGAACTGTGCTGTGTGTTTCCCTTCAGAAACGGAGTTAAATGCCAGGCTCTGTGCCTTCCTACAAGCAAGAGTGCGTTTCAGGTAAACGCAGTCACTTTTCAGCTCAAACGAAGCTACATCGTTCACGAAGTTCACACGTTTCTCGCTCTTAACTGAAACGCATTGGATGTTCGAGGACCTGTGGTTTGTATCAGTTTCAGAAGCAGAGTTGAACTAGATATGGTCCGTGTGTGTAGGAAACACGGTTCTTTTGTTCAGAGCACACTCACGTTTCCCGCCTTATTAGAGACTCTAGAAAGCAAGAGAATGCTTCTTGCTCTTAAGCAGAGTGTGTTTCATGGATGAGAACTGTGCTGTGTGTTTCCCTTCAGAAACGGAGTTAAATGCCAGCCTCTGTGTCTTCCTACAAGCAAGAGTGCGTTTCAGGTAAACGCTGTCACTTTTCAGCTCAAACGAAGCTACATCGTTCACGAAGTTCACACGTTTCTCGCTCTTAACTGAAACGCATTGGATGTTCGAGGACCTGTGGTTTTTATCAGTTTCAGAAGCAGAGTTGAACTAGATATGGTCCGTGTGTGTAGGAAACACAGTTCTTTTGTTCTGAGCACAATCACGTTTCCCGCCTTATTAGAGACTCTAGAAAGCAAGAGAATGCTTCTTGCTCTAAAGCAGAGTGTGTTTCAGGGATGAGAACTGTGTTGTGTGTTTCCCTTCAGAAACGGAGTTAAATGCCAGGCTCTGTGTCTTCCTACAAGCAAGAGTGCTTTTCAGGTAAACGCAGTCACTTTTCAGCTCAAACGAAGCTACATCGTTCACGAAGTTCACACGTTTCTCGCTCTTAACTGAAACGCATTGGATGTTCGAGGACCTGTGGTTTGTATCAGTTTCAGAAGCAGAGTTGAACTAGATATGGTCCGTGTGTGTAGGAAACACAGTTCTTTTGTTCTGAGCACACTCACGTTTCCCGCCTTATTAGAGACTCTAGAAAGCAAGAGAATGCTTCTTGCTCTAAAGCAGAGTGTGTTTCATGGATGAGAACTGTGCTGTGTGTTTCCCTTCAGAAACGGAGTTAAATGCCAGGCTCTGTGTCTTCCTACAAGCAAGAGTGCGTTTCAGGTAAACGCAGTCACTTTTCAGCTCAAACGAAGCTACATCGTTCACGAAGTTCACACGTTTCTCGCTCTTAACTGAAACGCATTGGATGTTCGAGGACCTGTGGTTTGTATCAGTTTCAGAAGCAGAGTTGAACTAGATATGGTCCGTGTGTGTAGGAAACACGGTTCTTTTGTTCTGAGCACACTCACGTTTCCCGCCTTATTAGAGACTCTAGAAAGCAAGAGAATGCTTCTTGCTCTTAAGCAGAGTGTGTTTCATGGATGAGAACTGTGCTGTGTGTTTCCCTTCAGAAACGGAGTTAAATGCCAGCCTCTGTGTCTTCCTACAAGCAAGAGTGCGTTTCAGGTAAACGCTGTCACTTTTCAGCTCAAACGAAGCTACATTGTTCACGAAGTTCACACGTTTCTCGCTCTTAACTGAAACGCATTGGATGTTCGAGGACCTGTGGTTTTTATCAGTTTCAGAAGCAGAGTTGAACTAGATATGGTCCGTGTGTGTAGGAAACACAGTTCTTTTGTTCTGAGCACACTCACGTTTCCCGCCTTATTAGAGACTCTAGAAAGCAAGAGAATGCTTCTTGCTCTAAAGAAGAGTGTGTTTCAGGGATGAGAACTGTGTTGTGTGTTTCCCTTCAGAAACGGAGTTAAATGCCAGGCTCTGTGTCTTCCTACAAGCAAGAGTGCTTTTCAGGTAAACACAGTCACTTTTCAGCTCAAACGAAGCTACATCGTTCACGAAGTTCACACGTTTCTCGCTCTTAATTGAAACGCATTGAATGTTCGAGGACCTGTGGTTTGTATCAGGTTTAGAAGCAGAGTTGAACTAGATATGGTCCGTGTGTGTAGGAAACACAATTCTTTTGTTCTGAGCACACTCACGTCTCCCGCCTTATTAGAGACTCTAGAAAGCAAGAGAATGCTTCTTGCTCTAAAGCAGAGTGTGTTTCATGGATGAGAACTGTGCTGTGTGTTTCCCTTCAGAAACGGAGTTAAATGCCAGGCTCTGTGCCTTCCTACAAGCATGAGTGCGTTTCAGGTAAACGCAGTCACTTTTCAGCTCAAACGAAGCTACATCGTTCACGAAGTTCACACGTTTCTCGCTCTTAACTGAAACGCATTGGATGTTCGAGGACCTGTGGTTTGTATCAGTTTCAGAAGCAGAGTTGAACTAGATATGGTCCGTGTGTGTAGGAAACACGGTTCTTTTGTTCAGAGCACACTCACGTTCCCCGCCTTATTAGAGACTCTAGAAAGCAAGAGAATGCTTCTTGCTCTTAAGCAGAGTGTGTTTCATGGATGAGAACTGTGCTGTGTGTTTCCCTTCAGAAACGGAGTTAAATGCCAGCCTCTGTGTCTTCCTACAAGCAAGAGTGCGTTTCAGGTAAACGCTGTCACTTTTCAGCTCAAACGAAGCTACATCGTTCACGAAGTTCACACGTTTCTCGCTCTTAACTGAAACGCATTGGATGTTCGAGGACCTGTGGTTTTTATCAGTTTCAGAAGCAGAGTTGAACTAGATATGGTCCGTGTGTGTAGGAAACACAGTTCTTTTGTTCTGAGCACACTCACGTTTCCCGCCTTATTAGAGACTCTAGAAAGCAAGAGAATGCTTCTTGCTCTAAAGCAGAGTGTGTTTCAGGGATGAGAACTGTGTTGTGTGTTTCCCTTCAGAAACGGAGTTAAATGCCAGGCTCTGTGTCTTCCTACAAGCAAGAGTGCTTTTCAGGTAAACGCAGTCACTTTTCAGCTCAAACGAAGCTACATCGTTCACGAAGTTCACACGTTTCTCGCTCTTAACTGAAACGCATTGAATGTTCGAGGACCTGTGGTTTGTATCAGGTTTAGAAGCAGAGTTGAACTAGATATGGTCCGTGTGTGTAGGAAACACAATTCTTTTGTTCTGAGCACACTCACGTCTCCCGCCTTATTAGAGACTCTAGAAAGCAAGAGAATGCTTCTTGCTCTAAAGCAGAGTGTGTTTCATGGATGAGAACTGTGCTGTGTGTTTCCCTTCAGAAACGGAGTTAAATGCCAGGCTCTGTGTCTTCCTACAAGCAAGAGTGCGTTTCAAGTAAACGCTGTCACTTTTCAGCTCAAAGGAAGCTACATCGTTCACGAAGTTCACACGTTTCTCGCTCTTAACTGAAACGCATTGGATGTTCGAGGACCTGTGGTTTGTATCAGTTTAAGAAGCAGAGTTGAACTAGATATGGTCCGTGTGTGTAGGAAACACGGTTCTTTTGTTCTGAGCACACTCACGTTTCCCGCCTTATTAGAGACTCTAGAAAGCAAGAGAATGCTTCTTGCTCTAAAGCCGAGTGTGTTTCATGGATGAGAACTGTGCTGTGTGTTTCCCTTCAGAAACGGAGTTAAATGCCAGGCTCTGTGTCTTCCTACAAGCAAGAGTGCGTTTCAGGTAAACGCAGCCACTTTTCAGCTCAAACGAAGCTACATCGTTCACGAAGTTCACACGTTTCTCGCTCTTAACTGAAACGCATTGGATGTTCGAGGACCTGTGGTTTGTATCAGTTTCAGAAGCAGAGTTGAACTAGATATGGTCCGTGTGTGTAGGAAACAGGGTTCATTTGTTCTGAGCACACTCACGTTTCCCGCCTTATTAGAGACTCTAGAAAGCAAGAGAATGCTTCTTGCTCTAAAGCAGAGTGTGTTTCATGGATGAGAACTGTGCTGTGTGTTTCCCTTCAGAAACGGAGTTAAATGCCAGGTCTGTGTCTTCCTACAAGCAAGAGTGCGTTTCAGGTGAACGCAGTCACTTTTCAGCTCAAACGAAGCTACATCGTTCACGAAGTTCACACGTTTCTCGCTCTTAACTGAAACGCATTGGATGTTCGAGGACCTGTGGTTTGTATCAGTTTAAGAAGCAGAGTTGAACTATATATGGTCCTTGTGTGTAGGAAACACAGTTCTTTTGTTCTGAGCACACTCACGTTTCCCGCCTTATTAGAGACTCTAGAAAGCAAGAGAATGCTTCTTGCTCTAAAGCAGAGTGTGTTTCATGGATGAGAAGTGTGCTGTGTGTTTCCCTTCAGAAACGGAGTTAAATGCCAGGTCTGTGTCTTCCTACAAGCAAGAGTGCGTTTCAGGTGAACGCAGTCACTTTTCAGCTCAAACGAAGCTACATCGTTCACGAAGTTCACACGTTTCTCGCTCTTAACTGAAACGCATTGGATGTTCGAGGACCTGTGGTTTGTATCAGTTTCAGAAGCAGAGTTGAACTAGATATGGTCCGTGTGTGTAGGAAACACGGTTCATTTGTTCTGAGCACACTCACGTTTCCCGCCTTATTAGAGACTCTAGAAAGCAAGAGAATGCTTCTTGCTCTTAAACAGAGTGTGTTTCATGGATGAGAACTGTGCTGTGTGTTTCCCTTCAGAAACGGAGTTAAATGCCAGTCTATGTGTCTTCCTACAAACAAGAGTGCGTTTCAGGTAAACGCTGTCACTTTTCAGCTCAAAGGAAGCTACATTGTTCAGGAAGTTCACACGTTTCTCGCTCTTAACTGAAAAGCATTGGATGTTCGAGGACCTGTGGTTTGTATCAGTTTCAGAAGTAGAGTTGAACTAGATATGGTCCGTGTGTGTAGGAAACACGGTTCTTTTGTTCTGAGCACACTCACGTTTCCCGCCTTATTAGAGACTCTAGAAAGCAAGAGAATGCTTCTTGCTCTAAAGCAGAGTGTGTTTCAGGGATGAGAACTGTGTTGTGTGTTTCCCTTCAGAAACGGAGTTAAATGCCAGGCTCTGTGTCTTCCTACAAGCAAGAGTGCTTTTCAGGTGAACGCAGTCACTTTTCAGCTCAAACGAAGCTACATCGTTCACGAAGTTCACACGTTTCTCGCTCTTAACTGAAACGCATTGGATGTTGGAGGACCTGTGGTTTGTATCAGTTTCAGACGCAGAGTTGAACTAGATATGGTCCGTGTGTGTAGGAAACACGGTTCTTTTGTTCTGAGCACACTCACGTTTCCCGCCTTATTAGAGACTCTAGAAAGCAAGAGAATGCTTCTTGCTCTTAAGCAGAGTGTGTTTCATGGATGAGAACTGTGCTGTGTGTTTCCCTTCAGAAACGGAGTTAAATGCCAGCCTCTGTGTCTTCCTACAAGCCAGAGTGCGTTTCAGGTAAACGCTGTCACTTTTCAGCTCAAACGAAGCTACATTGTTCACGAAGTTCACACGTTTCTCGCTCTTAACTGAAACGCATTGGATGTTCGAGGACCTGTGGTTTGTATCAGTTTCAGAAGCAGAGTTGAACTAGATATGGTCCGTGTGTGTAGGAAACAGGGTTCATTTGTTCTGAGCACACTCACGTTTCCCGCCTTATTAGAGACTCTAGAAAGCAAGAGAATGCTTCTTGCTCTAAAGCAGAGTGTGTTTCATGGATGAGAACTGTGCTGTGTGTTTCCCTTCAGAAACGGAGTTAAATGCCAGGTCTGTGTCTTCCTACAAGCAAGAGTGCGTTTCAGGTGAACGCAGTCACTTTTCAGCTCAAACGAAGCTACATCGTTCACGAAGTTCACACGTTTCTCGCTCTTAACTGAAACGCATTGGATGTTCGAGGACCTGTGGTTTGTATCAGTTTAAGAAGCAGAGTTGAACTATATATGGTCCTTGTGTGTAGGAAACACAGTTCTTTTGTTCTGAGCACACTCACGTTTCCCGCCTTATTAGAGACTCTAGAAAGCAAGAGAATGCTTCTTGCTCTAAAGCAGAGTGTGTTTCATGGATGAGAAGTGTGCTGTGTGTTTCCCTTCAGAAACGGAGTTAAATGCCAGGTCTGTGTCTTCCTACAAGCAAGAGTGCGTTTCAGGTGAACGCAGTCACTTTTCAGCTCAAACGAAGCTACATCGTTCACGAAGTTCACACGTTTCTCGCTCTTAACTGAAACGCATTGGATGTTCGAGGACCTGTGGTTTGTATCAGTTTCAGAAGCAGAGTTGAACTAGATATGGTCCGTGTGTGTAGGAAACACGGTTCATTTGTTCTGAGCACACTCACGTTTCCCGCCTTATTAGAGACTCTAGAAAGCAAGAGAATGCTTCTTGCTCTTAAACAGAGTGTGTTTCATGGATGAGAACTGTGCTGTGTGTTTCCCTTCAGAAACGGAGTTAAATGCCAGTCTATGTGTCTTCCTACAAACAAGAGTGCGTTTCAGGTAAACGCTGTCACTTTTCAGCTCAAAGGAAGCTACATTGTTCAGGAAGTTCACACGTTTCTCGCTCTTAACTGAAAAGCATTGGATGTTCGAGGACCTGTGGTTTGTATCAGTTTCAGAAGTAGAGTTGAACTAGATATGGTCCGTGTGTGTAGGAAACACGGTTCTTTTGTTCTGAGCACACTCACGTTTCCCGCCTTATTAGAGACTCTAGAAAGCAAGAGAATGCTTCTTGCTCTAAAGCAGAGTGTGTTTCAGGGATGAGAACTGTGTTGTGTGTTTCCCTTCAGAAACGGAGTTAAATGCCAGGCTCTGTGTCTTCCTACAAGCAAGAGTGCTTTTCAGGTGAACGCAGTCACTTTTCAGCTCAAACGAAGCTACATCGTTCACGAAGTTCACACGTTTCTCGCTCTTAACTGAAACGCATTGGATGTTGGAGGACCTGTGGTTTGTATCAGTTTCAGACGCAGAGTTGAACTAGATATGGTCCGTGTGTGTAGGAAACACGGTTCTTTTGTTCTGAGCACACTCACGTTTCCCGCCTTATTAGAGACTCTAGAAAGCAAGAGAATGCTTCTTGCTCTTAAGCAGAGTGTGTTTCATGGATGAGAACTGTGCTGTGTGTTTCCCTTCAGAAACGGAGTTAAATGCCAGCCTCTGTGTCTTCCTACAAGCCAGAGTGCGTTTCAGGTAAACGCTGTCACTTTTCAGCTCAAACGAAGCTACATTGTTCACGAAGTTCACACGTTTCTCGCTCTTAACTGAAACGCATTGGATGTTCGAGGACCTGTGGTTTTTATCAGTTTCAGAAGCAGAGTTGAACTAGATATGGTCCGTGTGTGTAGGAAACACAGTTCTTTTGTTCTGAGCACACTCACGTTTCCCGCCTTATTAGAGACTCTAGAAAGCAAGAGAATGCTTCTTGCTCTAAAGCAGAGTGTGTTTCAGGGATGAGAACTGTGTTGTGTGTTTCCCTTCAGAAACGGAGTTAAATGCCAGGCTCTGTGTCTTCCTACAAGCAAGAGTGCGTTTCAGGTAAACGCTGTCACTTTTCAGCTCAAAGGAAGCTACATTGTTCAGGAAGTTCACACGTTTCTCGCTCTTAACTGAAAAGCATTGGATGTTCGAGGACCTGTGGTTTGTATCAGTTTCAGAAGTAGAGTTGAACTAGATATGGTCCGTGTGTGTAGGAAACACGGTTCTTTTGTTCTGAGCACACTCACGTTTCCCGCCTTATTAGAGACTCTAGAAAGCAAGAGAATGCTTCTTGCTCTAAAGCAGAGTGTGTTTCAGGGATGAGAACTGTGTTGTGTGTTTCCCTTCAGAAACGGAGTTAAATGCCAGGCTCTGTGTCTTCCTACAAGCAAGAGTGCTTTTCAGGTGAACGCAGTCACTTTTCAGCTCAAACGAAGCTACATCGTTCACGAAGTTCACACGTTTCTCGCTCTTAACTGAAACGCATTGGATGTTGGAGGACCTGTGGTTTGTATCAGTTTCAGACGCAGAGTTGAACTAGATATGGTCCGTGTGTGTAGGAAACACGGTTCTTTTGTTCTGAGCACACTCACGTTTCCCGCCTTATTAGAGACTCTAGAAAGCAAGAGAATGCTTCTTGCTCTTAAGCAGAGTGTGTTTCATGGATGAGAACTGTGCTGTGTGTTTCCCTTCAGAAACGGAGTTAAATGCCAGCCTCTGTGTCTTCCTACAAGCCAGAGTGCGTTTCAGGTAAACGCTGTCACTTTTCAGCTCAAACGAAGCTACATTGTTCACGAAGTTCACACGTTTCTCGCTCTTAACTGAAACGCATTGGATGTTCGAGGACCTGTGGTTTGTATCAGTTTCAGAAGCAGAGTTGAACTAGATATGGTCCGTGTGTGTAGGAAACAGGGTTCATTTGTTCTGAGCACACTCACGTTTCCCGCCTTATTAGAGACTCTAGAAAGCAAGAGAATGCTTCTTGCTCTAAAGCAGAGTGTGTTTCATGGATGAGAACTGTGCTGTGTGTTTCCCTTCAGAAACGGAGTTAAATGCCAGGTCTGTGTCTTCCTACAAGCAAGAGTGCGTTTCAGGTGAACGCAGTCACTTTTCAGCTCAAACGAAGCTACATCGTTCACGAAGTTCACACGTTTCTCGCTCTTAACTGAAACGCATTGGATGTTCGAGGACCTGTGGTTTGTATCAGTTTAAGAAGCAGAGTTGAACTATATATGGTCCTTGTGTGTAGGAAACACAGTTCTTTTGTTCTGAGCACACTCACGTTTCCCGCCTTATTAGAGACTCTAGAAAGCAAGAGAATGCTTCTTGCTCTAAAGCAGAGTGTGTTTCATGGATGAGAAGTGTGCTGTGTGTTTCCCTTCAGAAACGGAGTTAAATGCCAGGTCTGTGTCTTCCTACAAGCAAGAGTGCGTTTCAGGTGAACGCAGTCACTTTTCAGCTCAAACGAAGCTACATCGTTCACGAAGTTCACACGTTTCTCGCTCTTAACTGAAACGCATTGGATGTTCGAGGACCTGTGGTTTGTATCAGTTTCAGAAGCAGAGTTGAACTAGATATGGTCCGTGTGTGTAGGAAACACGGTTCATTTGTTCTGAGCACACTCACGTTTCCCGCCTTATTAGAGACTCTAGAAAGCAAGAGAATGCTTCTTGCTCTTAAACAGAGTGTGTTTCATGGATGAGAACTGTGCTGTGTGTTTCCCTTCAGAAACGGAGTTAAATGCCAGTCTATGTGTCTTCCTACAAACAAGAGTGCGTTTCAGGTAAACGCTGTCACTTTTCAGCTCAAAGGAAGCTACATTGTTCAGGAAGTTCACACGTTTCTCGCTCTTAACTGAAAAGCATTGGATGTTCGAGGACCTGTGGTTTGTATCAGTTTCAGAAGTAGAGTTGAACTAGATATGGTCCGTGTGTGTAGGAAACACGGTTCTTTTGTTCTGAGCACACTCACGTTTCCCGCCTTATTAGAGACTCTAGAAAGCAAGAGAATGCTTCTTGCTCTAAAGCAGAGTGTGTTTCAGGGATGAGAACTGTGTTGTGTGTTTCCCTTCAGAAACGGAGTTAAATGCCAGGCTCTGTGTCTTCCTACAAGCAAGAGTGCTTTTCAGGTGAACGCAGTCACTTTTCAGCTCAAACGAAGCTACATCGTTCACGAAGTTCACACGTTTCTCGCTCTTAACTGAAACGCATTGGATGTTGGAGGACCTGTGGTTTGTATCAGTTTCAGACGCAGAGTTGAACTAGATATGGTCCGTGTGTGTAGGAAACACGGTTCTTTTGTTCTGAGCACACTCACGTTTCCCGCCTTATTAGAGACTCTAGAAAGCAAGAGAATGCTTCTTGCTCTTAAGCAGAGTGTGTTTCATGGATGAGAACTGTGCTGTGTGTTTCCCTTCAGAAACGGAGTTAAATGCCAGCCTCTGTGTCTTCCTACAAGCCAGAGTGCGTTTCAGGTAAACGCTGTCACTTTTCAGCTCAAACGAAGCTACATTGTTCACGAAGTTCACACGTTTCTCGCTCTTAACTGAAACGCATTGGATGTTCGAGGACCTGTGGTTTTTATCAGTTTCAGAAGCAGAGTTGAACTAGATATGGTCCGTGTGTGTAGGAAACACAGTTCTTTTGTTCTGAGCACACTCACGTTTCCCGCCTTATTAGAGACTCTAGAAAGCAAGAGAATGCTTCTTGCTCTAAAGCAGAGTGTGTTTCAGGGATGAGAACTGTGTTGTGTGTTTCCCTTCAGAAACGGAGTTAAATGCCAGGCTCTGTGTCTTCCTACAAGCAAGAGTGCTTTTCAGGTAAACGCAGTCACTTTTCAGCTCAAACGAAGCTACATCGTTCACGAAGTTCACACGTTTCTCGCTCTTAACTGAAACGCATTGAATGTTCGAGGACCTGTGGTTTGTATCAGGTTTAGAAGCAGAGTTGAACTAGATATGGTCCGTGTGTGTAGGAAACACAATTCTTTTGTTCTGAGCACACTCACGTCTCCCGCCTTATTAGAGACTCTAGAAAGCAAGAGAATGCTTCTTGCTCTAAAGCAGAGTGTGTTTCATGGATGAGAACTGTGCTGTGTGTTTCCCTTCAGAAACGGAGTTAAATGCCAGGCTCTGTGTCTTCCTACAAGCAAGAGTGCGTTTCAAGTAAACGCTGTCACTTTTCAGCTCAAAGGAAGCTACATCGTTCACGAAGTTCACACGTTTCTCGCTCTTAACTGAAACGCATTGGATGTTCGAGGACCTGTGGTTTGTATCAGTTTCAGAAGCAGAGTTGAACTAGATATGGTCCGTGTGTGTAGGAAACACAGTTCTTTTGTTCTGAGCACACTCACGTTTCCCGCCTTATTAGAGACTCTAGAAAGCAAGAGAATGCTTCTTGCTCTAAAGCAGAGTGTGTTTCATGGATGAGAACTGTGCTGTGTGTTTCCCTTCAGAAACGGAGTTAAATGCCATGCTCTGTGCCTTCCTACAAGCAAGAGTGCGTTTCAGGTAAACGCAGTCACTTTTCAGCTCAAACGAAGCTACATCGTTCACGAAGTTCACACGTTTCTCGCTCTTAACTGAAACGCATTGGATGTTCGAGGACCTGTGGTTTGTATCAGTTTCAGAAGCAGAGTTGAACTAGATATGGTCCGTGTGTGTAGGAAACACGGTTCTTTTGTTCTGAGCACACTCACGTTTCCCGCCTTATTAGAGACTCTAGAAAGCAAGAGAATGCTTCTTGCTCTTAAGCAGAGTGTGTTTCATGGATGAGAACTGTGCTGTGTGTTTCCCTTCAGAAACGGAGTTAAATGCCAGCCTCTGTGTCTTCCTACAAGCAAGAGTGCGTTTCAGGTAAACGCTGTCACTTTTCAGCTCAAACGAAGCTACATTGTTCACGAAGTTCACACGTTTCTCGCTCTTAACTGAAACGCATTGGATGTTCGAGGACCTGTGGTTTTTATCAGTTTCAGAAGCAGAGTTGAACTAGGTATGGTCCGTGTGTGTAGGAAACACAGTTCTTTTGTTCTGAGCACACTCACGTTTCCCGCCTTATTAGAGACTCTAGAAAGCAAGAGAATGCTTCTTGCTCTAAAGCAGAGTGTGTTTCAGGGATGAGAACTGTGTTGTGTGTTTCCCTTCAGAAACGGAGTTAAATGCCAGGCTCTGTGTCTTCCTACAAGCAAGAGTGCTTTTCAGGTAAACGCAGTCACTTTTCAGCTCAAACGAAGCTACATCGTTCACGAAGTTCACACGTTTCTCGCTCTTAACTGAAACGCATTGAATGTTCGAGGACCTGTGGTTTGTATCAGGTTTAGAAGCAGAGTTGAACTAGATATGGTCCGTGTGTGTAGGAAACACAATTCTTTTGTTCTGAGCACACTCACGTCTCCCGCCTTATTAGAGACTCTAGAAAGCAAGAGAATGCTTCTTGCTCTAAAGCAGAGTGTGTTTCATGGATGAGAACTGTGCTGTGTGTTTCCCTTCAGAAACGGAGTTAAATGCCAGGCTCTGTGTCTTCCTACAAGCAAGAGTGCGTTTCAAGTAAACGCTGTCACTTTTCAGCTCAAAGGAAGCTACATCGTTCACGAAGTTCACACGTTTCTCGCTCTTAACTGAAACGCATTGGATGTTCGAGGACCTGTGGTTTGTATCAGTTTCAGAAGCAGAGTTGAACTAGATATGGTCCGTGTGTGTAGGAAACACGGTTCATTTGTTCTGAGCACACTCACGTTTCCCGCCTTATTAGAGACTCTAGAAAGCAAGAGAATGCTTCTTGCTCTTAAACAGAGTGTGTTTCATGGATGAGAACTGTGCTGTGTGTTTCCCTTCAGAAACGGAGTTAAATGCCAGTCTCTGTGTCTTCCTACAAACAAGAGTGCGTTTCAGGTAAACGCTGTCACTTTTCAGCTCAAAGGAAGCTACATTGTTCAGGAAGTTCACACGTTTCTCGCTCTTAACTGAAAAGCATTGGATGTTCGAGGACCTGTGGTTTGTATCAGTTTCAGAAGTAGAGTTGAACTAGATATGGTCCGTGTGTGTAGGAAACACGGTTCTTTTGTTCTGAGCACACTCACGTTTCCCGCCTTATTAGAGACTCTAGAGAGCAAGAGAATGCTTCTTGCTCTAAAGCAGAGTGTGTTTCATGGATGAGAACTGTGCTGTGTGTTTCCCTTCAGAAACGGAGTTAAATGCCAGGCTCTGTGCCTTCCTACAAGCAAGAGTGCGTTTCAGGTAAACGCAGTCACTTTTCAGCTCAAAGGAAGCTACATCGTTCACGAGGTTCACACGTTTCTCGCTCTTAACTGAAACGCATTGGATGTTCGAGGACCTGTGGTTTGTATCAGTTTAAGAAGCAGAGTTGAACTATATATGGTCCGTGTGTGTAGGAAACACAGTTCTTTTGTTCTGAGCACACTCACGTTTCCCGCCTTATTAGAGACTCTAGAAAGCAAGAGAATGCTTCTTGCTCTAAAGCAGAGTGTGTTTCATGGATGAGAACTGTGCTGTGTGTTTCCCTTCAGAAACGGAGTTAAATGCCAGGCTCTGTGTCTTCCTACAAGCAAGAGTGCGTTTCAGGTTAACGCAGTCACTTTTCAGCTCAAAGGAAGCTATATCGTTCACGAGGTTCACACGTTTCTCGCTCTTAACTGAAACGCATTGGATGTTCGAGGACCTGTGGTTTGTATCAGTTTAAGAAGCAGAGTTGAACTATATATGGTCCGTGTGTGTAGGAAACACAGTTCTTTTGTTCTGAGCACACTCACGTTTCCCGCCTTATTAGAGACTCTAGAAAGCAAGAGAATGGTTCTTGCTCTAAAGCAGAGTGTGTTTCATGGATGAGAACTGTGCTGTGTGTTTCCCTTCAGAAACGGAGTTAAATGCCAGGTCTGTGTCTTCCTACAAGCAAGAGTGCGTTTCAGGTGAACGCAGTCACTTTTCAGCTCAAACGAAGCTACATCGTTCACGAAGTTCACACGTTTCTCGCTCTTAACTGAAAAGCATTGGATGTTCGAGGACCTGTGGTTTGTATCAGTTTCAGAAGTAGAGTTGAACTAGATATGGTCCGTGTGTGTAGGAAACACGGTTCTTTTGTTCTGAGCACACTCACGTTTCCCGCCTTATTAGAGACTCTAGAGAGCAAGAGAATGCTTCTTGCTCTAAAGCAGAGTGTGTTTCATGGATGAGAACTGTGCTGTGTGTTTCCCTTCAGAAACGGAGTTAAATGCCAGGTCTGTGTCTTCCTACAAGCAAGAGTGCGTTTCAGGTGAACGCAGTCACTTTTCAGCTCAAACGAAGCTACATCGTTCACGAAGTTCACACGTTTCTCGCTCTTAACTGAAACGCATTGGATGTTCGAGGACCTGTGGTTTGTATCAGTTTCAGAAGCAGAGTTGAACTAGATATGGTCCGTGTGTGTAGGAAACACGGTTCTTTTGTTCTGAGCACACTCACGTTTCCCGCCTTATTAGAGACTCTAGAAAGCAAGAGAATGCTTCTTGCTCTTAAGCAGAGTGTGTTTCATGGATGAGAACTGTGCTGTGTGTTTCCCTTCAGAAACGGAGTTAAATGCCAGCCTCTGTGTCTTCCTACAAGCAAGAGTGCGTTTCAGGTAAACGCTGTCACTTTTCAGCTCAAACGAAGCTACATTGTTCACGAAGTTCACACGTTTCTCGCTCTTAACTGAAACGCATTGGATGTTCGAGGACCTGTGGTTTTTATCAGTTTCAGAAGCAGAGTTGAACTAGGTATGGTCCGTGTGTGTAGGAAACACAGTTCTTTTGTTCTGAGCACACTCACGTTTCCCGCCTTATTAGAGACTCTAGAAAGCAAGAGAATGCTTCTTGCTCTAAAGCAGAGTGTGTTTCAGGGATGAGAACTGTGTTGTGTGTTTCCCTTCAGAAACGGAGTTAAATGCCAGGCTCTGTGTCTTCCTACAAGCAAGAGTGCTTTTCAGGTAAACGCAGTCACTTTTCAGCTCAAACGAAGCTACATCGTTCACGAAGTTCACACGTTTCTCGCTCTTAACTGAAACGCATTGAATGTTCGAGGACCTGTGGTTTGTATCAGGTTTAGAAGCAGAGTTGAACTAGATATGGTCCGTGTGTGTAGGAAACACAATTCTTTTGTTCTGAGCACACTCACGTCTCCCGCCTTATTAGAGACTCTAGAAAGCAAGAGAATGCTTCTTGCTCTAAAGCAGAGTGTGTTTCATGGATGAGAACTGTGCTGTGTGTTTCCCTTCAGAAACGGAGTTAAATGCCAGGCTCTGTGTCTTCCTACAAGCAAGAGTGCGTTTCAAGTAAACGCTGTCACTTTTCAGCTCAAAGGAAGCTACATCGTTCACGAAGTTCACACGTTTCTCGCTCTTAACTGAAACGCATTGGATGTTCGAGGACCTGTGGTTTGTATCAGTTTCAGAAGCAGAGTTGAACTAGATATGGTCCGTGTGTGTAGGAAACACGGTTCATTTGTTCTGAGCACACTCACGTTTCCCGCCTTATTAGAGACTCTAGAAAGCAAGAGAATGCTTCTTGCTCTTAAACAGAGTGTGTTTCATGGATGAGAACTGTGCTGTGTGTTTCCCTTCAGAAACGGAGTTAAATGCCAGTCTCTGTGTCTTCCTACAAACAAGAGTGCGTTTCAGGTAAACGCTGTCACTTTTCAGCTCAAAGGAAGCTACATTGTTCAGGAAGTTCACACGTTTCTCGCTCTTAACTGAAACGCATTGGATGTTCGAGGACCTGTGGTTTGTATCAGTTTCAGAAGCAGAGTTGAACTAGATATGGTCCGTGTGTGTAGGAAACACGGTTCATTTGTTCTGAGCACACTCACGTTTCCCGCCTTATTAGAGACTCTAGAAAGCAAGAGAATGCTTCTTGCTCTTAAACAGAGTGTGTTTCATGGATGAGAACTGTGCTGTGTGTTTCCCTTCAGAAACGGAGTTAAATGCCAGGCTCTGTGTCTTCCTACAAGCAAGAGTGCGTTTCAAGTAAACGCTGTCACTTTTCAGCTCAAAGGAAGCTACATCGTTCACGAAGTTCACACGTTTCTCGCTCTTAACTGAAACGCATTGGATGTTCGAGGACCTGTGGTTTGTATCAGTTTCAGAAGCAGAGTTGAACTAGATATGGTCCGTGTGTGTAGGAAACACGGTTCATTTGTTCTGAGCACACTCACGTTTCCCGCCTTATTAGAGACTCTAGAAAGCAAGAGAATGCTTCTTGCTCTTAAACAGAGTGTGTTTCATGGATGAGAACTGTGCTGTGTGTTTCCCTTCAGAAACGGAGTTAAATGCCAGTCTCTGTGTCTTCCTACAAACAAGAGTGCGTTTCAGGTAAACGCTGTCACTTTTCAGCTCAAAGGAAGCTACATTGTTCAGGAAGTTCACACGTTTCTCGCTCTTAACTGAAAAGCATTGGATGTTCGAGGACCTGTGGTTTGTATCAGTTTCAGAAGTAGAGTTGAACTAGATATGGTCCGTGTGTGTAGGAAACACGGTTCTTTTGTTCTGAGCACACTCACGTTTCCCGCCTTATTAGAGACTCTAGAAAGCAAGAGAATGCTTCTTGCTCTAAAGCAGAGTGTGTTTCATGGATGAGAACTGTGCTGTGTGTTTCCCTTCAGAAACGGAGTTAAATGCCAGGCTCTGTGTCTTCCTACAAGCAAGAGTGCGTTTCAGGTTAACGCAGTCACTTTTCAGCTCAAAGGAAGCTATATCGTTCACGAGGTTCACACGTTTCTCGCTCTTAACTGAAACGCATTGGATGTTCGAGGACCTGTGGTTTGTATCAGTTTAAGAAGCAGAGTTGAACTATATATGGTCCGTGTGTGTAGGAAACACAGTTCTTTTGTTCTGAGCACACTCACGTTTCCCGCCTTATTAGAGACTCTAGAAAGCAAGAGAATGGTTCTTGCTCTAAAGCAGAGTGTGTTTCATGGATGAGAACTGTGCTGTGTGTTTCCCTTCAGAAACGGAGTTAAATGCCAGGTCTGTGTCTTCCTACAAGCAAGAGTGCGTTTCAGGTGAACGCAGTCACTTTTCAGCTCAAACGAAGCTACATCGTTCACGAAGTTCACACGTTTCTCGCTCTTAACTGAAAAGCATTGGATGTTCGAGGACCTGTGGTTTGTATCAGTTTCAGAAGTAGAGTTGAACTAGATATGGTCCGTGTGTGTAGGAAACACGGTTCTTTTGTTCTGAGCACACTCACGTTTCCCGCCTTATTAGAGACTCTAGAGAGCAAGAGAATGCTTCTTGCTCTAAAGCAGAGTGTGTTTCATGGATGAGAACTGTGCTGTGTGTTTCCCTTCAGAAACGGAGTTAAATGCCAGGTCTGTGTCTTCCTACAAGCAAGAGTGCGTTTCAGGTGAACGCAGTCACTTTTCAGCTCAAACGAAGCTACATCGTTCACGAAGTTCACACGTTTCTCGCTATTAACTGAAACGCATTGGATGTTCGAGGACCTGTGGTTTGTATCAGTTTAAGAAGCAGAGTTGAACTAGATATGGTCCGTGTGTGTAGGAAACACAGTTTTTTTGTTCTGAGCACACTCACGTTTCCCGCCTTATTAGAGACTCTAGAAAGCAAGAGAATGCTTCTTGCTCTAAAGCAGAGTGTGTTTCATGGATGAGAACTGTGCTGTGTGTTTCCCTTCAGAAACGGAGTTAAATGCCAGTCTCTGTGTCTTCCTACAAACAAGAGTGCGTTTCAGGTAAACGCTGTCACTTTTCAGCTCAAAGGAAGCTACATTGTTCAGGAAGATCAGATGTTTCTCGCTCTTAACTGAAAAGCATTGGATGTTCGAGGACCTGTGGTTTGTATCAGTTTCAGAAGTAGAGTTGAACTAGATATGGTCCGTGTGTGTAGGAAACACGGTTCTTTTGTTCTGAGCACACTCTCGTTTCCCGCCTTATTAGAGACTCTAGAGAGCAAGAGAATGCTTCTTGCTCTAAAGCAGAGTGTGTTTCTTGGATGAGAACTGTGCTGTGTGTTTCCCTTCAGAAACGGAGTTAAATGCCAGGCTCTGTGCCTTCCTACAAGCAAGAGTGCGTTTCAGGTAAACGCAGTCACTTTTCAGCTCAAAGGAAGCTACATCGTTCACGAGGTTCACACGTTTCTCGCTCTTAACTGAAACGCATTGGATGTTCGAGGACCTGTGGTTTGTATCAGTTTAAGAAGCAGAGTTGAACTATATATGGTCCGTGTGTGTAGGAAACACAGTTCTTTTGTTCTGAGCACACTCACGTTTCCCGCCTTATTAGAGACTCTAGAAAGCAAGAGAATGCTTCTTGCTCTAAAGCAGAGTGTGTTTCATGGATGAGAACTGTGCTGTGTGTTTCCCTTCAGAAACGGAGTTAAATGCCAGGCTCTGTGTCTTCCTACAAGCAAGAGTGCGTTTCAGGTAAACGCAGTCACTTTTCAGCTCAAACGAAGCTACATCGTTCACGAAGTTCACACGTTTCTCGCTCTTAACTGAAAAGCATTGGATGTTCGAGGACCTGTGGTTTGTATCAGTTTCAGAAGTAGAGTTGAACTAGATATGGTCCGTGTGTGTAGGAAACACGGTTCTTTTGTTCTGAGCACACTCACGTTTCCCGCCTTATTAGAGACTCTAGAGAGCAAGAGAATGCTTCTTGCTCTAAAGCAGAGTGTGTTTCATGGATGAGAACTGTGCTGTGTGTTTCCCTTCAGAAACGGAGTTAAATGCCAGGCTCTGTGCCTTCCTACAAGCAAGAGTGCGTTTCAGGTAAACGCTGTCACTTTTCAGCTCAAACGAAGCTACATCGTTCACGAGGTTCACACGTTTCTCGCTCTTAACTGAAACGCATTGGATGTTCGAGGACCTGTGGTTTGTATCAGTTTCAGAAGCAGAGTTGAACTAGATATGGTCCGTGTGTGTAGGAAACACAATTCTTTTGTTCTGAGCACACTCACGTTTCCTGCCTTATTAGAGACTCTAGAAAGCAAGAGAATGCTTCTTGCTCTAAAGCAGAGTGTGTTTCATGGATGAGAACTGTGCTGTGTGTTTCCCTTCAGAAACGGAGTTAAATGCCAGGTCTGTGTCTTCCTACAAGCAAGAGTGCGTTTCAGGTGAACACAGTCACTTTTCAGCTCAAACGAAGCTACATCGTTCACGAAGTTCACACGTTTCTCGCTATTAACTGAAACGCATTGGATGTTCGAGGACCTGTGGTTTGTATCAGTTTAAGAAGCAGAGTTGAACTAGATATGGTCCGTGTGTGTAGGAAACACAGTTTTTTTGTTCTGAGCACACTCACGTTTCCCGCCTTATTAGAGACTCTAGAAAGCAAGAGAATGCTTCTTGCTTTAAAGCAGAGTGTGTTTCATGGATGAGAACTGTGCTGTGTGTTTCCCTTCAGAAACGGAGTTAAATGCCAGTCTCTGTGTCTTCCTACAAACAAGAGTGCGTTTCAGGTAAACGCTGTCACTTTTCAGCTCAAAGGAAGCTACATTGTTCAGGAAGTTCACACGTTTCTCGCTCTTAACTGAAAAGCATTGGATGTTCGAGGACCTGTGGTTTGTATCAGTTTCAGAAGTAGAGTTGAACTAGATATGGTCCGTGTGTGTAGGAAACACGGTTCTTTTGTTCTGAGCACACTCACGTTTCCCGCCTTATTAGAGACTCTAGAGAGCAAGAGAATGCTTCTTGCTCTAAAGCAGAGTGTGTTTCTTGGATGAGAACTGTGCTGTGTGTTTCCCTTCAGAAACGGAGTTAAATGCCAGGCTCTGTGCCTTCCTACAAGCAAGAGTGCGTTTCAGGTAAACGTAGTCACTTTTCAGCTCAAAGGAAGCTACATCGTTCACGAGGTTCACACGTTTCTCGCTCTTAACTGAAACGCATTGGATGTTCGAGGACCTGTGGTTTGTATCAGTTTAAGAAGCAGAGTTGAACTATATATGGTCCGTGTGTGTAGGAAACACAGTTCTTTTGTTCTGAGCACACTCACGTTTCCCGCCTTATTAGAGACTCTAGAAAGCAAGAGAATGCTTCTTGCTCTAAAGCAGAGTGTGTTTCATGGATGAGAACTGTGCTGTGTGTTTCCCTTCAGAAACGGAGTTAAATGCCAGGCTCTGTGTCTTCCTACAAGCAAGAGTGCGTTTCAGGTAAACGCAGTCACTTTTCAGCTCAAACGAAGCTACATCGTTCACGAAGTTCACACGTTTCTCGCTCTTAACTGAAACGCATTGGATGTTCGAGGACCTGTGGTTTGTATCAGTTTCAGACGCAGAGTTGAACTAGATATGGTCCGTGTGTGTAGGAAACACGGTTCTTTTGTTCTGAGCACACTCACGTTTCCCGCCTTATTAGAGACTCTAGAAAGCAAGAGAATGCTTCTTGCTCTAAAGCAGAGTGTGTTTCATGGATGAGAACTGTGCTGTGTGTTTCCCTTCAGAAACGGAGTTAAATGCCAGGTCTGTGTCTTCCTACAAGCAAGAGTGCGTTTCAGGTGAACGCAGTCACTTTTCAGCTCAAACGAAGCTACATCGTTCACGAAGTTCACACGTTTCTCGCTCTTAACTGAAAAGCATTGGATGTTCGAGGACCTGTGGTTTGTATCAGTTTCAGAAGTAGACTTGAACTAGATATGGTCCGTGTGTGTAGGAAACACGGTTCTTTTGTTCTGAGCACACTCACGTTTCCCGCCTTATTAGAGACTCTAGAGAGCAAGAGAATGCTTCTTGCTCTAAATCAGAGTGTGTTTCATGGATGAGAACTGTGCTGTGTGTTTCCCTTCAGAAACGGAGTTAAATGCCAGGCTCTGTGCCTTCCTACAAGCAAGAGTGCGTTTCAGGTAAACGCTGTCACTTTTCAGCTCAAACGAAGCTACATCGTTCACGAGGTTCACACGTTTCTCGCTCTTAACTGAAACGCATTGGATGTTCGAGGACCTGTGGTTTGTATCAGTTTCAGAAGCAGAGTTGAACTAGATATGGTCCGTGTGTGTAGGAAACACAATTCTTTTGTTCTGAGCACACTCACGTTTCCTGCCTTATTAGAGACTCTAGAAAGCAAGAGAATGCTTCTTGCTCTAAAGCAGAGTGTGTTTCATGGATGAGAACTGTGCTGTGTGTTTCCCTTCAGAAACGGAGTTAAATGCCAGGTCTGTGTCTTCCTACAAGCAAGAGTGCGTTTCAGGTGAACGCAGTCACTTTTCAGCTCAAACGAAGCTACATCGTTCACGAAGTTCACACGTTTCTCGCTATTAACTAAAACGCATTGGATGTTCGAGGACCCGTGGTTTGTATCAGTTTAAGAAGCAGAGTTGAACTATATATGGTCCGTGTGTGTAGGAAACACAGTTCTTTTGTTCTGAGCACACTCACGTTTCCCGCCTTATTAGAGACTCTAGAAAGCAAGAGAATGCTTCTTGCTCTAAAGCAGAGTGTGTTTCATGGATGAGAACTGTGCTGTGTGTTTCCCTTCAGAAACGGAGTTAAATGCCAGGCTCTGTGTCTTCCTACAAGCAAGAGTGCGTTTCAGGTAAACGCAGTCACTTTTCAGCTCAAACGAAGCTACATCGTTCACGAAATTCACACGTTTCTCGCTCTTAACTGAAACGCATTGGATGTTCGAGGACCTGTGGTTTGTATCAGTTTCAGAAGCAGAGTTGAACTAGATATGGTCCGTGTGTGTAGGAAACACAGTTCTTTTGTTCTGAGCACACTCACGTTTCCCGCCTTATTAGAGACTCTAGAAAGCAAGAGAATGCTTCTTGCTCTAAAGCAGAGTGTGTTTCATGGATGAGAACTGTGCTGTGTGTTTCCCTTCAGAAACGGAGTTAAATGCCAGGCTCTGTGTCTTCCTACAAGCAAGAGTGCTTTCCAGGTAAACGCAGTCACTTTTCAGCTCAAACGAAGCTACATCGTTCACGAATTTCACACGTTTCTCGCTCTTAAGTGAAACGCATTGGATGTTCGAGGACCTGTGGTTTGTATCAGTTTCAGATGCAGAGTTGAACTAGATATGGTCCGTGTGTGTAGGAAACACGGTTCTTTTGTTCTGAGCACACTCACGTTTCCCGCCTTATTAGAGACTCTAGAGAGCAAGAGAATGCTTCTTGCTCTAAAGCAGAGTGTGTTTCATGGATGAGAACTGTGCTGTGTGTTTCCCTTCAGAAACGGAGTTAAATGCCAGGCTCTGTGCCTTCCTACAAGCAAGAGTGCGTTTCAGGTAAACGCTCTCACTTTTCAGCTCAAACGAAGCTACATCGTTCACGAGGTTCACACGTTTCTCGCTCTTAACTGAAACGCATTGGATGTTCGAGGACCTGTGGTTTGTATCAGTTTAAGAAGCAGAGTTGAACTATATATGGTCCGTGTGTGTAGGAAACACAGTTCTTTTGTTCTGAGCACACTCACGTTTCCCGCCTTATTAGAGACTCTAGAAAGCAAGAGAATGCTTCTTGCTCTAAAGCAGAGTGTGTTTCATGGATGAGAACTGTGCTGTGTGTTTCCCTTCAGAAACGGAGTTAAATGCCAGGCTCTGTGTCTTCCTACAAGCAAGAGTGCGTATCAGGTAAACGCAGTCACTTTTCAGCTCAAACGAAGCTACATCGTTCACGAAGTTCACACGTTTCTCGCTCTTAACTGAAACGCATTGGATGTTCGAGGACCTGTGGTTTGTGTCAGTTTCAGAAGCAGAGTTGAAGTAGATATGGTCCGTGTGTGTAGGAAACACGGTTCTTTTGTTCTGAGCACACTCACGTTTCCCGCCTTATTAGAAACTCTAGAAAGCAAGAGAATGCTTCTTGCTCTAAAGCAGAGTGTGTTTCATGGATGAGAACTGTGCTGTGTGTTTCCCTTCAGAAACGGAGTTAAATGCCAGGCTCTGTGTCTTCCTACAAGCAAGAGTGCGTTTCAGGTAAACGCAGTCACTTTTCAGCTCAAACGAAGCTACATCGTTCACGAAGTTCACACGTTTCTCGCTCTTAACTGAAACGCATTGGATGTTCGAGGACCTGTGGTTTGTATCAGTTTCAGAAGCAGAGTTGAACTAGATATGGTCCGTGTGTGTAGGAAACACGGTTCTTTTGTTCTGAGCACACTCACATTTCCTGCCTTATTAGAGACTCTAGAAAGCAAGAGAATGCTTCTTGCTCTAAAGCAGAGTGTGTTTCATGGATGAGAACTGTGCTGTGTGTTTCCCTTCAGAAACGGAGTTAAATGCCAGGTCTGTGTCTTCCTACAAGCAAGAGTGCGTTTCAGGTGAACGCAGTCACTTTTCAGCTCAAACGAAGCTACATCGTTCACGAAGTTCACACGTTTCTCGCTATTAACTAAAACGCATTGGATGTTCGAGGACCCGTGGTTTGTATCAGTTTAAGAAGCAGAGTTGAACTATATATGGTCCGTGTGTGTAGGAAACACCGTTATTTTGTTCTGAGCACACTCACGTTTCCCGCCTTATTAGAGACTCTAGAAAGCAAGAGAATGCTTCTTGCTCTAAAGCAGAGTGTGTTTCATGGATGAGAACTGTGCTGTGTGTTTCCCTTCAGAAACGGAGTTAAATGCCAGGCTCTGTGTCTTCCTACAAGCAAGAGTGCGTATCAGGTAAACGCAGTCACTTTTCAGCTCAAACGAAGCTACATCGTTCACGAAGTTCACACGTTTCTCGCTCTTAACTGAAACGCATTGGATGTTCGAGGACCTGTGGTTTGTGTCAGTTTCAGAAGCAGAGTTGAAGTAGATATGGTCCGTGTGTGTAGGAAACACGGTTCTTTTGTTCTGAGCACACTCACGTTTCCCGCCTTATTAGAAACTCTAGAAAGCAAGAGAATGCTTCTTGCTCTAAAGCAGAGTGTGTTTCATGGATGAGAACTGTGCTGTGTGTTTCCCTTCAGAAACGGAGTTAAATGCCAGGCTCTGTGTCTTCCTACAAGCAAGAGTGCGTTTCAGGTAAACGCAGTCACTTTTCAGCTCAAACGAAGCTACATCGTTCACGAAGTTCACACGTTTCTCGCTCTTAACTGAAACGCATTGGATGTTCGAGGACCTGTGGTTTGTATCAGTTTCAGAAGCAGAGTTGAACTAGATATGGTCCGTGTGTGTAGGAAACACGGTTCTTTTGTTCTGAGCACACTCACATTTCCTGCCTTATTAGAGACTCTAGAAAGCAAGAGAATGCTTCTTGCTCTAAAGCAGAGTGTGTTTCATGGATGAGAACTGTGCTGTGTGTTTCCCTTCAGAAACGGAGTTAAATGCCAGGTCTGTGTCTTCCTACAAGCAAGAGTGCGTTTCAGGTGAACGCAGTCACTTTTCAGCTCAAACGAAGCTACATCGTTCACGAAGTTCACACGTTTCTCGCTATTAACTAAAACGCATTGGATGTTCGAGGACCCGTGGTTTGTATCAGTTTAAGAAGCAGAGTTGAACTATATATGGTCCGTGTGTGTAGGAAACACCGTTATTTTGTTCTGAGCACACTCACGTTTCCCGCCTTATTAGAGACTCTAGAAAGCAAGAGAATGCTTCTTGCTCTAAAGCAGAGTGTGTTTCATGGATGAGAACTGTGCTGTGTGTTTCCCTTCAGAAACGGAGTTAAATGCCAGGCTCTGTGTCTTCCTACAAGCAAGAGTGCGTTTCAGGTAAACGCCGTCACTTTTCAGCTCAAACGAAGCTACATCGTTTACGAAGTTCACACGTTTCTCGCTCTTAACTGAAACGCATTGGATGTTCGAGGACCTGTGGTTTGTATCAGTTTCAGAAGCAGAGTTGAAGTAGATATGGTCCGTGTGTATAGGAAACACGGTTCTTTTGTTCTGAGCACACTCAAGTTTCCCGCCTTATTAGAGACTCTAGAAAGCAAGAGAATGCTTCTTGCTCTAAAGCAGAGTGTGTTTCATGGATGAGAACTGTGCTGTGTGTTTCCCTTCAGAAACGGAGTTAAATGCCAGGCTCTGTGTCTTCCTACAAGCAAGAGTGCGTTTCAGGTAAACGCAGTCACTTTTCAGCTCAAACGAAGCTACATCGTTCACGAAATTCACACGTTTCTCCCTCTTAACTGAAACGCATTGGATGTTCGAGGACCTGTGGTTTGTATCAGTTTCAGAAGCAGAGTTGAACTAGATATGGTCCGTGTGTGTAGGAAACACAGTTCTTTTGTTCTGAGCACACTCACGTTTCCCGCCTTATTAGAGACTCTAGAAAGCAAGAGAATGCTTCTTGCTCTAAAGCAGAGTGTGTTTCATGGATGAGAACTGTGCTGTGTGTTTCCCTTCAGAAACGGAGTTAAATGCCAGGCTCTGTGTCTTCCTACAAGCAAGAGTGCTTTCCAGGTAAACGCAGTCACTTTTCAGCTCAAACGAAGCTACATCGTTCACGAAGTTCACACGTTTCTCGCTCTTAAGTGAAACGCATTGGATGTTCGAGGACCTGTGGTTTGTATCAGTTTCAGATGCAGAGTTGAACTAGATATGGTCCGTGTGTGTAGGAAACACGGTTCTTTTGTTCTGAGCACACTCACGTTTCCCGCCTTATTAGAGACTCTAGAAAGCAAGAGAATGCTTCTTGCTCTAAAGCAGAGTGTGTTTCATGGATGAGAACTGTGCTGTGTGTTTCCCTTCAGAAACGGAGTTAAATGCCAGGTCTGTGTCTTCCTACAAGCAAGAGTGCGTTTCAGGTGAACGCAGTCACTTTTCAGCTCAAATGAAGCTACATCGTTCACGAAGTTCACACGTTTCTCGCTCTTAACTGAAAAGCATTGGATGTTCGAGGACCTGTGGTTTGTATCAGTTTCAGAAGTAGAGTTGAACTAGATATGGTCCGTGTGTGTAGGAAACACGGTTCTTTTGTTCTGAGCACACTCACGTTTCCCGCCTTATTAGAGACTCTAGAGAGCAAGAGAATGCTTCTTGCTCTAAAGCAGAGTGTGTTTCATGGATGAGAACTGTGCTGTGTGTTTCCCTTCAGAAACGGAGTTAAATGCCAGGCTCTGTGCCTTCCTACAAGCAAGAGTGCGTTTCAGGTAAACGCTGTCACTTTTCAGCTCAAACGAAGCTACATCGTTCACGAGGTTCACACGTTTCTCGCTCTTAACTGAAACGCATTGGATGTTCGAGGACCTGTGGTTTGTATCAGTTTAAGAAGCAGAGTTGAACTATATATGGTCCGTGTGTGTAGGAAACACAGTTCTTTTGTTCTGAGCACACTCACGTTTCCCGCCTTATTAGAGACTCTAGAAAGCAAGAGAATGCTTCTTGCTCTAAAGCAGAGTGTGTTTCATGGATGAGAACTGTGCTGTGTGTTTCCCTTCAGAAACGGAGTTAAATGCCAGGCTCTGTGTCTTCCTACAAGCAAGAGTGCGTATCAGGTAAACGCAGTCACTTTTCAGCTCAAACGAAGCTACATCGTTCACGAAGTTCACACGTTTCTCGCTCTTAACTGAAACGCATTGGATGTTCGAGGACCTGTGGTTTGTGTCAGTTTCAGAAGCAGAGTTGAAGTAGATATGGTCCGTGTGTGTAGGAAACACGGTTCTTTTGTTCTGAGCACACTCACGTTTCCCGCCTTATTAGAAACTCTAGAAAGCAAGAGAATGCTTCTTGCTCTAAAGCAGAGTGTGTTTCATGGATGAGAACTGTGCTGTGTGTTTCCCTTCAGAAACGGAGTTAAATGCCAGGCTCTGTGTCTTCCTACAAGCAAGAGTGCGTTTCAGGTAAACGCAGTCACTTTTCAGCTCAAACGAAGCTACATCGTTCACGAAATTCACACGTTTCTCGCTCTTAACTGAAACGCATTGGATGTTCGAGGACCTGTGGTTTGTATCAGTTTCAGAAGCAGAGTTGAACTAGATATGGTCCGTGTGTGTAGGAAACACGGTTCTTTTGTTCTGAGCACACTCACGTTTCCCGCCTTATTAGAGACTCTAGAAAGCAAGAGAATGCTTCTTGCTCTAAAGCAGAGTGTGTTTCATGGATGAGAACTGTGCTGTGTGTTTCCCTTCAGAAACGGAGTTAAATGCCAGGCTCTGTGTCTTCCTACAAGCAAGAGTGCGTTTCAGGTAAACGCAGTCACTTTTCAGCTCAAACGAAGCTACATCGTTCACGAAGTTCACACGTTTCTCGCTCTTAACTGAAACGCATTGGATGTTCGAGGACCTGTGGTTTGTATCATTTTCAGACGCAGAGTTGAACTAGATATGGTCCGTGTGTGTAGGAAACACGGTTCTTTTGTTCTGAGCACACTCACGTTTCCCGCCTTATTAGAGACTCTAGAAAGCAAGAGAATGCTTCTTGCTCTAAAGCAGAGTGTGTTTCATGGATGAGAACTGTGCTGTGTGTTTCCCTTCAGAAACGGAGTTAAATGCCAGGTCTGTGTCTTCCTACAAGCAAGAGTGCGTTTCAGGTGAACGCATTCACTTTTCAGCTCAAACGAAGCTACATCGTTCACGAAGTTCACACGTTTCTCGCTCTTAACTGAAAAGCATTGGATGTTCGAGGACCTGTGGTTTGTATCAGTTTCAGAAGTAGAGTTGAACTAGATATGGTCCGTGTGTGTAGGAAACACGGTTCTTTTGTTCTGAGCACACTCACCTTTCCCGCCTTATTAGAGACTCTAGAGAGCAAGAGAATGCTTCTTGCTCTAAAGCAGAGTGTGTTTCATGGATGAGAACTGTGCTGTGTGTTTCCCTTCAGAAACGGAGTTAAATGCCAGGCTCTGTGCCTTCCTACAAGCAAGAGTGCGTTTCAGGTAAACGCTGTCACTTTTCAGCTCAAACGAAGCTACATCGTTCACGAGGTTCACACGTTTCTCGCTCTTAACTGAAACGCATTGGATGTTCGAGGACCTGTGGTTTGTGTCAGTTTCAGACGCAGAGTTGAAGTAGATATGGTCCGTGTGTGTAGGAAACACGGTTCTTTTGTTCTGAGCACACTCACGTTTCCCGCCTTATTAGAAACTCTAGAAAGCAAGAGAATGCTTCTTGCTCTAAAGCAGAGTGTGTTTCATGGATGAGAACTGTGCTGTGTGTTTCCCTTCAGAAACGGAGTTAAATGCCAGGCTCTGTGTCTTCCTACAAGCAAGAGTGCGTTTCAGGTAAACGCAGTCACTTTTCAGTTCAAACGAAGCTACATCGTTCACGAAATTCACACGTTTCTCGCTCTTAACTGAAACGCATTGGATGTTCGAGGACCTGTGGTTTGTATCAGTTTCAGAAGCAGAGTTGAACTAGATATGGTCCGTGTGTGTAGGAAACACGGTTCTTTTGTTCTGAGCACACTCACGTTTCCCGCCTTATTAGAGACTCTAGAAAGCAAGAGAATGCTTCTTGCTCTAAAGCAGAGTGTGTTTCATGGATGAGAACTGTGCTGTGTGTTTCCCTTCAGAAACGGAGTTAAATGCCAGGCTTTGTGTCTTCCTACAAGCAAGAGTGCGTTTCAGGTAAACGCAGTCACTTTTCAGCTCAAACGAAGCTACATCGTTCACGAAGTTCACACGTTTCTCGCTCTTAACTGAAACGCATTGGATGTTCGAGGACCTGTGGTTTGTATCAGTTTCAGACGCAGAGTTGAACTAGATATGGTCCGTGTGTGTAGGAAACACGGTTCTTTTGTTCTGAGCACACTCACGTTTCCCGCCTTATTAGAGACTCTAGAAAGCAAGAGAATGCTTCTTGCTCTAAAGCAGAGTGTGTTTCATGGATGAGAACTGTGCTGTGTGTTTCCCTTCAGAAACGGAGTTAAATGCCAGGTCTGTGTCTTCCTACAAGCAAGAGTGCGTTTCAGGTGAACGCAGTCACTTTTCAGCTCAAACGAAGCTACATCGTTCACGAAGTTCACACGTTTCTCGCTCTTAACTGAAAAGCATTGGATGTTCGAGGACCTGTGGTTTGTATCAGTTTCAGAAGTAGAGTTGAACTAGATATGGTCCGTGTGTGTAGGAAACACGGTTCTTTTGTTCTGAGCACACTCACCTTTCCCGCCTTATTAGAGACTCTAGAGAGCAAGAGAATGCTTCTTGCTCTAAAGCAGAGTGTGTTTCATGGATGAGAACTGTGCTGTGTGTTTCCCTTCAGAAACGGAGTTAAATGCCAGGCTCTGTGCCTTCCTACAAGCAAGAGTGCGTTTCAGGTAAACGCTGTCACTTTTCAGCTCAAACGAAGCTACATCGTTCACGAGGTTCACACGTTTCTCGCTCTTAACTGAAACGCATTGGATGTTCGAGGACCTGTGGTTTGTATCAGTTTAAGAAGCAGAGTTGAACTATATATGGTCCGTGTGTGTAGGAAACACAGTTCTTTTGTTCTGAGCACACTCACGTTTCCCGCCTTATTAGACTCTAGAAAGCAAGAGAATGCTTCTTGCTCTAAAGCAGAGTGTGTTTCATGGATGAGAACTGTGCTGTGTGTTTCCCTTCAGAAACGGAGTTAAATGCCAGGCTCTGTGTCTTCCTACAAGCAAGAGTGCGTTTCAGGTAAACGCAGTCACTTTTCAGCTCAAACGAAGCTACATCGTTCACGAAGTTCACACGTTTCTCGCTCTTAACTGAAACGCATTGGATGTTCGAGGACCTGTGGTTTGTATCAGTTTCAGAAGCAGAGTTGAACTAGATATGGTCCGTGTGTGTAGGAAACACGGTTCTTTTGTTCTGAGCACACTCACGTTTCCCGCCTTATTAGAGACTCTAGAAAGCAAGAGAATGCTTCTTGCTCTAAAGCAGAGTGTGTTTCATGGATGAGAACTGTGCTGTGTGTTTCCCTTCAGAAACGGAGTTAAATGCCAGGTCTGTGTCTTCCTACAAGCAAGAGTGCGTTTCAGGTGAACGCAGTCACTTTTCAGCTCAAACGAAGCTACATCGTTCACGAAGTTCACACGTTTCTCTCTCTTAACTGAAAAGCATTGGATGTTCGAGGACCTGTGGTTTGTATCAGTTTCAGAAGTAGAGTTGAACTAGATATGGTCCGTGTGTGTAGGAAACACGGTTCTTTTGTTCTGAGCACACTCACGTTTCCCGCCTTATTAGAGACTCTAGAGAGCAAGAGAATGCTTCTTGCTCTAAAGCAGAGTGTGTTTCATGGATGAGAAGTGTGCTGTGTGTTTCCCTTCAGAAACGGAATTAAATGCCAGGTCTGTGTCTTCCTACAAGCAAGAGTGCGTTTCAGGTGAACGCAGTCACTTTTCAGCTCAAACGAAGCTACATCGTTCACGAAGTTCACACGTTTCTCGCTCTTAACTGAAACGCATTGGATGTTCGAGGACCTGTGGTTTGTATCAGTTTCAGAAGCAGAGGTGAACTAGATATGGTCCGTGTGTGTAGGAAACACGGTTCATTTGTTCTGAGCACACTCACGTTTACCGCCTTATTAGAGACTCTAGAAAGCAAGAGAATGCTTCTTGCTCTAAAGCAGAGTGTGTTTCATGGATGAGAACTGTGCTGTGTGTTTCCCTTCAGAAACGGAGTTAAATGCCAGGTCTGTGTCTTCCTACAAGCAAGAGTGCGTTTCAGGTGAACGCAGTCACTTTTCAGCTCAAACGAAGCTACATTGTTCACGAAGTTCACACGTTTCTCGCTCTTAACTGAAACGCATTGGATGTTCGAGGACCTGTGGTTTGTATCAGTTTCAGAAGCAGAGTTGAACTAGATATGGTCCGTGTGTGTAGGAAACACGGTTCATTTGTTCTGAGCACACTCACGTTTCCCGCCTTATTAGAGACTCTAGAAAGCAAGAGAATGCTTCTTGCTCTTAAGCAGAGTGTGTTTCATGGATGAGAACTGTGCTGTGTGTTTCCCTTCAGAAACGGAGTTAAATGCCAGGCTCTGTGTCTTCCTACAAGCAAGAGTGCGTTTCAGGTAAACGCAGTCACTTTTCAGCTCAAATGAAGCTACATCGTTCACGAAGTTCACACGTTTCTCGCTCTTAATTGAAACGCATTGGATGTTCGAGGACCTGTGGTTTGTATCAGTTTCAGAAGCAGAGTTGAAGTAGATATGGTCCGTGTGTGTAGGAAACACGGTTCTTTTGTTCTGAGCACACTCACGTTTACCGCCTTATTAGAAACTCTAGAAAGCAAGAGAATGCTTCTTGCTCTAAAGCAGAGTGTGTTTCATGGATGAGAACTGTGCTGTGTGTTTCCCTTCAGAAACGGAGTTAAATGCCAGGCTCTGTGTCTTCCTACAAGCAAGAGTGCGTTTCAGGTAAACGCAGTCACTTTTCAGCTCAAACGAAGCTACATCGTTCACGAGGTTCACACGTTTCTCGCTCTTAACTGAAACGCATTTGATGTTCGAGGACCTGTGGTTTGTATCAGTTTAAGAAGCTGAGTTGAACTATATATGGTCCGTGTGTGTAGGAAACACAGTTCTTTTGTTCTGAGCACACTCACGTTTCCCGCCTTATTAGAGACTCTAGAAAGCAAGAGAATGCTTCTTGCTCTAAAGCAGAGTGTGTTTCATGGATGAGAACTGTGCTGTGTGTTTCCCTTCAGAAACGGAGTTAAATGCCAGGCTCTGTGTCTTCCTACAAGCAAGAGTGCGTATCAGGTAAACGCAGTCACTTTTCAGCTCAAACGAAGCTACATCGTTCACGAAGTTCACACGTTTCTCGCTCTTAACTGAAACGCATTGGATGTTCGAGGACCTGTGGTTTGTATCAGTTTCAGAAGCAGAGTTGAAGTAGATATGGTCCGTGTGTGTAGGAAACACGGTTCTTTTGTTCTGAGCACACTCACGTTTCCCGCCTTATTAGAATCTCTAGAAAGCAAGAGAATGCTTCTTGCTCTAAAGCAGAGTGTGTTTCATGGATGAGAACTGTGCTGTGTGTTTCCCTTCAGAAATGGAGTTAAATGCCAGGCTCTGTGTCTTCCTACAAGCAAGAGTGCGTTTCAGGTAAACGCAGTCACTTTTCAGCTCAAACGAAGCTACATCGTTCACGAAATTCACACGTTTCCCGCTCTTAACTGAAACGCATTGGATGTTCGAGGACCTGTGGTTTGTATCAGTTTCAGAAGCAGAGTTGAACTAGATATGGTCCGTGTGTGTAGGAAACACAGTTCTTTTGTTCTGAGCACACTCACGTTTCCCGCCTTATTAGAGACTCTAGAAAGCAAGAGAATGCTTCTTGCTCTAAAGCAGAGTGTGTTTCATGGATGAGAACTGTGCTGTGTGTTTCCCTTCAGAAACGGAGTTAAATGCCAGGCTCTGTGTCTTCCTACAAGCAAGAGTGCTTTCCAGGTAAACGCAGTCACTTTTCAGCTCAAACGAAGCTACATCGTTCACGAAGTTCACACGTTTCTCGCTCTTAAGTGAAACGCATTGGATGTTCGAGGACCTGTGGTTTGTATCAGTTTCAGATGCAGAGTTGAACTAGATATGGTCCGTGTGTGTAGGAAACACGGTTCTTTTGTTCTGAGCACACTCACGTTTCCCGCCTTATTAGAGACTCTAGAAAGCAAGAGAATGCTTCTTGCTCTAAAGCAGAGTGTGTTTCATGGATGAGAACTGTGCTGTGTGTTTCCCTTCAGAAACGGAGTTAAATGCCAGGTCTGTGTCTTCCTACAAGCAAGAGTGCGTTTCAGGTGAACGCAGTCACTTTTCAGCTCAAATGAAGCTACATCGTTCACGAAGTTCACACGTTTCTCGCTCTTAACTGAAAAGCATTGGATGTTCGAGGACTTGTGGTTTGTATCAGTTTCAGAAGTAGAGTTGAACTAGATATGGTCCGTGTGTGTAGGAAACACGGTTCTTTTGTTCTTAGCACACTCACGTTTCCCGCCTTATTAGAGACTCTAGAGAGCAAGAGAATGCTTCTTGCTCTAAAGCAGAGTGTGTTTCATGGATGAGAACTGTGCTGTGTGTTTCCCTTCAGAAACGGAGTTAAATGCCAGGCTCTGTGCCTTCCTACAAGCAAGAGTGCGTTTCAGGTAAACGCTGTCACTTTTCAGCTCAAACGAAGCTACATCGTTCACGAGGTTCACACGTTTCTCGCTCTTAACTGAAACGCATTGGATGTTCGAGGACCTGTGGTTTGTATCAGTTTAAGAAGCAGAGTTGAACTATATATGGTCCGTGTGTGTAGGAAACACAGTTCTTTTGTTCTGAGCACACTCACGTTTCCCGCCTTATTAGAGACTCTAGAAAGCAAGAGAATGCTTCTTGCTCTAAAGCAGAGTGTGTTTCATGGATGAGAACTGTGCTGTGTGTTTCCCTTCAGAAACGGAGTTAAATGCCAGGCTCTGTGTCTTCCTACAAGCAAGAGTGCGTATCAGGTAAACGCAGTCACTTTTCAGCTCAAACGAAGCTACATCGTTCACGAAGTTCACACGTTTCTCGCTCTTAACTGAAACGCATTGGATGTTCGAGGACCTGTGGTTTGTGTCAGTTTCAGAAGCAGAGTTGAAGTAGATATGGTCCGTGTGTGTAGGAAACACGGTTCTTTTGTTCTGAGCACACTCACGTTTCCCGCCTTATTAGAAACTCTAGAAAGCAAGAGAATGCTTCTTGCTCTAAAGCAGAGTGTGTTTCATGGATGAGAACTGTGCTGTGTGTTTCCCTTCAGAAACGGAGTTAAATGCCAGGCTCTGTGTCTTCCTACAAGCAAGAGTGCGTTTCAGGTAAACGCAGTCACTTTTCAGCTCAAACGAAGCTACATCGTTCACGAAATTCACACGTTTCTCGCTCTTAACTGAAACGCATTGGATGTTCGAGGACCTGTGGTTTGTATCAGTTTCAGAAGCAGAGTTTAACTAGATATGGTCCGTGTGTGTAGGAAACACGGTTCTTTTGTTCTGAGCACACTCACGTTTCCCGCCTTATTAGAGACTCTAGAAAGCAAGAGAATGCTTCTTGCTCTAAAGCAGAGTGTGTTTCATGGATGAGAACTGTGCTGTGTGTTTCCCTTCAGAAACGGAGTTAAATGCCAGGCTCTGTGTCTTCCTACAAGCAAGAGTGCGTTTCAGGTAAACGCAGTCACTTTTCAGCTCAAACGAAGCTACATCGTTCACGAAGTTCACACGTTTCTCGCTCTTAACTGAAACGCATTGGATGTTCGAGGACCTGTGGTTTGTATCATTTTCAGACGCAGAGTTGAACTAGATATGGTCCGTGTGTGTAGGAAACACGGTTCTTTTGTTCTGAGCACACTCACGTTTCCCGCCTTATTAGAGACTCTAGAAAGCAAGAGAATGCTTCTTGCTCTAAAGCAGAGTGTGTTTCATGGATGAGAACTGTGCTGTGTGTTTCCCTTCAGAAACGGAGTTAAATGCCAGGTCTGTGTCTTCCTACAAGCAAGAGTGCGTTTCAGGTGAACGCATTCACTTTTCAGCTCAAACGAAGCTACATCGTTCACGAAGTTCACACGTTTCTCGCTCTTAACTGAAAAGCATTGGATGTTCGAGGACCTGTGGTTTGTATCAGTTTCAGAAGTAGAGTTGAACTAATATGGTCCGTGTGTGTAGGAAACACGGTTCTTTTGTTCTGAGCACACTCACCTTTCCCGCCTTATTAGAGACTCTAGAGAGCAAGAGAATGCTTCTTGCTCTAAAGCAGAGTGTGTTTCATGGATGAGAACTGTGCTGTGTGTTTCCCTTCAGAAACGGAGTTAAATGCCAGGCTCTGTGCCTTCCTACAAGCAAGAGTGCGTTTCAGGTAAACGCTGTCACTTTTCAGCTCAAACGAAGCTACATCGTTCACGAGGTTCACACGTTTCTCGCTCTTAACTGAAACGCATTGGATGTTCGAGGACCTGTGGTTTGTATCAGTTTAAGAAGCAGAGTTGAACTATATATGGTCCGTGTGTGTAGGAAACACAGTTCTTTTGTTCTGAGCACACTCACGTTTCCCGCCTTATTAGACTCTAGAAAGCAAGAGAATGCTTCTTGCTCTAAAGCAGAGTGTGTTTCATGGATGAGAACTGTGCTGTGTGTTTCCCTTCAGAAACGGAGTTAAATGCCAGGCTCTGTGTCTTCCTACAAGCAAGAGTGCGTATCAGGTAAACGCAGTCACTTTTCAGCTCAAACGAAGCTACATCGTTCACGAAGTTCACACGTTTCTCGCTCTTAACTGAAACGCATTGGATGTTCGAGGACCTGTGGTTTGTGTCAGTTTCAGACGCAGAGTTGAAGTAGATATGGTCCGTGTGTGTAGGAAACACGGTTCTTTTGTTCTGAGCACACTCACGTTTCCCGCCTTATTAGAAACTCTAGAAAGCAAGAGAATGCTTCTTGCTCTAAAGCAGAGTGTGTTTCATGGATGAGAACTGTGCTGTGTGTTTCCCTTCAGAAACGGAGTTAAATGCCAGGCTCTGTGTCTTCCTACAAGCAAGAGTGCGTTTCAGGTAAACGCAGTCACTTTTCAGCTCAAACGAAGCTACATCGTTCACGAAATTCACACGTTTCTCGCTCTTAACTGAAACGCATTGGATGTTCGAGGACCTGTGGTTTGTATCAGTTTCAGAAGCAGAGTTGAACTAGATATGGTCCGTGTGTGTAGGAAACACGGTTCTTTTGTTCTGAGCACACTCACGTTTCCCGCCTTATTAGAGACTCTAGAAAGCAAGAGAATGCTTCTTGCTCTAAAGCAGAGTGTGTTTCATGGATGAGAACTGTGCTGTGTGTTTCCCTTCAGAAACGGAGTTAAATGCCAGGCTTTGTGTCTTCCTACAAGCAAGAGTGCGTTTCAGGTAAACGCAGTCACTTTTCAGCTCAAACGAAGCTACATCGTTCACGAAGTTCACACGTTTCTCGCTCTTAACTGAAACGCATTGGATGTTCGAGGACCTGTGGTTTGTATCAGTTTCAGACGCAGAGTTGAACTAGATATGGTCCGTGTGTGTAGGAAACACGGTTCTTTTGTTCTGAGCACACTCACGTTTCCCGCCTTATTAGAGACTCTAGAAAGCAAGAGAATGCTTCTTGCTCTAAAGCAGAGTGTGTTTCATGGATGAGAACTGTGCTGTGTGTTTCCCTTCAGAAACGGAGTTAAATGCCAGGTCTGTGTCTTCCTACAAGCAAGAGTGCGTTTCAGGTGAACGCAGTCACTTTTCAGCTCAAACGAAGCTACATCGTTCACGAAGTTCACACGTTTCTCGCTCTTAACTGAAAAGCATTGGATGTTCGAGGACCTGTGGTTTGTATCAGTTTCAGTAGTAGAGTTGAACTAGATATGGTCCGTGTGTGTAGGAAACACGGTTCTTTTGTTCTGAGCACACTCACCTTTCCCGCCTTATTAGAGACTCTAGAGAGCAAGAGAATGCTTCTTGCTCTAAAGCAGAGTGTGTTTCATGGATGAGAACTGTGCTGTGTGTTTCCCTTCAGAAACGGAGTTAAATGCCAGGCTCTGTGCCTTCCTACAAGCAAGAGTGCGTTTCAGGTAAACGCTGTCACTTTTCAGCTCAAACGAAGCTACATCGTTCACGAGGTTCACACGTTTCTCGCTCTTAACTGAAACGCATTGGATGTTCGAGGACCTGTGGTTTGTATCAGTTTAAGAAGCAGAGTTGAACTATATATGGTCCGTGTGTGTAGGAAACACAGTTCTTTTGTTCTGAGCACACTCACGTTTCCCGCCTTATTAGACTCTAGAAAGCAAGAGAATGCTTCTTGCTCTAAAGCAGAGTGTGTTTCATGGATGAGAACTGTGCTGTGTGTTTCCCTTCAGAAACGGAGTTAAATGCCAGGCTCTGTGTCTTCCTACAAGCAAGAGTGCGTTTCAGGTAAACGCAGTCACTTTTCAGCTCAAACGAAGCTACATCGTTCACGAAGTTCACACGTTTCTCGCTCTTAACTGAAACGCATTGGATGTTCGAGGACCTGTGGTTTGTATCAGTTTCAGAAGCAGAGTTGAACTAGATATGGTCCGTGTGTGTAGGAAACACGGTTCTTTTGTTCTGAGCACACTCACGTTTCCCGCCTTATTAGAGACTCTAGAAAGCAAGAGAATGCTTCTTGCTCTAAAGCAGAGTGTGTTTCATGGATGAGAACTGTGCTGTGTGTTTCCCTTCAGAAACGGAGTTAAATGCCAGGTCTGTGTCTTCCTACAAGCAAGAGTGCGTTTCAGGTGAACGCAGTCACTTTTCAGCTCAAACGAAGCTACATCGTTCACGAAGTTCACACGTTTCTCTCTCTTAACTGAAAAGCATTGGATGTTCGAGGACCTGTGGTTTGTATCAGTTTCAGAAGTAGAGTTGAACTAGATATGGTCCGTGTGTGTAGGAAACACGGTTCTTTTGTTCTGAGCACACTCACGTTTCCCGCCTTATTAGAGACTCTAGAGAGCAAGAGAATGCTTCTTGCTCTAAAGCAGAGTGTGTTTCATGGATGAGAACTGTGCTGTGTGTTTCCCTTCAGAAACGGAGTTAAATGCCAGGCTCTGTGCCTTCCTACAAGCAAGAGTGCGTTTCAGGTGAACGCAGTCACTTTTCAGCTCAAACGAAGCTACATCGTTCACGAAGTTCACACGTTTCTCTCTCTTAACTGAAAAGCATTGGATGTTCGAGGACCTGTGGTTTGTATCAGTTTCAGAAGTAGAGTTGAACTAGATATGGTCCGTGTGTGTAGGAAACACGGTTCTTTTGTTCTGAGCACACTCACGTTTCCCGCCTTATTAGAGACTCTAGAGAGCAAGAGAATGCTTCTTGCTCTAAAGCAGAGTGTGTTTCATGGATGAGAACTGTGCTGTGTGTTTCCCTTCAGAAAGGGAGTTAAATGCCAGGCTCTGTGCCTTCCTACAAGCAAGAGTGCGTTTCAGGTAAACGCTGTCACTTTTCAGCTCAAACGAATCTACATCGTTCACGAGGTTCACACGTTTCTCGCTCTTAACTGAAACGCATTGGATGTTCGAGGACCTGTGGTTTGTATCAGTTTAAGAAGCAGAGTTGAACTATATATGGTCCGTGTGTGTAGGAAACACAGTTCTTTTGTTCTGAGCACACTCACGTTTCCCGCCTTATTAGAGACTCTAGAAAGCAAGAGAATGCTTCTTGCTCTAAAGCAGAGTGTGTTTCATGGATGAGAACTGTGCTGTGTGTTTCCCTTCAGAAACGGAGTTAAATGCCAGGCTCTGTGTCTTCCTACAAGCAAGAGTGCGTTTCAGGTAAACGCAGTCACTTTTCAGCTCAAACGAAGCTACATCGTTCACGAAGTTCACACGTTTCTCGCTCTTAACTGAAACGCATTGGATGTTCGAGGACCTGTGGTTTGTATCAGTTTCAGAATCAGAGTTGAAGTAGATATGGTCCGTGTGTGTAGGAAACACGGTTCTTTTGTTCCTAGCACACTCACGTTTCCCGCCTTATTAGAAACTCTAGAAAGCAAGAGAATGCTTCTTGCTCTAAAGCAGAGTGTGTTTCATGGATGAGAACTGTGCTGTGTGTTTCCCTTCAGAAACGGAGTTAAATGCCAGGCTCTGTGTCTTCCTACAAGCAAGAGTGCGTTTCAGGTAAACGCAGTCACTTTTCAGCTCAAACGAAGCTACATCCTTCACGAAATTCACACGTTTCTCGCTCTTAACTGAAATGCATTGGATGTTCGAGGACCTGTGGTTTGTATCAGTTTCAGAAGCAGAGTTGAACTAGATATGGTCCGTGTTTGTAGGAAACACAGTTCTTTTGTTCTGAGCACACTCACGTTTCCCGCCTTATTAGAGACTCTAGAAAGCAAGAGAATGCTTCTTGCTCTAAAGCAGAGTGTGTTTCATGGATGAGAACTGTGCTGTGTGTTTCCCTTCAGAAACGGAGTTAAATGCCAGGCTCTGTGTCTTCCTACAAGCAAGAGTGCGTTTCAGGTAAACGCAGTCACTTTTCAGCTCAAACGAAGCTACATCGTTCACGAAGTTCACACGTTTCTCGCTCTTAACTGAAACGCATTGGATGTTCGAGGACCTGTGGTTTGTATCAGTTTCAGACGCAGAGTTGAACTAGATATGGTCCGTGTGTGTAGGAAACACGGTTCTTTTGTTCTGAGCACACTCACGTTTCCTGACTTATTAGAGACTCTAGAAAGCAAGAGAATGCTTCTTGCTCTAAAGCAGAGTGTGTTTCATGGATGAGAAGTGTGCTGTGTGTTTCCCTTCAGAAACGGAATTAAATGCCAGGTCTGTGTCTTCCTACAAGCAAGAGTGCGTTTCAGGTGAACGCAGTCACTTTTCAGCTCAAACGAAGCTACATCGTTCACGAAGTTCACACGTTTCTCGCTCTTAACTGAAACGCATTGGATGTTCGAGGACCTGTGGTTTGTATCAGTTTCAGAAGCAGAGGTGAACTAGATATGGTCCGTGTGTGTAGGAAACACGGTTCATTTGTTCTGAGCACACTCACGTTTACCGCCTTATTAGAGACTCTAGAAAGCAAGAGAATGCTTCTTGCTCTAAAGCAGAGTGTGTTTCATGGATGAGAACTGTGCTGTGTGTTTCCCTTCAGAAACGGAGTTAAATGCCAGGTCTGTGTCTTCCTACAAGCAAGAGTGCGTTTCAGGTGAACGCAGTCACTTTTCAGCTCAAACGAAGCTACATTGTTCACGAAGTTCACACGTTTCTCGCTCTTAACTGAAACGCATTGGATGTTCGAGGACCTGTGGTTTGTATCAGTTTCAGAAGCAGAGTTGAACTAGATATGGTCCGTGTGTGTAGGAAACACGGTTCATTTGTTCTGAGCACACTCACGTTTCCCGCCTTATTAGAGACTCTAGAAAGCAAGAGAATGCTTCTTGCTCTTAAGCAGAGTGTGTTTCATGGATGAGAACTGTGCTGTGTGTTTCCCTTCAGAAACGGAGTTAAATGCCAGGCTCTGTGTCTTCCTACAAGCAAGAGTGCGTTTCAGGTAAACGCAGTCACTTTTCAGCTCAAACGAAGCTACATCGTTCACGAAGTTCACACGTTTCTCGCTCTTAACTGAAACGCATTGGATGTTCGAGGACCTGTGGTTTGTATCAGTTTCAGAAGCAGAGTTGAAGTAGATATGGTCCGTGTGTGTAGGAAACACGGTTCTTTTGTTCTGAGCACACTCACGTTTACCGCCTTATTAGAAACTCTAGAAAGCAAGAGAATGCTTCTTGCTCTAAAGCAGAGTGTGTTTCATGGATGAGAACTGTGCTGTGTGTTTCCCTTCATAAACGGAGTTAAATGCCAGGCTCTGTGTCTTCCTACAAGCAAGAGTGCGTTTCAGGTAAACGCAGTCACTTTTCAGCTCAAACGAAGCTACATCGTTCACGAGGTTCACACGTTTCTCGCTCTTAACTGAAACGCATTTGATGTTCGAGGACCTGTGGTTTGTATCAGTTTAAGAAGCTGAGTTGAACTATATATGGTCCGTGTGTGTAGGAAACACAGTTCTTTTGTTCTGAGCACACTCACGTTTCCCGCCTTATTAGAGACTCTAGAAAGCAAGAGAATGCTTCTTGCTCTAAAGCAGAGTGTGTTTCATGGATGAGAACTGTGCTGTGTGTTTCCCTTCAGAAACGGAGTTAAATGCCAGGCTCTGTGTCTTCCTACAAGCAAGAGTGCGTATCAGGTAAACGCAGTCACTTTTCAGCTCAAACGAAGCTACATCGTTCACGAAGTTCACACGTTTCTCGCTCTTAACTGAAACGCATTGGATGTTCGAGGACCTGTGGTTTGTATCAGTTTCAGAAGCAGAGTTGAAGTAGATATGGTCCGTGTGTGTAGGAAACACGGTTCTTTTGTTCTGAGCACACTCACGTTTCCCGCCTTATTAGAATCTCTAGAAAGCAAGAGAATGCTTCTTGCTCTAAAGCAGAGTGTGTTTCATGGATGAGAACTGTGCTGTGTGTTTCCCTTCAGAAATGGAGTTAAATGCCAGGCTCTGTGTCTTCCTACAAGCAAGAGTGCGTTTCAGGTAAACGCAGTCACTTTTCAGCTCAAACGAAGCTACATCGTTCACGAAATTCACACGTTTCCCGCTCTTAACTGAAACGCATTGGATGTTCGAGGACCTGTGGTTTGTATCAGTTTCAGAAGCAGAGTTGAACTAGATATGGTCCGTGTGTGTAGGAAACACGGTTCTTTTGTTCTGAGCACACTCACGTTTCCCGCCTTATTAGAGACTCTAGAAAGCAAGAGAATGCTTCTTGCTCTAAAGCAGAGTGTGTTTCATGGATGAGAACTGTGCTGTGTGTTTCCCTTCAGAAACGGAGTTAAATGCCAGGCTCTGTGTCTTCCTACAAGCAAGAGTGCGTTTCAGGTAAACGCAGTCACTTTTCAGCTCAAACGAAGCTACATCGTTCACGAAGTTCACACGTTTCTCGCTCTTAACTGAAACGCATTGGATGTTCGAGGACCTGTGGTTTGTATCAGTTTCAGACGCAGAGTTGAACTAGATATGGTACGTGTGTGTAGGAAACACGGTTCTTTTGTTCTGAGCACACTCACGTTTCCCGCCTTATTAGAGACTCTAGAAAGCAAGAGAATGCTTCTTGCTCTAAAGCAGAGTGTGTTTCATGGATGAGAACTGTGCTGTGTGTTTCCCTTCAGAAACGGAGTTAAATGCCAGGTCTGTGTCTTCCTACAAGCAAGAGTGCATTTCAGGTGAACGCAGTCACTTTTCAGCTCAAACGAAGCTACATCGTTCACGAAGTTCACACGTTTCTCGCTCTTAACTGAAAAGCATTGGATGTTCGAGGACCTGTGGTTTGTATCAGTTTCAGAAGTAGAGTTGAACTAGATATGGTCCGTGTGTGTAGGAAACACGGTTCTTTTGTTCTGAGCACACTCACGTTTCCCGCCTTATTAGAGACTCTAGAGAGCAAGAGAATGCTTCTTGCTCTAAAGCAGAGTGTGTTTCATGGATGAGAACTGTGCTGTGTGTTTCCCTTCAGAAACGGAGTTAAATGCCAGGCTCTGTGCCTTCCTACAAGCAAGAGTGCGTTTCAGGTAAACGCTGTCACTTTTCAGCTCAAACGAATCTACATCGTTCACGAGGTTCACACGTTTCTCGCTCTTAACTGAAACGCATTGGATGTTCGAGGACCTGTGGTTTGTATCAGTTTAAGAAGCAGAGTTGAACTATATATGGTCCGTGTGTGTAGGAAACACAGTTCTTTTGTTCTGAGCACACTCACGTTTCCCGCCTTATTAGAGACTCTAGAAAGCAAGAGAATGCTTCTTGCTCTAAAGCAGAGTGTGTTTCATGGATGAGAACTGTGCTGTGTGTTTCCCTTCAGAAACGGAGTTAAATGCCAGGCTCTGTGTCTTCCTACAAGCAAGAGTGCGTTTCAGGTAAACGCTGTCACTTTTCAGCTCAAACGAAGCTACATCGTTCACGAAGTTCACACGTTTCTCGCTCTTAACTGAAACGCATTGGATGTTCGAGGACCTGTGGTTTGTATCAGTTTCAGACGCAGAGTTGAACTAGATATGGTCCGTGTGTGTAGGAAACACGGTTCTTTTGTTCTGAGCACACTCACGTTTCCCGCCTTATTAGAGACTCTAGAAAGCAAGAGAATGCTTCTTGCTCTAAAGCAGAGTGTGTTTCATGGATGAGAACTGTGCTGTGTGTTTCCCTTCAGAAACGGAGTTAAATGCCAGGTCTGTGTCTTCCTACAAGCAAGAGTGCGTTTCAGGTGAACGCAGTCACTTTTCAGCTCAAACGAAGCTACATCGTTCACGAAGTTCACACGTTTCTCGCTCTTAACAGAAAAGCATTGGATGTTCGAGGACCTGTGGTTTGTATCAGTTTCAGAAGTAGAGTTGAACTAGATATGGTCCGTGTGTGTAGGAAACACGGTTCTTTTGTTCTGAGCACACTCACGTTTCCCGCCTTATTAGAGACTCTAGAGAGCAAGAGAATGCTTCTTGCTCTAAAGCAGAGTGTGTTTCATGGATGAGAACTGTGCTGTGTGTTTCCCTTCAGAAACGGAGTTAAATGCCAGGCTCTGTGCCTTCCTACAAGCAAGAGTGCGTTTCAGGTAAACGCTGTCACTTTTCAGCTCAAACGAATCTACATCGTTCACGAGGTTCACACGTTTCTCGCTCTTAACTGAAACGCATTGGATGTTCGAGGACCTGTGGTTTGTATCAGTTTCAGAAGCAGAGTTGAACTATATATGGTCCGTGTGTGTAGGAAACACAGTTCTTTTGTTCTGAGCACACTCACGTTTCCCGCCTTATTAGAGACTCTAGAAAGCAAGAGAATGCTTCTTGCTCTAAAGCAGAGTGTGTTTCATGGATGAGAACTGTGCTGTGTGTTTCCCTTCAGAAACGGAGTTAAATGCCAGGCTCTGTGTCTTCCTACAAGCAAGAGTGCGTTTCAGGTAAACGCAGTCACTTTTCAGCTCAAACGAAGCTACATCGTTCACGAAGTTCACACGTTTCTCGCTCTTAACTGAAACGCATTGGATGTTCGAGGACCTGTGGTTTGTATCAGTTTCAGAATCAGAGTTGAAGTAGATATGGTCCGTGTGTGTAGGAAACACGGTTCTTTTGTTCCTAGCACACTCACGTTTCCCGCCTTATTAGAAACTCTAGAAAGCAAGAGAATGCTTCTTGCTCTAAAGCAGAGTGTGTTTCATGGATGAGAACTGTGCTGTGTGTTTCCCTTCAGAAACGGAGTTAAATGCCAGGCTCTGTGTCTTCCTACAAGCAAGAGTGCGTTTCAGGTAAACGCAGTCACTTTTCAGCTCAAACGAAGCTACATCGTTCACGAAATTCACACGTTTCTCGCTCTTAACTGAAATGCATTGGATGTTCGAGGACCTGTGGTTTGTATCAGTTTCAGAAGCAGAGTTGAACTAGATATGGTCCGTGTTTGTAGGAAACACAGTTCTTTTGTTCTGAGCACACTCACGTTTCCCGCCTTATTAGAGACTCTAGAAAGCAAGAGAATGCTTCTTGCTCTAAAGCAGAGTGTGTTTCATGGATGAGAACTGTGCTGTGTGTTTCCCTTCAGAAACGGAGTTAAATGCCAGGCTCTGTGTCTTCCTACAAGCAAGAGTGCGTTTCAGGTAAACGCAGTCACTTTTCAGCTCAAACGAAGCTACATCGTTCACGAAGTTCACACGTTTCTCGCTCTTAACTGAAACGCATTGGATGTTCGAGGACCTGTGGTTTGTATCAGTTTCAGACGCAGAGTTGAACTAGATATGGTCCGTGTGTGTAGGAAACACGGTTCATTTGTTCTGAGCACACTCACGTTTACCGCCTTATTAGAGACTCTAGAAAGCAAGAGAATGCTTCTTGCTCTAAAGCAGAGTGTGTTTCATGGATGAGAACTGTGCTGTGTGTTTCCCTTCAGAAACGGAGTTAAATGCCAGGTCTGTGTCTTCCTACAAGCAAGAGTGCGTTTCAGGTGAACGCAGTCACTTTTCAGCTCAAACGAAGCTACATTGTTCACGAAGTTCACATGTTTCTCGCTCTTAACTGAAACGCATTGGATGTTCGAGGACCTGTGGTTTGTATCAGTTTCAGAAGCAGAGTTGAACTAGATATGGTCCGTGTGTGTAGGAAACACGGTTCATTTGTTCTGAGCACACTCACGTTTCCCGCCTTATTAGAGACTCTAGAAAGCAAGAGAATGCTTCTTGCTCTTAAGCAGAGTGTGTTTCATGGATGAGAACTGTGCTGTGTGTTTCCCTTCAGAAACGGAGTTAAATGCCAGGCTCTGTGTCTTCCTACAAGCAAGAGTGCGTTTCAGGTAAACGCAGTCACTTTTCAGCTCAAACGAAGCTACATCGTTCACGAAGTTCACACGTTTCTCGCTCTTAACTGAAACGCATTGGATGTTCGAGGACCTGTGGTTTGTATCAGTTTCAGAAGCAGAGTTGAAGTAGATATGGTCCGTGTGTAGGAAACACGGTTCTTTTGTTCTGAGCACACTCACGTTTACCGCCTTATTAGAAACTCTAGAAAGCAAGAGAATGCTTCTTGCTCTAAAGCAGAGTGTGTTTCATGGATGAGAACTGTGCTGTGTGTTTCCCTTCAGAAACGGAGTTAAATGCCAGGCTCTGTGTCTTCCTACAAGCAAGAGTGCGTTTCAGGTAAACGCAGTCACTTTTCAGCTCAAACGAAGCTACATCGTTCACGAGGTTCACACGTTTCTCGCTCTTAACTGAAACGCATTGGATGTTCGAGGACCTGTGGTTTGTATCAGTTTAAGAAGCTGAGTTGAACTATATATGGTCCGTGTGTGTAGGAAACACAGTTCTTTTGTTCTGAGCACACTCACGTTTCCTGCCTTATTAGAGACTCTAGAAAGCAAGAGAATGCTTCTTGCTCTAAAGCAGAGTGTGTTTCATGGATGAGAACTGTGCTGTGTGTTTCCCTTCAGAAACGGAGTTAAATGCCAGGCTCTGTGTCTTCCTACAAGCAAGAGTGCGTATCAGGTAAACGCAGTCACTTTTCAGCTCAAACGAAGCTACATCGTTCACGAAGTTCACACGTTTCTCGCTCTTAACTGAAACGCATTGGATGTTCGAGGACCTGTGGTTTGTATCAGTTTCAGAAGCAGAGTTGAAGTAGATATGGTCCGTGTGTGTAGGAAACACGGTTCTTTTGTTCTGAGCACACTCACGTTTCCCGCCTTATTAGAATCTCTAGAAAGCAAGAGAATGCTTCTTGCTCTAAAGCAGAGTGTGTTTCATGGATGAGAACTGTGCTGTGTGTTTCCCTTCAGAAATGGAGTTAAATGCCAGGCTCTGTGTCTTCCTACAGGCAAGAGTGCGTTTCAGGTAAACGCAGTCACTTTTCAGCTCAAACGAAGCTACATCGTTCACGAAATTCACACGTTTCCCGCTCTTAACTGAAACGCATTGGATGTTCGAGGACCTGTGGTTTGTATCAGTTTCAGAAGCAGAGTTGAACTAGATATGGTCCGTGTGTGTAGGAAACACGGTTCTTTTGTTCTGAGCACACTCACGTTTCCCGCCTTATTAGAGACTCTAGAAAGCAAGAGAATGCTTCTTGCTCTAAAGCAGAGTGTGTTTCATGGATGAGAACTGTGCTGTGTGTTTCCCTTCAGAAACGGAGTTAAATGCCAGGCTCTGTGTCTTCCTACAAGCAAGAGTGCGTTTCAGGTAAACGCAGTCACTTTTCAGCTCAAACGAAGCTACATCGTTCACGAAGTTCACACGTTTCTCGCTCTTAACTGAAACGCATTGGATGTTCGAGGACCTGTGGTTTGTATCAGTTTCAGACGCAGAGTTGAACTAGATATGGTACGTGTGTGTAGGAAACACGGTTCTTTTGTTCTGAGCACACTCACGTTTACCGCCTTATTAGAGACTCTAGAAAGCAAGAGAATGCTTCTTGCTCTAAAGCAGAGTGTGTTTCATGGATGAGAACTGTGCTGTGTGTTTCCCTTCAGAAACGGAGTTAAATGCCAGGTCTGTGTCTTCCTACAAGCAAGAGTGCGTTTCAGGTGAACGCAGTCACTTTTCAGCTCAAACGAAGCTACATCGTTCACGAAGTTCACACGTTTCTCGCTCTTAACTGAAAAGCATTGGATGTTCGAGGACCTGTGGTTTGTATCAGTTTCAGAAGTAGAGTTGAACTAGATATGGTCCGTGTGTGTAGGAAACACGGTTCTTTTGTTCTGAGCACACTCACGTTTCCCGCCTTATTAGAGACTCTAGAGAGCAAGAGAATGCTTCTTGCTCTAAAGCAGAGTGTGTTTCATGGATGAGAACTGTGCTGTGTGTTTCCCTTCAGAAACGGAGTTAAATGCCAGGCTCTGTGCCTTCCTACAAGCAAGAGTGCGTTTCAGGTAAACGCTGTCACTTTTCAGCTCAAACGAATCTACATCGTTCACGAGGTTCACACGTTTCTCGCTCTTAACTGAAACGCATTGGATGTTCGAGGACCTGTGGTTTGTATCAGTTTAAGAAGCAGAGTTGAACTAGATATGGTCCGTGTGTGTAGGAAACACAGTTCTTTTGTTCTGAGCACACTCACGTTTCCCGCCTTATTAGAGACTCTAGAAAGCAAGAGAATGCTTCTTGCTCTAAAGCAGAGTGTGTTTCATGGATGAGAACTGTGCTGTGTGTTTCCCTTCAGAAACGGAGTTAAATGCCAGGCTCTGTGTCTTCCTACAAGCAAGAGTGCGTTTCAGGTAAACGCAGTCACTTTTCAGCTCAAACGAAGCTACATCGTTCACGAAGTTCACACGTTTCTCGCTCTTAACTGAAACGCATTGGATGTTCGAGGACCTGTGGTTTGTATCAGTTTCAGACGCAGAGTTGAACTAGATATGGTCCGTGTGTGTAGGAAACACGGTTCTTTTGTTCTGAGCACACTCACGTTTCCCGCCTTATTAGAGACTCTAGAAAGCAAGAGAATGCTTCTTGCTCTAAAGCAGAGTGTGTTTCATGGATGAGAACTGTGCTGTGTGTTTCCCTTCAGAAACGGAGTTAAATGCCAGGTCTGTGTCTTCCTACAAGCAAGAGTGCGTTTCAGGTGAACGCAGTCACTTTTCAGCTCAAACGAAGCTACATCGTTCACGAAGTTCACACGTTTCTCGCTCTTAACAGAAAAGCATTGGATGTTCGAGGACCTGTGGTTTGTATCAGTTTCAGAAGTAGAGTTGAACTAGATATGGTCCGTGTGTGTAGGAAACACGGTTCTTTTGTTCTGAGCACACTCACGTTTCCCGCCTTATTAGAGACTCTAGAGAGCAAGAGAATGCTTCTTGCTCTAAAGCAGAGTGTGTTTCATGGATGAGAACTGTGCTGTGTGTTTCCCTTCAGAAACGGAGTTAAATGCCAGGCTCTGTGCCTTCCTACAAGCAAGAGTGCGTTTCAGGTAAACGCTGTCACTTTTCAGCTCAAACGAATCTACATCGTTCACGAGGTTCACACGTTTCTCGCTCTTAACTGAAACGCATTGGATGTTCGAGGACCTGTGGTTTGTATCAGTTTAAGAAGCAGAGTTGAACTATATATGGTCCGTGTGTGTAGGAAACACAGTTCTTTTGTTCTGAGCACACTCACGTTTCCCGCCTTATTAGAGACTCTAGAAAGCAAGAGAATGCTTCTTGCTCTAAAGCAGAGTGTGTTTCATGGATGAGAACTGTGCTGTGTGTTTCCCTTCAGAAACGGAGTTAAATGCCAGGCTCTGTGTCTTCCTACAAGCAAGAGTGCGTTTCAGGTAAACGCAGTCACTTTTCAGCTCAAACGAAGCTACATCGTTCACGAAGTTCACACGTTTCTCGCTCTTAACTGAAACGCATTGGATGTTCGAGGACCTGTGGTTTGTATCAGTTTCAGAATCAGAGTTGAAGTAGATATGGTCCGTGTGTGTAGGAAACACGGTTCTTTTGTTCCTAGCACACTCACGTTTCCCGCCTTATTAGAAACTCTAGAAAGCAAGAGAATGCTTCTTGCTCTAAAGCAGAGTGTGTTTCATGGATGAGAACTGTGCTGTGTGTTTCCCTTCAGAAACGGAGTTAAATGCCAGGCTCTGTGTCTTCCTACAAGCAAGAGTGCGTTTCAGGTAAACGCAGTCACTTTTCAGCTCAAACGAAGCTACATCGTTCACGAAATTCACACGTTTCTCGCTCTTAACTGAAATGCATTGGATGTTCGAGGACCTGTGGTTTGTATCAGTTTCAGAAGCAGAGTTGAACTAGATATGGTCCGTGTTTGTAGGAAACACAGTTCTTTTGTTCTGAGCACACTCACGTTTCCCGCCTTATTAGAGACTCTAGAAAGCAAGAGAATGCTTCTTGCTCTAAAGCAGAGTGTGTTTCATGGATGAGAACTGTGCTGTGTGTTTCCCTTCAGAAACGGAGTTAAATGCCAGGCTCTGTGTCTTCCTACAAGCAAGAGTGCGTTTCAGGTAAACGCAGTCACTTTTCAGCTCAAACGAAGCTACATCGTTCACGAAGTTCACACGTTTCTCGCTCTTAACTGAAACGCATTGGATGTTCGAGGACCTGTGGTTTGTATCAGTTTCAGACGCAGAGTTGAACTAGATATGGTCCGTGTGTGTAGGAAACACGGTTCTTTTGTTCTGAGCACACTCACGTTTCCTGACTTATTAGAGACTCTAGAAAGCAAGAGAATGCTTCTTGCTCTAAAGCAGAGTGTGTTTCATGGATGAGAAGTGTGCTGTGTGTTTCCCTTCAGAAACGGAATTAAATGCCAGGTCTGTGTCTTCCTACAAGCAAGAGTGCGTTTCAGGTGAACGCAGTCACTTTTCAGCTCAAACGAAGCTACATCGTTCACGAAGTTCACACGTTTCTCGCTCTTAACTGAAACGCATTGGATGTTCGAGGACCTGTGGTTTGTATCAGTTTCAGAAGCAGAGGTGAACTAGATATGGTCCGTGTGTGTAGGAAACACGGTTCATTTGTTCTGAGCACACTCACGTTTCCCGCCTTATTAGAGACTCTAGAAAGCAAGAGAATGCTTCTTGCTCTAAAGCAGAGTGTGTTTCATGGATGAGAACTGTGCTGTGTGTTTCCTTTCAGAAACGGAGTTAAATGCCAGGTCTGTGTCTTCCTACAAGCAAGAGTGCGTTTCAGGTGAACGCAGTCACTTTTCAGCTCAAAGGAAGCTACATTGTTCACGAAGTTCACACGTTTCTCGCTCTTAACTGAAACGCATTGGATGTTCGAGGACCTGTGGTTTGTATCAGTTTCAGAAGCAGAGTTGAACTAGATATGGTCCGTGTGTGTAGGAAACACGGTTCATTTGTTCTGAGCACACTCACGTTTCCCGCCTTATTAGAGACTCTAGAAAGCAAGAGAATGCTTCTTGCTCTTAAGCAGAGTGTGTTTCATGGATGAGAACTGTGCTGTGTGTTTCCCTTCAGAAACGGAGTTAAATGCCAGGCTCTGTGTCTTCCTACAAGCAAGAGTGCGTTTCAGGTAAACGCAGTCACTTTTCAGCTCAAACGAAGCTACATCGTTCACGAAGTTCACACGTTTCTCGCTCTTAACTGAAACGCATTGGATGTTCGAGGACCTGTGGTTTGGATCAGTTTCAGAAGCAGAGTAGAAGTAGATATGGTCCTTGTGTGTAGGAAACACGGTTCTTTTGTTCTGAGCACACTCACGTTTCCTGCCTTATTAGAAACTCTAGAAAGCAAGAGAATGCTTCTTGCTCTAAAGCAGAGTGTGTTTCATGGATGAGAACTGTGCTGTGTGTTTCCCTTCAGAGACGGAGTTAAATGCCAGGCTCTGTGTCTTCCTACAAGCAAGAGTGCGTTTCAGGTAAACGCAGTCACTTTTCAGCACAAAGGAAGCTACATCGTTCACGAAATTCACACGTTTCTCACTCTTAACTGAAACGCATTGGATGTTCGAGGACCTGTGGTTTGTATCAGTTTCAGAAGCAGAGTTGAAGTAGATATGGTCCGTGTGTGTAGGAAACACGGTTCTTTTGTTCTGAGCACACTCACGTTTCCCGCCTTATTAGAAACTCTAGAAAGCAAGAGAATGCTTCTTGCTCTAAAGCAGAGTGTGTTTCATGGATGAGAACTGTGCTGTGTGTTTCCCTTCAGAAACGGAGTTAAATGCCAGGCTCTGTGTATTCCTACAAGCAAGAGTGCGTTTCAGGTAAATGCAGTCACTTTTCAGCACAAACGAAGCTACATCGTTCACGAAATTCACACGTTTCTCGCTCTTAACTGAAACGCATTGGATGTTCGAGGACCTGTGGTTTGGATCAGTTTCAGAAGCAGAGTTGAACTAGATATGGTCCGTGTGTGTAGGAAACACAGTTCTTTTGTTCTGAGCACACTCACGTTTCCCGCCTTATTAGAGACTCTAGAAAGCAAGAGAATGCTTCTTGCTCTAAAGCAGAGTGTGTTTCATGGATGAGAACTGTGCTGTGTGTTTCCCTTCAGAAACGGAGTTAAATGCCAGGCTCTGTGTCTTCCTACAAGCAAGAGTGCGTTTCAGGTAAACGCAGTCACTTTTCAGCTCAAACGAAGCTACATCGTTCACGAAGTTCACACGTTTCTCGCTCTTAACTGAAACGCATTGGATGTTCGAGGACCTGTGGTTTGTATCAGGTTCAGAAGCAGAGTTGAACTAGATATGTCCGTGTGTGTAGGAAACACAGTTCTTTTGTTCTGAGCACACTCACGTCTCCCGCCTTATTAGAGACTCTAGAAAGAAAGAGAATGCGTCTTGCTCTAAAGCAGAGTGTGTTTCATGGATGAGAACTGTGCTGTGTGTTTCCCTTCAGAAACGGAGTTAAATGCCAGGCTCTGTGTCTTCCTACAAGCAAGAGTGCGTTTCAGGTAAACGCAGTCACTTTTCAGCTCAAATGAAGCTACATCGTTCACGAAGTTCACACGTTTCTCGCTCTTAACTGAAACGCATTGGATGTTCGAGGACCTGTGGTTTGTATCAGTTTCAGAAGCAGAGTTGAACTAGATATGGTCCGTGTGTGTAGGAAACACGGTTCTTTTGTTCTGAGCACACTCACGTTTCCCGCCTTATTAGAGACTCTAGAAAGCAAGAGAATGCTTCTTGCTCTAAAGCAGAGTGTGTTTCATGGATGAGAACTGTGCTGTGTGTTTCCCTTCAGAAACGGAGTTAAATGCCAGGCTCTCTGTCTTCCTACAAGCAAGAGTGCGTTTCAGGTAAACGCAGTCACTTTTCAGCTCAAACGAAGCTACATCGTTCACGAAGTTCACACGTTTCTTGCTCTTAACTGAAACGCATTGGATGTTCGAGGACCTGTGGTTTGGATCAGTTTCAGAAGCAGAGTTGAAGTAGATATGGTCCTTGTGTGTAGGAAACACGGTTCTTTTGTTCTGAGCACACTCACGTTTCCCGCCTTATTAGAAACTCTAGAAAGCAAGAGAATGCTTCTTGCTCTAAAGCAGAGTGTGTTTCATGGATGAGAACTGTGCTGTGTGTTTCCCTTCAGAGACGGAGTTAAATGCCAGGCTCTGTGTCTTCCTACAAGCAAGAGTGCGTTTCAGGTAAACGCAGTCACTTTTCAGCACAAAGGAAGCTACATCGTTCACGAAATTCACACGTTTCTCACTCTTAACTGAAACGCATTGGATGTTCGAGGACCTGTGGTTTGTATCAGTTTCAGAAGCAGAGTTGAAGTAGATATGGTCCGTGTGTGTAGGAAACACGGTTCTTTTGTTCTGAGCACACTCACGTTTCCCGCCTTATTAGAAACTCTAGAAAGCAAGAGAATGCTTCTTGCTCTAAAGCAGAGTGTGTTTCATGGATGAGAACTGTGCTGTGTGTTTCCCTTCCGAAACGGAGTTAAATGCCAGGCTCTGTGTCTTCCTACAAGCAAGAGTGCGTTTCAGGTAAACGCAGTCACTTTTCAGCACAAACGAAGCTACATCGTTCACGAAATTCACACGTTTCTCGCTCTTAACTGAAACGCATTGGATGTTCGAGGACCTGTGGTTTGTATCAGTTTCAGAAGCAGAGTTGAACTAGATATGGTCCGTGTGTGTAGGAAACACAGTTCTTTTGTTCTGAGCACACTCACGTTTCCCGCCTTATTAGAGACTCTAGAAAGCAAGAGAATGCGTCTTGCTCTAAAGCACAGTGTGTTTCATGGATGAGAACTGTGCTGTGTGTTTCCCTTCAGAAACGGAGTTAAATGCCAGGCTCTGTGTCTTCCTACAAACAAGAGTGCGTTTCAGGTAAACGCAGTCACTTTTCAGCTCAAACGAAGCTACATCGTTCACGAAGTTCACACGTTTCTCGCTCTTAACTGAAACGCATTGGATGTTCGAGGACCTGTGGTTTGTATCAGGTTTAGAAGCAGAGTTGAACTAGATATGTCCGTGTGTGTAGGAAACACAGTTCTTTTGTTCTGAGCACACTCACGTCTCCCGCCTTATTAGAGACTCTAGAAAGCAAGAGAATGCGTCTTGCTCTAAAGCAGAGTGTGTTTCATGGATGAGAACTGTGCTGTGTGTTTCCCTTCAGAAACGGAGTTAAATGCCAGGCTCTGTGTCTTCCTACAAGCAAGAGTGCGTTTCAGGTAAACGCAGTCACTTTTCAGCTCAAACGAAGCTACATCGTTCACGAAGTTCACACGTTTCTCGCTCTTAACTGAAACGCATTGGATGTTCGAGGACCTGTGGTTTGTATCAGTTTCAGAAGCAGAGTTGAACTAGATATGGTCCGTGTGTGTAGGAAACACGGTTCTTTTGTTCTGAGCACACTCAAGTTTCCCGCCTTATTAGAGACACTAGAAAGCAAGAGAATGCTTCTTGCTCTAAAGCCGAGTGTGTTTCATGGATGAGACCTGTGCTGTGTGTTTCCCTTCAGAAACGGAGTTAAATGCCAGGCTCTGTGTCTTCCTACATGCAAGAGTGCGTTTCAGGTAAACGCAGTCACTTTTCAGCTCAAACGAAGCTACATCGTTCACGAAGTTCACACGTTTCTCGCTCTTAACTGAAACGCATTGGATGTTCGAGGACCTGTGGTTTGTATCAGTTTCAGAAGCAGAGTTGAACTAGATATGGTCCGTGTGTGTAGGAAACACGGTTCATTTGTTCTGAGCACACTCACGTTTCCCGCCTTATTAGAGACTCTAGAAAGCAAGAGAATGCTTCTTGCTATAAAGCAGAGTGTGTTTCATGGATGAGAACTGTGCTGTGTGTTTCCCTTCAGAAACGGAGTTAAATGCCAGGCTCTGTGTCTTCCTACAAGCAAGAGTGCGTTTCAGGTAAACGAAGTCACTTTTCAGCTCAAACGAAGCTACATCGTTCACGAAGTTCACACGTTTCTTGCTCTTAACTGAAACGCATTGGATGTTCGAGGACCTGTGGTTTGGATCAGTTTCAGAAGCAGAGTTGAAGTAGATATGGTCCTTGTGTGTAGGAAACACGGTTCTTTTGTTCTGAGCACACTCACGTTTCCCGCCTTATTAGAAACTCTAGAAAGCAAGAGAATGCTTCTTGCTCTAAAGCAGAGTGTGTTTCATGGATGAGAACTGTGCTGTTTGTTTCCCTTCAGAGACGGAGTTAAATGCCAGGCTCTGTGTCTTCCTACAAGCAAGAGTGCGTTTCAGGTAAACGCAGTCACTTTTCAGCTCAAACGAAGCTACATTGTTCACGAAATTCACACGTTTCTCGCTCTTAACTGAAACGCATTGGATGTTCGAGGACCTGTGGTTTGTATCAGTTTCAGAAGCAGAGTTGAAGTAGATATGGTCCGTGTGTGTAGGAAACACGGTTCTTTTGTTCTGAGCACACTCACGTTTCCCGCCTTATTAGAGACTCTAGAAAGCAAGAGAATGCTTCTTGCTCTAAAGCCGAGTGTGTTTCATGGATGAGACCTGTGCTGTGTGTTTCCCTTCAGAAACGGAGTTAAATGCCAGGCTCTGTGTCTTCCTACATGCAAGAGTGCGTTTCAGGTAAACGCAGTCACTTTTCAGCTCAAACGAAGCTAATCGTTCACGAAGTTCACACGTTTCTCGCTCTTAACTGAAACGCATTGGATGTTCGAGGACCTGTGGTTTGTATCAGTTTCAGAAGCAGAGTTGAACTAGATATGGTCCGTGTGTGTAGGAAACACGGTTCATTTGTTCTGAGCACACTCACGTTTCCCGCCTTATTAGAGACTCTAGAAAGCAAGAGAATGCTTCTTGCTCTAAAGCAGAGTGTGTTTCATGGATGAGAACTGTGCTGTGTGTTTCCCTTCAGAAACGGAGTTAAATGCCAGGCTCTGTGTCTTCCTACAAGCAATAGTGCGTTTCAGGTAAACGCAGTCACTTTTCAGCTCAAACGAAGCTACATCGTTCACGAAGTTCACACGTTTCTTGCTCTTAACTGAAACGCATTGGATGTTCGAGGACCTGTGGTTTGGATCAGTTTCAGAAGCAGAGTTGAAGTAGATATGGTCCTTGTGTGTAGGAAACACGGTTCTTTTGTTCTGAGCACACTCACGTTTCCCGCCTTATTAGAAACTCTAGAAAGCAAGAGAATGCTTCTTGCTCTAAAGCAGAGTGTGTTTCATGGATGAGAACTGTGCTGTTTTTTTCCCTTCAGAGACGGAGTTAAATGCCAGGCTCTGTGTCTTCCTACAAGCAAGAGTGCGTTTCAGGTAAACGCAGTCACTTTTCAGCTCAAAGGAAGCTACATTGTTCACGAAATTCACACGTTTCTCGCTCTTAACTGAAACGCATTGGATGTTCGAGGACCTGTGGTTTGTATCAGTTTCAGAAGCAGAGTTGAAGTAGATATGGTCCGTGTCTGTAGGAAACACGGTTCTTTTGTTCTGAGCACACTCACGTTTCCCGCCTTATTAGAGACTCTAGAAAGCAAGAGAATGCTTCTTGCTCTAAAGCAGAGTGTGTTTCATGGATGAGAACTGTGCTGTGTGTTTCCCTTCAGAAACGGAGTTAAATGCCAGGCTCTGTGTCTTCCTACAAGCAAGAGTGCGTTTCAGGTAAACGCAGTCACTTTTCAGCACAAACGAATCTCCATCGTTCGCGAAATTCACACGTTTCTCGCTCTTAACTGAAACGCATTGGATGTTCGAGGACCTGTGGTTTGTATCAGTTTCAGAAGCAGAGTTGAACTAGATATGGTCCGTGTGTGTAGGAAACACAGTTCTTTTGTTCTGAGCACACTCACGTTTCCCGCCTTATTAGAGACTCTAGAAAGCAAGAGAATGCTTCTTGCTCTAAAGCAGAGTGTGTTTCATGGATGAGAACTGTGCTGTGTGTTTCCCTTCCGAAACGGAGTTAAATGCCAGGCTCTGTGTCTTCCTACAAGCAAGAGTGCGTTTCAGGTAAACGCAGTCACTTTTCAGCACAAACGAAGCTACATCGTTCACGAAATTCACACGTTTCTCGCTCTTAAATGAAACGCATTGGATGTTCGAGGACCTGTGGTTTGTATCAGTTTCAGAAGCAGAGTTGAACTAGATATGGTCCGTGTGTGTAGGAAACACAGTTCTTTTGTTCTGAGCACACTCACGTTTCCCGCCTTATTAGAGACTCTAGAAAGCAAGAGAATGCTTCTTGCTCTAAAGCAGAGTGTGTTTCATGGATGAGAACTGTGCTGTGTGTTTCCCTTCAGAAACGGAGTTAAATGCCAGGCTCTGTGTCTTCCTACAAGCAAGAGTGCGTTTCAGGTAAACGCAGTCACTTTTCAGCTCAAACGAAGCAACATCGTTCACGAAGTTCACACGTTTCTCGCTCTTAACTGAAACGCATTGGATGTTCGAGGACCTGTGGTTTGTATCAGGTTTAGAAGCAGAGTTGAACTAGATATGTCCGTGTGTGTAGGAAACACAGTTCTTTTGTTCTGAGCACACTCACGTCTCCCGCCTTATTAGAGACTCTAGAAAGCAAGAGAATGCGTCTTGCTCTAAAGCAGAGTGTGTTTCATGGATGAGAACTGTGCTGTGTGTTTCCCTTCAGAAACGGAGTTAAATGCCAGGCTCTGTGTCTTCCTACAAGCAAGAGTGCGTTTCAGGTAAACGCAGTCACTTTTCAGCTCAAACGAAGCTACATCGTTCACGAAGTTCACACGTTTCTCGCTCTTAACTGAAACGCATTGGATGTTCGAGGACCTGTGGTTTGTATCAGTTTCAGAAGCAGAGTTGAACTAGATATGGTCCGTGTGTTTAGGAAACACGGTTCTTTTGTTCTGAGCACACTCACGTTTCCCGCCTTATTAGAGACACTAGAAAGCAAGACAATGCTTCTTGCTCTAAAGCCGAGTGTGTTTCATGGATGAGACCTGTGCTGTGTGTTTCCCTTCAGAAACGGAGTTAAATGCCAGGCTCTGTGTCTTCCTACATGCAAGAGTGCGTTTCAGGTGAACGCAGTCACTTTTCAGCTCAAACGAAGCTACATCGTTCACGAAGTTCACACGTTTCTCGCTCTTAACTGAAACGCATTGGATGTTCGAGGACCTGTGGTTTGTATCAGTTTCAGAAGCAGAGTTGAACTAGATATGGTCCGTGTGTGTAGGAAACACGGTTCATTTGTTCTGAGCACACTCACGTTTCCCGCCTTATTAGAGACTCTAGAAAGCAAGAGAATGCTTCTTGCTCTAAAGCAGAGTGTGTTTCATGGATGAGAACTGTGCTGTGTGTTTCCCTTCAGAAACGGAGTTAAATGCCAGGCTCTGTGTCTTCCTACAAGCAAGAGTGCGTTTCAGGTAAACGCAGTCACTTTTCAGCTCAAACGAAGCTAATCGTTCACGAAGTTCACACGTTTCTCGCTCTTAACTGAAACGCATTGGATGTTCGAGGACCTGTGGTTTGTATCAGTTTCAGAAGCAGAGTTGAAGTAGATATGGTCCGTGTGTGTAGGAAACACGGTTCATTTGTTCTGAGCACACTCACGTTTCCCGCCTTATTAGAGACTCTAGAAAGCAAGAGAATGCTTCTTGCTCTAAAGCAGAGTGTGTTTCATGGATGAGAACTGTGCTGTGTGTTTCCCTTCAGAAACGGAGTTAAATGCCAGGCTCTGTGTCTTCCTACATGCAAGAGTGCGTTTCAGGTAAACGCAGTCACTTTTCAGCTCAAACGAAGCTAATCGTTCACGAAGTTCACACGTTTCTCGCACTTAACTGAAACGCATTGGATGTTCGAGGACCTGTGGTTTGTATCAGTTTCAGAAGCAGAGTTGAACTAGATATGGTCCGTGTGTGTAGGAAACACGGTTCATTTGTTCTGAGCACACTCACGTTTCCCGCCTTATTAGAGACTCTAGAAAGCAAGAGAATGCTTCTTGCTCTAAAGCAGAGTGTGTTTCATGGATGAGAACTGTGCTGTGTGTTTCCCTTCAGAAACGGAGTTAAATGCCAGGCTCTGTGTCTTCCTACAAGCAATAGTGCGTTTCAGGTAAACGCAGTCACTTTTCAGCTCAAACGAAGCTACATCGTTCACGAAGTTCACACGTTTCTTGCTCTTAACTGAAACGCATTGGATGTTCGAGGACCTGTGGTTTGGATCAGTTTCAGAAGCAGAGTTGAAGTAGATATGGTCCTTGTGTGTAGGAAACACGGTTCTTTTGTTCTGAGCACACTCACGTTTCCCGCCTTATTAGAAACTCTAGAAAGCAAGAGAATGCTTCTTGCTCTAAAGCAGAGTGTGTTTCATGGATGAGAACTGTGCTGTTTTTTTCCCTTCAGAGACGGAGTTAAATGCCAGGCTCTGTGTCTTCCTACAAGCAAGAGTGCGTTTCAGGTAAACGAAGTCAATTTCAGCTCAAATGAAGCAACATCGTTCACGAAGTTCACACGTTTCTCGCTCTTAACTGAAACGCATTGGATGTTCGAGGACCTGTGGTTTGTATCAGGTTTAGAAGCAGAGTTGAACTAGATATGTCCGTGTGTGTAGGAAACACAGTTCTTTTGTTCTGAGCACACTCACGTCTCCCGCCTTATTAGAGACTCTAGAAAGCAAGAGAATGTGTCTTGCTCTAAAGCAGAGTGTGTTTCATGGATGAGAACTGTGCTGTGTGTTTCCCTTCAGAAACGGAGTTAAATGCCAGGCTCTGTGTCTTCCTACAAGCAAGAGTGCGTTTCAGGTAAACGCAGTCACTTTTCAGCTCAAACGAAGCTACATCGTTCACGAAGTTCACACGTTTCTCGCTCTTAACTGAAACGCATTGGATGTTCGAGGACCTGTGGTTTGTATCAGTTTCAGAAGCAGAGTTGAACTAGATATGGTCCGTGTGTGTAGGAAACACGGTTCTTTTGTTCTGAGCACACTCACGTTTCCCGCCTTATTAGAGACACTAGAAAGCAAGAGAATGCTTCTTGCTCTAAAGCCGAGTGTGTTTCATGGATGAGACCTGTGCTGTGTGTTTCCCTTCAGAAACGGAGTTAAATGCCAGGCTCTGTGTCTTCCTACATGCAAGAGTGCGTTTCAGGTGAACGCAGTCACTTTTCAGCTCAAACGAAGCTACATCGTTCACGAAGTTCACACGTTTCTCGCTCTTAACTGAAACGCATTGGATGTTCGAGGACCTGTGGTTTGTATCAGTTTCAGAAGGAGAGTTGAACTAGATATGGTCCGTGTGTGTAGGAAACACGGTTCATTTGTTCTGAGCACACTCACGTTTCCCGCCTTATTAGAGACTCTAGAAAGCAAGAGAATGCTTCTTGCTCTAAAGCAGAGTGTGTTTCATGGATGAGAACTGTGCTGTGTGTTTCCCTTCAGAAACGGAGTTAAATGCCAGGCTCTGTGTCTTCCTACAAACAAGAGTGCGTTTCAGGTAAACGCAGTCACTTTTCAGCTCAAACGAAGCTAATCGTTCACGAAGTTCACACGTTTCTCGCTCTTAACTGAAACGCATTGGATGTTCGAGGACCTGTGGTTTGTATCAGTTTCAGAAGCAGAGTTGAACTAGATATGGTCCGTGTGTGGAGGAAACACGGTTCATTTGTTCTGAGCACACTCACGTTTCCCGCCTTATTAGAGACTCTAGAAAGCAAGAGAATGCTTCTTGCTCTAAAGCAGAGTGTGTTTCATGGATGAGAACTGTGCTGTGTGTTTCCCTTCAGAAACGGAGTTAAATGCCAGGCTCTGTGTCTTCCTACATGCAAGAGTGCGTTTCAGGTAAACGCAGTCACTTTTCAGCTCAAACGAAGCTAATCGTTCACGAAGTTCACACGTTTCTCGCTCTTAACTGAAACGCATTGGATGTTCGAGGACCTGTGGTTTGTATCAGTTTCAGAAGCAGAGTTGAACTAGATATGGTCCGTGTGTGTAGGAAACACGGTTCATTTGTTCTGAGCACACTCACGTTTCCCGCCTTATTAGAGACTCTAGAAAGCAAGAGAATGCTTCTTGCTCTAAAGCAGAGTGTGTTTCATGGATGAGAACTGTGCTGTGTGTTTCCCTTCAGAAACGGAGTTAAATGCCAGGCTCTGTGTCTTCCTACAAGCAATAGTGCGTTTCAGGTAAACGCAGTCACTTTTCAGCTCAAACGAAGCTACATCGTTCACGAAGTTCACACGTTTCTTGCTCTTAACTGAAACGCATTGGATGTTCGAGGACCTGTGGTTTGGATCAGTTTCAGAAGCAGAGTTGAAGTAGATATGGTCCTTGTGTGTAGGAAACACGGTTCTTTTGTTCTGAGCACACTCACGTTTCCCGCCTTATTAGAAACTCTAGAAAGCAAGAGAATGCTTCTTGCTCTAAAGCAGAGTGTGTTTCATGGATGAGAACTGTGCTGTTTTTTTCCCTTCAGAGACGGAGTTAAATGCCAGGCTCTGTGTCTTCCTACAAGCAAGAGTGCGTTTCAGGTAAACGCAGTCACTTTTCAGCTCAAAGGAAGCTACATTGTTCACGAAATTCACACGTTTCTCGCTCTTAACTGAAACGCATTGGATGTTCGAGGACCTTTGGTTTGTATCAGTTTCAGAAGCAGAGTTGAAGTAGATATGGTCCGTGTGTGTAGGAAACACGGTTCTTTTGCTCTGAGCACACTCACGTTTCCCGCCTTATTAGAGACTCTAGAAAGCAAGAGAATGCTTCTTGCTCTAAAGCAGAGTGTGTTTCATGGATGAGAACTGTGCTGTGTGTTTCCCTTCAGAAACGGAGTTAAATGCCAGGCTCTGTGTCTTCCTACAAGCAAGAGTGCGTTTCAGGTAAACGCAGTCACTTTTCAGCACAAACGAAGCTACATCGTTCACGAAATTCACACGTTTCTCGCTCTTAACTGAAACGCATTGGATGTTCGAGGACCTGTGGTTTGTATCAGTTTCAGAAGCAGAGTTGAACTAGATATGGTCCGTGTGTGTAGGAAACACAGTTCTTTTGTTCTGAGCACACTCACGTTTCCCGCCTTATTAGAGACTCTAGAAAGCAAGAGAATGCTTCTTGCTCTAAAGCAGAGTGTGTTTCATGGATGAGAACTGTGCTGTGTGTTTCCCTTCAGAAACGGAGTTAAATGCCAGGCTCTGTGTCTTCCTACAAGCAAGAGTGCGTTTCAGGTAAACGCAGTCACTTTTCAGCTCAAACGAATCTACATCGTTCACGAAGTTCACACGTTTCTCGCTCTTAACTGAAACGCATTGGATGTTCGAGGACCTGTGGTTTGTATCAGTTTCAGAAGCAGAGTTGAACTAGATATGGTCCATGTGTGTAGGAAACACGGTTCTTTTGTTCTGAGCACACTCAAGTTTCCCGCCTTATTAGAGACTCTAGAGAGCAAGAGAATGCTTCTGGCTCTAAAGCAGAGTGTGTTTCATGGATGAGAACTGAGCTGTGTGTTTCCCTTCAGAAACGGAGTTAAATGCCAGGCTCTGTGCCTTCCTACAAGCAAGAGTGCGTTTCAGGTAAACGCAGTCACTTTTCAGCTCAAACGAAGCTACATAGTTCACGAGGTTCACACGTTTCTCGCTCTTAACTGAAACACATTGGATGTTCGAGGAACTGTGGTTTGTATCAGTTTCAGAAGCAGAGTTGAACTAGATATGGTCCGTGTGTGTAGGAAACACAGTTCTTTTGTTCTGAGCACACTCACGTTTCCCGCCTTATTAGAGACTCTAGAAAGCAAGAGAATGCTTCTTGCTCTAAAGCAGAGTGTGTTTCATGGATGAGAACTGTGCTGTGTGTTTCCATTCAGAAACGGAGTTAAATGCCAGGCTCTGTGTCTTCCTACAAGCAAGAGTGCGTTTCAGGTAAACGCAGTCACTTTTCAGCTCAAATGAAGCTACATCGTTCACGAAGTTCACACGTTTCTCGCTCTTAACTGAAACGCATTGGATGTTCGAGGACCTGTGGTTTGTATCAGTTTCAGAAGCAGAGTTGAACTAGATATGGTCCGTGTGTGTAGGAAACACAGTTCTTTTGTTCTGAGCACACTCACGTTTCCCGCCTTATTAGAGACTCTAGAAAGCAAGAGAATGCTTCTTGCTCTAAAGCAGAGTGTGTTTCATGGATGAGAACTGTGCTGTGTGTTTCCCTTCAGAAACGGAGTTAAATGCCAGGCTCTGTGTCCTCCTACAAGCAAGAGTGCGTTTCAGGTAAACGCAGTCACTTTTCAGCTCAAACGAAGCTACATCGTTCACGAAGTTCACACGTTTCTCGCTCTTAACTGAAATGCATTGGATGTTCGAGGACCTGTGGTTTGTATCAGTTTCAGAAGCAGAGTTGAACTAGATATAGTCCGTGTGTGTAGGAAACACGGTTCTTTTGTTCTGAGCACACTCACGTTTCCCGCCTTATTAGAGACTCTAGAAAGCAAGAGAATGCTTCTTGCTCTAAAGCAGAGTGTGTTTCATGGATGAGAACTGTGCTGTGTGTTTCCCTTCAGAAACGGAGTTAAATGCCAGGCTCTGTGTCTTCCTACAAGCAAGAGTGCGTTTCAGGTAAACGCAGTCACTTTTCAGCTCAAAGGAAGCTACATCATTCACGAAGTTCACACGTTTCTCGCTCTTAACTGAAACGCATTGGATGTTTGAGGACCTGTGGTTTGTATCAGTTTCAGAAGCAGAGTTGAACTAGATATGGTCCGTGTGTGTAGGAAACACAGTTCTTTTGTTCTGAGCACACTCACGTTTCCCGCCTTATTAGAGACTCTAGAAAGCAAGAGAATGCTTCTTGCTCTAAAGCAGAGTGTGTTTCAGGGATGAGAACTGTGCTGTGTGTTTCCCTTCAGAAACGGACTTAAATGCCAAGCTCTGTGTCTTCCTACAAGCAAGAGTGCGTTTCAGGTAAACGCAGTCACTTTTCAGCTCAAACGAAGCTACATCGTTCACGAAGTTCACACGTTTCTCGCTCTTAACTGAAACGCATTGGATGTTCGAGGACCTGTGGTTTGTATCAGTTTCAGAAGCAGAGTTGAAGTAGATATGGTCCGTGTGTGTAGGAAACACAGTTCTTTTGTTCTGAGCACACTCACGTTTCCCGCCATATTAGAAACTCTAGTAAGCAAGAGAATGCTTCTTGCTCTAAAGCAGAGTGTGTTTCATGGATGAGAACTGTGCTGTGTGTTTCCCTTCAGAAACGGAGTTAAATGCCAGGCTCTGTGTCTTCCTACAAGCAAGATTGCGTTTCAGGTAAACACAGTCACTTTTCAGCTCAAACGTAGCTACATCGTTCACGAAATTCACACGTTTCTCGCTCTTAACTGAAACGCATTGGATGTTCGAGGAACTGTGGTTTGTATCAGTTTCAGAAGCAGAGTTGAACTAGATATGGTCCGTGTGTGTAGGAAACACAGTTCTTTTGTTCTGAGCACACTCACGTTTCCCGCCTTATTAGAGACTCTAGAAAGCAAGAGAATGCTTCTTGCTCTAAAGCAGAGTGTGTTTCATGGATGAGAACTGTGCTGTGTGTTTCCCTTCAGAAACGGAGTTAAATGCCAGGCTCTGTGTCTTCCTACAAGCAAGAGTGCGTTTCAGGTAAACGCAGTCACTTTTCAGCTCAAAGGGAGCTACATCGTTCACGAAGTTCACACGTTTCTCGCTCTTAACTGAAACGCATTGGATGTTCGAGGACCTGTTGTTTGTATCAGGTTTAGAAGCAGAGCTGAACTAGATATGGTCCGTGTGTGTAGGAAACACAGTTCTTTTGTTCTGAGCACACTCACGTCTCCCGCCTTATTAGAGACTCTAGAAAGCAAGAGAATGCTTCTTGCTCTAAAGCAGAGTGTGTTTCATGGATGAGAACTGTGCTGTGTGTTTCCCTTCAGAAACGGAGTTAAATGCCAGGCTCTGTGTCTTCCTACAAGCAAGAGTGCGTTTCAGGTAAACGCAGTCACTTTTCAGCTCAAATGAAGCTACATCGTTCACGAAGTTCACACGTTTCTCGCTCTTAACTGAAACGCATTGGATGTTCGAGGACCTGTGGTTTGTATCAGTTTCAGAAGTAGAGTTGAACTAGATATGGTCCGTGTGTGTAGGAAACACGGTTCTTTTGTTCTGAGCACACTCACGTTTCCCGCCTTATTAGAGACTCTAGAGAGCAAGAGAATGCTTCTTGCTCTAAAGCAGAGTGTGTTTCATGGATGAGAACTGTGCTGTGTGTTTCCCTTCAGAAACGGAGTTAAATGCCAGGCTCTGTGTCCTCCTACAAGCAAGAGTGCGTTTCAGGTAAACGCAGTCACTTTTCAGCTCAAACGAAGCTACATCGTTCACGAAGTTCACACGTTTCTCGCTCTTAACTGAAATGCATTGGATGTTCGAGGACCTGTGGTTTGTATCAGTTTCAGAAGCAGAGTTGAACTAGATATAGTCCGTGTGTTTAGGAAACACGGTTCTTTTGTTCTGAGCACACTCACGTTTCCCGCCTTATTAGAGACTCTAGAAAGCAAGAGAATGCTTCTTGCTCTAAAGCAGAGTGTGTTTCATGGATGAGAACTGTGCTGTTTGTTTCCCTTCAGAGACGGAGTTAAATGCCAGGCTCTGTGTCTTCCTACAAGCAAGAGTGCGTTTCAGGTAAACGCAGTCACTTTTCAGCTCAAAGGAAGCTACATTGTTCACGAAATTCACACGTTTCTCGCTCTTAACTGAAACGCATTGGATGTTCGAGGACCTGTGGTTTGTATCAGTTTCAGAAGCAGAGTTGAAGTAGATATGGTCCGTGTGTGTAGGAAACACGGTTCTTTTGTTCTGAGCACACTCACGTTTCCCGCCTTATTAGAGACTCTAGAAAGCAAGAGAATGCTTCTTGCTCTAAAGCCGAGTGTGTTTCATGGATGAGACCTGTGCTGTGTGTTTCCCTTCAGAAACGGAGTTAAATGCCAGGCTCTGTGTCTTCCTACATGCAAGAGTGCGTTTCAGGTAAACGCAGTCACTTTTCAGCTCAAACGAAGCTAATCGTTCACGAAGTTCACACGTTTCTCGCTCTTAACTGAAACGCATTGGATGTTCGAGGACCTGTGGTTTGTATCAGTTTCAGAAGCAGAGTTGAACTAGATATGGTCCGTGTGTGTAGGAAACACGGTTCATTTGTTCTGAGCACACTCACGTTTCCCGCCTTATTAGAGACTCTAGAAAGCAAGAGAATGCTTCTTGCTCTAAAGCAGAGTGTGTTTCATGGATGAGAACTGTGCTGTGTGTTTCCCTTCAGAAACGGAGTTAAATGCCAGGCTCTGTGTCTTCCTACAAGCAAGAGTGCGTTTCAGGTAAACGCAGTCACTTTTCAGCTCAAACGAAGCTACATCGTTCACGAAGTTCACACGTTTCTTGCTCTTAACTGAAACGCATTGGATGTTCGAGGACCTGTGGTTTGGATCAGTTTCAGAAGCAGAGTTGAAGTAGATATGGTCCTTGTGTGTAGGAAACACGGTTCTTTTGTTCTGAGCACACTCACGTTTCCCGCCTTATTAGAAACTCTAGAAAGCAAGAGAATGCTTCTTGCTCTAAAGCAGAGTGTGTTTCATTGATGAGAACTGTGCTGTTTTTTTCCCTTCAGAGACGGAGTTAAATGCCAGGCTCTGTGTCTTCCTACAAGCAAGAGTGCGTTTCAGGTAAACGCAGTCACTTTTCAGCTCAAAGGAAGCTACATTGTTCACGAAATTCACACGTTTCTCGCTCTTAACTGAAACGCATTGGATGTTCGAGGACCTGTGGTTTGTATCAGTTTCAGAAGCAGAGTTGAAGTAGATATGGTCCGTGTGTGTAGGAAACACGGTTCTTTTGTTCTGAGCACACTCACGTTTCCCGCCTTATTAGAGACTCTAGAAAGCAAGATAATGCTTCTTGCTCTAAAGCAGAGTGTGTTTCATGGATGAGAACTGTGCTGTGTGTTTCCCTTCAGAAACGGAGTTAAATGCCAGGCTCTGTGTCTTCCTACAAGCAAGAGTGCGTTTCAGGTAAACGCAGTCACTTTTCAGCACAAACGAATCTCCATCGTTCGCGAAATTCACACGTTTCTCGCTCTTAACTGAAACGCATTGGATGTTCGAGAACCTGTGGTTTGTATCAGTTTCAGAAGCAGAGTTGAACTAGATATGGTCCGTGTGTGTAGGAAACACAGTTCTTTTGTTCTGAGCACACTCACGTTTCCCGCCTTATTAGAGACTCTAGAAAGCAAGAGAATGCTTCTTGCTCTAAAGCAGAGTGTGTTTCATGGATGAGAACTGTGCTGTGTGTTTCCCTTCCGAAACGGAGTTAAATGCCAGGCTCTGTGTCTTCCTACAAGCAAGAGTGCGTTTCAGGTAAACGCAGTCACTTTTCAGCACAAACGAAGCTACATCGTTCACGAAATTCACACGTTTCTCGCTCTTAAATGAAACGCATTGGATGTTCGAGGACCTGTGGTTTGTATCAGTTTCAGAAGCAGAGTTGAACTAGATATGGTCCGTGTGTGTAGGAAACACAGTTCTTTTGTTCTGAGCACACTCACGTTTCCCGCCTTATTAGAGACTCTAGAAAGCAAGAGAATGCTTCTTGCTCTAAAGCAGAGTGTGTTTCATGGATGAGAACTGTGCTGTGTGTTTCCCTTCAGAAACGGAGTTAAATGCCAGGCTCTGTGTCTTCCTACAAGCAAGAGTGCGTTTCAGGTAAACGCAGTCACTTTTCAGCTCAAACGAAGCAACATCGTTCACGAAGTTCACACGTTTCTCGCTCTTAACTGAAACGCATTGGATGTTCGAGGACCTGTGGTTTGTATCAGGTTTAGAAGCAGAGTTGAACTAGATATGTCCGTGTGTGTAGGAAACACAGTTCTTTTGTTCTGAGCACACTCACGTCTCCCGCCTTATTAGAGACTCTAGAAAGCAAGAGAATGCGTCTTGCTCTAAAGCAGAGTGTGTTTCATGGATGAGAACTGTGCTGTGTGTTTCCCTTCCGAAACGGAGTTAAATGCCAGGCTCTGTGTCTTCCTACAAGCAAGAGTGCGTTTCAGGTAAACGCAGTCACTTTTCAGCTCAAACGAAGCTACATCGTTCACGAAGTTCACACGTTTCTCGCTCTTAACTGAAACGCATTGGATGTTCGAGGACCTGTGGTTTGTATCAGTTTCAGAAGCAGAGTTGAACTAGATATGGTCCGTGTGTTTAGGAAACACGGTTCTTTTGTTCTGAGCACACTCACGTTTCCCGCCTTATTAGAGACACTAGAAAGCAAGAGAATGCTTCTTGCTCTAAAGCCGAGTGTGTTTCATGGATGAGACCTGTGCTGTGTGTTTCCCTTCAGAAACGGAGTTAAATGCCAGGCTCTGTGTCTTCCTACATGCAAGAGTGCGTTTCAGGTGAACGCAGTCACTTTTCAGCTCAAACGAAGCTACATCGTTCACGAAGTTCACACGTTTCTCGCTCTTAACTGAAACGCATTGGATGTTCGAGGACCTGTGGTTTGTATCAGTTTCAGAAGCAGAGTTGAACTAGATATGGTCCGTGTGTGTAGGAAACACGGTTCATTTGTTCTGAGCACACTCACGTTTCCCGCCTTATTAGAGACTCTAGAAAGCAAGGGAATGCTTCTTGCTCTAAAGCAGAGTGTGTTTCATGGATGAGAACTGTGCTGTGTGTTTCCCTTCAGAAACGGAGTTAAATGCCAGGCTCTGTGTCTTCCTACAAGCAAGAGTGCGTTTCAGGTAAACGCAGTCACTTTTCAGCTCAAACGAAGCTAATCGTTCACGAAGTTCACACGTTTCTCGCTCTTAACTGAAACGCATTGGATGTTCGAGGACCTGTGGTTTGTATCAGTTTCAGAAGCAGAGTTGAACTAGATATGGTCCGTGTGTGTAGGAAACACGGTTCATTTGTTCTGAGCACACTCACGTTTCCCGCCTTATTAGAGACTCTAGAAAGCAAGAGAATGCTTCTTGCTCTAAAGCAGAGTGTGTTTCATGGATGAGAACTGTGCTGTGTGTTTCCCTTCAGAAACGGAGTTAAATGCCAGGCTCTGTGTCTTCCTACATGCAAGAGTGCGTTTCAGGTAAACGCAGTCACTTTTCAGCTCAAACGAAGCTAATCGTTCACGAAGTTCACACGTTTCTCGCACTTAACTGAAACGCATTGGATGTTCGAGGACCTGTGGTTTGTATCAGTTTCAGAAGCAGAGTTGAACTAGATATGGTCCGTGTGTGTAGGAAACACGGTTCATTTGTTCTGAGCACACTCACGTTTCCCGCCTTATTAGAGACTCTAGAAAGCAAGAGAATGCTTCTTGCTCTAAAGCAGAGTGTGTTTCATGGATGAGAACTGTGCTGTGTGTTTCCCTTCAGAAACGGAGTTAAATGCCAGGCTCTGTGTCTTCCTACAAGCAAGAGTGCGTTTCAGGTAAACGCAGTCACTTTTCAGCTCAAACGAAGCTACATCGTTCACGAAGTTCACACGTTTCTTGCTCTTAACTGAAACGCATTGGATGTTCGAGGACCTGTGGTTTGGATCAGTTTCAGAAGCAGAGTTGAAGTAGATATGGTCCTTGTGTGTAGGAAACACGGTTCTTTTGTTCTGAGCACACTCACGTTTCCCGCCTTATTAGAAACTCTAGAAAGCAAGAGAATGCTTCTTGCTCTAAAGCAGAGTGTGTTTCATGGATGAGAACTGTGCTGTTTTTTTCCCTTCAGAGACGGAGTTAAATGCCAGGCTCTGTGTCTTCCTACAAGCAAGAGTGCGTTTCAGGTAAACGAAGTCAATTTCAGCTCAAATGAAGCAACATCGTTCACGAAGTTCACACGTTTCTCGCTCTTAACTGAAACGCATTGGATGTTCGAGGACCTGTGGTTTGTATCAGGTTTAGAAGCAGAGTTGAACTAGATATGTCCGTGTGTGTAGGAAACACAGTTCTTTTGTTCTGAGCACACTCACGTCTCCCGCCTTATTAGAGACTCTAGAAAGCAAGAGAATGCGTCTTGCTCTAAAGCAGAGTGTGTTTCATGGATGAGAACTGTGCTGTGTGTTTCCCTTCCGAAACGGAGTTAAATGCCAGGCTCTGTGTCTTCCTACAAGCAAGAGTGCGTTTCAGGTAAACGCAGTCACTTTTCAGCACAAACGAAGCTACATCGTTCACGAAATTCACACGTTTCTCGCTCTTAAATGAAACGCATTGGATGTTCGAGGACCTGTGGTTTGTATCAGTTTCAGAAGCAGAGTTGAACTAGATATGGTCCGTGTGTGTAGGAAACACAGTTCTTTTGTTCTGAGCACACTCACGTTTCCCGCCTTATTAGAGACTCTAGAAAGCAAGAGAATGCTTCTTGCTCTAAAGCAGAGTGTGTTTCATGGATGAGAACTGTGCTGTGTGTTTCCCTTCAGAAACGGAGTTAAATGCCAGGCTCTGTGTCTTCCTACAAGCAAGAGTGCGTTTCAGGTAAACGCAGTCACTTTTCAGCTCAAACGAAGCAACATCGTTCACGAAGTTCACACGTTTCTCGCTCTTAACTGAAACGCATTGGATGTTCGAGGACCTGTGGTTTGTATCAGGTTTAGAAGCAGAGTTGAACTAGATATGTCCGTGTGTGTAGGAAACACAGTTCTTTTGTTCTGAGCACACTCACGTCTCCCGCCTTATTAGAGACTCTAGAAAGCAAGAGAATGCGTCTTGCTCTAAAGCAGAGTGTGTTTCATGGATGAGAACTGTGCTGTGTGTTTCCCTTCCGAAACGGAGTTAAATGCCAGGCTCTGTGTCTTCCTACAAGCAAGAGTGCGTTTCAGGTAAACGCAGTCACTTTTCAGCTCAAACGAAGCTACATCGTTCACGAAGTTCACACGTTTCTCGCTCTTAACTGAAACGCATTGGATGTTCGAGGACCTGTGGTTTGTATCAGTTTCAGAAGCAGAGTTGAACTAGATATGGTCCGTGTGTTTAGGAAACACGGTTCTTTTGTTCTGAGCACACTCACGTTTCCCGCCTTATTAGAGACACTAGAAAGCAAGAGAATGCTTCTTGCTCTAAAGCCGAGTGTGTTTCATGGATGAGACCTGTGCTGTGTGTTTCCCTTCAGAAACGGAGTTAAATGCCAGGCTCTGTGTCTTCCTACATGCAAGAGTGCGTTTCAGGTGAACGCAGTCACTTTTCAGCTCAAACGAAGCTACATCGTTCACGAAGTTCACACGTTTCTCGCTCTTAACTGAAACGCATTGGATGTTCGAGGACCTGTGGTTTGTATCAGTTTCAGAAGCAGAGTTGAACTAGATATGGTCCGTGTGTGTAGGAAACACGGTTCATTTGTTCTGAGCACACTCACGTTTCCCGCCTTATTAGAGACTCTAGAAAGCAAGGGAATGCTTCTTGCTCTAAAGCAGAGTGTGTTTCATGGATGAGAACTGTGCTGTGTGTTTCCCTTCAGAAACGGAGTTAAATGCCAGGCTCTGTGTCTTCCTACAAGCAAGAGTGCGTTTCAGGTAAACGCAGTCACTTTTCAGCTCAAACGAAGCTAATCGTTCACGAAGTTCACACGTTTCTCGCTCTTAACTGAAACGCATTGGATGTTCGAGGACCTGTGGTTTGTATCAGTTTCAGAAGCAGAGTTGAACTAGATATGGTCCGTGTGTGTAGGAAACACGGTTCATTTGTTCTGAGCACACTCACGTTTCCCGCCTTATTAGAGACTCTAGAAAGCAAGAGAATGCTTCTTGCTCTAAAGCAGAGTGTGTTTCATGGATGAGAACTGTGCTGTGTGTTTCCCTTCAGAAACGGAGTTAAATGCCAGGCTCTGTGTCTTCCTACATGCAAGAGTGCGTTTCAGGTAAACGCAGTCACTTTTCAGCTCAAACGAAGCTAATCGTTCACGAAGTTCACACGTTTCTCGCACTTAACTGAAACGCATTGGATGTTCGAGGACCTGTGGTTTGTATCAGTTTCAGAAGCAGAGTTGAACTAGATATGGTCCGTGTGTGTAGGAAACACGGTTCATTTGTTCTGAGCACACTCACGTTTCCCGCCTTATTAGAGACTCTAGAAAGCAAGAGAATGCTTCTTGCTCTAAAGCAGAGTGTGTTTCATGGATGAGAACTGTGCTGTGTGTTTCCCTTCAGAAACGGAGTTAAATGCCAGGCTCTGTGTCTTCCTACAAGCAAGAGTGCGTTTCAGGTAAACGCAGTCACTTTTCAGCTCAAACGAAGCTACATCGTTCACGAAGTTCACACGTTTCTTGCTCTTAACTGAAACGCATTGGATGTTCGAGGACCTGTGGTTTGGATCAGTTTCAGAAGCAGAGTTGAAGTAGATATGGTCCTTGTGTGTAGGAAACACGGTTCTTTTGTTCTGAGCACACTCACGTTTCCCGCCTTATTAGAAACTCTAGAAAGCAAGAGAATGCTTCTTGCTCTAAAGCAGAGTGTGTTTCATGGATGAGAACTGTGCTGTTTTTTTCCCTTCAGAGACGGAGTTAAATGCCAGGCTCTGTGTCTTCCTACAAGCAAGAGTGCGTTTCAGGTAAACGAAGTCAATTTCAGCTCAAATGAAGCAACATCGTTCACGAAGTTCACACGTTTCTCGCTCTTAACTGAAACGCATTGGATGTTCGAGGACCTGTGGTTTGTATCAGGTTTAGAAGCAGAGTTGAACTAGATATGTCCGTGTGTGTAGGAAACACAGTTCTTTTGTTCTGAGCACACTCACGTCTCCCGCCTTATTAGAGACTCTAGAAAGCAAGAGAATGCGTCTTGCTCTAAAGCAGAGTGTGTTTCATGGATGAGAACTGTGCTGTGTGTTTCCCTTCAGAAACGGAGTTAAATGCCAGGCTCTGTGTCTTCCTACAAGCAAGAGTGCGTTTCAGGTAAACGCAGTCACTTTTCAGCTCAAACGAAGCTACATCGTTCACGAAGTTCACACGTTTCTCGCTCTTAACTGAAACGCATTGGATGTTCGAGGACCTGTGGTTTGTATCAGTTTCAGAAGCAGAGTTGAACTAGATATGGTCCGTGTGTGTAGGAAACACGGTTCTTTTGTTCTGAGCACACTCACGTTTCCCGCCTTATTAGAGACACTAGAAAGCAAGAGAATGCTTCTTGCTCTAAAGCCGAGTGTGTTTCATGGATGAGACCTGTGCTGTGTGTTTCCCTTCAGAAACGGAGTTAAATGCCAGGCTCTGTGTCTTCCTACATGCAAGAGTGCGTTTCAGGTGAACGCAGTCACTTTTCAGCTCAAACGAAGCTACATCGTTCACGAAGTTCACACGTTTCTCGCTCTTAACTGAAACGCATTGGATGTTCGAGGACCTGTGGTTTGTATCAGTTTCAGAAGGAGAGTTGAACTAGATATGGTCCGTGTGTGTAGGAAATACGGTTCATTTGTTCTGAGCACACTCACGTTTCCCGCCTTATTAGAGACTCTAGAAAGCAAGAGAATGCTTCTTGCTCTAAAGCAGAGTGTGTTTCATGGATGAGAACTGTGCTGTGTGTTTCCCTTCAGAAACGGAGTTAAATGCCAGGCTCTGTGTCTTCCTACAAACAAGAGTGCGTTTCAGGTAAACGCAGTCACTTTTCAGCTCAAACGAAGCTAATCGTTCACGAAGTTCACACGTTTCTCGCTCTTAACTGAAACGCATTGGATGTTCGAGGACCTGTGGTTTGTATCAGTTTCAGAAGCAGAGTTGAACTAGATATGGTCCGTGTGTGGAGGAAACACGGTTCATTTGTTCTGAGCACACTCACGTTTCCCGCCTTATTAGAGACTCTAGAAAGCAAGAGAATGCTTCTTGCTCTAAAGCAGAGTGTGTTTCATGGATGAGAACTGTGCTGTGTGTTTCCCTTCAGAAACGGAGTTAAATGCCAGGCTCTGTGTCTTCCTACATGCAAGAGTGCGTTTCAGGTAAACGCAGTCACTTTTCAGCTCAAACGAAGCTAATCGTTCACGAAGTTCACACGTTTCTCGCTCTTAACTGAAACGCATTGGATGTTCGAGGACCTGTGGTTTGTATCAGTTTCAGAAGCAGAGTTGAACTAGATATGGTCCGTGTGTGTAGGAAACACGGTTCATTTGTTCTGAGCACACTCACGTTTCCCGCCTTATTAGAGACTCTAGAAAGCAAGAGAATGCTTCTTGCTCTAAAGCAGAGTGTGTTTCATGGATGAGAACTGTGCTGTGTGTTTCCCTTCAGAAACGGAGTTAAATGCCAGGCTCTGTGTCCTCCTACAAGCAAGAGTGCGTTTCAGGTAAACGCAGTCACTTTTCAGCTCAAACGAAGCTACATCGTTCACGAAGTTCACACGTTTCTCGCTCTTAACTGAAATGCATTGGATGTTCGAGGACCTGTGGTTTGTATCAGTTTCAGAAGCAGAGTTGAACTAGATATAGTCCGTGTGTGTAGGAAACACGGTTCTTTTGTTCTGAGCACACTCACGTTTCCCGCCTTATTAGAGACTCTAGAAAGCAAGAGAATGCTTCTTGCTCTAAAGCAGAGTGTGTTTCATGGATGAGAACTGTGCTGTGTGTTTCCCTTCAGAAACGGAGTTAAATGCCAGGCTCTGTGTCTTCCTACAAGCAAGAGTGCGTTTCAGGTAAACGCAGTCACTTTTCAGCTCAAAGGAAGCTACATCGTTCACGAAGTTCACACGTTTCTCGCTCTTAACTGAAACGCATTGGATGTTTGAGGACCTGTGGTTTGTATCAGTTTCAGAAGCAGAGTTGAACTAGATATGGTCCGTGTGTGTAGGAAACACAGTTCTTTTGTTCTGAGCACACTCACGTTTCCCGCCTTATTAGAGACTCTAGAAAGCAAGAGAATGCTTCTTGCTCTAAAGCAGAGTGTGTTTCAGGGATGAGAACTGTGCTGTGTGTTTCCCTTCAGAAACGGACTTAAATGCCAAGCTCTGTGTCTTCCTACAAGCAAGAGTGCGTTTCAGGTAAACGCAGTCACTTTTCAGCTCAAACGAAGCTACATCGTTCACGAAGTTCACACGTTTCTCGCTCTTAACTGAAACGCATTGGATGTTCGAGGACCTGTGGTTTGGATCAGTTTCAGAAGCAGAGTTGAAGTAGATATGGTCCGTGTGTGTAGGAAACACAGTTCTTTTGTTCTGAGCACACTCACGTTTCCCGCCATATTAGAAACTCTAGTAAGCAAGAGAATGCTTCTTGCTCTAAAGCAGAGTGTGTTTCATGGATGAGAACTGTGCTGTGTGTTTCCCTTCAGAAACGGAGTTAAATGCCAGGCTCTGTGTCTTCCTACAAGCAAGATTGCGTTTCAGGTAAACGCAGTCACTTTTCAGCTCAAACGAAGCTACATCGTTCACGAAGTTCACACGTTTCTCGCTCTTAACTGAAACGCATTGGATGTTCGAGGACCTGTTGTTTGTATCAGGTTTAGAAGCAGAGCTGAACTAGATATGGTCCGTGTGTGTAGGAAACACAGTTCTTTTGTTCTGAGCACACTCACGTCTCCCGCCTTATTAGAGACTCTAGAAAGCAAGAGAATGCTTCTTGCTCTAAAGCAGAGTGTGTTTCATGGATGAGAACTGTGCTGTGTGTTTCCCTTCAGAAACGGAGTTAAATGCCAGGCTCTGTGTCTTCCTACAAGCAAGAGTGCGTTTCAGGTAAACGCAGTCACTTTTCAGCTCAAATGAAGCTACATCGTTCACGAAGTTCACACGTTTCTCGCTCTTAACTGAAACGCATTGGATGTTCGAGGACCTGTGGTTTGTATCAGTTTCAGAAGCAGAGTTGAACTAGATATGGTCCGTGTGTGTAGGAAACACAGTTCTTTTGTTCTGAGCACACTCACGTTTCCCGCCTTATTAGAGACTCTAGAAAGCAAGAGAATGCTTCTTGCTCTAAAGCAGAGTGTGTTTCATGGATGAGAACTGTGCTGTGTGTTTCCCTTCAGAAACGGAGTTAAATGCCAGGCTCTGTGTCCTCCTACAAGCAAGAGTGCGTTTCAGGTAAACGCAGTCACTTTTCAGCTCAAACGAAGCTACATCGTTCACGAAGTTCACACGTTTCTCGCTCTTAACTGAAATGCATTGGATGTTCGAGGACCTGTGGTTTGTATCAGTTTCAGAAGCAGAGTTGAACTAGATATAGTCCGTGTGTTTAGGAAACACGGTTCTTTGGTCTGAGCACACTCACGTTTCCCGCCTTATTAGAGACTCTAGAAAGCAAGAGAATGCTTCTTGCTCTAAAGCAGAGTGTGTTTCATGGATGAGAACTGTGCTGTGTGTTTCCCTTCAGAAACGGAGTTAAATGCCAGGCTCTGTCTTCCTACAAGCAAGAGTGCGTTTCAGGTAAACGCAGTCACTTTTCAGCTCAAAGGAAGCTACATCGTTCACGAAGTTCACACGTTTCTCGCTCTTAACTGAAACGCATTGGATGTTTGAGGACCTGTGGTTTGTATCAGTTTCAGAAGCAGAGTTGAACTAGATATGGTCCGTGTGTGTAGGAAACACAGTTCTTTTGTTCTGAGCACACTCACGTTTCCCGCCTTATTAGAGACTCTAGAAAGCAAGAGAATGCTTCTTGCTCTAAAGCAGAGTGTGTTTCAGGGATGAGAACTGTGCTGTGTGTTTCCCTTCAGAAACGGACTTAAATGCCAAGCTCTGTGTCTTCCTACAAGCAAGAGTGCGTTTCAGGTAAACGCAGTCACTTTTCAGCTCAAACGAAGCTACATCGTTCACGAAGTTCACACGTTTCTCGCTCTTAACTGAAACGCATTGGATGTTCGAGGACCTGTGGTTTGTATCAGTTTCAGAAGCAGAGTTGAAGTAGATATGGTCCGTGTGTGTAGGAAACACAGTTCTTTTGTTCTGAGCACACTCACGTTTCCCGCCATATTAGAAACTCTAGTAAGCAAGAGAATGCTTCTTGCTCTAAAGCAGAGTGTGTTTCATGGATGAGAACTGTGCTGTGTGTTTCCCTTCAGAAACGGAGTTAAATGCCAGGCTCTGTGTCTTCCTACAAGCAAGATTGCGTTTCAGGTAAACGCAGTCACTTTTCAGCTCAAACGAAGCTACATCGTTCACGAAATTCACACGTTTCTCGCTCTTAACTGAAACGCATTGGATGTTCGAGGAACTGTGGTTTGTATCAGTTTCAGAAGCAGAGTTGAACTAGATATGGTCCGTGTGTGTAGGAAACACAGTTCTTTTGTTCTGAGCACACTCACGTTTCCCGCCTTATTAGAGACTCTAGAAAGCAAGAGAATGCTTCTTGCTCTAAAGCAGAGTGTGTTTCATGGATGAGAACTGTGCTGTGTGTTTCCCTTCAGAAACGGAGTTAAATGCCATGCTCTGTGTCTTCCTACAAGCAAGAGTGCGTTTCAGGTAAACGCAGTCACTTTTCAGCTCAAACGGAGCTACATCGTTCACGAAGTTCACACGTTTCTCGCTCTTAACTGAAATGCATTGGATGTTCGAGGACCTGTTGTTTGTATCAGGTTTAGAAGCAGAGCTGAACTAGATATGGTCCGTGTGTGTAGGAAACACAGTTCTTTTGTTCTGAGCACACTCACGTCTCCCGCCTTATTAGAGACTCTAGAAAGCAAGAGAATGCTTCTTGCTCTAAAGCAGAGTGTGTTTCATGGATGAGAACTGTGCTGTGTGTTTCCCTTCAGAAACGGAGTTAAATGCCAGGCTCTGTGTCCTCCTACAAGCAAGAGTGCGTTTCAGGTAAACGCAGTCACTTTTCAGCTCAAACGAAGCTACATCGTTCACGAAGTTCACACGTTTCTCGCTCTTAACTGAAATGCATTGGATGTTCGAGGACCTGTGGTTTGTATCAGTTTCAGAAGCAGAGTTGAACTAGATATAGTCCGTGTGTGTAGGAAACACGGTTCTTTTGTTCTGAGCACACTCACGTTTCCCGCCTTATTAGAGACTCTAGAAAGCAAGAGAATGCTTCTTGCTCTAAAGCAGAGTGTGTTTCATGGATGAGAACTGTGCTGTGTGTTTCCCTTCAGAAACGGAGTTAAATGCCAGGCTCTGTGTCTTCCTACAAGCAAGAGTGCGTTTCAGGTAAACGCAGTCACTTTTCAGCTCAAAGGAAGCTACATCGTTCACGAAGTTCACACGTATCTCGCTCTTAACTGAAACGCATTGGATGTTTGAGGACCTGTGGTTTGTATCAGTTTCAGAAGCAGAGTTGAACTAGATATGGTCCGTGTGTGTAGGAAACACAGTTCTTTTGTTCTGAGCACACTCACGTTTCCCGCCTTATTAGAGACTCTAGAAAGCAAGAGAATGCTTCTTGCTCTAAAGCAGAGTGTGTTTCAGGGATGAGAACTGTGCTGTGTGTTTCCCTTCAGAAACGGACTTAAATGCCAAGCTCTGTGTCTTCCTACAAGCAAGAGTGCGTTTCAGGTAAACGCAGTCACTTTTCAGCTCAAACGAAGCTACATCGTTCAAGAAGTTCACACGTTTCTCGCTCTTAACTGAAACGCATTGGATGTTCGAGGACCTGTGGTTTGTATCAGTTTCAGAAGCAGAGTTGAAGTAGATATGGTCCGTGTGTGTAGGAAACACAGTTCTTTTGTTCTGAGCACACTCACGTTTCCCGCCATATTAGAAACTCTAGTAAGCAAGAGAATGCTTCTTGCTCTAAAGCAGAGTGTGTTTCATGGATGAGAACTGTGCTGTGTGTTTCCCTTCAGAAACGGAGTTAAATGCCAGGCTCTGTGTCTTCCTACAAGCAAGATTGCATTTCAGGTAAACGCAGTCACTTTTCAGCTCAAACGAAGCTACATCGTTCACGAAATTCACACGTTTCTCGCTCTTAACTGAAACGCATTGGATGTTCGAGGAACTGTGGTTTGTATCAGTTTCAGAAGCAGAGTTGAACTAGATATGGTCCGTGTGTGTAGGAAACACAGTTCTTTTGTTCTGAGCACACTCACGTTTCCCGCCTTATTAGAGACTCTAGAAAGCAAGAGAATGCTTCTTGCTCTAAAGCAGAGTGTGTTTCATGGATGAGAACTGTGCTGTGTGTTTCCCTTCAGAAACGGAGTTAAATGCCAGGCTCTGTGTCTTCCTACAAGCAAGAGTGCGTTTCAGGTAAACGCAGTCACTTTTCAGCTCAAAGGGAGCTACATCGTTCACGAAGTTCACACGTTTCTCGCTCTTAACTGAAACGCATTGGATGTTCGAGGACCTGTTGTTTGTATCAGGTTTAGAAGCAGAGCTGAACTAGATATGGTCCGTGTGTGTAGGAAACACAGTTCTTTTGTTCTGAGCACACTCACGTCTCCCGCCTTATTAGAGACTCTAGAAAGCAAGAGAATGCTTCTTGCTCTAAAGCAGAGTGTGTTTCATGGATGAGAACTGTGCTGTGTGTTTCCCTTCAGAAACGGAGTTAAATGCCAGGCTCTGTGTCTTCCTACAAGCAAGAGTGCGTTTCAGGTAAACGCAGTCACTTTTCAGCTCAAATGAAGCTACATCGTTCACGAAGTTCACACGTTTCTCGCTCTTAACTGAAACGCATTGGATGTTCGAGGACCTGTGGTTTGTATCAGTTTCAGAAGCAGAGTTGAACTAGATATGGTCCGTGTGTAGGAAACACAGTTCTTTTGTTCTGAGCACACTCACGTTTCCCGCCTTATTAGAGACTCTAGAAAGCAAGAGAATGCTTCTTGCTCTAAAGCAGAGTGTGTTTCATGGATGAGAACTGTGCTGTGTGTTTCCCTTCAGAAACGGAGTTAAATGCCAGGCTCTGTGTCCTCCTACAAGCAAGAGTGCGTTTCAGGTAAACGCAGTCACTTTTCAGCTCAAACGAAGCTACATCGTTCACGAAGTTCACACGTTTCTCGCTCTTAACTGAAATGCATTGGATGTTCGAGGACCTGTGGTTTGTATCAGTTTCAGAAGCAGAGTTGAACTAGATATAGTCCGTGTGTTTAGGAAACACGGTTCTTTTGTTCTGAGCACACTCACGTTTCCCGCCTTATTAGAGACTCTAGAAAGCAAGAGAATGCTTCTTGCTCTAAAGCAGAGTGTGTTTCATGGATGAGAACTGTGCTGTGTGTTTCCCTTCAGAAACGGAGTTAAATGCCAGGCTCTGTGTCTTCCTACAAGCAAGAGTGCGTTTCAGGTAAACGCAGTCACTTTTCAGCTCAAAGGAAGCTACATCGTTCACGAAGTTCACACGTTTCTCGCTCTTAACTGAAACGCATTGGATGTTTGAGGACCTGTGGTTTGTATCAGTTTCAGAAGCAGAGTTGAACTAGATATGGTCCGTGTGTGTAGGAAACACAGTTCTTTTGTTCTGAGCACACTCACGTTTCCCGCCTTATTAGAGACTCTAGAAAGCAAGAGAATGCTTCTTGCTCTAAAGCAGAGTGTGTTTCAGGGATGAGAACTGTGCTGTGTGTTTCCCTTCAGAAACGGACTTAAATGCCAGGCTCTGTGTCTTCCTACAAGCAAGAGTGCGTTTCAGGTAAACGCAGTCACTTTTCAGCTCAAACGAAGCTACATCGTTCACGAAGTTCACACGTTTCTCGCTCTTAACTGAAACGCATTGGATGTTCGAGGACCTGTGGTTTGTATCAGTTTCAGAAGCAGAGTTGAAGTAGATATGGTCCGTGTGTGTAGGAAACACAGTTCTTTTGTTCTGAGCACACTCACGTTTCCCGCCATATTAGAAACTCTAGTAAGCAAGAGAATGCTTCTTGCTCTAAAGCAGAGTGTGTTTCATGGATGAGAACTGTGCTGTGTGTTTCCCTTCAGAAACGGAGTTAAATGCCAGGCTCTGTGTCTTCCTACAAGCAAGATTGCGTTTCAGGTAAACGCAGTCACTTTTCAGCTCAAACGAAGCTACATCGTTCACGAAATTCACACGTTTCTCGCTCTTAACTGAAACGCATTGGATGTTCGAGGAACTGTGGTTTGTATCAGTTTCAGAAGCAGAGTTGAACTAGATATGGTCCGTGTGTGTAGGAAACACAGTTCTTTTGTTCTGAGCACACTCACGTTTCCCGCCTTATTAGAGACTCTAGAAAGCAAGAGAATGCTTCTTGCTCTAAAGCAGAGTGTGTTTCATGGATGAGAACTGTGCTGTGTGTTTCCCTTCAGAAACGGAGTTAAATGCCAGGCTCTGTGTCTTCCTACAAGCAAGAGTGCGTTTCAGGTAAACGCAGTCACTTTTCAGCTCAAACGGAGCTACATCGTTCACGAAGTTCACACGTTTCTCGCTCTTAACTGAAATGCATTGGATGTTCGAGGACCTGTTGTTTGTATCAGGTTTAGAAGCAGAGCTGAACTAGATATGGTCCGTGTGTGTAGGAAACACAGTTCTTTTGTTCTGAGCACACTCACGTCTCCCGCCTTATTAGAGACTCTAGAAAGCAAGAGAATGCTTCTTGCTCTAAAGCAGAGTGTGTTTCATGGATGAGAACTGTGCTGTGTGTTTCCCTTCAGAAACGGAGTTAAATGCCAGGCTCTGTGTCTTCCTACAAGCAAGACTGCGTTTCTGGTAAACGGAGTCACTTTTCAGCTCAAAAGAAGCTACATCGTTCACGAAGTTCACACGTTTCTCGCTCTTAACTGAAACGCATTGGATGTTCGAGGACCTGTGGTTTGTATCAGGTTTAGAAGCAGAGTTGAACTAGATATGGTCCGTGTGTGTAGGAAACACAGTTCTTTTGTTCTGAGCACACTCACGTCTCCCGCCTTATTAGAGACACTAGAAAGCAAGAGAATGCTTCTTGCTCTAAAGCAGAGTGTGTTTCATGGATGAGAACTGTGCTGTGTGTTTCCCTTCAGAAAGGGAGTTAAATGCCAGGCTCTGTGTCTTCCTACAAGCAAGAGTGCGTTTCAGGTAAATGCAGTCACTTTTCAGCTCAAACGAAGCTACATCGTTCACGAAGTTCACACGTTTCTCGCTCTTAACTGAAACGCATTGGATGTTCGAGGACCTGTGGTTTGTATCAGTTTCAGAAGCAGAGTTGAACTAGATATGGTCCGTGTGTGTAGGAAACACGGTTCTTTTGTTCTGAGCACACTCACGTTTCCCGCCTTATTAGAGACTCTAGAAAGCAAGAGAATGCTTCTTGCTCTAAAGCAGAGTGTGTTTCATGGATGAGAACTGTGCTGTGTGTTTCCCTTCAGAAACGGAGTTAAATGCCAGGCTCTGTGTCTTCCTACAAGCAAGAGTGCGTTTCAGGTAAACGCAGTCACTTTTCAGCTCAAACGAAGCTACATCGTTCACGAAGTTCACACGTTTCTCGCTCTTAACTGAAACGCATTGGATGTTCGAGGACCTGTGGTTTGTATCAGTTTCAGAAGCAGAGTTGAAGTAGATATGGTCCGTGTGTGTAGGAAACACAGTTCTTTTGTTCTGAGCACACTCACGTTTCCCGCCATATTAGAAACTCTAGTAAGCAAGAGAATGCTTCTTGCTCTAAAGCAGAGTGTGTTTCATGGATGAGAACTGTGCTGTGTGTTTCCCTTCAGAAACGGAGTTAAATGCCAGGCTCTGTGTCTTCCTACAAGCAAGATTGCGTTTCAGGTAAACGCAGTCACTTTTCAGCTCAAACGAAGCTACATCGTTCACGAAATTCACACGTTTCTCGCTCTTAACTGAAACGCATTGGATGTTCGAGGAACTGTGGTTTGTATCAGTTTCAGAAGCAGAGTTGAACTAGATATGGTCCGTGTGTGTAGGAAACACAGTTCTTTTGTTCTGAGCACACTCACGTTTCCCGCCTTATTAGAGACTCTAGAAAGCAAGAGAATGCTTCTTGCTCTAAAGCAGAGTGTGTTTCATGGATGAGAACTGTGCTGTGTGTTTCCCTTCAGAAACGGAGTTAAATGCCAGGCTCTGTGTCTTCCTACAAGCAAGAGTGCGTTTCAGGTAAACGCAGTCACTTTTCAGCTCAAACGGAGCTACATCGTTCACGAAGTTCACACGTTTCTCGCTCTTAACTGAAATGCATTGGATGTTCGAGGACCTGTTGTTTGTATCAGGTTTAGAAGCAGAGCTGAACTAGATATGGTCCGTGTGTGTAGGAAACACAGTTCTTTTGTTCTGAGCACACTCACGTCTCCCGCCTTATTAGAGACTCTAGAAAGCAAGAGAATGCTTCTTGCTCTAAAGCAGAGTGTGTTTCATGGATGAGAACTGTGCTGTGTGTTTCCCTTCAGAAACGGAGTTAAATGCCAGGCTCTGTGTCTTCCTACAAGCAAGACTGCGTTTCTGGTAAACGGAGTCACTTTTCAGCTCAAAAGAAGCTACATCGTTCACGAAGTTCACACGTTTCTCGCTCTTAACTGAAACGCATTGGATGTTCGAGGACCTGTGGTTTGTATCAGGTTTAGAAGCAGAGTTGAACTAGATATGGTCCGTGTGTGTAGGAAACACAGTTCTTTTGTTCTGAGCACACTCACGTCTCCCGCCTTATTAGAGACACTAGAAAGCAAGAGAATGCTTCTTGCTCTAAAGCAGAGTGTGTTTCATGGATGAGAACTGTGCTGTGTGTTTCCCTTCAGAAAGGGAGTTAAATGCCAGGCTCTGTGTCTTCCTACAAGCAAGAGTGCGTTTCAGGTAAACGCAGTCACTTTTCAGCTCAAACGAAGCTACATCGTTCACGAAGTTCACACGTTTCTCGCTCTTAACTGAAACGCATTGGATGTTCGAGGACCTGTGGTTTGTATCAGTTTCAGAAGCAGAGTTGAACTAGATATGGTCCGTGTGTGTAGGAAACACGGTTCTTTTGTTCTGAGCACACTCACGTTTCCCGCCTTATTAGAGACTCTAGAAAGCAAGAGAATGCTTCTTGCTCTAAAGCAGAGTGTGTTTCATGGATGAGAACTGTGCTGTGTGTTTCCCTTCAGAAACGGAGTTAAATGCCAGGCTCTGTGTCTTCCTACAAGCAAGAGTGCGTTTCAGGTAAACGCAGTCACTTTTCAGCTCAAACGAAGCTACATCATTCACGAAGTTCACACGTTTCTCGCTCTTAACTGAAACGCATTGGATGTTCGTCGACGTGTGGTTTGTATCAATTTCAGAAGCAGAGTTGAAGTAGATATGGTCCGTGTGTGTAGGAAACACAGTTCTTTTGTTCTGAGCACACTCACGTTTCCCGCCATATTAGAAACTCTAGTAAGCAAGAGAATGCTTCTTGCTCTAAAGCAGAGTGTGTTTCATGGATGAGAACTGTGCTGTGTGTTTCCCTTCAGAAACGGAGTTAAATGCCAGGCTCTGTGTCTTCCTACAAGCAAGATTGCGTTTCAGGTAAACGCAGTCACTTTTCAGCTCAAAAGAAGCTACATCGTTCACGAAATTCACACGTTTCTCGCTCTTAACTGAAACGCATTGGATGTTCGAGGAACTGTGGTTTGTATCAGTTTCAGAAGCAGAGTTGAACTAGATATGGTCCGTGTGTGTAGGAAACACAGTTCTTTTGTTCTGAGCACACTCACGTTTCCCGCCTTATTAGAGACTCTAGAAAGCAAGAGAATGCTTCTTGCTCTAAAGCAGAGTGTGTTTCATGGATGAGAACTGTGCTGTGTGTTTCCCTTCAGAAACGGAGTTAAATGCCAGGCTCTGTGTCTTCCTACAAGCAAGAGTGCGTTTCAGGTAAACGCAGTCACTTTTCAGCTCAAAGGGAGCTACATCGTTCACGAAGTTCACACGTTTCTCGCTCTTAACTGAAATGCATTGGATGTTCGAGGACCTGTTGTTTGTATCAGGTTTAGAAGCAGAGCTGAACTAGATATGGTCCGTGTGTGTAGGAAACACAGTTCTTTTGTTCTGAGCACACTCACGTCTCCCGCCTTATTAGAGACTCTAGAAAGCAAGAGAATGCTTCTTGCTCTAAAGCAGAGTGTGTTTCATGGATGAGAACTGTGCTGTGTGTTTCCCTTCAGAAACGGAGTTAAATGCCAGGCTCTGTGTCTTCCTACAAGCAAGAGTGCGTTTCTGGTAAACGGAGTCACTTTTCAGCTCAAAAGAAGCTACATCGTTCACGAAGTTCACACGTTTCTCGCTCTTAACTGAAACGCATTGGATGTTCGAGGACCTGTGGTTTGTATCAGGTTTAGAAGCAGAGTTGAACTAGATATGGTCCGTGTGTGTAGGAAACACAGTTCTTTTGTTCTGAGCACACTCACGTCTCCCGCCTTATTAGAGACACCGGAAAGCAAGAGAATGCTTCTTGCTCTAAAGCAGAGTGTGTTTCATGGATGAGAACTGTGCTGTGTGTTTCCCTTCAGAAAGGGAGTTAAATGCCAGGCTCTGTGTCTTCCTACAAGCAAGAGTGCGTTTCAGGTAAACGCAGTCACTTTTCAGCTCAAACGAAGCTACATCGTTCACGAAGTTCACACGTTTCTCGCTCTTAACTGAAACGCATTGGATGTTCGAGGACCTGTGGTTTGTATCAGTTTCAGAAGCAGAGTTGAACTAGATATGGTCCGTGTGTGTAGGAAACACGGTTCTTTTGTTCTGAGCACACTCACGTTTCCCGCCTTATTAGAGACTCTAGAAAGCAAGAGAATGCTTCTTGCTCTAAAGCAGAGTGTGTTTCATGGATGAGAACTGTGCTGTGTGTTTCCCTTCAGAAACGGAGTTAAATGCCAGGCTCTGTGTCTTCCTACAAGCAAGAGTGCGTTTCAGGTAAACGCAGTCACTTTTCAGCTCAAACGAAGCTACATCATTCACGAAGTTCACACGTTTCTCGCTCTTAACTGAAACGCATTGGATGTTCGTCGACGTGTGGTTTGTATCAATTTCAGAAGCAGAGTTGAACTAGATATGGTCCGTGTGTGTAGGAAACACAGTTCTTTTGTTCTGAGCACACTCACGTCTCCCGCCTTAGTAGAGACTCTAGAAAGCAAGAGAATGCTTCTTGCTCTAAAGCAGAGTGTGTTTCATGGATGAGAACTGTGCTGTGTGTTTCCCTTCAGAAACGGAGTTAAATGCCAGGCTCTGTGTCTTCCTACAAGCAAGAGTGCATTTCACGTAAACGCAGACACTTTTCAGTTCAAACGAAGCTACATCGTTCACGAAGTTCACACGTTTCTCGCTCTTAACTGAAACGCATTGGATGTTCGAGGACCTGTGGTTTGTATCAGTTTCAGAAGCAGAGTTGAACTAGATATGGTCCGTGTGTGTAGGAAACACGGTTCTTTTGTTCTGAGCACACTCACGTTTCCCGCCTTATTAGAGACTCTAGAAAGCAAGAGAATGCTTCTTGCTCTAAAGCAGAGTATGTTTCATGGATGAGAACTGTGCTGTGTGTTTCCCTTCAGAAACGGAGTTAAATGCCAGGCTCTGTGTCTTCCTACAAGCAAGAGTGCGTTTCAGGTAAACGCAGTCACTTTTCAGCTCAAACGAAGCTACATCGTTCACGAAGTTCACACGTTTCTCGCTCTTAACTGAAACGCATTGGATGTTCGAGGACCTGTGGTTTGTATCAGTTTCAGAAGCAGAGTTGAACTAGATATGGTCCGTGTGTGTAGGAAACACGGTTCTTTTGTTCTGAGCACACTCACGTTTCCCGCCTTATTAGAGACACTAGAAAGCAAGAGAATGCTTCTTGCTCTAAAGCCGAGTGTGTTTCATGGATGAGACCTGTGCTGTGTGTTTCCCTTCAGAAACGGAGTTAAATGCCAGGCTCTGTGTCTTCCTACATGCAAGAGTGCGTTTCAGGTGAACGCAGTCACTTTTCAGCTCAAACGAAGCTACATCGTTCACGAAGTTCACACGTTTCTCGCTCTTAACTGAAACGCATTGGATGTTCGAGGACCTGTGGTTTGTATCAGTTTCAGAAGCAGAGTTGAACTAGATATGGTCCGTGTGTGTAGGAAACACGGTTCATTTGTTCTGAGCACACTCACGTTTCCCGCCTTATTAGAGACTCTAGAAAGCAAGAGAATGCTTCTTGCTCTAAAGCAGAGTGTGTTTCATGGATGAGAACTGTGCTGTGTGTTTCCCTTCAGAAACGGAGTTAAATGCCAGGCTCTGTGTCTTCCTACAAGCAAGAGTGCGTTTCAGGTAAACGCAGTCACTTTTCAGCTCAAACGAAGCTAATCGTTCACGAAGTTCACACGTTTCTCGCTCTTAACTGAAACGCATTGGATGTTCGAGGACCTGTGGTTTGTATCAGTTTCAGAAGCAGAGTTGAACTAGATATGGTCCGTGTGTGTAGGAAACACGGTTCATTTGTTCTGAGCACACTCACGTTTCCCGCCTTATTAGAGACTCTAGAAAGCAAGAGAATGCTTCTTGCTCTAAAGCAGAGTGTGTTTCATGGATGAGAACTGTGCTGTGTGTTTCCCTTCAGAAACGGAGTTAAATGCCAGGCTCTGTGTCTTCCTACATGCAAGAGTGCGTTTCAGGTAAACGCAGTCACTTTTCAGCTCAAACGAAGCTAATCGTTCACGAAGTTCACACGTTTCTCGCTCTTAACTGAAACGCATTGGATGTTCGAGGACCTGTGGTTTGTATCAGTTTCAGAAGCAGAGTTGAACTAGATATGGTCCGTGTGTGTAGGAAACACGGTTCATTTGTTCTGAGCACACTCACGTTTCCCGCCTTATTAGAGACTCTAGAAAGCAAGAGAATGCTTCTTGCTCTAAAGCAGAGTGTGTTTCATGGATGAGAACTGTGCTGTGTGTTTCCCTTCAGAAACGGAGTTAAATGCCAGGCTCTGTGTCTTCCTACAAGCAAGAGTGCATTTCACGTAAACGCAGACACTTTTCAGTTCAAACGAAGCTACATCGTTCACGAAGTTCACACGTTTCTCGCTCTTAACTGAAACGCATTGGATGTTCGAGGACCTGTGGTTTGTATCAGTTTCAGAAGCAGAGTTGAACTAGATATGGTCCGTGTGTGTAGGAAACACGGTTCTTTTGTTCTGAGCACACTCACGTTTCCCGCCTTATTAGAGACACTAGAAAGCAAGAGAATGCTTCTTGCTCTAAAGCCGAGTGTGTTTCATGGATGAGACCTGTGCTGTGTGTTTCCCTTCAGAAACGGAGTTAAATGCCAGGCTCTGTGTCTTCCTACATGCAAGAGTGCGTTTCAGGTGAACGCAGTCACTTTTCAGCTCAAACGAAGCTACATCGTTCACGAAGTTCACACGTTTCTCGCTCTTAACTGAAACGCATTGGATGTTCGAGAACCTGTGGTTTGTATCAGTTTCAGAAGCAGAGTTGAACTAGATATGGTCCGTGTGTGTAGGAAACACGGTTCATTTGTTCTGAGCACACTCACGTTTCCCGCCTTATTAGAGACTCTAGAAAGCAAGAGAATGCTTCTTGCTCTAAAGCAGAGTGTGTTTCATGGATGAGAACTGTGCTGTGTGTTTCCCTTCAGAAACGGAGTTAAATGCCAGGCTCTGTGTCTTCCTACAAGCAAGAGTGCGTTTCAGGTAAACGCAGTCACTTTTCAGCTCAAACGAAGCTAATCGTTCACGAAGTTCACACGTTTCTCGCTCTTAACTGAAACGCATTGGATGTTCGAGGACCTGTGGTTTGTATCAGTTTCAGAAGCAGAGTTGAACTAGATATGGTCCGTGTGTGTAGGAAACACGGTTCATTTGTTCTGAGCACACTCACGTTTCCCGCCTTATTAGAGACTCTAGAAAGCAAGAGAATGCTTCTTGCTCTAAAGCAGAGTGTGTTTCATGGATGAGAACTGTGCTGTGTGTTTCCCTTCAGAAACGGAGTTAAATGCCAGGCTCTGTGTCTTCCTACATGCAAGAGTGCGTTTCAGGTAAACGCAGTCACTTTTCAGCTCAAACGAAGCTAATCGTTCACGAAGTTCACACGTTTCTCGCTCTTAACTGAAACGCATTGGATGTTCGAGGACCTGTGGTTTGTATCAGTTTCAGAAGCAGAGTTGAACTAGATATGGTCCGTGTGTGTAGGAAACACGGTTCATTTGTTCTGAGCACACTCACGTTTCCCGCCTTATTAGAGACTCTAGAAAGCAAGAGAATGCTTCTTGCTCTAAAGCAGAGTGTGTTTCATGGATGAGAACTGTGCTGTGTGTTTCCCTTCAGAAACGGAGTTAAATGCCAGGCTCTGTGTCTTCCTACAAGCAATAGTGCGTTTCAGGTAAACGCAGTCACTTTTCAGCTCAAACGAAGCTACATCGTTCACGAAGTTCACACGTTTCTTGCTCTTAACTGAAACGCATTGGATGTTCGAGGACCTGTGGTTTGGATCAGTTTCAGAAGCAGAGTTGAAGTAGATATGGTCCTTGTGTGTAGGAAACACGGTTCTTTTGTTCTGAGCACACTCACGTTTCCCGCCTTATTAGAAACTCTAGAAAGCAAGAGAATGCTTCTTGCTCTAAAGCAGAGTGTGTTTCATGGATGAGAACTGTGCTGTTTTTTTCCCTTCAGAGACGGAGTTAAATGCCAGGCTCTGTGTCTTCCTACAAGCAAGAGTGCGTTTCAGGTAAACGTAGTCACTTTTCAGCTCAAAGGAAGCTACATTGTTCACGAAATTCACACGTTTCTCGCTCTTAACTGAAACGCATTGGATGTTCGAGGACCTTTGGTTTGTATCAGTTTCAGAAGAAGAGTTGAAGTAGATATGGTCCGTGTGTGTAGGAAACACGGTTCTTTTGTTCTGAGCACACTCACGTTTCCCGCCTTATTAGAGACTCTAGAAAGCAAGAGAATGCTTCTTGCTCTAAAGCAGAGTGTGTTTCATGGATGAGAACTGTGCTGTGTGTTTCCCTTCAGAAACGGAGTTAAATGCCAGGCTCTGTGTCCTCCTACAAGCAAGAGTGCGTTTCAGGTAAACGCAGTCACTTTTCAGCTCAAACGAAGCTACATCGTTCACGAAGTTCACACGTTTCTCGCTCTTCACTGAAATGCATTGGATGTTCGAGGACCTGTGGTTTGTATCAGTTTCAGAAGCAGAGTTGAACTTGATATAGTCCGTTTGTGTAGGAAACACGGTTCTTTTGTTCTGAGCACACTCACGTTTCCCGCCTTATTAGAGACTCTAGAAAGCAAGAGAATGCTTCTTGCTCTAAAGCAGAGTGTGTTTCATGGATGAGAACTGTGCTGTGTGTTTCCCTTCAGAAACGGAGTTAAATGCCAGGCTCTGTGTCTTCCTACAAGCAAGAGTGCGTTTCAGGTAAACGCAGTCACTTTTCAGCTCAAAGGAAGCTACATCGTTCACGAAGTTCACACGTTTCTCGCTCTTAACTGAAACGCATTGGATGTTTGAGGACCTGTGGTTTGTATCAGTTTCAGAAGCAGAGTTGAACTAGATATGGTCCGTGTGTGTAGGAAACACAGTTCTTTTGTTCTGAGCACACTCACATTTCCCGCCTTATTAGAGACTCTAGAAAGCAAGAGAATGCTTCTTGCTCTAAAGCAGAGTGTGTTTCAGGGATGAGAACTGTGCTGTGTGTTTCCCTTCAGAAACGGAGTTAAATGCCAAGCTCTGTGTCTTCCTACAAGCAAGAGTGCGTTTCAGGTAAACGCAGTCACTTTTCAGCTCAAACGAAGCTACATCGTTCACGAAGTTCACACGTTTCTCGCTCGTAACTGAAACGCATTGGATGTTCGAGGACCTGTGGTTTGTATCAGTTTCAGAAGCAGAGTTGAAGTAGATATGGTCCGTGTGTGTAGGAAACACAGTTCTTTTGTTCTGAGCACACTCACGTTTCCCGCCATATTAGAAACTCTAGTAAGCAAGAGAATGCTTCTTGCTCTAAAGCAGAGTGTGTTTCATGGATGAGAACTGTGCTGTGTGTTTCCCTTCAGAAACGGAGTTAAATGCCAGGCTCTGTGTCTTCCTACAAGCAAGAGTGCATTTCACGTAAACGCAGTCACTTTTCAGCTCAAACGAAGCTACATCGTTCACGAAATTCACACGTTTCTCGCTCTTAACTGAAACGCATTGGATGTTCGAGGAACTGTGGTTTGTATCAGTTTCAGAAGCAGAGTTGAACTAGATATGGTCCGTGTGTGTAGGAAACACAGTTCTTTTGTTCTGAGCACACTCACGTTTCCCGCCTTATTAGAGACTCTAGAAAGCAAGAGAATGCTTCTTGCTCTAAAGCAGAGTGTGTTTCATGGATGAGAACTGTGCTGTGTGTTTCCCTTCAGAAACGGAGTTAAATGCCAGGCTCTGTGTCTTCCTACAAGCAAGAGTGCGTTTCAGGTAAACGCAGTCACTTTTCAGCTCAAACGGAGCTACATCGTTCACGAAGTTCACACGTTTCTCGCTCTTAACTGAAACGCATTGGATGTTCGAGGACCTGTTGTTTGTATCAGGTTTAGAAGCAGAGCTGAACTAGATATGGTCCGTGTGTGTACGAAACACAGATCTTTTGTTCTGAGCACACTCACGTCTCCCGCCTTATTAGAGACTCTAGAAAGCAAGAGAATGCTTCTTGCTCTAAAGCAGAGTGTGTTTCATGGATGAGAACTGTGCTGTGTGTTTCCCTTCAGAAACGGAGTTAAATGCCAGGCTCTGTGTCTTCCTACAAGCAAGAGTGCGTTTCTGGTAAACGGAGTCACTTTTCAGCTCAAAAGAAGCTACATCGTTCACGAAGTTCACACGTTTCTTGCTCTTAACTGAAACGCATTGGATGTTCGAGGACCTGTGGTTTGTATCAGGTTTAGAAGCAGAGTTGAACTAGATATGGTCCGTGTGTGTAGGAAACACAGTTCTTTTGTTCTGAGCACACTCACGTCTCCCGCCTTATTAGAGACACTAGAAAGCAAGAGAATGCTTCTTGCTCTAAAGCAGAGTGTGTTTCATGGATGAGAACTGTGCTGTGTGTTTCCCTTCAGAAAGGGAGTTAAATGCCAGGCTCTGTGTCTTCCTACAAGCAAGAGTGCGTTTCAGGTAAACGCAGTCACTTTTCAGCTCAAACGAAGCTACATCGTTCACGAAGTTCACACGTTTCTCGCTCTTAACTGAAACGCATTGGATGTTCGAGGACCTGTGGTTTGTATCAGTTTCAGAAGCAGAGTTGAACTAGATATGGTCCGTGTGTGTAGGAAACACGGTTCTTTTGTTCTGAGCACACTCACGTTTCCCGCCTTATTAGAGACTCTAGAAAGCAAGAGAATGCTTCTTGCTCTAAAGCAGAGTGTGTTTCATGGATGAGAACTGTGCTGTGTGTTTCCCTTCAGAAACGGAGTTAAATGCCAGGCTCTGTGTCTTCCTACAAGCAAGAGTGCGTTTCAGGTAAACGCAGTCACTTTTCAGCTCAAACGAAGCTACATCATTCACGAAGTTCACAAGTTTCTCGCTCTTAACTGAAACGCATTGGATGTTCGTCGACGTGTGGTTTGTATCAATTTCAGAAGCAGAGTTGAACTAGATATGGTCCGTGTGTGTAGGAAACACAGTTCTTTTGTTCTGAGCACACTCACGTCTCCCGCCTTATTAGAGACTCTAGAAAGCAAGAGAATGCTTCTTGCTCTAAAGCAGAGTGTGTTTCATGGATGAGAACTGTGCTGTGTGTTTCCCTTCAGAAACGGAGTTAAATGCCAGGCTCTGTGTCTTCCTACAAGCAAGAGTGCATTTCACGTAAACGCAGACACTTTTCAGTTCAAACGAAGCTACATCGTTCACGAAGTTCACACGTTTCTCGCTCTTAACTGAAACGCATTGGATGTTCGAGGACCTGTGGTTTGTATCAGTTTCAGAAGCAGAGTTGAACTAGATATGGTCCGTGTGTGTAGGAAACACGGTTCTTTTGTTCTGAGCACACTCACGTTTCCCGCCTTATTAGAGACTCTAGAAAGCAAGAGAATGCTTCTTGCTCTAAAGCAGAGTATGTTTCATGGATGAGAACTGTGCTGTGTGTTCCCTTCAGAAACGGAGTTAAATGCCAGGCTCTGTGTCTTCCTACAAGCAAGAGTGCGTTTCAGGTAAACGCAGTCACTTTTCAGCTCAAACGAAGCTACATCGTTCACGAAGTTCACACGTTTCTCGCTCTTAACTGAAACGCATTGGATGTTTGAGGACCTGTGGTTTGTATCAGTTTCAGAAGCAGAGTTGAACTAGATATGGTCCGTGTGTGTAGGAAACACAGTTCTTTTGTTCTGAGCACACTCACGTTTCCCGCCGTATTAGAGACTCTAGAAAGCAAGAGAATGCTTCTTGCTCTAAAGCAGAGTGTGTTTCAGGGATGAGAACTGTGCTGTGTGTTTCCCTTCAGAAACGGAGTTAAATGCCAGGCTCTGTGTCTTCCTACAAGCACGAGTGCGTTTCAGGTAAACGCAGTCACTTTTCAGCTCAAAGGAAGCTACATCGTTCACGAAGTTCACACGTTTCTCGCTCTTAACTGAAACGCATTGGATGTTCGAGGACCTGTGGTTTGTATCAGGTTTAGAAGCAGAGTTGAACTAGATATGGTCCGTGTGTGTAGGAAACACAGTTCTTTTGTTCTGAGCACACTCACGTCTCCCGCCTTATTAGAGACTCTAGAAAGCAAGAGAATGCTTCTTGCTCTAAAGCAGAGTGTGTTTCATGGATGAGAACTGTGCTGTGTGTTTCGCTTCAGAAAGGGAGTTAAATGCCAGGCTCTGTGTCTTCCTACAAGCAAGAGTGCGTTTCAGGTAAACGCAGTCACTTTTCAGCTCAAACGAAGCTACATCGTTCACGAAGTTCACACGTTTTTCGCTCTTAACTGAAACGCATTGGATGTTCGAGGACCTGTGGTTTGTATCAGTTTCAGAAGCAGAGTTGAACTAGATATGGTCCGTGTGTGTAGGAAACACGGTTCTTTTGTTCTGAGCACACTCACGTTTCCCGCCTTATTAGAGACTCTAGAAAGCAAGAGAATGCTTCTTGCTTTAAAGCAGAGTGTGTTTCATGGATGAGAACTGTGCTGTGTGTTTCCCTTCAGAAACGGAGTTAAATGCCAGGCTCTGTGTCTTCCTACAAGCAAGAGTGCATTTCAGGTAAACGCAGTCACTTTTCAGCTCAAACGAAGCTACATCGTTCACGAAGTTCACACGTTTCTCGCTCTTAACTGAAACGCATTGGATGTTCGAGGACCTGTGGTTTGTATCAGTTTCAGAAGCAGAGTTGAACTAGATATGGTCCGTGTGTGTAGGAAACACAGTTCTTTTGTTCTGAGCACACTCACGTTTCCTGCCTTATTAGAGACTCTAGAAAGCAAGAGAATGCTTCTTGCTCTAAAGCAGAGTGTGTTTCAGGGATGAGAACTGTGCTGTGTGTTTCCCTTCAGAAACGGAGTTAAATGCCAGGCTCTGTGTCTTCCTACAAGCAAGAGTGCGTTTCAGGTAAACGCAGTCACTTTTCAGCTCAAACGAAGCTACATCGTTCATGAAGTTCACACGTTTCTCGCTCTTAACTGAAACGCATTGGATGTTCGAGGACCTGTGGTTTGTATCAGTTTCAGAAGCAGAGTTGAACTAGATATGGTCCGTGTGTGTAGGAAACACAGTTCTTTTGTTCTGAGCACACTCACGTCTCCCGCCTTATTAGAGACTCTAGAAAGCAAGAGAATGCTTCTTGCTCTAAAGCAGAGTGTGTTTCATGGATGAGAACTGTGCTGTGTGTTTCCCTTCAGAAACGGAGTTAAATGCCAGGCTCTGTGTCTTCCTACAAGCAAGAGTGCGTTTCAGGTAAACGCAGTCACTTTTCAGCTCAAACGAAGCTACATCGTTCATGAAGTTCACACGTTTCTCGCTCTTAACTGAAACGCATTGGATGTTCGAGGACCTGTGGTTTGTATCAGTTTCAGAAGCAGAGTTGAACTAGATATGGTCCGTGTGTGTAGGAAACACGGTTCTTTTGTTCTGAGCACACTCACGTTTCCCGCCTTATTAGAGACTCTAGAAAGCAAGAGAATGCTTCTTGCTCTAAAGCAGAGTGTGTTTCATGGATGAGAACTGTGCTGTGTGTTTCCCTTCAGAAACGGAGTTAAATGCCAGGCTCTGTGTCTTCCTACAAGCAAGAGTGCGTTTCAGGTAAACGCAGTCACTTTTCAGCTCAAACGAAGCTACATCGTTCACGAAGTTCACACGTTTCTCGCTCTTAACTGAAACGCATTGGATGTTCGTCGACCTGTGGTTTGTATCAGTTTAAGAAGCAGAGTTGAACTAGATATGGTCCGTGTGTGTAGGAAACACAGTTCTTTTGTTCTGAGCACACTCACGTCTCCCGCCTTAGTAGAGACTCTAGAAAGCAAGAGAATGCTTCTTGCTCTAAAGCAGAGTGTGTTTCATGGATGAGAACTGTGCTGTGTGTTTCCCTTCAGAAACGGAGTTAAATGCCAGGCTCTGTGTCTTCCTACAAGCAAGAGTGCGTTTCAGGTAAACGCAGACACCTTTCAGTTCAAACGAAGCTACATCGTTCACGAAGTTCACACGTTTCTCGCTCTTAACTGAAACGCATTGGATGTTCGAGGACCTGTGGTTTGTATCAGTTTCAGAAGCAGAGTTGAACTAGATATGGTCCGTGTGTGTAGGAAACACGGTTCTTTTGTTCTGAGCACACTCACGTTTCCCGCCTTATTAGAGACTCTATAAAGCAAGAGAATGCTTCTTGCTCTAAAGCAGAGTGTGTTTCATGGATGAGAACTGTGCTGTGTGTTTCCCTTCAGAAACGGAGTTAAATGCCAGGCTCTGTGTCTTCCTACAAGCAAGAGTGCGTTTCAGGTAAACGCAGTCACTTTTCAGCTCAAACGAAGCTACATCGTTCACGAAGTTCACACGTTTCTCGCTCTTAACTGAAACGCATTGGATGTTCGAGGACCTGTGGTTTGTATCAGGTTTAGAAGCAGAGTTGAACTAGATATGGTCCGTGTGTGTAGGAAACACAGTTCTTTTGTTCTGAGCACACTCACGTTTCCCGCCTTATTAGAGACTCTAGAAAGCAAGAGAATGCTTCTTGCTCTAAAGCAGAGTGTGTTTCAGGGATGAGAACTGTGCTGTGTGTTTCCCTTCAGAAACGGAGTTAAATGCCAGGCTCTGTGTCTTCCTACAAGCAAGAGTGCGTTTCAGGTAAACGCAGTCACTTTTCAGCTCAAACGAAGCTACATTGTTCACGAAGTTCACACGTTTCTCGCTCTTAACTGAAACGCATTGGATGTTCGAGGACCTGTGGTTTGTATCAGTTTCAGAAGCAGAGTTGAAGTAGATATGGTCCGTGTGTGTAGGAAACACGGTTCTTTTGTTCTGAGCACACTCACGTTTCCCGCCATATTAGAAACTCTAGTAAGCAAGAGAATGCTTCTTGCTCTAAAGCAGAGTGTGTTTCATGGATGAGAACTGTGCTGTGTGTTTCCCTTCAGAAACGGAGTTAAATGCCAGGCTCTGTGTCTTCCTACAAGCAAGAGTGCGTTTCAGGTAAACGCAGTCACTTTTCAGCTCAAACGAAGCTACATAGTTCACGAAATTCACACGTTTCTCGCTCTTAACTGAAACGCATTGGATATTCAAGGAACTGTGGTTTGTATCAGTTTCAGAAGCAGAGTTGAACTAGATATGGTCCGTGTGTGTAGGAAACACAGTTCTTTTGTTCTGAGCACACTCACGTTTCCCGCCTTATTAGAGACTCTAGAAAGCAAGAGAATGCTTCTTGCTCTAAAGCAGAGTGTGTTTCATGGATGAGAACTGTGCTGTGTGTTTCCCTTCAGAAACGGAGTTAAATGCCAGGCTCTGTGTCTTCCTACAAGCAAGAGTGCGTTTCAGGTAAACGCAGTCACTTTTCAGCTCAAACGAAGCTACATCGTTCACGAAGTTCACACGTTTCTCGCTCTTAACTGAAACGCATTGGATATTCAAGGAACTGTGGTTTGTATCAGTTTCAGAAGCAGAGTTGAACTAGATATGGTCCGTGTGTGTAGGAAACACAGTTCTTTTGTTCTGAGCACACTCACGTTTCCCGCCTTATTAGAGACTCTAGAAAGCAAGAGAATGCTTCTTGCTCTAAAGCAGAGTGTGTTTCATGGATGAGAACTGTGCTGTGTGTTTCCCTTCAGAAACGGAGTTAAATGCCAGGCTCTGTGTCTTCCTACAAGCAAGAGTGCGTTTCAGGTAAACGCAGTCACTTTTCAGCTCAAACGAAGCTACATCGTTCACGAAGTTCACACGTTTCTCGCTCTTAACTGAAACGCATTGGATGTTCGAGGACCTGTGGTTTGTATCAGGTTTAGAAGCAGAGTTGAACTAGATATGGTCCGTGTGTGTAGGAAACACAGTTCTTTTGTTCTGAGCACACTCACGTCTCCCGCCTTATTAGAGACTCTAGAAAGCAAGAGAATGCTTCTTGCTCTAAAGCAGAGTGTGTTTCATGGATGAGAACTGTGCTGTGTGTTTCCCTTCAGAAACGGAGTTAAATGCCAGGCTCTGTGTCTTCCTACAAGCAAGAGTGCGTTTCAGGTAAACGCAGTCACTTTTCAGCTCAAACGAAGCTACATCGTTCACGAAGTTCACACGTTTCTCGCTCTTAACTGAAACGCATTGGATGTTCGAGGACCTGTGGTTTGTATCAGTTTCAGAAGCAGAGTTGAACTAGATATGGTCCGTGTGTGTAGGAAACACGGTTCTTTTGTTCTGAGCACACTCACGTTTCCCGCCTTATTAGAGACTCTAGAAAGCAAGAGAATGCTTCTTGCTCTAAAGCAGAGTGTGTTTCATGGATGAGAACTGTGCTGTGTGTTTCCCTTCAGAAACGGAGTTAAATGCCAGGCTCTGTGTCTTCCTACAAGCAAGAGTGCGTTTCAGGTAAACGCAGTCACTTTTCAGCTCAAACGAAGCTACATCGTTCACGAAGTTCACACGTTTCTCGCTCTTAACTGAAACGCATTGGATGTTCGTCGACCTGTGGTTTGTATCAGTTTAAGAAGCAGAGTTGAACTAGATATGGTCCGTGTGTGTAGGAAACACAGTTCTTTTGTTCTGAGCACACTCACGTCTCCCGCCTTAGTAGAGACTATAGAAAGCAAGAGAATGCTTCTTGCTCTAAAGCAGAGTGTGTTTCATGGATGAGAACTGTGCTGTGTGTTTCCCTTCAGAAACGGAGTTAAATGCCAGCCTCTGTGTCTTCCTACAAGCAAGAGTGCGTTTCAGGTAAACGCAGACACCTTTCAGTTCAAACGAAGCTACATCGTTCACGAAGTTCACACGTTTCTCGCTCTTAACTGAAACACATTGGATGTTCGAGGACCTGTGGTTTGTATCAGTTTCAGAAGCAGAGTTGAACTAGATATGGTCCGTGTGTGTAGGAAACACGGTTCTTTTGTTCTGAGCACACTCACGTTTCCCGCCTTATTAGAGACTCTAGAAAGCAAGAGAATGCTTCTTGCTCTAAAGCAGAGTGTGTTTCATGGATGAGAACTGTGCTGTGTGTTTCCCTTCAGAAACGGAGTTAAATGCCAGGCTCTGTGTCTTCCTACAAGCAAGAGTGCGTTTCAGGTAAACGCAGTCACTTTTCAGCTCAAACTAAGCTACATCGTTCACGAAGTTCACACGTTTCTCGCTCTTAACTGAAACGCATTGGATGTTCGAGGACCTGTGGTTTGTATCAGGTTTAGAAGCAGAGTTGAACTAGATATGGTCCGTGTGTGTAGGAAACACAGTTCTTTTGTTCTGAGCACACTCACGTTTCCCGCCTTATTAGAGACTCTAGAAAGCAAGAGAATGCTTCTTGCTCTAAAGCAGAGTGTGTTTCAGGGATGAGAACTGTGCTGTGTGTTTCCCTTCAGAAACGGAGTTAAATGCCAGGCTCTGTGTCTTCCTACAAGCAAGAGTGCGTTTCAGGTAAACGCAGTCACTTTTCAGCTCAAACGAAGCTACATTGTTCACGAAGTTCACACGTTTCTCGCTCTTAACTGAAACGCATTGGATGTTCGAGGACCTGTGGTTTGTATCAGTTTCAGAAGCAGAGTTGAAGTAGATATGGTCCGTGTGTGTAGGAAACACGGTTCTTTTGTTCTGAGCACACTCACGTTTCCCGCCATATTAGAAACTCTAGTAAGCAAGAGAATGCTTCTTGCTCTAAAGCAGAGTGTGTTTCATGGATGAGAACTGTGCTGTGTGTTTCCCTTCAGAAACGGAGTTAAATGCCAGGCTCTGTGTCTTCCTACAAGCAAGAGTGCGTTTCAGGTAAACGCAGTCACTTTTCAGCTCAAACGAAGCTACATAGTTCACGAAATTCACACGTTTCTCGCTCTTAACTGAAACGCATTGGATGTTCAAGGAACTGTGGTTTGTATCAGTTTCAGAAGCAGAGTTGAACTAGATATGGTCCGTGTGTGTAGGAAACACAGTTCTTTTGTTCTGAGCACACTCACGTTTCCCGCCTTATTAGAGACTCTAGAAAGCAAGAGAATGCTTCTTGCTCTAAAGCAGAGTGTGTTTCATGGATGAGAACTGTGCTGTGTGTTTCCCTTCAGAAACGGAGTTAAATGCCAGGCTCTGTGTCTTCCTACAAGCAAGAGTGCGTTTCAGGTAAACGCAGTCACTTTTCAGCTCAAACGAAGCTACATCGTTCACGAAGTTCACACGTTTCTCGCTCTTAACTGAAACGCATTGGATGTTCGAGGACCTGTGGTTTGTATCAGGTTTAGAAGCAGAGTTGAACTAGATATGGTCCGTGTGTGTAGGAAACACAGTTCTTTTGTTCTGAGCACACTCACGTCTCCCGCCTTATTAGAGACTCTAGAAAGCAAGAGAATGCTTCTTGCTCTAAAGCAGAATGTGTTTCATGGATGAGAACTGTGCTGTGTGTTTCCCTTCAGAAACGGAGTTAAATGCCAGGCTCTGTGTCTTCCTACAAGCAAGAGTGCGTTTCAGGTAAACGCAGTCACTTTTCAGCTCAAACGAAGCTACATCGTTCACGAAGTTCACACGTTTCTCGCTCTTAACTGAAACGCATTGGATGTTCGAGGACCTGTGGTTTGTATCAGTTTCAGAAGCAGAGTTGAACTAGATATGGTCCCTGTGTGTAGGAAACACGGTTCTTTTGTTCTGAGCACACTCACGTTTCCCGCCTTATTAGAGACTCTAGAAAGCAAGAGAATGCTTCTTGCTCTAAAGCAGAGTGTGTTTCATGGATGAGAACTGTGCTGTGTGTTTCCCTTCAGAAACGGAGTTAAATGCCAGGCTCTGTGTCTTCCTACAAGCAAGAGTGCGTTTCAGGTAAACGCAGTCACTTTTCAGCTCAAACGAAGCTACATAGTTCACGAAGTTCACACGTTTCTCGCTCTTAACTGAAACGCATTGGATGTTCGAGGACCTGTGGTTTGTATCAGTTTCAGAAGCAGAGTTGAACTAGATATGGTCCGTGTGTGTAGGAAACACAGTTCTTTTGTTCTGAGCACACTCACGTCTCCCGCCTTATTAGAGACTCTAGAAAGCAAGAGAATGCTTCTTGCTCTAAAGCAGAGTGTGTTTCATGGATGAGAACTGTGCTGTGTGTTTCCCTTCAGAAACGGAGTTAAATGCCAGGCTCTGTGTCTTCCTACAAGCAAGAGTGCATTTCACGTAAACGCAGACACTTTTCAGTTCAAACGAAGCTACATCGTTCACGAAGTTCACACGTTTCTCGCTCTTAACTGAAACGCATTGGATGTTCGAGGACCTGTGGTTTGTATCAGTTTCAGAAGCAGAGTTGAACTAGATATGGTCCGTGTGTGTAGGAAACACGGTTCTTTTGTTCTGAGCACACTCACGTTTCCCGCCTTATTAGAGACTCTAGAAAGCAAGAGAATGCTTCTTGCTCTAAAGCAGAGTATGTTTCATGGATGAGAACTGTGCTGTGTGTTTCCCTTCAGAAACGGAGTTAAATGCCAGGCTCTGTGTCTTCCTACAAGCAAGAGTGCGTTTCAGGTAAACGCAGTCACTTTTCAGCTCAAACGAAGCTACATCGTTCACGAAGTTCACACGTTTCTCGCTCTTAACTGAAACGCATTGGATGTTTGAGGACCTGTGGTTTGTATCAGTTTCAGAAGCAGAGTTGAACTAGATATGGTCCGTGTGTGTAGGAAACACAGTTCTTTTGTTCTGAGCACACTCACGTTTCCCGCCGTATTAGAGACTCTAGAAAGCAAGAGAATGCTTCTTGCTCTAAAGCAGAGTGTGTTTCAGGGATGAGAACTGTGCTGTGTGTTTCCCTTCAGAAACGGAGTTAAATGCCAGGCTCTGTGTCTTCCTACAAGCACGAGTGCGTTTCAGGTAAACGCAGTCACTTTTCAGCTCAAAGGAAGCTACATCGTTCACGAAGTTCACACGTTTCTCGCTCTTAACTGAAACGCATTGGATGTTCGAGGACCTGTGGTTTTTATCAGGTTTAGAAGCAGAGTTGAACTAGATATGGTCCGTGTGTGTAGGAAACACAGTTCTTTTGTTCTGAGCACACTCACGTCTCCCGCCTTATTAGAGACTCTAGAAAGCAAGAGAATGCTTCTTGCTCTAAAGCAGAGTGTGTTTCATGGATGAGAACTGTGCTGTGTGTTTCGCTTCAGAAAGGGAGTTAAATGCCAGGCTCTGTGTCTTCCTACAAGCAAGAGTGCGTTTCAGGTAAACGCAGTCACTTTTCAGCTCAAACGAAGCTACATCGTTCACGAAGTTCACACGTTTTTCGCTCTTAACTGAAACGCATTGGATGTTCGAGGACCTGTGGTTTGTATCAGTTTCAGAAGCAGAGTTGAACTAGATATGGTCCGTGTGTGTAGGAAACACGGTTCTTTTGTTCTGAGCACACTCACGTTTCCCGCCTTATTAGAGACTCTAGAAAGCAAGAGAATGCTTCTTGCTTTAAAGCAGAGTGTGTTTCATGGATGAGAACTGTGCTGTGTGTTTCCCTTCAGAAACGGAGTTAAATGCCAGGCTCTGTGTCTTCCTACAAGCAAGAGTGCATTTCAGGTAAACGCAGTCACTTTTCAGCTCAAACGAAGCTACATCGTTCACGAAGTTCACACGTTTCTCGCTCTTAACTGAAACGCATTGGATGTTCGAGGACCTGTGGTTTGTATCAGTTTCAGAAGCAGAGTTGAACTAGATATGGTCCGTGTGTGTAGGAAACACAGTTCTTTTGTTCTGAGCACACTCACGTTTCCTGCCTTATTAGAGACTCTAGAAAGCAAGAGAATGCTTCTTGCTCTAAAGCAGAGTGTGTTTCAGGGATGAGAACTGTGCTGTGTGTTTCCCTTCAGAAACGGAGTTAAATGCCAGGCTCTGTGTCTTCCTACAAGCAAGAGTGCGTTTCAGGTAAACGCAGTCACTTTTCAGCTCAAACGAAGCTACATCGTTCATGAAGTTCACACGTTTCTCGCTCTTAACTGAAACGCATTGGATGTTCGAGGACCTGTGGTTTGTATCAGTTTCAGAAGCAGAGTTGAACTAGATATGGTCCGTGTGTGTAGGAAACACAGTTCTTTTGTTCTGAGCACACTCACGTCTCCCGCCTTATTAGAGACTCTAGAAAGCAAGAGAATGCTTCTTGCTCTAAAGCAGAGTGTGTTTCATGGATGAGAACTGTGCTGTGTGTTTCCCTTCAGAAACGGAGTTAAATGCCAGGCTCTGTGTCTTCCTACAAGCAAGAGTGCGTTTCAGGTAAACGCAGTCACTTTTCAGCTCAAACGAAGCTACATCGTTCATGAAGTTCACACGTTTCTCGCTCTTAACTGAAACGCATTGGATGTTCGAGGACCTGTGGTTTGTATCAGTTTCAGAAGCAGAGTTGAACTAGATATGGTCCGTGTGTGTAGGAAACACGGTTCTTTTGTTCTGAGCACACTCACGTTTCCCGACTTATTAGAGACTCTAGAAAGCAAGAGAATGCTTCTTGCTCTAAAGCAGAGTGTGTTTCATGGATGAGAACTGTGCTGTGTGTTTCCCTTCAGAAACGGAGTTAAATGCCCGGCTCTGTGTCTTCCTACAAGCAAGAGTGCGTTTCAGGTAAACGCAGTCACTTTTCAGCTCAAACGAAGCTACATCGTTCACGAAGTTCACACGTTTCTCGCTCTTAACTGAAACGCATTGGATGTTCGTCGACCTGTGGTTTGTATCAGTTTAAGAAGCAGAGTTGAACTAGATATGGTCCGTGTGTGTAGGAAACACAGTTCTTTTGTTCTGAGCACACTCACGTCTCCCGCCTTAGTAGAGACTCTAGAAAGCAAGAGAATGCTTCTTGCTCTAAAGCAGAGTGTGTTTCATGGATGAGAACTGTGCTGTGTGTTTCCCTTCAGAAACGGAGTTAAATGCCAGGCTCTGTGTCTTCCTACAAGCAAGAGTGCGTTTCAGGTAAACGCAGACACCTTTCAGTTCAAACGAAGCTACATCGTTCACGAAGTTCACACGTTTCTCGCTCTTAACTGAAACGCATTGGATGTTCGAGGACCTGTGGTTTGTATCAGTTTCAGAAGCAGAGTTGAACTAGATATGGTCCGTGTGTGTAGGAAACACGGTTCTTTTGTTCTGAGCACACTCACGTTTCCCGCCTTATTAGAGACTCTATAAAGCAAGAGAATGCTTCTTGCTCTAAAGCAGAGTGTGTTTCATGGATGAGAACTGTGCTGTGTGTTTCCCTTCAGAAACGGAGTTAAATGCCAGGCTCTGTGTCTTCCTACAAGCAAGAGTGCGTTTCAGGTAAACGCAGTCACTTTTCAGCTCAAACGAAGCTACATCGTTCACGAAGTTCACACGTTTCTCGCTCTTAACTGAAACGCATTGGATGTTCGAGGACCTGTGGTTTGTATCAGGTTTAGAAGCAGAGTTGAACTAGATATGGTCCGTGTGTGTAGGAAACACAGTTCTTTTGTTCTGAGCACACTCACGTTTCCCGCCTTATTAGAGACTCTAGAAAGCAAGAGAATGCTTCTTGCTCTAAAGCAGAGTGTGTTTCAGGGATGAGAACTGTGCTGTGTGTTTCCCTTCAGAAACGGAGTTAAATGCCAGGCTCTGTGTCTTCCTACAAGCAAGAGTGCGTTTCAGGTAAACGCAGTCACTTTTCAGCTCAAACGAAGGTACATTGTTCACGAAGTTCACACGTTTCTCGCTCTTAACTGAAACGCATTGGATGTTCGAGGACCTGTGGTTTGTATCAGTTTCAGAAGCAGAGTTGAAGTAGATATGGTCCGTGTGTGTAGGAAACACGGTTCTTTTGTTCTGAGCACACTCACGTTTCCCGCCATATTAGAAACTCTAGTAAGCAAGAGAATGCTTCTTGCTCTAAAGCAGAGTGTGTTTCATGGATGAGAACTGTGCTGTGTGTTTCCCTTCAGAAACGGAGTTAAATGCCAGGCTCTGTGTCTTCCTACAAGCAAGAGTGCGTTTCAGGTAAACGCAGTCACTTTTCAGCTCAAACGAAGCTACATAGTTCACGAAATTCACACGTTTCTCGCTCTTAACTGAAACGCATTGGATATTCAAGGAACTGTGGTTTGTATCAGTTTCAGAAGCAGAGTTGAACTAGATATGGTCCGTGTGTGTAGGAAACACAGTTCTTTTGTTCTGAGCACACTCACGTTTCCCGCCTTATTAGAGACTCTAGAAAGCAAGAGAATGCTTCTTGCTCTAAAGCAGAGTGTGTTTCATGGATGAGAACTGTGCTGTGTGTTTCCCTTCAGAAACGGAGTTAAATGCCAGGCTCTGTGTCTTCCTACAAGCAAGAGTGCGTTTCAGGTAAACGCAGTCACTTTTCAGCTCAAACGAAGCTACATCGTTCACGAAGTTCACACGTTTCTCGCTCTTAACTGAAACGCATTGGATATTCAAGGAACTGTGGTTTGTATCAGTTTCAGAAGCAGAGTTGAACTAGATATGGTCCGTGTGTGTAGGAAACACAGTTCTTTTGTTCTGAGCACACTCACGTTTCCCGCCTTATTAGAGACTCTAGAAAGCAAGAGAATGCTTCTTGCTCTAAAGCAGAGTGTGTTTCATGGATGAGAACTGTGCTGTGTGTTTCCCTTCAGAAACGGAGTTAAATGCCAGGCTCTGTGTCTTCCTACAAGCAAGAGTGCGTTTCAGGTAAACGCAGTCACTTTTCAGCTCAAACGAAGCTACATCGTTCACGAAGTTCACACGTTTCTCGCTCTTAACTGAAACGCATTGGATGTTCGAGGACCTGTGGTTTGTATCAGGTTTAGAAGCAGAGTTGAACTAGATATGGTCCGTGTGTGTAGGAAACACAGTTCTTTTGTTCTGAGCACACTCACGTCTCCCGCCTTATTAGAGACTCTAGAAAGCAAGAGAATGCTTCTTGCTCTAAAGCAGAGAGTGTTTCATGGATGAGAACTGTGCTGTGTGTTTCCCTTCAGAAACGGAGTTAAATGCCAGCCTCTGTGTCTTCCTACAAGCAAGAGTGCGTTTCAGGTAAACGCAGACACCTTTCAGTTCAAACGAAGCTACATCGTTCACGAAGTTCACACGTTTCTCGCTCTTAACTGAAACACATTGGATGTTCGAGGACCTGTGGTTTGTATCAGTTTCAGAAGCAGAGTTGAACTAGATATGGTCCGTGTGTGTAGGAAACACGGTTCTTTTGTTCTGAGCACACTCACGTTTCCCGCCTTATTAGAGACTCTAGAAAGCAAGAGAATGCTTCTTGCTCTAAAGCAGAGTGTGTTTCATGGATGAGAACTGTGCTGTGTGTTTCCCTTCAGAAACGGAGTTAAATGCCAGGCTCTGTGTCTTCCTACAAGCAAGAGTGCGTTTCAGGTAAACGCAGTCACTTTTCAGCTCAAACTAAGCTACATCGTTCACGAAGTTCACACGTTTCTCGCTCTTAACTGAAACGCATTGGATGTTCGAGGACCTGTGGTTTGTATCAGGTTTAGAAGCAGAGTTGAACTAGATATGGTCCGTGTGTGTAGGAAACACAGTTCTTTTGTTCTGAGCACACTCACGTTTCCCGCCTTATTAGAGACTCTAGAAAGCAAGAGAATGCTTCTTGCTCTAAAGCAGAGTGTGTTTCAGGGATGAGAACTGTGCTGTGTGTTTCCCTTCAGAAACGGAGTTAAATGCCAGGCTCTGTGTCTTCCTACAAGCAAGAGTGCGTTTCAGGTAAACGCAGTCACTTTTCAGCTCAAACGAAGCTACACTGTTCACGAAGTTCACACGTTTCTCGCTCTTAACTGAAACGCATTGGATGTTCGAGGACCTGTGGTTTGTATCAGTTTCAGAAGCAGAGTTGAAGTAGATATGGTCCGTGTGTGTAGGAAACACGGTTCTTTTGTTCTGAGCACACTCACGTTTCCCGCCATATTAGAAACTCTAGTAAGCAAGAGAATGCTTCTTGCTCTAAAGCAGAGTGTGTTTCACGGATGAGAACTGTGCTGTGTGTTTCCCTTCAGAAACGGAGTTAAATGCCAGGCTCTGTGTCTTCCTACAAGCAAGAGTGCGTTTCAGGTAAACGCAGTCACTTTTCAGCTCAAACGAAGCTACATAGTTCACGAAATTCACACGTTTCTCGCTCTTAACTGAAACGCATTGGATGTTCAAGGAACTGTGGTTTGTATCAGTTTCAGAAGCAGAGTTGAACTAGATATGGTCCGTGTGTGTAGGAAACACAGTTCTTTTGTTCTGAGCACACTCACGTTTCCCGCCTTATTAGAGACTCTAGAAAGCAAGAGAATGCTTCTTGCTCTAAAGCAGAGTGTGTTTCATGGATGAGAACTGTGCTGTGTGTTTCCCTTCAGAAACGGAGTTAAATGCCAGGCTCTGTGTCTTCCTACAAGCAAGAGTGCGTTTCAGGTAAACGCAGTCACTTTTCAGCTCAAACGAAGCTACATCGTTCACGAAGTTCACACGTTTCTCGCTCTTAACTGAAACGCATTGGATGTTCGAGGACCTGTGGTTTGTATCAGGTTTAGAAGCAGAGTTGAACTAGATATGGTCCGTGTGTGTAGGAAACACAGTTCTTTTGTTCTGAGCACACTCACGTCTCCCGCCTTATTAGAGACTCTAGAAAGCAAGAGAATGCTTCTTGCTCTAAAGCAGAGTGTGTTTCATGGATGAGAACTGTGCTGTGTGTTTCCCTTCAGAAACGGAGTTAAATGCCAGGCTCTGTGTCTTCCTACAAGCAAGAGTGCGTTTCAGGTAAACGCAGTCACTTTTCAGCTCAAACGAAGCTACATCGTTCACGAAGTTCACACGTTTCTCGCTCTTAACTGAAACGCATTGGATGTTCGAGGACCTGTGGTTTGTATCAGTTTCAGAAGCAGAGTTGAACTAGATATGGTCCCTGTGTGTAGGAAACACGGTTCTTTTGTTCTGAGCACACTCACGTTTCCCGCCTTATTAGAGACTCTAGAAAGCAAGAGAATGCTTCTTGCTCTAAAGCAGAGTGTGTTTCATGGATGAGAACTGTGCTGTGTGTTTCCCTTCAGAAACGGAGTTAAATGCCAGGCTCTGTGTCTTCCTACAAGCAAGAGTGCGTTTCAGGTAAACGCAGTCACTTTTCAGCTCAAACGAAGCTACATAGTTCACGAAGTTCACACGTTTCTCGCTCTTAACTGAAACGCATTGGATGTTCGAGGACCTGTGGTTTGTATCAGTTTCAGAAGCAGAGTTGAACTAGATATGGTCCGTGTGTGTAGGAAACACAGTTCTTTTGTTCTGAGCACACTCACGTTTCCCGCCTTATTAGAGACTCTAGAAAGCAAGAGAATGCTTCTTGCTCTAAAGCAGAGTGTGTTTCAGGGATGAGAACTGTGCTGTATGTTTCCCTTCAGAAACGGAGTTAAATGCCAGGCTCTGTGTCTTCCTACAAGCAAGAGTGCGTTTCAGGTAAACGCAGTCACTTTTCAGCTCAAACGAAGCTACATCGTTCACGAAGTTCACACGTTTCTCGCTCTTAACTGAAACGCATTGGATGTTCGAGGACCTGTGGTTTGTATCAGGTTTAGAAGCAGAGTTGAACTAGATATGGTCCGTGTGTGTAGGAAACACAGTTCTTTTGTTCTGAGCACACTCACGTCTCCCGCCTTATTAGAGACTCTAGAAAGCAAGAGAATGCTTCTTGCTCTAAAGCAGAGTGTGTTTCATGGATGAGAACTGTGCTGTGTGTTTCCCTTCAGAAACGGAGTTAAATGCCAGGCTCTGTGTCTTCCTACAAGCAAGAGTGCGTTTCAGGTAAACGCAGTCACTTTTCAGCTCAAACGAAGCTACATAGTTCACGAAATTCACACGTTTCTCGCTCTTAACTGAAACGCATTGGATGTTCAAGGAACTGTGGTTTGTATCAGTTTCAGAAGCAGAGTTGAACTAGATATGGTCCGTGTGTGTAGGAAACACAGTTCTTTTGTTCTGAGCACACTCACGTTTCCCGCCTTATTAGAGACTCTAGAAAGCAAGAGAATGCTTCTTGCTCTAAAGCAGAGTGTGTTTCATGGATGAGAACTGTGCTGTGTGTTTCCCTTCAGAAACGGAGTTAAATGCCAGGCTCTGTGTCTTCCTACAGGCAAGAGTGCGTTTCAGGTAAACGCAGTCACTTTTCAGCTCAAATGAAGCTACATCGTTCACGAAGTTCACACGTTTCTCGCTCTTAACTGAAACGCATTGGATGTTCGAGGACCTGTGGTTTGTATCAGGTTTAGAAGCAGAGTTGAACTAGATATGGTCCGTGTGTGTAGGAAACACAGTTCTTTTGTTCTGAGCACACTCACGTCTCCCGCCTTATTAGAGACTCTAGAAAGCAAGAGAATGCTTCTTGCTCTAAAGCAGAGTGTGTTTCATGGATGAGAACTGTGCTGTGTGTTTCCCTTCAGAAACGGAGTTAAATGCCAGGCTCTGTGTCTTCCTACAAGCAAGAGTGCGTTTCAGGTAAACGCAGTCACTTTTCAGCTCAAAGGAAGCTACATCGTTCACGAAGTTCACACGTTTCTCGCTCTTAACTGAAACGCATTGGATGTTCGAGGACCTGTGGTTTGTATCAGTTTCAGAAGCAGAGTTGAACTAGATATGGTCCGTGTGTGTAGGAAACACGGTTCTTTTGTTCTGAGCACACTCACGTTTCCCGCCTTATTAGAGACTCTAGAAAGCAAGAGAATGCTTCTTGCTCTAAAGCAGAGTGTGTTTCATGGATGAGAACTGTGCTGTGTGTTTCCCTTCAGAAACGGAGTTAAATGCCAGGCTCTGTGTCTTCCTACAAGCAAGAGTGCGTTTCAGGTAAACGCAGTCACTTTTCAGCTCAAACGAAGCTACATCGTTCACGAAGTTCACACGTTTCTCGCTCTTAACTGAAACGCATTGGATGTTCGAGGACCTGTGGTTTGTATCAGTTTCAGTAGCAGAGTTGAACTAGATATGGTCCGTGTGTGTAGGAAACACAGTTCTTTTGTTCTGAGCACACTCACGTTTCCCGCCTTATTAGAGACTCTAGAAAGCAAGAGAATGCTTCTTGCTCTAAAGCAGAGTGTGTTTCAGGGATGAGAACTGTGCTGTATGTTTCCCTTCAGAAACGGAGTTAAATGCCAGGCTCTGTGTCTTCCTACAAGCAAGAGTGCGTTTCAGGTAAACGCAGTCACTTTTCAGCTCAAACGAAGCTACATCGTTCACGAAGTTCACACGTTTCTCGCTCTTAACTGAAACGCATTGGATGTTCGAGGACCTGTGGTTTGTATCAGGTTTAGAAGCAGAGTTGAACTAGATATGGTCCGTGTGTGTAGGAAACACAGTTCTTTTGTTCTGAGCACACTCACGTCTCCCGCCTTATTAGAGACTCTAGAAAGCAAGAGAATGCTTCTTGCTCTAAAGCAGAGTGTGTTTCATGGATGAGAACTGTGCTGTGTGTTTCCCTTCAGAAACGGAGTTAAATGCCAGGCTCTGTGTCTTCCTACAAGCAAGAGTGCGTTTCAGGTAAACGCAGACACTTTTCAGTTCAAACGAAGCTACATCGTTCACGAAGTTCACACGTTTCTCGCTCTTAACTGAAACGCATGGATGTTCGAGGACCTGTGGTTTGTATCAGTTTCAGAAGCAGAGTTGAACTAGATATGGTCCGTGTGTGTAGGAAACACGGTTCTTTTGTTCTGAGCACACTCACGTTTCCCGCCTTATTAGAGACTCTAGAAAGCAAGAGAATGCTTCTTGCTCTAAAGCAGAGTGTGTTTCATGGATGAGAACTGTGCTGTGTGTTTCCCTTCAGAAACGGAGTTAAATGCCAGGCTCTGTGTCTTCCTACAAGCAAGAGTGCGTTTCAGGTAAACGCAGTCACTTTTCAGCTCAAACGAAGCTACATCCTTCACGAAGTTCACACGTTTCTCGCTCTTAACTGAAACGCATTGGATGTTCGAGGACCTGTGGTTTGTATCAGTTTCAGAAGCAGAGTTGAACTAGATATGGTCCGTGTGTGTAGGAAACACAGTTCTTTTGTTCTGAGCACACTCACGTTTCCCGCCTTATTAGAGACTCTAGAAAGCAAGAGAATGCTTCTTGCTCTAAAGCAGAGTGTGTTTCATGGATGAGAACTGTGCTGTGTGTTTCCCTTCAGAAACGGAGTTAAATGCCAGGCTCTGTGTCTTCCTACAAGCAAGAGTGCGTTTCAGGTAAACGCAGTCACTTTTCAGCTCAAACGAAGCTACATCGTTCACGAAGTTCACACGTTTCTCGCTCTTAACTGAAACGCATTGGATGTTCGAGGACCTGTGGTTTGTATCAGTTTCAGAAGCAGAGTTGAACTAGATATGGTCCGTGTGTGTAGGAAACACAGTTCTTTTGTTCTGAGCACACTCACGTTTCCCGCCTTATTAGAGACTCTAGAAAGCAAGAGAATGCTTCTTGCTCTAAAGCAGAGTGTGTTTCAGGGATGAGAACTGTGCTGTGTGTTTCCCTTCAGAAACGGAGTTAAATGCCAGGCTCTGTGTCTTCCTACAAGCAAGAGTGCGTTTCAGGTAAACGCAGTCACTTTTCAGCTCAAACGAAGCTACATCGTTCACGAAGTTCACACGTTTCTCGCTCTGAACTGAAACGCATTGGATGTTCGAGGACCTGTGGTTTGTATCAGTTTCAGAAGCAGAGTTGAACTAGATATGGTCCGTGTGTGTAGGAAACACGGTTCTTTTGTTCTGAGCACACTCACGTTTCCCGCCTTATTAGAGACTCTAGATAGCAAGAGAATGCTTCTTGCTCTAAAGCAGAGTGTGTTTCATGGATGAGAACTGTGCTGTGTGTTTCCCTTCAGAAAGGGAGTTAAATGCCAGGCTCTGTGTCTTCCTACAAGCAAGAGTGCGTTTCAGGTAAACGCAGTCACTTTTCAGCTCAAACGAAGCTACATCGTTCACGAAGTTCACACGTTTCTCGCTCTTAACTGAAACGCATTGGATGTTCGTCGACCTGTGGTTTGTATCAGTTTCAGAAGCAGAGTTGAACTAGATATGGTCCGTGTGTGTAGGAAACACAGTTCTTTTGTTCTGAGCACACTCACGTCTCCCGCCTTATTAGAGACTCTAGAAAGCAAGAGAATGCTTCTTGCTCTAAAGCAGAGTGTGTTTCATGGATGAGAACTGTGCTGTGTGTTTCCCTTCAGAAACGGAGTTAAATGCCAGGCTCTGTGTCTTCCTACAAGCAAGAGTGCGTTTCAGGTAAACGCAGACACTTTTCAGTTCAAAGGAAGCTACATCGTTCACGAAGTTCACACGTTTCTCGCTCTTAACTGAAACGCATTGGATGTTCGAGGACCTGTGGTTTGTATCAGTTTCAGAAGCAGAGTTGAACTAGATATGGTCCGTGTGTGTAGGAAACACGGTTCTTTTGTTCTGAGCACACTCACGTTTCCCACCTTATTAGAGACTCTAGAAAGCAAGAGAATGCTTCTTGCTCTAAAGCAGAGTGTGTTTCATGGATGAGAACTGTGCTGTGTGTTTCCCTTCAGAAACGGAGTTAAATGCCAGGCTCTGTGTCTTCCTACAAGCAAGAGTGCGTTTCAGGTAAACGCAGTCACTTTTCAGCTCAAACGAAGCTACATCGTTCACGAAGTTCACACGTTTCTCGCTCTTAACTGAAACGCATTGGATGTTCGTCGACCTGTGGTTTGTATCAGTTTCAGAAGCAGAGTTGAACTAGATATGGTCCGTGTGTGTAGGAAACACAGTTCTTTTGTTCTGAGCACACTCACGTTTCCCGCCTTATTAGAGACTCTAGAAAGCAAGAGAATGCTTCTTGCTCTAAAGCAGAGTGTGTTTCAGGGATGAGAACTGTGCTGTGTGTTTCCCTTCAGAAACGGAGTTAAATGCCAGGCTCTGTGTCTTCCTACAAGCAAGAGTGCGTTTCAGGTAAACGCAGTCACTTTTCAGCTCAAAGGAAGATACATCGTTCACGAAGTTCACACGTTTCTCGCTCTTAACTGAAACGCATTGGATGTTCGAGGACCTGTGGTTTGTATCAGGTTTAGAAGCAGAGTTGAACTAGATATGGTCCGTGTGTGTAGGAAACACAGTTCTTTTGTTCTGAGCACACTCACGTCTCCCGCCTTATTAGAGACTCTAGAAAGCAAGAGAATGCTTCTTGCTCTAAAGCAGAGTGTGTTTCATGGATGAGAACTGTGCTGTGTGTTTCCCTTCAGAAACGGAGTTAAATGCCAGGCTCTGTGTCTTCCTACAAGCAAGAGTGCGTTTCAGGTAAACGCAGACACTTTTCAGTTCAAACGAAGCTACATCGTTCACGAAGTTCACACGTTTCTCGCTCTTAACTGAAACTCATTGGATGTTCGAGGACCTGTGGTTTGTATCAGTTTCAGAAGCAGAGTTGAACTAGATATGGTCCGTGTGTGTAGGAAACACGGTTCTTTTGTTCTGAGCACACTCACGTTTCCCGCCTTATTAGAGACTCTAGAAAGCAAGAGAATGCTTCTTGCTCTAAAGCAGAGTGTGTTTCATGGATGAGAACTGTGCTGTGTGTTTCCCTTCAGAAACGGAGTTAAATGCCAGGCTCTGTGTCTTCCTACAAGCAAGAGTGCGTTTCAGGTAAACGCAGTCACTTTTCAGCTCAAACGAAGCTACATCCTTCACGAAGTTCACACGTTTCTCGCTCTTAACTGAAACGCATTGGATGTTCGAGGACCTGTGGTTTGTATCAGTTTCAGAAGCAGAGTTGAACTAGATATGGTCCGTGTGTGTAGGAAACACTGTTCTTTTGTTCTGAGCACACTCACGTTTCCCGCCTTATTAGAGACTCTAGAAAGCAAGAGAATGCTTCTTGCTCTAAAGCAGAGTGTGTTTCAGGGATGAGAACTGTGCTGTGTGTTTCCCTTCAGAAACGGAGTTAAATGCCAGGCTCTGGGTCTTCATACAAGCAAGAGTGCGTTTCAGGTAAACGCAGTCACTTTTCAGCTCAAACGAAGCTACATCCTTCACGAAGTTCACACGTTTCTCGCTCTTAACTGAAACGCATTGGATGTTCGAGGACCTGTGGTTTGTATCAGTTTCAGAAGCAGAGTTGAACTAGATATGGTCTGTGTGTGTAGGAAACACAGTTCTTTTGTTCTGAGCACACTCACGTTTCCCGCCTTATTAGAGACTCTAGAAAGCAAGAGAATGCTTCTTGCTCTAAAGCAGAGTGTGTTTCAGGGATGAGAACTGTGCTGTGTGTTTCCCTTCAGAAACGGAGTTAAATGCCAGGCTCTGTGTCTTCCTACAAGCAAGAGTGCGTTTCAGGTGAACGCAGTCACTTTTCAGCTCAAACGAGGCTACATCGTTCACGAAGTTCACACGTTTCTCGCTCTTAACTGAAACGCATTGGATTTTCGAGGACCTGTGGTTTGTATCAGTTTCAGAAGCAGAGTTGAACTAGATATGGTCCGTGTGTGTAGGAAACACGGTTCTTTTGTTCTGAGCACACTCACGTTTCCCGCCTTATTAGAGACTCTAGATAGCAAGAGAATGCTTCTTGCTCTAAAGCAGAGTGTGTTTCATGGATGAGAACTGTGCTGTGTGTTTCCCTTCAGAAACGGAGTTAAATGCCAGGCTCTGTGTCTTCCTACAAGCAAGAGTGCGTTTCAGGTAAACGCAGTCACTTTTCAGCTCAAACGAAGCTACATCGTTCACGAAGTTCACACGTTTCTCGCTCTTAACTGAAACGCATTGGATGTTCGTCGACCTGTGGTTTGTATCAGTTTCAGAAGCAGAGTTGAACTAGATATGGTCCGTGTGTGTAGGAAACACAGTTCTTTTGTTCTGAGCACACTCACGTCTCCCGCCTTATTAGAGACTCTAGAAAGCAAGAGAATGCTTCTTGCTCTAAAGCAGAGTGTGTTTCATGGATGAGAACTGTGCTGTGTGTTTCCCTTCAGAAACGGAGTTAAATGCCAGGCTCTGTGTCTTCCTACAAGCAAGAGTGCGTTTCAGGTAAACGCAGACACTTTTCAGTTCAAACGAAGCTACATCGTTCACGAAGTTCACACGTTTCTCGCTCTTAACTGAAACGCATTGGATGTTCGAGGACCTGTGGTTTGTATCAGTTTCAGAAGCAGAGTTGAACTAGATATGGTCCGTGTGTGTAGGAAACACGGTTCTTTTGTTCTGAGCACACTCACGTTTCCCGCCTTATTAGAGACTCTAGAAAGCAAGAGAATGCTTCTTGCTCTAAAGCAGAGTGTGTTTCATGGATGAGAACTGTGCTGTGTGTTTCCCTTCAGAAACGGAGTTAAATGCCAGGCTCTGTGTCTTCCTACAAGCAAGAGTGCGTTTCAGGTAAACGCAGTCACTTTTCAGCTCAAACGAAGCTACATCGTTCACGAAGTTCACACGTTTCTCGCTCTTAACTGAAACGCATTGGATGTTCGAGGACCTGTGGTTTGTATCAGTTTCAGAAGCAGAGTTGAACTAGATATGGTCCGTGTGTGTAGGAAACACAGTTCTTTTGTTCTGAGCACACTCACGTTTCCCGCCTTATTAGAGACTCTAGAAAGCAAGAGAATGCTTCTTGCTCTAAAGCAGAGTGTGTTTCAGGGATGAGAACTGTGCTGTGTGTTTCCCTTCAGAAAGGGAGTTAAATGCCAGGCTCTGTGTCTTCCTACAAGCAAGAGTGCGTTTCAGGTAAACGCAGTCACTTTTCAGCTCAAAGGAAGATACATCGTTCACGAAGTTCACACGTTTCTCGCTCTTAACTGAAACGCATTGGATGTTTGAGGACCTGTGGTTTGTATCAGGTTTAGAAGCAGAGTTGAACTAGATATGGTCCGTGTGTGTAGGAAACACAGTTCTTTTGTTCTGAGCACACTCACGTCTCCCGCCTTATTAGAGACTCTATAAAGCAAGAGAATGCTTCTTGCTCTAAAGCAGAGTGTGTTTCATGGATGAGAACTGTGCTGTGTGTTTCCCTTCAGAAAGGGAGTTAAATGCCAGGCTCTGTGTCTTCCTACAAGCAAGAGTGCGTTTCAGGAAAACGCAGACACTTTTCAGTTCAAACGAAGCTACATCGTTCACGAAGTTCACACGTTTCTCGCTCTTAACTGAAACGCATTGGATGTTCGAGGACCTGTGGTTTGTATCAGTTTCAGAAGCAGAGTTGAACTAGATATGGTCCGTGTGTGTAGGAAACACGGTTCTTTTGTTCTGAGCACACTCACGTTTCCCGCCTTATTAGAGACTCTAGAAAGCAAGAGAATGCTTCTTGCTCTATAGCAGAGTGTGTTTCATGGATGAGAACTGTGCTGTGTGTTTCCCTTCAGAAACGGAGTTAAATGCCAGGCTCTGTGTCTTCCTACAAGCAAGAGTGCGTTTCAGGTAAACGCAGTCACTTTTCAGCTCAAACGAAGCTACATCCTTCACGAAGTTCACACGTTTCTCGCTCTTAACTGAAACGCATTGGATGTTCGAGGACCTGTGGTTTGTATCAGTTTCAGAAGCAGAGTTGAACTAGATATGGTCCGTGTGTGTAGGAAACACAGTTCTTTTGTTCTGAGCACACTCAGGTTTCGCTCCTTATTAGAGACTCTAGAAAGCAAGAGAATGCTTCTTGCTCTAAAGCAGAGTGTGTTTCAGGGATGAGAACTGTGCTGTGTGTTTCCCTTCAGAAACGGAGTTAAATGCCAGGCTCTGTGTCTTCCTACAAGCAAGAGTGCGTTTCAGGTAAACGCAGTCACTTTTCAGCTCAAACGAAGCTACATCGTTCACGAAGTTCACACGTTTCTCGCTCTTAACTGAAACGCATTGGATGTTCGAGGACCTGTGGTTTGTATCAGTTTCAGAAGCAGAGTTGAACTAGATATGGTCCGTGTGTGTAGGAAACACAGTTCTTTTGTTCTGAGCACACTCACGTTTCCCGCCTTATTAGAGACTCTAGAAAGCAAGAGAATGCTTCTTGCTCTAAAGCAGAGTGTGTTTCATGGATGAGAACTGTGCTGTGTGTTTCCCTTCAGAAACGGAGTTAAATGCCAGGCTCTGTGTCTTCCTACAAGCAAGAGTGCGTTTCAGGTAAACGCAGTCACTTTTCAGCTCAAATGAAGCTACATCGTTCACGAAGTTCACACGTTTCTCGCTCTTAACTGAAACGCATTGGATGTTCGTCGACCTGTGGTTTGTATCAGTTTCAGAAGCAGAGTTGAACTAGATATGGTCCGTGTGTGTAGGAAACACGGTTCTTTTGTTCTGAGCACACTCACGTCTCCCGCCTTATTAGAGACTCTAGAAAGCAAGAGAATGCTTCTTGCTCTAAAGCAGAGTGTGTTTCATGGATGAGAACTGTGCTGTGTGTTTCCCTTCAGAAACGGAGTTAAATGCCAGGCTCTGTGTCTTCCTACAAGCAAGAGTGCGTTTCAGGTAAACGCAGTCACTTTTCAGCTCAAACGAAGCTACATCCTTCACGAAGTTCACACGTTTCTCGCTCTTAACTGAAACGCATTGGATGTTCGACGACCTGTGGTTTGTATCAGTTTCAGAAGCAGAGTTGAACTAGATATGGTCCGTGTGTGTAGGAAACACAGTTCTTTTGTTCTGAGCACACTCACGTTTCCCGCCTTATTAGAGACTCTAGAAAGCAAGAGAATGCTTCTTGCTCTAAAGCAGAGTGTGTTTCATGGATGAGAACAGTGCTGTGTGTTTCCCTTTAGAAACGGAGTTAAATGCCAGGCTCTGTGTCTTCCTACAAGCAAGAGTACGTTTCAGGTAAACGCAGTCACTTTTCAGCTCAAACGAAGCTACATCGTTCACGAAGTTCACACGTTTCTCGCTCTTAACTGAAACGCATTGGATGTTCGAGGACCTGTGGTTTGTATCAGGTTTAGAAGCAGAGTTGAACTAGATATGGTCCGTGTGTGTAGGAAACACAGTTCTTTTGTTCTGAGCACACTCACATCTCCCGCCTTATTAGAGACTCTAGAAAGCAAGAGAATGCTTCTTGCTCTAAAGCAGAGTGTGTTTCATGGATGAGAACTGTGCTGTGTGTTTCCCTTCAGAAAGGGAGTTAAATGCCAGGCTCTGTGTCTTCCTACAAGCAAGAGTGCGTTTCAGGTAAACGCAGTCACTTTTCAGCTCAAACGAAGCTACATCGTTCACAAAGTTCACACGTTTCTCGCTCTTAACTGAAACGCATTGGATGTTCGAGGACCTGTGGTTTGTATCAGTTTCAGAAGCAGAGTTGAACTAGATATGGTCCGTGTGTGTAGGAAACACGGTTCTTTTGTTCTGAGCACACTCACGTTTCCCGCCTTATTAGAGACTCTTGAAAGCAAGAGAATGCTTCTTGCTCTAAAGCAGAGTGTGTTTCATGGATGAGAACTGTGCTGTGTGTTTCCCTTCAGAAACGGAGTTAAATGCCAGGCTCTGTGTCTTCCTACAAGCAAGAGTGCGTTTCAGGTAAACACAGTCACTTTTCAGCTCAAACGAAGCTACATCGTTCACGAAGTTCACACGTTTCTCGCTCTTAACTGAAACGCATTGGATGTTCGAGGACCTGTGGTTTGTATCAGGTTTAGAAGCAGAGTTGAACTAGATATGGTCCGTGTGTGTAGGAAACACAGTTCTTTTGTTCTGAGCACACTCACGTCTCCCGCCTTATTAGAGACTCTAGAAAGCAAGAGAAAGCTTCTTGCTCTAAAGCAGAGTGTGTTTCATGGATGAGAACTGTGCTGTGTGTTTCCCTTCAGAAAAGGAGTTAAATGCCAGGCTCTGTGTCTTCCTACAAGCAAGAGTGCGTTTCAGGTAAACGCAGTCACTTTTCAGCTCAAACGAAGCTACATCGTTCACGAAGTTCACACGTTTCTCGCTCTTAACTGAAACGCATTGGATGTTCGAGGACCTGTGGTTTGTATCAGTTTCAGAAGCAGAGTTGCACTAGATATGGTCCGTGTGTGTAGGAAACACGGTTCTTTTGTTCTGAGCACACTCACGTTTCCCGCCTTATTAGAGACTCTAGAAAGCAAGAGAATGCTTCTTGCTCTAAAGCAGAGTGTGTTTCATGGATGAGAACTGTGCTGTGTGTTTCCCTTCAGAAACGGAGTTAAATGCCAGGCTCTGTGTCATCCTACAAGCAAGAGTGCGTTTCAGGTAAACGCAGTCACTTTTCAGCTCAAACGAAGCTACATCATTCACGAAGTTCACGCGTTTCTCGCTCTTAACTGAAACGCATTGGATGTTCGTCGACCTGTGGTTTGTATCAGTTTCAGAAGCAGAGTTGAACTAGATATGGTCCGTGTGTGTAGGAAACACTGTTCTTTTGTTCTGAGCACACTCACGTTTCCCACCTTATTAGAGACTCTAGAAAGCAAGAGAATGCTTCTTGCTCTAAAACAGAGTGTGTTTCATGGATGAGAACTGTGCTGTTTGTTTCCCTTCAGAAACGGAGTTAAATGCCAGGCTCTGTGTCTTCCTACAAGCAAGAGTGCGTTTCAGGTAAACGCAGTCACTTTTCAGCTCAAACGAAGCTACATCGTTCACGAAGTTCACACGTTTCTCGCTCTTAACTGAAACGCATTGGATGTTCGAGGACCTGTGGTTTGTATCAGTTTCAGAAGCAGAGTTGAACTAGATATGGTCCGTGTGTGTAGGAAACACTGTTCTTTTGTTCTGAGCACACTCACGTTTCCCACCTTATTAGAGACTCTAGAAAGCAAGAGAATGCTTCTTGCTCTAAAGCCGAGTGTGTTTCATGGATGAGAACTGTGCTGTGTGTTTCCCTTCAGAAACGGAGTTAAATGCCAGGCTCTGTGTCTTCCTACAAGCAAGAGTGCGTTTCAGGTAAATGCAGTCACTTTTCAGCTCAAACGAAGCTACATAGTTCACGAAGTTCACACGTTTCTCGCTCTTAACTGAAACGCATTGGATGTTCGAGGACCTGTGGTTTTTATCAGGTTTAGAAGCAGAGTTGAACTAGATATGGTCCGTGTGTGTAGGAAACACAGTTCTTTTGTTCTGAGCACACTGACGTCTCCCGCCTTATTAGAGACTCTAGAAAGCAAGAGAATGCTTCTTGCTCTAAAGCAGAGTGTGTTTCATGGATGAGAACTGTGCTGTGTGTTTCCCTTCAGAAAGGGAGTTAAATGCCAGGCTCTGTGTCTTCCTACAAGCAAGAGTGCGTTTCAGGTAAACGCAGTCACTTTTCATCTCAAACGAAGCTACATCGTACACGAAGTTCACACGTTTCTCGCTCTTAACTGAAACGCATTGGATGTTCGAGGACCTGTGGTTTGTATCAGGTTTAGAAGCAGAGTTGAACTAGATATGGTCCGTGTGTGTAGGAAACACAGTTCTTTTGTTCTGAGCACACTCACATCTCCCGCCTTATTAGAGACTCTAGAAAGCAAGAGAATGCTTCTTGCTCTAAAGCAGAGTGTGTTTCATGGATGAGAACTGTGCTGTGTGTTTCCCTTCAGAAAGGGAGTTAAATGCCAGGCTCTGTGTCTTCCTACAAGCAAGAGTGCGTTTCAGGTAAACGCAGTCACTTTTCAGCTCAAACGAAGCTACATCGTTCACGAAGTTCACACGTTTCTCGCTCTTAACTGAAACGCATTGGATGTTCGAGGACCTGTGGTTTGTATCAGTTTCAGAAGCAGAGTTGAACTAGATATGGTCCGTGTGTGTAGGAAACACGGTTCTTTTGTTCTGAGCACACTCACGTTTCCCGCCTTATTAGAGACTCTTGAAAGCAAGAGAATGCTTCTTGCTCTAAAGCAGAGTGTGTTTCATGGATGAGAACTGTGCTGTGTGTTTCCCTTCAGAAACGGAGTTAAATGCCAGGCTCTGTGTCTTCCTACAAGCAAGAGTGCGTTTCAGGTAAACGCAGTCACTTTTCAGCTCAAACGAAGCTACATCGTTCACGAAGTTCACACGTTTCTCGCTCTTAACTGAAACGCATTGGATGTTCGAGGACCTGTGGTTTGTATCAGGTTTAGAAGCAGAGTTGAACTAGATATGGTCCGTGTGTGTAGGAAACACAGTTCTTTTGTTCTGAGCACACTCACGTCTCCCGCCTTATTAGAGACTCTAGAAAGCAAGAGAAAGCTTCTTGCTCTAAAGCAGAGTGTGTTTCATGGATGAGAACTGTGCTGTGTGTTTCCCTTCAGAAAAGGAGTTAAATGCCAGGCTCTGTGTCTTCCTACAAGCAAGAGTGCGTTTCAGGTAAACGCAGTCACTTTTCAGCTCAAACGAAGCTACATCGTACACGAAGTTCACACGTTTCTCGCTCTTAACTGAAACGCATTGGATGTTCGAGGACCTGTGGTTTGTATCAGTTTCAGAAGCAGAGTTGCACTAGATATGGTCCGTGTGTGTAGGAAACACGGTTCTTTTGTTCTGAGCACACTCACGTTTCCCGCCTTATTAGAGACTCTAGAAAGCAAGAGAATGCTTCTTGCTCTAAAGCAGAGTGTGTTTCATGGATGAGAACTGTGCTGTGTGTTTCCCTTCAGAAACGGAGTTAAATGCCAGGCTCTGTGTCATCCTACAAGCAAGAGTGCGTTTCAGGTAAACGCAGTCACTTTTCAGCTCAAACGAAGCTACATCATTCACGAAGTTCACGCGTTTCTCGCTCTTAACTGAAACGCATTGGATGTTCGTCGACCTGTGGTTTGTATCAGTTTCAGAAGCAGAGTTGAACTAGATATGGTCCGTGTGTGTAGGAAACACTGTTCTTTTGTTCTGAGCACACTCACGTTTCCCACCTTATTAGAGACTCTAGAAAGCAAGAGAATGCTTCTTGCTCTAAAACAGAGTGTGTTTCATGGATGAGAACTGTGCTGTTTGTTTCCCTTCAGAAACGGAGTTAAATGCCAGGCTCTGTGTCTTCCTACAAGCAAGAGTGCGTTTCAGGTAAACGCAGTCACTTTTCAGCTCAAACGAAGCTACATCGTTCACGAAGTTCACACGTTTCTCGCTCTTAACTGAAACGCATTGGATGTTCGAGGACCTGTGGTTTGTATCAGTTTCAGAAGCAGAGTTGAACTAGATATGGTCCGTGTGTGTAGGAAACACTGTTCTTTTGTTCTGAGCACACTCACGTTTCCCACCTTATTAGAGACTCTAGAAAGCAAGAGAATGCTTCTTGCTCTAAAGCCGAGTGTGTTTCATGGATGAGAACTGTGCTGTGTGTTTCCCTTCAGAAACGGAGTTAAATGCCAGGCTCTGTGCCTTCCTACAAGCAAGAGTGCGTTTCAGGTAAATGCAGTCACTTTTCAGCTCAAACGAAGCTACATAGTTCACGAAGTTCACACGTTTCTCGCTCTTAACTGAAACGCATTGGATGTTCGAGGACCTGTGGTTTGTATCAGGTTTAGAAGCAGAGTTGAACTAGATATGGTCCGTATGTGTAGGAAACACAGTTCTTTTGTTCTGAGCACACTCACGTCTCCCGCCTTATTAGAGACTCTAGAAAGCAAGAGAATTCTTCTTGCTCTACAGCAGAGTGTGTTTCATGGATGAGAACTGTGCTGTGTGTTTCCCTTCAGAAAAGGAGTTAAATGCCAGGCTCTGTGTCTTCCTACAAGCAAGAGTGCGTTTCAGGTAAACGCAGTCACTTTTCAGCTCAAACGAAGCTACATCGTTCACAAGCTTCACACGTTTCTCGCTCTTAACTGAAACGCATTGGATGTTCGTCGACCTGTGGTTTGTGTCAGTTTCAGAAGTAGAGTTGAACTAGATATGGTCCGTGTGTATAGGAAACACTGTTCTTTTGTTCTGAGCACACTCACGTTTCCCACCTTATTAGAGACTCTAGAAAGCAAGAGAATGCTTCTTGCTCTAAAACAGAGTGTGTTTCATGGATGAGAACTGTGCTGTGTGTTTCCCTTCAGAAACGGAGTTAAATGCCAGGCTCTGTGTCTTCCTACAAGCAAGAGTGCGTTTCAGGTAAACGCAGTCACTTTTCAGCTCAAACGAAGCTACATCGTTCACGAAGTTCACACGTTTCTCGCTCTTAACTGAAACGCATTGGATGATCGAGGACCTGTGGTTTGTATCAGTTTCAGAAGCAGAGTTGAACTAGATATGGTCCGTGTGTGTAGGAAACACGGTTCCTTTGTTCTGAGCACACTCACGTTTCCCGCCTTATTAGAGACTCTAGAAAGCAAGAGAATGCTTCTTGCTCTAAAGCAGAGTGTGTTTCATGGATGAGAACTGTGCTGTGTGTTTCCCTTCAGAAACGGAGTTAAATGCCAGGCTCTGTGTCTTCCTACAAGCAAGAGTGCGTTTCAGGTAAAGGCAGTCACTTTTCAGCTCAAACGAAGCTACATCGTTCACGAAGTTCACACGTTTCTCGCTCTTAACTGAAACGCATTGGATGTTCGAGGACCTGTGGTTTGTATCAGGTTTAGAAGCAGAGTTGAACTAGATATGGTCCGTGTGTGTAGGAAACACAGTTCTTTTGTTCTGAGCACACTCACGTCTCCCGCCTTATTAGAGACTCTAGAAAGCAAGAGAATGCTTCTTGCTCTAAAGCAGAGTGTGTTTCATGGATGAGAACTGTGCTGTGTGTTTCCCTTCAGAAAGGGAGTTAAATGCCAGGCTCTGTGTCTTCCTACAAGCAAGAGTGCGTTTCAGGTAAACGCAGTCACTTTTCAGCTCAAACGAAGCTACATCGTACATGAAGTTCACACGTTTCTCACTCTTAACTGAAACGCATTGGATGTTCGAGGACCTGTGGTTTGTATCAGGTTTAGAAGCAGAGTTGAACTAGATATGGTCCGTGTGTGTAGGAAACACAGTTCTTTTGTTCTGAGCACACTCACGTCTCCCGCCTTATTAGAGACTCTAGAAAGCAAGAGAATCTTCTTGCTCTAAAGCAGAGTGTGTTTCATGGATGAGAACTGTGCTGTGTGTTTCCCTTCAGAAAGGGAGTTAAATGCCAGGCTCTGTGTCTTCCTACAAGCAAGAGTGCGTTTCAGGTAAACGCAGTCACTTTTCAGCTCAAACGAAGCTACATCCTTCACGAAGTTCACACGTTTCTCGCTCTTAACTGAAACGCATTGGATGTTCGAGGACCTGTGGTTTGTATCAGTTTCAGAAGCAGAGTTGAACTAGATATGGTCCGTGTGTGTAGGAAACACGGTTCTTTTGTTCTGAGCACACTCACGTTTCCCGCCTTATTAGAGACTCTAGAAAGCAAGAGAATGCTTCTTGCTCTAAAGCAGAGTGTGTTTCATGGATGAGAACTGTGCTGTGTGTTTCCCTTCAGAAACGGAGTAAATGCCAGCCTCTGTGTCTTCCTACAAGCAAGAGTGCGTTTCAGGTAAACGCAGTCACTTTTCAGCTCAAACGAAGCTACATCATTCACGAAGTTCACACGTTTCTCGCTCTTAACTGAAACGCATTGGATGTTCGTCGACCTGTGGTTTGTATCAGTTTCAGAAGCAGAGTTGAACTAGATATGGTCCGTGTGTGTAGGAAACACAGTTCTTTTGTTCTGAGCACACTCACGTCTCCTGCCTTATTAGAGACTCTAGAAAGCAAGAGAATGCTTCTTGCTCTAAAGCAGAGTGTGTTTCATGGATGAGAACTGTGCTGTGTGTTTCCCTTCAGAAACGGAGTTAAATGCCAGGCTCTGTGTCTTCCTACAAGCAAGAGTGCGTTTCAGGTAAACGCAGTCACTTTTCAGCTCAAAGGAAGCTACATCTTTCACGAAGTTCACACGTTTCTCGCTCTTAACTGAAACGCATTGGATGTTCGAGGACCTGTGGTTTGTATCAGTTTCAGAAGCAGAGTTGAAGAGGATATGGTCCGTGTGTGTAGGAAACACGGTTCTTTTGTTCTGAGCACACTCACGTTTCCCGCCTTATTAGAGACTCTAGAAAGCAAGAGAATGCTTCTTGCTCTAAAGCCGAGTGTGTTTCATGGATGAGAACTGTGCTGTGTGTTTCCCTTCAGAAACGGAGTTAAATGCCAGGCTCTGTGCCTTCCTACAAGCAAGAGTGCGTTTCAGGTAAACGCAGTCACTTTTCAGCTCAAACGAAGCTACATCGTTCACGAGGTTCACACGTTTCTAGCTCTTAACTGTAACGCATTGGATGTTCGTCGACCTGTGGTTTGTATCAGTTTCAGAAGCAGAGTTGAACTAGATATGATCCGTGTGTGTAGGAAACACTGTTCTTTTGTTCTGAGCACACTCACGTTTCCCACCTTATTAGAGACTCTAGAAAGCAAGAGAATGCTTCTTGCTCTAAAGCAGAGTGTGTTTCATGGATGAGAACTGTGCTGTGTGTTTCCCTTCAGAAACGGAGTTAAATGCCAGGCTCTGTGTCTTCCTACAAGCAAGAGTGTGTTTCAGGTAAACGCAGTCACTTTTCAGCTCAAACGAAGCTACATCGTTCACGAAGTTCACACGTTTCTCGCTCTTAACTGAAACGCATTGGATGTTCGAGGTCCTGTGGTTTGTATCAGGTTTAGAAGCAGAGTTGAACTAGATATGGTCCGTGTGTGTAGGAAACACAGTTCTTTTGTTCTGAGCACACTCACGTCTCCCGCCTTATTAGAGACTCTAGAAAGCAAGAGAATGCTTCTTGCTCTAAAGCAGAGTGTGTTTCATGGATGAGAACTGTGCTGTGTGTTTCCCTTCAGAAAGGGAGTTAAATGCCAGGCTCTGTGTCTTCCTACAAGCAAGAGTGCGTTTCAGGTAAACGCAGTCACTTTTCAGCTCAAACGAAGCTACATCGTACACGAAGTTCACACGTTTCTCGCTCTTAACTGAAACGCATTGGATGTTCGTCGACCTGTGGTTTGTATCAGTTTCAGAAGCAGAGTTGAACTAGATATGGTCCGTGTGTGTAGGAAACACAGTTCTTTTATTCTGAGCACACTCACGTCTCCCGCCTTATTAGAGACTCTAGAAAGCAAGAGAATCTTCTTGCTCTAAAGCAGAGTGTGTTTCATGGATGAGAACTGTGCTGTGTGTTTCCCTTCAGAAAGGGAGTTAAATGCCAGGCTCTGTGTCTTCCTACAAGCAAGAGTGCGTTTCAGGTAAACGCAGTCACTTTTCAGCTCAAACGAAGCTACATCGTTCACGAAGTTCACACGTTTCTCGCTCTTAACTGAAACGCATTGGATGTTCGAGGACCTGTGGTTTGTATCAGTTTCAGAAGCAGAGTTGAACTAGATATGGTCCGTGTGTGTAGGAAACACAGTTCTTTTGTTCTGAGCACACTCACGTCTCCCGCCTTATTAGAGACTCTAGAAAGCAAGAGAATGCTTCTTGCTCTAAAGCAGAGTGTGTTTCATGGATGAGAATTGTGCTGTGTGTTTCCCTTCAGAAACGGAGTTAAATGCCAGGCTCTGTGTCTTCCTACAAGCAAGAGTGCGTTTCAGGTAAACGCAGTCACTTTTCAGCTCAAACGAAGCTACATCGTTCACGAAGTTCACACGTTTCTCGCTCTTAACTGAAACGCATTGGATGTTCGAGGACCTGTGGTTTGTATCAGGTTTAGAAGCAGAGTTGAACTAGATATGGTCCGTGTGTGTAGGAAACACAGTTCTTTTGTTCTGAGCACACTCACGTCTCCCGCCTTATTAGAGACTCTAGAAAGCAAGAGAAAGCTTCTTGCTCTAAAGCAGAGTGTGTTTCATGGATGAGAACTGTGCTGTGTGTTTCCCTTCAGAAAAGGAGTTAAATGCCAGGCTCTGTGTCTTCCTACAAGCAAGAGTGCGTTTCAGGTAAACGCAGTCACTTTTCAGCTCAAACGAAGCTACATCGTTCACGAAGTTCACACGTTTCTCGCTCTTAACTGAAACGCATTGGATGTTCGAGGACCTGTGGTTTGTATCAGTTTCAGAAGCAGAGTTGCACTAGATATGGTCCGTGTGTGTAGGAAACACGGTTCTTTTGTTCTGAGCACACTCACGTTTCCCGCCTTATTAGAGACTCTAGAAAGCAAGAGAATGCTTCTTGCTCTAAAGCAGAGTGTGTTTCATGGATGAGAACTGTGCTGTGTGTTTCCCTTCAGAAACGGAGTTAAATGCCAGGCTCTGTGTCATCCTACAAGCAAGAGTGCGTTTCAGGTAAACGCAGTCACTTTTCAGCTCAAACGAAGCTACATCATTCACGAAGTTCACGCGTTTCTCGCTCTTAACTGAAACGCATTGGATGTTCGTCGACCTGTGGTTTGTATCAGTTTCAGAAGCAGAGTTGAACTAGATATGGTCCGTGTGTGTAGGAAACACTGTTCTTTTGTTCTGAGCACACTCACGTTTCCCACCTTATTAGAGACTCTAGAAAGCAAGAGAATGCTTCTTGCTCTAAAACAGAGTGTGTTTCATGGATGAGAACTGTGCTGTTTGTTTCCCTTCAGAAACGGAGTTAAATGCCAGGCTCTGTGTCTTCCTACAAGCAAGAGTGCGTTTCAGGTAAACGCAGTCACTTTTCAGCTCAAACGAAGCTACATCGTTCACGAAGTTCACACGTTTCTCGCTCTTAACTGAAACGCATTGGTTGTTCGAGGACCTGTGGTTTGTATCAGGTTTAGAAGCAGAGTTGAACTAGATATGGTCCGTATGTGTAGGAAACACAGTTCTTTTGTTCTGAGCACACTCACGTCTCCCGCCTTATTAGAGACTCTAGAAAGCAAGAGAATTCTTCTTGCTCTACAGCAGAGTGTGTTTCATGGATGAGAACTGTGCTGTGTGTTTCCCTTCAGAAAAGGAGTTAAATGCCAGGCTCTGTGTCTTCCTACAAGCAAGAGTGCGTTTCAGGTAAACGCAGTCACTTTTCAGCTCAAACGAAGCTACATCGTTCACGAAGTTCACACGTTTCTCGCTCTTAACTGAAACGCATTGGATGTTCGAGGACCTGTGGTTTGTATCAGTTTCAGAAGCAGAGTTGCACTAGATATGGTCCGTGTGTGTAGGAAACACGGTTCTTTTGTTCTGAGCACACTCACGTTTCCCGCCTTATTAGAGACTCTAGAAAGCAAGAGAATGCTTCTTGCTCTAAAGCAGAGTGTGTTTCATGGATGAGAACTGTGCTGTGTGTTTCCCTTCAGAAACGGAGTTAAATGCCAGGCTCTGTGTCATCCTACAAGCAAGAGTGCGTTTCAGGTAAACGCAGTCACTTTTCAGCTCAAACGAAGCTACATCATTCACGAAGTTCACGCGTTTCTCGCTCTTAACTGAAACGCATTGGATGTTCGTCGACCTGTGGTTTGTATCAGTTTCAGAAGCAGAGTTGAACTAGATATGGTCCGTGTGTGTAGGAAACACTGTTCTTTTGTTCTGAGCACACTCACGTTTCCCACCTTATTAGAGACTCTAGAAAGCAAGAGAATGCTTCTTGCTCTAAAACAGAGTGTGTTTCATGGATGAGAACTGTGCTGTTTGTTTCCCTTCAGAAACGGAGTTAAATGCCAGGCTCTGTGTCTTCCTACAAGCAAGAGTGCGTTTCAGGTAAACGCAGTCACTTTTCAGCTCAAACGAAGCTACATCGTTCACGAAGTTCACACGTTTCTCGCTCTTAACTGAAACGCATTGGTTGTTCGAGGACCTGTGGTTTGTATCAGGTTTAGAAGCAGAGTTGAACTAGATATGGTCCGTATGTGTAGGAAACACAGTTCTTTTGTTCTGAGCACACTCACGTCTCCCGCCTTATTAGAGACTCTAGAAAGCAAGAGAATTCTTCTTGCTCTACAGCAGAGTGTGTTTCATGGATGAGAACTGTGCTGTGTGTTTCCCTTCAGAAAAGGAGTTAAATGCCAGGCTCTGTGTCTTCCTACAAGCAAGAGTGCGTTTCAGGTAAACGCAGTCACTTTTCAGCTCAAACGAAGCTACATCGTTCACGAAGTTAACACGTTTCTCGCTCTTAACTGAAACGCATTGGATGTTCGAGGACCTGTGGTTTGTATCAGTTTCAGAGGCAGAGTTGAACTACATATGGTCCGTGTGTGGAGGAAACACAGTTCTTTTGTTCTGAGCACACTCACGTTTCCCGCCTTATTAGAGACTCTAGAAAGCAAGAGAATGCTTCTTGCTCTAAAGCAGAGTGTGTTCCATGGATGAGAACTGTGCTGTGTGTTTCCCTTCAGAAACGGAGTTAAATGCCAGGCTCTGTGTCTTCCTACAAGCAAGAGTGCGTTTCAGGTAAACGCAGTCACTTTTCAGCTCAAACGAAGCTACATCTTTCACAAGCTTCACACGTTTCTCGCTCTTAACTGAAACGCATTGGATGTTCGTCGACCTGTGGTTTGTATCAGTTTCAGAAGTAGAGTTGAACTAGATATGGTCCGTGTGTATAGGAAACACTGTTCTTTTGTTCTGAGCACACTCACGTTTCCCACCTTATTAGAGACTCTAGAAAGCAAGAGAATGCTTCTTGCTCTAAAACAGAGTGTGTTTCATGGATGAGAACTGTGCTGTGTGTTTCCCTTCAGAAACGGAGTTAAATGCCAGGCTCTGTGTCTTCCTACAAGCAAGAGTGCGTTTCAGGTAAACGCAGTCACTTTTCAGCTCAAACGAAGCTACATCGTTCACGAAGTTCACACGTTTCTCGCTCTTAACTGAAACGCATTGGATGATCGAGGACCTGTGGTTTGTATCAGTTTCAGAAGCAGAGTTGAACTAGATATGGTCCGTGTGTGTAGGAAACACAGTTCTTTTGTTCTGAGCACACTCACGTCTCCCGCCTTATTAGAGACTCTAGAAAGCAAGAGAATGCTTCTTGCTCTAAAGCAGAGTGTGTTTCATGGATGAGAACTGTGCTGTGTGTTTCCCTTCAGAAAGGGAGTTAAATGCCAGGCTCTGTGTCTTCCTACAAGCAAGAGTGCGTTTCAGGTAAACGCAGTCACTTTTCAGCTCAAACGAAGCTACATCGTACATGAAGTTCACACGTTTCTCACTCTTAACTGAAACGCATTGGATGTTCGAGGACCTGTGGTTTGTATCAGGTTTAGAAGCAGAGTTGAACTAGATATGGTCCGTGTGTGTAGGAAACACAGTTCTTTTGTTCTGAGCACACTCACGTCTCCCGCCTTATTAGAGACTCTAGAAAGCAAGAGAATCTTCTTGCTCTAAAGCAGAGTGTGTTTCATGGATGAGAACTGTGCTGTGTGTTTCCCTTCAGAAAGGGAGTTAAATGCCAGGCTCTGTGTCTTCCTACAAGCAAGAGTGCGTTTCAGGTAAACGCAGTCACTTTTCAGCTCAAACGAAGCTACATCCTTCACGAAGTTCACACGTTTCTCGCTCTTAACTGAAACGCATTGGATGTTCGAGGACCTGTGGTTTGTATCAGTTTCAGAAGCAGAGTTGAACTAGATATGGTCCGTGTGTGTAGGAAACACGGTTCTTTTGTTCTGAGCACACTCACGTTTCCCGCCTTATTAGAGACTCTAGAAAGCAAGAGAATGCTTCTTGCTCTAAAGCAGAGTGTGTTTCATGGATGAGAACTGTGCTGTGTGTTTCCCTTCAGAAACGGAGTTAAATGCCAGGCTCTGTGTCTTCCTACAAGCAAGAGTGCTTTTCAGGTAAACGCAGTCACTTTTCAGCTCAAACGAAGCTACATCGTTCACGAAGTTCACACGTTTCTCGCTCTTAACTGAAACGCATTGGATGTTCGAGGACCTGTGGTTTGTATCAGTTTCAGAAGCAGAGTTGAAGAGGATATGGTCCGTGTGTGTAGGAAACACGGTTCTTTTGTTCTGAGCACACTCACGTTTCCCGCCTTATTAGAGACTCTAGAAAGCAAGAGAATGCTTCTTGCTCTAAAGCCGAGTGTGTTTCATGGATGAGAACTGTGCTGTGTGTTTCCCTTCAGAAACGGAGTTAAATGCCAGGCTCTGTGCCTTCCTACAAGCAAGAGTGCGTTTCAGGTAAACGCAGTCACTTTTCAGCTCAAACGAAGCTACATCGTTCACGAGGTTCACACGTTTCTAGCTCTTAACTGTAACGCATTGGATGTTCGAGGACCTGTGGTTTGTATCAGTTTCAGAAGCAGAGTTGAACTAGATATGGTCCGTGTGTGTAGGAAACACAGTTCTTTTATTCTGAGCACACTCACGTTTCCCGCCTTATTAGAGACTCTAGAAAGCAAGAGAATGCTTCTTGCTCTAAAGCAGAGTGTGTTTCATGGATGAGAACTGTGCTGTGTGTTTCCCTTCAGAAACGGAGTTAAATGCCAGGCTCTGTGTCTTCCTACAAGCAAGAGTGCGTTTCAGGTAAACGCAGTCACTTTTCAGCTCAAAGGAAGCTACATTGTTCACGAAGTTCACACGTTTCTCGCTCTTAACTGAAACGCATTGGATGTTCGTCGACCTGTGGTTTGTATCAGTTTCAGAAGCAGAGTTGAACTAGATATGATCCGTGTGTGTAGGAAACACTGATCTTTTGTTCTGAGCACACTCACGTTTCCCACCTTATTAGAGACTCTAGAAAGCAAGAGAATGCTTCTTGCTCTAAAGCAGAGTGTGTTTCATGGATGAGAACTGTGCTGTGTGTTTCCCTTCAGAAACGGAGTTAAATGCCAGGCTCTGTGTCTTCCTACAAGCAAGAGTGTGTTTCAGGTAAACGCAGTCACTTTTCAGCTCAAACGAAGCTACATCGTTCACGAAGTTCACACGTTTCTCGCTCTTAACTGAAACGCATTGGATGTTCGAGGACCTGTGGTTTGTATCAGGTTTAGAAGCAGAGTTGAACTAGATATGGTCCGTGTGTGTAGGAAACACAGTTCTTTTGTTCTGAGCACACTCACGTCTCCCGCCTTATTAGAGACTCTAGAAAGCAAGAGAATGCTTCTTGCTCTAAAGCAGAGTGTGTTTCATGGATGAGAACTGTGCTGTGTGTTTCCCTTCAGAAAGGGAGTTAAATGCCAGGCTCTGTGTCTTCCTACAAGCAAGAGTGCGTTTCAGGTAAACGCAGTCACTTTTCAGCTCAAACGAAGCTACATCGTACACGAAGTTCACACGTTTCTCGCTCTTAACTGAAACGCATTGGATGTTCGTCGACCTGTGGTTTGTATCAGTTTCAGAAGCAGAGTTGAACTAGATATAGTCCGTGTGTGTAGGAAACACAGTTCTTTTATTCTGAGCACACTCACGTCTCCCGCCTTATTAGAGACTCTAGAAAGCAAGAGAATCTTCTTGCTCTAAAGCAGAGTGTGTTTCATGGATGAGAACTGTGCTGTGTGTTTCCCTTCAGAAAGGGAGTTAAATGCCAGGCTCTGTGTCTTCCTACAAGCAAGAGTGCGTTTCAGGTAAACGCAGTCACTTTTCAGCTCAAACGAAGCTACATCCTTCACGAAGTTCACACGTTTCTCGCTCTTAACTGAAACGCATTGGATGTTCGAGGACCTGTGGTTTGTATCAGTTTCAGAAGCAGAGTTGAACTAGATATGGTCCGTGTGTGTAGGAAACACGGTTCTTTTGTTCTGAGCACACTCACGTTTCCCGCCTTATTAGAGACTCTAGAAAGCAAGAGAATGCTTCTTGCTCTAAAGCAGAGTGTGTTTCATGGATGAGAACTGTGCTGTGTGTTTCCCTTCAGAAACGGAGTAAATGCCAGGCTCTGTGTCTTCCTACAAGCAAGAGTGCGTTTCAGGTAAACGCAGTCACTTTTCAGCTCAAACGAAGCTACATCGTTCACGAAGTTCACACGTTTCTCGCTCTTAACTGAAACGCATTGGATGTTCGTCGACCTGTGGTTTGTATCAGTTTCAGAAGCAGAGTTGAACTAGATATGGTCCGTGTGTGTAGGAAACACAGTTCTTTTGTTCTGAGCACACTCACGTCTCCCGCCTTATTAGAGACTCTAGAAAGCAAGAGAATGCTTCTTGCTCTAAAGCAGAGTGTGTTTCATGGATGAGAACTGTGCTGTGTGTTTCCCTTCAGAAACGGAGTTAAATGCCAGGCTCTGTGTCTTCCTACAAGCAAGAGTGCGTTTCAGGTAAACGCAGTCACTTTTCAGCTCAAACGAAGCTACATCTTTCACGAAGTTCACACGTTTCTCGCTCTTAACTGAAACGCATTGGATGTTCGAGGACCTGTGGTTTGTATCAGTTTCAGAAGCAGAGTTGAAGAGGATATGGTCCGTGTGTGTAGGAAACACGGTTCTTTTGTTCTGAGCACACTCACGTTTCCCGCCTTATTAGAGACTCTAGAAAGCAAGAGAATGCTTCTTGCTCTAAAGCCGAGTGTGTTTCATGGATGAGAACTGTGCTGTGTGTTTCCCTTCAGAAACGGAGTTAAATGCCAGGCTCTGTGCCTTCCTACAAGCAAGAGTGCGTTTCAGGTAAACGCAGTCACTTTGCAGCTCAAACGAAGCTACATCGTTCACGAGGTTCACACGTTTCTAGCTCTTAACTGTAACGCATTGGATGTTCGAGGACCTGTGGTTTGTATCAGTTTCAGAAGCAGAGTTGAACTAGATATGGTCCGTGTGTGTAGGAAACACAGTTCTTTTATTCTGAGCACACTCACGTTTCCCGCCTTATTAGAGACTCTAGAAAGCAAGAGAATGCTTCTTGCTCTAAAGCAGAGTGTGTTTCATGGATGAGAACTGTGCTGTGTGTTTCCCTTCAGAAACGGAGTTAAATGCCAGGCTCTGTGTCTTCCTACAAGCAAGAGTGCGTTTCAGGTAAACGCAGTCACTTTTCAGCTCAAAGGAAGCTACATTGTTCACGAAGTTCACACGTTTCTCGCTCTTAACTGAAACGCATTGGATGTTCGTCGACCTGTGGTTTGTATCAGTTTCAGAAGCAGAGTTGAACTAGATATGATCCGTGTGTGTAGGAAACACTGTTCTTTTGTTCTGAGCACACTCACGTTTCCCACCTTATTAGAGACTCTAGAAAGCAAGAGAATGCTTCTTGCTCTAAAGCAGAGTGTGTTTCATGGATGAGAACTGTGCTGTGTGTTTCCCTTCAGAAACGGAGTTAAATGCCAGGCTCTGTGTCTTCCTACAAGCAAGAGTGTGTTTCAGGTAAACGCAGTCACTTTTCAGCTCAAACGAAGCTACATCGTTCACGAAGTTCACACGTTTCTCGCTCTTAACTGAAACGCATTGGATGTTCGAGGACCTGTGGTTTGTATCAGTTTCAGAAGCAGAGTTGAACTAGATATGGTCCGTGTGTGTAGGAAACACAGTTCTTTTATTCTGAGCACACTCACGTCTCCCGACTTATTAGAGACTCTAGAAAGCAAGAGAATCTTCTTGCTCTAAAGCAGAGTGTGTTTCATGGATGAGAACTGTGCTGTGTGTTTCCCTTCAGAAAGGGAGTTAAATGCCAGGCTCTGTGTCTTCCTACAAGCAAGAGTGCGTTTCAGGTAAACGCAGTCACTTTTCAGCTCAAACGAAGCTACATCGTTCACGAAGTTCACACGTTTCTCGCTCTTAACTGAAACGCATTGGATGTTCGAGGACCTGTGGTTTGTATCAGTTTCAGAAGCAGAGTTGAACTAGATATGGTCCGTGTGTGTAGGAAACACAGTTCTTTTGTTCTGAGCACACTCACGTCTCCCGCCTTATTAGAGACTCTAGAAAGCAAGAGAATGCTTCTTGCTCTAAAGCAGAGTGTGTTTCATGGATGAAAATTGTGCTGTGTGTTTCCCTTCAGAAACGGAGTTAAATGCCAGGCTCTGTGTCTTCCTACAAGCAAGAGTGCGTTTCAGGTAAACGCAGTCACTTTTCAGCTCAAACGAAGCTACATCATTCACGAAGTTCACGCGTTTCTCGCTCTTAACTGAAACGCATTGGATGTTCGTCGACCTGTGGTTTGTATCAGTTTCAGAAGCAGAGTTGAACTAGATATGGTCCGTGTGTGTAGGAAACACTGTTCTTTTGTTCTGAGCACACTCACGTTTCCCACCTTATTAGAGACTCTAGAAAGCAAGAGAATGCTTCTTGCTCTAAAACAGAGTGTGTTTCATGGATGAGAACTGTGCTGTTTGTTTCCCTTCAGAAACGGAGTTAAATGCCAGGCTCTGTGTCTTCCTACAAGCAAGAGTGCGTTTCAGGTAAACGCAGTCACTTTTCAGCTCAAACGAAGCTACATCGTTCACGAAGTTCACACGTTTCTCGCTCTTAACTGAAACGCATTGGTTGTTCGAGGACCTGTGGTTTGTATCAGGTTTAGAAGCAGAGTTGAACTAGATATGGTCCGTATGTGTAGGAAACACAGTTCTTTTGTTCTGAGCACACTCACGTCTCCCGCCTTATTAGAGACTCTAGAAAGCAAGAGAATTCTTCTTGCTCTACAGCAGAGTGTGTTTCATGGATGAGAACTGTGCTGTGTGTTTCCCTTCAGAAAAGGAGTTAAATGCCAGGCTCTGTGTCTTCCTACAAGCAAGAGTGCGTTTCAGGTAAACGCAGTCACTTTTCAGCTCAAACGAAGCTACATCGTTCACGAAGTTCACACGTTTCTCGCTCTTAACTGAAACGCATTGGATGTTCGAGGACCTGTGGTTTTATCAGTTTCAGAGGCAGAGTTGAACTAGATATGGTCCGTGTGTGGAGGAAACACAGTTCTTTTGTTCTGAGCACACTCACATTTCCCGCCTTATTAGAGACTCTAGAAAGCAAGAGAATGCTTCTTGCTCTAAAGCAGAGTGTGTTCCATGGATGAGAACTGTGCTGTGTGTTTCCCTTCAGAAACGGAGTTAAATGCCAGGCTCTGTGTCTTCCTACAAGCAAGAGTGCGTTTCAGGTAAACGCAGTCACTTTTCAGCTCAAACGAAGCTACATCGTTCACGAAGTTCACACGTTTCTCGCTCTTAACTGAAACGCATTGGATGTTCGAGGACCTGTGGTTTGTATCAGTTTCAGAAGCAGAGTTGAACTAGATATGGTCCGTGTGTGTAGGAAACACTGTTCTTTTGTTCTGAGCACACTCACGTTTCCCACCTTATTAGAGACTCTAGAAAGCAAGAGAATGCTTCTCGCTCTAAAGCCGAGTGTGTTTCATGGATGAGAACTGTGCTGTGTGTTTCCCTTCAGAAACGGAGTTAAATGCCAGGCTCTGTGTCTTCCTACAAGCAAGAGTGCGTTTCAGGTAAATGCAGTCACTTTTCAGCTCAAACGAAGCTACATAGTTCACGAAGTTCACACGTTTCTCGCTCTTAACTGAAACGCATTGGATGTTCGAGGACCTGTGGTTTGTATCAGGTTTAGAAGCAGAGTTGAACTAGATATGGTCCGTGTGTGTAGGAAACACAGTTCTTTTGTTCTGAGCACACTCACGTCTCCCGCCTTATTAGAGACTCTAGAAAGCAAGAGAATGCTTCTTGCTCTAAAGCAGAGTGTGTTTCATGGATGAGAACTGTGCTGTGTGTTTCCCTTCAGAAAGGGAGTTAAATGCCAGGCTCTGTGTCTTCCTACAAGCAAGAGTGCGTTTCAGGTAAACGCAGTCACTTTTCATCTCAAACGAAGCTACATCGTACACGAAGTTCACACGTTTCTCGCTCTTAACTGAAACGCATTGGATGTTCGAGGACCTGTGGTTTGTATCAGGTTTAGAAGCAGAGTTGAACTAGATATGGTCCGTGTGTGTAGGAAACACAGTTCTTTTGTTCTGAGCACACTCACATCTCCCGCCTTATTAGAGACTCTAGAAAGCAAGAGAATGCTTCTTGCTCTAAAGCAGAGTGTGTTTCATGGATGAGAACTGTGCTGTGTGTTTCCCTTCAGAAAGGGAGTTAAATGCCAGGCTCTGTGTCTTCCTACAAGCAAGAGTGCGTTTCAGGTAAACGCAGTCACTTTTCAGCTCAAACGAAGCTACATCGTTCACGAAGTTCACACGTTTCTCGCTCTTAACTGAAACGCATTGGATGTTCGAGGACCTGTGGTTTGTATCAGTTTCAGAAGCAGAGTTGAACTAGATATGGTCCGTGTGTGTAGGAAACACGGTTCTTTTGTTCTGAGCACACTCACGTTTCCCGCCTTATTAGAGACTCTTGAAAGCAAGAGAATGCTTCTTGCTCTAAAGCAGAGTGTGTTTCATGGATGAGAACTGTGCTGTGTGTTTCCCTTCAGAAACGGAGTTAAATGCCAGGCTCTGTGTCTTCCTACAAGCAAGAGTGCGTTTCAGGTAAACGCAGTCACTTTTCAGCTCAAACGAAGCTACATCGTTCACGAAGTTCACACGTTTCTCGCTCTTAACAGAAACGCATTGGATGTTCGAGGACCTGTGGTTTGTATCAGGTTTAGAAGCAGAGTTGAACTAGATATGGTCCGTGTGTGTAGGAAACACAGTTCTTTTGTTCTGAGCACACTCACGTCTCCCGCCTTATTAGAGACTCTAGAAAGCAAGAGAAAGCTTCTTGCTCTAAAGCAGAGTGTGTTTCATGGATGAGAACTGTGCTGTGTGTTTCCCTTCAGAAAAGGAGTTAAATGCCAGGCTCTGTGTCTTCCTACAAGCAAGTGTGCGTTTCAGGTAAACGCAGTCACTTTTCAGCTCAAACGAAGCTACATCGTTCACGAAGTTCACACGTTTCTCGCTCTTAACTGAAACGCATTGGATGTTCGAGGACCTGTGGTTTGTATCAGTTTCAGAAGCAGAGTTGCACTAGATATGGTCCGTGTGTGTAGGAAACACGGTTCTTTTGTTCTGAGCACACTCACGTTTCCCGCCTTATTAGAGACTCTAGAAAGCAAGAGAATGCTTCTTGCTCTAAAGCAGAGTGTGTTTCATGGATGAGAACTGTGCTGTGTGTTTCCCTTCAGAAACGGAGTTAAATGCCAGGCTCTGTGTCATCCTACAAGCAAGAGTGCGTTTCAGGTAAACGCAGTCACTTTTCAGCTCAAACGAAGCTACATCATTCACGAAGTTCACGCGTTTCTCGCTCTTAACTGAAACGCATTGGATGTTCGTCGACCTGTGGTTTGTATCAGTTTCAGAAGCAGAGTTGAACTAGATATGGTCCGTGTGTGTAGGAAACACTGTTCTTTTGTTCTGAGCACACTCACGTTTCCCACCTTATTAGAGACTCTAGAAAGCAAGAGAATGCTTCTTGCTCTAAAACAGAGTGTGTTTCATGGATGAGAACTGTGCTGTTTGTTTCCCTTCAGAAACGGAGTTAAATGCCAGGCTCTGTGTCTTCCTACAAGCAAGAGTGCGTTTCAGGTAAACGCAGTCACTTTTCAGCTCAAACGAAGCTACATCGTTCACGAAGTTCACACGTTTCTCGCTCTTAACTGAAACGCATTGGTTGTTCGAGGACCTGTGGTTTGTATCAGGTTTAGAAGCAGAGTTGAACTAGATATGGTCCGTATGTGTAGGAAACACAGTTCTTTTGTTCTGAGCACACTCACGTCTCCCGCCTTATTAGAGACTCTAGAAAGCAAGAGAATTCTTCTTGCTCTACAGCAGAGTGTGTTTCATGGATGAGAACTGTGCTGTGTGTTTCCCTTCAGAAAAGGAGTTAAATGCCAGGCTCTGTGTCTTCCTACAAGCAAGAGTGCGTTTCAGGTAAACGCAGTCACTTTTCAGCTCAAACGAAGCTACATCGTTCACGAAGTTCACACGTTTCTCGCTCTTAACTGAAACGCATTGGATGTTCGAGGACCTGTGGTTTGTATCAGTTTCAGAGGCAGAGTTGAACTAGATATGGTCCGTGTGTGGAGGAAACACAGTTCTTTTGTTCTGAGCACACTCACGTTTCCCGCCTTATTAGAGACTCTAGAAAGCAAGAGAATGCTTCTTGCTCTAAAGCAGAGTGTGTTCCATGGATGAGAACTGTGCTGTGTGTTTCCCTTCAGAAACGGAGTTAAATGCCAGGCTCTGTGTCTTCCTACAAGCAAGAGTGCGTTTCAGGTAAACGCAGTCACTTTTCAGCTCAAACGAAGCTACATCGTTCACAAGCTTCACACGTTTCTCGCTCTTAACTGAAACGCATTGGATGTTCGTCGACCTGTGGTTTGTATCAGTTTCAGAAGTAGAGTTGAACTAGATATGGTCCGTGTGTATAGGAAACACTGTTCTTTTGTTCTGAGCACACTCACGTTTCCCACCTTATTAGAGACTCTAGAAAGCAAGAGAATGCTTCTTGCTCTAAAACAGAGTGTGTTTCATGAATGAGAACTGTGCTGTGTGTTTCCCTTCAGAAACGGAGTTAAATGCCAGGCTCTGTGTCTTCCTACAAGCAAGAGTGCGTTTCAGGTAAACGCAGTCACTTTTCAGCTCAAACGAAGCTACATCGTTCACGAAGTTCACACGTTTCTCGCTCTTAACTGAAACGCATTGGATGATCGAGGACCTGTGGTTTGTATCAGTTTCAGAAGCAGAGTTGAACTAGATATGGTCCGTGTGTGTAGGAAACACGGTTCCTTTGTTCTGAGCACACTCACCTTTCCCGCCTTATTAGAGACTCTAGAAAGCAAGAGAATGCTTCTTGCTCTAAAGCAGAGTGTGTTTCATGGATCAGAACTGTGCTGTGTGTTTCCCTTCAGAAACGGAGTTAAATGCCAGGCTCTGTGTCTTCCTACAAGCAAGAGTGCGTTTCAGGTAAAGGCAGTCACTTTTCAGCTCAAACGAAGCTACATCGTTCACGAAGTTCACACGTTTCTCGCTCTTAACTGAAACGCATTGGATGTTCGAGGACCTGTGGTTTGTATCAGGTTTAGAAGCAGAGTTGAACTAGATATGGTCCGTGTGTGTAGGAAACACAGTTCTTTTGTTCTGAGCACACTCACGTCTCCCGCCTTATTAGAGACTCTAGAAAGCAAGAGAATGCTTCTTGCTCTAAAGCAGAGTGTGTTTCATGGATGAGAACTGTGCTGTGTGTTTCCCTTCAGAAAGGGAGTTAAATGCCAGGCTCTGTGTCTTACTACAAGCAAGAGTGCGTTTCAGGTAAACGCAGTCACTTTTCAGCTCAAACGAAGCTACATCGTACATGAAGTTCACACGTTTCTCACTCTTAACTGAAACGCATTGGATGTTCGAGGACCTGTGGTTTGTATCAGGTTTAGAAGCAGAGTTGAACTAGATATGGTCCGTGTGTGTAGGAAACACAGTTCTTTTGTTCTGAGCACACTCACGTCTCCCGCCTTATTAGAGACTCTAGAAAGCAAGAGAATCTTCTTGCTCTAAAGCAGAGTGTGTTTCATGGATGAGAACTGTGCTGTGTGTTTCCCTTCAGAAAGGGAGTTAAATGCCAGGCTCTGTGTCTTCCTACAAGCAAGAGTGCGTTTCAGGTAAACGCAGTCACTTTTCAGCTCAAACGAAGCTACATCCTTCACGAAGTTCACACGTTTCTCGCTCTTAACTGAAACGCATTGGATGTTCGAGGACCTGTGGTTTGTATCAGTTTCAGAAGCAGAGTTGAACTAGATATGGTCCGTGTGTGTAGGAAACACGGTTCTTTTGTTCTGAGCACACTCACGTTTCCCGCCTTATTAGAGACTCTAGAAAGCAAGAGAATGCTTCTTGCTCTAAAGCAGAGTGTGTTTCATGGATGAGAACTGTGCTGTGTGTTTCCCTTCAGAAACGGAGTTAAATGCCAGGCTCTGTGTCTTCCTACAAGCAAGAGTGCTTTTCAGGTAAACGCAGTCACTTTTCAGCTCAAACGAAGCTACATCGTTCACGAAGTTCACACGTTTCTCGCTCTTAACTGAAACGCATTGGATGTTCGAGGACCTGTGGTTTGTATCAGTTTCAGAAGCAGAGTTGAAGAGGATATGGTCCGTGTGTGTAGGAAACACGGTTCTTTTGTTCTGAGCACACTCACGTTTCCCGCCTTATTAGAGACTCTAGAAAGCAAGAGAATGCTTCTTGCTCTAAAGCCGAGTGTGTTTCATGGATGAGAACTGTGCTGTGTGTTTCCCTTCAGAAACGGAGTTAAATGCCAGGCTCTGTGCCTTCCTACAAGCAAGAGTGCATTTCAGGTAAACGCAGTCACTTTTCAGCTCAAACGAAGCTACATCGTTCACGAGGTTCACACGTTTCTAGCTCTTAACTGTAACGCATTGGATGTTCGAGGACCTGTGGTTTGTATCAGTTTCAGAAGCAGAGTTGAACTAGATATGGTCCGTGTGTGTAGGAAACACAGTTCTTTTATTCTGAGCACACTCACGTTTCCCGCCTTATTAGAGACTCTAGAAAGCAAGAGAATGCTTCTTGCTCTAAAGCAGAGTGTGTTTCATGGATGAGAACTGTGCTGTGTGTTTCCCTTCAGAAAGGGAGTTAAATGCCAGGCTCTGTGTCTTCCTACAAGCAAGAGTGCGTTTCAGGTAAACGCAGTCACTTTTCAGCTCAAACGAAGCTACATCGTTCACGAAGTTCACACGTTTCTCGCTCTTAACTGATACGCATTGGATGTTCGTGGACCTGTGGTTTGTATCAGTTTCAGAAGCAGAGTTGAACTAGATATGGTCCGTGTGTGTAGGAAACACGGTTCTTTTGTTCTGAGCACACTCACGTATCCCGCCTTATTAGAGACTCTAGAAAGCAAGAGAATGCTTCTTGCTCTAAAGCAGAGTGTGTTTCATGGATGAGAACTGTGCTGTGTGTTTCCCTTCAGAAACGGAGTTAAATGCCAGGCTCTGTGTCTTCCTACAAGCAAGAGTGCGTTTCAGGTAAACGCAGTCACTTTTCAGCTCAAACGAAGCTACATCGTTCACGAAGTTCACACGTTTCTCGCTCTTAACTGAAACGCATTGGATGTTCGTCGACCTGTGGTTTGTATCAGTTTCAGAAGCAGAGTTGAACTAGATATGGTCCGTGTGTGTAGGAAACACAGTTCTTTTGTTCTGAGCACACTCACGTCTCCCGCCTTATTAGAGACTCTATAAAGCAAGAGAATGCTTCTTGCTCTAAAGCAGAGTGTGTTTCATGGATGAGAACTGTGCTGTGTGTTTCCCTTCAGAAACGGAGTTAAATGCCAGGCTCTGTGTCTTCCTACAAGCAAGAGTGCGTTTCAGGTAAACGCAGTCACTTTTCAGCTCAAACGAAGCTACATCTTTCACGAAGTTCACACGTTTCTCGCTCTTAACTGAAACGCATTGGATGTTCGAGGACCTGTGGTTTGTATCAGTTTCAGAAGCAGAGTTGAAGAGGATATGGTCCGTGTGTGTAGGAAACACGGATCTTTTGTTCTGAGCACACTCACGTTTCCCGCCTTATTAGAGACTCTAGAAAGCAAGAGAATGCTTCTTGCTCTAAAGCCGAGTGTGTTTCATGGATAAGAACTGTGCTGTGTGTTTCCCTTCAGAAACGGAGTTAAATGCCAGGCTCTGTGCCTTCCTACAAGCAAGAGTGCGTTTCAGGTAAACGCAGTCACTTTTCAGCTCAAAGGAAGCTACATCGTTCACGAGGTTCACACGTTTCTAGCTCTTAACTGTAACGCATTGGATGTTCGAGGACCTGTGGTTTGTATCAGTTTCAGAAGCAGAGTTGAACTAGATATGGTCCGTGTGTGTAGGAAACACAGTTCTTTTATTCTGAGCACACTCACGTTTCCCGCCTTATTAGAGACTCTAGAAAGCAAGAGAATGCTTCTTGCTCTAAAGCAGAGTGTGTTTCATGGATGAGAACTGTGCTGTGTGTTTCCCTTCAGAAAGGGAGTTAAATGCCAGGCTCTGTGTCTTCCTACAAGCAAGAGTGCGTTTCAGGTAAACGTAGTCACTTTTCAGCTCAAACGAAGCTACATCGTACACGAAGTTCACACGTTTCTCGCTCTTAACTGAAACGCATTGGATGTTCGAGGACCTGTGGTTTGTATCAGGTTTAGAAGCAGAGTTGAACTAGATATGGTCCGTGTGTGTAGGAAACACAGTTCTTTTGTTCTGAGCACACTCACGTCTCCCGCCTTATTAGAGACTCTAGAAAGCAAGAGAATCTTCTTGCTCTAAAGCAGAGTGTGTTTCATGGATGAGAACTGTGCTGTGTGTTTCCCTTCAGAAAGGGAGTTAAATGCCAGGCTCTGTGTCTTCCTACAAGCAAGAGTGCGTTTCAGGTAAACGCAGTCACTTTTCAGCTCAAACGAAGCTACATCGTTCACGAAGTTCACATGTTTCTCGCTCTTAACTGAAACGCATTGGATGTTCGAGGACCTGTGGTTTGTATCAGTTTCAGAAGCAGAGTTGAACTAGATATGGTCCGTGTGTGTAGGAAACACGGTTCTTTTGTTCTGAGCACACTCACGTTTCCCGCCTTATTAGAGACTCTAGAAAGCAAGAGAATGCTTCTTGCTCTAAAGCAGAGTGTGTTTCATGGATGAGAACTGTGCTGTGTGTTTCCCTTCAGAAACGGAGTTAAATGCCAGGCTCTGTGTCTTCCTACAAGCAAGAGTGCGTTTCAGGTAAACGCAGTCACTTTTCAGCTCAAACGAAGCTACATCATTCACGAAGTTCACGCGTTTCTCGCTCTTAACTGAAACGCATTGGATGTTCGTCGACCTGTGGTTTGTATCAGTTTCAGAAGCAGAGTTGAACTAGATATGGTCCGTGTGTGTAGGAAACACTGTTCTTTTGTTCTGAGCACACTCACGTTTCCCACCTTATTAGAGACTCTAGAAAGCAAGAGAATGCTTCTTGCTCTAAAACAGAGTGTGTTTCATGGATGTGAACTGTGCTGTTTGTTTCCCTTCAGAAACGGAGTTAAATGCCAGGCTCTGTGTGTTCCTACAAGCAAGAGTGCGTTTCAGGTAAACGCAGTCACTTTTCAGCTCAAAAGAAGCTACATCGTTCACGAAGTTCACACGTTTCTCGCTCTTAACTGAAACGCATTGGATGTTCGAGGACCTGTGGTTTGTATCAGTTTGAGAAGCAGAGTTGAACTAGATATGGTCCGTGTGTGTAGGAAACACTGTTCTTTTGTTCTGAGCACACTCACGTTTCCCACCTTATTAGAGACTCTAGAAAGCAAGAGAATGCTTCTTGCTCTAAAGCAGAGTGTGTTTCATGGATGAGAACTGTGCTGTGTGTTTCCCTTCAGAAAGGGAGTTAAATGCCAGGCTCTGTGTCTTCCTAGAAGCAAGAGTGCGTTTCAGGTAAACGCAGTCACTTTTCAGCTCAAACGAAGCTACATCGTACACGAAGTTCACAAGTTTCTCGCTCTTAACTGAAACGCATTGGATGTTCGAGGACCTGTGGTTTGTATCAGGTTTAGAGGCAGAGTTGAACTAGATATCGTCCGTGTGTGTAGGAAACACAGTTCTTTTGTTCTGAGCACACTCACGTCTCCCGCCTTATTAGAGACTCTAGAAAGCAAGAGAAAGCTTCTTGCTCTAAAGCAGAGTGTGTTTCATGGATGAGAACTGTGCTGTGTGTTTCCCTTCAGAAAAGGAGTTAAATGCCAGGCTCTGTGTCTTCCTACAATCAAGAGTGCGTTTCAGGTAAACGCAGTCACTTTTCAGCTCAAACGAAGCTACATCGTTCACGAAGTTCACACGTTTCTCGCTCTTAACTGAAACGCATTGGATGTTCGAGGACCTGTGGTTTGTATCAGTTTCAGAAGCAGAGTTGAACTAGATATGGTCCGTGTGTGTAGGAAACACGGTTCTTTTGTTCTGAGCACACTCACGTTTCCCGCCTTATTAGAGACTCTAGAAAGCAAGAGAATGCTTCTTGCTCTAAAGCAGAGTGTGTTTCATGGATGAGAACTGTGCTGTGTGTTTCCCTTCAGAAACGGAGTTAAATGCCAGGCTCTGTGTCTTCCTACAAGCAAGAGTGCGTTTCAGGTAAACGCAGTCACTTTTCAGCTCAAACGAAGCTACATCGTTCACGAAGTTCACACGTTTCTCGCTCTTAACTGAAACGCATTGGATGTTCGAGGACCTGTGGTTTGTATCAGGTTTAGAAGCAGAGTTGAACTAGATATGGTCCGTGTGTGTAGGAAACACAGTTCTTTTGTTCTGAGCACACTCACGTCTCCCGCCTTATTAGAGACTCTAGAAAGCAAGAGAATGCTTCTTGCTCTAAAGCAGAGTGTGTTTCATGGATGAGAACTGTGCTGTGTGTTTCCCTTCAGAAAGGGAGTTAAATGCCAGGCTCTGTGTCTTCCTACAAGCAAGAGTGCGTTTCAGGTAAACGCAGTCACTTTTCAGCTCAAACGAAGCTACATCGTACACGAAGTTCACACGTTTCTCGCTCTTAACTGAAACGCATTGGATGTTCGAGGACCTGTGGTTTGTATCAGGTTTAGAGGCAGAGTTGAACTAGATATGGTCCGTGTGTGTAGGAAACACAGTTCTTTTGTTCTGAGCACACTCACGTCTCCCGCCTTATTAGAGACTCTAGAAAGCAAGAGAAAGCTTCTTGCTCTAAAGCAGAGTGTGTTTCATGGATGAGAACTGTGCTGTGTGTTTCCCTTCAGAAAAGGAGTTAAATGCCAGGCTCTGTGTCTTCCTACAATCAAGAGTGCGTTTCAGGTAAACGCAGTCACTTTTCAGCTCAAACGAAGCTACATCGTTCACGAAGTTCACACGTTTCTCGCTCTTAACTGAAACGCATTGGATGTTCGAGGACCTGTGGTTTGTATCAGTTTCAGAAGCAGAGTTGAACTAGATATGGTCCGTGTGTGTAGGAAACACGGTTCTTTTGTTCTGAGCACACTCACGTTTCCCGCCTTATTAGAGACTCTAGAAAGCAAGAGAATGCTTCTTGCTCTAAAGCAGAGTGTGTTTCATGGATGAGAACTGTGCTGTGTGTTTCCCTTCAGAAACGGAGTTAAATGCCAGGCTCTGTGTCTTCCTACAAGCAAGAGTGCGTTTCAGGTAAACGCAGTCACTTTTCAGCTCAAACGAAGCTACATCGTTCACGAAGTTCACACGTTTCTCGCTCTTAACTGAAACGCATTGGATGTTCGAGGACCTGTGGTTTGTATCAGGTTTAGAAGCAGAGTTGAACTAGATATGGTCCGTGTGTGTAGGAAACACAGTTCTTTTGTTCTGAGCACACTCACGTCTCCCGCCTTATTAGAGACTCTAGAAAGCAAGAGAATGCTTCTTGCTCTAAAGCAGAGTGTGTTTCATGGATGAGAACTGTGCTGTGTGTTTCCCTTCAGAAAGGGAGTTAAATGCCAGGCTCTGTGTCTTCCTACAAGCAAGAGTGCGTTTCAGGTAAACGCAGTTACTTTTCAGCTCAAACGAAGCTACATCGTACACGAAGTTCACACGTTTCTCGCTCTTAACTGAAACGCATTGGATGTTCGAGGACCTGTGGTTTGTATCAGGTTTAGAGGCAGAGTTGAACTAGATATGGTCCGTGTGTGTAGGAAACACAGTTCTTTTCTTCTGAGCACACTCACGTCTCCCGCCTTATTAGAGACTCTAGAAAGCAAGAGAAAGCTTCTTGCTCTAAAGCAGAGTGTGTTTCATGGATGAGAACTGTGCTGTGTGTTTCCCTTCAGAAAAGGAGTTAAATGCCAGGCTCTGTGTCTTCCTACAATCAAGAGTGCGTTTCAGGTAAACGCAGTCACTTTTCAGCTCAAACGAAGCTACATCGTTCACGAAGTTCACACGTTTCTCGCTCTTAACTGAAACGCATTGGATGTTCGAGGACCTGTGGTTTGTATCAGTTTCAGAAGCAGAGTTGAACTAGATATGGTCCGTGTGTGTAGGAAACACGGTTCTTTTGTTCTGAGCACACTCACGTTTCCCGCCTTATTAGAGACTCTAGAAAGCAAGAGAATGCTTCTTGCTCTAAAGCAGAGTGTGTTTCATGGATGAGAACTGTGCTGTGTGTTTCCCTTCAGAAACGGAGTTAAATGCCAGGCTCTGTGTCTTCCTACAAGCAAGAGTGCGTTTCAGGTAAACGCAGTCACTTTTCAGCTCAAACGAAGCTACATCATTCACGAAGTTCACGCGTTTCTCGCTCTTAACTGAAACGCATTGGATGTTCGTCGACCTGTGGTTTGTATCAGTTTCAGAAGCAGAGTTGAACTAGATATGGTCCGTGTGTGTAGGAAACACTGTTCTTTTGTTCTGAGCACACTCACGTTTCCCACCTTATTAGAGACTCTAGAAAGCAAGAGAATGCTTCTTGCTCTAAAACAGAGTGTGTTTCATGGATGTGAACTGTGCTCTTTGTTTCCCTTCAGAAACGGAGTTAAATGCCAGGCTCTGTGTCTTCCTACAAGCAAGAGTGCGTTTCAGGTAAACGCAGTCACTTTTCAGTTCAAACGAAGCTACATCGTTCACGAAGTTCACACGTTTCTCGCTCTTAACTGAAACGCATTGGATGTTCGAGGACCTGTGGTTTGTATCAGTTTGAGAAGCAGAGTTGAACTAGATATGGTCCGTGTGTGTAGGAAACACTGTTCTTTTGTTCTGAGCACACTCACGTTTCCCACCTTATTAGAGACTCTAGAAAGCAAGAGAATGCTTCTTGCTCTAAAACAGAGTGTGTTTCATGGATGAGAACTGTGCTGTTTGTTTCCCTTCAGAAATTGAGTTAAATGCCAGGCTCTGTGTCTTCCTACAAGCAAGAGTGCGTTTCAGGTAAACGCAGTCACTTTTCAGCTCAAACGAAGCTACATCGTACATGAAGTTCACACGTTTCTCACTCTTAACTGAAACGCATTGGATGTTCGAGGACCTGTGGTTTGTATCAGTTTCAGAAGCAGAGTTGAACTAGATATGGTCCGTGTGTGTAGGAAACACAGTTCTTTTATTCTGAGCACACTCACGTTTCCCGCCTTATTAGAGACTCTAGAAAGCAAGAGAATGCTTCTTGCTCTAAAGCAGAGTGTGTTTCATGGATGAGAACTGTGCTGTGTGTTTCCCTTCAGAAACGGAGTTAAATGCCAGGCTCTGTGTCTTCCTACAAGCAAGAGTGCGTTTCAGGTAAACGCAGTCACTTTTCAGCTCAAAGGAAGCTACATTGTTCACGAAGTTCACACGTTTCTCGCTCTTAACTGAAACGCATTGGATGTTCGTTGACCTGTGGTTTGTATCAGTTTCAGAAGCAGAGTTGAACTAGATATGATCCGTGTGTGTAGGAAACACTGTTCTTTTGTTCTGAGCACACTCATGTTTCCCACCTTATTAGAGAATCTAGAAAGCAAGAGAATGCTTCTTGCTCTAAAGCAGAGTGTGTTTCATGGATGAGAACTGTGCTGTGTGTTTCCCTTCAGAAACGGAGTTAAATGCCAGGCTCTGTGTCTTCCTACAAGCAAGAGTGCGTTTCAGGTAAAGGCAGTCACTTTTCAGCTCAAACGAAGCTACATCGTTCACGAAGTTCACACGTTTCTCGCTCTTAACTGAAACGCATTGGATGTTCGAGGACCTGTGGTTTGTATCAGGTTTAGAAGCAGAGTTGAACTAGATATGGTCCGTGTGTGTAGGAAACACAGTTCTTTTGTTCTGAGCACACTCACGTCTCCCGCCTTATTAGAGACTCTAGAAAGCAAGAGAATGCTTCTTGCTCTAAAGCAGAGTGTGTTTCATGGATGAGAACTGTGCTGTGTGTTTCCCTTCAGAAAGGGAGTTAAATGCCAGGCTCTGTGTCTTCCTACAAGCAAGAGTGCGTTTCAGGTAAACGCAGTCACTTTTCAGCTCAAACGAAGCTACATCGTACATGAAGTTCACACGTTTCTCACTCTTAACTGAAACGCATTGGATGTTCGAGGACCTGTGGTTTGTATCAGGTTTAGAAGCAGAGTTGAACTAGATATGGTCCGTGTGTGTAGGAAACACAGTTCTTTTGTTCTGAGCACACTCACGTCTCCCGCCTTATTAGAGACTCTAGAAAGCAAGAGAATCTTCTTGCTCTAAAGCAGAGTGTGTTTCATGGATGAGAACTGTGCTGTGTGTTTCCCTTCAGAAAGGGAGTTAAATGCCAGGCTCTGTGTCTTCCTACAAGCAAGAGTGCGTTTCAGGTAACCGCAGTCACTTTTCAGCTCAAACGAAGCTACATCGTTCACGAAGTTCACACGTTTCTCGCTCTTAACTGAAACGCATTGGATGTTCGAGGACCTGTGGTTTGTGTCAGTTTCAGAAGCAGAGTTGAACTAGATATGGTCCGTGTGTGTAGGAAACACGGTTCTTTTGTTCTGAGCACACTCACGTTTCCCGCCTTATTAGAGACTCTAGAAAGCAAGAGAATGCTTCTTGCTCTAAAGCAGAGTGTGTTTCATGGATGAGAACTGTGCTGTGTGTTTCCCTTCAGAAACGGAGTTAAATGCCAGGCTCTGTGTCTTCCTACAAGCAAGAGTGCGTTTCAGGTAAACGCAGTCACTTTTCAGCTCAAACGAAGCTACATCGTTCACGAAGTTCACACGTTTCTCGCTCTTAACTGAAACGCATTGGATGTTCGTCGACCTGTGGTTTGTATCAGTTTCAGAAGCAGAGTTGAACTAGATATGGTCCGTGTGTGTAGGAAACACAGTTCTTTTGTTCTGAGCACACTCACGTCTCCCGCCTTATTAGAGACTCTAGAAAGCAAGAGAATGCTTCTTGCTCTAAAGCCGAGTGTGTTTCATGGATGAGAACTGTGCTGTGTGTTTCCCTTCAGAAACGGAGTTAAATGCCAGGCTCTGTGTCTTCCTACAAGCAAGAGTGCGTTTCAGGTAAACGCAGTCACTTTTAAGCTCAAACGAAGCTACATCGTTCACGAAGTTCACACGTTTCTCGCTCTTAACTGAAACGCATTGGATGTTCGAGGACCTGTGGTTTGTATCAGGTTTAGAAGCAGAGTTGAACTAGATATGGTCCGTGTGTGTAGGAAACACAGTTCTTTTGTTCTGAGCACACTCACGTCTCCCGCCTTATTAGAGACTCTAGAAAGCAAGAGAAAGCTTCTTGCTCTAAAGCAGAGTGTGTTTCATGGATGAGAACTGTGCTGTGTGTTTCCCTTCAGAAAAGGAGTTAAATGCCAGGCTCTGTGTCTTCCTACAATCAAGAGTGCGTTTCAGGTAAACGCAGTCACTTTTCAGCTCAAACGAAGCTACATCGTTCACGAAGTTCACACGTTTCTCGCTCTTAACTGAAACGCATTGGATGTTCGAGGACCTGTGGTTTGTATCAGTTTCAGAAGCAGAGTTGAACTAGATATGGTCCGTGTGTGTAGGAAACACGGTTCTTTTGTTCTGAGCACACTCACGTTTCCCGCCTTATTAGAGACTCTAGAAAGCAAGAGAATGCTTCTTGCTCTAAAGCAGAGTGTGTTTCATGGATGAGAACTGTGCTGTGTGTTTCCCTTCAGAAACGGAGTTAAATGCCAGGCTCTGTGTCTTCCTACAAGCAAGAGTGCGTTTCAGGTAAACGCAGTCACTTTTCAGCTCAAACGAAGCTACATCATTCACGAAGTTCACGCGTTTCTCGCTCTTAACTGAAACGCATTGGATGTTCGTCGACCTGTGGTTTGTATCAGTTTCAGAAGCAGAGTTGAACTAGATATGGTCCGTGTGTGTAGGAAACACTGTTCTTTTGTTCTGAGCACACTCACGTTTCCCACCTTATTAGAGACTCTAGAAAGCAAGAGAATGCTTCTTGCTCTAAAACAGAGTGTGTTTCATGGATGTGAACTGTGCTGTTTGTTTCCCTTCAGAAACGGAGTTAAATGCCAGGCTCTGTGTCTTCCTACAAGCAAGAGTGCGTTTCAGGTAAACGCAGTCACTTTTCAGCTCAAACGAAGCTACATCGTTCACGAAGTTCACACGTTTCTCGCTCTTAACTGAAACGCATTGGATGTTCGAGGACCTGTGGTTTGTATCAGTTTGAGAAGCAGAGTTGAACTAGATATGGTCCGTGTGTGTAGGAAACACTGTTCTTTTGTTCTGAGCACACTCACGTTTCCCACCTTATTAGAGACTCTAGAAAGCAAGAGAATGCTTCTTGCTCTAAAACAGAGTGTGTTTCATGGATGAGAACTGTGCTGTTTGTTTCCCTTCAGAAATTGAGTTAAATGCCAGGCTCTGTGTCTTCCTACAAGCAAGAGTGCGTTTCAGGTAAACGCAGTCACTTTTCAGCTCAAACGAAGCTACATCGTACATGAAGTTCACACGTTTCTCACTCTTAACTGAAACGCATTGGATGTTCGAGGACCTGTGGTTTGTATCAGGTTTAGAAGCAGAGTTGAACTAGATATGGTCCGTGTGTGTAGGAAACACAGTTCTTTTGTTCTGAGCACACTCACGTCTCCCGCCTTATTAGAGACTCTAGAAAGCAAGAGAATCTTCTTGCTCTAAAGCAGAGTGTGTTTCATGGATGAGAACTGTGCTGTGTGTTTCCCTTCAGAAAGGGAGTTAAATGCCAGGCTCTGTGTCTTCCTACAGGCAAGAGTGCGTTTCAGGTAAACGCAGTCACTTTTCAGCTCAAACGAAGCTACATCGTTCACGAAGTTCACACGTTTCTCGCTCTTAACTGAAACGCATTGGATGTTCGAGGACCTGTGGTTTGTATCAGTTTCAGAAGCAGAGTTGAACTAGATATGGTCCGTGTGTGTAGGAAACACGGTTCTTTTGTTCTGAGCACACTCACGTTTCCCGCCTTATTAGAGACTCTAGAAAGCAAGAGAATGCTTCTTGCTCTAAAGCAGAGTGTGTTTCATGGATGAGAACTGTGCTGTGTGTTTCCCTTCAGAAACGGAGTTAAATGCCAGGCTCTGTGTCTTCCTACAAGCAAGAGTGCGTTTCAGGTAAACGCAGTCACTTTTCAGCTCAAACGAAGCTACATCGTTCACGAGGTTCACACGTTTCTAGCTCTTAACTGTAACGCATTGGATGTTCGAGGACCTGTGGTTTGTATCAGTTTCAGAAGCAGAGTTGAACTAGATATGGTCCGTGTGTGTAGGAAACACAGTTCTTTTATTCTGAGCACACTCACGTTTCCCGCCTTATTAGAGACTCTAGAAAGCAAGAGAATGCTTCTTGCTCTAAAACAGAGTGTGTTTCATGGATGAGAACTGTGCTGTTTGTTTCCCTTCAGAAATTGAGTTAAATGCCAGGCTCTGTGTCTTCCTACAAGCAAGAGTGCGTTTCAGGTAAACGCAGTCACTTTTCAGCTCAAACAAAGCTACATCGTTCAGGAAGTTCACACGTTTCTCGCTCTTAACTGAAACGCATTGGATGTTCGAGGACCTGTGGTTTGTATCAGTTTCAGAAGCAGAGTTGAAGAGGATATGGTCCGTGTGTGTAGGAAACACGGTTCTTTTGTTCTGAGCACACTCACGTTTCCCGCCTTATTAGAGACTCTAGAAAGCAAGAGAATGATTCTTGCTCTAAAGCCGAGTGTGTTTCATGGATGAGAACTGTGCTGTGTGTTTCCCCTCAGAAACGGAGTTAAATGCCAGGCTCTGTGCCTTCCTACAAGCAAGAGTGCGTTTCAGGTAAACGCAGTCACTTTTCAGCTCAAACGAAGCTACATCGTTCACGAGGTTCACACGTTTCTAGCTCTTAACTGTAACGCATTGGATGTTAGAGGACCTGTGGTTTGTATCAGTTTCAGAAGCAGAGTTGAACTAGATATGGTCCGTGTGTGTAGGAAACACAGTTCTTTTATTCTGAGCACACTCACGTTTCCCGCCTTATTAGAGACTCTAGAAAGCAAGAGAATGCTTCTTGCTCTAAAGCAGAGTGTGTTTCATGGATGAGAACTGTGCTGTGTGTTTCCCTTCAGAAACGGAGTTAAATGCCAGGCTCTGTGTCTTCCTACAAGCAAGAGTGCGTTCCAGGTAAACGCAGTCACTTTTCAGCTCAAAGGAAGCTACATTGTTCACGAAGTTCACACGTTTCTCGCTCTTAACTGAAACGCATTGGATGTTCGTTGACCTGTGGTTTGTATCAGTTTCAGAAGCAGAGTTGAACTAGATATGATCCGTGTGTGTAGGAAACACTGTTCTTTTGTTCTGAGCACACTCATGTTTCCCACCTTATTAGAGAATCTAGAAAGCAAGAGAATGCTTCTTGCTCTAAAGCAGAGTGTGTTTCATGGATGAGAACTGTGCTGTGTGTTTCCCTTCAGAAACGGAGTTAAATGCCAGGCTCTGTGTCTTCCTACAAGCAAGAGTGCGTTTCAGGTAAAGGCAGTCACTTTTCAGCTCAAACGAAGCTACATCGTTCACGAAGTTCACACGTTTCTCGCTCTTAACTGAAACGCATTGGATGTTCGAGGACCTGTGGTTTGTATCAGGTTTAGAAGCAGAGTTGAACTAGATATGGTCCGTGTGTGTAGGAAACACAGTTCTTTTGTTCTGAGCACACTCACGTCTCCCGCCTTATTAGAGACTCTAGAAAGCAAGAGAATGCTTCTTGCTCTAAAGCAGAGTGTGTTTCATGGATGAGAACTGTGCTGTGTGTTTCCCTTCAGAAAGGGAGTTAAATGCCAGGCTCTGTGTCTTCCTACAAGCAAGAGTGCGTTTCAGGTAAACGCAGTCACTTTTCAGCTCAAACGAAGCTACATCGTACATGAAGTTCACACGTTTCTCACTCTTAACTGAAACGCATTGGATGTTCGAGGACCTGTGGTTTGTATCAGGTTTAGAAGCAGAGTTGAACTAGATATGGTCCGTGTGTGTAGGAAACACAGTTCTTTTGTTCTGAGCACACTCACGTCTCCCGCCTTATTAGAGACTCTAGAAAGCAAGAGAATCTTCTTGCTCTAAAGCAGAGTGTGTTTCATTGATGAGAACTGTGCTGTGTGTTTCCCTTCAGAAAGGGAGTTAAATGCCAGGCTCTGTGTCTTCCTACAAGCAAGAGTGCGTTTCAGGTAAACGCAGTCACTTTTCAGCTCAAACGAAGCTACATCGTTCACGAAGTTCACACGTTTCTCGCTCTTAACTGAAACGCATTGGATGTTCGAGGACCTGTGGTTTGTATCAGTTTCAGAAGCAGAGTTGAACTAGATATGGTCCGTGTGTGTAGGAAACACGGTTCTTTTGTTCTGAGCACACTCACGTTTCCCGCCTTATTAGAGACTCTAGAAAGCAAGAGAATGCTTCTTGCTCTAAAGCAGAGTGTGTTTCATGGATGAGAACTGTGCTGTGTGTTTCCCTTCAGAAACGGAGTTAAATGCCAGGCTCTGTGTCTTCCTACAAGCAAGAGTGCGTTTCAGGTAAACGCAGTCACTTTTCAGCTCAAACGAAGCTACATCGTTCACGAAGTTCACACGTTTCTCGCTCTTAACTGAAACGCATTGGATGTTCGTCGACCTGTGGTTTGTATCAGTTTCAGAAGCAGAGTTGAACTAGATATGGTCCGTGTGTGTAGGAAACACAGTTCTTTTGTTCTGAGCACACTCACGTCTCCCGCCTTATTAGAGACTCTAGAAAGCAAGAGAATGCTTCTTGCTCTAAAGCCGAGTGTGTTTCATGGATGAGAACTGTGCTGTGTGTTTCCCTTCAGAAACGGAGTTAAATGCCAGGCTCTGTGTCTTCCTACAAGCAAGAGTGCGTTTCAGGTAAATGCAGTCACTTTTAAGCTCAAACGAAGCTACATCGTTCACGAAGTTCACACGTTTCTCGCTCTTAACTGAAACGCATTGGATGTTCGAGGACCTGTGGTTTGTATCAGGTTTAGAAGCAGAGTTGAACTAGATATGGTCCGTGTGTGTAGGAAACACAGTTCTTTTGTTCTGAGCACACTCACGTCTCCCGCCTTATTAGAGACTCTAGAAAGCAAGAGAAAGCTTCTTGCTCTAAAGCAGAGTGTGTTTCATGGATGAGAACTGTGCTGTGTGTTTCCCTTCAGAAACGGAGTTAAATGCCAGGCTCTGTGTCTTCCTACAAGCAAGAGTGCGTTTCAGGTAAACGCAGTCACTTTTCAGCTCAAACGAAGCTACATCATTCACGAAGTTCACGCGTTTCTCGCTCTTAACTGAAACGCATTGGATGTTCGTCGACCTGTGGTTTGTATCAGTTTCAGAAGCAGAGTTGAACTAGATATGGTCCGTGTGTGTAGGAAACACTGTTCTTTTGTTCTGAGCACACTCACGTTTCCCACCTTATTAGAGACTCTAGAAAGCAAGAGAATGCTTCTTGCTCTAAAACAGAGTGTGTTTCATGGATGTGAACTGTGCTGTTTGTTTCCCTTCAGAAACGGAGTTAAATGCCAGGCTCTGTGTCTTCCTACAAGCAAGAGTGCGTTTCAGGTAAACGCAGTCACTTTTCAGCTCAAACGAAGCTACATCGTTCACGAAGTTCACACGTTTCTCGCTCTTAACTGAAACGCATTGGATGTTCGAGGACCTGTGGTTTGTATCAGTTTGAGAAGCAGAGTTGAACTAGATATGGTCCGTGTGTGTAGGAAACACTGTTCTTTTGTTCTGAGCACACTCACGTTTCCCACCTTATTAGAGACTCTAGAAAGCAAGAGAATGCTTCTTGCTCTAAAACAGAGTGTGTTTCATGGATGAGAACTGTGCTGTTTGTTTCCCTTCAGAAATTGAGTTAAATGCCAGGCTCTGTGTCTTCCTACAAGCAAGAGTGCCTTTCAGGTAAACGCAGTCACTTTTCAGCTCAAACGAAGCTACATCGTACATGAAGTTCACACGTTTCTCACTCTTAACTGAAACGCATTGGATGTTCGAGGACCTGTGGTTTGTATCAGGTTTAGAAGCAGAGTTGAACTAGATATGGTCCGTGTGTGTAGGAAACACAGTTCTTTTGTTCTGAGCACACTCACGTCTCCCGCCTTATTAGAGACTCTAGAAAGCAAGAGAATCTTCTTGCTCTAAAGCAGAGTGTGTTTCATGGATGAGAACTGTGCTGTGTGTTTCCCTTCAGAAAGGGTGTTAAATGCCAGGCTCTGTGTCTTCCTACAGGCAAGAGTGCGTTTCAGGTAAACGCAGTCACTTTTCAGCTCAAACGAAGCTACATCGTTCACGAAGTTCACACGTTTCTCGCTCTTAACTGAAACGCATTGGATGTTCGAGGACCTGTGGTTTGTATCAGTTTCAGAAGCAGAGTTGAACTAGATATGGTCCGTGTGTGTAGGAAACACGGTTCTTTTGTTCTGAGCACACTCACGTTTCCCGCCTTATTAGAGACTCTAGAAAGCAAGAGAATGCTTCTTGCTCTAAAGCAGAGTGTGTTTCATGGATGAGAACTGTGCTGTGTGTTTCCCTTCAGAAACGGAGTTAAATGCCAGGCTCTGTGTCTTCCTACAAGCAAGAGTGCGTTTCAGGTAAACGCAGTCACTTTTCAGCTCAAACGAAGCTACATCGTTCACGAGGTTCACACGTTTCTAGCTCTTAACTGTAACGCATTGGATGTTCGAGGACCTGTGGTTTGTATCAGTTTCAGAAGCAGAGTTGAACTAGATATGGTCCGTGTGTGTAGGAAACACAGTTCTTTTATTCTGAGCACACTCACGTTTCCCGCCTTATTAGAGACTCTAGAAAGCAAGAGAATGCTTCTTGCTCTAAAGCAGAGTGTGTTTCATGGATGAGAACTGTGCTGTGTGTTTCCCTTCAGAAAGGGAGTTAAATGCCAGGCTCTGTGTCTTCCTACAAGCAAGAGTGCGTTTCAGGTAAACGCAGTCACTTTTCAGCTCAAACGAAGCTACATCGTACATGAAGTTCACACGTTTCTCACTCTTAACTGAAACGCATTGGATGTTCGAGGACCTGTGGTTTGTATCAGGTTTAGAAGCAGAGTTGAACTAGATATGGTCCGTGTGTGTAGGAAACACAGTTCTTTTGTTCTGAGCACACTCACGTCTCCCGCCTTATTAGAGACTCTAGAAAGCAAGAGAATCTTCTTGCTCTAAAGCAGAGTGTGTTTCATTGATGAGAACTGTGCTGTGTGTTTCCCTTCAGAAAGGGAGTTAAATGCCAGGCTCTGTGTCTTCCTACAAGCAAGAGTGCGTTTCAGGTAAACGCAGTCACTTTTCAGCTCAAACGAAGCTACATCGTTCACGAAGTTCACACGTTTCTCGCTCTTAACTGAAACGCATTGGATGTTCGAGGACCTGTGGTTTGTATCAGTTTCAGAAGCAGAGTTGAACTAGATATGGTCCGTGTGTGTAGGAAACACGGTTCTTTTGTTCTGAGCACACTCACGTTTCCCGCCTTATTAGAGACTCTAGAAAGCAAGAGAATGCTTCTTGATCTAAAGCAGAGTGTGTTTCATGGATGAGAACTGTGCTGTGTGTTTCCCTTCAGAAACGGAGTTAAATGCCAGGCTCTGTGTCTTCCTACAAGCAAGAGTGCGTTTCAGGTAAACGCAGTCACTTTTCAGCTCAAACGAAGCTACATCGTTCACGAAGTTCACACGTTTCTCGCTCTTAACTGAAACGCATTGGATGTTCGTCGACCTGTGGTTTGTATCAGTTTCAGAAGCAGAGTTGAACTAGATATGGTCCGTGTGTGTAGGAAACACAGTTCTTTTGTTCTGAGCACACTCACGTCTCCCGCCTTATTAGAGACTCTAGAAAGCAAGAGAATGCTTCTTGCTCTAAAGCCGAGTGTGTTTCATGGATGAGAACTGTGCTGTGTGTTTCCCTTCAGAAACGGAGTTAAATGCCAGGCTCTGTGTCTTCCTACAAGCAAGAGTGCGTTTCAGGTAAATGCAGTCACTTTTAAGCTCAAACGAAGCTACATCGTTCACGAAGTTCACACGTTTCTCGCTCTTAACTGAAACGCATTGGATGTTCGAGGACCTGTGGTTTGTATCAGGTTTAGAAGCAGAGTTGAACTAGATATGGTCCGTGTGTGTAGGAAACACAGTTCTTTTGTTCTGAGCACACTCACGTCTCCCGCCTTATTAGAGACTCTAGAAAGCAAGAGAAAGCTTCTTGCTCTAAAGCAGAGTGTGTTTCATGGATGAGAACTGTGCTGTGTGTTTCCCTTCAGAAACGGAGTTAAATGCCAGGCTCTGTGTCTTCCTACAAGCAAGAGTGCGTTTCAGGTAAACGCAGTCACTTTTCAGCTCAAACGAAGCTACATCATTCACGAAGTTCACGCGTTTCTCGCTCTTAACTGAAACGCATTGGATGTTCGTCGACCTGTGGTTTGTATCAGTTTCAGAAGCAGAGTTGAACTAGATATGGTCCGTGTGTGTAGGAAACACTGTTCTTTTGTTCTGAGCACACTCACGTTTCCCACCTTATTAGAGACTCTAGAAAGCAAGAGAATGCTTCTTGCTCTAAAACAGAGTGTGTTTCATGGATGTGAACTGTGCTGTTTGTTTCCCTTCAGAAACGGAGTTAAATGCCAGGCTCTGTGTCTTCCTACAAGCAAGAGTGCGTTTCAGGTAAACGCAGTCACTTTTCAGCTCAAACGAAGCTACATCGTTCACGAAGTTCACACGTTTCTCGCTCTTAACTGAAACGCATTGGATGTTCGAGGACCTGTGGTTTGTATCAGTTTGAGAAGCAGAGTTGAACTAGATATGGTCCGTGTGTGTAGGAAACACTGTTCTTTTGTTCTGAGCACACTCACGTTTCCCACCTTATTAGAGACTCTAGAAAGCAAGAGAATGCTTCTTGCTCTAAAACAGAGTGTGTTTCATGGATGAGAACTGTGCTGTTTGTTTCCCTTCAGAAATTGAGTTAAATGCCAGGCTCTGTGTCTTCCTACAAGCAAGAGTGCCTTTCAGGTAAACGCAGTCACTTTTCAGCTCAAACGAAGCTACATCGTACATGAAGTTCACACGTTTCTCACTCTTAACTGAAACGCATTGGATGTTCGAGGACCTGTGGTTTGTATCAGGTTTAGAAGCAGAGTTGAACTAGATATGGTCCGTGTGTGTAGGAAACACAGTTCTTTTGTTCTGAGCACACTCACGTCTCCCGCCTTATTAGAGACTCTAGAAAGCAAGAGAATCTTCTTGCTCTAAAGCAGAGTGTGTTTCATGGATGAGAACTGTGCTGTGTGTTTCCCTTCAGAAAGGGTGTTAAATGCCAGGCTCTGTGTCTTCCTACAGGCAAGAGTGCGTTTCAGGTAAACGCAGTCACTTTTCAGCTCAAACGAAGCTACATCGTTCACGAAGTTCACACGTTTCTCGCTCTTAACTGAAACGCATTGGATGTTCGAGGACCTGTGGTTTGTATCAGTTTCAGAAGCAGAGTTGAACTAGATATGGTCCGTGTGTGTAGGAAACACGGTTCTTTTGTTCTGAGCACACTCACGTTTCCCGCCTTATTAGAGACTCTAGAAAGCAAGAGAATGCTTCTTGCTCTAAAGCAGAGTGTGTTTCATGGATGAGAACTGTGCTGTGTGTTTCCCTTCAGAAACGGAGTTAAATGCCAGGCTCTGTGTCTTCCTACAAGCAAGAGTGCGTTTCAGGTAAACGCAGTCACTTTTCAGCTCAAACGAAGCTACATCGTTCACGAGGTTCACACGTTTCTAGCTCTTAACTGTAACGCATTGGATGTTCGAGGACCTGTGGTTTGTATCAGTTTCAGAAGCAGAGTTGAACTAGATATGGTCCGTGTGTGTAGGAAACACAGTTCTTTTATTCTGAGCACACTCACGTTTCCCGCCTTATTAGAGACTCTAGAAAGCAAGAGAATGCTTCTTGCTCTAAAGCAGAGTGTGTTTCATGGATGAGAACTGTGCTGTGTGTTTCCCTTCAGAAACGGAGTTAAATGCCAGGCTCTGTGTCTTCCTACAAGCAAGAGTGCGTTTCAGGTAAACGCAGTCATTTTTCAGCTCAAAGGAAGCTACATTGTTCACGAAGTTCACACGTTTCTCGCTCTTAACTGAAACGCATTGGATGTTCGTCGACCTGTGGTTTGTATCAGTTTCAGAAGCAGAGTTGAACTAGATATGATCCGTGTGTGTAGGAAACACTGTTCTTTTGTTCTGAGCACACTCACGTTTCCCACCTTATTAGAGACTCTAGAAAGCAAGAGAATGCTTCTTGCTCTAAAGCAGAGTGTGTTTCATGGATGAGAACTGTGCTGTGTGTTTCCCTTCAGAAACGGAGTTAAATGCCAGGCTCTATGCCTTCCTACAAGCAAGAGTGCGTTTCAGGTAAACGCAGTCACTTTTCAGCTCAAACGAAGCTACATCGTTCACGAGGTTCACACGTTTCTAGCTCTTAACTGTAACGCATTGGATGTTCGAGGACCTGTGGTTTGTATCAGTTTCAGAAGCAGAGTTGAACTAGATATGGTCCGTGTGTGTAGGAAACACAGTTCTTTTATTCTGAGCACACTCACGTTTCCCGCCTTATTAGAGACTCTAGAAAGCAAGAGAATGCTTCTTGCTCTAAAGCAGAGTGTGTTTCATGGATGAGAACTGTGCTGTGTGTTTCCCTTCAGAAAGGGAGTTAAATGCCAGGCTCTGTGTCTTCCTACAAGCAAGAGTGCGTTTCAGGTAAACGCAGTCACTTTTCAGCTCAAACGAAGCTACATCGTACACGAAGTTCACACGTTTCTCGCTCTTAACTGAAACGCATTGGATGTTCGAGGACCTGTGGTTTGTATCAGGTTTAGAAGCAGAGTTGAACTAGATATGGTCCGTGTGTGTAGGAAACACAGTTCTTTTGTTCTGAGCACACTCACGTCTCCCGCCTTATTAGAGACTCTAGAAAGCAAGAGAATCTTCTTGCTCTAAAGCAGAGTGTGTTTCATGGATGAGAACTGTGCTGTGTGTTTCCCTTCAGAAAGGGAGTTAAATGCCAGGCTCTGTGTCTTCCTATAAGCAAGAGTGTGTTTCTGGTAAACGCAGTCACTTTTCAGCTCAAACGAAGCTACATCGTTCACGAAGTTCACATGTTTCTCGCTCTTAACTGAAACGCATTGGATGTTCGAGGACCTGTGGTTTGTATCAGTTTCAGAAGCAGAGTTGAACTAGATATGGTCCGTGTGTGTAGGAAACACAGTTCTTTTATTCTGAGCACACTCACGTTTCCCGCCTTATTAGAGACTCTAGAAAGCAAGAGAATGCTTCTTGCTCTAAAACAGAGTGTGTTTCATGGATGAGAACTGTGCTGTTTGTTTCCCTTCAGAAATTGAGTTAAATGCCAGGCTCTGTGTCTTCCTACAAGCAAGAGTGCGTTTCAGGTAAACGCAGTCACTTTTCAGCTCAAACAAAGCTACATCGTTCACGAAGTTCACACGTTTCTCGCTCTTAACTGAAACGCATTGGATGTTCGAGGACCTGTGGTTTGTATCAGTTTCAGAAGCAGAGTTGAAGAGGATATGGTCCGTGTGTGTAGGAAACACGGTTCTTTTGTTCTGAGCACACTCACGTTTCCCGCCTTATTAGAGACTCTAGAAAGCAAGAGAATGATTCTTGCTCTAAAGCCGAGTGTGTTTCATGGATGAGAACTGTGCTGTGTGTTTCCCCTCAGAAACGGAGTTAAATGCCAGGCTCTGTGCCTTCCTACAAGCAAGAGTGCGTTTCAGGTAAACGCAGTCACTTTTCAGCTCAAACGAAGCTACATCGTTCACGAGGTTCACACGTTTCTAGCTCTTAACTGTAACGCATTGGATGTTAGAGGACCTGTGGTTTGTATCAGTTTCAGAAGCAGAGTTGAACTAGATATGGTCCGTGTGTGTAGGAAACACAGTTCTTTTATTCTGAGCACACTCACGTTTCCCGCCTTATTAGAGACTCTAGAAAGCAAGAGAATGCTTCTTGCTCTAAAGCAGAGTGTGTTTCATGGATGAGAACTGTGCTGTGTGTTTCCCTTCAGAAACGGAGTTAAATGCCAGGCTCTGTGTCTTCCTACAAGCAAGAGTGCGTTCCAGGTAAACGCAGTCACTTTTCAGCTCAAAGGAAGCTACATTGTTCACGAAGTTCACACGTTTCTCGCTCTTAACTGAAACGCATTGGATGTTCGTTGACCTGTGGTTTGTATCAGTTTCAGAAGCAGAGTTGAACTAGATATGATCCGTGTGTGTAGGAAACACTGTTCTTTTGTTCTGAGCACACTCATGTTTCCCACCTTATTAGAGAATCTAGAAAGCAAGAGAATGCTTCTTGCTCTAAAGCAGAGTGTGTTTCATGGATGAGAACTGTGCTGTGTGTTTCCCTTCAGAAACGGAGTTAAATGCCAGGCTCTGTGTCTTCCTACAAGCAAGAGTGCGTTTCAGGTAAAGGCAGTCACTTTTCAGCTCAAACGAAGCTACATCGTTCACGAAGTTCACACGTTTCTCGCTCTTAACTGAAACGCATTGGATGTTCGAGGACCTGTGGTTTGTATCAGGTTTAGAAGCAGAGTTGAACTAGATATGGTCCGTGTGTGTAGGAAACACAGTTCTTTTGTTCTGAGCACACTCACGTCTCCCGCCTTATTAGAGACTCTAGAAAGCAAGAGAATGCTTCTTGCTCTAAAGCAGAGTGTGTTTCATGGATGAGAACTGTGCTGTGTGTTTCCCTTCAGAAAGGGAGTTAAATGCCAGGCTCTGTGTCTTCCTACAAGCAAGAGTGCGTTTCAGGTAAACGCAGTCACTTTTCAGCTCAAACGAAGCTACATCGTACATGAAGTTCACACGTTTCTCACTCTTAACTGAAACGCATTGGATGTTCGAGGACCTGTGGTTTGTATCAGGTTTAGAAGCAGAGTTGAACTAGATATGGTCCGTGTGTGTAGGAAACACAGTTCTTTTGTTCTGAGCACACTCACGTCTCCCGCCTTATTAGAGACTCTAGAAAGCAAGAGAATCTTCTTGCTCTAAAGCAGAGTGTGTTTCATGGATGAGAACTGTGCTGTGTGTTTCCCTTCAGAAAGGGAGTTAAATGCCAGGCTCTGTGTCTTCCTACAAGCAAGAGTGCGTTTCAGGTAAACGCAGTCACTTTTCAGCTCAAACGAAGCTACATCGTTCACGAAGTTCACACGTTTCTCGCTCTTAACTGAAACGCATTGGATGTTCGAGGACCTGTGGTTTGTATCAGTTTCAGAAGCAGAGTTGAACTAGATATGGTCCGTGTGTGTAGGAAACACGGTTCTTTTGTTCTGAGCACACTCACGTTTCCCGCCTTATTAGAGACTCTAGAAAGCAAGAGAATGCTTCTTGCTCTAAAGCAGAGTGTGTTTCATGGATGAGAACTGTGCTGTGTGTTTCCCTTCAGAAACGGAGTTAAATGCCAGGCTCTGTGTCTTCCTACAAGCAAGAGTGCGTTTCAGGTAAACGCAGTCACTTTTCAGCTCAAACGAAGCTACATCGTTCACGAAGTTCACACGTTTCTCGCTCTTAACTGAAACGCATTGGATGTTCGTCGACCTGTGGTTTGTATCAGTTTCAGAAGCAGAGTTGAACTAGATATGGTCCGTGTGTGTAGGAAACACAGTTCTTTTGTTCTGAGCACACTCACGTCTCCCGCCTTATTAGAGACTCTAGAAAGCAAGAGAATGCTTCTTGCTCTAAAGCCGAGTGTGTTTCATGGATGAGAACTGTGCTGTGTGTTTCCCTTCAGAAACGGAGTTAAATGCCAGGCTCTGTGTCTTCCTACAAGCAAGAGTGCGTTTCAGGTAAATGCAGTCACTTTTAAGCTCAAACGAAGCTACATCGTTCACGAAGTTCACACGTTTCTCGCTCTTAACTGAAACGCATTGGATGTTCGAGGACCTGTGGTTTGTATCAGGTTTAGAAGCAGAGTTGAACTAGATATGGTCCGTGTGTGTAGGAAACACAGTTCTTTTGTTCTGAGCACACTCACGTCTCCCGCCTTATTAGAGACTCTAGAAAGCAAGAGAAAGCTTCTTGCTCTAAAGCAGAGTGTGTTTCATGGATGAGAACTGTGCTGTGTGTTTCCCTTCAGAAACGGAGTTAAATGCCAGGCTCTGTGTCTTCCTACAAGCAAGAGTGCGTTTCAGGTAAACGCAGTCACTTTTCAGCTCAAACGAAGCTACATCATTCACGAAGTTCACGCGTTTCTCGCTCTTAACTGAAACGCATTGGATGTTCGTCGACCTGTGGTTTGTATCAGTTTCAGAAGCAGAGTTGAACTAGATATGGTCCGTGTGTGTAGGAAACACTGTTCTTTTGTTCTGAGCACACTCACGTTTCCCACCTTATTAGAGACTCTAGAAAGCAAGAGAATGCTTCTTGCTCTAAAACAGAGTGTGTTTCATGGATGTGAACTGTGCTGTTTGTTTCCCTTCAGAAACGGAGTTAAATGCCAGGCTCTGTGTCTTCCTACAAGCAAGAGTGCGTTTCAGGTAAACGCAGTCACTTTTCAGCTCAAACGAAGCTACATCGTTCACGAAGTTCACACGTTTCTCGCTCTTAACTGAAACGCATTGGATGTTCGAGAACCTGTGGTTTGTATCAGTTTGAGAAGCAGAGTTGAACTAGATATGGTCCGTGTGTGTAGGAAACACTGTTCTTTTGTTCTGAGCACACTCACGTTTCCCACCTTATTAGAGACTCTAGAAAGCAAGAGAATGCTTCTTGCTCTAAAACAGAGTGTGTTTCATGGATGAGAACTGTGCTGTTTGTTTCCCTTCAGAAATTGAGTTAAATGCCAGGCTCTGTGTCTTCCTACAAGCAAGAGTGCCTTTCAGGTAAACGCAGTCACTTTTCAGCTCAAACGAAGCTACATCGTACATGAAGTTCACACGTTTCTCACTCTTAACTGAAACGCATTGGATGTTCGAGGACCTGTGGTTTGTATCAGGTTTAGAAGCAGAGTTGAACTAGATATGGTCCGTGTGTGTAGGAAACACAGTTCTTTTGTTCTGAGCACACTCACGTCTCCCGCCTTATTAGAGACTCTAGAAAGCAAGAGAATCTTCTTGCTCTAAAGCAGAGTGTGTTTCATGGATGAGAACTGTGCTGTGTGTTTCCCTTCAGAAAGGGTGTTAAATGCCAGGCTCTGTGTCTTCCTACAGGCAAGAGTGCGTTTCAGGTAAACGCAGTCACTTTTCAGCTCAAACGAAGCTACATCGTTCACGAAGTTCACACGTTTCTCGCTCTTAACTGAAACGCATTGGATGTTCGAGGACCTGTGGTTTGTATCAGTTTCAGAAGCAGAGTTGAACTAGATATGGTCCGTGTGTGTAGGAAACACGGTTCTTTTGTTCTGAGCACACTCACGTTTCCCGCCTTATTAGAGACTCTAGAAAGCAAGAGAATGCTTCTTGCTCTAAAGCAGAGTGTGTTTCATGGATGAGAACTGTGCTGTGTGTTTCCCTTCAGAAACGGAGTTAAATGCCAGGCTCTGTGTCTTCCTACAAGCAAGAGTGCGTTTCAGGTAAACGCAGTCACTTTTCAGCTCAAACGAAGCTACATCGTTCACGAGGTTCACACGTTTCTAGCTCTTAACTGTAACGCATTGGATGTTCGAGGACCTGTGGTTTGTATCAGTTTCAGAAGCAGAGTTGAACTAGATATGGTCCGTGTGTGTAGGAAACACAGTTCTTTTATTCTGAGCACACTCACGTTTCCCGCCTTATTAGAGACTCTAGAAAGCAAGAGAATGCTTCTTGCTCTAAAGCAGAGTGTGTTTCATGGATGAGAACTGTGCTGTGTGTTTCCCTTCAGAAACGGAGTTAAATGCCAGGCTCTGTGTCTTCCTACAAGCAAGAGTGCGTTTCAGGTAAACGCAGTCATTTTTCAGCTCAAAGGAAGCTACATTGTTCACGAAGTTCACACGTTTCTCGCTCTTAACTGAAACGCATTGGATGTTCGTCGACCTGTGGTTTGTATCAGTTTCAGAAGCAGAGTTGAACTAGATATGATCCGTGTGTGTAGGAAACACTGTTCTTTTGTTCTGAGCACACTCACGTTTCCCACCTTATTAGAGACTCTAGAAAGCAAGAGAATGCTTCTTGCTCTAAAGCAGAGTGTGTTTCATGGATGAGAACTGTGCTGTGTGTTTCCCTTCAGAAACGGAGTTAAATGCCAGGCTCTATGCCTTCCTACAAGCAAGAGTGCGTTTCAGGTAAACGCAGTCACTTTTCAGCTCAAACGAAGCTACATCGTTCACGAGGTTCACACGTTTCTAGCTCTTAACTGTAACGCATTGGATGTTCGAGGACCTGTGGTTTGTATCAGTTTCAGAAGCAGAGTTGAACTAGATATGGTCCGTGTGTGTAGGAAACACAGTTCTTTTATTCTGAGCACACTCACGTTTCCCGCCTTATTAGAGACTCTAGAAAGCAAGAGAATGCTTCTTGCTCTAAAGCAGAGTGTGTTTCATGGATGAGAACTGTGCTGTGTGTTTCCCTTCAGAAAGGGAGTTAAATGCCAGGCTCTGTGTCTTCCTACAAGCAAGAGTGCGTTTCAGGTAAACGCAGTCACTTTTCAGCTCAAACGAAGCTACATCGTACACGAAGTTCACACGTTTCTCGCTCTTAACTGAAACGCATTGGATGTTCGAGGACCTGTGGTTTGTATCAGGTTTAGAAGCAGAGTTGAACTAGATATGGTCCGTGTGTGTAGGAAACACAGTTCTTTTGTTCTGAGCACACTCACGTCTCCCGCCTTATTAGAGACTCTAGAAAGCAAGAGAATCTTCTTGCTCTAAAGCAGAGTGTGTTTCATGGATGAGAACTGTGCTGTGTGTTTCCCTTCAGAAAGGGAGTTAAATGCCAGGCTCTGTGTCTTCCTATAAGCAAGAGTGTGTTTCTGGTAAACGCAGTCACTTTTCAGCTCAAACGAAGCTACATCGTTCACGAAGTTCACATGTTTCTCGCTCTTAACTGAAACGCATTGGATGTTCGAGGACCTGTGGTTTGTATCAGTTTCAGAAGCAGAGTTGAACTAGATATGGTCCGTGTGTGTAGGAAACACGGTTCTTTTGTTCTGAGCACACTCACGTTTCCCGCCTTATTAGAGACTCTAGAAAGCAAGAGAATGCTTCTTGCTCTAAAGCAGAGTGTGTTTCATGGATGAGAACTGTGCTGTGTGTTTCCCTTCAGAAACGGAGTTAAATGCCAGGCTCTGTGTCTTCCTACAAGCAAGAGTGCGTTTCAGGTAAACGCAGTCACTTTTCAGCTCAAACGAAGCTACATCGTTCACGAAGTTCACACGTTTCTCGCTCTTAACTGAAACGCATTGGATGTTCGTCGACCTGTGGTTTGTATCAGTTTCAGAAGCAGAGTTGAACTAGATATGGTCCGTGTGTGTAGGAAACACAGTTCTTTTGTTCTGAGCACACTCACGTCTCCCGCCTTATTAGAGACTCTAGAAAGCAAGAGAATGCTTCTTGCTCTAAAGCAGAGTGTGTTTCATGGATGAGAACTGTGCTGTGTGTTTCCCTTCAGAAACGGAGTTAAATGCCAGGCTCTGTGTCTTCCTACAAGCAAGAGTGCGTTTCAGGTAAACGCAGTCACTTTTAAGCTCAAACGAAGCTACATCGTTCACGAAGTTCACACGTTTCTCGCTCTTAACTGAAACGCATTGGATGTTCGAGGACCTGTGGTTTGTATCAGGTTTAGAAGCAGAGTTGAACTAGATATGGTCCGTGTGTGTAGGAAACACAGTTCTTTTGTTCTGAGCACACTCACGTCTCCCGCCTTATTAGAGACTCTAGAAAGCAAGAGAAAGCTTCTTGCTCTAAAGCAGAGTGTGTTTCATGGATGAGAACTGTGCTGTGTGTTTCCCTTCAGAAAAGGAGTTAAATGCCAGGCTCTGTGTCTTCCTACAATCAAGAGTGCGTTTCAGGTAAACGCAGTCACTTTTCAGCTCAAACGAAGCTACATCGTTCACGAAGTTCACACGTTTCTCGCTCTTAACTGAAACGCATTGGATGTTCGAGGACCTGTGGTTTGTATCAGTTTCAGAAGCAGAGTTGAACTAGATATGGTCCGTGTGTGTAGGAAACACGGTTCTTTTGTTCTGAGCACACTCACGTTTCCCGCCTTATTAGAGACTCTAGAAAGCAAGAGAATGCTTCTTGCTCTAAAGCAGAGTGTGTTTCATGGATGAGAACTGTGCTGTGTGTTTCCCTTCAGAAACGGAGTTAAATGCCAGGCTCTGTGTCTTCCTACAAGCAAGAGTGCGTTTCAGGTAAATGCAGTCACTTTTCAGCTCAAACGAAGCTACATCGTTCACGAAGTTCACACGTTTCTCGCTCTTAACTGAAACGCATTGGATGTTCGAGGACCTGTGGTTTGTATCAGTTTGAGAAGCAGAGTTGAACTAGATATGGTCCGTGTGTGTAGGAAACACTGTTCTTTTGTTCTGAGCACACTCACGTTTCCCACCTTATTAGAGACTCTAGAAAGCAAGAGAATGCTTCTTGCTCTAAAACAGAGTGTGTTTCATGGATGAGAACTGTGCTGTTTGTTTCCCTTCAGAAATTGAGTTAAATGCCAGGCTCTGTGTCTTCCTACAAGCAAGAGTGCGTTTCAGGTAAACGCAGTCACTTTTCAGCTCAAACGAAGCTACATCGTACATGAAGTTCACACGTTTCTCACTCTTAACTGAAACGCATTGGATGTTCGAGGACCTGTGGTTTGTATCAGGTTTAGAAGCAGAGTTGAACTAGATATGGTCCGTGTGTGTAGGAAACACAGTTCTTTTGTTCTGAGCACACTCACGTCTCCCGCCTTATTAGAGACTCTAGAAAGCAAGAGAATCTTCTTGCTCTAAAGCAGAGTGTGTTTCATGGATGAGAACTGTGCTGTGTGTTTCCCTTCAGAAAGGGAGTTAAATGCCAGGCTCTGTGTCTTCCTACAGGCAAGAGTGCGTTTCAGGTAAACGCAGTCACTTTTCAGCTCAAACGAAGCTACATCGTTCACGAAGTTCACACGTTTCTCGCTCTTAACTGAAACGCATTGGATGTTCGAGGACCTGTGGTTTGTATCAGTTTCAGAAGCAGAGTTGAACTAGATATGGTCCGTGTGTGTAGGAAACACGGTTCTTTTGTTCTGAGCACACTCACGTTTCCCGCCTTATTAGAGACTCTAGAAAGCAAGAGAATGCTTCTTGCTCTAAAGCAGAGTGTGTTTCATGGATGAGAACTGTGCTGTGTGTTTCCCTTCAGAAACGGAGTTAAATGCCAGGCTCTGTGTCTTCCTACAAGCAAGAGTGCGTTTCAGGTAAACGCAGTCACTTTTCAGCTCAAACGAAGCTACATCGTTCACGAGGTTCACACGTTTCTAGCTCTTAACTGTAACGCATTGGATGTTCGAGGACCTGTGGTTTGTATCAGTTTCAGAAGCAGAGTTGAACTAGATATGGTCCGTGTGTGTAGGAAACACAGTTCTTTTATTCTGAGCACACTCACGTTTCCCGCCTTATTAGAGACTCTAGAAAGCAAGAGAATGCTTCTTGCTCTAAAGCAGAGTGTGTTTCATGGATGAGAACTGTGCTGTGTGTTTCCCTTCAGAAACGGAGTTAAATGCCAGGCTCTGTGTCTTCCTACAAGCAAGAGTGCGTTTCAGGTAAACGCAGTCATTTTTCAGCTCAAAGGAAGCTACATTGTTCACGAAGTTCACACGTTTCTCGCTCTTAACTGAAACGCATTGGATGTTCGTCGACCTGTGGTTTGTATCAGTTTCAGAAGCAGAGTTGAACTAGATATGATCCGTGTGTGTAGGAAACACTGTTCTTTTGTTCTGAGCACACTCACGTTTCCCACCTTATTAGAGACTCTAGAAAGCAAGAGAATGCTTCTTGCTCTAAAGCAGAGTGTGTTTCATGGATGAGAACTGTGCTGTGTGTTTCCCTTCAGAAACGGAGTTAAATGCCAGGCTCTGTGTCTTCCTACAAGCAAGAGTGCTTTTCAGGTAAACGCAGTCACTTTTCAGCTCAAACGAAGCTACATCGTTCACGAAGTTCACACGTTTCTCGCTCTTAACTGAAAAGCATTGGATGTTCGAGGACCTGTGGTTTGTATCAGGTTTAGAAGCAGAGTTGAACTAGATATGGTCCGTGTGTGTAGGAAAAACAGTTCTTTTGTTCTGAGCACACTCACGTTTCCCACCTTATTAGAGACTCTAGAAAGCAAGAGAATGCTTCTTGCTCTAAAACAGAGTGTGTTTCATGGATGAGAACTGTGCTGTTTGTTTCCCTTCAGAAATTGAGTTAAATGCCAGGCTCTGTGTCTTCCTACAAGCAAGAGTGCGTTTCAGGTAAACGCAGTCACTTTTCAGCTCAAACGAAGCTACATCGTTCACGAAGTTCACACGTTTCTCGCTCTTAACTGAAACGCATTGGATGTTCGAGGACCTGTGGTTTGTATCAGTTTCAGAAGCAGAGTTGAACTAGATATGGTCCGTGTGTGTAGGAAACACGGTTCTTTTGTTCTGAGCACACTCACGTTTCCCGCCTTATTAGAGACTCTAGAAAGCAAGAGAATGCTTCTTGCTCTAAAGCAGTGTGTGTTTCATGGATGAGAACTGTGCTGTGTGTTTCCCTTCAGAAACGGAGTTAAATGCCAGGCTCTGTGTCTTCCTACAAGCAAGAGTGCGTTTCAGGTAAACGCAGTCACTTTTCAGCTCAAACGAAGCTACATCGTTCACGAAGTTCACACGTTTCTCGCTCTTAACTGAAACGCATTGGATGTTCGTCGACCTGTGGTTTGTATCAGTTTCAGAAGCAGAGTTGAACTAGATATGGTCCGTGTGTGTAGGAAACACAGTTCTTTTGTTCTGAGCACACTCACGTCTCCCGCCTTATTAGAGACTCTAGAAAGCAAGAGAATGCTTCTTGCTCTAAAGCAGAGTGTGTTTCATGGATGAGAACTGTGCTGTGTGTTTCCCTTCAGAAACGGAGTTAAATGCCAGGCTCTGTGTCTTCCTACAAGCAAGAGTGCGTTTCAGGTAAACGCAGTCACTTTTCAGCTCAAACGAAGCTACATCTTTCACGAAGTTCACACGTTTCTCGCTCTTAACTGAAACGCATTGGATGTTCGAGGACCTGTGGTTTGTATCAGTTTCAGAAGCAGAGTTGAAGAGGATATGGTCCGTGTGTGTAGGAAACACGGTTCTTTTGTTCTGAGCACACTCACGTTTCCCGCCTTATTAGAGACTCTAGAAAGCAAGAGAATGCTTCTTGCTCTAAAGCCGAGTGTGTTTCATGGATGAGAACTGTGCTGTGTGTTTCCCTTCAGAAACGGAGTTAAATGCCAGGCTCTGTGCCTTCCTACAAGCAAGAGTGCGTTTCAGGTAAACGCAGTCACTTTTCAGCTCAAACGAAGCTACATCGTTCACGAGGTTCACACGTTTCTAGCTCTTAACTGTAACGCATTGGATGTTCGAGGACCTGTGGTTTGTATCAGTTTCAGAAGCAGAGTTGAACTAGATATGGTCCGTGTGTGTAGGAAACACAGTTCTTTTATTCTGAGCACACTCACGTTTCCCGCCTTATTAGAGACTCTAGAAAGCAAGAGAATGCTTCTTGCTCTAAAGCAGAGTGTGTTTCATGGATGAGAACTGTGCTGTGTGTTTCCCTTCAGAAACGGAGTTAAATGCCAGGCTCTGTGTCTTCCTACAAGCAAGAGTGCGTTTCAGGTAAACGCAGTCATTTTTCAGCTCAAAGGAAGCTACATTGTTCACGAAGTTCACACGTTTCTCGCTCTTAACTGAAACGCATTGGATGTTCGTCGACCTGTGGTTTGTATCAGTTTCAGAAGCAGAGTTGAACTAGATATGATCCGTGTGTGTAGGAAACACTGTTCTTTTGTTCTGAGCACACTCATGTTTCCCACCTTATTAGAGACTCTAGAAAGCAAGAGAATGCTTCTTGCTCTAAAGCAGAGTGTGTTTCATGGATGAGAACTGTGCTGTGTGTTTCCCTTCAGAAACGGAGTTAAATGCCAGGCTCTGTGTCTTCCTACAAGCAAGAGTGCTTTTCAGGTAAACGCAGTCACTTTTCAGCTCAAACGAAGCTACATCGTTCACGAAGTTCACACGTTTCTCGCTCTTAACTGAAACGCATTGGATGTTCGAGGACCTGTGGTTTGTATCAGGTTTAGAAGCAGAGTTGAACTAGATATGGTCCGTGTGTGTAGGAAACACAGTTCTTTTGTTCTGAGCACACTCACGTCTCCCGCCTTATTAGAGACTCTAGCAAGCAAGAGAATGCTTCTTGCTCTAAAGCAGAGTGTGTTTCATGGATGAGAACTGTGCTGTGTGTTTCCCTTCAGAAAGGGAGTTAAATAACAGGCTCTGTGTCTTCCTACAAGCAAGAGTGCGTTTCAGGTAAACGCAGTCACTTTTCAGCTCAAAGGAAGCTACATCGTACACGAAGTTCACACGTTTCTCGCTCTTAACTGAAACGCATTGGATGTTCGAGGACCTGTGGTTTGTATCAGGTTTAGAAGCAGAGTTGAACTAGATATGGTCCGTGTGTGTAGGAAACACAGTTCTTTTGTTCTGAGCACACTCACGTCTCCCGCCTTATTAGAGACTCTAGAAAGCAAGAGAATCTTCTTGCTGTAAAGCAGAGTGTGTTTCATGGATGAGAACTGTGCTGTGTGTTTCCCTTCAGAAAGGGAGTTAAATGCCAGGCTCTGTGTCTTCCTACAAGCAAGAGTGCGTTTCAGGTAAACGCAGTCACTTTTCAGCTCAAAGGAAGCTACATTGTTCACGAAGTTCACACGTTTCTCGCTCTTAACTGAAACGCATTGGATGTTCGTCGACCTGTGGTTTGTATCAGTTTCAGAAGCAGAGTTGAACTAGATATGATCCGTGTGTGTAGGAAACACTGTTCTTTTGTTCTGAGCACACTCACGTTTCCCACCTTATTAGAGACTCTAGAAAGCAAGAGAATGCTTCTTGCTCTAAAACAGAGTGTGTTTCATGGATGAGAACTGTGCTGTTTGTTTCCCTTCAGAAATTGAGTTAAATGCCAGGCTCTGTGTCTTCCTACAAGCAAGAGTGCGTTTCAGGTAAACGCAGTCACTTTTCAGCTCAAACGAAGCTACATTGTACATGAAGTTCACACGTTTCTCACTCTTAACTGAAACGCATTGGATGTTCGAGGACCTGTGGTTTGTATCAGGTTTAGAAGCAGAGTTGAAGAGGATATGGTCCGTGTGTGTAGGAAACACAGTTCTTTTGTTCTGAGCACACTCACGTCTCCCGCCTTATTAGAGACTCTAGAAAGCAAGAGAATCTTCTTGCTCTAAAGCAGAATGTGTTTCATGGATGAGAACTGTGCTGTGTGTTTCCCTTCAGAAAGGGAGTTAAATGCCAGGCTCTGTGTCTTCCTACAAGAAAGAGTGCGTTTCAGGTAAACGCAGTCACTTTTCAGCTCAAACGAAGCTACATCGTTCACGAAGTTCACACGTTTCTCGCTCTTAACTGAAACGCATTGGATGTTCAAGGACCTGTGGTTTGTATCAGTTTCAGAAGCAGAGTTGAACTAGATATGGTCCGTGTGTGTAGGAAACACGGTTCTTTTGTTCTGAGCACACTCACGTTTCCCGCCTTATTAGAGACTCTAGAAAGCAAGAGAATGCTTCTTGCTCTAAAGCAGAGTGTGTTTCATGGATGAGAACTGTGCTGTGTGTTTCCCTTCAGAAACGGAGTTAAATGCCAGGCTCTGTGTCTTCCTACAAGCAAGAGTGCGTTTCAGGTAAACGCAGTCACTTTTCAGCTCAAACGAAGCTACATCGTTCACGAAGTTCACATGTTTCTCGCTCTTAACTGAAACGCATTGGATGTTCGTCGACCTGTGGTTTGTATCAGTTTCAGAAGCAGAGTTGAACTAGATATGGTCCGTGTGTGGAGGAAACACAGTTCTTTTGTTCTGAGCACACTCACGTCTCCCGCCTTATTAGAGACTCTAGAAAGCAAGAGAATGCTTCTTGCTCTAAAGCAGAGTGTGTTTCATGGATGAGAACTGTGCTGTGTGTTTCCCTTCAGAAACGGAGTTAAATGCCAGGCTCTGTGTCTTCCTACAAGCAAGAGTGCGTTTCAGGTAAACGCAGTCACTTTTCAGCTCAAACGAAGCTACATCTTTCACGAAGTTCACACGTTTCTCGCTCTTAACTGAAACGCATTGGATGTTCGAGGACCTGTGGTTTGTATCAGTTTCAGAAGCAGAGTTGAAGAGGATATGGTCCGTGTGTGTAGGAAACACGGTTCTTTTGTTCTGAGCACACTCACGTTTCCCGCCTTATTAGAGACTCTAGAAAGCAAGAGAATGCTTCTTGCTCTAAAGCCGAGTGTGTTTCATGGATGAGAACTGTGCTGTGTGTTTCCCTTCAGAAACGGAGTTAAATGCCAGGCTCTGTGTCTTCCTACAAGCAAGAGTGCGTTTCAGGTAAACGCAGTCACTTTTCAGCTCAAACGAAGCTACATCGTTCACGAGGTTCACACGTTTCTAGCTCTTAACTGTAACGCATTGGATGTTCGAGGACCTGTGGTTTGTATCAGTTTCAGAAGCAGAGTTGAACTAGATATGGTCCGTGTGTGTAGGAAACACAGTTCTTTTATTCTGAGCACACTCACGTTTCCCGCCTTATTAGAGACTCTAGAAAGCAAGAGAATGCTTCTTGCTCTAAAGCAGAGTGTGTTTCATGGATGAGAACTGTGCTGTGTGTTTCCCTTCAGAAACGGAGTTAAATGCCAGGCTCTGTGTCTTCCTACAAGCAAGAGTGCGTTTCAGGTAAACGCAGTCATTTTTCAGCTCAAAGGAAGCTACATTGTTCACGAAGTTCACACGTTTCTCGCTCTTAACTGAAACGCATTGGATGTTCGTCGACCTGTGGTTTGTATCAGTTTCAGAAGCAGAGTTGAACTAGATATGATCCGTGTGTGTAGGAAACACTGTTCTTTTGTTCTGAGCACACTCATGTTTCCCACCTTATTAGAGACTCTAGAAAGCAAGAGAATGCTTCTTGCTCTAAAGCAGAGTGTGTTTCATGGATGAGAACTGTGCTGTGTGTTTCCCTTCAGAAACGGAGTTAAATGCCAGGCTCTGTGTCTTCCTACAAGCAAGAGTGCTTTTCAGGTAAACGCAGTCACTTTTCAGCTCAAACGAAGCTACATCGTTCACGAAGTTCACACGTTTCTCGCTCTTAACTGAAACGCATTGGATGTTCGAGGACCTGTGGTTTGTATCAGGTTTAGAAGCAGAGTTGAACTAGATATGGTCCGTGTGTGTAGGAAACACAGTTCTTTTGTTCTGAGCACACTCACGTCTCCCGCCTTATTAGAGACTCTAGCAAGCAAGAGAATGCTTCTTGCTCTAAAGCAGAGTGTGTTTCATGGATGAGAACTGTGCTGTGTGTTTCCCTTCAGAAAGGGAGTTAAATAACAGGCTCTGTGTCTTCCTACAAGCAAGAGTGCGTTTCAGGTAAACGCAGTCACTTTTCAGCTCAAAGGAAGCTACATCGTACACGAAGTTCACACGTTTCTCGCTCTTAACTGAAACGCATTGGATGTTCGAGGACCTGTGGTTTGTAGCAGGTTTAGAAGCAGAGTTGAACTAGATATGGTCCGTGTGTGTAGGAAACACAGTTCTTTTGTTCTCAGCACACTCACGTCTCCCGCCTTATTAGAGACTCTAGAAAGCAAGAGAATCTTCTTGCTCTAAAGCAGAGTGTGTTTCATGGATGAGAACTGTGCTGTGTGTTTCCCTTCAGAAACGGAGTTAAATGCCAGGCTCTGTGTCTTCCTACAAGCAAGAGTGCGTTTCAGGTAAACGCAGTCACTTTTCAGCTCAAACGAAGCTAAATTGTTCACGAAGTTCACATGTTTCTCGCTCTTAACTGAAACGCATTGGATGTTCGAGGACCTGTGGTTTGTATCAGTTTCAGAAGCAGAGTTGAACTAGATATGGTGCGTGTGTGTAGGAAACACGGTTCTTTTGTTCTGAGCACACTCACGTTTCCCGCCTTATTAGAGACTCTAGAAAGCAAGAGAATGCTTCTTGCTCTAAAGCAGAGTGTGTTTCATGGATGAGAACTGTGCTGTGTGTTTCCCTTCAGAAACGGAGTTAAATGCCAGGCTCTGTGTCTTCCTACAAGCAAGAGTGCGTTTCAGGTAAACGCAGTCACTTTTCAGCTCACAGGAAGCTACATCGTTCACGAAGTTCACACGTTTCTCGCTCTTAACTGAAACGCATTGGATGTTCGTCGACCTGTGGTTTGTATCAGTTTCAGAAGCAGAGTTGAACTAGATATGGTCCGTGTGTGTAGGAAACACAGTTCTTTTGTTCTGAGCACACTCACGTCTCCCGCCTTATTAGAGACTCTAGAAAGCAAGAGAATGCTTCTTGCTCTAAAGCAGAGTGTGTTTCATGGATGAGAACTGTGCTGTGTGTTTCCCTTCAGAAACGGAGTTAAATGCCAGGCTCTGTGTCTTCCTACAAGCAAGAGTGCGTTTCAGGTAAACGCAGTCACTTTTCAGCTCAAACGAAGCTACATCATTCACGAAGTTCACGCGTTTCTCGCTCTTAACTGAAACGCATTGGATGTTCGTCGACCTGTGGTTTGTATCAGTTTCAGAAGCAGAGTTGAACTAGATATGGTCCGTGTGTGTAGGAAACACTGTTCTTTTGTTCTGAGCACACTCACGTTTCCCACCTTATTAGAGACTCTAGAAAGCAAGAGAATGCTTCTTGCTCTAAAACAGAGTGTGTTTCATGGATGTGAACTGTGCTGTTTGTTTCCCTTCAGAAACGGAGTTAAATGCCAGGCTCTGTGTCTTCCTACAAGCAAGAGTGCGTTTCAGGTAAACGCATTCACTTTTCAGCTCAAACGAAGCTACATCGTTCACGAAGTTCACACGTTTCTCGCTCTTAACTGAAACGCATTGGATGTTCGAGGACCTGTGGTTTGTATCAGTTTGAGAAGCAGAGTTGAACTAGATATGGTCCGTGTGTGTAGGAAACACTGTTCTTTTGTTCTGAGCACACTCACGTTTCCCGCCTTATTAGAGACTCTAGAAAGCAAGAGAATGCTTCTTGCTCTAAAGCAGAGTGTGTTTCATGGATGAGAACTGTGCTGTGTGTTTCCCTTCAGAAACGGAGTTAAATGCCAGGCTCTGTGTCTTCCTACAAGCAAGAGTGCGTTTCAGGTAAACGCAGTCATTTTTCAGCTCAAAGGAAGCTACATTGTTCACGAAGTTCACACGTTTCTCGCTCTTAACTGAAACGCATTGGATGTTCGTCGACCTGTGGTTTGTATCAGTTTCAGAAGCAGAGTTGAACTAGATATGGTCCGTGTGTGTAGGAAACACAGTTCTTTTGTTCTGAGCACACTCACGTCTCCCGCCTTATTAGAGACTCTAGAAAGCAAGAGAATGCTTCTTGCTCTAAAGCAGAGTGTGTTTCATGGATGAGAACTGTGCTGTGTGTTTCCCTTCAGAATGGGAGTTAAATAACAGGCTCTGTGTCTTCCTACAAGCAAGATTGCGTTTCAGGTAAACGCAGTCACTTTTCAGCTCAAACGAAGCTACATCGTTCACGAAGTTCACACGTTTCTCGCTCTTAACTGAAACGCATTGGATGTTCGAGGACCTGTGGTTTGTATCAGGTTTAGAAGCAGAGTTGAACTAGATATGGTCCGTGTGTGTAGGAAACACAGTTCTTTTGTTCTGAGCACACTCACGACTCCCGCCTTATTAGAGACTCTAGAAAGCAAGAGAATCTTCTTGCTCTAAAGCAGAGTGTGTTTCATGGATGAGAACTGTGCTGTGTGTTTCCCTTCAGAAAGGGAGTTAAATGCCAGGCTCTGTGTCTTCCTACAAGCAAGAGTGCGTTTCAGGTAAACGCAGTCACTTGTCAGCTCAAACGAAGCTACATCGTTCACGAAGTTCACATGTTTCTCGCTCTTAACTGAAACGCATTGGATGTTCGAGGACCTGTGGTTTGTATCAGTTTCAGAAGCAGAGTTGAACTAGATATGGTGCGTGTGTGTAGGAAACACGGTTCTTTTGTTCTGAGCACACTCACGTTTCCCGCCTTATTAGAGACTCTAGAAAGCAAGAGAATGCTTCTTGCTCTAAAGCAGAGTGTGTTTCATGGATGAGAACTGTGCTGTGTGTTTCCCTTCAGAAACGGAGTTAAATGCCAGGCTCTGTGTCTTCCTACAAGCAAGAGTGCGTTTCAGGTAAACGCAGTCACTTTTCAGCTCAAACGAAGCTACATCGTTCACGAAGTTCACACGTTTCTCGCTCTTAACTGAAACGCATTGGATGTTCGAGGACCTGTGGTTTGTATCAGTTTGAGAAGCAGAGTTGAACTAGATATGGTCCGTGTGTGTAGGAAACACTGTTCTTTTGTTCTGAACACACTCACGTTTCCCACCTTATTAGAGACTCTAGAAAGCAAGAGAATGCTTCTTGCTCTAAAACAGAGTGTGTTTCATGGATGAGAACTGTGCTGTGTGTTTCCCTTCAGAAACGGAGTTAAATGCCAGGCTCTGTGTCTTCCTACAAGCAAGAGTGCGTTTCAGGTAAACGCAGTCACTTTTCAGCTCAAACGAAGCTACATCGTACATGAAGTTCACACGTTTCTCACTCTTAACTGAAACGCATTGGATGTTCGAGGACCTGTGGTTTGTATCAGGTTTAGAAGCAGAGTTGAACTAGATATGGTCCGTGTGTGTAGGAAACACAGTTCTTTTGTTCTGAGCACACTCACGTCTCCCGCCTTATTAGAGACTCTAGAAAGCAAGAGAATCTTCTTGCTCTAAAGCAGAGTGTGTTTCATGGATGAGAACTGTGCTGTGTGTTTCCCTTCAGAAAGGGAGTTAAATGCCAGGCTCTGTGTCTTCCTACAAGCAAGAGTGCGTTTCAGGTAAACGCAGTCACTTTTCAGCTCAAACGAAGCTACATCGTTCACGAAGTTCACACGTTTCTCGCTCTTAACTGAAACGCATTGGATGTTCGAGGACCTGTGGTTTGTATCAGTTTCAGAAGCAGAGTTGAACTAGATATGGTCCGTGTGTGTAGGAAACACGGTTCTTTTGTTCTGAGCACACTCACGTTTCCCGCCTTATTAGAGACTCTAGAAAGCAAGAGAATGCTTCTTGCTCTAAAGCAGAGTGTGTTTCATGGATGAGAACTGTGCTGTGTGTTTCCCTTCAGAAACGGAGTTAAATGCCAGGCTCTGTGTCTTCCTACAAGCAAGAGTGCGTTTCAGGTAAACGCAGTCACTTTTCAGCTCAAACGAAGCTACATCGTTCACGAAGTTCACACGTTTCTCGCTCTTAACTGAAACGCATTGGATGTTCGTCGACCTGTGGTTTGTATCAGTTTCAGAAGCAGAGTTGAACTAGATATGGTCCGTGTGTGTAGGAAACACAGTTCTTTTGTTCTGAGCACACTCACGTCTCCCGCCTTATTAGAGACTCTAGAAAGCAAGAGAATGCTTCTTGCTCTAAAGCAGAGTGTGTTTCATGGATGAGAACTGTGCTGTGTGTTTCCCTTCAGAAACGGAGTTAAATGCCAGGCTCTGTGTCTTCCTACAAGCAAGAGTGCGTTTCAGGTAAACGCAGTCACTTTTCAGCTTAAACGAAGCTACATCTTTCACGAAGTTCACACGTTTCTCGCTCTTATCTGAAACGCATTGGATGTTCGAGGACCTGTGGTTTGTATCAGTTTCAGAAGCAGATTTGAAGAGGATATGGTCCGTGTGTGTAGGAAACACGGTTCTTTTGTTCTGAGCACACTCACGTTTCCCGCCTTATTAGAGACTCTAGAAAGCAAGAGAATGCTTCTTGCTCTAAAGCAGAGTGTGTTTCATGGATGAGAACTGTGCTGTGTGTTTCCCTTCAGAAACGGAGTTAAATGCCAGGCTCTGTGTCTTCCTACAAGCAAGAGTGCGTTTCAGGTAAACGCAGTCATTTTTCAGCTCAAAGGAAGCTACATTGTTCACGAAGTTCACACGTTTCTCGCTCTTAACTGAAACGCATTGGATGTTCGTCGACCTGTGGTTTGTATCAGTTTCAGAAGCAGAGTTGAACTAGATATGATCCGTGTGTGTAGGAAACACTGTTCTTTTGTTCTGAGCACACTCACGTTTCCCACCTTATTAGAGACTCTAGAAAGCAAGAGAATGCTTCTTGCTCTAAAGCAGAGTGTGTTTCATGGATGAGAACTGTGCTGTGTGTTTCCCTTCAGAAACGGAGTTAAATGCCAGGCTCTGTGTCTTCCTACAAGCAAGAGTGCGTTTCAGGTAAACGCAGTCACTTTTCAGCTCAAACGAAGCTACATCTTTCACGAAGTTCACACGTTTCTCGCTCTTATCTGAAACGCATTGGATGTTCGAGGACCTGTGGTTTGTATCAGTTTCAGAAGCAGATTTGAAGAGGATATGGTCCGTGTGTGTAGGAAACACGGTTCTTTTGTTCTGAGCACACTCACGTTTCCCGCCTTATTAGAGACTCTAGAAAGCAAGAGAATGATTCTTGCTCTAAAGCCGAGTGTGTTTCATGGATGAGAACTGTGCTGTGTGTTTCCCTTCAGAAACGGAGTTAAATGCCAGGCTCTGTGCCTTCCTACAAGCAAGAGTGCGTTTCAGGTAAACGCAGTCACTTTTCAGCTCAAACGAAGCTACATCGTTCACGAGGTTCACACGTTTCTAGCTCTTAACTGTAACGCATTGGATGTTCGAGGACCTGTGGTTTGTATCAGTTTCAGAAGCAGAGTTGAACTAGATATGGTCCGTGTGTGTAGGAAACACAGTTCTTTTATTCTGAGCACACTCACGTTTCCCGCCTTATTAGAGACTCTAGAAAGCAAGAGAATGCTTCTTGCTCTAAAGCAGAGTGTGTTTCATGGATGAGAACTGTGCTGTGTGTTTCCCTTCAGAAACGGAGTTAAATGCCAGGCTCTGTGTCTTCCTACAAGCAAGAGTGCGTTTCAGGTAAACGCAGTCATTTTTCAGCTCAAAGGAAGCTACATTGTTCACGAAGTTCACACGTTTCTCGCTCTTAACTGAAACGCATTGGATGTTCGTCGACCTGTGGTTTGTATCAGTTTCAGAAGCAGAGTTGAACTAGATATGATCCGTGTGTGTAGGAAACACTGTTCTTTTGTTCTGAGCACACTCACGTCTCCCACCTTATTAGAGACTCTAGAAAGCAAGAGAATGCTTCTTGCTCTAAAGCAGAGTGTGTTTCATGGATGAGAACTGTGCTGTGTGTTTCCCTTCAGAAACGGAGTTAAATGCCAGGCTCTGTGTCTTCCTACAAGCAAGAGTGCTTTTCAGGTAAACGCAGTCACTTTTCAGCTCAAACGAAGCTACATCGTTCACGAAGTTCACACGTTTCTCGCTCTTAACTGAAACGCATTGGATGTTCGAGGACCTGTGGTTTGTATCAGGTTTAGAAGCAGAGTTGAACTAGATATGGTCCGTGTGTGTAGGAAAAACAGTTCTTTTGTTCTGAGCACACTCACGTTTCCCGCCTTATTAGAGACTCTAGAAAGCAAGAGAATGCTTCTTGCTCTAAAACAGAGTGTGTTTCATGGATGAGAACTGTGCTGTTTGTTTCCCTTCAGAAATTGAGTTAAATGCCAGGCTCTGTGTCTTCCTACAAGCAAGAGTGCGTTTCAGGTAAACGCAGTCACTTTTCAGCTCAAACGAAGCTACATCGTACATGAAGTTCACACGTTTCTCACTCTTAACTGAAACGCATTGGATGTTCGAGGACCTGTGGTTTGTATCAGGTTTAGAAGCAGAGTTGAACTAGATATGGTCCGTGTGTGTAGGAAACACAGTTCTTTTGTTCTGAGCACACTCACGTCTCCCGCCTTATTAGAGACTCTAGAAAGCAAGAGAATCTTCTTGCTCTAAAGCAGAGTGTGTTTCATGGATGAGAACTGTGCTGTGTGTTTCCCTTCAGAAAGGGAGTTAAATGCCAGGCTCTGTGTCTTCCTACAAGCAAGAGTGCGTTTCAGGTAAACGCAGTCACTTTTCAGCTCAAACGAGGCTACATCGTTCACGAAGTTCACACGTTTCTCGCTCTTAACTGAAACGCATTGGATGTTCGAGGACCTGTGGTTTGTATCAGTTTCAGAAGCAGAGTTGAACTAGATATGGTCCGTGTGTGTAGGAAACACGGTTCTTTTGTTCTGAGCACACTCACCTTTCCCGCCTTATTAGAGACTCTAGAAAGCAAGAGAATGCTTCTTGCTCTAAAGCAGTGTGTGTTTCATGGATGAGAACTGTGCTGTGTGTTTCCCTTCAGAAACGGAGTTAAATGCCAGGCTCTGTGTCTTCCTACAAGCAAGAGTGCGTTTCAGGTAAACGCAGACACTTTTCAGCTCAAACGAAGCTACATCGTTCACGAAGTTCACACGTTTCTCGCTCTTAACTGAAACGCATTGGATGTTCGTCGACCTGTGGTTTGTATCAGTTTCAGAAGCAGAGTTGAACTAGATATGGTCCGTGTGTGTAGGAAACACAGTTCTTTTGTTCTGAGCACACTCACGTCTCCCGCCTTATTAGAGACTCTAGAAAGCAAGAGAATGCTTCTTGCTCTAAAGCAGAGTGTGTTTCATGGATGAGAACTGTGCTGTGTGTTTCCCTTCAGAAACGGAGTTAAATGCCAGGCTCTGTGTCTTCCTACAAGCAAGAGTGCGTTTCAGGTAAACGCAGTCACTTTTCAGCTCAAACGAAGCTACATCGTTCACGAAGTTCACACGTTTCTCGCTCTTAACTGAAACGCATTGGATGTTCGAGGACCTGTGGTTTGTATCAGTTTGAGAAGCAGAGTTGAACTAGATATGGTCCGTGTGTGTAGGAAACACTGTTCTTTTGTTCTGAGCACACTCACGTTTCCCACCTTATTAGAGACTCTAGAAAGCAAGAGAATGCTTCTTGCTCTAAAACAGAGTGTGTTTCATGGATGAGAACTGTGCTGTTTGTTTCCCTTCAGAAACGGAGTTAAATGCCAGGCTCTGTGTCTTCCTACAAGCAAGAGTGCGTTTCAGGTAAACGCAGTCACTTTTCAGCTCAAACGAAGCTACATCGTACATGAAGTTCACACGTTTCTCACTCTTAACTGAAACGCATTGGATGTTCGAGGACCTGTGGTTTGTATCAGGTTTAGAAGCAGAGTTGAACTAGATATGGTCCGTGTGTGTAGGAAACACAGTTCTTTTGTTCTGAGCACACTCACGTCTCCCGCCTTATTAGAGACTCTAGAAAGCAAGAGAATCTTCTTGCTCTAAAGCAGAGTGTGTTTCATGGATGAGAACTGTGCTGTGTGTTTCCCTTCAGAAAGGGAGTTAAATGCCAGGCTCTGTGTCTTCCTACAAGCAAGAGTGCGTTTCAGGTAAACGCAGTCACTTTTCAGCTCAAACGAGGCTACATCGTTCACGAAGTTCACACGTTTCTCGCTCTTAACTGAAACGCATTGGATGTTCGAGGACCTGTGGTTTGTATCAGTTTCAGAAGCAGAGTTGAACTAGATATGGTCCGTGTGTGTAGGAAACACGGTTCTTTTGTTCTGAGCACACTCACGTTTCCCGCCTTATTAGAGACTCTAGAAAGCAAGAGAATGCTTCTTGCTCTAAAGCAGTGTGTGTTTCATGGATGAGAACTGTGCTGTGTGTTTCCCTTCAGAAACGGAGTTAAATGCCAGGCTCTGTGTCTTCCTACAAGCAAGAGTGCGTTTCAGGTAAACGCAGACACTTTTCAGCTCAAACGAAGCTACATCGTTCACGAAGTTCACACGTTTCTCGCTCTTAACTGAAACGCATTGGATGTTCGTCGACCTGTGGTTTGTATCAGTTTCAGAAGCAGAGTTGAACTAGATATGGTCCGTGTGTGTAGGAAACACAGTTCTTTTGTTCTGAGCACACTCACGTCTCCCGCCTTATTAGAGACTCTAGAAAGCAAGAGAATGCTTCTTGCTCTAAAGCAGAGTGTGTTTCATGGATGAGAACTGTGCTGTGTGTTTCCCTTCAGAAACGGAGTTAAATGCCAGGCTCTGTGTCTTCCTACAAGCAAGAGTGCGTTTCAGGTAAACGCAGTCACTTTTCAGCTCAAACGAAGCTACATCGTTCACGAAGTTCACACGTTTCTCGCTCTTAACTGAAACGCATTGGATGTTCGAGGACCTGTGGTTTGTATCAGTTTGAGAAGCAGAGTTGAACTAGATATGGTCCGTGTGTGTAGGAAACACTGTTCTTTTGTTCTGAGCACACTCACGTTTCCCACCTTATTAGAGACTCTAGAAAGCAAGAGAATGCTTCTTGCTCTAAAACAGAGTGTGTTTCATGGATGAGAACTGTGCTGTTTGTTTCCCTTCAGAAACGGAGTTAAATGCCAGGCTCTGTGTCTTCCTACAAGCAAGAGTGCGTTTCAGGTAAACGCAGTCACTTTTCAGCTCAAACGAAGCTACATCGTACATGAAGTTCACACGTTTCTCACTCTTAACTGAAACGCATTGGATGTTCGAGGACCTGTGGTTTGTATCAGGTTTAGAAGCAGAGTTGAACTAGATATGGTCCGTGTGTGTAGGAAACACAGTTCTTTTGTTCTGAGCACACTCACGTCTCCCGCCTTATTAGAGACTCTAGAAAGCAAGAGAATCTTCTTGCTCTAAAGCAGAGTGTGTTTCATGGATGAGAACTGTGCTGTGTGTTTCCCTTCAGAAAGGGAGTTAAATGCCAGGCTCTGTGTCTTCCTACAAGCAAGAGTGCGTTTCAGGTAAACGCAGTCACTTTTCAGCTCAAACGAAGCTACATCGTTCACGAAGTTCACACGTTTCTCGCTCTTAACTGAAACGCATTGGATGTTCGAGGACCTGTGGTTTGTATCAGTTTCAGAAGCAGAGTTGAACTAGATATGGTCCGTGTGTGTAGGAAACACGGTTCTTTTGTTCTGAGCACACTCACGTTTCCCGCCTTATTAGAGACTCTAGAAAGCAAGAGAATGCTTCTTGCTCTAAAGCAGAGTGTGTTTCATGGATGAGAACTGTGCTGTGTGTTTCCCTTCAGAAACGGAGTTAAATGCCAGGCTCTGTGTCTTCCTACAAGCAAGAGTGCGTTTCAGGTAAACGCAGTCACTTTTCAGCTCAAACGAAGCTACATCGTACATGAAGTTCACAGGTTTCTCACTCTTAACTGAAACGCATTGGATGTTCGAGGACCTGTGGTTTGTATCAGGTTTAGAAGCAGAGTTGAACTAGATATGGTCCGTGTGTGTAGGAAACACAGTTCTTTTGTTCTGAGCACACTCACGTCTCCCGCCTTATTAGAGACTCTAGAAAGCAAGAGAATCTTCTTGCTCTAAAGCAGAGTGTGTTTCATGGATGAGAACTGTGCTGTGTGTTTCCCTTCAGAAAGGGAGTTAAATGCCAGGCTCTGTGTCTTCCTACAAGCAAGAGTGCGTTTCAGGTAAACGCAGTCACTTTTCAGCTCAAACGAAGCTACATCATTCACGAAGTTCACACGTTTCTCGCTCTTAACTGAAACGCATTGGATGTTCGAGGACCTGTGGTTTGTATCAGTTTCAGAAGCAGAGTTGAACTAGATATGGTCCGTGTGTGTAGGAAACACGGTTCTTTTGTTCTGAGCACACTCACGTTTCCCGCCTTATTAGAGACTCTAGAAAGCAAGAGAATGCTTCTTGCTCTAAAGCAGAGTGTGTTTCATGGATGAGAACTGTGCTGTGTGTTTCCCTTCAGAAACGGAGTTAAATGCCAGGCTCTGTGTCTTCCTACAAGCAAGAGTGCGTTTCAGGTAAACGCAGTCACTTTTCAGCTCAAACGAAGCTACATCGTTCACGAAGTTCACACGTTTCTCGCTCTTAACTGAAACGCATTGGATGTTCGTCGACCTGTGGTTTGTATCAGTTTCAGAAGCAGAGTTGAACTAGATATGGTCCGTGTGTGTAGGAAACACAGTTCTTTTGTTCTGAGCACACTCACGTCTCCCGCCTTATTAGAGACTCTAGAAAGCAAGAGAATGCTTCTTGCTCTAAAGCAGAGTGTGTTTCATGGATGAGAACTGTGCTGTGTGTTTCCCTTCAGAAACGGAGTTAAATGCCAGGCTCTGTGTCTTCCTACAAGCAAGAGTGCGTTTCAGGTAAACGCAGTCACTTTTCAGCTCAAACGAAGCTACATCTTTCACGAAGTTCACACGTTTCTCGCTCTTATCTGAAACGCATTGGATGTTCGAGGACCTGTGGTTTGTATCAGTTTCAGAAGCAGATTTGAAGAGGATATGGTCCGTGTGTGTAGGAAACACGGTTCTTTTGTTCTGAGCACACTCACGTTTCCCGCCTTATTAGAGACTCTAGAAAGCAAGAGAATGATTCTTGCTCTAAAGCAGAGTGTGTTTCATGGATGAGAACTGTGCTGTGTGTTTCCCTTCAGAAACGGAGTTAAATGCCAGGCTCTGTGCCTTCCTACAAGCAAGAGTGCGTTTCAGGTAAACGCAGTCACTTTTCAGCTCAAACGAAGCTACATCGTTCACGAGGTTCACACGTTTCTAGCTCTTAACTGTAATGCATTGGATGTTCGAGGACCTGTGGTTTGTATCAGTTTCAGAAGCAGAGTTGAACTAGATATGGTCCGTGTGTGTAGGAAACACAGTTCTTTTATTCTGAGCACACTCACGTTTCCCGCCTTATTAGAGACTCTAGAAAGCAAGAGAATGCTTCTTGCTCTAAAGCAGAGTGTGTTTCATGGATGAGAACTGTGCTGTGTGTTTCCCTTCAGAAACGGAGTTAAATGCCAGGCTCTGTGTCTTCCTACAAGCAAGAGTGCGTTTCAGGTAAACGCAGTCATTTTTCAGCTCAAAGGAAGCTACATTGTTCACGAAGTTCACACGTTTCTCGCTCTTAACTGAAACGCATTGGATGTTCGTCGACCTGTGGTTTGTATCAGTTTCAGAAGCAGAGTTGAACTAGATATGATCCGTGTGTGTAGGAAACACTGTTCTTTTGTTCTGAGCACACTCAAGTTTCCCACCTTATTAGAGACTCTAGAAAGCAAGAGAATGCTTCTTGCTCTAAAGCAGAGTGTGTTTCATGGATGAGAACTGTGCTGTGTGTTTCCCTTCAGAAACGGAGTTAAATGCCAGGCTCTGTGTCTTCCTACAAGCAAGAGTGCGTTTCAGGTAAACGCAGTCACTTTTCAGCTCAAACGAAGCTACATCTTTCACGAAGTTCACACGTTTCTCGCTCTTATCTGAAACGCATTGGATGTTCGAGGACCTGTGGTTTGTATCAGTTTCAGAAGCAGATTTGAAGAGGATATGGTCCGTGTGTGTAGGAAACACGGTTCTTTTGTTCTGAGCACACTCACGTTTCCCGCCTTATTAGAGACTCTAGAAAGCAAGAGAATGATTCTTGCTCTAAAGCCGAGTGTGTTTCATGGATGAGAACTGTGCTGTGTGTTTCCCTTCAGAAACGGAGTTAAATGCCAGGCTCTGTGCCTTCCTACAAGCAAGAGTGCGTTTCAGGTAAACGCAGTCACTTTTCAGCTCAAACGAAGCTACATCGTTCACGAGGTTCACACGTTTCTAGCTCTTAACTGTAACGCATTGGATGTTCGAGGACCTGTGGTTTGTATCAGTTTCAGAAGCAGAGTTGAACTAGATATGGTCCGTGTGTGTAGGAAACACAGTTCTTTTATTCTGAGCACACTCACGTTTCCCGCCTTATTAGAGACTCTAGAAAGCAAGAGAATGCTTCTTGCTCTAAAGCAGAGTGTGTTTCATGGATGAGAACTGTGCTGTGTGTTTCCCTTCAGAAACGGAGTTAAATGCCAGGCTCTGTGTCTTCCTACAAGCAAGAGTGCGTTTCAGGTAAACGCAGTCATTTTTCAGCTCAAAGGAAGCTACATTGTTCACGAAGTTCACACGTTTCTCGCTCTTAACTGAAACGCATTGGATGTTCGTCGACCTGTGGTTTGTATCAGTTTCAGAAGCAGAGTTGAACTAGATATGATCCGTGTGTGTAGGAAACACTGTTCTTTTGTTCTGAGCACACTCACGTTTCCCACCTTATTAGAGACTCTAGAAAGCAAGAGAATGCTTCTTGCTCTAAAGCAGAGTGTGTTTCATGGATGAGAACTGTGCTGTGTGTTTCCCTTCAGAAACGGAGTTAAATGCCAGGCTCTGTGTCTTCCTACAAGCAAGAGTGCGTTTCAGGTAAACGCAGTCACTTTTCAGCTCAAACGAAGCTACATCGTACATGAAGTTCACACGTTTCTCACTCTTAACTGAAACGCATTGGATGTTCGAGGACCTGTGGTTTGTATCAGGTTTAGAAGCAGAGTTGAACTAGATATGGTCCGTGTGTGTAGGAAACACAGTTCTTTTGTTCTGAGCACACTCACGTCTCCCGCCTTATTAGAGACTCTAGAAAGCAAGAGAATCTTCTTGCTCTAAAGCAGAGTGTGTTTCATGGATGAGAACTGTGCTGTGTGTTTCCCTTCAGAAAGGGAGTTAAATGCCAGGCTCTGTGTCTTCCTACAAGCAAGAGTGCGTTTCAGGTAAACGCAGTCACTTTTCAGCTCAAAGGAAGCTACATCATTCACGAAGTTCACACGTTTCTCGCTCTTAACTGAAACGCATTGGATGTTCGAGGACCTGTGGTTTGTATCAGTTTCAGAAGCAGAGTTGAACTAGATATGGTCCGTGTGTGTAGGAAACACGGTTCTTTTGTTCTGAGCACACTCACGTTTCCCGCCTTATTAGAGACTCTAGAAAGCAAGAGAATGCTTCTTGCTCTAAAGCAGAGTGTGTTTCATGGATGAGAACTGTGCTGTGTGTTTCCCTTCAGAAACGGAGTTAAATGCCAGGCTCTGTGTCTTCCTACAAGCAAGAGTGCGTTTCAGGTAAACGCAGTCACTTTTCAGCTCAAACGAAGCTACATCGTTCACGAAGTTCACACGTTTCTCGCTCTTAACTGAAACGCATTGGATGTTCGTCGACCTGTGGTTTGTATCAGTTTCAGAAGCAGAGTTGAACTAGATATGGTCCGTGTGTGTAGGAAACACAGTTCTTTTGTTCTGAGCACACTCACGTCTCCCGCCTTATTAGAGACTCTAGAAAGCAAGAGAATGCTTCTTGCTCTAAAGCAGAGTGTGTTTCATGGATGAGAACTGTGCTGTGTGTTTCCCTTCAGAAACGGAGTTAAATGCCAGGCTCTGTGTCTTCCTACAAGCAAGAGTGCGTTTCAGGTAAACGCAGTCACTTTTCAGCTCAAACGAAGCTACATCTTTCACGAAGTTCACACGTTTCTCGCTCTTATCTGAAACGCATTGGATGTTCGAGGACCTGTGGTTTGTATCAGTTTCAGAAGCAGATTTGAAGAGGATATGGTCCGTGTGTGTAGGAAACACGGTTCTTTTGTTCTGAGCACACTCACGTTTCCCGCCTTATTAGAGACTCTAGAAAGCAAGAGAATGATTCTTGCTCTAAAGCAGAGTGTGTTTCATGGATGAGAACTGTGCTGTGTGTTTCCCTTCAGAAACGGAGTTAAATGCCAGGCTCTGTGCCTTCCTACAAGCAAGAGTGCGTTTCAGGTAAACGCAGTCACTTTTCAGCTCAAACGAAGCTACATCGTTCACGAGGTTCACACGTTTCTAGCTCTTAACTGTAATGCATTGGATGTTCGAGGACCTGTGGTTTGTATCAGTTTCAGAAGCAGAGTTGAACTAGATATGGTCCGTGTGTGTAGGAAACACAGTTCTTTTATTCTGAGCACACTCACGTTTCCCGCCTTATTAGAGACTCTAGAAAGCAAGAGAATGCTTCTTGCTCTAAAGCAGAGTGTGTTTCATGGATGAGAACTGTGCTGTGTGTTTCCCTTCAGAAACGGAGTTAAATGCCAGGCTCTGTGTCTTCCTACAAGCAAGAGTGCGTTTCAGGTAAACGCAGTCATTTTTCAGCTCAAAGGAAGCTACATTGTTCACGAAGTTCACACGTTTCTCGCTCTTAACTGAAACGCATTGGATGTTCGTCGACCTGTGGTTTGTATCAGTTTCAGAAGCAGAGTTGAACTAGATATGATCCGTGTGTGTAGGAAACACTGTTCTTTTGTTCTGAGCACACTCAAGTTTCCCACCTTATTAGAGACTCTAGAAAGCAAGAGAATGCTTCTTGCTCTAAAGCAGAGTGTGTTTCATGGATGAGAACTGTGCTGTGTGTTTCCCTTCAGAAACGGAGTTAAATGCCAGGCTCTGTGTCTTCCTACAAGCAAGAGTGCGTTTCAGGTAAACGCAGTCACTTTTCAGCTCAAACGAAGCTACATCTTTCACGAAGTTCACACGTTTCTCGCTCTTATCTGAAACGCATTGGATGTTCGAGGACCTGTGGTTTGTATCAGTTTCAGAAGCAGATTTGAAGAGGATATGGTCCGTGTGTGTAGGAAACACTGTTCTTTTGTTCTGAGCACACTCACGTTTCCCGCCTTATTAGAGACTCTAGAAAGCAAGAGAATGATTCTTGCTCTAAAGCCGAGTGTGTTTCATGGATGAGAACTGTGCTGTGTGTTTCCCTTCAGAAACGGAGTTAAATGCCAGGCTCTGTGCCTTCCTACAAGCAAGAGTGCGTTTCAGGTAAACGCAGTCACTTTTCAGCTCAAACGAAGCTACATCGTTCACGAGGTTCACACGTTTCTAGCTCTTAACTGTAACGCATTGGATGTTCGAGGACCTGTGGTTTGTATCAGTTTCAGAAGCAGAGTTGAACTAGATATGGTCCGTGTGTGTAGGAAACACAGTTCTTTTATTCTGAGCACACTCACGTTTCCCGCCTTATTAGAGACTCTAGAAAGCAAGAGAATGCTTCTTGCTCTAAAGCAGAGTGTGTTTCATGGATGAGAACTGTGCTGTGTGTTTCCCTTCAGAAACGGAGTTAAATGCCAGGCTCTGTGTCTTCCTACAAGCAAGAGTGCGTTTCAGGTAAACGCAGTCATTTTTCAGCTCAAAGGAAGCTACATTGTTCACGAAGTTCACACGTTTCTCGCTCTTAACTGAAACGCATTGGATGTTCGTCGACCTGTGGTTTGTATCAGTTTCAGAAGCAGAGTTGAACTAGATATGATCCGTGTGTGTAGGAAACACTGTTCTTTTGTTCTGAGCACACTCACGTTTCCCACCTTATTAGAGACTCTAGAAAGCAAGAGAATGCTTCTTGCTCTAAAGCAGAGTGTGTTTCATGGATGAGAACTGTGCTGTGTGTTTCCCTTCAGAAACGGAGTTAAATGCCAGGCTCTGTGTCTTCCTACAAGCAAGAGTGCTTTTCAGGTAAACGCAGTCACTTTTCAGCTCAAACGAAGCTACATCGTTCACGAAGTTCACACGTTTCTCGCTCTTAACTGAAACGCATTGGATGTTCGAGGACCTGTGGTTTGTATCAGGTTTAGAAGCAGAGTTGAACTAGATATGGTCCGTGTGTGTAGGAAAAACAGTTCTTTTGTTCTGAGCACACTCACGTTTCCCGCCTTATTAGAGACTCTAGAAAGCAAGAGAATGCTTCTTGCTCTAAAACAGAGTGTGTTTCATGGATGAGAACTGTGCTGTTTGTTTCCCTTCAGAAATTGAGTTAAATGCCAGGCTCTGTGTCTTCCTACAAGCAAGAGTGCGTTTCAGGTAAACACAGTCACTTTTCAGCTCAAACGAAGCTACATCGTACATGAAGTTCACACGTTTCTCACTCTTAACTGAAACGCATTGGATGTTCGAGGACCTGTGGTTTCTATCAGGTTTAGAAGCAGAGTTGAACTAGATATGGTCCGTGTGTGTAGGAAACACAGTTCTTTTGTTCTGAGCACACTCACGTCTCCCGCCTTATTAGAGACTCTAGAAAGCAAGAGAATCTTCTTGCTCTAAAGCAGAGTGTGTTTCATGGATGAGAACTGTGCTGTGTGTTTCCCTTCAGAAAGGGAGTTAAATGCCAGGCTCTGTGTCTTCCTACAAGCAAGAGTGCGTTTCAGGTAAACGCAGTCACTTTTCAGCTCAAACGAAGCTACATCGTTCACGAAGTTCACACGTTTCTCGCTCTTAACTGAAACGCATTGGATGTTCGTCGACCTGTGGTTTGTATCAGTTTCAGAAGCAGAGTTGAACTAGATATGGTCCGTGTGTGTAGGAAACACAGTTCTTTTGTTCTGAGCACACTCACGTCTCCCGCCTTATTAGAGACTCTAGAAAGCAAGAGAATGCTTCTTGCTCTAAAGCAGAGTGTGTTTCATGGATGAGAACTGTGCTGTGTGTTTCCCTTCAGAAACGGAGTTAAATGCCAGGCTCTGTGTCTTCCTACAAGCAAGAGTGCGTTTCAGGTAAACGCAGTCACTTTTCAGCTCAAACGAAGCTACATCGTTCACGAGGTTCACACGTTTCTAGCTCTTAACTGTAACGCATTGGATGTTCGAGGACCTGTGGTTTGTATCAGTTTCAGAAGCAGAGTTGAACTAGATATGGTCCGTGTGTGTAGGAAACACAGTTCTTTTATTCTGAGCACACTCACGTTTCCCGCCTTATTAGAGACTCTAGAAAGCAAGAGAATGCTTCTTGCTCTAAAGCAAAGTGTGTTTCATGGATGAGAACTGTGCTGTGTGTTTCCCTTCAGAAACGGAGTTAAATGCCAGGCTCTGTGTCTTCCTACAAGCAAGAGTGCGTTTCAGGTAAACGCAGTCATTTTTCAGCTCAAAGGAAGCTACATTGTTCACGAAGTTCACACGTTTCTCGCTCTTAACTGAAACGCATTGGATGTTCGTCGACCTGTGGTTTGTATCAGTTTCAGAAGCAGAGTTGAACTAGATATGATCCGTGTGTGTAGGAAACACTGTTCTTTTGTTCTGAGCACACTCAAGTTTCCCACCTTATTAGAGACTCTAGAAAGCAAGAGAATGCTTCTTGCTCTAAAGCAGAGTGTGTTTCATGGATGAGAACTGTGCTGTGTGTTTCCCTTCAGAAACGGAGTTAAATGCCAGGCTCTGTGTCTTCCTACAAGCAAGAGTGCGTTTCAGGTAAACGCAGTCACTTTTCAGCTCAAACGAAGCTACATCTTTCACGAAGTTCACACGTTTCTCGCTCTTATCTGAAACGCATTGGATGTTCGAGGACCTGTGGTTTGTATCAGTTTCAGAAGCAGATTTGAAGAGGATATGGTCTGTGTGTGTAGGAAACACGGTTCTTTTGTTCTGAGCACACTCACGTTTCCCGCCTTATTAGAGACTCTAGAAAGCAAGAGAATGCTTCTTGCTCTAAAGCAGAGTGTGTTTCATGGATGAGAACTGTGCTGTGTGTTTCCCTTCAGAAACGGAGTTAAATGCCAGGCTCTGTGTCTTCCTACAAGCAAGAGTGCGTTTCAGGTAAACGCAGTCATTTTTCAGCTCAAAGGAAGCTACATTGTTCACGAAGTTCACACGTTTCTCGCTCTTAACTGAAACGCATTGGATGTTCGTCGACCTGTGGTTTGTATCAGTTTCAGAAGCAGAGTTGAACTAGATATGATCCGTGTGTGTAGGAAACACTGTTCTTTTGTTCTGAGCACACTCAAGTTTCCCACCTTATTAGAGACTCTAGAAAGCAAGAGAATGCTTCTTGCTCTAAAGCAGAGTGTGTTTCATGGATGAGAACTGTGCTGTGTGTTTCCCTTCAGAAACGGAGTTAAATGCCAGGCTCTGTGTCTTCCTACAAGCAAGAGTGCGTTTCAGGTAAACGCAGTCACTTTTCAGCTCAAACGAAGCTACATCTTTCACGAAGTTCACACGTTTCTCGCTCTTATCTGAAACGCATTGGATGTTCGAGGACCTGTGGTTTGTATCAGTTTCAGAAGCAGATTTGAAGAGGATATGGTCCGTGTGTGTAGGAAACACGGTTCTTTTGTTCTGAGCACACTCACGTTTCCCGCCTTATTAGAGACTCTAGAAAGCAAGAGAATGATTCTTGCTCTAAAGCCGAGTGTGTTTCATGGATGAGAACTGTGCTGTGTGTTTCCCTTCAGAAACGGAGTTAAATGCCAGGCTCTGTGCCTTCCTACAAGCAAGAGTGCGTTTCAGGTAAACGCAGTCACTTTTCAGCTCAAACGAAGCTACATCGTTCACGAGGTTCACACGTTTCTAGCTCTTAACTGTAACGCATTGGATGTTCGAGGACCTGTGGTTTGTATCAGTTTCAGAAGCAGAGTTGAACTAGATATGGTCCGTGTGTGTAGGAAACACAGTTCTTTTATTCTGAGCACACTCACGTTTCCCGCCTTATTAGAGACTCTAGAAAGCAAGAGAATGCTTCTTGCTCTAAAGCAGAGTGTGTTTCATGGATGAGAACTGTGCTGTGTGTTTCCCTTCAGAAAAGGAGTTAAATGCCAGGCTCTGTGTCTTCCTACAAGCAAGAGTGCGTTTCAGGTAAACGCAGTCATTTTTCAGCTCAAAGGAAGCTACATTGTTCACGAAGTTCACACGTTTCTCGCTCTTAACTGAAACGCATTGGATGTTCGTCGACCTGTGGTTTGTATCAGTTTCAGAAGCAGAGTTGAACTAGATATGATCCGTGTGTGTAGGAAACACTGTTCTTTTGTTCTGAGCACACTCACGTTTCCCACCTTATTAGAGACTCTAGAAAGCAAGAGAATGCTTCTTGCTCTAAAGCAGAGTGTGTTTCATGGATGAGAACTGTGCTGTGTGTTTCCCTTCAGAAACGGAGTTAAATGCCAGGCTCTGTGTCTTCCTACAAGCAAGAGTGCTTTTCAGGTAAACGCAGTCACTTTTCAGCTCAAACGAAGCTACATCGTTCACGAAGTTCACACGTTTCTCGCTCTTAACTGAAACGCATTGGATGTTCGAGGACCTGTGGTTTGTATCAGGTTTAAAAGCAGAGTTGAACTAGATATGGTCCGTGTGTGTAGGAAAAACAGTTCTTTTGTTCTGAGCACACTCACGTTTCCCGCCTTATTAGAGACTCTAGAAAGCAAGAGAATGCTTCTTGCTCTAAAACAGAGTGTGTTTCATGGATGAGAACTGTGCTGTTTGTTTCCCTTCAGAAATTGAGTTAAATGCCAGGCTCTGTGTCTTCCTACAAGCAAGAGTGCGTTTCAGGTAAACACAGTCACTTTTCAGCTCAAACGAAGCTACATCGTACATGAAGTTCACACGTTTCTCACTCTTAACTGAAACGCATTGGATGTTCGAGGACCTGTGGTTTGTATCAGGTTTAGAAGCAGAGTTGAACTAGATATGGTCCGTGTGTGTAGGAAACACAGTTCTTTTGTTCTGAGCACACTCACGTCTCCCGCCTTATTAGAGACTCTAGAAAGCAAGAGAATCTTCTTGCTCTAAAGCAGAGTGTGTTTCATGGATGAGAACTGTGCTGTGTGTTTCCCTTCAGAAAGGGAGTTAAATGCCAGGCTCTGTGTCTTCCTACAAGCAAGAGTGCGTTTCAGGTAAACGCAGTCACTTTTCAGCTCAAACGAAGCTACATCGTTCACGAAGTTCACACGTTTCTCGCTCTTAACTGAAACGCATTGGATGTTCGAGGACCTGTGGTTTGTATCAGTTTCAGAAGCAGAGTTGAACTAGATATGGTCCGTGTGTGTAGGAAACACGGTTCTTTTGTTCTGAGCACACTCACGTTTCCCGCCTTATTAGAGACTCTAGAAAGCAAGAGAATGCTTCTTGCTCTAAAGCAGTGTGTGTTTCATGGATGAGAACTGTGCTGTGTGTTTCCCTTCAGAAACGGAGTTAAATGCCAGGCTCTGTGTCTTCCTACAAGCAAGAGTGCGTTTCAGGTAAACGCAGTCACTTTTCAGCTCAAACGAAGCTACATCGTTCACGAAGTTCACACGTTTCTCGCTCTTAACTGAAACGCATTGGATGTTCGTCGACCTGTGGTTTGTATCAGTTTCAGAAGCAGAGTTGAACTAGATATGGTCCGTGTGTGTAGGAAACACAGTTCTTTTGTTCTGAGCACACTCACGTCTCCCGCCTTATTAGAGACTCTAGAAAGCAATAGAATGCTTCTTGCTCTAAAGCAGAGTGTGTTTCAGGGATGAGAACTGTGCTGTGTGTTTCCCTTCAGAAACGGAGTTAAATGCCAGGCTCTGTGTCTTCCTACAAGCAAGAGTGCGTTTCAGGTAAACGCAGTCACTTTTCAGCTCAAACGAAGCTACATCTTTCACGAAGTTCACACGTTTCTCGCTCTTAACTGAAACGCATTGGATGTTCGAGGACCTGTGGTTTGTATCAGTTTCAGAAGCAGAGTTGAAGAGGATATGGTCCGTGTGTGTAGGAAACACGGTTCTTTTGTTCTGAGCACACTCACGTTTCCCGCCTTATTAGAGACTCTAGAAAGCAAGAGAATGCTTCTTGCTCTAAAGCCGAGTGTGTTTCATGGATGAGAACTGTGCTGTGTGTTTCCCTTCAGAAACGGAGTTAAATGCCAGGCTCTGTGCCTTCCTACAAGCAAGAGTGCGTTTCAGGTAAACGCAGTCACTTTTCAGCTCAAACGAAGCTACATCGTTCACGAGGTTCACACGTTTCTAGCTCTTAACTGTAACGCATTGGATGTTCGAGGACCTGTGGTTTGTATCAGTTTCAGAAGCAGAGTTGAACTAGATATGGTCCGTGTGTGTAGGAAACACAGTTCTTTTATTCTGAGCACACTCACGTTTCCCGCCTTATTCGAGACTCTAGAAAGCAAGAGAATGCTTCTTGCTCTAAAGCAGAGTGTGTTTCATGGATGAGAACTGTGCTGTGTGTTTCCCTTCAGAAACGGAGTTAAATGCCAGGCTCTGTGTCTTCCTACAAGCAAGAGTGCGTTTCAGGTAAACGCAGTCATTTTTCAGCTCAAAGGAAGCTACATTGTTCACGAAGTTCACACGTTTCTCGCTCTTAACTGAAACGCATTGGATGTTCGTCGACCTGTGGTTTGTATCAGTTTCAGAAGCAGAGTTGAACTAGATATGATCCGTGTGTGTAGGAAACACTGTTCTTTTGTTCTGAGCACACTCAAGTTTCCCACCTTATTAGAGACTCTAGAAAGCAAGAGAATGCTTCTTGCTCTAAAGCAGAGTGTGTTTCATGGATGAGAACTGTGCTGTGTGTTTCCCTTCAGAAACGGAGTTAAATGCCAGGCTCTGTGTCTTCCTACAAGCAAGAGTGCGTTTCAGGTAAACGCAGTCACTTTTCAGCTCAAACGAAGCTACATCTTTCACGAAGTTCACACGTTTCTCGCTCTTATCTGAAACGCATTGGATGTTCGAGGACCTGTGGTTTGTATCAGTTTCAGAAGCAGATTTGAAGAGGATATGGTCCGTGTGTGTAGGAAACACGGTTCTTTTGTTCTGAGCACACTCACGTTTCCCGCCTTATTAGAGACTCTAGAAAGCAAGAGAATGATTCTTGCTCTAAAGCCGAGTGTGTTTCATGGATGAGAACTGTGCTGTGTGTTTCCCTTCAGAAACGGAGTTAAATGCCAGGCTCTGTGCCTTCCTACAAGCAAGAGTGCGTTTCAGGTAAACGCAGTCACTTTTCAGCTCAAACGAAGCTACATCGTTCACGAGGTTCACACGTTTCTAGCTCTTAACTGTAACGCATTGGATGTTCGAGGACCTGTGGTTTGTATCAGTTTCAGAAGCAGAGTTGAACTAGATATGGTCCGTGTGTGTAGGAAACACAGTTCTTTTATTCTGAGCACACTCACGTTTCCCGCCTTATTAGAGACTCTAGAAAGCAAGAGAATGCTTCTTGCTCTAAAGCAGAGTGTGTTTCATGGATGAGAACTGTGCTGTGTGTTTCCCTTCAGAAACGGAGTTAAATGCCAGGCTCTGTGTCTTCCTACAAGCAAGAGTGCGTTTCAGGTAAACGCAGTCATTTTTCAGCTCAAAGGAAGCTACATTGTTCACGAAGTTCACACGTTTCTCGCTCTTAACTGAAACGCATTGGATGTTCGTCGACCTGTGGTTTGTATCAGTTTCAGAAGCAGAGTTGAACTAGATATGATCCGTGTGTAGGAAACACTGTTCTTTTGTTCTGAGCACACTCACGTTTCCCGCCTTATTAGAGACTCTAGAAAGCAAGAGAATGCTTCTTGCTCTAAAGCAGAGTGTGTTTCATGGATGAGAACTGTGCTGTTTGTTTCCCTTCAGAAATTGAGTTAAATGCCAGGCTCTGTGTCTTCCTACAAGTAAGAGTGCGTTTCAGGTAAACACAGTCACTTTTCAGCTCAAACGAAGCTACATCGTACATGAAGTTCACACGTTTCTCACTCTTAACTGAAACGCATTGGATGTTCGAGGACCTGTGGTTTTTATCAGGTTTAGAAGGAGAGTTGAACTAGATATGGTCCGTGTGTGTAGGAAACACAGTTCTTTTGTTCTGAGCACACTCACGTCTCCCGCCTTATTAGAGACTCTAGAAAGCAAGAGAATCTTCTTGCTCTAAAGCAGAGTGTGTTTCATGGATGAGAACTGTGCTGTGTGTTTCCCTTCAGAAAGGGAGTTAAATGCCAGGCTCTGTGTCTTCCTACAAGCAAGAGTGCGTTTCAGGTAAACGCAGTCACTTTTCAGCTCAAACGAAGCTACATCGTTCACGAAGTTCACACGTTTCTCGCTCTTAACTGAAACGCATTGGATGTTCGAGGACCTGTGGTTTGTATCAGTTTCAGAAGCAGAGTTGAACTAGATATGGTCCGTGTGTGTAGGAAACACGGTTCTTTTGTTCTGAGCACACTCACGTTTCCCGCCTTATTAGAGACTCTAGAAAGCAAGAGAATGCTTCTTGCTCTAAAGCAGTGTGTGTTTCATGGATGAGAACTGTGCTGTGTGTTTCCCTTCAGAAACGGAGTTAAATGCCAGGCTCTGTGTCTTCCTACAAGCAAGAGTGCGTTTCAGGTAAACGCAGTCACTTTTCAGCTCAAACGAAGCTACATCGTTCACGAAGTTCACACGTTTCTCGCTCTTAACTGAAACGCATTGGATGTTCGTCGACCTGTGGTTTGTATCAGTTTCAGAAGCAGAGTTGAACTAGATATGGTCCGTGTGTGTAGGAAACACAGTTCTTTTGTTCTGAGCACACTCACGTCTCCCGCCTTATTAGAGACTCTAGAAAGCAAGAGAATGCTTCTTGCTCTAAAGCAGAGTGTGTTTCAGGGATGAGAACTGTGCTGTGTGTTTCCCTTCAGAAACGGAGTTAAATGCCAGGCTCTGTGTCTTCCTACAAGCAAGAGTGCGTTTCAGGTAAACGCAGTCACTTTTCAGCTCAAACGAAGCTACATCTTTCACGAAGTTCACACGTTTCTCGCTCTTAACTGAAACGCATTGGATGTTCGAGGACCTGTGGTTTGTATCAGTTTCAGAAGCAGAGTTGAAGAGGATATGGTCCGTGTGTGTAGGAAACACGGTTCTTTTGTTCTGAGCACACTCACGTTTCCCGCCTTATTAGAGACTCTAGAAAGCAAGAGAATGCTTCTTGCTCTAAAGCCGAGTGTGTTTCATGGATGAGAACTGTGCTGTGTGTTTCCCTTCAGAAACGGAGTCAAATGCCAGGCTCTGTGCCTTCCTACAAGCAAGAGTGCGTTTCAGGTAAACGCAGTCACTTTTCAGCTCAAACGAAGCTACATCGTTCACGAGGTTCACACGTTTCTAGCTCTTAACTGTAACGCATTGGATGTTCGAGGACCTGTGGTTTGTATCAGTTTCAGAAGCAGAGTTGAACTAGATATGGTCCGTGTGTGTAGGAAACACAGTTCTTTTATTCTGAGCACACTCACGTTTCCCGCCTTATTCGAGACTCTAGAAAGCAAGAGAATGCTTCTTGCTCTAAAGCAGAGTGTGTTTCATGGATGAGAACTGTGCTGTGTGTTTCCCTTCAGAAACGGAGTTAAATGCCAGGCTCTGTGTCTTCCTACAAGCAAGAGTGCGTTTCAGGTAAACGCAGTCATTTTTCAGCTCAAAGGAAGCTACATTGTTCACGAAGTTCACACGTTTCTCGCTCTTAACTGAAACGCATTGGATGTTCGTCGACCTGTGGTTTGTATCAGTTTCAGAAGCAGAGTTGAACTAGATATGATCCGTGTGTGTAGGAAACACTGTTCTTTTGTTCTGAGCACACTCAAGTTTCCCACCTTATTAGAGACTCTAGAAAGCAAGAGAATGCTTCTTGCTCTAAAGCAGAGTGTGTTTCATGGATGAGAACTGTGCTGTGTGTTTCCCTTCAGAAACGGAGTTAAATGCCAGGCTCTGTGTCTTCCTACAAGCAAGAGTGCGTTTCAGGTAAACGCAGTCACTTTTCAGCTCAAACGAAGCTACATCTTTCACGAAGTTCACACGTTTCTCGCTCTTATCTGAAACGCATTGGATGTTCGAGGACCTGTGGTTTGTATCAGGTTTAGAAGGAGAGTTGAACTAGATATGGTCCGTGTGTGTAGGAAACACAGTTCTTTTGTTCTGAGCACACTCACGTCTCCCGCCTTATTAGAGACTCTAGAAAGCAAGAGAATCTTCTTGCTCTAAAGCAGAGTGTGTTTCATGGATGAGAACTGTGCTGTTTGTTTCCCTTCAGAAAGGGAGTTAAATGCCAGGCTCTGTGTCTTCCTACAAGCAAGAGTGCGTTTCAGGTAAACGCAGTCACTTTTCAGCTCAAACGAAGCTACATCGTACACGAAGTTCACACGTTTCTCGCTCTTAACTGAAACGCATTGGATGTTCGAGGACCTGTGGTTTGTATCAGGTTTAGAAGCAGAGTTGAACTAGATATGGTCCGTGTGTGTAGGAAACACAGTTCTTTTGTTCTGAGCACACTCACGTCTCCCGCCTTATTAGAGACTCTAGAAAGCAAGAGAATCTTCTTGCTCTAAAGCAGAGTGTGTTTCATGGATGAGAACTGTGCTGTGTGTTTCCCTTCAGAAAGGGAGTTAAATGCCAGGCTCTGTGTCTTCCTACAAGCAAGAGTGCGTTTCAGGTAAACGCAGTCACTTTTCAGCTCAAAGGAAGCTACATTGTTCACGAAGTTCACACGTTTCTCGCTCTTAACTGAAACGCATTGGATGTTCGTCGACCTGTGGTTTGTATCAGTTTCAGAAGCAGAGTTGAACTAGATATGATCCGTGTGTGTAGGAAACACTGTTCTTTTGTTCTGAGCACACTCACGTTTCCCACCTTATTAGAGACTCTAGAAAGCAAGAGAATGCTTCTTGCTCTAAAGCAGAGTGTGTTTCATGGATGAGAACTGTGCTGTGTGTTTCCCTTCAGAAACGGAGTTAAATGCCAGGCTCTGTGTCTTCCTACAAGCAAGAGTGCTTTTCAGGTAAACGCAGTCACTTTTCAGCTCAAACGAAGCTACATCGTTCACGAAGTTCACACGTTTCTCGCTCTTAACTGAAACGCATTGGATGTTCGAGGACCTGTGGTTTGTATCAGGTTTAGAAGCAGAGTTGAACTAGATATGGTCCGTGTGTGTAGGAAACACAGTTCTTTTGTTCTGAGCACACTCACGTTTCCCACCTTATTAGAGACTCTAGAAAGCAAGAGAATGCTTCTTGCTCTAAAACAGAGTGTGTTTCATGGATGAGAACTGTGCTGTTTGTTTCCCTTCAGAAATTGAGTTAAATGCCAGGCTCTGTGTCTTCCTACAAGCAAGAGTGTGTTTCAGGTAAACGCAGTCACTTTTCAGCTCAAACGAAGCTACATCGTACATGAAGTTCACACGTTTCTCACTCTTAACTGAAACGCATTGGATGTTCGAGGACTTGTGGTTTGTATCAGGTTTAGAAGCAGAGTTGAAGAGGATATGGTCCGTGTGTGTAGGAAACACAGTTCTTTTGTTCTGAGCACACTCACGTCTCCCGCCTTATTAGAGACTCTAGAAAGCAAGAGAATCTTCTTGCTCTAAAGCAGAGTGTGTTTCATGGATGAGAACTGTGCTGTGTGTTTCCCTTCAGAAAGGGAGTTTAATGCCAGGCTCTGTGTCTTCCTACAAGCAAGAGTGCGTTTCAGGTAAACGCAGTCACTTTTCAGCTCAAACGAAGCTACATCGTTCACGAAGTTCACACGTTTCTCGCTCTTAACTGAAACGCATTGGATGTTCGAGGACCTGTGGTTTGTATCAGTTTCAGAAGCAGAGTTGAACTAGATATGGTCCGTGTGTGTAGGAAACACGGTTCTTTTGTTCTGAGCACACTCACGTTTCCCGCCTTATTAGAGACTCTAGAAAGCAAGAGAATGCTTCTTGCTCTAAAGCAGAGTGTGTTTCATGGATGAGAACTGTGCTGTGTGTTTCCCTTCAGAAACGGAGTTAAATGCCAGGCTCTGTGTCTTCCTACAAGCAAGAGTGCGTTTCAGGTAAACGCAGTCACTTTTCAGCTCAAACGAAGCTACATCGTTCACGAAGTTCACACGTTTCTCGCTCTTAACTGAAACGCATTGGATGTTCGAGGACCTGTGGTTTGTATCAGTTTGAGAAGCAGAGTTGAACTAGATATGGTCCGTGTGTGTAGGAAACACTGTTCTTTTGTTCTGAGCACACTCACGTTTCCCGCCTTATTAGAGACTCTAGAAAGCAAGAGAATGCTTCTTGCTCTAAAGCAGAGTGTGTTTCATGGATGAGAACTGTGCTGTGTGTTTCCCTTCAGAAACGGAGTTAAATGCCAGGCTCTGTGTCTTCCTACAAGCAAGAGTGCGTTTCAGGTAAACGCAGTCATTTTTCAGCTCAAAGGAAGCTACATTGTTCACGAAGTTCACACGTTTCTCGCTCTTAACTGAAACGCATTGGATGTTCGTCGACCTGTGGTTTGTATCAGTTTCAGAAGCAGAGTTGAACTAGATATGATCCGTGTGTGTAGGAAACACTGTTCTTTTGTTCTGAGCACACTCATGTTTCCCACCTTATTAGAGACTCTAGAAAGCAAGAGAATGCTTCTTGCTCTAAAGCAGAGTGTGTTTCATGGATGAGAACTGTGCTGTGTGTTTCCCTTCAGAAACGGAGTTAAATGCCAGGCTCTGTGTCTTCCTACAAGCAAGAGTGCTTTTCAGGTAAACGCAGTCACTTTTCAGCTCAAACGAAGCTACATCGTTCACGAAGTTCACACGTTTCTCGCTCTTAACTGAAACGCATTGGATGTTCGAGGACCTGTGGTTTGTATCAGGTTTAGAAGCAGAGTTGAACTAGATATGGTCCGTGTGTGTAGGAAACACAGTTCTTTTGTTCTGAGCACACTCACGTCTCCCGCCTTATTAGAGACTCTAGAAAGCAAGAGAATGCTTCTTGCTCTAAAGCAGAGTGTGTTTCATGGATGAGAACTGTGCTGTGTGTTTCCCTTCAGAAAGGGAGTTAAATAACAGGCTCTGTGTCTTCCTACAAGCAAGAGTGCGTTTCAGGTAAACGCAGTCACTTTTCAGCTCAAACGAAGCTACATCGTACACGAAGTTCACACGTTTCTCGCTCTTAACTGAAACGCATTGGATGTTCGTCGACCTGTGGTTTGTATCAGTTTCAGAAGCAGAGTTGAACTAGATATGGTCCGTGTGTGGAGGAAACACAGTTCTTTTGTTCTGAGCACACTCACGTCTCCCGCCTTATTAGAGACTCTAGAAAGCAAGAGAATGCTTCTTGCTCTAAAGCAGAGTGTGTTTCATGGATGAGAACTGTGCTGTGTGTTTCCCTTCAGAAACGGAGTTAAATGCCAGGCTCTGTGTCTTCCTACAAGCAAGAGTGCGTTTCAGGTAAACGCAGTCATTTTTCAGCTCAAAGGAAGCTACATTGTTCACGAAGTTCACACGTTTCTCGCTCTTAACTGAAACGCATTGGATGTTCGTCGACCTGTGGTTTGTATCAGTTTCAGAAGCAGAGTTGAACTAGATATGATCCGTGTGTGTAGGAAACACTGTTCTTTTGTTCTGAGCACACTCATGTTTCCCACCTTATTAGAGACTCTAGAAAGCAAGAGAATGCTTCTTGCTCTAAAGCAGAGTGTGTTTCATGGATGAGAACTGTGCTGTGTGTTTCCCTTCAGAAACGGAGTTAAATGCCAGGCTCTGTGTCTTCCTACAAGCAAGAGTGCTTTTCAGGTAAACGCAGTCACTTTTCAGCTCAAACGAAGCTACATCTTTCACGAAGTTCACACGTTTCTCGCTCTTAACTGAAACGCATTGGATGTTCGAGGACCTGTGGTTTGTATCAGGTTTAGAAGCAGAGTTGAACTAGATATGGTCCGTGTGTGTAGGAAACACAGTTCTTTTGTTCTGAGCACACTCACGTCTCCCGCATTATTAGAGACTCTAGAAAGCAAGAGAATGCTTCTTGCTCTAAAGCAGAGTGTGTTTCATGGATGAGAACTGTGCTGTGTGTTTCCCTTCAGAAACGGAGTTAAATGCCAGGCTCTGTGTCTTCCTACAAGCAAGAGTGCGTTTCAGGTAAACGCAGTCACTTTTCAGCTCAAACGAAGCTACATCGTTCACGAAGTTCACACGTTTCTCGCTCTTAACTGAAACGCATTGGATGTTCGTCGACCTGTGGTTTGTATCAGTTTCAGAAGCAGAGTTGAACTAGATATGGTCCGTGTGTGGAGGAAACACAGTTCTTTTGTTCTGAGCACACTCACGTCTCCCGCCTTATTAGAGACTCTAGAAAGCAAGAGAATGCTTCTTGCTCTAAAGCAGAGTGTGTTTCATGGATGAGAACTGTGCTGTGTGTTTCCCTTCAGAAACGGAGTTAAATGCCAGGCTCTGTGTCTTCCTACAAGCAAGAGTGCGTTTCAGGTAAACGCAGTCATTTTTCAGCTCAAAGGAAGCTACATTGTTCACGAAGTTCACACGTTTCTCGCTCTTAACTGAAACGCATTGGATGTTCGTCGACCTGTGGTTTGTATCAGTTTCAGAAGCAGAGTTGAACTAGATATGATCCGTGTGTGTAGGAAACACTGTTCTTTTGTTCTGAGCACACTCATGTTTCCCACCTTATTAGAGAGTCTAGAAAGCAAGAGAATGCTTCTTGCTCTAAAGCAGAGTGTGTTTCATGGATGAGAACTGTGCTGTGTGTTTCCCTTCAGAAACGGAGTTAAATGCCAGGCTCTGTGTCTTCCTACAAGCAAGAGTGCTTTTCAGGTAAACGCAGTCACTTTTCAGCTCAAACGAAGCTACATCGTTCACGAAGTTCACACGTTTCTCGCTCTTAACTGAAACGCATTGGATGTTCGAGGACCTGTGGTTTGTATCAGGTTTAGAAGCAGAGTTGAACTAGATATGGTCCGTGTGTGTAGGAAACACAGTTCTTTTGTTCTGAGCACACTCACGTTTCCCACCTTATTAGAGACTCTAGAAAGCAAGAGAATGCTTCTTGCTCTAAAGCAGAGTGTGTTTCATGGATGAGAACTGTGCTGTGTGTTTCCCTTCAGAAACGGAGTTAAATGCCAGGCTCTGTGTCTTCCTACAAGCAAGAGTGCGTTTCAGGTAAACGCAGTCATTTTTCAGCTCAAAGGAAGCTACATTGTTCACGAAGTTCACACGTTTCTCGCTCTTAACTGAAACGCATTGGATGTTCGTCGACCTGTGGTTTGTATCAGTTTCAGAAGCAGAGTTGAACTAGATATGATCCGTGTGTGTAGGAAACACTGTTCTTTTGTTCTGAGCACACTCATGTTTCCCACCTTATTAGAGACTCTAGAAAGCAAGAGAATGCTTCTTGCTCTAAAGCAGAGTGTGTTTCATGGATGAGAACTGTGCTGTGTGTTTCCCTTCAGAAACGGAGTTAAATGCCAGGCTCTGTGTCTTCCTACAAGCAAGAGTGCTTTTCAGGTAAACGCAGTCACTTTTCAGCTCAAACGAAGCTACATCGTTCACGAAGTTCACACGTTTCTCGCTCTTAACTGAAACGCATTGGATGTTCGAGGACCTGTGGTTTGTATCAGGTTTAGAAGCAGAGTTGAACTAGATATGGTCCGTGTGTGTAGGAAACACAGTTCTTTTGTTCTGAGCACACTCACGTCTCCCGCCTTATTAGAGACTCTAGAAAGCAAGAGAATGCTTCTTGCTCTAAAGCAGAGTGTGTTTCATGGATGAGAACTGTGCTGTGTGTTTCCCTTCAGAAAGGGAGTTAAATAACAGGCTCTGTGTCTTCCTACAAGCAAGAGTGCGTTTCAGGTAAACGCAGTCACTTTTCAGCTCAAACGAAGCTACATCGTACACGAAGTTCACACGTTTCTCGCTCTTAACTGAAACGCATTGGATGTTCGTCGACCTGTGGTTTGTATCAGTTTCAGAAGCAGAGTTGAACTAGATATGGTCCGTGTGTGGAGGAAACACAGTTCTTTTGTTCTGAGCACACTCACGTCTCCCGCCTTATTAGAGACTCTAGAAAGCAAGAGAATGCTTCTTGCTCTAAAGCAGAGTGTGTTTCATGGATGAGAACTGTGCTGTGTGTTTCCCTTCAGAAACGGAGTTAAATGCCAGGCTCTGTGTCTTCCTACAAGCAAGAGTGCGTTTCAGGTAAACGCAGTCATTTTTCAGCTCAAAGGAAGCTACATTGTTCACGAAGTTCACACGTTTCTCGCTCTTAACTGAAACGCATTGGATGTTCGTCGACCTGTGGTTTGTATCAGTTTCAGAAGCAGAGTTGAACTAGATATGATCCGTGTGTGTAGGAAACACTGTTCTTTTGTTCTGAGCACACTCATGTTTCCCACCTTATTAGAGACTCTAGAAAGCAAGAGAATGCTTCTTGCTCTAAAGCAGAGTGTGTTTCATGGATGAGAACTGTGCTGTGTGTTTCCCTTCAGAAACGGAGTTAAATGCCAGGCTCTGTGTCTTCCTACAAGCAAGAGTGCTTTTCAGGTAAACGCAGTCACTTTTCAGCTCAAACGAAGCTACATCTTTCACGAAGTTCACACGTTTCTCGCTCTTAACTGAAACGCATTGGATGTTCGAGGACCTGTGGTTTGTATCAGGTTTAGAAGCAGAGTTGAACTAGATATGGTCCGTGTGTGTAGGAAACACAGTTCTTTTGTTCTGAGCACACTCACGTCTCCCGCATTATTAGAGACTCTAGAAAGCAAGAGAATGCTTCTTGCTCTAAAGCAGAGTGTGTTTCATGGATGAGAACTGTGCTGTGTGTTTCCCTTCAGAAACGGAGTTAAATGCCAGGCTCTGTGTCTTCCTACAAGCAAGAGTGCGTTTCAGGTAAACGCAGTCACTTTTCAGCTCAAACGAAGCTACATCGTTCACGAAGTTCACACGTTTCTCGCTCTTAACTGAAACGCATTGGATGTTCGTCGACCTGTGGTTTGTATCAGTTTCAGAAGCAGAGTTGAACTAGATATGGTCCGTGTGTGGAGGAAACACAGTTCTTTTGTTCTGAGCACACTCACGTCTCCCGCCTTATTAGAGACTCTAGAAAGCAAGAGAATGCTTCTTGCTCTAAAGCAGAGTGTGTTTCATGGATGAGAACTGTGCTGTGTGTTTCCCTTCAGAAACGGAGTTAAATGCCAGGCTCTGTGTCTTCCTACAAGCAAGAGTGCGTTTCAGGTAAACGCAGTCATTTTTCAGCTCAAAGGAAGCTACATTGTTCACGAAGTTCACACGTTTCTCGCTCTTAACTGAAACGCATTGGATGTTCGTCGACCTGTGGTTTGTATCAGTTTCAGAAGCAGAGTTGAACTAGATATGATCCGTGTGTGTAGGAAACACTGTTCTTTTGTTCTGAGCACACTCATGTTTCCCACCTTATTAGAGAGTCTAGAAAGCAAGAGAATGCTTCTTGCTCTAAAGCAGAGTGTGTTTCATGGATGAGAACTGTGCTGTGTGTTTCCCTTCAGAAACGGAGTTAAATGCCAGGCTCTGTGTCTTCCTACAAGCAAGAGTGCTTTTCAGGTAAACGCAGTCACTTTTCAGCTCAAACGAAGCTACATCGTTCACGAAGTTCACACGTTTCTCGCTCTTAACTGAAACGCATTGGATGTTCGAGGACCTGTGGTTTGTATCAGGTTTAGAAGCAGAGTTGAACTAGATATGGTCCGTGTGTGTAGGAAACACAGTTCTTTTGTTCTGAGCACACTCACGTTTCCCACCTTATTAGAGACTCTAGAAAGCAAGAGAATGCTTCTTGCTCTAAAGCAGAGTGTGTTTCATGGATGAGAACTGTGCTGTGTGTTTCCCTTCAGAAACGGAGTTAAATGCCAGGCTCTGTGTCTTCCTACAAGCAAGAGTGCGTTTCAGGTAAACGCAGTCATTTTTCAGCTCAAAGGAAGCTACATTGTTCACGAAGTTCACACGTTTCTCGCTCTTAACTGAAACGCATTGGATGTTCGTCGACCTGTGGTTTGTATCAGTTTCAGAAGCAGAGTTGAACTAGATATGATCCGTGTGTGTAGGAAACACTGTTCTTTTGTTCTGAGCACACTCATGTTTCCCACCTTATTAGAGACTCTAGAAAGCAAGAGAATGCTTCTTGCTCTAAAGCAGAGTGTGTTTCATGGATGAGAACTGTGCTGTGTGTTTCCCTTCAGAAACGGAGTTAAATGCCAGGCTCTGTGTCTTCCTACAAGCAAGAGTGCTTTTCAGGTAAACGCAGTCACTTTTCAGCTCAAAAGAAGCTACATCGTTCACGAAGTTCACACGTTTCTCGCTCTTAACTGAAACGCATTGGATGTTCGAGGACCTGTGGTTTGTATCAGGTTTAGAAGCAGAGTTGAACTAGATATGGTCCGTGTGTGTAGGAAACACAGTTCTTTTGTTCTGAGCACACTCACGTCTCCCGCCTTATTAGAGACTCTAGAAAGCAAGAGAATGCTTCTTGCTCTAAAGCAGAGTGTGTTTCATGGATGAGAACTGTGCTGTGTGTTTCCCTTCAGAAAGGGAGTTAAATAACAGGCTCTGTGTCTTCCTACAAGCAAGAGTGCGTTTCAGGTAAACGCAGTCACTTTTCAGCTCAAAGGAAGCTACATCGTACACGAAGTTCACACGTTTCTCGCTCTTAACTGAAACGCATTGGATGTTCGAGGACCTGTGGTTTGTATCAGGTTTAGAAGCAGAGTTGAACTAGATATGGTCCGTGTGTGTAGGAAACACAGTTCTTTTGTTCTGAGCACACTCACGTCTCCCGCCTTATTAGAGACTCTAGAAAGTAAGAGAATCTTCTTGCTCTAAAGCAGAGTGTGTTTCATGGATGAGAACTGTGCTGTGTGTTTCCCTTCAGAAAGGGAGTTAAATGCCAGGCTCTGTGTCTTCCTACAAGCAAGAGTGCGTTTCAGGTAAACGCAGTCACTTTTCAGCTCAAACGAAGCTACATCGTTCACGAAGTTCACATGTTTCTCGCTCTTAACTGAAACGCATTGGATGTTCGAGGACCTGTGGTTTGTATCAGTTTCAGAAGCAGAGTTGAACTAGATATGGTGCGTGTGTGTAGGAAACACGGTTCTTTTGTTCTGAGCACACTCACGTTTCCCGCCTTATTAGAGACTCTAGAAAGCAAGAGAATGCTTCTTGCTCTAAAGCAGAGTGTGTTTCATGGATGAGAACTGTGCTGTGTGTTTCCCTTCAGAAACGGAGTTAAATGCCAGGCTCTGTGTCTTCCTACAAGCAAGAGTGCGTTTCAGGTAAACGCAGTCACTTTTCAGCTCACAGGAAGCTACATCGTTCACGAAGTTCACACGTTTCTCGCTCTTAACTGAAACGCATTGGATGTTCGTCGACCTGTGGTTTGTATCAGTTTCAGAAGCAGAGTTGAACTAGATATGGTCCGTGTGTGTAGGAAACACAGTTCTTTTGTTCTGAGCACACTCACGTCTCCCGCCTTATTAGAGACTCTAGAAAGCAAGAGAAGGCTTCTTGCTCTAAAGCAGAGTGTGTTTCATGGATGAGAACTGTGCTGTGTGTTTCCCTTCAGAAACGGAGTTAAATGCCAGGCTCTGTGTCTTCCTACAAGCAAGAGTGCGTTTCAGGTAAACGCAGTCACTTTTCAGCTCAAACGAAGCTACATCGTTCACGAAGTTCACACGTTTCTCGCTCTTAACTGAAACGCATTGGATGTTCGAGGACCTGTGGTTTGTATCAGTTTGAGAAGCAGAGTTGAACTAGATATGGTCCGTGTGTGTAGAAAACACGGTTCTTTTGTTCTGAGCACACTCACGTTTCCCGCCTTATTAGAGACTCTAGAAAGCAAGAGAATGCTTCTTGCTCTAAAGCAGAGTGTGTTTCATGGATGAGAACTGTGCTGTGTGTTTCCCTTCAGAAACGGAGTTAAATGCCAGGCTCTGTGTCTTCCTACAAGCAAGAGTGCGTTTCAGGTAAACGCAGTCATTTTTCAGCTCAAAGGAAGCTACATTGTTCACGAAGTTCACACGTTTCTCGCTCTTAACTGAAACGCATTGGATGTTCGTCGACCTGTGGTTTGTATCAGTTTCAGAAGCAGAGTTGAACTAGATATGATCCGTGTGTGTAGGAAACACTGTTCTTTTGTTCTGAGCACACTCATGTTTCCCACCTTATTAGAGACTCTAGAAAGCAAGAGAATGCTTCTTGCTCTAAAGCAGAGTGTGTTTCATGGATGAGAACTGTGCTGTGTGTTTCCCTTCAGAAACGGAGTTAAATGCCAGGCTCTGTGTCTTCCTACAAGCAAGAGTGCTTTTCAGGTAAACGCAGTCACTTTTCAGCTCAAACGAAGCTACATCGTTCACGAAGTTCACACGTTTCTCGCTCTTAACTGAAACGCATTGGATGTTCGAGGACCTGTGGTTTGTATCAGGTTTAGAAGCAGAGTTGAACTAGATATGGTCCGTGTGTGTAGGAAACACAGTTCTTTTGTTCTGAGCACACTCACGTCTCCCGCCTTATTAGAGACTCTAGAAAGCAAGAGAATGCTTCTTGCTCTAAAGCAGAGTGTGTTTCATGGATGAGAACTGTGCTGTGTGTTTCCCTTCAGAAAGGGAGTTAAATAACAGGCTCTGTGTCTTCCTACAAGCAAGAGTGCGTTTCAGGTAAACGCAGTCACTTTTCAGCTCAAACGAAGCTACATCGTACACGAAGTTCACACGTTTCTCGCTCTTAACTGAAACGCATTGGATGTTCGAGGACCTGTGGTTTGTATCAGGTTTAGAAGCAGAGTTGAACTAGATATGGTCCGTGTGTGTAGGAAACACAGTTCTTTTGTTCTGAGCACACTCACGTCTCCCGCCTTATTAGAGACTCTAGAAAGCAAGAGAATCTTCTTGCTCTAAAGCAGAGTGTGTTTCATGGATGAGAACTGTGCTGTGTGTTTCCCTTCAGAAACGGAGTTAAATGCCAGGCTCTGTGTCTTCCTACAAGCAAGAGTGCGTTTCAGGTAAACGCAGTCACTTTTCAGCTCAAAGGAAGCTACATTGTTCACGAAGTTCACATGTTTCTCGCTCTTAACTGAAACGCATTGGATGTTCGAGGACCTGTGGTTTGTATCAGTTTCAGAAGCAGAGTTGAACTAGATATGGTGCGTGTGTGTAGGAAACACGGTTCTTTTGTTCTGAGCACACTCACGTTTCCCGCCTTATTAGAGACTCTAGAAAGCAAGAGAATGCTTCTTGCTCTAAAGCAGAGTGTGTTTCATGGATGAGAACTGTGCTGTGTGTTTCCCTTCAGAAACGGAGTTAAATGCCAGGCTCTGTGTCTTCCTACAAGCAAGAGTGCGTTTCAGGTAAACGCAGTCACTTTTCAGCTCAAACGAAGCTACATCGTTCACGAAGTTCACACGTTTCTCGCTCTTAAATGAAACGCATTGGATGTTCGTCGACCTGTGGTTTGTATCAGTTTCAGAAGCAGAGTTGAACTAGATATGGTCCGTGTGTGTAGGAAACACAGTTCTTTTGTTCTGAGCACACTCACGTCTCCCGCCTTATTAGAGACTCTAGAAAGCAAGAGAATGCTTCTTGCTCTAAAGCAGAGTGTGTTTCATGGATGAGAACTGTGCTGTGTGTTTCCCTTCAGAAACGGAGTTAAATGCCAGGCTCTGTGTCTTCCTACAAGCAAGAGTGCGTTTCAGGTAAACGCAGTCACTTTTCAGCTCAAACGAAGCTACATCATTCACGAAGTTCACGCGTTTCTCGCTCTTAACTGAAACGCATTGGATGTTCGTCGACCTGTGGTTTGTATCAGTTTCAGAAGCAGAGTTGAACTAGATATGGTCCGTGTGTGTAGGAAACACTGTTCTTTTGTTCTGAGCACACTCACGTTTCCCACCTTATTAGAGACTCTAGAAAGCAAGAGAATGCTTCTTGCTCTAAAACAGAGTGTGTTTCATGGATGTGAACTGTGCTGTTTGTTTCCCTTCAGAAACGGAGTTAAATGCCAGGCTCTGTGTCTTCCTACAAGCAAGAGTGCGTTTCAGGTAAACGCAGTCACTTTTCAGCTCAAACGAAGCTACATCGTTCACGAAGTTCACACGTTTCTCGCTCTTAACTGAAACGCATTGGATGTTCGAGGACCTGTGGTTTGTATCAGTTTGAGAAGCAGAGTTGAACTAGATATGGTCCGTGTGTGTAGGAAACACTGTTCTTTTGTTCTGAGCACACTCACGTTTCCCACCTTATTAGAGACTCTAGAAAGCAAGAGAATGCTTCTTGCTCTAAAACAGAGTGTGTTTCATGGATGAGAACTGTGCTGTTTGTTTCCCTTCAGAAACGGAGTTAAATGCCAGGCTCTGTGTCTTCCTACAAGCAAGAGTGCGTTTCAGGTAAACGCAGTCACTTTTCAGCTCAAACGAAGCTACATCGTACATGAAGTTCACACGTTTCTCACTCTTAACTGAAACGCATTGGATGTTCGAGGACCTGTGGTTTGTATCAGTTTGAGAAGCAGAGTTGAACTAGATATGGTCCGTGTGTGTAGGAAACACGGTTCTTTTGTTCTGAGCACACTCACGTTTCCCGCCTTATTAGAGACTCTAGAAAGCAAGAGAATGCTTCTTGCTCTAAAGCAGAGTGTGTTTCATGGATGAGAACTGTGCTGTGTGTTTCCCTTCAGAAACGGAGTTAAATGCCAGGCTCTGTGTCTTCCTACAAGCAAGAGTGCGTTTCAGGTAAACGCAGTCACTTTTCAGCTCAAACGAAGCTACATCGTTCACGAAGTTCACACGTTTCTCGCTCTTAACTGAAACGCATTGGATGTTCGTCGACCTGTGGTTTGTATCAGTTTCAGAAGCAGAGTTGAACTAGATATGGTCCGTGTGTGTAGGAAACACAGTTCTTTTGTTCTGAGCACACTCACGTCTCCCGCCTTATTAGAGACTCTAGAAAGCAAGAGAATGCTTCTTGCTCTAAAGCAGAGTGTGTTTCATGGATGAGAACTGTGCTGTGTGTTTCCCTTCAGAAACGGAGTTAAATGCCAGGCTCTGTGTCTTCCTACAAGCAAGAGTGCGTTTCAGGTAAACGCAGTCACTTTTCAGCTCAAACGAAGCTACATCTTTCACAAAGTTCACACGTTTCTCGCTCTTATCTGAAACGCATTGGATGTTCGAGGACCTGTGGTTTGTATCAGTTTCAGAAGCAGATTTGAAGAGGATATGGTCCGTGTGTGTAGGAAACACGGTTCTTTTGTTCTGAGCACACTCACGTTTCCCGCCTTATTAGAGACTCTAGAAAGCAAGAGAATGATTCTTGCTCTAAAGCCGAGTGTGTTTCATGGATGAGAACTGTGCTGTGTGTTTCCCTTCAGAAACGGAGTTAAATGCCAGGCTCTGTGCCTTCCTACAAGCAAGAGTGCGTTTCAGGTAAACGCAGTCACTTTTCAGCTCAAACGAAGCTACATCGTTCACGAGGTTCACACGTTTCTAGCTCTTAACTGTAACGCATTGGATGTTCGAGGACCTGTGGTTTGTATCAGTTTCAGAAGCAGAGTTGAACTAGATATGGTCCGTGTGTGTAGGAAACACAGTTCTTTTATTCTGAGCACACTCACGTTTCCCGCCTTATTAGAGACTCTAGAAAGCAAGAGAATGCTTCTTGCTCTAAAGCAGAGTGTGTTTCATGGATGAGAACTGTGCTGTGTGTTTCCCTTCAGAAACGGAGTTAAATGCCAGGCTCTGTGTCTTCCTACAAGCAAGAGTGCGTTTCAGGTAAACGCAGTCATTTTTCAGCTCAAAGGAAGCTACATTGTTCACGAAGTTCACACGTTTCTCGCTCTTAACTGAAACGCATTGGATGTTCGTCGACCTGTGGTTTGTATCAGTTTCAGAAGCAGAGTTGAACTAGATATGGTCCGTGTGTGTAGGAAACACAGTTCTTTTGTTCTGAGCACACTCACGTCTCCCGCCTTATTAGAGACTCTAGAAAGCAAGAGAATGCTTCTTGCTCTAAAGCAGAGTGTGTTTCATGGATGAGAACTGTGCTGTGTGTTTCCCTTCAGAAACGGAGTTAAATGCCAGGCTCTGTGTCTTCCTACAAGCAAGAGTGCTTGTCAGGTAAACGCAGTCATTTTTCAGCTCAAAGGAAGCTACATTGTTCACGAAGTTCACACGTTTCTCGCTCTTAACTGAAACGCATTGGATGTTCGTCGACCTGTGGTTTGTATCAGTTTCAGAAGCAGAGTTGAACTAGATATGATCCGTGTGTGTAGGAAACACTGTTCTTTTGTTCTGAGCACACTCACGTTTCCCACCTTATTAGAGACTCTAGAAAGCAAGAGAATGCTTCTTGCTCTAAAGCAGAGTGTGTTTCATGGATGAGAACTGTGCTGTGTGTTTCCCTTCAGAAACGGAGTTAAATGCCAGGCTCTGTGTCTTCCTACAAGCAAGAGTGCTTTTCAGGTAAACGCAGTCACTTTTCAGCTCAAACGAAGCTACATCGTTCACGAAGTTCACACGTTTCTCGCTCTTAACTGAAACGCATTGGATGTTCGTCGACCTGTGGTTTGTATCAGTTTCAGAAGCAGAGTTGAACTAGATATGGTCCGTGTGTGTAGGAAACACAGTTCTTTTGTTCTGAGCACACTCACGTCTCCCACCTTATTAGAGACTCTAGAAAGCAAGAGAATGCTTCTTGCTCTAAAGCAGAGTGTGTTTCATGGATGAGAACTGTGCTGTGTGTTTCCCTTCAGAAACGGAGTTAAATGCCAGGCTCTGTGCCTTCCTACAAGCAAGAGTGCGTTTCAGGTAAACGCAGTCACTTTTCAGCTCAAACGAAGCTACATCGTTCACGAGGTTCACACGTTTCTAGCTCTTAACTGTAACGCATTGGATGTTCGAGGACCTGTGGTTTGTATCAGTTTCAGAAGCAGAGTTGAACTAGATATGGTCCGTGTGTGTAGGAAACACAGTTCTTTTATTCTGAGCACACTCACGTTTCCCGCCTTATTAGAGACTCTAGAAAGCAAGAGAATGCTTCTTGCTCTAAAGCAGAGTGTGTTTCATGGATGAGAACTGTGCTGTGTGTTTCCCTTCAGAAACGGAGTTAAATGCCAGGCTCTGTGTCTTCCTACAAGCAAGAGTGCGTTTCAGGTAAACGCAGTCACTTTTCAGCTCAAACGAAGCTACATTGTTCACGAAGTTCACACGTTTCTCGCTCTTAACTGAAACGCATTGGATGTTCGAGGACCTGTGGTTTGTATCAGTTTCAGAAGCAGAGTTGAACTAGATATGGTCCGTGTGTGTAGGAAACACGATTCTTTTGTTGTGAGCACACTCACGTTTCCCGCCTTATTAGAGACTCTAGAAAGCAAGAGAATGCTTCTTGCTCTAAAGCAGAGTGTGTTTCATGGATGAGAACTGTGCTGTGTGTTTCCCTTCAGAAACGGAGTTAAATGCCAGGCTCTGTGTCTTCCTACAAGCAAGAGTGCGTTTCAGGTAAACGCAGTCACTTTTCAGCTCAAACGAAGCTACATCGTTCACAAGGTTCACACGTTTCTCGCTCTTAACTGAAACGCATTGGATGTTCGAGGACCTGTGGTTTGTATCAGTTTCAGAAGCAGAGTTGAACTAGATATGGTCCGTGTGTGTAGGAAACACGGTTCCTTTGTTCTGAGCACACTCACGTTTAACGCCTTATTAGAGACTCTAGAAAGCACGAGAATGCTTCTTGCTCTAAAGCAGAGTGTGTTTCATGGATGAGAACTGTGCTGTGTGTTTCCCTTCAGAAACGGAGTTAAATGCCAGGCTCTGTGTCTTCCTACAAGCAAGAGTGCGTTTCAGGTAAACGCAGTCACTTTTCAGCTCAAACGAAGCTACATCTTTCACGAAGTTCACACGTTTCTCGCTCTTAACTGAAACGCATTGGATGTTCGAGGACCTGTGGTTTGTATCAGTTTCAGAAGCAGAGTTGAAGAGGATACGGTCCGTGTGTGTAGGAAACACGGTTCTTTTGTTTTGAGCACACTCACGTTTCCCGCCTTATTAGAGACTCTAGAAAGGAAGAGAATGCTTCTTGCTCTAAAGCCGAGTGTGTTTCATGGATGAGAACTGTGCTGTGTGTTTCCCCTCAGAAACGGAGTTAAATGCCAGGCTCTGTGCCTTCCTACAAGCAAGAGTGCGTTTCAGGTAAACGCAGTCACTTTTCAGCTCAAACGAAGCTACATCGTTCACGAGGTTCACACGTTTCTAGCTCTTAACTGTAACGCATTGGATGTTCGAGGACCTGTGGTTTGTATCAGTTTCAGAAGCAGAGTTGAAGTAGATATGGTCCGTGTGTGTAGGAAACACAGTTCTTTTATTCTGAGCACACTCACGTTTCCCGCTTTATTAGAGACTCTAGAAAGCAAGAGAATGCTTCTTGCTCTAAAGCAGAGTGTGTTTCATGGATGAGAACTGTGCTGTGTGTTTCCCTTCAGAAACGGAGTTAAATGCCAGGCTCTGTGTCTTCCTACAAGCAAGAGTGCGTTTCAGGTAAACGCAGTCATTTTTCAGCTCAAAGGAAGCTACATTGTTCACGAAGTTCACACGTTTCTCGCTCTTAACTGAAACGCATTGGATGTTCGTCGACCTGTGGTTTGTATCAGTTTCAGAAGTAGAGTTGAACTAGATATGGTCCGTGTGTGTAGGAAACACTGTTCTTTTGTTCTGAGCACACTCACGTTTCCCACCTTATTAGAGACTCTAGAAAGCAAGAGAATGCTTCTTGCTCTAAAACAGAGTGTGTTTCATGGATGAGAACTGTGCTGTTTGTTTCCCTTCAGAAACGGAGTTAAATGCCAGGCTCTGTGTCTTCCTACAAGCAAGAGTGCGTTTCAGGTAAACGCAGTCACTTTTCAGCTCAAACGAAGCTACATCGTTCACGAAGTTCACACGTTTCTCGCTCTTAACTGAAACGCATTGGATGTTCGAGGACCTGTGGTTTGTATCAGTTTCAGAAGCAGAGTTGAACTAGATATGGTCCGTGTGTGTAGGAAACACAATTCTTTTGTTCTGAGCACACTCACGTTTCCCGCCTTATTAGAGACTCTAGAAAGCAAGAGAATGCTTCTTGCTCTAAAGCAGAGTGTGTTTCATGGATGAGAACTGTGCTGTGTGTTTCCCTTCAGAAACGGAGTTAAATGCCAGGCTCTGTGCCTTCCTACAAGCAAGAGTGCGTTTCAGGTAAACGCAGTCACTTTTCAGCTCAAACGAAGCTACATCGTTCACGAAGTTCACACGTTTCTCGCTCTTAACTGAAACGCATTGGATGTTCGAGGACCTGTGGTTTGTATCAGGTTTAGAAGCAGAGTTGAACTAGATATGGTCCGTGTGTGTAGGAAACACAGTTCTTTTGTTCTGAGCACACTCACGTCTCCCGCCTTATTAGAGACTCTAGAAAGCAAGAGAATTCTTCTTGCTCTAAAGCAGAGTGTGTTTCATGGATGAGAAGTGTGCTGTGTGTTTCCCATCAGAAAAGGAGTTAAATGCCAGGCTCTGTGTCTTCCTACAAGCAAGAGTGCGTTTCAGTTAAACGCAGTCACTTTTCAGCTCAAAGGAAGCTACATCGTTCACGAAGTTCACACGTTTCTCGCTCTTAACTGAAACGCATTGGATGTTCGTCGACCTGTGGTTTGTATCAGTTTCAGAAGTAGAGTTGAACTAGATATGGTCCGTGTGTGTAGGAAACACTGTTCTTTTGTTCTGAGCACACTCACGTTTCCCACCTTATTAGAGACTCTAGAAAGCAAGAGAATGCTTCTTGCTCTAAAACAGAGTGTGTTTCATGGATGAGAACTGTGCTGTTTGTTTCCCTTCAGAAACGGAGTTAAATGCCAGGCTCTGTGTCTTCCTACAAGCAAGAGTGCGTTTCAGGTAAACGCAGTCACTTTTCAGCTCAAACGAAGCTACATCGTTCACGAAGTTCACACGTTTCTCGCTCTTAACTGAAACGCATTGGATGTTCGAGGACCTGTGGTTTGTATCAGTTTCAGAAGCAGAGTTGAACTAGATATGGTCCGTGTGTGTAGGAAACACGGTTCCTTTGTTCTGAGCACACTCACGTTTAACGCCTTAGTAGAGACTCTAGAAAGCACGAGAATGCTTCTTGCTCTAAAGCAGAGTGTGTTTCATGGATGAGAAGTGTGCTGTGTGTTTCCCTTCAGAAACGGAGTTAAATGCCAGGCTCTGTGTCTTCCTACAAGCAAGAGTGCTTTTCAGGTAAACGCAGTCACTTTTCAGCTCAAACGAAGCTACATCTTTCACGAAGTTCACACGTTTCTCGCTCTTAACTGAAACGCATTGGATGTTCGAGGACCTGTGGTTTGTATCAGTTTCAGAAGCAGAGTTGAAGAGGATATGGTCCGTGTGTGTAGGAAACACGGTTCTTTTGTTCTGAGCACACTCACGTTTCCCGCCTTATTAGAGACTCTAGAAAGCAAGAGAATGCTTCTTGCTCTAAAGCCGAGTGTGTTTCATGGATGAGAACTGTGCTGTGTGTTTCCCTTCAGAAACGGAGTTAAATGCCAGGCTGTGTGCCTTCCTACAAGCAAGAGTGCGTTTCAGGTAAACGCAGTCACTTTTCAGCTCAAACGAAGCTACATCGTTCACGAAGTTCACACGTTTCTCGCTCTTAACTGAAACGCATTGGATGTTCGAGGACCTGTGGTTTGTATCAGGTTTAGAAGCAGAGTTGAACTAGATATGGTCCGTGTGTGTAGGAAACACAGTTCTTTTGTTCTGAGCACACTCACGTCTCCCGCCTTATTGGAGACTCTAGAAAGCAAGAGAATTCTTCTTGCTCTAAAGCCGAGTGTGTTTCATGGATGAGAACTGTGCTGTGTGTTTCCCTTCAGAAAAGGAGTTAAATGCCAGGCTCTGTGTCTTCCTACAAGCAAGAGTGCGTTTCAGGTAAACGCAGTCACTTTTCAGCTCAAACGAAGCTACATCGTTCACGAAGTTCACACGTTTCTCGCTCTTAACTGAAACGCATTGGATGTTCGAGGACCTGTGGTTTGTATCAGTTTCAGAAGCAGAGTTGAACTAGATATGGTCCGTGTGTGTAGGAAACACGATTCTTTTGTTCTGAGCACACTCACGTTTCCCGCCTTATTAGAGACTCTAGAAAGCAAGAGAATGCTTCTTGCTCTAAAGCAGAGTGTGTTTCATGGATGAGAACTGTGCTGTGTGTTTCCCTTCAGAAACGGAGTTAAATGCCAGGCTCTGTGTCTTCCTACAAGCAAGAGTGCGTTTCAGGTAAACGCAGTCACTTTTCAGCTCAAACGAAGCTACATCGTTCACAAGGTTCACCCGTTTCTCGCTCTTAACTGAAACGCATTGGATGTTCGAGGACCTGTGGTTTGTATCAGTTTCAGAAGCAGAGTTGAACTAGATATGGTCCGTGTGTGTAGGAAACACGGTTCCTTTGTTCTGAGCACACTCACGTTTAACGCCTTATTAGAGACTCTAGAAAGCACGAGAATGCTTCTTGCTCTAAAGCAGAGTGTGTTTCATGGATGAGAACTGTGCTGTGTGTTTCCCTTCAGAAACGGAGTTAAATGCCAGGCTCTGTGTCTTCCTACAAGCAAGAGTGCGTTTCAGGTAAACGCAGCCACTTTTCAGCTCAAACGAAGCTACATCGTTCACGAGGTTCACACGTTTCTAGCTCTTAACTGTAACGCATTGGATGTTCGAGGACCTGTGGTTTGTATCAGTTTCAGAAGCAGAGTTGAACTAGATATGGTCCGTGTGTGTAGGAAACACAGTTCTTTTATTCTGAGCACACTCACGTTTCCCGCCTTATTAGAGACTCTAGAAAGCAAGAGAATGCTTCTTGCTCTAAAGCAGAGTGTGTTTCATGGATGAGAACTGTGCTGTGTGTTTCCCTTCAGAAACGGAGTTAAATGCCAGGCTCTGTGTCTTCCTACAAGCAAGAGTGCGTTTCAGGTAAACGCAGTCATTTTTCAGCTCAAAGGAAGCTACATTGTTCACGAAGTTCACACGTTTCTCGCTCTTAACTGAAACGCATTGGATGTTCGTCGACCTGTGGTTTGTATCAGTTTCAGAAGTAGAGTTGAACTAGATATGGTCCGTGTGTGTAGGAAACACTGTTCTTTTGTTCTGAGCACACTCACGTTTCCCACCTTATTAGAGACTCTAGAAAGCAAGAGAATGCTTCTTGCTCTAAAACAGAGTGTGTTTCATGGATGAGAACTGTGCTGTTTGTTTCCCTTCAGAAACGGAGTTAAATGCCAGGCTCTGTGTCTTCCTACAAGCAAGAGTGCGTTTCAGGTAAACGCAGTCACTTTTCAGCTCAAACGAAGCTACATCGTTCACGAAGTTCACACGTTTCTCGCTCTTAAATGAAACGCATTGGATGTTCGAGGACCTGTGGTTTGTATCAGTTTCAGAAGCAGAGTTGAACTAGATATGGTCCGTGTGTGTAGGAAACACGGTTCCTTTGTTCTGAGCACACTCACGTTTAACGCCTTATTAGAGGCTCTAGAAAGCACGAGAATGCTTCTTGCTCTAAAGCAGAGTGTGTTTCATGGATGAGAACTGTGCTGTGTGTTTCCCTTCAGAAACGGAGTTAAATGCCAGGCTCTGTGTCTTCCTACAAGCAAGAGTGCTTTTCAGGTAAACGCAGTCACTTTTCAGCTCAAACGAAGCTACATCTTTCACGAAGTTCACACGTTTCTCGCTCTTAACTGAAACGCATTGGATGTTCGAGGACCTGTGGTTTGTATCAGTTTCAGAAGCAGAGTTGAAGAGGATATGGTCCGTGTGTGTAGGAAACACGGTTCTTTTGTTCTGAGCACACTCACGTTTCCCGCCTTATTAGAGACTCTAGAAAGCAAGAGAATGCTTCTTGCTCTAAAGCCGAGTGTGTTTCATGGATGAGAACTGTGCTGTGTGTTTCCCTTCAGAAACGGAGTTAAATGCCAGGCTGTGTGCCTTCCTACAAGCAAGAGTGCGTTTCAGGTAAACGCAGTCACTTTTCAGCTCAAACGAAGCTACATCGTTCACGAAGTTCACACGTTTCTCGCTCTTAACTGAAACGCATTGGATGTTCGAGGACCTGTGGTTTGTATCAGTTTCAGAAGCAGAGTTGAACTAGATATGGTCCGTGTGTGTAGGAAACACGGTTCCTTTGTTCTGAGCACACTCACGTTTCCCGCCTTATTAGAGACTCTAGAAAGCAAGAGAATGCTTCTTGCTCTAAAGCAGAGTGTGTTTCATGGATGAGAACTGTGCTGTGTGTTTCCCTTCAGAAACGGAGTTAAATGCCAGGCTCTGTGTCTTCCTACAAGCAAGAGTGCGTTTCAGGTAAACGCAGTCACTTTTCAGCTCAAACGAAGCTACATCGTTCACAAGGTTCACACGTTTCTCGCTCTTAACTGAAACGCATTGGATGTTCGAGGACCTGTGGTTTGTATCAGTTTCAGAAGCAGAGTTGAACTAGATATGGTCCGTGTGTGTAGGAAACACGGTTCCTTTGTTCTGAGCACACTCACGTTTAACGCCTTATTAGAGACTCTAGAAAGCACGAGAATGCTTCTTGCTCTAAAGCAGAGTGTGTTTCATGGATGAGAACTGTGCTGTGTGTTTCCCTTCAGAAACGGAGTTAAATGCCAGGCTCTGTGTCTTCCTACAAGCAAGAGTGCGTTTCAGGTAAACGCAGTCACTTTTCAGCTCAAACGAAGCTACATCTTTCACGAAGTTCACACGTTTCTCGCTCTTAACTGAAACGCATTGGATGTTCGAGGACCTGTGGTTTGTATCAGTTTCAGAAGCAGAGTTGAAGAGGATATGGTCCGTGTGTGTAGGAAACACGGTTCTTTTGTTCTGAGCACACTCACGTTTCCCGCCTTATTAGAGACTCTAGAAAGCAAGAGAATGATTCTTGCTCTAAAGCCGAGTGTGTTTCATGGATGAGAACTGTGCTGTGTGTTTCCCTTCAGAAACGGAGTTAAATGCCAGGCTCTGTGCCTTCCTACAAGCAAGAGTGCGTTTCAGGTAAACGCAGTCACTTTTCAGCTCAAACGAAGCTACATCGTTCACGAGGTTCACACGTTTCTAGCTCTTAACTGTAACGCATTGGATGTTCGAGGACCTGTGGTTTGTATCAGTTTCAGAAGCAGAGTTGAACTAGATATGGTCCGTGTGTGTAGGAAACACAGTTCTTTTATTCTGAGCACACTCACGTTTCCCGCCTTATTAGAGACTCTAGAAAGCAAGAGAATGCTTCTTGCTCTAAAGCAGAGTGTGTTTCATGGATGAGAACTGTGCTGTGTGTTTCCCTTCAGAAACGGAGTTAAATGCCAGGCTCTGTGTCTTCCTACAAGCAAGAGTGCGTTTCAGGTAAACGCAGTCATTTTTCAGCTCAAAGGAAGCTACATTGTTCACGAAGTTCACACGTTTCTCGCTCTTAACTGAAACGCATTGGATGTTCGTCGACCTGTGGTTTGTATCAGTTTCAGAAGCAGAGTTGAACTAGATATGGTCCGTGTGTGTAGGAAACACAGTTCTTTTGTTCTGAGCACACTCACGTCTCCCGCCTTATTAGAGACTCTAGAAAGCAAGAGAATGCTTCTTGCTCTAAAGCAGAGTGTGTTTCATGGATGAGAACTGTGCTGTGTGTTTCCCTTCAGAAACGGAGTTAAATGCCAGGCTCTGTGTCTTCCTACAAGCAAGAGTGCTTGTCAGGTAAACGCAGTCATTTTTCAGCTCAAAGGAAGCTACATTGTTCACGAAGTTCACACGTTTCTCGCTCTTAACTGAAACGCATTGGATGTTCGTCGACCTGTGGTTTGTATCAGTTTCAGAAGCAGAGTTGAACTAGATATGATCCGTGTGTGTAGGAAACACTGTTCTTTTGTTCTGAGCACACTCACGTTTCCCACCTTATTAGAGACTCTAGAAAGCAAGAGAATGCTTCTTGCTCTAAAGCAGAGTGTGTTTCATGGATGAGAACTGTGCTGTGTGTTTCCCTTCAGAAACGGAGTTAAATGCCAGGCTCTGTGTCTTCCTACAAGCAAGAGTGCTTTTCAGGTAAACGCAGTCACTTTTCAGCTCAAACGAAGCTACATCGTTCACGAAGTTCACACGTTTCTCGCTCTTAACTGAAACGCATTGGATGTTCGTCGACCTGTGGTTTGTATCAGTTTCAGAAGCAGAGTTGAACTAGATATGGTCCGTGTGTGTAGGAAACACAGTTCTTTTGTTCTGAGCACACTCACGTCTCCCACCTTATTAGAGACTCTAGAAAGCAAGAGAATGCTTCTTGCTCTAAAGCAGAGTGTGTTTCATGGATGAGAACTGTGCTGTGTGTTTCCCTTCAGAAACGGAGTTAAATGCCAGGCTCTGTGCCTTCCTACAAGCAAGAGTGCGTTTCAGGTAAACGCAGTCACTTTTCAGCTCAAACGAAGCTACATCGTTCACGAGGTTCACACGTTTCTAGCTCTTAACTGTAACGCATTGGATGTTCGAGGACCTGTGGTTTGTATCAGTTTCAGAAGCAGAGTTGAACTAGATATGGTCCGTGTGTGTAGGAAACACAGTTCTTTTATTCTGAGCACACTCACGTTTCCCGCCTTATTAGAGACTCTAGAAAGCAAGAGAATGCTTCTTGCTCTAAAGCAGAGTGTGTTTCATGGATGAGAACTGTGCTGTGTGTTTCCCTTCAGAAACGGAGTTAAATGCCAGGCTCTGTGTCTTCCTACAAGCAAGAGTGCGTTTCAGGTAAACGCAGTCACTTTTCAGCTCAAACGAAGCTACATTGTTCACGAAGTTCACACGTTTCTCGCTCTTAACTGAAACGCATTGGATGTTCGAGGACCTGTGGTTTGTATCAGTTTCAGAAGCAGAGTTGAACTAGATATGGTCCGTGTGTGTAGGAAACACGATTCTTTTGTTGTGAGCACACTCACGTTTCCCGCCTTATTAGAGACTCTAGAAAGCAAGAGAATGCTTCTTGCTCTAAAGCAGAGTGTGTTTCATGGATGAGAACTGTGCTGTGTGTTTCCCTTCAGAAACGGAGTTAAATGCCAGGCTCTGTGTCTTCCTACAAGCAAGAGTGCGTTTCAGGTAAACGCAGTCACTTTTCAGCTCAAACGAAGCTACATCGTTCACAAGGTTCACACGTTTCTCGCTCTTAACTGAAACGCATTGGATGTTCGAGGACCTGTGGTTTGTATCAGTTTCAGAAGCAGAGTTGAACTAGATATGGTCCGTGTGTGTAGGAAACACGGTTCCTTTGTTCTGAGCACACTCACGTTTAACGCCTTATTAGAGACTCTAGAAAGCACGAGAATGCTTCTTGCTCTAAAGCAGAGTGTGTTTCATGGATGAGAACTGTGCTGTGTGTTTCCCTTCAGAAACGGAGTTAAATGCCAGGCTCTGTGTCTTCCTACAAGCAAGAGTGCGTTTCAGGTAAACGCAGTCACTTTTCAGCTCAAACGAAGCTACATCTTTCACGAAGTTCACACGTTTCTCGCTCTTAACTGAAACGCATTGGATGTTCGAGGACCTGTGGTTTGTATCAGTTTCAGAAGCAGAGTTGAAGAGGATACGGTCCGTGTGTGTAGGAAACACGGTTCTTTTGTTTTGAGCACACTCACGTTTCCCGCCTTATTAGAGACTCTAGAAAGCAAGAGAATGCTTCTTGCTCTAAAGCCGAGTGTGTTTCATGGATGAGAACTGTGCTGTGTGTTTCCCCTCAGAAACGGAGTTAAATGCCAGGCTCTGTGCCTTCCTACAAGCAAGAGTGCGTTTCAGGTAAACGCAGTCACTTTTCAGCTCAAACGAAGCTACATCGTTCACGAGGTTCACACGTTTCTAGCTCTTAACTGTAACGCATTGGATGTTCGAGGACCTGTGGTTTGTATCAGTTTCAGAAGCAGAGTTGAAGTAGATATGGTCCGTGTGTGTAGGAAACACAGTTCTTTTATTCTGAGCACACTCACGTTTCCCGCTTTATTAGAGACTCTAGAAAGCAAGAGAATGCTTCTTGCTCTAAAGCAGAGTGTGTTTCATGGATGAGAACTGTGCTGTGTGTTTCCCTTCAGAAACGGAGTTAAATGCCAGGCTCTGTGTCTTCCTACAAGCAAGAGTGCGTTTCAGGTAAACGCAGTCATTTTTCAGCTCAAAGGAAGCTACATTGTTCACGAAGTTCACACGTTTCTCGCTCTTAACTGAAACGCATTGGATGTTCGTCGACCTGTGGTTTGTATCAGTTTCAGAAGTAGAGTTGAACTAGATATGGTCCGTGTGTGTAGGAAACACTGTTCTTTTGTTCTGAGCACACTCACGTTTCCCACCTTATTAGAGACTCTAGAAAGCAAGAGAATGCTTCTTGCTCTAAAACAGAGTGTGTTTCATGGATGAGAACTGTGCTGTTTGTTTCCCTTCAGAAACGGAGTTAAATGCCAGGCTCTGTGTCTTCCTACAAGCAAGAGTGCGTTTCAGGTAAACGCAGTCACTTTTCAGCTCAAACGAAGCTACATCGTTCACGAAGTTCACACGTTTCTCGCTCTTAACTGAAACGCATTGGATGTTCGAGGACCTGTGGTTTGTATCAGTTTCAGAAGCAGAGTTGAACTAGATATGGTCCGTGTGTGTAGGAAACACAATTCTTTTGTTCTGAGCACACTCACGTTTCCCGCCTTATTAGAGACTCTAGAAAGCAAGAGAATGCTTCTTGCTCTAAAGCAGAGTGTGTTTCATGGATGAGAACTGTGCTGTGTGTTTCCCTTCAGAAACGGAGTTAAATGCCAGGCTCTGTGCCTTCCTACAAGCAAGAGTGCGTTTCAGGTAAACGCAGTCACTTTTCAGCTCAAACGAAGCTACATCGTTCACGAAGTTCACACGTTTCTCGCTCTTAACTGAAACGCATTGGATGTTCGAGGACCTGTGGTTTGTATCAGGTTTAGAAGCAGAGTTGAACTAGATATGGTCCGTGTGTGTAGGAAACACAGTTCTTTTGTTCTGAGCACACTCACGTCTCCCGCCTTATTAGAGACTCTAGAAAGCAAGAGAATTCTTCTTGCTCTAAAGCAGAGTGTGTTTCATGGATGAGAAGTGTGCTGTGTGTTTCCCATCAGAAAAGGAGTTAAATGCCAGGCTCTGTGTCTTCCTACAAGCAAGAGTGCGTTTCAGTTAAACGCAGTCACTTTTCAGCTCAAAGGAAGCTACATCGTTCACGAAGTTCACACGTTTCTCGCTCTTAACTGAAACGCATTGGATGTTCGTCGACCTGTGGTTTGTATCAGTTTCAGAAGTAGAGTTGAACTAGATATGGTCCGTGTGTGTAGGAAACACTGTTCTTTTGTTCTGAGCACACTCACGTTTCCCACCTTATTAGAGACTCTAGAAAGCAAGAGAATGCTTCTTGCTCTAAAACAGAGTGTGTTTCATGGATGAGAACTGTGCTGTTTGTTTCCCTTCAGAAACGGAGTTAAATGCCAGGCTCTGTGTCTTCCTACAAGCAAGAGTGCGTTTCAGGTAAACGCAGTCACTTTTCAGCTCAAACGAAGCTACATCGTTCACGAAGTTCACACGTTTCTCGCTCTTAACTGAAACGCATTGGATGTTCGAGGACCTGTGGTTTGTATCAGTTTCAGAAGCAGAGTTGAACTAGATATGGTCCGTGTGTGTAGGAAACACGGTTCCTTTGTTCTGAGCACACTCACGTTTAACGCCTTAGTAGAGACTCTAGAAAGCACGAGAATGCTTCTTGCTCTAAAGCAGAGTGTGTTTCATGGATGAGAAGTGTGCTGTGTGTTTCCCTTCAGAAACGGAGTTAAATGCCAGGCTCTGTGTCTTCCTACAAGCAAGAGTGCTTTTCAGGTAAACGCAGTCACTTTTCAGCTCAAACGAAGCTACATCTTTCACGAAGTTCACACGTTTCTCGCTCTTAACTGAAACGCATTGGATGTTCGAGGACCTGTGGTTTGTATCAGTTTCAGAAGCAGAGTTGAAGAGGATATGGTCCGTGTGTGTAGGAAACACGGTTCTTTTGTTCTGAGCACACTCACGTTTCCCGCCTTATTAGAGACTCTAGAAAGCAAGAGAATGCTTCTTGCTCTAAAGCCGAGTGTGTTTCATGGATGAGAACTGTGCTGTGTGTTTCCCTTCAGAAACGGAGTTAAATGCCAGGCTCTGTGTCTTCCTACAAGCAAGAGTGCGTTTCAGGTAAACGCAGTCACTTTTCAGCTCAAACGAAGCTACATCGTTCACGAAGTTCACACGTTTCTCGCTCTTAACTGAAACGCATTGGATGTTCGAGGACCTGTGGTTTGTATCAGGTTTAGAAGCAGAGTTGAACTAGATATGGTCCGTGTGTGTAGGAAACACAGTTCTTTTGTTCTGAGCACACTCACGTCTCCCGCCTTATTGGAGACTCTAGAAAGCAAGAGAATTCTTCTTGCTCTAAAGCCGAGTGTGTTTCATGGATGAGAACTGTGCTGTGTGTTTCCCTTCAGAAAAGGAGTTAAATGCCAGGCTCTGTGTCTTCCTACAAGCAAGAGTGCGTTTCAGGTAAACGCAGTCACTTTTCAGCTCAAACGAAGCTACATCGTTCACGAAGTTCACACGTTTCTCGCTCTTAACTGAAACGCATTGGATGTTCGAGGACCTGTGGTTTGTATCAGTTTCAGAAGCAGAGTTGAACTAGATATGGTCCGTGTGTGTAGGAAACACGATTCTTTTGTTCTGAGCACACTCACGTTTCCCGCCTTATTAGAGACTCTAGAAAGCAAGAGAATGCTTCTTGCTCTAAAGCAGAGTGTGTTTCATGGATGAGAACTGTGCTGTGTGTTTCCCTTCAGAAACGGAGTTAAATGCCAGGCTCTGTGTCTTCCTACAAGCAAGAGTGCGTTTCAGGTAAACGCAGTCACTTTTCAGCTCAAACGAAGCTACATCGTTCACAAGGTTCACCCGTTTCTCGCTCTTAACTGAAACGCATTGGATGTTCGAGGACCTGTGGTTTGTATCAGTTTCAGAAGCAGAGTTGAACTAGATATGGTCCGTGTGTGTAGGAAACACGGTTCCTTTGTTCTGAGCACACTCACGTTTAACGCCTTATTAGAGACTCTAGAAAGCACGAGAATGCTTCTTGCTCTAAAGCAGAGTGTGTTTCATGGATGAGAACTGTGCTGTGTGTTTCCCTTCAGAAACGGAGTTAAATGCCAGGCTCTGTGTCTTCCTACAAGCAAGAGTGCGTTTCAGGTAAACGCAGCCACTTTTCAGCTCAAACGAAGCTACATCGTTCACGAGGTTCACACGTTTCTAGCTCTTAACTGTAACGCATTGGATGTTCGAGGACCTGTGGTTTGTATCAGTTTCAGAAGCAGAGTTGAACTAGATATGGTCCGTGTGTGTAGGAAACACAGTTCTTTTATTCTGAGCACACTCACGTTTCCCGCCTTATTAGAGACTCTAGAAAGCAAGAGAATGCTTCTTGCTCTAAAGCAGAGTGTGTTTCATGGATGAGAACTGTGCTGTGTGTTTCCCTTCAGAAACGGAGTTAAATGCCAGGCTCTGTGTCTTCCTACAAGCAAGAGTGCGTTTCAGGTAAACGCAGTCATTTTTCAGCTCAAAGGAAGCTACATTGTTCACGAAGTTCACACGTTTCTCGCTCTTAACTGAAACGCATTGGATGTTCGTCGACCTGTGGTTTGTATCAGTTTCAGAAGTAGAGTTGAACTAGATATGGTCCGTGTGTGTAGGAAACACTGTTCTTTTGTTCTGAGCACACTCACGTTTCCCACCTTATTAGAGACTCTAGAAAGCAAGAGAATGCTTCTTGCTCTAAAACAGAGTGTGTTTCATGGATGAGAACTGTGCTGTTTGTTTCCCTTCAGAAACGGAGTTAAATGCCAGGCTCTGTGTCTTCCTACAAGCAAGAGTGCGTTTCAGGTAAACGCAGTCACTTTTCAGCTCAAACGAAGCTACATCGTTCACGAAGTTCACACGTTTCTCGCTCTTAAATGAAACGCATTGGATGTTCGAGGACCTGTGGTTTGTATCAGTTTCAGAAGCAGAGTTGAACTAGATATGGTCCGTGTGTGTAGGAAACACGGTTCCTTTGTTCTGAGCACACTCACGTTTAACGCCTTATTAGAGGCTCTAGAAAGCACGAGAATGCTTCTTGCTCTAAAGCAGAGTGTGTTTCATGGATGAGAACTGTGCTGTGTGTTTCCCTTCAGAAACGGAGTTAAATGCCAGGCTCTGTGTCTTCCTACAAGCAAGAGTGCTTTTCAGGTAAACGCAGTCACTTTTCAGCTCAAACGAAGCTACATCTTTCACGAAGTTCACACGTTTCTCGCTCTTAACTGAAACGCATTGGATGTTCGAGGACCTGTGGTTTGTATCAGTTTCAGAAGCAGAGTTGAAGAGGATATGGTCCGTGTGTGTAGGAAACACGGTTCTTTTGTTCTGAGCACACTCACGTTTCCCGCCTTATTAGAGACTCTAGAAAGCAAGAGAATGCTTCTTGCTCTAAAGCCGAGTGTGTTTCATGGATGAGAACTGTGCTGTGTGTTTCCCTTCAGAAACGGAGTTAAATGCCAGGCTGTGTGCCTTCCTACAAGCAAGAGTGCGTTTCAGGTAAACGCAGTCACTTTTCAGCTCAAACGAAGCTACATCGTTCACGAAGTTCACACGTTTCTCGCTCTTAACTGAAACGCATTGGATGTTCGAGGACCTGTGGTTTGTATCAGTTTCAGAAGCAGAGTTGAACTAGATATGGTCCGTGTGTGTAGGAAACACGGTTCCTTTGTTCTGAGCACACTCACGTTTCCCGCCTTATTAGAGACTCTAGAAAGCAAGAGAATGCTTCTTGCTCTAAAGCAGAGTGTGTTTCATGGATGAGAACTGTGCTGTGTGTTTCCCTTCAGAAACGGAGTTAAATGCCAGGCTCTGTGTCTTCCTACAAGCAAGAGTGCGTTTCAGGTAAACGCAGTCACTTTTCAGCTCAAACGAAGCTACATCGTTCACAAGGTTCACACGTTTCTCGCTCTTAACTGAAACGCATTGGATGTTCGAGGACCTGTGGTTTGTATCAGTTTCAGAAGCAGAGTTGAACTAGATATGGTCCGTGTGTGTAGGAAACACGGTTCCTTTGTTCTGAGCACACTCACGTTTAACGCCTTATTAGAGACTCTAGAAAGCACGAGAATGCTTCTTGCTCTAAAGCAGAGTGTGTTTCATGGATGAGAACTGTGCTGTGTGTTTCCCTTCAGAAACGGAGTTAAATGCCAGGCTCTGTGTCTTCCTACAAGCAAGAGTGCGTTTCAGGTAAACGCAGTCACTTTTCAGCTCAAACGAAGCTACATCTTTCACGAAGTTCACACGTTTCTCGCTCTTAACTGAAACGCATTGGATGTTCGAGGACCTGTGGTTTGTATCAGTTTCAGAAGCAGAGTTGAAGAGGATACGGTCCGTGTGTGTAGGAAACACGGTTCTTTTGTTTTGAGCACACTCACGTTTCCCGCCTTATTAGAGACTGTAGAAAGCAAGAGAATGCTTCTTGCTCTAAAGCCGAGTGTGTTTAATGGATGAGAACTGTGCTGTGTGTTTCCCCTCAGAAACGGAGTTAAATGCCAGGCTCTGTGCCTTCCTACAAGCAAGAGTGCGTTTCAGGTAAACGCAGTCACTTTTCAGCTCAAAGGAAGCTACATCGTTCACGAGGTTCACACGTTTCTAGCTCTTAACTGTAACGCATTGGATGTTCGAGGACCTGTGGTTTGTATCAGTTTCAGAAGCAGAGTTGAACTAGATATGGTCCGTGTGTGTAGGAAACACAGTTCTTTTATTCTGAGCACACTCACGTTTCCCGCCTTATTAGAGACTCTAGAAAGCAAGAGAATGCTTCTTGCTCTAAAGCAGAGTGTGTTTCATGGATGAGAACTGTGCTGTGTGTTTCCCTTCAGAAACGGAGTTAAATGCCAGGCTCTGTGTCTTCCTACAAGCAAGAGTGCGTTTCAGGTAAACGCAGTCATTTTTCAGCTCAAAGGAAGCTACATTGTTCACGAAGTTCACACGTTTCTCGCTCTTAACTGAAACGCATTGGATGTTCGTCGACCTGTGGTTTGTATCAGTTTCAGAAGTAGAGTTGAACTAGATATGGTCCGTGTGTGTAGGAAACACTGTTCTTTTGTTCTGAGCACACTCACGTTTCCCACCTTATTAGAGACTCTAGAAAGCAAGAGAATGCTTCTTGCTCTAAAACAGAGTGTGTTTCATGGATGAGAACTGTGCTGTTTGTTTCCCTTCAGAAACGGAGTTAAATGCCAGGCTCTGTGTCTTCCTACAAGCAAGAGTGCGTTTCAGGTAAACGCAGTCACTTTTCAGCTCAAACGAAGCTACATCGTTCACGAAGTTCACACGTTTCTCGCTCTTAACTGAAACGCATTGGATGTTCGAGGACCTGTGGTTTGTATCAGTTTCAGAAGCAGAGTTGAACTAGATATGGTCCGTGTGTGTAGGAAACACGGTTCCTTTGTTCTGAGCACACTCACGTTTAACGCCTTATTAGAGGCTCTAGAAAGAACGAGAATGCTTCTTGCTCTAAAGCAGAGTGTGTTTCATGGATGAGAACTGTGCTGTGTGTTTCCCTTCAGAAACGGAGTTAAATGCCAGGCTCTGTGTCTTCCTACAAGCAAGAGTGCGTTTCAGGTAAACGCAGTCACTTTTCAGCTCAAACGAAGCTACATCTTTCACGAAGTTCACACGTTTCTTGCTCTTAACTGAAACGCATTGGATGTTCGAGGACCTGTGGTTTGTATCAGTTTCAGAAGCAGAGTTGAAGTGTATATGGTCCGTGTGTGTAGGAAACACGGTTCCTTTGTTCTGAGCACACTCACGTTTCCCGCCTTATTAGAGACTCTAGAAAGCAAGAGAATGCTTCTTGCTCTAAAGCCGAGTGTGTTTCATGGATGAGAACTGTGCTGTTTGTTTCCCTTCAGAAACGGAGTTAAATGCCAGGCTCTGTGTCTTCCTACAAGCAAGAGTGCGTTTCAGGTAAACGCAGTCACTTTTCAGCTCAAACGAAGCTACATCGTTCACGAAGTTCACACGTTTCTCGCTCTTAACTGAAACGCATTGGATGTTCGAGGACCTGTGGTTTGTATCAGTTTCAGAAGCAGAGTTGAACTAGATATGGTCCGTGTGTGTAGGAAACACGGTTCCTTTGTTCTGAGCACACTCACGTTTAACGCCTTAGTAGAGACTCTAGAAAGCACGAGAATGCTTCTTGCTCTAAAGCAGAGTGTGTTTCATGGATGAGAACTGTGCTGTGTGTTTCCCTTCAGAAACGGAGTTAAATGCCAGGCTCTGTGTCTTCCTACAAGCAAGAGTGCTTTTCAGGTAAACGCAGTCACTTTTCAGCTCAAACGAAGCTACATCTTTCACGAAGTTCACACGTTTCTCGCTCTTAACTGAAACGCATTGGATGTTCGAGGACCTGTGGTTTGTATCAGTTTCAGAAGCAGAGTTGAAGAGGATATGGTCCGTGTGTGTAGGAAACACGGTTCTTTTGTTCTGAGCACACTCACGTTTCCCGCCTTATTAGAGACTCTAGAAAGCAAGAGAATGCTTCTTGCTCTAAAGCAGAGTGTGTTTCATGGATGAGAACTGTGCTGTGTGTTTCCCTTCAGAAACGGAGTTAAATGCCAGGCTCTGTGTCTTCCTACAAGCAAGAGTGCGTTTCAGGTAAACGCAGTCACTTTTCAGCTCAAACGAAGCTACATCGTTCACGAGGTTCACACGTTTCTCGCTCTTAACTGAAACGCATTGGATGTTCGAGGACCTGTGGTTTGTATCAGTTTCAGAAGCAGAGTTGAACTAGATATGGTCCGTGTGTGTAGGAAACACGGTTCCTTTGTTCTGAGCACACTCACGTTTAACGCCTTATTAGAGACTCTAGAAAGCACGAGAATGCTTCTTGCTCTAAAGCAGAGTGTGTTTCATGGATGAGAACTGTGCTGTGTGTTTCCCTTCAGAAACGGAGTTAAATGCCAGGCTCTGTGTCTTCCTACAAGCAAGAGTGCGTTTCAGGTAAACGCAGTCACTTTTCAGCTCAAACGAAGCTACATCTTTCACGAAGTTCACACGTTTCTCGCTCTTAACTGAAACGCATTGGATGTACGAGGACCTGTGGTTTGTATCAGTTTCAGAAGCAGAGTTGAAGAGGATTCGGTCCGTGTGTGTAGGAAACACGGTTCTTTTGTTTTGAGCACACTCACGTTTCCCGCCTTATTAGAGACTCTAGAAAGCAAGAGAATGCTTCTTGCTCTAAAGCAGAGTGTGTTTCATGGATGAGAACTGTGCTGTGTGTTTCCCTTCAGAAACGGAGTTAAATGCCAGGCTCTGTGTCTTCCTACAAGCAAGAGTGCTTTTCAGGTAAACGCAGTCACTTTTCAGCTCAAACGAAGCTACATCTTTCACGAAGTTCACACGTTTCTCGCTCTTAACTGAAACGCATTGGATGTTCGAGGACCTGTGGTTTGGATCAGTTTCAGAAGCAGAGTTGAAGAGGATATAGTCCGTGTGTGTAGGAAACACGGTTCTTTTGTTCTGAGCACACTCACGTTTCCCGCCTTATTAGAGACTCTAGAAAGCAAGAGAATGCTTCTTGCTCTAAAGCCGAGTGTGTTTCATGGATGAGAACTGTGCTGTGTGTTTCCCTTCAGAAACGGAGTTAAATGCCAGGCTCTGTGTCTTCCTACAAGCAAGAGTGCGTTTCAGGTAAACGCAGTCATTTTTCAGCTCAAAGGAAGCTACATTGTTCACGAAGTTCACACGTTTCTCGCTCTTAACTGAAACGCATTGGATGTTCGTCGACCTGTGGTTTGTATCAGTTTCAGAAGTAGAGTTGAACTAGATATGGTCCGTGTGTGTAGGAAACACTGTTCTTTTGTTCTGAGCACACTCACGTTTCCCACCTTATTAGAGACTCTAGAAAGCAAGAGAATGCTTCTTGCTCTAAAACAGAGTGTGTTTCATGGATGAGAACTGTGCTGTTTGTTTCCCTTCAGAAACGGAGTTAAATGCCAGGCTCTGTGTCTTCCTACAAGCAAGAGTGCGTTTCAGGTAAACGCAGTCACTTTTCAGCTCAAACGAAGCTACATCGTTCACGAAGTTCACACGTTTCTCGCTCTTAACTGAAACGCATTGGATGTTCGAGGACCTGTGGTTTGTATCAGTTTCAGAAGCAGAGTTGAACTAGATATGGTCCGTGTGTGTAGGAAACACGGTTCCTTTGTTCTGAGCACACTCACGTTTAACGCCTTATTAGAGGCTCTAGAAAGCACGAGAATGCTTCTTGCTCTAAAGCAGAGTGTGTTTCATGGATGAGAACTGTGCTGTGTGTTTCCCTTCAGAAACGGAGTTAAATGCCAGGCTCTGTGTCTTCCTACAAGCAAGAGTGCGTTTCAGGTAAACGCAGTCACTTTTCAGCTCAAACGAAGCTACATCTTTCACGAAGTTCACACGTTTCTCGCTCTTAACTGAAACGCATTGGATGTTCGAGGACCTGTGGTTTGTATCAGTTTCAGAAGCAGAGTTGAAGAGTATATGGTCCGTGTGTGTAGGAAACACGGTTCTTTTGTCCTGAGCACACTCACGTTTCCCGCCTTATTAGAGACTCTAGAAAGCAAGAGAATGCTTCTTGCTCTAAAGCCGAGTGTGTTTCATGGATGAGAACTGTGCTGTGTGTTTCCCTTCAGAAACGGAGTTAAATGCCAGGCTCTGTGTCTTCCTACAAGCAAGAGTGTGTTTCAGGTAAACGCAGTCACTTTTCAGCTCAAACGAAGCTACATCGTTCACGAAGTTCACACGTTTCTCGCTCTTAACTGAAACGCATTGGATGATCGAGGACCTGTGGTTTGTATCAGTTTCAGAAGCAGAGTTGAACTAGATATGGTGCGTGTGTGTAGGAAACACGGTTCCTTTGTTCTGAGCACACTCACGTTTCCCGCCTTATTAGAGACTCTAGAAAGCAAGAGAATGCTTCTTGCTCTAAAGCAGAGTGTGTTTCATGGATGAGAACTGTGCTGTGTGTTTCCCTTCAGAAACGGAGTTAAATGCCAGGCTCTGTGTCTTCCTACAAGCAAGAGTGCTTTTCAGGTAAACGCAGTCACTTTTCAGCTCAAACGAAGCTACATCTTTCACGAAGTTCACACGTTTCTCGCTCTTAACTGAAACGCATTGGATGTTCGAGGACCTGTGGTTTGTATCAGTTTCAGAAGCAGAGTTGAAGAGGATATGGTCCGTGTGTGTAGGAAACACGGTTCTTTTGTTCTGAGCACACTCACGTTTCCCGCCTTATTAGAGACTCTAGAAAGCAAGAGAATGCTTCTTGCTCTAAAGCCGAGTGTGTTTCATGGATGAGAACTGTGCTGTGTGTTTCCCTTCAGAAACGGAGTTAAATGCCAGGCTGTGTGCCTTCCTACAAGCAAGAGTGCGTTTCAGGTAAACGCAGTCACTTTTCAGCTCAAACGAAGCTACATCGTTCACGAAGTTCACACGTTTCTCGCTCTTAACTGAAACGCATTGGATGTTCGAGGACCTGTGGTTTGTATCAGTTTCAGAAGCAGAGTTGAAGAGGGTACGGTCCGTGTGTGTAGGAAACACGGTTCTTTTGTTTTGAGCACACTCACGTTTCCCGCCTTATTAGAGACTCTAGAAAGCAAGAGAATGCTTCTTGCTCTAAAGCCGAGTGTGTTTCATGGATGAGAACTGTGCTGTGTGTTTCCCCTCAGAAACGGAGTTAAATGCCAGGCTCTGTGCCTTCCTACAAGCAAGAGTGCGTTTCAGGTAAACGCAGTCACTTTTCAGCTCAAACGAAGCTACATCGTTCACGAGGTTCACACGTTTCTAGCTCTTAACTGTAACGCATTGGATGTTCGAGGACCTGTGGTTTGTATCAGTTTCAGAAGCAGAGTTGAACTAGATATGGTCCGTGTGTGTAGGAAACACAGTTCTTTTATTCTGAGCACACTCACGTTTCCCGCCTTATTAGAGACTCTAGAAAGCAAGAGAATGCTTCTTGCTCTAAAGCAGAGTGTGTTTCATGGATGAGAACTGTGCTGTGTGTTTCCCTTCAGAAACGGAGTTAAATGCCAGGCTCTGTGTCTTCCTACAAGCAAGAGTGCGTTTCAGGTAAACGCAGTCATTTTTCAGCTCAAAGGAAGCTACATTGTTCACGAAGTTCACACGTTTCTCGCTCTTAACTGAAACGCATTGGATGTTCGTCGACCTGTGGTTTGTATCAGTTTCAGAAGTAGAGTTGAACTAGATATGGTCCGTGTGTGTAGGAAACACTGTTCTTTTGTTCTGAGCACACTCACGTTTCCCACCTTATTAGAGACTCTAGAAAGCAAGAGAATGCTTCTTGCTCTAAAACAGAGTGTGTTTCATGGATGAGAACTGTGCTGTTTGTTTCCCTTCAGAAACGGAGTTAAATGCCAGGCTCTGTGTCTTCCTACAAGCAAGAGTGCGTTTCAGGTAAACGCAGTCACTTTTCAGCTCAAACAAAGCTACATCGTTCACGAAGTTCACACGTTTCTCGCTCTTAACTGAAACGCATTGGATGTTCGAGGACCTGTGGTTTGTATCAGTTTCAGAAGCAGAGTTGAACTAGATATGGTCCGTGTGTGTAGGAAACACGGTTCCTTTGTTCTGAGCACACTCACGTTTAACGCCTTATTAGAGGCACTAGAAAGCACGAGAATGCTTCTTGCTCTAAAGCAGAGTGTGTTTCATGGATGAGAACTGTGCTGTGTGTTTCCCTTCAGAAACGGAGTTAAATGCCAGGCTCTGTGTCTTCCTACAAGCAAGAGTGCGTTTCAGGTAAACGCAGTCACTTTTCAGCTCAAACGAAGCTACATCTTTCACGAAGTTCACACGTTTCTCGCTCTTAACTGAAACGCATTGGATGTTCGAGGACCTGTGGTTTGTATCAGTTTCAGAAGCAGAGTTGAAGAGTATATGGTCCGTGTGTGTAGGAAACACGGTTCTTTTGTTCTGAGCACACTCACGTTTCCCGCCTTATTAGAGACTCTAGAAAGCAAGAGAATGCTTCTTGCTCTAAAGCCGAGTGTGTTTCATGGATGAGAACTGTGCTGTGTGTTTCCCTTCAGAAACGGAGTTAAATGCCAGGCTCTGTGTCTTCCTACAAGCAAGAGTGTGTTTCAGGTAAACGCAGTCACTTTTCAGCTCAAACGAAGCTACATCGTTCACGAAGTTCACACGTTTCTCGCTCTTAACTGAAACGCATTGGATGATCGAGGACCTGTGGTTTGTATCAGTTTCAGAAGCAGAGTTGAACTAGATATGGTCCGTGTGTGTAGGAAACACGGTTCCTTTGTTCTGAGCACACTCACGTTTCCCGCCTTATTAGAGACTCTAGAAAGCAAGAGAATGCTTCTTGCTCTAAAGCAGAGTGTGTTTCATGGATGAGAACTGTGCTGTGTGTTTCCCTTCAGAAACGGAGTTTAATGCCAGGCTCTGTGTCTTCCTACAAGCAAGAGTGCGTTTCAGGTAAACGCAGTCACTTTTCAGCTCAAACGAAGCTACATCGTTCACGAAGTTCACACGTTTCTCGCTCTTAACTGAAACACATTGGATGTTCGAGGACCTGTGGTTTGTATCAGTTTCAGAAGCAGAGTTGAAGAGGATATGGTCCGTGTGTGTAGGAAACACGGTTCTTTTGTTCTGAGCACACTCACGTTTCCCGCCTTATTAGGGACTCTAGAAAGAAAGAGAATGCTTCTTGCAATAAAGCCGAGTGTGTTTCATGGATGAGAACTGTGCTGTGTGTTTCCCTTCAGAAACGGAGTTAAATGCCAGGCTCTGTGCCTTCCTACAAGCAAGAGTGCGTTTCAGGTAAACGCAGTCACTTTTCAGCTCAAACGAAGCTACATCGTTCACGAGGTTCACACGTTTCTCGCTCTTAACTGTAACGCATTGGATGTTCGAGGACCTGTGGTTTGTATCAGTTTCAGAAGCAGAGTTGAACTAGATATGGTCCGTGTGTGTAGGAAACACAGTTCTTTTGTTCTGAGCACACTCACGTTTCCCGCCTTATTAGAGACTCTAGAAAGCAAGAGAATGCTTCTTGCTCTAAAGCAGAGTGTGTTTCATGGATGAGAACTGTGCTGTGTGTTTCCCTTCAGAAACGGAGTTAAATGCCAGGCTCTGTGCCTTCCTACAAGCAAGAGTGCGTTTCAGGTAAACGCAGTCACTTTTCAGCTCAAACGAAGCTACATCGTTCACGAAGTTCACACGTTTCTCGCTCTTAACTGAAACGCATTGGATGTTCGAGGACCTGTGGTTTGTATCAGGTTTAGAAGCAGAGTTGAACTAGATATGGTCCGTGTGTGTAGGAAACACAGTTCTTTTGTTCTGAGCACACTAACGTCTCCCGCCTTATTAGAGACTCTAGAAAGCAAGAGAATTCTTCTTGCTCTAAAGCAGAGTGTGTTTCATGGATGAGAAGTGTGCTGTGTGTTTCCCATCAGAAAAGGAGTTAAATGCCAGGCTCTGTGTCTTCCTACAAGCAAGAGTGCGTTTCAGTTAAACGCAGTCACTTTTCAGCTCAAACGAAGCTACATCGTTCACGAAGTTCACACGTTTCTCGCTCTTAACTGAAACGCATTGGATGTTCGAGGACCTGTGGTTTGTATCAGTTTCAGAAGCAGAGTTGAACTAGATATGGTCCGTGTGTGTAGGAAACACGATTCTTTTGTTCTGAGCACACTCACGTTTCCCGCCTTATTAGAGACTCTAGAAAGCAAGAGAATGCTTCTTGCTCTAAAGCAGAGTGTGTTCCATGGACTAGAACTGTGCTGTGTGTTTCCCTTCAGAAACGGAGTTAAATGCCAGGCTCTGTGTCTTCCTAGAAGCAAGAGTGCGTTTCAGGTAAACGCAGTCACTTTTCAGCTCAAACGAAGCTACATCGTTCACAAGGTTCACACGTTTCTCGCTCTTAACTGAAACGCATTGGATGTTCGTCGACCTGTGGTTTGTATCAGTTTCAGAAGTAGAGTTGAACTAGATATGGTCCGTGTGTGTAGGAAACACTGTTCTTTTGTTCTGAGCACACTCACGTTTCCCACCTTATTAGAGACTCTAGAAAGCAAGAGAATGCTTCTTGCTCTAAAACAGAGTGTGTTTCATGGATGAGAACTGTGCTGTTTGTTTCCCTTCAGAAACGGAGTTAAATGCCAGGCTCTGTGTCTTCCTACAAGCAAGAGTGCGTTTCAGGTAAACGCAGTCACTTTTCAGCTCAAACGAAGCTACATCGTTCACGAAGTTCACACGTTTCTCGCTCTTAACTGAAACGCATTGGATGTTCGAGGACCTGTGGTTTGTATCAGTTTCAGAAGCAGAGTTGAACTAGATATGGTCCGTGTGTGTAGGAAACACGGTTCCTTTGTTCTGAGCACACTCACGTTTCCCGCCTTATTAGAGACTCTAGAAAGCAAGAGAATGCTTCTTGCTCTAAAGGAGAGTGTGTTTCATGGATGAGAACTGTGCTGTGTGTTTCCCTTCAGAAACGGAGTTAAATGCCAGGCTCTGTGTCTTCCTACAAGCAAGAGTGCGTTTCAGGTAAACGCAGTCACTTTTCAGCTCAAACGAAGCTACATCTTTCACGAAGTTCACACGTTTCTCGCTCTTAACTGAAACGCATTGGATGTTCGAGGACCTGTGGTTTGTATCAGTTTCAGAAGCAGAGTTGAAGAGGATATGGTCCGTGTGTGTAGGAAACACAGTTCTTTTGTTCTGAGCACACTCACGTCTCCCGCCTTATTGGAGACTCTAGAAAGCAAGAGAATTCTTCTTGCTCTAAAGCAGAGTGTGTTTCATGGATGAGAACTGTGCTGTGTGTTTCCCTTCAGAAAAGGAGTTAAATGCCAGGCTCTGTGTCTTCCTACAAGCAAGAGTGCGTTTCAGGTAAACGCAGTCACTTTTCAGCTCAAACGAAGCTACATCGTTCACGAAGTTCACACGTTTCTCGCTCTTAACTGAAACGCATTGGATGTTCGAGGACCTGTGGTTTGTATCAGTTTCAGAAGCAGAGTTGAACTAGATATGGTCCGTGTGTGTAGGAAACACGATTCTTTTGTTCTGAGCACACTCACGTTTCCCGCCTTATTAGAGACTCTAGAAAGCAAGAGAATGCTTCTTGCTCTAAAGCAGAGTGTGTTTCATGGATGAGAACTGTGCTGTGTGTTTCCCTTCAGAAACGGAGTTAAATGCCAGGCTCTGTGTCTTCCTACAAGCAAGAGTGCGTTTCAGGTAAACGCAGTCACTTTTCAGCTCAAACGAAGCTACATCGTTCACAAGGTTCACACGTTTCTCGCTCTTAACTGAAACGCATTGGATGTTCGAGGACCTGTGGTTTGTATCAGTTTCAGAAGTAGAGTTGAACTAGATATGGTCCGTGTGTGTAGGAAACACTGTTCTTTTGTTCTGAGCACACTCACGTTTCCCACCTTATTAGAGACTCTAGAAAGCAAGAGAATGCTTCTTGCTCTAAAACAGAGTGTGTTTCATGGATGAGAACTGTGCTGTTTGTTTCCCTTTAGAAACGGAGTTAAATGCCAGGCTCTGTGTCTTCTTACAAGCAAGAGTGCGTTTCAGGTAAATGCAGTCACTTTTCAGCTCAAACGAAGCTACATCGTTCACGAAGTTCACACGTTTCTCGCTCTTAACTGAAACGCATTGGATGTTCGAGGACCTGTGGTTTGTATCAGTTTCAGAAGCAGAGTTGAACTAGATATGGTCCGTGTGTGTAGGAAACACGGTTCCTTTATTCTGAGCACACTCACGTTTAACGCCTTATTAGAGACTCTAGAAAGCACGAGAATGCTTCTTGCTCTAAAGCAGAGTGTGTTTCATGGATGAGAACTGTGCTGTGTGTTTCCCTTCAGAAACGGAGTTAAATGCCAGGCTCTGTGTCTTCCTACAAGCAAGAGTGCGTTTCAGGTAAACGCAGTCACTTTTCAGCTCAAACGAAGCTACATCTTTCACGAAGTTCACACGTTTCTCGCTCTTAACTGAAACGCATTGGATGTTCGAGGACCTGTGGTTTGTATCAGTTTCAGAAGCAGAGTTGAAGAGGATACGGTCCGTGTGTGTAGGAAACACGGTTCTTTTGTTTTGAGCACACTCACGTTTCCCGCCTTATTAGAGACTCTAGAAAGCAAGAGAATGCTTCTTGCTCTAAAGCCGAGTGTGTTTCATGGATGAGAACTGTGCTGTGTGTTTCCCCTCAGAAACGGAGTTAAATGCCAGGCTCTGTGCCTTCCTACAAGCAAGAGTGCGTTTCAGGTAAACGCAGTCACTTTTCAGCTCAAACGAAGCTACATCGTTCACGAAGTTCACACGTTTCTCGCTCTTAACTGAAACACATTGGATGTTCGAGGACCTGTGGTTTGTATCAGTTTCAGAAGCAGAGTTGAAGAGGATATGGTCCGTGTGTGTAGGAAACACGGTTCTTTTGTTCTGAGCACACTCACGTTTCCCGCCTTATTAGAGACTCTAGAAAGCAAGAGAATGCTTCTTGCTCCAAAGCCGAGTGTGTTTCATGGATGAGAACTGTGCTGTGTGTTTCCCTTCAGAAACGGAGTTAAATGCCAGGCTCTGTGTCTTCCTACAAGCAAGAGTGCGTTTCAGGTAAACGCAGTCACTTTTCAGCTCAAAGGAAGCTACATCGTTCACAAAGTTCACACGTTTCTCGCTATTAACTGAAACGCATTGGATGTTCGAGGACCTGTGGTTTGTATCAGTTTCAGATTCAGAGTTGAACTAGATATGGTCCGTGTGTGTAGGAAACACGGTTCTTTTGTTCTGAGCACACTCACGTTTCCCGCCTTATTAGAAACTCTAGTAAGCAAGAGAATGCTTCTTGCTCTAAAGCAGAGTGTGTTTCATGGATGAGAACTGTGCTGTGTGTTTCCCTTCAGAAACGGAGTTAAATGCCAGGCTCTGTGTCTTCCTACAAGCAAGAGTGCGTTTCAGGTAAACGCAGTCACTTTTCAGCTCAAACGAAGCTACATCGTTCACGAAGTTCACACGTTTCTCGCTCTTAACTGAAACGCATTGGATGTTCGAGGACCTGTGGTTTGTATCAGTTTCAGAAGCAGAGTTGAACTAGATATGGTCCGTGTGTGTAGGAAACACGATTCTTTTGTTCTGAGCACACTCACATTTCCCGCCTTATTAGAGACTCTAGAAAGCAAGAGAATGCTTCTTGCTCTAAAGCAGAGTGTGTTCCATGGATGAGAACTGTGCTGTGTGTTTCCCTTCAGAAACGGAGTTAAATGCCAGGCTCTGTGTCTTCCTACAAGCAAGAGTGCGTTTCAGGTAAACGCAGTCACTTTTCAGCTCAAACGAAGCTACATCGTTCACAAGGTTCACACGTTTCTCGCTCTTAACTGAAACGCATTGGATGTTCGAGGACCTGTGGTTTGTATCAGTTTCAGAAGTAGAGTTGAACTAGATATGGTCCGTGTGTGTAGGAAACACTGTTCTTTTGTTCTGAGCACACTCACGTTTCCCACCTTATTAGAGACTCTAGAAAGCAAGAGAATGCTTCTTGCTCTAAAACAGAGTGTGTTTCATGGATGAGAACTGTGCTGTTTGTTTCCCTTCAGAAACGGAGTTAAATGCCAGGCTCTGTGTCTTCTTACAAGCAAGAGTGCGTTTCAGGTAAATGCAGTCACTTTTCAGCTCAAACGAAGCTACATCGTTCACGAAGTTCACACGTTTCTCGCTCTTAACTGAAACGCATTGGATGTTCGAGGACCTGTGGTTTGTATCAGTTTCAGAAGCAGAGTTGAACTAGATATGGTCCGTGTGTGTAGGAAACACGGTTCCTTTATTCTGAGCACACTCACGTTTAACGCCTTATTAGAGACTCTAGAAAGCACGAGAATGCTTCTTGCTCTAAAGCAGAGTGTGTTTCATGGATGAGAACTGTGCTGTGTGTTTCCCTTCAGAAACGGAGTTAAATGCCAGGCTCTGTGTCTTCCTACAAGCAAGAGTGCGTTTCAGGTAAACGCAGTCACTTTTCAGCTCAAACGAAGCTACATCTTTCACGAAGTTCACACGTTTCTCGCTCTTAACTGAAACGCATTGGATGTTCGAGGACCTGTGGTTTGTATCAGTTTCAGAAGCAGAGTTGAAGAGGATACGGTCCGTGTGTGTAGGAAACACGGTTCTTTTGTTTTGAGCACACTCACGTTTCCCGCCTTATTAGAGACTCTAGAAAGCAAGAGAATGCTTCTTGCTCTAAAGCCGAGTGTGTTTCATGGATGAGAACTGTGCTGTGTGTTTCCCCTCAGAAACGGAGTTAAATGCCAGGCTCTGTGCCTTCCTACAAGCAAGAGTGCGTTTCAGGTAAACGCAGTCACTTTTCAGCTCAAACGAAGCTACATCGTTCACGAAGTTCACACGTTTCTCGCTCTTAACTGAAACACATTGGATGTTCGAGGACCTGTGGTTTGTATCAGTTTCAGAAGCAGAGTTGAAGAGGATATGGTCCGTGTGTGTAGGAAACACGGTTCTTTTGTTCTGAGCACACTCACGTTTCCCGCCTTATTAGAGACTCTAGAAAGCAAGAGAATGCTTCTTGCTCCAAAGCCGAGTGTGTTTCATGGATGAGAACTGTGCTGTGTGTTTCCCTTCAGAAACGGAGTTAAATGCCAGGCTCTGTGTCTTCCTACAAGCAAGAGTGCGTTTCAGGTAAACGCAGTCACTTTTCAGCTCAAAGGAAGCTACATCGTTCACAAAGTTCACACGTTTCTCGCTATTAACTGAAACGCATTGGATGTTCGAGGACCTGTGGTTTGTATCAGTTTCAGATTCAGAGTTGAACTAGATATGGTCCGTGTGTGTAGGAAACACGGTTCTTTTGTTCTGAGCACACTCACGTTTCCCGCCTTATTAGAAACTCTAGTAAGCAAGAGAATGCTTCTTGCTCTAAAGCAGAGTGTGTTTCATGGATGAGAACTGTGCTGTGTGTTTCCCTTCAGAAACGGAGTTAAATGCCAGGCTCTGTGTCTTCCTACAAGCAAGAGTGCGTTTCAGGTAAACGCAGTCACTTTTCAGCTCAAACGAAGCTACATCGTTCACGAAGTTCACACGTTTCTCGCTCTTAACTGAAACGCATTGGATGTTCGAGGACCTGTGGTTTGTATCAGTTTCAGAAGCAGAGTTGAACTAGATATGGTCCGTGTGTGTAGGAAACACGATTCTTTTGTTCTGAGCACACTCACATTTCCCGCCTTATTAGAGACTCTAGAAAGCAAGAGAATGCTTCTTGCTCTAAAGCAGAGTGTGTTCCATGGATGAGAACTGTGCTGTGTGTTTCCCTTCAGAAACGGAGTTAAATGCCAGGCTCTGTGCCTTCCTACAAGCAAGAGTGCGTTTCAGGTAAACGCAGTCACTTTTCAGCTCAAACGAAGCTACATCGTTCACGAAGTTCACACGTTTCTCGCTCTTAACTGAAACACATTGGATGTTCGAGGACCTGTGGTTTGTATCAGTTTCAGAAGCAGAGTTGAAGAGGATATGGTCCGTGTGTGTAGGAAACACGGTTCTTTTGTTCTGAGCACACTCACGTTTCCCGCCTTATTAGAGACTCTAGAAAGCAAGAGAATGCTTCTTGCTCCAAAGCCGAGTGTGTTTCATGGATGAGAACTGTGCTGTGTGTTTCCCTTCAGAAACGGAGTTAAATGCCAGGCTCTGTGTCTTCCTACAAGCAAGAGTGCGTTTCAGGTAAACGCAGTCACTTTTCAGCTCAAAGGAAGCTACATCGTTCACAAAGTTCACACGTTTCTCGCTATTAACTGAAACGCATTGGATGTTCGAGGACCTGTGGTTTGTATCAGTTTCAGATTCAGAGTTGAACTAGATATGGTCCGTGTGTGTAGGAAACACGGTTCTTTTGTTCTGAGCACACTCACGTTTCCCGCCTTATTAGAAACTCTAGTAAGCAAGAGAATGCTTCTTGCTCTAAAGCAGAGTGTGTTTCATGGATGAGAACTGTGCTGTGTGTTTCCCTTCAGAAACGGAGTTAAATGCCAGGCTCTGTGTCTTCCTACAAGCAAGAGTGCGTTTCAGGTAAACGCAGTCACTTTTCAGCTCAAACGAAGCTACATCGTTCACGAAGTTCACACGTTTCTCGCTCTTAACTGAAACGCATTGGATGTTCGAGGACCTGTGGTTTGTATCAGTTTCAGAAGCAGAGTTGAACTAGATATGGTCCGTGTGTGTAGGAAACACGATTCTTTTGTTCTGAGCACACTCACATTTCCCGCCTTATTAGAGACTCTAGAAAGCAAGAGAATGCTTCTTGCTCTAAAGCAGAGTGTGTTCCATGGATGAGAACTGTGCTGTGTGTTTCCCTTCAGAAACGGAGTTAAATGCCAGGCTCTGTGTCTTCCTACAAGCAAGAGTGCGTTTCAGGTAAACGCAGTCACTTTTCAGCTCAAACGAAGCTACATCGTTCACAAGGTTCACACGTTTCTCGCTCTTAACTGAAACGCATTGGATGTTCGAGGACCTGTGGTTTGTATCAGTTTCAGAAGCAGAGTTGAAGAGGATATGGTCCGTGTGTGTAGGAAACACGGTTCTTTTGTTCTGAGCACACTCACGTTTCCCGCCTTATTAGAGACTCTAGAAAGCAAGAGAATGCTTCTTGCTCTAAAGCCGAGTGTGTTTCATGGATGAGAACTGTGCTGTGTGTTTCCCTTCAGAAACGGATTTAAATGCCAGGCTCTGTGCCTTCCTACAAGCAAGAGTGCGTTTCAGGTAAACGCAGTCACTTTTCCGCTCAAAGGAAGCTACATCGTTCACGAGGTTCACACGTTTCTAGCTCTTAACTGTAATGCATTGGATGTTCGAGGACCTGTGGTTTGTATCAGTTTCAGAAGCAGAGTTGAACTAGATATGGTCCGTGTGTGTAGGAAACACAGTTCTTTTATTCTGAGCACACTCACGTTTCCCGCCTTATTAGAGACTCTAGAAAGCAAGAGAATGCTTCTTGCTCTAAAGCCGAGTGTGTTTCATGGATGAGAACTGTGCTGTTTGTTTCCCTTCAGAAACGGAGTTAAATGCCAGGCTCTGTGTCTTCCTACAAGCAAGAGTGCGTTTCAGGTAAACGCAGTCACTTTTCAGCTCAAACGAAGCTACATCGTTCACGAAGTTCACACGTTTCTCGCTCTTAACTGAAACGCATTGGATGTTCGAGGACCTGTGGTTTGTATCAGTTTCAGAAGCAGAGTTGAACTAGATATGGTCCGTGTGTGTAGGAAACACGGTTCCTTTGTTCTGAGCACACTCACGTTTCCCGCCTTATTAGAGACTCTAGAAAGCAAGAGAATGCTTCTTGCTCTAAAGCAGAGTGTGTTTCATGGATGAGAACTGTGCTGTGTGTTTCCCTTCAGAAACGGAGTTAAATGCCAGGCTCTGTGTCTTCCTACAAGCAAGAGTGCGTTTCAGGTAAACGCAGTCACTTTTCAGCTCAAACGAAGCTACATCGTTCACAAGGTTCACACGTTTCTCGCTCTTAACTGAAACGCATTGGATGTTCGAGGACCTGTGGTTTGTATCAGTTTCAGAAGCAGAGTTGAAGAGGATATGGTCCGTGTGTGTAGGAAACACGGTTCTTTTGTTCTGAGCACACTCACGTTTCCCGCCTTATTAGAGACTCTAGAAAGCAAGAGAATGCTTCTTGCTCTAAAGCCGAGTGTGTTTCATGGATGAGAACTGTGCTGTGTGTTTCCCTTCAGAAACGGATTTAAATGCCAGGCTCTGTGCCTTCCTACAAGCAAGAGTGCGTTTCAGGTAAACGCAGTCACTTTTCCGCTCAAAGGAAGCTACATCGTTCACGAGGTTCACACGTTTCTAGCTCTTAACTGTAATGCATTGGATGTTCGAGGACCTGTGGTTTGTATCAGTTTCAGAAGCAGAGTTGAACTAGATATGGTCCGTGTGTGTAGGAAACACGATTCTTTTGTTCTGAGCACACTCACGTTTCCCGCCTTATTAGAGACTCTAGAAAGCAAGAGAATGCTTCTTGCTCTAAAGCAGAGTGTGTTTCATGGATGAGAACTGTGCTGTGTGTTTCCCTTCAGAAACGGAGTTAAATGCCAGGCTCTGTGTCTTCCTACAAGCAAGAGTGCGTTTCAGGTAAACGCAGTCACTTTTCAGCTCAAACGAAGCTACATCGTTCACAAGGTTCACACGTTTCTCGCTCTTAACTGAAACGCATTGGATGTTCGAGGACCTGTGGTTTGTATCAGTTTCAGAAGTAGAGTTGAACTAGATATGGTCCGTGTGTGTAGGAAACACTGTTCTTTTGTTCTGAGCACACTCACGTTTCCCACCTTATTAGAGACTCTAGAAAGCAAGAGAATGCTTCTTGCTCTAAAACAGAGTGTGTTTCATGGATGAGAACTGTGCTGTTTGTTTCCCTTTAGAAACGGAGTTAAATGCCAGGCTCTGTGTCTTCTTACAAGCAAGAGTGCGTTTCAGGTAAATGCAGTCACTTTTCAGCTCAAACGAAGCTACATCGTTCACGAAGTTCACACGTTTCTCGCTCTTAACTGAAACGCATTGGATGTTCGAGGACCTGTGGTTTGTATCAGTTTCAGAAGCAGAGTTGAACTAGATATGGTCCGTGTGTGTAGGAAACACGGTTCCTTTATTCTGAGCACACTCACGTTTAACGCCTTATTAGAGACTCTAGAAAGCACGAGAATGCTTCTTGCTCTAAAGCAGAGTGTGTTTCATGGATGAGAACTGTGCTGTGTGTTTCCCTTCAGAAACGGAGTTAAATGCCAGGCTCTGTGTCTTCCTACAAGCAAGAGTGCGTTTCAGGTAAACGCAGTCACTTTTCAGCTCAAACGAAGCTACATCTTTCACGAAGTTCACACGTTTCTCGCTCTTAACTGAAACGCATTGGATGTTCGAGGACCTGTGGTTTGTATCAGTTTCAGAAGCAGAGTTGAAGAGGATACGGTCCGTGTGTGTAGGAAACACGGTTCTTTTGTTTTGAGCACACTCACGTTTCCCGCCTTATTAGAGACTCTAGAAAGCAAGAGAATGCTTCTTGCTCTAAAGCCGAGTGTGTTTCATGGATGAGAACTGTGCTGTGTGTTTCCCCTCAGAAACGGAGTTAAATGCCAGGCTCTGTGCCTTCCTACAAGCAAGAGTGCGTTTCAGGTAAACGCAGTCACTTTTCAGCTCAAACGAAGCTACATCGTTCACGAAGTTCACACGTTTCTCGCTCTTAACTGAAACACATTGGATGTTCGAGGACCTGTGGTTTGTATCAGTTTCAGAAGCAGAGTTGAAGAGGATATGGTCCGTGTGTGTAGGAAACACGGTTCTTTTGTTCTGAGCACACTCACGTTTCCCGCCTTATTAGAGACTCTAGAAAGCAAGAGAATGCTTCTTGCTCCAAAGCCGAGTGTGTTTCATGGATGAGAACTGTGCTGTGTGTTTCCCTTCAGAAACGGAGTTAAATGCCAGGCTCTGTGTCTTCCTACAAGCAAGAGTGCGTTTCAGGTAAACGCAGTCACTTTTCAGCTCAAAGGAAGCTACATCGTTCACAAAGTTCACACGTTTCTCGCTATTAACTGAAACGCATTGGATGTTCGAGGACCTGTGGTTTGTATCAGTTTCAGATTCAGAGTTGAACTAGATATGGTCCGTGTGTGTAGGAAACACGGTTCTTTTGTTCTGAGCACACTCACGTTTCCCGCCTTATTAGAAACTCTAGTAAGCAAGAGAATGCTTCTTGCTCTAAAGCAGAGTGTGTTTCATGGATGAGAACTGTGCTGTGTGTTTCCCTTCAGAAACGGAGTTAAATGCCAGGCTCTGTGTCTTCCTACAAGCAAGAGTGCGTTTCAGGTAAACGCAGTCACTTTTCAGCTCAAACGAAGCTACATCGTTCACGAAGTTCACACGTTTCTCGCTCTTAACTGAAACGCATTGGATGTTCGAGGACCTGTGGTTTGTATCAGTTTCAGAAGCAGAGTTGAACTAGATATGGTCCGTGTGTGTAGGAAACACGATTCTTTTGTTCTGAGCACACTCACATTTCCCGCCTTATTAGAGACTCTAGAAAGCAAGAGAATGCTTCTTGCTCTAAAGCAGAGTGTGTTCCATGGATGAGAACTGTGCTGTGTGTTTCCCTTCAGAAACGGAGTTAAATGCCAGGCTCTGTGTCTTCCTACAAGCAAGAGTGCGTTTCAGGTAAACGCAGTCACTTTTCAGCTCAAACGAAGCTACATCGTTCACAAGGTTCACACGTTTCTCGCTCTTAACTGAAACGCATTGGATGTTCGAGGACCTGTGGTTTGTATCAGTTTCAGAAGTAGAGTTGAACTAGATATGGTCCGTGTGTGTAGGAAACACTGTTCTTTTGTTCTGAGCACACTCACGTTTCCCACCTTATTAGAGACTCTAGAAAGCAAGAGAATGCTTCTTGCTCTAAAACAGAGTGTGTTTCATGGATGAGAACTGTGCTGTTTGTTTCCCTTCAGAAACGGAGTTAAATGCCAGGCTCTGTGTCTTCTTACAAGCAAGAGTGCGTTTCAGGTAAATGCAGTCACTTTTCAGCTCAAACGAAGCTACATCGTTCACGAAGTTCACACGTTTCTCGCTCTTAACTGAAACGCATTGGATGTTCGAGGACCTGTGGTTTGTATCAGTTTCAGAAGCAGAGTTGAACTAGATATGGTCCGTGTGTGTAGGAAACACGGTTCCTTTATTCTGAGCACACTCACGTTTAACGCCTTATTAGAGACTCTAGAAAGCACGAGAATGCTTCTTGCTCTAAAGCAGAGTGTGTTTCATGGATGAGAACTGTGCTGTGTGTTTCCCTTCAGAAACGGAGTTAAATGCCAGGCTCTGTGTCTTCCTACAAGCAAGAGTGCGTTTCAGGTAAACGCAGTCACTTTTCAGCTCAAACGAAGCTACATCTTTCACGAAGTTCACACGTTTCTCGCTCTTAACTGAAACGCATTGGATGTTCGAGGACCTGTGGTTTGTATCAGTTTCAGAAGCAGAGTTGAAGAGGATACGGTCCGTGTGTGTAGGAAACACGGTTCTTTTGTTTTGAGCACACTCACGTTTCCCGCCTTATTAGAGACTCTAGAAAGCAAGAGAATGCTTCTTGCTCTAAAGCCGAGTGTGTTTCATGGATGAGAACTGTGCTGTGTGTTTCCCCTCAGAAACGGAGTTAAATGCCAGGCTCTGTGCCTTCCTACAAGCAAGAGTGCGTTTCAGGTAAACGCAGTCACTTTTCAGCTCAAACGAAGCTACATCGTTCACGAAGTTCACACGTTTCTCGCTCTTAACTGAAACACATTGGATGTTCGAGGACCTGTGGTTTGTATCAGTTTCAGAAGCAGAGTTGAAGAGGATATGGTCCGTGTGTGTAGGAAACACGGTTCTTTTGTTCTGAGCACACTCACGTTTCCCGCCTTATTAGAGACTCTAGAAAGCAAGAGAATGCTTCTTGCTCCAAAGCCGAGTGTGTTTCATGGATGAGAACTGTGCTGTGTGTTTCCCTTCAGAAACGGAGTTAAATGCCAGGCTCTGTGTCTTCCTACAAGCAAGAGTGCGTTTCAGGTAAACGCAGTCACTTTTCAGCTCAAAGGAAGCTACATCGTTCACAAAGTTCACACGTTTCTCGCTATTAACTGAAACGCATTGGATGTTCGAGGACCTGTGGTTTGTATCAGTTTCAGATTCAGAGTTGAACTAGATATGGTCCGTGTGTGTAGGAAACACGGTTCTTTTGTTCTGAGCACACTCACGTTTCCCGCCTTATTAGAAACTCTAGTAAGCAAGAGAATGCTTCTTGCTCTAAAGCAGAGTGTGTTTCATGGATGAGAACTGTGCTGTGTGTTTCCCTTCAGAAACGGAGTTAAATGCCAGGCTCTGTGTCTTCCTACAAGCAAGAGTGCGTTTCAGGTAAACGCAGTCACTTTTCAGCTCAAACGAAGCTACATCGTTCACGAAGTTCACACGTTTCTCGCTCTTAACTGAAACGCATTGGATGTTCGAGGACCTGTGGTTTGTATCAGTTTCAGAAGCAGAGTTGAACTAGATATGGTCCGTGTGTGTAGGAAACACGATTCTTTTGTTCTGAGCACACTCACATTTCCCGCCTTATTAGAGACTCTAGAAAGCAAGAGAATGCTTCTTGCTCTAAAGCAGAGTGTGTTCCATGGATGAGAACTGTGCTGTGTGTTTCCCTTCAGAAACGGAGTTAAATGCCAGGCTCTGTGCCTTCCTACAAGCAAGAGTGCGTTTCAGGTAAACGCAGTCACTTTTCAGCTCAAACGAAGCTACATCGTTCACGAAGTTCACACGTTTCTCGCTCTTAACTGAAACACATTGGATGTTCGAGGACCTGTGGTTTGTATCAGTTTCAGAAGCAGAGTTGAAGAGGATATGGTCCGTGTGTGTAGGAAACACGGTTCTTTTGTTCTGAGCACACTCACGTTTCCCGCCTTATTAGAGACTCTAGAAAGCAAGAGAATGCTTCTTGCTCCAAAGCCGAGTGTGTTTCATGGATGAGAACTGTGCTGTGTGTTTCCCTTCAGAAACGGAGTTAAATGCCAGGCTCTGTGTCTTCCTACAAGCAAGAGTGCGTTTCAGGTAAACGCAGTCACTTTTCAGCTCAAAGGAAGCTACATCGTTCACAAAGTTCACACGTTTCTCGCTATTAACTGAAACGCATTGGATGTTCGAGGACCTGTGGTTTGTATCAGTTTCAGATTCAGAGTTGAACTAGATATGGTCCGTGTGTGTAGGAAACACGGTTCTTTTGTTCTGAGCACACTCACGTTTCCCGCCTTATTAGAAACTCTAGTAAGCAAGAGAATGCTTCTTGCTCTAAAGCAGAGTGTGTTTCATGGATGAGAACTGTGCTGTGTGTTTCCCTTCAGAAACGGAGTTAAATGCCAGGCTCTGTGTCTTCCTACAAGCAAGAGTGCGTTTCAGGTAAACGCAGTCACTTTTCAGCTCAAACGAAGCTACATCGTTCACGAAGTTCACACGTTTCTCGCTCTTAACTGAAACGCATTGGATGTTCGAGGACCTGTGGTTTGTATCAGTTTCAGAAGCAGAGTTGAACTAGATATGGTCCGTGTGTGTAGGAAACACGATTCTTTTGTTCTGAGCACACTCACATTTCCCGCCTTATTAGAGACTCTAGAAAGCAAGAGAATGCTTCTTGCTCTAAAGCAGAGTGTGTTCCATGGATGAGAACTGTGCTGTGTGTTTCCCTTCAGAAACGGAGTTAAATGCCAGGCTCTGTGTCTTCCTACAAGCAAGAGTGCGTTTCAGGTAAACGCAGTCACTTTTCAGCTCAAACGAAGCTACATCGTTCACAAGGTTCACACGTTTCTCGCTCTTAACTGAAACGCATTGGATGTTCGAGGACCTGTGGTTTGTATCAGTTTCAGAAGCAGAGTTGAAGAGGATATGGTCCGTGTGTGTAGGAAACACGGTTCTTTTGTTCTGAGCACACTCACGTTTCCCGCCTTATTAGAGACTCTAGAAAGCAAGAGAATGCTTCTTGCTCTAAAGCCGAGTGTGTTTCATGGATGAGAACTGTGCTGTGTGTTTCCCTTCAGAAACGGATTTAAATGCCAGGCTCTGTGCCTTCCTACAAGCAAGAGTGCGTTTCAGGTAAACGCAGTCACTTTTCCGCTCAAAGGAAGCTACATCGTTCACGAGGTTCACACGTTTCTAGCTCTTAACTGTAATGCATTGGATGTTCGAGGACCTGTGGTTTGTATCAGTTTCAGAAGCAGAGTTGAACTAGATATGGTCCGTGTGTGTAGGAAACACAGTTCTTTTATTCTGAGCACACTCACGTTTCCCGCCTTATTAGAGACTCTAGAAAGCAAGAGAATGCTTCTTGCTCTAAAGCCGAGTGTGTTTCATGGATGAGAACTGTGCTGTTTGTTTCCCTTCAGAAACGGAGTTAAATGCCAGGCTCTGTGTCTTCCTACAAGCAAGAGTGCGTTTCAGGTAAACGCAGTCACTTTTCAGCTCAAACGAAGCTACATCGTTCACGAAGTTCACACGTTTCTCGCTCTTAACTGAAACGCATTGGATGTTCGAGGACCTGTGGTTTGTATCAGTTTCAGAAGCAGAGTTGAACTAGATATGGTCCGTGTGTGTAGGAAACACGGTTCCTTTGTTCTGAGCACACTCACGTTTCCCGCCTTATTAGAGACTCTAGAAAGCAAGAGAATGCTTCTTGCTCTAAAGCAGAGTGTGTTTCATGGATGAGAACTGTGCTGTGTGTTTCCCTTCAGAAACGGAGTTAAATGCCAGGCTCTGTGTCTTCCTACAAGCAAGAGTGCGTTTCAGGTAAACGCAGTCACTTTTCAGCTCAAACGAAGCTACATCGTTCACAAGGTTCACACGTTTCTCGCTCTTAACTGAAACGCATTGGATGTTCGAGGACCTGTGGTTTGTATCAGTTTCAGAAGCAGAGTTGAAGAGGATATGGTCCGTGTGTGTAGGAAACACGGTTCTTTTGTTCTGAGCACACTCACGTTTCCCGCCTTATTAGAGACTCTAGAAAGCAAGAGAATGCTTCTTGCTCTAAAGCCGAGTGTGTTTCATGGATGAGAACTGTGCTGTGTGTTTCCCTTCAGAAACGGATTTAAATGCCAGGCTCTGTGCCTTCCTACAAGCAAGAGTGCGTTTCAGGTAAACGCAGTCACTTTTCCGCTCAAAGGAAGCTACATCGTTCACGAGGTTCACACGTTTCTAGCTCTTAACTGTAATGCATTGGATGTTCGAGGACCTGTGGTTTGTATCAGTTTCAGAAGCAGAGTTGAACTAGATATGGTCCGTGTGTGTAGGAAACACAGTTCTTTTATTCTGAGCACACTCACGTTTCCCGCCTTATTAGAGACTCTAGAAAGCAAGAGAATGCTTCTTGCTCTAAAGCCGAGTGTGTTTCATGGATGAGAACTGTGCTGTGTGTTTCCCTTCAGAAACGGAGTTAAATGCCAGGCTCTGTGTCTTCCTACAAGCAAGAGTGCGTTTCAGGTAAACGCAGTCACTTTTCAGCTCAAACGAAGCTACATCGTTCACGAAGTTCACACGTTTCTCGCTCTTAACTGAAACGCATTGGATGTTCGAGGACCTGTGGTTTGTATCAGTTTCAGAAGCAGAGTTGAACTAGATATGGTCCGTGTGTGTAGGAAACACGGTTCCTTTGTTCTGAGCACACTCACGTTTCCCGCCTTATTAGAGACTCTAGAAAGCAAGAGAATGCTTCTTGCTCTAAAGCAGAGTGTGTTTCATGGATGAGAACTGTGCTGTGTGTTTCCCTTCAGAAACGGAGTTAAATGCCAGGCTCTGTGTCTTCCTACAAGCAAGAGTGCGTTTCAGGTAAATGCAGTCACTTTTCAGCTCCAACGAAGCTACATCGTTCACGAAGTTCACACGTTTCTCGCTCTTAACTGAAACGCATTGGATGTTCGACGACCTGTGGTTTGTATCAGTTTCAGAAGCAGAGTTGAACTAGATATGGTCCGTGTGTGTAGGAAACACAGTTCTTTTGTTCTGAGCACACTCACGTTTCCCGCCTTATTAGAGACTCTAGAAAGCAAGAGAATGCTTCTTGCTCTAAAGCAGAGTGTGTTTCATGGATGAGAACTGTGCTGTGTGTTTCCCTTCAGAAACGGAGTTAAATGCCAGGCTCTGTGTCTTCCTACAAGCAAGAGTGCGTTTCAGGTAAACGCAGTCACTTTTCAGCTCAAACGAAGCTACATCGTTCACGAAGTTCACACGTTTCTCGCTCTTAACTGAAACGCATTGGATGTTCGAGGACCTGTGGTTTGTATCAGGTTTAGAAGCAGAGTTGAAGTAGATATGGTCCGTGTGTGTAGAAAACACAGTTCTTTTGTTCTGAGCACACTCACGTCTCCCGCCTTATTAGAGACTCTAGAAAGCAAGAGAATGCTTCTTGCTCTAAAGCAGAGTGTGTTTCATGGATGAGAACTGTGCTGTGTGTTTCCCTTCAGAAACGGAGTTAAATGCCAGGCTCTGTGTCTTCCTACAAGCAAGAGTGCGTTTCAGGTAAACGCAGTCACTTTTCAGCTCAAACGAAGCTACATCGTTCACGAAGTTCACACGTTTCTCGCTCTTAACTGAAACGCATTGGATGTTCGACGACCTGTGGTTTGTATCAGTTTCAGAAGCAGAGTTGAACTAGATATGGTCCGTGTGTGTAGGAAACACTGTTCTTTTGTTCTGAGCACACTAACGTTTCCCACCTTATTAGGGACTCTAGAAAGCAAGAGAATGCTTCTTGCTCTAAAACAGAGTGTGTTTCATGGATGAGAACTGTGCTGTTTTTTTTCCCTTCAGAAACGGAGTTAAATGCCAGGCTCTGTGTGTTCCTACAAGCAAGAGTGCGTTTCAGGTAAACGCAGCCACTTTTCAGCTCAAATGAAGCTACATCGTTCACGAAGTTCACACGTTTCTCGCTCTTAACTGAAACGCATTGGATGTTCGAGGACCTGTGGTTTGTATCAGTTTCAGAAGCAGAGTTGAACTAGATATGGTCCGTGTGTGTAGGAAACACAGTTCTTTTGTTCTGAGCACACTCACGTTTCCCGCCTTATTAGAGACTCTAGAAAGCAAGAGAATGCTTCTTGCTCTAAAGCAGAGTGTGTTTCATGGATGAGAACTGTGCTGTGTGTTTCCCTTCAGAAACGGAGTTAAATGCCAGGCTCTGTGTCTTCCTACAAGCAAGAGTGCCTTTCAGGTAAACGCAGTCACTTTTCAGCTCAAACGAAGCTACATCGTTCACGAAGTTCACACGTTTCTCGCTCTTAACTGAAACGCATTGGATGTTCGAGGACCTGTGGTTTGTATCAGGTTTAGAAGCAGAGTTGAAGTAGATATGGTCCGTGTGTGTAGAAAACACAGTTCTTTTGTTCTGAGCACACTCACGTCTCCCGCCTTATTAGAGACTCTAGAAAGCAAGAGAATGCTTCTTGCTCTAAAGCAGAGTGTGTTTCATGGATGAGAACTGTGCTGTGTGTTTCCCTTCAGAAACGGAGTTAAATGCCAGGCTCTGTGTCTTCCTACAAGCAAGAGTGCGTTTCAGGTAAACGCAGTCACTTTTCAGCTCAAACGAAGCTACATCGTTCACGAAGTTCACACGTTTCTCGCTCTTAACTGAAACGCATTGGATGTTCGACGACCTGTGGTTTGTATCAGTTTCAGAAGCAGAGTTGAACTAGATATGGTCCGTGTGTGTAGGAAACACTGTTCTTTTGTTCTGAGCACACTAACGTTTCCCACCTTATTAGGGACTCTAGAAAGCAAGAGAATGCTTCTTGCTCTAAAACAGAGTGTGTTTCATGGATGAGAACTGTGCTGTTTTTTTTCCCTTCAGAAACGGAGTTAAATGCCAGGCTCTGTGTGTTCCTACAAGCAAGAGTGCGTTTCAGGTAAACGCAGCCACTTTTCAGCTCAAATGAAGCTACATCGTTCACGAAGTTCACACGTTTCTCGCTCTTAACTGAAACGCATTGGATGTTCGAGGACCTGTGGTTTGTATCAGTTTCAGAAGCAGAGTTGAACTAGATATGGTCCGTGTGTGTAGGAAACACAGTTCTTTTGTTCTGAGCACACTCACGTCTCCCGTCTTATTAGAGACTCTAGAAAGCAAGAGAATGCTTCTTGCTCTAAAGCAGAGTGTGTTTCATGGATGAGAACTGTGCTGTGTGTTTCCCTTCAGAAACGGAGTTAAATGCCAGGCTCTGTGTCTTCCTACAAGCAAGAGTGCCTTTCAGGTAAACGCAGTCACTTTTCAGCTCAAACGAAGCTACATCGTTCACGAAGTTCACACGTTTCTCGCTCTTAACTGAAACGCATTGGATGTTCGACGACCTGTGGTTTGTATCAGTTTCAGAAGCAGAGTTGAACTAGATATGGTCCGTGTGTGTAGGAAACACTGTTCTTTTGTTCTGAGCACACTAACGTTTCCCACCTTATTAGGGACTCTAGAAAGCAAGAGAATGCTTCTTGCTCTAAAACAGAGTGTGTTCCATGGATGAGAACTGTGCTGTTTTTTTCCCTTCAGAAACGGAGTTAAATGCCAGGCTCTGTGTGTTCCTACAAGCAAGAGTGCGTTTCAGGTAAACGCAGTCACTTTTCAGCTCAAACGAAGCTACATCGTTCACGAAGTTCACACGTTTCTCGCTCTTAACTGAAACGCATTGGATGTTCGAGGACCTGTGGTTTGTATCAGGTTTAGAAGCAGAGTTGAACTAGATATGGTCCGTGTGTGTAGGAAACACAGTTCTTTTGTTCTGAGCACACTCACGTCTCCCGCTTTATTAGAGACTCTAGAAAGCAAGAGAATGCTTCTTGCTCTAAAGCAGAGTGTGTTTCATGGATGAGAACTGTGCTGTGTGTTTCCCTTCAGAAACGGAGTTAAATGCCAGGCTCTGTGTCTTCCTACAAGCAAGAGTGCGTTTCAGGTAAACGCAGTCACTTTTCAGTTCAAACGAAGCTACATCGTTCACGAAGTACACACGTTTCTCGAACTTAACTGAAACGCATTGGATGTTCGAGGACCTGTGGTTTGTATCAGGTTTAGAAGCAGAGTTGAACTAGATATGGTCCGTGTGTGTAGGAAACACAGTTCTTTTGTTCTGAGCACACTCACGTCTCCCGCCTTATTAGAGACTCTAGAAAGCAAGAGAATGCTTCTTGCTCTAAAGCAGAGTGTGTTTCATGGATGAGAACTGTGCTGTGTGTTTCCCTTCAGAAACGGAGTTAAATGCCAGGCTCTGTGTCTTCCTACAAGCAAGAGTGTGTTTCAGGTAAACGCAGTCACTTTTCAGCTCAAACGAAGCTACATCGTTCACGAAGTTCACACGTTTCTCGCTCTTAACTGAAACGCATTGGATGTTCGAGGACCTGTGGTTTGTATCAGTTTCAGAAGCAGAGTTGAACTAGATATGGTCCGTGTGTGTAGGAAACACGGTTCTTTTGTTCTGAGCACACTCACGTTTCCCGCCTTATTAGAGACTCTAGAAAGCAAGAGAATGCTTCTTGCTCTAAAGCAGAGTGTGTTTCATGGATGAGAACTGTGCTGTGTGTTTCCCTTCAGAAACGGAGTTAAATGCCAGGCTCTGTGTCTTCCTACAAGCAAGAGTGCGTTTCAGGTAAACGCAGTCACTTTTCAGCTCAAACGAAGCTACATCGTTCACGAAGCTCACACGTTTCTCGCTCTTAACTGAAACGCATTGGATGTTCGAGGACCTGTGGTTTGTATCAGTTTCAGAAGCAGAGTTGAACTAGATATGGTCCGTGTGTGTAGGAAACACGGTTCTTTTGTTCTGAGCACACTCACGTTTCCCACCTTATTAGAGACTCTAGAAAGCAAGAGAATGCTTCTTGCTCTAAAACAGAGTGTGTTTCATGGATGAGAACTGTGCTGTTTGTTTCCCTTCAGAAACGGAGTTAAATGCCAGGCTCTGTGTCTTCCTACAAGCAAGAGTGCGTTTCAGGTAAATGCAGTCACTTTTCAGCTCCAACGAAGCTACATCGTTCACGAAGTTCACACGTTTCTCGCTCTTAACTGAAACGCATTGGATGTTCGACGACCTGTGGTTTGTATCAGTTTCAGAAGCAGAGTTGAACTAGATATGGTCCATGTGTGTAGGAAACACAGTTCTTTTGTTCTGAGCACACTCACGTTTCCCGCCTTATTAGAGACTCTAGAAAGCAAGAGAATGCTTCTTGCTCTAAAGCAGAGTGTGTTTCATGGATGAGAACTGTGCTGTGTGTTTCCCTTCAGAAACGGAGTTAAATGCCAGGCTCTGTGTCTTCCTACAAGCAAGAGTGCGTTTCAGGTAAACGCAGTCACTTTTCAGCTCAAACGAAGCTACATCGTTCACGAAGTTCACACGTTTCTCGCTCTTAACTGAAACGCATTGGATGTTCGAGGACCTGTGGTTTGTATCAGGTTTAGAAGCAGAGTTGAAGTAGATATGGTCCGTGTGTGTAGAAAACACAGTTCTTTTGTTCTGAGCACACTCACGTCTCCCGCCTTATTAGAGACTCTAGAAAGCAAGAGAATGCTTCTTGCTCTAAAGCAGAGTGTGTTTCATGGATGAGAACTGTGCTGTGTGTTTCCCTTCAGAAACGGAGTTAAATGCCAGGCTCTGTGTCTTCCTACAAGCAAGAGTGCGTTTCAGGTAAACGCAGTCACTTTTCAGCTCAAACGAAGCTACATCGTTCACGAAGTTCACACGTTTCTCGCTCTTAACTGAAACGCATTGGATGTTCGACGACCTGTGGTTTGTATCAGTTTCAGAAGCAGAGTTGAACTAGATATGGTCCGTGTGTGTAGGAAACACTGTTCTTTTGTTCTGAGCACACTAACGTTTCCCACCTTATTAGGGACTCTAGAAAGCAAGAGAATGCTTCTTGCTCTAAAACAGAGTGTGTTTCATGGATGAGAACTGTGCTGTTTTTTTTCCCTTCAGAAACGGAGTTAAATGCCAGGCTCTGTGTGTTCCTACAAGCAAGAGTGCGTTTCAGGTAAACGCAGCCACTTTTCAGCTCAAATGAAGCTACATCGTTCACGAAGTTCACACGTTTCTCGCTCTTAACTGAAACGCATTGGATGTTCGAGGACCTGTGGTTTGTATCAGTTTCAGAAGCAGAGTTGAACTAGATATGGTCCGTGTGTGTAGGAAACACAGTTCTTTTGTTCTGAGCACACTCACGTCTCCCGTCTTATTAGAGACTCTAGAAAGCAAGAGAATGCTTCTTGCTCTAAAGCCGAGTGTGTTTCATGGATGAGAACTGTGCTGTGTGTTTCCCTTCAGAAACGGAGTTAAATGCCAGGCTCTGTGTCTTCCTACAAGCAAGAGTGCCTTTCAGGTAAACGCAGTCACTTTTCAGCTCAAACGAAGCTACATCGTTCACGAAGTTCACACGTTTCTCGCTCTTAACTGAAACGCATTGGATGTTCGACGACCTGTGGTTTGTATCAGTTTCAGAAGCAGAGTTGAACTAGATATGGTCCGTGTGTGTAGGAAACACTGTTCTTTTGTTCTGAGCACACTAACGTTTCCCACCTTATTAGGGACTCTAGAAAGCAAGAGAATGCTTCTTGCTCTAAAACAGAGTGTGTTCCATGGATGAGAACTGTGCTGTTTTTTTCCCTTCAGAAACGGAGTTAAATGCCAGGCTCTGTGTGTTCCTACAAGCAAGAGTGCGTTTCAGGTAAACGCAGTCACTTTTCAGCTCAAATGAAGCTACATCGTTCACGAAGTTCACACGTTTCTCGCTCTTAACTGAAACGCATTGGATGTTCGAGGACCTGTGGTTTGTATCAGGTTTAGAAGCAGAGTTGAACTAGATATGGTCCGTGTGTGTAGGAAACACAGTTCTTTTGTTCTGAGCACACTCACGTCTCCCGCCTTATTAGAGACTCTAGAAAGCAAGAGAATGCTTCTTGCTCTAAAGCAGAGTGTGTTTCATGGATGAGAACTGTGCTGTGTGTTTCCCTTCAGAAACGGAGTTAAATGCCAGGCTCTGTGTCTTCCTACAAGCAAGAGTGTGTTTCAGGTAAACGCAGTCACTTTTCAGCTCAAACGAAGCTACATCGTTCACGAAGTTCACACGTTTCTCGCTCTTAACTGAAACGCATTGGATGTTCGAGGACCTGTGGTTTGTATCAGTTTCAGAAGCAGAGTTGAACTAGATATGGTCCGTGTGTGTAGGAAACACGGTTCTTTTGTTCTGAGCACACTCACGTTTCCCGCCTTATTAGAGACTCTAGAAAGCAAGAGAATGCTTCTTGCTCTAAAGCAGAGTGTGTTTCATGGATGAGAACTGTGCTGTGTGTTTCCCTTCAGAAACGGAGTTAAATGCCAGGCTCTGTGTCTTCCTACAAGCAAGAGTGCGTTTCAGGTAAACGCAGTCACTTTTCAGCTCAAACGAAGCTACATCGTTCACGAAGCTCACACGTTTCTCGCTCTTAACTGAAACGCATTGGATGTTCGAGGACCTGTGGTTTGTATCAGTTTCAGAAGCAGAGTTGAACTAGATATGGTCCGTGTGTGTAGGAAACACGGTTCTTTTGTTCTGAGCACACTCACGTTTCCCACCTTATTAGAGACTCTAGAAAGCAAGAGAATGCTTCTTGCTCTAAAACAGAGTGTGTTTCATGGATGAGAACTGTGCTGTTTGTTTCCCTTCAGAAACGGAGTTAAATGCCAGGCTCTGTGTCTTCCTACAAGCAAGAGTGCGTTTCAGGTAAATGCAGTCACTTTTCAGCTCCAACGAAGCTACATCGTTCACGAAGTTCACACGTTTCTCGCTCTTAACTGAAACGCATTGGATGTTCGACGACCTGTGGTTTGTATCAGTTTCAGAAGCAGAGTTGAACTAGATATGGTCCGTGTGTGTAGGAAACACAGTTCTTTTGTTCTGAGCACACTCACGTTTCCCGCCTTATTAGAGACTCTAGAAAGCAAGAGAATGCTTCTTGCTCTAAAGCAGAGTGTGTTTCATGGATGAGAACTGTGCTGTGTGTTTCCCTTCAGAAACGGAGTTAAATGCCAGGCTCTGTGTCTTCCTACAAGCAAGAGTGCGTTTCAGGTAAACGCAGTCACTTTTCAGCTCAAACGAAGCTACATCGTTCACGAAGTTCACACGTTTCTCGCTCTTAACTGAAACGCATTGGATGTTCGAGGACCTGTGGTTTGTATCAGGTTTAGAAGCAGAGTTGAAGTAGATATGGTCCGTGTGTGTAGAAAACACAGTTCTTTTGTTCTGAGCACACTCACGTCTCCCGCCTTATTAGAGACTCTAGAAAGCAAGAGAATGCTTCTTGCTCTAAAGCAGAGTGTGTTTCATGGATGAGAACTGTGCTGTGTGTTTCCCTTCAGAAACGGAGTTAAATGCCAGGCTCTGTGTCTTCCTACAAGCAAGAGTGCGTTTCAGGTAAACGCAGTCACTTTTCAGCTCAAACGAAGCTACATCGTTCACGAAGTTCACACGTTTCTCGCTCTTAACTGAAACGCATTGGATGTTCGACGACCTGTGGTTTGTATCAGTTTCAGAAGCAGAGTTGAACTAGATATGGTCCGTGTGTGTAGGAAACACTGTTCTTTTGTTCTGAGCACACTAACATTTCCCACCTTATTAGGGACTCTAGAAAGCAAGAGAATGCTTCTTGCTCTAAAACAGAGTGTGTTTCATGGATGAGAACTGTGCTGTTTTTTTTCCCTTCAGAAACGGAGTTAAATGCCAGGCTCTGTGTGTTCCTACAAGCAAGAGTGCGTTTCAGGTAAACGCAGCCACTTTTCAGCTCAAATGAAGCTACATCGTTCACGAAGTTCACACGTTTCTCGCTCTTAACTGAAACGCATTGGATGTTCGAGGACCTGTGGTTTGTATCAGTTTCAGAAGCAGAGTTGAACTAGATATGGTCCGTGTGTGTAGGAAACACAGTTCTTTTGTTCTGAGCACACTCACGTCTCCCGTCTTATTAGAGACTCTAGAAAGCAAGAGAATGCTTCTTGCTCTAAAGCCGAGTGTGTTTCATGGATGAGAACTGTGCTGTGTGTTTCCCTTCAGAAACGGAGTTAAATGCCAGGCTCTGTGTCTTCCTACAAGCAAGAGTGCCTTTCAGGTAAACGCAGTCACTTTTCAGCTCAAACGAAGCTACATCGTTCACGAAGTTCACACGTTTCTCGCTCTTAACTGAAACGCATTGGATGTTCGACGACCTGTGGTTTGTATCAGTTTCAGAAGCAGAGTTGAACTAGATATGGTCCGTGTGTGTAGGAAACACTGTTCTTTTGTTCTGAGCACACTAACGTTTCCCACCTTATTAGGGACTCTAGAAAGCAAGAGAATGCTTCTTGCTCTAAAACAGAGTGTGTTCCATGGATGAGAACTGTGCTGTTTTTTTCCCTTCAGAAACGGAGTTAAATGCCAGGCTCTGTGTGTTCCTACAAGCAAGAGTGCGTTTCAGGTAAACGCAGTCACTTTTCAGCTCAAATGAAGCTACATCGTTCACGAAGTTCACACGTTTCTCGCTCTTAACTGAAACGCATTGGATGTTCGAGGACCTGTGGTTTGTATCAGGTTTAGAAGCAGAGTTGAACTAGATATGGTCCGTGTGTGTAGGAAACACAGTTCTTTTGTTCTGAGCACACTCACGTCTCCCGCTTTATTAGAGACTCTAGAAAGCAAGAGAAAGCTTCTTGCTCTAAAGCAGAGTGTGTTTCATGGATGAGAACTGTGCTGTGTGTTTCCCTTCAGAAACGGAGTTAAATGCCAGGCTCTGTGTCTTCCTACAAGCAAGAGTGCGTTTCAGGTAAACGCAGTCACTTTTCAGTTCAAACGAAGCTACATCGTTCACGAAGTACACACGTTTCTCGAACTTAACTGAAACGCATTGGATGTTCGAGGACCTGTGGTTTGTATCAGGTTTAGAAGCAGAGTTGAACTAGATATGGTCCGTGTGTGTAGGAAACACAGTTCTTTTGTTCTGAGCACACTCACGTCTCCCGCCTTATTAGAGACTCTAGAAAGCAAGAGAATGCTTCTTGCTCTAAAGCAGAGTGTGTTTCATGGATGAGAACTGTGCTGTGTGTTTCCCTTCAGAAACGGAGTTAAATGCCAGGCTCTGTGTCTTCCTACAAGCAAGAGTGCGTTTCAGGTAAACGCAGTCACTTTTCAGCTCAAACGAAGCTACATCGTTCACGAAGTTCACACGTTTCTCGCTCTTAACTGAAACGCATTGGATGTTCGAGGACCTGTGGTTTGTATCAGTTTCAGAAGCAGAGTTGAACTAGATATGGTCCGTGTGTGTAGGAAACACGGTTCTTTTGTTCTGAGCACACTCATGTTTCCCGCCTTATTAGAGACTCTAGAAAGCAAGAGAATGCTTCTTGCTCTAAAGCAGAGTGTGTTTCATGGATGAGAACTGTGCTGTGTGTTTCCCTTCAGAAACGGAGTTAAATGCCAGGCTCTGTGTCTTCCTACAAGCAAGAGTGCGTTTCAGGTAAACGCAGTCACTTTTCAGCTCAAACGAAGCTACATTGTTCACGAAGTTCACACGTTTCTCGCTCTTAACTGAAACGCATTGGATGTTCGAGGACCTGTGGTTTGTATCAGTTTCAGAAGCAGAGTTGAACTAGATATGGTCCGTGTGTGTAGGAAACACGGTTCCTTTGTTCTGAGCACACTCACGTTTCCCGCCTTATTAGAGACTCTAGAAAGCAAGAGAATGCTTCTTGCTCTAAAGCAGAGTGTGTTTCATGGATGAGAACTGTGCTGTGTGTTTCCCTTCAGAAACGGAGTTAAATGCCAGGCTCTGTGTCTTCCTACAAGCAAGAGTGCGTTTCAGGTAAACGCAGTCACTTTTCAGCTCAAACGAAGCTACATCGTTCACGAAGTTCACACGTTTCTCGCTCTTAACTGAAACGCATTGGATGTTCGAGGACCTGTGGTTTGTATCAGTTTCAGAAGCAGAGTTGAACTAGATATGGTCCGTGTGTGTAGGAAACACGGTTCTTTTGTTCTGAGCACACTCACGTTTCCCGCCTTATTAGAGACTCTAGAAAGCAAGAGAATGCTTCTTGCTCTAAAGCAGAGTGTGTTTCATGGATGAGAACTGTGCTGTGTGTTTCCCTTCAGAAACGGAGTTAAATGCCAGGCTCTCTGTCTTCCTACAAGCAAGAGTGCGTTTCAGGTAAACGCAGTCACTTTTCAGCTCAAACGAAGCTACATCGTTCACGAAGTTCACACGTTTCTCGCTCTTAACTGAAACGCATTGGATGTTCGAGGACCTGTGGTTTGTATCAGGTTTAGAAGCAGAGTTGAAGTAGATATGGTCCGTGTGTGTAGAAAACACAGTTCTTTTGTTCTGAGCACACTCACGTCTCCCGCCTTATTAGAGACTCTAGAAAGCAAGAGAATGCTTCTTGCTCCAAAGCAGAGTGTGTTTCATGGATGAGAACTGTGCTGTGTGTTTCCCTTCAGAAACGGAGTTAAATGCCAGGCTCTGTGTCTTCCTACAAGCAAGAGTGCGTTTCAGGTAAATGCAGTCACTTTTCAGCTCCAACGAAGCTACATCGTTCACGAAGTTCACACGTTTCTCGCTCTTAACTGAAACGCATTGGATGTTCGACGACCTGTGGTTTGTATCAGTTTCAGAAGCAGAGTTGAACTAGATATGGTCCGTGTGTGTAGGAAACACAGTTCTTTTGTTCTGAGCACACTCACGTTTCCCGCCTTATTAGAGACTCTAGAAAGCAAGAGAATGCTTCTTGCTCTAAAGCAGAGTGTGTTTCATGGATGAGAACTGTGCTGTGTGTTTCCCTTCAGAAACGGAGTTAAATGCCAGGCTCTGTGTCTTCCTACAAGCAAGAGTGCGTTTCAGGTAAACGCAGTCACTTTTCAGCTCAAACGAAGCTACATCGTTCACGAAGTTCACACGTTTCTCGCTCTTAACTGAAACGCATTGGATGTTCGAGGACCTGTGGTTTGTATCAGGATTAGAAGCAGAGTTGAAGTAGATATGGTCCGTGTGTGTAGAAAACACAGTTCTTTTGTTCTGAGCACACTCACGTCTCCCGCCTTATTAGAGACTCTAGAAAGCAAGAGAATGCTTCTTGCTCTAAAGCAGAGTGTGTTTCATGGATGAGAACTGTGCTGTGTGTTTCCCTTCAGAAACGGAGTTAAATGCCAGGCTCTGTGTCTTCCTACAAGCAAGAGTGCGTTTCAGGTAAACGCAGTCACTTTTCAGCTCAAACGAAGCTACATCGTTCACGAAGTTCACACGTTTCTCGCTCTTAACTGAAACGCATTGGATGTTCGACGACCTGTGGTTTGTATCAGTTTCAGAAGCAGAGTTGAACTAGATATGGTCCGTGTGTGTAGGAAACACTGTTCTTTTGTTCTGAGCACACTAACGTTTCCCACCTTATTAGGGACTCTAGAAAGCAAGAGAATGCTTCTTGCTCTAAAACAGAGTGTGTTTCATGGATGAGAACTGTGCTGTTTTTTTTCCCTTCAGAAACGGAGTTAAATGCCAGGCTCTGTGTGTTCCTACAAGCAAGAGTGCGTTTCAGGTAAACGCAGCCACTTTTCAGCTCAAATGAAGCTACATCGTTCACGAAGTTCACACGTTTCTCGCTCTTAACTGAAACGCATTGGATGTTCGAGGACCTGTGGTTTGTATCAGTTTCAGAAGCAGAGTTGAACTAGATATGGTCCGTGTGTGTAGGAAACACAGTTCTTTTGTTCTGAGCACACTCACGTCTCCCGTCTTATTAGAGACTCTAGAAAGCAAGAGAATGCTTCTTGCTCTAAAGCCGAGTGTGTTTCATGGATGAGAACTGTGCTGTGTGTTTCCCTTCAGAAACGGAGTTAAATGCCAGGCTCTGTGTCTTCCTACAAGCAAGAGTGCCTTTCAGGTAAACGCAGTCACTTTTCAGCTCAAACGAAGCTACATCGTTCACGAAGTTCACACGTTTCTCGCTCTTAACTGAAACGCATTGGATGTTCGACGACCTGTGGTTTGTATCAGTTTCAGAAGCAGAGTTGAACTAGATATGGTCCGTGTGTGTAGGAAACACTGTTCTTTTGTTCTGAGCACACTAACGTTTCCCACCTTATTAGGGACTCTAGAAAGCAAGAGAATGCTTCTTGCTCTAAAACAGAGTGTGTTCCATGGATGAGAACTGTGCTGTTTTTTTCCCTTCAGAAACGGAGTTAAATGCCAGGCTCTGTGTGTTCCTACAAGTAAGAGTGCGTTTCAGGTAAACGCAGTCACTTTTCAGCTCAAATGAAGCTACATCGTTCACGAAGTTCACACGTTTCTCGCTCTTAACTGAAACGCATTGGATGTTCGAGGACCTGTGGTTTGTATCAGGTTTAGAAGCAGAGTTGAACTAGATATGGTCCGTGTGTGTAGGAAACACAGTTCTTTTGTTCTGAGCACACTCACGTCTCCCGCTTTATTAGAGACTCTAGAAAGCAAGAGAATGCTTCTTGCTCTAAAGCAGAGTGTGTTTCATGGATGAGAACTGTGCTGTGTGTTTCCCTTCAGAAACGGAGTTAAATGCCAGGCTCTGTGTCTTCCTACAAGCAAGAGTGCGTTTCAGGTAAACGCAGTCACTTTTCAGTTCAAACGAAGCTACATCGTTCACGAAGTACACACGTTTCTCGAACTTAACTGAAACGCATTGGATGTTCGAGGACCTGTGGTTTGTATCAGGTTTAGAAGCAGAGTTGAACTAGATATGGTCCGTGTGTGTAGGAAACACAGTTCTTTTGTTCTGAGCACACTCACGTCTCCCGCCTTATTAGAGACTCTAGAAAGCAAGAGAATGCTTCTTGCTCTAAAGCAGAGTGTGTTTCATGGATGAGAACTGTGCTGTGTGTTTCCCTTCAGAAACGGAGTTAAATGCCAGGCTCTGTGTCTTCCTACAAGCAAGAGTGCGTTTCAGGTAAACGCAGTCACTTTTCAGCTCAAACGAAGCTACATCGTTCACGAAGTTCACACGTTTCTCGCTCTTAACTGAAACGCATTGGATGTTCGAGGACCTGTGGTTTGTATCAGTTTCAGAAGCAGAGTTGAACTAGATATGGTCCGTGTGTGTAGGAAACACGGTTCTTTTGTTCTGAGCACACTCATGTTTCCCGCCTTATTAGAGACTCTAGAAAGCAAGAGAATGCTTCTTGCTCTAAAGCAGAGTGTGTTTCATGGATGAGAACTGTGCTGTGTGTTTCCCTTCAGAAACGGAGTTAAATGCCAGGCTCTGTGTCTTCCTACAAGCAAGAGTGCGTTTCAGGTAAACGCAGTCACTTTTCAGCTCAAACGAAGCTACATCGTTCACGAAGCTCACACGTTTCTCGCTCTTAACTGAAACGCATTGGATGTTCGAGGACCTGTGGTTTGTATCAGTTTCAGAAGCAGAGTTGAACTAGATATGGTCCGTGTGTGTAGGAAACACGGTTCTTTTGTTCTGAGCACACTCACGTTTCCCACCTTATTAGAGACTCTAGAAAGCAAGAGAATGCTTCTTGCTCTAAAACAGAGTGTGTTTCATGGATGAGAACTGTGCTGTTTGTTTCCCTTCAGAAACGGAGTTAAATGCCAGGCTCTGTGTCTTCCTACAAGCAAGAGTGCGTTTCAGGTAAACGCAGTCACTTTTCAGCTCAAACGAAGCTACATTGTTCACGAAGTTCACACGTTTCTCGCTCTTAACTGAAACGCATTGGATGTTCGAGGACCTGTGGTTTGTATCAGTTTCAGAAGCAGAGTTGAACTAGATATGGTCCGTGTGTGTAGGAAACACGGTTCCTTTGTTCTGAGCACACTCACGTTTCCCGCCTTATTAGAGACTCTAGAAAGCAAGAGAATGCTTCTTGCTCTAAAGCAGAGTGTGTTTCATGGATGAGAACTGTGCTGTGTGTTTCCCTTCAGAAACGGAGTTAAATGCCAGGCTCTGTGTCTTCCTACAAGCAAGAGTGCGTTTCAGGTAAACGCAGTCACTTTTCAGCTCAAACGAAGCTACATCGTTCACGAAGTTCACACGTTTCTCGCTCTTAACTGAAACGCATTGGATGTTCGAGGACCTGTGGTTTGTATCAGTTTCAGAAGCAGAGTTGAACTAGATATGGTCCGTGTGTGTAGGAAACACGGTTCTTTTGTTCTGAGCACACTCACGTTTCCCGCCTTATTAGAGACTCTAGAAAGCAAGAGAATGCTTCTTGCTCTAAAGCAGAGTGTGTTTCATGGATGAGAACTGTGCTGTGTGTTTCCCTTCAGAAACGGAGTTAAATGCCAGGCTCTCTGTCTTCCTACAAGCAAGAGTGCGTTTCAGGTAAACGCAGTCACTTTTCAGCTCAAACGAAGCTACATCGTTCACGAAGTTCACACGTTTCTCGCTCTTAACTGAAACGCATTGGATGTTCGAGGACCTGTGGTTTGTATCAGGTTTAGAAGCAGAGTTGAAGTAGATATGGTCCGTGTGTGTAGAAAACACAGTTCTTTTGTTCTGAGCACACTCACGTCTCCCGCCTTATTAGAGACTCTAGAAAGCAAGAGAATGCTTCTTGCTCTAAAGCAGAGTGTGTTTCATGGATGAGAACTGTGCTGTGTGTTTCCCTTCAGAAACGGAGTTAAATGCCAGGCTCTGTGTCTTCCTACAAGCAAGAGTGCGTTTCAGGTAAACGCAGTCACTTTTCAGCTCAAACGAAGCTACATCGTTCACGAAGTTCACACGTTTCTCGCTCTTAACTGAAACGCATTGGATGTTCGAGGACCTGTGGTTTGTATCAGGTTTAGAAGCAGAGTTGAAGTAGATATGGTCCGTGTGTGTAGAAAACACAGTTCTTTTGTTCTGAGCACACTCACGTCTCCCGCCTTATTAGAGACTCTAGAAAGCAAGAGAATGCTTCTTGCTCTAAAGCAGAGTGTGTTTCATGGATGAGAACTGTGCTGTGTGTTTCCCTTCAGAAACGGAGTTAAATGCCAGGCTCTGTGTCTTCCTACAAGCAAGAGTGCCTTTCAGGTAAACGCAGTCACTTTTCAGCTCAAACGAAGCTACATCGTTCACGAAGTTCACACGTTTCTCGCTCTTAACTGAAACGCATTGGATGTTCGACGACCTGTGGTTTGTATCAGTTTCAGAAGCAGAGTTGAACTAGATATGGTCCGTGTGTGTAGGAAACACTGTTCTTTTGTTCTGAGCACACTAACGTTTCCCACCTTATTAGGGACTCTAGAAAGCAAGAGAATGCTTCTTGCTCTAAAACAGAGTGTGTTTCATGGATGAGAACTGTGCTGTTTTTTTTTCCCTTCAGAAACGGAGTTAAATGCCAGGCTCTGTGTGTTCCTACAAGCAAGAGTGCGTTTCAGGTAAACGCAGCCACTTTTCAGCTCAAATGAAGCTACATCGTTCACGAAGTTCACACGTTTCTCGCTCTTAACTGAAACGCATTGGATGTTCGAGGACCTGTGGTTTGTATCAGTTTCAGAAGCAGAGTTGAACTAGATATGGTCCGTGTGTGTAGCAAACACAGTTCTTTTGTTCTGAGCACACTCACGTCTCCCGCCTTATTAGAGACTCTAGAAAGCAAGAGAATGCTTCTTGCTCTAAAGCCGAGTGTGTTTCATGGATGAGAACTGTGCTGTGTGTTTCCCTTCAGAAACGGAGTTAAATGCCAGGCTCTGTGTCTTCCTACAAGCAAGAGTGCCTTTCAGGTAAACGCAGTCACTTTTCAGCTCAAACGAAGCTACATCGTTCACGAAGTTCACACGTTTCTCGCTCTTAACTGAAACACATTGGATGTTCGAGGACCTGTGGTTTGTATCAGTTTCAGAAGCAGAGTTGAACTAGATATGGTCCGTGTGTGTAGGAAACACAGTTCTTTTGTTCTGAGCACACTCACGTTTCCCGCCTTATTAGAGACTCTAGAAAGCAAGAGAATGCTTCTTGCTCTAAAGCAGAGTGTGTTTCATGGATGAGAACTGTGCTGTGTGTTTCCCTTCAGAAACGGAGTTAAATGCCAGGCTCTGTGTCTTCCTACAAGCAAGAGTGCCTTTCAGGTAAACGCAGTCACTTTTCAGCTCAAACGAAGCTACATCGTTCACGAAGTTCACACGTTTCTGGCTCTTAACTGAAACGCATTGGATGTTCGACGACCTGTGGTTTGTATCAGTTTCAGAAGCAGAGTTGAACTAGATATGGTCCGTGTGTGTAGGAAACACTGTTCTTTTGTTCTGAGCACACTAACGTTTCCCACCTTATTAGGGACTCTAGAAAGCAAGAGAATGCTTCTTGCTCTAAAACAGAGTGTGTTCCATGGATGAGAACTGTGCTGTTTTTTTCCCTTCAGAAACGGAGTTAAATGCCAGGCTCTGTGTGTTCCTACAAGCAAGAGTGCGTTTCAGGTAAACGCAGTCACTTTTCAGCTCAAATGAAGCTACATCGTTCACGAAGTTCACACGTTTCTCGCTCTTAACTGAAACGCATTGGATGTTCGAGGACCTGTGGTTTGTATCAGGTTTAGAAGCAGAGTTGAACTAGATATGGTCCGTGTGTGTAGGAAACACAGTTCTTTTGTTCTGAGCACACTCACGTCTCCCGCTTTATTAGAGACTCTAGAAAGCAAGAGAATGCTTCTTGCTCTAAAGGAGAGTGTGTTTCATGGATGAGAACTGTGCTGTGTGTTTCCCTTCAGAAACGGAGTTAAATGCCAGGCTCTGTGTCTTCCTACAAGCAAGAGTGCGTTTCAGGTAAACGCAGTCACTTTTCAGTTCAAACGAAGCTACATCGTTCACGAAGTACACACGTTTCTCGAACTTAACTGAAACGCATTGGATGTTCGAGGACCTGTGGTTTGTATCAGGTTTAGAAGCAGAGTTGAACTAGATATGGTCCGTGTGTGTAGGAAACACAGTTCTTTTGTTCTGAGCACACTCACGTCTCCCGCCTTATTAGAGACTCTAGAAAGCAAGAGAATGCTTCTTGCTCTAAAGCAGAGTGTGTTTCATGGATGAGAACTGTGCTGTGTGTTTCCCTTCAGAAACGGAGTTAAATGCCAGGCTCTGTGTCTTCCTACAAGCAAGAGTGCGTTTCAGGTAAACGCAGTCACTTTTCAGCTCAAACGAAGCTACATCGTTCACGAAGTTCACACGTTTCTCGCTCTTAACTGAAACGCATTGGATGTTCGAGGACCTGTGGTTTGTATCAGTTTCAGAAGCAGAGTTGAACTAGATATGGTCCGTGTGTGTAGGAAACACGGTTCTTTTGTTCTGAGCACACTCATGTTTCCCGCCTTATTAGAGACTCTAGAAAGCAAGAGAATGCTTCTTGCTCTAAAGCAGAGTGTGTTTCATGGATGAGAACTGTGCTGTGTGTTTCCCTTCAGAAACGGAGTTAAATGCCAGGCTCTGTGTCTTCCTACAAGCAAGAGTGCGTTTCAGGTAAACGCAGTCACTTTTCAGCTCAAACGAAGCTACATCGTTCACGAAGCTCACACGTTTCTCGCTCTTAACTGAAACGCATTGGATGTTCGAGGACCTGTGGTTTGTATCAGTTTCAGAAGCAGAGTTGAACTAGATATGGTCCGTGTGTGTAGGAAACACGGTTCTTTTGTTCTGAGCACACTCACGTTTCCCACCTTATTAGAGACTCTAGAAAGCAAGAGAATGCTTCTTGCTCTAAAACAGAGTGTGTTTCATGGATGAGAACTGTGCTGTTTGTTTCCCTTCAGAAACGGAGTTAAATGCCAGGCTCTGTGTCTTCCTACAAGCAAGAGTGCGTTTCAGGTAAACGCAGTCACTTTTCAGCTCAAACGAAGCTACATCGTTCACGAAGTTCACACGTTTCTCGCTCTTAACTGAAACGCATTGGATGTTCGAGGACCTGTGGTTTGTATCAGTTTCAGAAGCAGAGTTGAACTAGATATGGTCCGTGTGTGTAGGAAACACGGTTCCTTTGTTCTGAGCACACTCACGTTTCCCGACTTATTAGAGACTCTAGAAAGCAAGAGAATGCTTCTTGCTCTAAAGCAGAGTGTGTTTCATGGATGAGAACTGTGCTGTGTGTTTCCCTTCAGAAACGGAGTTAAATGCCAGGCTCTGTGTCTTCCTACAAGCAAGAGTGCGTTTCAGGTAAACGCAGTCACTTTTCAGCTCCAACGAAGCTACATCGTTCACGAAGTTCACACGTTTCTCGCTCTTAACTGAAACGCATTGGATGTTCGAGGACCTGTGGTTTGTATCAGTTTCAGAAGCAGAGTTGAACTAGATATGGTCCGTGTGTGTAGGAAACACGGTTCTTTTGTTCTGAGCACACTCACGTTTCCCGCCTTATTAGAGAATCTAGAAAGCAAGAGAATGCTTCTTGCTCTAAAGCAGAGTGTGTTTCATGGATGAGAACTGTGCTGTGTGTTTCCCTTCAGAAACGGAGTTAAATGCCAGGCTCTCTGTCTTCCTACAAGCAAGAGTGCGTTTCAGGTAAACGCAGTCACTTTTCAGCTCAAACGAAGCTACATCGTTCACGAAGTTCACACGTTTCTCGCTCTTAACTGAAACGCATTGGATGTTCGAGGACCTGTGGTTTGTATCAGGTTTAGAAGCAGAGTTGAAGTAGATATGGTCCGTGTGTGTAGAAAACACAGTTCTTTTGTTCTGAGCACACTCACGTCTCCCGCCTTATTAGAGACTCTAGAAAGCAAGAGAATGCTTCTTGCTCTAAAGCAGAGTGTGTTTCATGGATGAGAACTGTGCTGTGTGTTTCCCTTCAGAAACGGAGTTAAATGCCAGGCTCTGTGTCTTCCTACAAGCAAGAGTGCGTTTCAGGTAAACGCAGTCACTTTTCAGCTCAAACGAAGCTACATCGTTCACGAAGTTCACACGTTTCTCGCTCTTAACTGAAACGCATTGGATGTTCGAGGACCTGTGGTTTGTATCAGGTTTAGAAGCAGAGTTGAAGTAGATATGGTCCGTGTGTGTAGAAAACACAGTTCTTTTGTTCTGAGCACACTCACGTCTCCCGCCTTATTAGAGACTCTAGAAAGCAAGAGAATGCTTCTTGCTCTAAAGCAGAGTGTGTTTCATGGATGAGAACTGTGCTGTGTGTTTCCCTTCAGAAACGGAGTTAAATGCCAGGCTCTGTGTCTTCCTACAAGCAAGAGTGCCTTTCAGGTAAACGCAGTCACTTTTCAGCTCAAACGAAGCTACATCGTTCACGAAGTTCACACGTTTCTCGCTCTTAACTGAAACGCATTGGATGTTCGACGACCTGTGGTTTGTATCAGTTTCAGAAGCAGAGTTGAACTAGATATGGTCCGTGTGTGTAGGAAACACTGTTCTTTTGTTCTGAGCACACTAACGTTTCCCACCTTATTAGGGACTCTAGAAAGCAAGAGAATGCTTCTTGCTCTAAAACAGAGTGTGTTTCATGGATGAGAACTGTGCTGTTTTTTTTTCCCTTCAGAAACGGAGTTAAATGCCAGGCTCTGTGTGTTCCTACAAGCAAGAGTGCGTTTCAGGTAAACGCAGCCACTTTTCAGCTCAAATGAAGCTACATCGTTCATGAAGGTCACACGTTTCTCGCTCTTAACTGAAACGCATTGGATGTTCGAGGACCTGTGGTTTGTATCAGTTTCAGAAGCAGAGTTGAACTAGATATGGTCCGTGTGTGTAGCAAACACAGTTCTTTTGTTCTGAGCACACTCACGTCTCCCGCCTTATTAGAAACTCTAGAAAGCAAGAGAATGCTTCTTGCTCTAAAGCCGAGTGTGTTTCATGGATGAGAACTGTGCTGTGTGTTTCCCTTCAGAAACGGAGTTAAATGCCAGGCTCTGTGTCTTCCTACAAGCAAGAGTGCCTTTCAGGTAAACGCAGTCACTTTTCAGCTCAAACGAAGCTACATCGTTCACGAAGTTCACACGTTTCTCGCTCTTAACTGAAACACATTGGATGTTCGAGGACCTGTGGTTTGTATCAGTTTCAGAAGCAGAGTTGAACTAGATATGGTCCGTGTGTGTAGGAAACACAGTTCTTTTGTTCTGAGCACACTCACGTTTCCCGCCTTATTAGAGACTCTAGAAAGCAAGAGAATGCTTCTTGCTCTAAAGCAGAGTGTGTTTCATGGATGAGAACTGTGCTGTGTGTTTCCCTTCAGAAACGGAGTTAAATGCCAGGCTCTGTGTCTTCCTACAAGCAAGAGTGCGTTTCAGGTAAACGCAGTCACTTTTCAGCTCAAACGAAGCTACATCGTTCACGAAGTTCACACGTTTCTCGCTCTTAACTGAAACGCATTGGATGTTCGAGGACCTGTGGTTTGTATCAGTTTCAGAAGCAGAGTTGAAGTAGATATGGTCCGTGTGTGTAGGAAACACGGTTCTTTTGTTCTGAGCACACTCACGTTTCCCGCCTTATTAGAAAATCTAGTAAGCAAGAGAATGCTTCTTGCTCTAAAGCAGAGTGTGTTTCATGGATGAGAACTGTGCTGTGTGTTTCCCTTCAGAAACGGAGTTAAATGCCAGGCTCTGTGTCTTCCTACAAGCAAGAGTGCGTTTCAGGTAAACGCAGTCACTTTTCAGCTCAAACGAAGCTACATCGTTCACGAAGTTCACACGTTTCTCGCTCTTAACTGAAACGCATTGGATGTTCGACGACCTGTGGTTTGTATCAGTTTCAGAAGCAGAGTTGAACTAGATATGGTCCGTGTGTGTAGGAAACACAGTTCTTTTGTTCTGAACACACTCACGTTTCCCGCCTTATTAGAGACTCTAGAAAGCAAGAGAATGCTTCTTGCTCTAAAGCAGAGTGTGTTTCATGGATGAGAACTGTGCTATGTGTTTCCCTTCAGAAACGGAGTTAAATGCCAGGCTCTGTGTCTTCCTACAAGCAAGAGTGCGTTTCAGGTAAACGCAGTCACTTTTCAGCTCAAACGAAGCTACATCGTTCAAGAAATTCACACGTTTCTCGCTCTTAACTGAAACGCATTGGATGTTCGAGGAACTGTGGTTTGTATCTGTTTCAGAAGCAGAGTTGAACTAGATATGGTCCGTGTGTGTAGGAAACACAGTTCTTTTGTTCTGAGCACACTCACGTCTCCCGCCTTATTAGAGACTCTAGAAAGCAAGAGAATGCTTCTTGCTCTAAAGCAGAGTGTGTTTCATGGATGAGAACTGTGCTGTGTGTTTCCCTTCAGAAACGGAGTTAAATGCCAGGCTCTGTGTCTTCCTACAAGCAAGAGTGCGTTTTAGGTAAATGCAGTCACTTTTCAGCTCAAACGAAGCTACATCGTTCACGAAGTTCACACGATTCTCGCTCTTAACTGAAACGCATTGGATGTTCGAGGACCTGTGGTTTGTATCAGTTTCAGAAGCAGAGTTGAAGTAGATATGGTCCGTGTGTGTAGGAAACACGGTTCTTTTGTTCTGAGCACACTCACGTTTCCCGCCTTATTAGAAAATCTAGTAAGCAAGAGAATGCTTCTTGCTCTAAAGCAGAGTGTGTTTCATGGATGAGAACTGTGCTGTGTGTTTCCCTTCAGAAACGGAGTTAAATGCCAGGCTCTGTGTCTTCCTACAAGCAAGAGTGTGTTTCAGGTAAACGCAGTCACTTTTCTCCTCAAACGAAGCTACATCGTTGACGAAATTCACACGTTTCTCGCTCTTAACTGAAACGCATTGGATGTTCGAGGAACTGTGGTTTGTATCAGTTTCAGAAGCAGAGTTGAACTAGATATGGTCCGTGTGTGTAGGAAACACAGTTCTTTTGTTCTGAGCACACTCATGTTTCCCGCCTTTTTAGAGACTCTAGAAAGCAAGAGAATACTTCTTGCTCTAAAGCAGAGTGTGTTTCATGGATGAGAACTGTGCTGTGTGTTTCCCTTCAGAAACGGAGTTAAATGCCAGGCTCTGTGTGTTCCTACAAGCAAGAGTGCGTTTCAGGTAAACGCTGTCACTTTTCAGCTCAAAGGAAGCTACATAGTTCACGAAGTTCACACGTTTCTCGCTCTTAACTGAAACGCATTGGATGTTCGAGGACCTGTGGTTTGTATCAGTTTCAGAAGCAGAGTTGAACTAGATATGGTCCGTGTGTGTAGGAAACACAGTTCTTTTGTTCTGAGCACACTCACGTTTCCCGCCTTATTAGAGACTCTAGAAAGCAAGAGAATGCTTCTTGCTCTAAAGCAGAGTGTGTTTCATGGATGAGAACTGTGCTGTGTGTTTCCCTTCAGAAACAGAGTTAAATACCAGGCTCTGTGTCTTCCTATAAGCAAGAGTGCATTTCAGGTAAACGCAGTCACTTTTCAGCTCAAACATAGCTACATCTTTCACGAAGTTCACACGTTTCTCGCTCTTAACTGAAACGCATTGGATGTTTGAGGACCTGTGGTTTGTATCAGGTTTAGAAGAAGAGTTGAACTAGATATGGTCCGTGTGTGTAGGAAACACAGTTCTTTTGTTCTGAGCACACTCACGTCTCCCGCCTTATTAGAGACTCTAGAAAGCAAGAGAATGCTTCTTGCTCTAAAGCAGAGTGTGTTTCATGGATGAGAACTGTGCTGTGTGTTTCCCTTCAGAAACGGAGTTAAATGCCAGGCTCTGTGTCTTCCTACAAGCAAGAGTGCGTTTCAGGTAAATGCAGTCACTTTTCAGCTCAAACGAAGCTACATCGTTCAAGAAATTCACACGTTTCTCGCTCTTAACTGAAACGCATTGGATGTTCGAGGAACTGTGGTTTGTATCAGTTTCAGAAGCAGAGTTGAACTAGATATGGTCCGTGTGTGTAGGAAACACAGTTCTTTTGTTCTGAGCACACTCACGTCTCCCGCCTTATTAGAGACTCTAGAAAGCAAGAGAATGCTTCTTGCTCTAAAGCAGAGTGTGTTTCATGGATGAGAACTGTGCTGTGTGTTTCCCTTCAGAAACGGAGTTAAATGCCAGGCTCTGTGTCTTCCTACAAGCAAGAGTGCGTTTCAGGTAAATGCAGTCACTTTTCAGCTCAAACGAAGCTACATCGTTCACGAAGTTCACACGTTTCTCGCTCTTAACTGAAACGCATTGGATGTTCGAGGACCTGTGGTTTGTATCAGTTTCAGAAGCAGAGTTGAACTAGATATGGTCCGTGTGTGTAGGAAACACAGTTCTTTTGTTCTGAGCACACTCACGTTTCCCGCCTTATTAGAGACTCTAGAAAGCAAGAGAATGCTTCTTGCTCTAAAGCCGAGTGTGTTTCATGGATGAGAACTGTGCTGTGTGTTTCCCTTCAGAAACGGAGTTAAATGCCAGGCTCTGTGTCTTCCTACAAGCAAGAGTGCGTTTCAGGTAAATGCAGTCACTTTTCAGCTCAAACGAAGCTACATCGTTCACGAGGTTCACACGTTTCTCGCTCTTAACTGAAATGCATTGGATGTTCGACGACCTGTGGTTTGGATCAGTTTCAGAAGCAGAGTTGAACTAGATATGGTCCGTGTGTGTAGGAAACACGGTTCTTTTGTTCTGAGCACACTAACGTTTCCCACCTTATTAGAGACTCTAGAAAGCAAGTGAATGCTTCTTGCTCTAAAACAGAGTGTGTTTCATGGATGAGAACTGTGCTGTTTTTTTCCCTTCAGAAACGGAGTTAAATGCCAGGCTCTGTGTGTTCCTACAGGCAAGAGTTCGTTTCAGGTAAACGCAGTCACTTTTCAGCTCAAATGAAGCTACATCGTTCACGAAGTTCACACGTTTCTCGCTCTTAACTGAAACGCATTGGATGTTCGAGGACCTGTGGTTTGTATCAGTTTCAGAAGCAGAGTTGAAGTAGATATGGTCCGTGTGTGTAGGAAACACAGTTCTTTTGTTCTGAGCACACTCACGTCTCCCGCCTTATTAGAGACTCTAGAAAGCAAGAGAATGCTTCTTGCTCTAAAGCAGAGTGTGTTTCATGGATGAGAACTGTGCTGTGTGTTTCCCTTCAGAAACGGAGTTAAATGCCAGGCTCTGTGTCTTCCTACAAGCAAGAGTGCGTTTCAGGTAAATGCAGTCACTTTTCAGCTCAAACGAAGCTACATCGTTCACGAAGTTCACACGATTCTCGCTCTTAACTGAAACGCATTGGATGTTCGAGGACCTGTGGTTTGTATCAGTTTCAGAAGAAGAGTTGAAGTAGATATGGTCCGTGTGTGTAGGAAACACGGTTCTTTTGTTCTGAGCACACTCACGTTTCCCGCCTTATTAGAAAATCTAGTAAGCAAGAGAATGCTTCTTGCTCTAAAGCAGAGTGTGTTTCATGGAAGAGAACTGTGCTGTGTGTTTCCCTTCAGAAACGGAGTTAAATGCCAGGCTCTGTGTCTTCCTAAAAGCAAGAGTGCGTTTCAGGTAAACGCAGTCACTTTTCTCCTCAAACGAAGCTACATCGTTGACGAAATTCACACGTTTCTTGCTCTTAACTGAAACGCATTGGATGTTCGAGGAACTGTGGTTTGTATCAGTTTCAGAAGCAGAGTTGAACTAGATATGGTCCGTGTGTGTAGGAAACACAGTTCTTTTGTTCTGAGCACACTCATGTTTCCCGCCTTTTTAGAGACTCTAGAAAGCAAGAGAATACTTCTTGCTCTAAAGCAGAGTGTGTTTCATGGATGAGAACTGTGCTGTGTGTTTCCCTTCAGAAACGGAGTTAAATGCCAGGCTCTGTGTGTTCCTACAAGCAAGAGTGCGTTTCAGGTAAACGCAGTCACTTTTCAGCTCAAAGGAAGCTACATAGTTCACGAAGTTCACACGTTTCTCGCTCTTAACTGAAACGCATTGGATGTTCGAGGACCTGTGGTTTGTATCAGTTTCAGAAGCAGAGTTGAACTAGATATGGTCCGTGTGTGTAGGAAACACAGTTCTTTTGTTCTGAGCACACTCACGTTTCCCGCCTTATTAGAGACTCTAGAAAGCAAGAGAATGCTTCTTGCTCTAAAGCAGAGTGTGTTTCATGGATGAGAACTGTGCTGTGTGTTTCCCTTCAGAAACGGAGTTAAATACCAGGCTCTGTGTCTTCCTATAAGCAAGAGTGCATTTCAGGTAAACGCAGTCACTTTTCAGCTCAAACATAGCTACATCTTTCACGAAGTTCACACGTTTCTCGCTCTTAACTGAAACGCATTGGATGTTTGAGGACCTGTGGTTTGTATCAGGTTTAGAAGAAGAGTTGAACTAGATATGGTCCGTGTGTGTAGGAAACACAGTTCTTTTGTTCTGAGCACACTCACGTTTCCCGCCTTATTAGAAAATCTAGTAAGCAAGAGAATGCTTCTTGCTCTAAAGCAGAGTGTGTTTCATGGATGAGAACTGTGCTGTGTGTTTCCCTTCAGAAACGGAGTTAAATGCCAGGCTCTGTGTCTTCCTACAAGCAAGAGTGCGTTTCAGGTAAACGCAGTCACTTTTCAGCTCAAACGAAGCTACATCGTTCACGAAGTTCACACGTTTCTCGCTCTTAACTGAAACGCATTGGATGTTCGACGACCTGTGGTTTGTATCAGTTTCAGAAGCAGAGTTGAACTAGATATGGTCCGTGTGTGTAGGAAACACAGTTCTTTTGCTCTGAACACACTCACGTTTCCCGCCTTATTAGAGACTCTAGAAAGCAAGAGAATGCTTCTTGCTCTAAAGCAGAGTGTGTTTCATGGATGAGAACTGTGCTATGTGTTTCCCTTCAGAAACGGAGTTAAATGCCAGGCTCTGTGTCTTCCTACAAGCAAGAGTGCGTTTCAGGTAAACGCAGTCACTTTTCAGCTCAAACGAAGCTACATCGTTCAAGAAATTCACACGTTTCTCGCTCTTAACTGAAACGCATTGGATGTTCGAGGAACTGTGGTTTGTATCAGTTTCAGAAGCAGAGTTGAACTAGATATGGTCCGTGTGTGTAGGAAACACAGTTCTTTTGTTCTGAGCACACTCACGTCTCCCGCCTTATTAGAGACTCTAGAAAGCAAGAGAATGCTTCTTGCTCTAAAGCAGAGTGTGTTTCATGGATGAGAACTGTGCTGTGTGTTTCCCTTCAGAAACGGAGTTAAATGCCAGGCTCTGTGTCTTCCTACAAGCAAGAGTGCGTTTTAGGTAAATGCAGTCACTTTTCAGCTCAAACGAAGCTACATCGTTCACGAAGTTCACACGATTCTCGCTCTTAACTGAAACGCATTGGATGTTCGAGGACCTGTGGTTTGTATCAGTTTCAGAAGCAGAGTTGAAGTAGATATGGTCCGTGTGTGTAGGAAACACGGTTCTTTTGTTCTGAGCACACTCACGTTTCCCGCCTTATTAGAAAATCTAGTAAGCAAGAGAATGCTTCTTGCTCTAAAGCAGAGTGTGTTTCATGGAAGAGAACTGTGCTGTGTGTTTCCCTTCAGAAACGGAGTTAAATGCCAGGCTCTGTGTCTTCCTACAAGCAAGAGTGCGTTTCAGGTAAACGCAGTCACTTTTCTCCTCAAACGAAGCTACATCGTTGACGAAATTCACACGTTTCTCGCTCTTAACTGAAACGCATTGGATGTTCGAGGAACTGTGGTTTGTATCAGTTTCAGAAGCAGAGTTGAACTAGATATGGTCCGTGTGTGTAGGAAACACAGTTCTTTTGTTCTGAGCACACTCATGTTTCCCGCCTTTTTAGAGACTCTAGAAAGCAAGAGAATACTTCTTGCTCTAAAGCAGAGTGTGTTTCATGGATGAGAACTGTGCTGTGTGTTTCCCTTCAGAAACGGAGTTAAATGCCAGGCTCTGTGTGTTCCTACAAGCAAGAGTGCGTTTCAGGTAAACGCTGTCACTTTTCAGCTCAAAGGAAGCTACATAGTTCACGAAGTTCACACGTTTCTCGCTCTTAACTGAAACGCATTGGATGTTCGAGGACCTGTGGTTTGTATCAGTTTCAGAAGCAGAGTTGAACTAGATATGGTCCGTGTGTGTAGGAAACACAGTTCTTTTGTTCTGAGCACACTCACGTTTCCCGCCTTATTAGAGACTCTAGAAAGCAAGAGAATGCTTCTTGCTCTAAAGCAGAGTGTGTTTCATGGATGAGAACTGTGCTGTGTGTTTCCCTTCAGAAACGGAGTTAAATACCAGGCTCTGTGTCTTCCTATAAGCAAGAGTGCATTTCAGGTAAACGCAGTCACTTTTCAGCTCAAACATAGCTACATCTTTCACGAAGTTCACACGTTTCTCGCTCTTAACTGAAACGCATTGGATGTTTGAGGACCTGTGGTTTGTATCAGGTTTAGAAGAAGAGTTGAACTAGATATGGTCCGTGTGTGTAGGAAACACAGTTCTTTTGTTCTGAGCACACTCACGTCTCCCGCCTTATTAGAGACTCTAGAAAGCAAGAGAATGCTTCTTGCTCTAAAGCAGAGTGTGTTTCATGGATGAGAACTGTGCTGTGTGTTTCCCTTCAGAAACGGAGTTAAATGCCAGGCTCTGTGTCTTCCTACAAGCAAGAGTGCGTTTCAGGTAAACGCAGTCACTTTTCAGCTCAAACGAAGCTACATCGTTCAAGAAATTCACACGTTTCTCGCTCTTAACTGAAACGCATTGGATGTTCGAGGAACTGTGGTTTGTATCAGTTTCAGAAGCAGAGTTGAACTAGATATGGTCCGTGTGTGTAGGAAACACAGTTCTTTTGTTCTGAGCACACTCACGTCTCCCGCCTTATTAGAGACTCTAGAAAGCAAGAGAATGCTTCTTGCTCTAAAGCAGAGTGTGTTTCATGGATGAGAACTGTGCTGTGTGTTTCCCTTCAGAAACGGAGTTAAATGCCAGGCTCTGTGTCTTCCTACAAGCAAGAGTGCGTTTTAGGTAAATGCAGTCACTTTTCAGCTCAAACGAAGCTACATCGTTCACGAAGTTCACACGATTCTCGCTCTTAACTGAAACGCATTGGATGTTCGAGGACCTGTGGTTTGTATCAGTTTCAGAAGCAGAGTTGAAGTAGATATGGTCCGTGTGTGTAGGAAACACGGTTCTTTTGTTCTGAGCACACTCACGTTTCCCGCCTTATTAGAAAATCTAGTAAGCAAGAGAATGCTTCTTGCTCTAAAGCAGAGTGTGTTTCATGGAAGAGAACTGTGCTGTGTGTTTCCCTTCAGAAACGGAGTTAAATGCCAGGCTCTGTGTCTTCCTACAAGCAAGAGTGCGTTTCAGGTAAACGCAGTCACTTTTCTCCTCAAACGAAGCTACATCGTTGACGAAATTCACACGTTTCTCGCTCTTAACTGAAACGCATTGGATGTTCGAGGAACTGTGGTTTGTATCAGTTTCAGAAGCAGAGTTGAACTAGATATGGTCCGTGTGTGTAGGAAACACAGTTCTTTTGTTCTGAGCACACTCATGTTTCCCGCCTTTTTAGAGACTCTAGAAAGCAAGAGAATACTTCTTGCTCTAAAGCAGAGTGTGTTTCATGGATGAGAACTGTGCTGTGTGTTTCCCTTCAGAAACGGAGTTAAATGCCAGGCTCTGTGTGTTCCTACAAGCAAGAGTGCGTTTCAGGTAAACGCTGTCACTTTTCAGCTCAAAGGAAGCTACATAGTTCACGAAGTTCACACGTTTCTCGCTCTTAACTGAAACGCATTGGATGTTCGAGGACCTGTGGTTTGTATCAGTTTCAGAAGCAGAGTTGAACTAGATATGGTCCGTGTGTGTAGGAAACACAGTTCTTTTGTTCTGAGCACACTCACGTTTCCCGCCTTATTAGAGACTCTAGAAAGCAAGAGAATGCTTCTTGCTCTAAAGCAGAGTGTGTTTCATGGATGAGAACTGTGCTGTGTGTTTCCCTTCAGAAACGGAGTTAAATACCAGGCTCTGTGTCTTCCTATAAGCAAGAGTGCATTTCAGGTAAACGCAGTCACTTTTCAGCTCAAACATAGCTACATCTTTCACGAAGTTCACACGTTTCTCGCTCTTAACTGAAACGCATTGGATGTTTGAGGACCTGTGGTTTGTATCAGGTTTAGAAGAAGAGTTGAACTAGATATGGTCCGTGTGTGTAGGAAACACAGTTCTTTTGTTCTGAGCACACTCACGTCTCCCGCCTTATTAGAGACTCTAGAAAGCAAGAGAATGCTTCTTGCTCTAAAGCAGAGTGTGTTTCATGGATGAGAACTGTGCTGTGTGTTTCCCTTCAGAAACGGAGTTAAATGCCAGGCTCTGTGTCTTCCTACAAGCAAGAGTGCGTTTCAGGTAAACGCAGTCACTTTTCAGCTCAAACGAAGCTACATCGTTCAAGAAATTCACACGTTTCTCGCTCTTAACTGAAACGCATTGGATGTTCGAGGAACTGTGGTTTGTATCAGTTTCAGAAGCAGAGTTGAACTAGATATGGTCCGTGTGTGTAGGAAACACAGTTCTTTTGTTCTGAGCACACTCACGTCTCCCGCCTTATTAGAGACTCTAGAATGCAAGAGAATGCTTCTTGCTCTAAAGCAGAGTGTGTTTCATGGATGAGAACTGTGCTGTGTGTTTCCCTTCAGAAACGGAGTTAAATGCCAGGCTCTGTGTCTTCCTACAAGCAAGAGTGCGTTTCAGGTAAATGCAGTCACTTTTCAGCTCAAACGAAGCTACATCGTTCACGAAGTTCACACGTTTCTCGCTCTTAACTGAAACGCATTGGATGTTCGAGGACCTGTGGTTTGTATCAGTTTCAGAAGCAGAGTTGAACTAGATATGGTCCGTGTGTGTAGGAAACACAGTTCTTTTGTTCTGAGCACACTCACGTTTCCCGCCTTATTAGAGACTCTAGAAAGAAAGAGAATGCTTCTTGCTCTAAAGCAGAGTGTGTTTCATGGATGAGAACTGTGCTGTGTGTTTCCCTTCAGAAACGGAGTTAAATGCCAGGCTCTGTGTCTTCCTACAAGCAAGAGTGCGTTTCAGGTAAATGCAGTCACTTTTCAGCTCAAACGAAGCTACATCGTTCACGAGGTTCACACGTTTCTCGCTCTTAACTGAAATGCATTGGATGTTCGACGACCTGTGGTTTGGATCAGTTTCAGAAGCAGAGTTGAACTAGATATGGTCCGTGTGTGTAGGAAACACGGTTCTTTTGTTCTGAGCACACTAACGTTTCCCACCTTATTAGAGACTCTAGAAAGCAAGTGAATGCTTCTTGCTCTAAAACAGAGTGTGTTTCATGGATGAGAACTGTGCTGTTTTTTTCCCTTCAGAAACGGAGTTAAATGCCAGGCTCTGTGTGTTCCTACAGGCAAGAGTTCGTTTCAGGTAAACGCAGTCACTTTTCAGCTCAAATGAAGCTACATCGTTCACGAAGTTCACACGTTTCTCGCTCTTAACTGAAACGCATTGGATGTTCGAGGACCTGTGGTTTGTATCAGTTTCAGAAGCAGAGTTGAAGTAGATATGGTCCGTGTGTGTAGGAAACACAGTTCTTTTGTTCTGAGCACACTCACGTCTCCCGCCTTATTAGAGACTCTAGAAAGCAAGAGAATGCTTCTTGCTCTAAAGCAGAGTGTGTTTCATGGATGAGAACTGTGCTGTGTGTTTCCCTTCAGAAACGGAGTTAAATGCCAGGCTCTGTGTCTTCCTACAAGCAAGAGTGCGTTTCAGGTAAATGCAGTCACTTTTCAGCTCAAACGAAGCTACATCGTTCACGAAGTTCACACGATTCTCGCTCTTAACTGAAACGCATTGGATGTTCGAGGACCTGTGGTTTGTATCAGTTTCAGAAGAAGAGTTGAAGTAGATATGGTCCGTGTGTGTAGGAAACACGGTTCTTTTGTTCTGAGCACACTCACGTTTCCCGCCTTATTAGAAAATCTAGTAAGCAAGAGAATGCTTCTTGCTCTAAAGCAGAGTGTGTTTCATGGAAGAGAACTGTGCTGTGTGTTTCCCTTCAGAAACGGAGTTAAATGCCAGGCTCTGTGTCTTCCTAAAAGCAAGAGTGCGTTTCAGGTAAACGCAGTCACTTTTCTCCTCAAACGAAGCTACATCGTTGACGAAATTCACACGTTTCTTGCTCTTAACTGAAACGCATTGGATGTTCGAGGAACTGTGGTTTGTATCAGTTTCAGAAGCAGAGTTGAACTAGATATGGTCCGTGTGTGTAGGAAACACAGTTCTTTTGTTCTGAGCACACTCATGTTTCCCGCCTTTTTAGAGACTCTAGAAAGCAAGAGAGTACTTCTTGCTCTAAAGCAGAGTGTGTTTCATGGATGAGAACTGTGCTGTGTGTTTCCCTTCAGAAACGGAGTTAAATGCCAGGCTCTGTGTGTTCCTACAAGCAAGAGTGCGTTTCAGGTAAACGCAGTCACTTTTCAGCTCAAAGGAAGCTACATAGTTCACGAAGTTCACACGTTTCTCGCTCTTAACTGAAACGCATTGGATGTTCGAGGACCTGTGGTTTGTATCAGTTTCAGAAGCAGAGTTGAACTAGATATGGTCCGTGTGTGTAGGAAACACAGTTCTTTTGTTCTGAGCACACTCACGTTTCCCGCCTTATTAGAGACTCTAGAAAGCAAGAGAATGCTTCTTGCTCTAAAGCAGAGTGTGTTTCATGGATGAGAACTGTGCTGTGTGTTTCCCTTCAGAAACGGAGTTAAATACCAGGCTCTGTGTCTTCCTATAAGCAAGAGTGCATTTCAGGTAAACGCAGTCACTTTTCAGCTCAAACATAGCTACATCTTTCACGAAGTTCACACGTTTCTCGCTCTTAACTGAAACGCATTGGATGTTTGAGGACCTGTGGTTTGTATCAGGTTTAGAAGAAGAGTTGAACTAGATATGGTCCGTGTGTGTAGGAAACACAGTTCTTTTGTTCTGAGCACACTCACGTCTCCCGCCTTATTAGAGACTCTAGAAAGCAAGAGAATGCTTCTTGCTCTAAAGCAGAGTGTGTTTCATGGATGAGAACTGTGCTGTGTGTTTCCCTTCAGAAACGGAGTTAAATGCCAGGCTCTGTGTCTTCCTACAAGCAAGAGTGCGTTTCAGGTAAATGCAGTCACTTTTCAGCTCAAACGAAGCTACTTCGTTCACGAAGTTCACACGTTTCTCGCTCTTAACTGAAACGCATTGGATGTTCGAGGACCTGTGGTTTGTATCAGTTTCAGAAGCAGAGTTGAACTAGATATGGTCCGTGTGTGTAGGAAACACAGTTCTTTTGTTCTGAGCACACTCACGTCTCCCGCCTTATTAGAGACTCTAGAAAGCAAGAGAATGCTTCTTGCTCTAAAGCCGAGTGTGTTTCATGGATGAGAACTGTGCTGTGTGTTTCCCTTCAGAAACGGAGTTAAATGCCAGGCTCTGTGTCTTCCTACAAGCAAGAGTGCGTTTCAGGTAAACGCAGTCACTTTTCAGCTCAAACGAAGCTACATCGTTCACGAAGTTCACACGTTTCTCGCTCTTAACTGAAACGCATTGGATGTTCGAGGACCTGTGGTTTGTATCAGTTTCAGAAACAGAGTTGAACTAGATATGGTCCGTGTGTGTAGGAAACACGGTTCTTTTGTTCTGAGCACACTCACGTTTCCCGCCTTATTAGAGACTCTAGAAAGCAAGAGAATGCTTCTTGCTCTAAAGCAGAGTGTGTTTCATGGATGAGAACTGTGCTGTGTGTTTCCCTTCAGAAACGGAGTTAAATGCCAGGCTCTGTGTCTTCCTACAAGCAAGAGTGCGTTTCAGGTAAACGCAGTCACTTTTCAGCTCAAACGAAGCTACATCGTTCACGAAGTTCACACGTTTCTCGCTCTTAACTGAAACCCATTGGATGTTCGAGGACCTGTGGTTTGTATCAGTTTCAGAAGCAGAGTTGAACTAGATATGGTCCGTGTGTGTAGGAAACACGGTTCTTTTGTTCTGAGCACACTCACGTCTCCCGCCTTATTAGAGACTCTAGAAAGCAAGAGAATGCTTCTCGCTCTAAAGCAGAGTGTGTTTCATGGGTGAGAACTGTGCTGTGTGTTTCCCTTCAGAAACGGAGTTAAATGCCAGGCTCTGTGTCTTCCTACAAGCAAGAGTGCGTTTCAGGTAAACGCAGTCACTTTTCAGCTCAAACGAAGCTACATCGTTCAAGAAATTCACACGTTTCTCGCTCTTAACTGAAACGCATTGGATGTTCGAGGAACTGTGGTTTGTATCAGTTTCAGAAGCAGAGTTGAACTAGATATGGTCCGTGTGTGTAGGAAACACAGTTCTTTTGTTCTGAGCACACTCACGTTTCCCGCCTTATTAGAGACTCTAGAAAGCAAGAGAATGCTTCTTGCTCTAAAGCAGAGTGTGTTTCATGGATGAGAACTGTGCTGTGTGTTTCCCTTCAGAAACGGAGTTAAATGCCAGGCTCTGTGTCTTCCTACAAGCAAGAGTGCATTTCAGGTAAATGCAGTCACTTTTCAGCTCAAACGAAGCTACATCGTTCACGAAGTTCACACGTTTCTCGCTCTTAACTGAAATGCATTGGATGTTCGACGACCTGTGGTTTGGTCTAGTTTCAGAAGCAGAGTTGAACTAGATATGGTCCGTGTGTGTAGGAAACACCGTTCTTTTGTTCTGAGCACACTCACGTTTCCCGCCTTATTAGAGACTCTAGAAAGCAAGAGAATGCTTCTTGCTCTAAAGCAGAGTGTGTTTCATGGATGAGAACTGTGCTATGTGTTTCCCTTCAGAAACGGAGTTAAATGCCAGGCTCTGTGTCTTCCTACAAGCAAGAGTGCGTTTCAGGTAAACGCAGTCACTTTTCAGCTCAAACGAAGCTACATCGTTCACGAAGTTCACACGTTTCTCGCTCTTAACTGAGACGCATTGGATGTTCGAGGACCTGTGGTTTGTATCAGTTTCAGAAGCAGAGTTGAACTAGATATGGTCCGTGTGTGTAGGAAACACGGTTCTTTTGTTCTGAGCACACTCACGTTTCCCGCCTTATTAGAGACTCTAGAAAGCAAGAGAATGCTTCTTGCTCTAAAGCAGAGTGTGTTTCATGGATGAGAACTGTGCTGTGTGTTTCCCTTCAGAAACGGAGTTAAATGCCAGGCTCTGTGTCTTCCTACAAGCAAGAGTGCGTTTCAGGTAAACGCAGTCACTTTTCAGCTCAAACGAAGCTACATCGTTCACGAAGTTCACACGTTTCTCGCTCTTAACTGAAACCCATTGGATGTTCGAGGACCTGTGGTTTGTATCAGTTTCAGAAGCAGAGTTGAACTAGATATGGTCCGTGTGTGTAGGAAACACGGTTCTTTTGTTCTGAGCACACTCACGTTTCCCGCCTTATTAGAGACTCTAGAAAGCAAGAGAATGCTTCTTGCTCTAAAGCAGAGTGTGTTTCATGGATGAGAACTGTGCTGTGTGTTTCCCTTCAGAAACGGAGTTAAATGCCAGGCTCTGTGTCTTCCTACAAGCAAGAGTGCGTTTCAGGTAAACGCAGTCACTTTTCAGCTCAAACGAAGCTACATCGTTCACGAAGTTCACACGTTTCTCGCTCTTAACTGAGACGCATTGGATGTTCGAGGACCTGTGGTTTGTATCAGTTTCAGAAGCAGAGTTGAACTAGATATGGTCCTTGTGTGTAGGAAACACGGTTCTTTTGTTCTGAGCACACTCACGTTTCCCGCCTTATTAGAGACTCTAGAAAGCAAGAGAATGCTTCTTGCTCTAAAGCAGAGTGTGTTTCATGGATGAGAACTGTGCTGTGTGTTTCCCTTCAGAAACGGAGTTAAATGCCAGGCTCTGTGTCTTCCTACAAGCAAGAGTGCGTTTCAGGTAAACGCAGTCACTTTTCAGCTCAAACAAAGTTACATCGTTCACGAAGTTCACACGTTTCTCGCTCTTAACTGAAACGCATTGGATGTTCGAGGACCTGTGGTTTGTATCAGTTTCAGAAGCAGAGTTGAACTAGATATGGTCCGTGTGTGTAGGAAACACGGTTCTTTTGTTCTGAGCACACTCACGTTTCCCGCCTTATTAGAGACTCTAGAAAGCAAGAGAATGCTTCTTGCTCTAAAGCAGAGTGTGTTTCATGGATGAGAACTGTGCTGTGTGTTTCCCTTCAGAAACGGAGTTAAATGCCAGGCTCTGTGTCTTCCTACAAGCAAGAGTGCGTTTCAGGTAAACGCAGTCACTTTTCAGCTCAAACGAAGCTACATCGTTCACGAAGTTCACACGTTTCTCGCTCTTAACTGAAACCCATTGGATGTTCGAGGACCTGTGGTTTGTATCAGTTTCAGAAGCAGAGTTGAACTAGATATGGTCCGTGTGTGTAGGAAACACGGTTCTTTTGTTCTGAGCACACTCACGTCTCCCGCCTTATTAGAGACTCTAGAAAGCAAGAGAATGCTTCTTGCTCTAAAGCAGAGTGTGTTTCATGGGTGAGAACTGTGCTGTGTGTTTCCCTTCAGAAACGGAGTTAAATGCCAGGCTCTGTGTCTTCCTACAAGCAAGAGTGCGTTTCAGGTAAACGCAGTCACTTTTCAGCTCAAACGAAGCTACATCGTTCAAGAAATTCACACGTTTCTCGCTCTTAACTGAAACGCATTGGATGTTCGAGGAACTGTGGTTTGTATCAGTTTCAGAAGCAGAGTTGAACTAGATATGGTCCGTGTGTGTAGGAAACACAGTTCTTTTGTTCTGAGCACACTCACGTTTCCCGCCTTATTAGAGACTCTAGAAAGCAAGAGAATGCTTCTTGCTCTAAAGCAGAGTGTGTTTCATGGATGAGAACTGTGCTGTGTGTTTCCCTTCAGAAACGGAGTTAAATGCCAGGCTCTGTGTCTTCCTACAAGCAAGAGTGCATTTCAGGTAAATGCAGTCACTTTTCAGCTCAAACGAAGCTACATCGTTCACGAAGTTCACACGTTTCTCGCTCTTAACTGAAATGCATTGGATGTTCGACGACCTGTGGTTTGGTCTAGTTTCAGAAGCAGAGTTGAACTAGATATGGTCCGTGTGTGTAGGAAACACCGTTCTTTTGTTCTGAGCACACTCACGTTTCCCGCCTTATTAGAGACTCTAGAAAGCAAGAGAATGCTTCTTGCTCTAAAGCAGAGTGTGTTTCATGGATGAGAACTGTGCTATGTGTTTCCCTTCAGAAACGGAGTTAAATGCCAGGCTCTGTGTCTTCCTACAAGCAAGAGTGCGTTTCAGGTAAACGCAGTCACTTTTCAGCTCAAACGAAGCTACATCGTTCACGAAGTTCACACGTTTCTCGCTCTTAACTGAGACGCATTGGATGTTCGAGGACCTGTGGTTTGTATCAGTTTCAGAAGCAGAGTTGAACTAGATATGGTCCGTGTGTGTAGGAAACACGGTTCTTTTGTTCTGAGCACACTCACGTTTCCCGCCTTATTAGAGACTCTAGAAAGCAAGAGAATGCTTCTTGCTCTAAAGCAGAGTGTGTTTCATGGATGAGAACTGTGCTGTGTGTTTCCCTTCAGAAACGGAGTTAAATGCCAGGCTCTGTGTCTTCCTACAAGCAAGAGTGCGTTTCAGGTAAACGCAGTCACTTTTCAGCTCAAACGAAGCTACATCGTTCACGAAGTTCACACGTTTCTCGCTCTTAACTGAAACCCATTGGATGTTCGAGGACCTGTGGTTTGTATCAGTTTCAGAAGCAGAGTTGAACTAGATATGGTCCGTGTGTGTAGGAAACACGGTTCTTTTGTTCTGAGCACACTCACGTTTCCCGCCTTATTAGAGACTCTAGAAAGCAAGAGAATGCTTCTTGCTCTAAAGCAGAGTGTGTTTCATGGATGAGAACTGTGATGTGTGTTTCCCTTCAGAAACGGAGTTAAATGCCAGGCTCTGTGTCTTCCTACAAGCAAGAGTGCGTTTCAGGTAAACGCAGTCACTTTTCAGCTCAAACGAAGCTACATCGTTCACGAAGTTCACACGTTTCTCGCTCTTAACTGAGACGCATTGGATGTTCGAGGACCTGTGGTTTGTATCAGTTTCAGAAGCAGAGTTGAACTAGATATGGTCCTTGTGTGTAGGAAACACGGTTCTTTTGTTCTGAGCACACTCACGTTTCCCGCCTTATTAGAGACTCTAGAAAGCAAGAGAATGCTTCTTGCTCTAAAGCAGAGTGTGTTTCATGGATGAGAACTGTGCTGTGTGTTTCCCTTCAGAAACGGAGTTAAATGCCAGGCTCTGTGTCTTCCTACAAGCAAGAGTGCGTTTCAGGTAAACGCAGTCACTTTTCAGCTCAAACAAAGTTACATCGTTCACGAAGTTCACACGTTTCTCGCTCTTAACTGAAACGCATTGGATGTTCGAGGACCTGTGGTTTGTATCAGTTTCAGAAGCAGAGTTGAACTAGATATGGTCCGTGTGTGTAGGAAACACGGTTCTTTTGTTCTGAGCACACTCACGTTTCCCGCCTTATTAGAGACTCTAGAAAGCAAGAGAATGCTTCTTGCTCTAAAGCAGAGTGTGTTTCATGGATGAGAACTGTGCTGTGTGTTTCCCTTCAGAAACGGAGTTAAATGCCAGGCTCTGTGTCTTCCTACAAGCAAGAGTGCGTTTCAGGTAAACGCAGTCACTTTTCAGCTCAAACGAAGCTACATCGTTCACGAAGTTCACACGTTTCTCGCTCTTAACTGAAACCCATTGGATGTTCGAGGACCTCTGGTTTGTATCAGTTTCAGAAGCAGAGTTGAACTAGATATGGTCCGTGTGTGTAGGAAACACGGTTCTTTTGTTCTGAGCACACTCACGTTTCCCGCCTTATTAGAGACTCTAGAAAGCAAGAGAATGCTTCTTGCTCTAAAGCAGAGTGTGTTTCATGGATGAGAACTGTGCTGTGTGTTTCCCTTCAGAAACGGAGTTAAATGCCAGGCTCTGTGTCTTCCTACAAGCAAGAGTGCGTTTCAGGTAAACGCAGTCACTTTTCAGCTCAAACGAAGCTACATCGTTCACGAAGTTCACACGTTTCTCGCTCTTAACAGAAACGCATTGGATGTTCGAGGACCTGTGGTTTGTATCAGTTTCAGAAGCAGAGTTGAACTAGATATGGTCCGTGTGTGTAGGAAACACGGTTCTTTTGTTCTGAGCACACTCACGTTTCCCGCCTTATTAGAGACTCTAGAAAGCAAGAGAATGCTTCTTGCTCTAAAGCAGAGTGTGTTTCATGGATGAGAACTGTGCTGGGTGTTTCCCTTCAGAAACGGAGTTAAATGCCAGGCTCTGTGTCTTCCTACAAGCAAGAGTGCGTTTCAGGTAAACGCAGTCACTTTTCAGCTCAAACGAAGCTACATCGTTCACGAAGTGCACACGTTTCTCGCTCTTAACTGAAACGCATTGGATGTTCGAGGACCTGTGGTTTGGATCAGTTTCAGAAGCAGAGTTGAACTAGATATGGTCCGTGTGTGTAGGAAACACGGTTCTTTTTTTCTGAGCACACTCACGTTTCCCGCCTTATTAGAGACTCTAGTAAGCAAGAGAATGCTTCTTGCTCTAAAGCAGAGTGTGTTTCATGGATGAGAACTGTGCTGTGTGTTTCCCTTCAGAAACGGAGTTAAATGCCAGGCTCTGTGTCTTCCTGCAAGCAAGAGTGCGTTTCAGGTAAACGCAGTCACTTTTCAGCTCAAACGAAGCTACATCGTTCACGAAGTTCACACGTTTCTCGCTCTTAACTGAAACGCATTGGATGTTCGAGGACCTGTGGTTTGTATCAGTTTCAGAAGCAGAGTTGAACTAGATATGGTCCGTGTGTGTAGGAAACACGGTTCTTTTGTTCTGAGCACACTCACGTTTCCCGCCTTATTAGAGACTCTAGAAAGCAAGAGAATGCTTCTTGCTCTAAAGCAGAGTGTGTTTCATGGATGAGAACTGTGCTATGTGTTTCCCTTCAGAAACGGAGTTAAATGCCAGGCTCTGTGTCTTCCTACAAGCAAGAGTGCGTTTCAGGTAAACGCAGTCACTTTTCAGCTCAAACGAAGCTACATCGTTCACGAAGTTCACACGTTTCTCGCTCTTAACTGAGACGCATTGGATGTTCGAGGACCTGTGGTTTGTATCAGTTTCAGAAGCAGAGTTGAACTAGATATGGTCCGTGTGTGTAGGAAACACGGTTCTTTTGTTCTGAGCACACTCACGTTTCCCGCCTTATTAGAGACTCTAGAAAGCAAGAGAATGCTTCTTGCTCTAAAGCAGAGTGTGTTTCATGGATGAGAACTGTGATGTGTGTTTCCCTTCAGAAACGGAGTTAAATGCCAGGCTCTGTGTCTTCCTACAAGCAAGAGTGCGTTTCAGGTAAACGCAGTCACTTTTCAGCTCAAACGAAGCTACATCGTTCACGAAGTTCACACGTTTCTCGCTCTTAACTGAGACGCATTGGATGTTCGAGGACCTGTGGTTTGTATCAGTTTCAGAAGCAGAGTTGAACTAGATATGGTCCGTGTGTGTAGGAAACACGGTTCTTTTGTTCTGAGCACACTCACGTTTCCCGCCTTATTAGAGACTCTAGAAAGCAAGAGAATGCTTCTTGCTCTAAAGCAGAGTGTGTTTCATGGATGAGAACTGTGCTGTGTGTTTCCCTTCAGAAACGGAGTTAAATGCCAGGCTCTGTGTCTTCCTACAAGCAAGAGTGCGTTTCAGGTAAACGCAGTCACTTTTCAGCTCAAACGAAGCTACATCGTTCACGAAGTTCACACGTTTCTCGCTCTTAACTGAGACGCATTGGATGTTCGAGGACCTGTGGTTTGTATCAGTTTCAGAAGCAGAGTTGAACTAGATATGGTCCGTGTGTGTAGGAAACACGGTTCTTTTGTTCTGAGCACACTCATGTTTCCCGCCTTATTAGAGACTCTAGAAAGCAAGAGAATGCTTCTTGCTCTAAAGCAGAGTGTGTTTCATGGATGAGAACTGTGCTGTGTGTTTCCCTTCAGAAACGGAGTTAAATGCCAGGCTCTGTGTCTTCCTACAAGCAAGAGTGCGTTTCAGGTAAACGCAGTCACTTTTCAGCTCAAACGAAGCTACATCGTTCACGAAGTTCACACGTTTCTCGCTCTTAAATGAGACGCATTGGATGTTCGAGGACCTGTGGTTTGTATCAGTTTCAGAAGCAGAGTTGAACTAGATATGGTCCTTGTGTGTAGGAAACACGGTTCTTTTGTTCTGAGCACACTCACGTTTCCCGCCTTATTAGAGACTCTAGAAAGCAAGAGAATGCTTCTTGCTCTAAAGCAGAGTGTGTTTCATGGATGAGAACTGTGCTGTGTGTTTCCCTTCAGAAACGGAGTTAAATGCCAGGCTCTGTGTCTTCCTACAAGCAAGAGTGCGTTTCAGGTAAACGCAGTCACTTTTCAGCTCAAACGAAGTTACATCGTTCACGAAGTTCACACGTTTCTCGCTCTTAACTGAAACGCATTGGATGTTCGAGGACCTGTGGTTTGTATCCGTTTCAGAAGCAGAGTTGAACTAGATATGGTCCGTGTGTGTAGGAAACACGGTTCTTTTGTTCTGAGCACACTCACGTTTCCCGCCTTATTAGAGACTCTAGAAAGCAAGAGAATGCTTCTTGCTCTAAAGCAGAGTGTGTTTCATGGATGAGAACTGTGCTGTGTGTTTCCCTTCAGAAACGGAGTTAAATGCCAGGCTCTGTGTCTTCCTACAAGCAAGAGTGCGTTTCAGGTAAACGCAGTCACTTTTCAGCTCAAACGAAGCTACATCGTTCACGAAGTTCACACGTTTCTCGCTCTTAACTGAAACCCATTGGATGTTCGAGGACCTGTGGTTTGTATCACTTTCAGAAGCAGAGTTGAACTAGATATGGTCCGTGTGTGTAGGAAACACGGTTCTTTTGTTCTGAGCACACTCACGTTTCCCGCCTTATTAGAGACTCTAGAAAGCAAGAGAATGCTTCTTGCTCTAAAGCAGAGTGTGTTTCATGGATGAGAACTGTGCTGTGTGTTTCCCTTCAGAAACGGAGTTAAATGCCAGGCTCTGTGTCTTCCTACAAGCAAGAGTGCGTTTCAGGTAAACGCAGTCACTTTTCAGCTCAAACGAAGCTACATCGTTCACGAAGTTCACACGTTTCTCGCTCTTAACTGAAACGCATTGGATGTTCGAGGACCTGTGGTTTGGATCAGTTTCAGAAGCAGAGTTGAACTAGATATGGTCCGTGTGTGTAGGAAACACGGTTCTTTTTTTCTGAGCACACTCACGTTTCCCGCCTTATTAGAGACTCTAGAAAGCAAGAGAATGCTTCTTGCTCTAAAGCAGAGTGTGTTTCATGGATGAGAACTGTGCTGTGTGTTTCCCTTCAGAAACGGAGTTAAATGCCAGGCTCTGTGTCTTCCTACAAGCAAGAGTGCGTTTCAGGTAAACGCAGTCACTTTTCAGCTCAAACGAAGCTACATCGTTCACGAAGTTCACACGTTTCTCGCTCTTAACTGAAACGCATTGGATGTTCGAGGACCTGTGGTTTGTATCAGTTTCAGAAGCAGAGTTGAACTAGATATGGTCCGTGTGTGTAGGAAACACGGTTCTTTTGTTCTGAGCACACTCACGTTTCCCGCCTTATTAGAGACTCTAGAAAGCAAGAGAATGCTTCTTGCTCTAAAGCAGAGTGTGTTTCATGGATGAGAACTGTGTTGTGTGTTTCCCTTCAGAAACGGAGTTAAATGCCAGGCTCTGTGTCTTCCTACAAGCAAGAGTGCGTTTCAGGTAAACGCAGTCACTTTTCAGCTCAAACGAAGCTACATCGTTCACGAAGTTCACACGTTTCTCGCTCTTAACTGAGACGCATTGGATGTTCGAGGACCTGTGGTTTGTATCAGTTTCAGAAGCAGAGTTGAACTAGATATGGTCCGTGTGTGTAGGAAACACGGTTCTTTTGTTCTGAGCACACTCACGTTTCCCGCCTTATTAGAGACTCTAGAAAGCAAGAGAATGCTTCTTGCTCTAAAGCAGAGTGTGTTTCATGGATGAGAACTGTGCTGTGTGTTTCCCTTCAGAAACGGAGTTAAATGCCAGGCTCTGTGTCTTCCTACAAGCAAGAGTGCGTTTCAGGTAAACGCAGTCACTTTTCAGCTCAAACGAAGCTACATCGTTCACGAAGTTCACACGTTTCTCGCTCTTAACTGAGACGCATTGGATGTTCGAGGACCTGTGGTTTGTATCAGTTTCAAAAGCAGAGTTGAACTAGATATGGTCCGTGTGTGTAGGAAACACGGTTCTTTTGTTCTGAGCACACTCACGTTTCCCGCCTTATTAGAGACTCTAGAAAGCAAGAGAATGCTTCTTGCTCTAAAGCAGAGTGTGTTTCATGGATGAGAACTGTGCTGTGTGTTTCCCTTCAGAAACGGAGTTAAATGCCAGGCTCTGTGTCTTCCTACAAGCAAGAGTGCGTTTCAGGTAAACGCAGTCACTTTTCAGCTCAAACGAAGCTACATCGTTCACGAAGTTCACACGTTTCTCGCTCTTAACTGAGACGCATTGGATGTTCGAGGACCTGTGGTTTGTATCAGTTTCAGAAGCAGAGTTGAACTAGATATGGTCCGTGTGTGTAGGAAACACGGTTCTTTTGTTCTGAGCACACTCACGTTTCCTGCCTTATTAGAGACTCTAGAAAGCAAGAGAATGCTTCTTGCTCTAAAGCAGAGTGTGTTTCATGGATGAGAACTGTGCTGTGTGTTTCCCTTCAGAAACGGAGTTAAATGCCAGGCTCTGTGTCTTCCTACAAGCAAGAGTGCGTTTCAGGTAAACGCAGTCACTTTTCAGCTCAAACGAAGCTACATCGTTCACGAAGTTCACACGTTTCTCGCTCTTAACTGAGACGCATTGGATGTTCGAGGACCTGTGGTTTGTATCAGTTTCAGAAGCAGAGTTGAACTAGATATGGTCCGTGTGTGTAGGAAACACGGTTCTTTTGTTCTGAGCACACTCACGTTTCCCGCCTTATTAGAGACTCTAGAAAGCAAGAGAATGCTTCTTGCTCTAAAGCAGAGTGTGTTTCATGGATGAGAACTGTGCTGTGTGTTTCCCTTCAGAAACGGAGTTAAATGCCAGGCTCTGTGTCTTCCTACAAGCAAGAGTGCGTTTCAGGTAAACGCAGTCACTTTTCAGCTCAAACGAAGCTACATCGTTCACGAAGTTCACACGTTTCTCGCTCTTAACTGAAACCCATTGGATGTTCGAGGACCTGTGGTTTGTATCAGTTTCAGAAGCAGAGTTGAACTAGATATGGTCCGTGTGTGTAGGAAACACGGTTCTTTTGTTCTGAGCACACTCACGTTTCCCGCCTTATTAGAGACTCTAGAAAGCAAGAGAATGCTTCTTGCTCTAAAGCAGAGTGTGTTTCATATATGAGAACTGTGCTGTGTGTTTCCCTTCAGAAACGGAGTTAAATGCCAGGCTCTGTGTCTTCCTACAAGCAAGAGTGCGTTTCAGGTAAACGCAGTCACTTTTCAGCTCAAACGAAGCTACATCATTCACGAAGTTCACACGTTTCTCGCTCTTAACTGAAACGCATTGGATGTTCGAGGACCTGTGGTTTGTATCAGTTTCAGAAGCAGAGTTGAACTAGATATGGTCCGTGTGTGTAGGAAACACGGTTCTTTTGTTCTGAGCACACTCACGTTTCCCGCCTTATTAGAGACTCTAGAAAGCAAGAGAATGCTTCTTGCTCTAAAGCAGAGTGTGTTTCATGGATGAGAACTGTGCTGTGTGTTTCCCTTCAGAAACGGAGTTAAATGCCAGGCTCTGTGTCTTCCTACAAGCAAGAGTGCGTTTCAGGTAAACGCAGTCACTTTTCAGCTCAAACGAAGCTACATCGTTCACGAAGTTCACACGTTTCTCGCTCTTAACTGAGACGCATTGGATGTTCGAGGACCTGTGGTTTTTATCAGTTTCAGAAGCAGAGTTGAACTAGATATGGTCCGTGTGTGTAGGAAACACGGTTCTTTTGTTCTGAGCACACTCACGTTTCCCGCCTTATTAGAGACTCTAGAAAGCAAGAGAATGCTTCTTGCTCTAAAGCAGAGTGTGTTTCATGGATGAGAACTGAGCTGTGTGTTTCCCTTCAGAAACGGAGTTAAATGCCAGGCTCTGTGTCTTCCTACAAGCAAGAGTGCGTTTCAGGTAAACGCAGTCACTTTTCAGCTCAAACGAAGCTACATCGTTCACGAAGTTCACACGTTTCTCGCTCTTAACTGAGACGCATTGGATGTTCGAGGACCTGTGGTTTTTATCAGTTTCAGAAGCAGAGTTGAACTAGATATGGTCCGTGTGTGTAGGAAACACGGTTCTTTTGTTCTGAGCACACTCACGTTTCCCGCCTTATTAGAGACTCTGGAAAGCAAGAGAATGCTTCTTGCTCTAAAGCAGAGTGTGTTTCATGGATGAGAACTGAGCTGTGTGTTTCCCTTCAGAAACGGAGTTAAATGCCAGGCTCTGTGTCTTCCTACAAGCAAGAGTGCGTTTCAGGTAAACGCAGTCACTTTTCAGCTCAAACGAAGCTACATCGTTCACAAAGTTCACACGTTTCTCGCTCTTAACTGAAACCCATTGGATGTTCGAGGACCTGTGGTTTGTATCAGTTTCAGAAGCAGAGTTAAACTAGATATGGTCCGTGTGTGTAGGAAACACGGTTCTTTTGTTCTGAGCACACTCACGTTTCCCGCCTTATTAGAGACTCTAGAAAGCAAGAGAATGCTTCTTGCTCTAAAGCAGAGTGTGTTTCATGGATGAGAACTGTGCTGTGTGTTTCCCTTCAGAAACGGAGTTAAATGCCAGGCTCTGTGTCTTCCTACAAGCAAGAGTGCGTTTCAGGTAAACGCAGTCACTTTTCAGCTCAAACGAAGCTACATCGTTCACGAAGTTCACACGTTTCTCGCTCTTAACTGAAACCCATTGGATGTTCGAGGACCTGTGGTTTGTATCAGTTTCAGAAGCAGAGTTAAACTAGATATGGTCCGTGTGTGTAGGAAACACGGTTCTTTTGTTCTGAGCACACTCACGTTTCCCGCCTTATTAGAGACTCTAGAAAGCAAGAGAATGCTTCTTGCTCTAAAGCAGAGTGTGTTTCATGGATGAGAACTGTGCTGTGTGTTTCCCTTCAGAAACGGAGTTAAATGCCAGGCTCGGTGTCTTCCTACAAGCAAGAGTGCGTTTCAGGTAAACGCAGTCACTTTTCAGCTCAAACGAAGCTACATCGTTCACGAAGTTCACACGTTTCTCGCTCTTAACTGAAACCCATTGGATGTTCGAGGACCTGTGGTTTGTATCAGTTTCAGAAGCAGAGTTGAACTAGATATGGTCCTTGTGTGTAGGAAACACGGTTCTTTTGTTCTGAGCACACTCACGTTTCCCGCCTTATTAGAGACTCTAGAAAGCAAGAGAATGCTTCTTGCTCTAAAGCAGAGTGTGTTTCATGGATGAGAACTGTGCTGTGTGTTTCCCTTCAGAAACGGAGTTAAATGCCAGGCTCTGTGTCTTCCTACAAGCAAGAGTGCGTTTCAGGTAAACGCAGTCACTTTTCAGCTCAAACGAAGCTACATCGTTCACGAAGTTCACACGTTTCTCGCTCTTAACTGAAACGCATTGGATGTTCTAGGACCTGTGGTTTGTATCAGTTTCAAAAGCAGAGTTGAACTAGATATGGTCCGTGTGTGTAGGAAACACGGTTCTTTTGTTCTGAGCACACTCACGTTTCCCGCCTTATTAGAGACCCTAGAAAGCAAGAGAATGCTTCTTGCTCTAAAGCAGAGTGTATTTCATGGATGAGAACTGTGCTTTGTGTTTCCCTTCAGAAACGGAGTTAAATGCCAGGCTCTGTGTCTTCCTACAAGCAAGAGTGCGTTTCAGGTAAACGCAGTCACTTTTCAGCTCAAACGAAGCTACATTGTTCACGAAGTTCACACGTTTCTCGCTCTTAACTGAAACGCATTGGATGTTCGAGGACCTGTGGTTTGTATCAGTTTCAGAAGCAGAGTTGAACTAGATATGGTCCGTGTGTGTAGGAAACACGGTTCTTTTGTTCTGAGCACACTCACGTTTCCCGCCTTATTAGAGACTCTAGAAAGCAAGAGAATGCTTCTTGCTCTAAAGCAGAGTGTGTTTCATGGATGAGAACTGTGCTGTGTGTTTCCCTTCAGAAACGGAGTTAAATGCCAGGCTCTGTGTCTTCCTACAAGCAAGAGTGCGTTTCAGGTAAACGCAGTCACTTTTCAGCTCAAACGAAGCTACATCGTTCACGAAGTTCACACGTTTCTCGCTCTTAACTGAGACGCATTGGATGTTCGAGGACCTGTGGTTTGTATCAGTTTCAGAAGCAGAGTTGAACTAGATATGGTCCGTGTGTGTAGGAAACACGGTTCTTTTGTTCTGAGCACATTCACGTTTCCCGCCTTATTAGAGACTCTAGAAAGCAAGAGAATGCTTCTTGCTCTAAAGCAGAGTGTGTTTCATGGATGAGAACTGTGCTGTGTGTTTCCCTTCAGAAACGGAGTTAAATGCCAGGCTCTGTGTCTTCCTACAAGCAAGAGTGCGTTTCAGGTAAACGCAGTCACTTTTCAGCTCAAACGAAGCTACATCGTTCACGAAGTTCACACGTTTCTCGCTCTTAACTGAAACGCATTGGATGTTCGAGGACCTGTGGTTTGTATCAGTTTCAGAAGCAGAGTTGAACTAGATATGGTCCGTGTGTGTAGGAAACACGGTTCTTTTGTTCTGAGCACACTCACGTTTCCCGCCTTATTAGAGACTCTAGAAAGCAAGAGAATGCTTCTTGCTCTAAAGCAGAGTGTGTTTCATGGATGAGAACTGAGCTGTGTGTTTCCCTTCAGAAACGGAGTTAAATGCCAGGCTCTGTGTCTTCCTACAAGCAAGAGTGCGTTTCAGGTAAACGCAGTCACTTTTCAGCTCAAACGAAGCTACATCGTTCACGAAGTTCACACGTTTCTCGCTCTTAACTGAGACGCATTGGATGTTCGAGGACCTGTGGTTTGTATCAGTTTCAGAAGCAGAGTTGAACTAGATATGGTCCGTGTGTGTAGGAAACACGGTTCTTTTGTTCTGAGCACACTCACGTTTCCCGCCTTATTAGAGACTCTAGAAAGCAAGAGAATGCTTCTTGCTCTAAAGCAGAGTGTGTTTCATGGATGAGAACTGTGCTGTGTGTTTCCCTTCAGAAACGGAGTTAAATGCCAGGCTCTGTGTCTTCCTACAAGCAAGAGTGCGTTTCAGGTAAACGCAGTCACTTTTCAGCTCAAACGAAGCTACATCGTTCACGAAGTTCACACGTTTCTCGCTCTTAACTGAGACGCATTGGATGTTCGAGGACCTGTGGTTTGTATCAGTTTCAGAAGCAGAGTTGAACTAGATATGGTCCGTGTGTGTAGGAAACACGGTTCTTTTGTTCTGAGCACACTCACGTTTCCCGCCTTATTAGAGACTCTAGAAAGCAAGAGAATGCTTCTTGCTCTAAAGCAGAGTGTGTTTCATGGATGAGAACTGAGCTGTGTGTTTCCCTTCAGAAACGGAGTTAAATGCCAGGCTCTGTGTCTTCCTACAAGCAAGAGTGCGTTTCAGGTAAACGCAGTCACTTTTCAGCTCAAACGAAGCTACATCGTTCACGAAGTTCACACGTTTCTCGCTCTTAACTGAAACCCATTGGATGTTCGAGGACCTGTGGTTTGTATCAGTTTCAGAAGCAGAGTTGAACTAGATATGGTCCGTGTGTGTAGGAAACACGGTTCTTTTGTTCTGAGCACACTCACGTTTCCCGCCTTATTAGAGACTCTAGAAAGCAAGAGAATGCTTCTTGCTCTAAAGCAGAGTGTGTTTCATGGATGAGAACTGTGCTGTGTGTTTCCCTTCAGAAACGGAGTTAAATGCCAGGCTCTGTGTCTTCCTACAAGCAAGAGTGCGTTTCAGGTAAACGCAGTCACTTTTCAGCTCAAACGAAGCTACATCATTCACGAAGTTCACACGTTTCTCGCTCTTAACTGAAACGCATTGGATGTTCGAGGACCTGTGGTTTGTATCAGTTTCAAAAGCAGAGTTGAACTAGATATGGTCCGTGTGTGTAGGAAACACGGTTCTTTTGTTCTGAGCACACTCACGTTTCCCGCCTTATTAGAGACTCTAGAAAGCAAGAGAATGCTTCTTGCTCTAAAGCAGAGTGTGTTTCATGGATGAGAACTGTGCTGTGTGTTTCCCTTCAGAAACGGAGTTAAATGCCAGGCTCTGTGTCTTCCTACAAGCAAGAGTGCGTTTCAGGTAAACGCAGTCACTTTTCAGCTCAAACGAAGCTACATCGTTCACGAAGTTCACACGTTTCTCGCTCTTAACTGAAATGCATTGGATGTTCGAGGACCTGTGGTTTGTATCAGTTTCAGAAGCAGAGTTGAACTAGATATGGTCCGTGTGAGTAGGAAACACGGTTCTTTTGTTCTGAGCACACTCACGTTTCCCGCCTTATTAGAGACTCTAGAAAGCAAGAGAATGCTTCTTGCTCTAAAGCAGAGTGTGTTTCATGGATGAGAACTGTGCTGTGTGTTTCCCTTCAGAAACGGAGTTAAATGCCAGGCTCTGTGTCTTCCTACAAGCAAGAGTGCCTTTCAGGTAAACGCAGTCACTTTTCAGCTCAAACGAAGCTACATCGTTCACGAAGTTCACACGTTTCTCGCTCTTAACTGAGACGCATTGGATGTTCGAGGACCTGTGGTTTGTATCAGTTTCAGAAGCAGAGTTGAACTAGATATGGTCCGTGTGTGTAGGAAACACGGTTCTTTTGTTCTGAGCACACTCACGTTTCCCGCCTTATTAGAGACTCTAGAAAGCAAGAGAATGCTTCTTGCTCTAAAGCAGAGTGTGTTTCATGGATGAGAACTGAGCTGTGTGTTTCCCTTCAGAAACGGAGTTAAATGCCAGGCTCTGTGTCTTCCTACAAGCAAGAGTGCGTTTCAGGTAAACGCAGTCACTTTTCAGCTCAAACGAAGCTACATCGTTCACGAAGTTCACACGTTTCTCGCTCTTAACTGAAACCCATTGGATGTTCGAGGACCTGTGGTTTGTATCAGTTTCAGAAGCAGAGTTGAACTAGATATGGTCCGTGTGTGTAGGAAACACGGTTCTTTTGTTCTGAGCACACTCACGTTTCCCGCCTTATTAGAGACTCTAGAAAGCAAGAGAATGCTTCTTGCTCTAAAGCAGAGTGTGTTTCATGGATGAGAACTGTGCTGTGTGTTTCCCTTCAGAAACGGAGTTAAATGCCAGGCTCTGTGTCTTCCTACAAGCAAGAGTGCGTTTCAGGTAAACGCAGTCACTTTTCAGCTCAAACGAAGCTACATCATTCACGAAGTTCACACGTTTCTCGCTCTTAACTGAAACGCATTGGATGTTCGAGGACCTGTGGTTTGTATCAGTTTCAAAAGCAGAGTTGAACTAGATATGGTCCGTGTGTGTAGGAAACACGGTTCTTTTGTTCTGAGCACACTCACGTTTCCCGCCTTATTAGAGACTCTAGAAAGCAAGAGAATGCTTCTTGCTCTAAAGCAGAGTGTGTTTCATGGATGAGAACTGTGCTGTGTGTTTCCCTTCAGAAACGGAGTTAAATGCCAGGCTCTGTGTCTTCCTACAAGCAAGAGTGCGTTTCAGGTAAACGCAGTCACTTTTCAGCTCAAACGAAGCTACATCGTTCACGAAGTTCACACGTTTCTCGCTCTTAACTGAAATGCATTGGATGTTCGAGGACCTGTGGTTTGTATCAGTTTCAGAAGCAGAGTTGAACTAGATATGGTCCGTGTGAGTAGGAAACACGGTTCTTTTGTTCTGAGCACACTCACGTTTCCCGCCTTATTAGAGACTCTAGAAAGCAAGAGAATGCTTCTTGCTCTAAAGCAGAGTGTGTTTCATGGATGAGAACTGTGCTGTGTGTTTCCCTTCAGAAACGGAGTTAAATGCCAGGCTCTGTGTCTTCCTACAAGCAAGAGTGCCTTTCAGGTAAACGCAGTCACTTTTCAGCTCAAACGAAGCTACATCGTTCACGAAGTTCACACGTTTCTCGCTCTTAACTGAGACGCATTGGATGTTCGAGGACCTGTGGTTTGTATCAGTTTCAGAAGCAGAGTTGAACTAGATATGGTCCGTGTGTGTAGGAAACACGGTTCTTTTGTTCTGAGCACACTCACGTTTCCCACCTTATTAGAGACTCTAGAAAGCAAGAGAATGCTTCTTGCTCTAAAGCAGAGTGTGTTTCATGGATGAGAACTGTGCTGTGTGTTTCCCTTCAGAAACGGAGTTAAATGCCAGGCTCTGTGTCTTCCTACAAGCAAGAGTGCTTTTCAGGTAAACGCAGTCACTTTTCAGCTCAAACGAAGCTACATCGTTCACGAAGTTCACACGTTTCTCGCTCTTAACTGAAAAGCATTGGATGTTCGAGGACCTGTGGTTTGGATCAGTTTCAGAAGCAGAGTTGAACTAGATATGGTCCGTGTGTGTAGGAAACACGGTTCTTTTGTTCTGAGCACACTCACGTTTCCCGCCTTATTAGAGACTCTAGAAAGCAAGAGAATGCTTCTTGCTCTAAAGCAGAGTGTGTTTCATGGAGGAGAACTGTGCTGTGTGTTTCCCTTCAGAAACGGAGTTAAATGCCAGGCTCTGTGTCTTCCTACAAGCAAGAGTGCGTTTCAGGTAAACGCAGTCACTTTTCAGCTCAAACGAAGCTACATCGTTCACGAAGTTCACACGTTTCTCGCTCTTAACTGAGACGCATTGGATGTTCGAGGACCTGTGGTTTGTATCAGTTTCAGAAGCAGAGTTGAACTAGATATGGTCCGTGTGTGTAGGAAACACGGTTCTTTTGTTCTGAGCACACTCACGTTTCCCGCCTTATTAGAGACTCTAGAAAGCAAGAGAATGCTTCTTGCTCTAAAGCAGAGTGTGTTTCATGGATGAGAACTGTGCTGTGTGTTTCCCTTCAGAAACGGAGTTAAATGCCAGGCTCTGTGTCTTCCTACAAGCAAGAGTGCGTTTCAGGTAAACGCAGTCACTTTTCAGCTCAAACGAAGCTACATCGTTCACGAAATTCACACGTTTCTCGCTCTTAACTGAGATGCATTGGATGTTCGAGGACCTGTGGTTTGTATCAGTTTCAGAAGCAGAGTTGAACTAGATATGGTCCGTGTGTGTAGGAAACACGGTTCTTTTGTTCTGAGCACACTCACGTTTCCCGCCTTATTAGAGACTCTAGAAAGCAAGAGAATGCTTCTTGCTCTAAAGCAGAGTGTGTTTCATGGATGAGAACTGAGCTGTGTGTTTCCCTTCAGAAACGGAGTTAAATGCCAGGCTCTGTGTCTTCCTACAAGCAAGAGTGCGTTTCAGGTAAACGCAGTCACTTTTCAGCTCAAACGAAGCTACATCGTTCACGAAGTTCACACGTTTCTCGCTCTTAACTGAAACCCATTGGATGTTCGAGGACCTGTGGTTTGTATCAGTTTCAGAATCAGAGTTAAACTAGATATGGTCCGTGTGTGTAGGAAACACGGTTCTTTTGTTCTGAGCACACTCACGTTTCCCGCCTTATTAGAGACTCTAGAAAGCAAGAGAATGCTTCTTGCTCTAAAGCAGAGTGTGTTTCATGGATGAGAACTGTGCTGTGTGTTTCCCTTCAGAAACGGAGTTAAATGCCAGGCTCTGTGTCTTCCTACAAGCAAGAGTGCGTTTCAGGTAAACGCAGTCACTTTTCAGCTCAAACGAAGCTACATCGTTCACGAAGTTCACACGTTTCTCGCTCTTAACTGAGACGCATTGGATGTTCGAGGACCTGTGGTTTGTATCAGTTTCAGAAGCAGAGTTGAACTAGATATGGTCCGTGTGTGTAGGAAACACGGTTCTTTTGTTCTGAGCACACTCACGTGTCCCGCCTTATTAGAGACTCTAGAAAGCAAGAGAATGCTTCTTGCTCTAAAGCAGAGTGTGTTTCATGGATGAGAACTGTGCTGTGTGTTTCCCTTCAGAAACGGAGTTAAATGCCAGGCTCTGTGTCTTCCTACAAGCAAGAGTGCGTTTCAGGTAAACGCAGTCACTTTTCAGCTCAAACGAAGCTACATCGTTCACGAAGTTCACACGTTTCTCGCTCTTAACTGAAACGCATTGGATGTTCGAGGACCTGTGGTTTGTATCAGTTTCAAAAGCAGAGTTGAACTAGATATGGTCCGTGTGTGTAGGAAACACGGTTCTTTTGTTCTGAGCACACTCACGTTTCCCGCCTTATTAGAGACTCTAGAAAGCAAGAGAATGCTTCTTGCTCTAAAGCAGAGTGTATTTCATGGATGAGAACTGTGCTGTGTGTTTCCCTTCAGAAACGGAGTTAAATGCCAGGCTCTGTGTCTTCCTACAAGCAAGAGTGCGTTTCAGGTAAACGCAGTCACTTTTCAGCTCAAACGAAGCTACATCGTTCACGAAGTTCACACGTTTCTCGCTCTTAACTGAAACGCATTGGATGTTCGAGGACCTGTGGTTTGTATCAGTTTCAGAAGCAGAGTTGAACTAGATATGGTCCGTGTGTGTAGGAAACACGGTTCTTTTGTTCTGAGCACACTCACGTTTCCCGCCTTATTAGAGACTCTAGAAAGCAAGAGAATGCTTCTTGCTCTAAAGCAGAGTGGGTTTCATGGATGAGAACTGTGCTGTGTGTTTCCCTTCAGAAACGGAGTTAAATGCCAGGCTCTGTGTCTTCCTACAAGCAAGAGTGCGTTTCAGGTAAACGCAGTCACTTTTCAGCTCAAACGAAGCTACATCGTTCACGAAGTTCACACGTTTCTCGCTCTTAACTGAGACGCATTGGATGTTCGAGGACCTGTGGTTTGTATCAGTTTCAGAAGCAGAGTTGAACTAGATATGGTCCGTGTGTGTAGGAAACACGGTTCTTTTGTTCTGAGCACATTCACGTTTCCCGCCTTATTAGAGACTCTAGAAAGCAAGAGAATGCTTCTTGCTCTAAAGCAGAGTGTGTTTCATGGATGAGAACTGTGCTGTGTGTTTCCCTTCAGAAACGGAGTTAAATGCCAGGCTCTGTGTCTTCCTACAAGCAAGAGTGCCTTTCAGGTAAACGCAGTCACTTTTCAGCTCAAACGAAGCTACATCGTTCACGAAGTTCACACGTTTCTCGCTCTTAACTGAGACGCATTGGATGTTGGAGGACCTGTGGTTTGTATCAGTTTCAGAAGCAGAGTTGAACTAGATATGGTCCGTGTGTGTAGGAAACACGGTTCTTTTGTTCTGAGCACACTCACGTTTCCCGCCTTATTAGAGACTCTAGAAAGCAAGAGAATGCTTCTTGCTCTAAAGCAGAGTGTGTTTCATGGATGAGAACTGAGCTGTGTGTTTCCCTTCAGAAACGGAGTTAAATGCCAGGCTCTGTGTCTTCCTACAAGCAAGAGTGCGTTTCAGGTAAACGCAGTCACTTTTCAGCTCAAACGAAGCTACATCGTTCACGAAGTTCACACGTTTCTCGCTCTTAACTGAAACCCATTGGATGTTCGAGGACCTGTGGTTTGTATCAGTTTCAGAAGCAGAGTTGAACTAGATATGGTCCGTGTGTGTAGGAAACACGGTTCTTTTGTTCTGAGCACACTCACTTTTCCCGCCTTATTAGAGACTCTAGAAAGCAAGAGAATGCTTCTTGCTCTAAAGCAGAGTGTGTTTCATGGATGAGAACTGAGCTGTGTGTTTCCCTTCAGAAACGGAGTTAAATGCCAGGCTCTGTGTCTTCCTACAAGCAAGAGTGCGTTTCAGGTAAACGCAGTCACTTTTCAGCTCAAACGAAGCTACATCGTTCACGAAGTTCACACGTTTCTCGCTCTTAACTGAAACCCATTGGATGTTCGAGGACCTGTGGTTTGTATCAGTTTCAGAAGCAGAGTTAAACTAGATATGGTCCGTGTGTGTAGGAAACACGGTTCTTTTGTTCTGAGCACACTCACGTTTCCCGCCTTATTAGAGACTCTAGAAAGCAAGAGAATGCTTCTTGCTCTAAAGCAGAGTGTGTTTCATGGATGAGAACTGTGCTGTGTGTTTCCCTTCAGAAACGGAGTTAAATGCCAGGCTCTGTGTCTTCCTACAAGCAAGAGTGCGTTTCAGGTAAACGCAGTCACTTTTCAGCTCAAACGAAGCTACATCGTTCACGAAGTTCACACGTTTCTCGCTCTTAACTGAGACGCATTGCATGTTCGAGGACCTGTGGTTTGTATCAGTTTCAGAAGCAGAGTTGAACTAGATATGGTCCTTGTGTGTAGGAAACACGGTTCTTTTGTTCTGAGCACACTCACGTGTCCCGCCTTATTAGAGACTCTAGAAAGCAAGAGAATGCTTCTTGCTCTAAAGCAGAGTGTGTTTCATGGATGAGAACTGTGCTGTGTGTTTCCCTTCAGAAACGGAGTTAAATGCCAGGCTCTGTGTCTTCCTACAAGCAAGAGTGCGTTTCAGGTAAACGCAGTCACTTTTCAGCTCAAACGAAGCTACATCGTTCACGAAGTTCACACGTTTCTCGCTCTTAACTGAAACGCATTGGATGTTCGAGGACCTGTGGTTTGTATCAGTTTCAAAAGCAGAGTTGAACTAGATATGGTCCGTGTGTGTAGGAAACACGGTTCTTTTGTTCTGAGCACACTCACGTTTCCCGCCTTATTAGAGACTCTAGAAAGCAAGAGAATGCTTCTTGCTCTAAAGCAGAGTGTATTTCATGGATGAGAACTGTGCTGTGTGTTTCCCTTCAGAAACGGAGTTAAATGCCAGGCTCTGTGTCTTCCTACAAGCAAGAGTGCGTTTCAGGTAAACGCAGTCACTTTTCAGCTCAAACGAAGCTACATCGTTCACGAAGTTCACACGTTTCTCGCTCTTAACTGAAACGCATTGGATGTTCGAGGACCTGTGGTTTGTATCAGTTTCAGAAGCAGAGTTGAACTAGATATGGTCCGTGTGTGTAGGAAACACGGTTCTTTTGTTCTGAGCACACTCACGTTTCCCGCCTTATTAGAGACTCTAGAAAGCAAGAGAATGCTTCTTGCTCTAAAGCAGAGTGTGTTTCATGGAGGAGAACTGTGCTGTGTGTTTCCCTTCAGAAACGGAGTTAAATGCCAGGCTCTGTGTCTTCCTACAAGCAAGAGTGCGTTTCAGGTAAACGCAGTCACTTTTCAGCTCAAACGAAGCTACATCGTTCACGAAGTTCACACGTTTCTCGCTCTTAACTGAGACGCATTGGATGTTCGAGGACCTGTGGTTTGTATCAGTTTCAGAAGCAGAGTTGAACTAGATATGGTCCGTGTGTGTAGGAAACACGGTTCTTTTGTTCTGAGCACACTCACGTTTCCCGCCTTATTAGAGACTCTAGAAAGCAAGAGAATGCTTCTTGCTCTAAAGCAGAGTGTGTTTCATGGATGAGAACTGTGCTGTGTGTTTCCCTTCAGAAACGGAGTTAAATGCCAGGCTCTGTGTCTTCCTACAAGCAAGAGTGCGTTTCAGGTAAACGCAGTCACTTTTCAGCTCAAACGAAGCTACATCGTTCACGAAATTCACACGTTTCTCGCTCTTAACTGAGATGCATTGGATGTTCGAGGACCTGTGGTTTGTATCAGTTTCAGAAGCAGAGTTGAACTAGATATGGTCCGTGTGTGTAGGAAACACGGTTCTTTTGTTCTGAGCACACTCACGTTTCCCGCCTTATTAGAGACTCTAGAAAGCAAGAGAATGCTTCTTGCTCTAAAGCAGAGTGTGTTTCATGGATGAGAACTGAGCTGTGTGTTTCCCTTCAGAAACGGAGTTAAATGCCAGGCTCTGTGTCTTCCTACAAGCAAGAGTGCGTTTCAGGTAAACGCAGTCACTTTTCAGCTCAAACGAAGCTACATCGTTCACGAAGTTCACACGTTTCTCGCTCTTAACTGAAACCCATTGGATGTTCGAGGACCTGTGGTTTGTATCAGTTTCAGAATCAGAGTTAAACTAGATATGGTCCGTGTGTGTAGGAAACACGGTTCTTTTGTTCTGAGCACACTCACGTTTCCCGCCTTATTAGAGACTCTAGAAAGCAAGAGAATGCTTCTTGCTCTAAAGCAGAGTGTGTTTCATGGATGAGAACTGTGCTGTGTGTTTCCCTTCAGAAACGGAGTTAAATGCCAGGCTCTGTGTCTTCCTACAAGCAAGAGTGCGTTTCAGGTAAACGCAGTCACTTTTCAGCTCAAACGAAGCTACATCGTTCACGAAGTTCACACGTTTCTCGCTCTTAACTGAGACGCATTGCATGTTCGAGGACCTGTGGTTTGTATCAGTTTCAGAAGCAGAGTTGAACTAGATATGGTCCGTGTGTGTAGGAAACACGGTTCTTTTGTTCTGAGCACACTCACGTGTCCCGCCTTATTAGAGACTCTAGAAAGCAAGAGAATGCTTCTTGCTCTAAAGCAGAGTGTGTTTCATGGATGAGAACTGTGCTGTGTGTTTCCCTTCAGAAACGGAGTTAAATGCCAGGCTCTGTGTCTTCCTACAAGCAAGAGTGCGTTTCAGGTAAACGCAGTCACTTTTCAGCTCAAACGAAGCTACATCGTTCACGAAGTTCACACGTTTCTCGCTCTTAACTGAAACGCATTGGATGTTCGAGGACCTGTGGTTTGTATCAGTTTCAAAAGCAGAGTTGAACTAGATATGGTCCGTGTGTGTAGGAAACACGGTTCTTTTGTTCTGAGCACACTCACGTTTCCCGCCTTATTAGAGACTCTAGAAAGCAAGAGAATGCTTCTTGCTCTAAAGCAGAGTGTATTTCATGGATGAGAACTGTGCTGTGTGTTTCCCTTCAGAAACGGAGTTAAATGCCAGGCTCTGTGTCTTCCTACAAGCAAGAGTGCGTTTCAGGTAAACGCAGTCACTTTTCAGCTCAAACGAAGCTACATTGTTCACGAAGTTCACACGTTTCTCGCTCTTAACTGAAACGCATTGGATGTTCGAGGACCTGTGGTTTGTATCAGTTTCAGAAGCAGAGTTGAACTAGATATGGTCCGTGTGTGTAGGAAACACGGTTCTTTTGTTCTGAGCACACTCACGTTTCCCGCCTTATTAGAGACTCTAGAAAGCAAGAGAATGCTTCTTGCTCTAAAGCAGAGTGGGTTTCATGGATGAGAACTGTGCTGTGTGTTTCCCTTCAGAAACGGAGTTAAATGCCAGGCTCTGTGTCTTCCTACAAGCAAGAGTGCGTTTCAGGTAAACGCAGTCACTTTTCAGCTCAAACGAAGCTACATCGTTCACGAAGTTCACACGTTTCTCGCTCTTAACTGAGACGCATTGGATGTTCGAGGACCTGTGGTTTGTATCAGTTTCAGAAGCAGAGTTGAACTAGATATGGTCCGTGTGTGTAGGAAACACGGTTCTTTTGTTCTGAGCACATTCACGTTTCCCGCCTTATTAGAGACTCTAGAAAGCAAGAGAATGCTTCTTGCTCTAAAGCAGAGTGTGTTTCATGGATGAGAACTGTGCTGTGTATTTCCCTTCAGAAACGGAGTTAAATGCCAGGCTCTGTGTCTTCCTACAAGCAAGAGTGCGTTTCAGGTAAACGCAGTCACTTTTCAGCTCAAACGAAGCTACATCGTTCACGAAGTTCACACGTTTCTCGCTCTTAACTGAAACGCATTGGATGTTGGAGGACCTGTGGTTTGTATCAGTTTCAGAAGCAGAGTTGAACTAGATATGGTCCGTGTGTGTAGGAAACACGGTTCTTTTGTTCTGAGCACACTCACGTTTCCCGCCTTATTAGAGACTCTAGAAAGCAAGAGAATGCTTCTTGCTCTAAAGCAGAGTGTGTTTCATGGATGAGAACTGTGCTGTGTGTTTCCCTTCAGAAACGGAGTTAAATGCCAGGCTCTGTGTCTTCCTACAAGCAAGAGTGCGTTTCAGGTAAACGCAGTCACTTTTCAGCTCAAACGAAGCTACATCGTTCACGAAGTTCACACGTTTCTCGCTCTTAACTGAGACGCATTGGATGTTCGAGGACCTGTGGTTTGTATCAGTTTCAGAAGCAGAGTTGAACTAGATATGGTCCGTGTGTGTAGGAAACACGGTTCTTTTGTTCTGAGCACACTCACTTTTCCCGCCTTATTAGAGACTCTAGAAAGCAAGAGAATGCTTCTTGCTCTAAAGCAGAGTGTGTTTCATGGATGAGAACTGAGCTGTGTGTTTCCCTTCAGAAACGGAGTTAAATGCCAGGCTCTGTGTCTTCCTACAAGCAAGAGTGCGTTTCAGGTAAACGCAGTCACTTTTCAGCTCAAACGAAGCTACATCGTTCACGAAGTTCACACGTTTCTCGCTCTTAACTGAAACCCATTGGATGTTCGAGGACCTGTGGTTTGTATCAGTTTCAGAAGCAGAGTTAAACTAGATATGGTCCGTGTGTGTAGGAAACACGGTTCTTTTGTTCTGAGCACACTCACGTTTCCCGCCTTATTAGAGACTCTAGAAAGCAAGAGAATGCTTCTTGCTCTAAAGCAGAGTGTGTTTCATGGATGAGAACTGTGCTGTGTGTTTCCCTTCAGAAACGGAGTTAAATGCCAGGCTCTGTGTCTTCCTACAAGCAAGAGTGCGTTTCAGGTAAACGCAGTCACTTTTCAGCTCAAACGAAGCTACATCGTTCACGAAGTTCACACGTTTCTCGCTCTTAACTGAGACGCATTGCATGTTCGAGGACCTGTGGTTTGTATCAGTTTCAGAAGCAGAGTTGAACTAGATATGGTCCTTGTGTGTAGGAAACACGGTTCTTTTGTTCTGAGCACACTCACGTGTCCCGCCTTATTAGAGACTCTAGAAAGCAAGAGAATGCTTCTTGCTCTAAAGCAGAGTGTGTTTCATGGATGAGAACTGTGCTGTGTGTTTCCCTTCAGAAACGGAGTTAAATGCCAGGCTCTGTGTCTTCCTACAAGCAAGAGTGCGTTTCAGGTAAACGCAGTCACTTTTCAGCTCAAACGAAGCTACATCGTTCACGAAGTTCACACGTTTCTCGCTCTTAACTGAAACGCATTGGATGTTCGAGGACCTGTGGTTTGTATCAGTTTCAAAAGCAGAGTTGAACTAGATATGGTCCGTGTGTGTAGGAAACACGGTTCTTTTGTTCTGAGCACACTCACGTTTCCCGCCTTATTAGAGACTCTAGAAAGCAAGAGAATGCTTCTTGCTCTAAAGCAGAGTGTATTTCATGGATGAGAACTGTGCTGTGTGTTTCCCTTCAGAAACGGAGTTAAATGCCAGGCTCTGTGTCTTCCTACAAGCAAGAGTGCGTTTCAGGTAAACGCAGTCACTTTTCAGCTCAAACGAAGCTACATTGTTCACGAAGTTCACACGTTTCTCGCTCTTAACTGAAACGCATTGGATGTTCGAGGACCTGTGGTTTGTATCAGTTTCAGAAGCAGAGTTGAACTAGATATGGTCCGTGTGTGTAGGAAACACGGTTCTTTTGTTCTGAGCACACTCACGTTTCCCGCCTTATTAGAGACTCTAGAAAGCAAGAGAATGCTTCTTGCTCTAAAGCAGAGTGGGTTTCATGGATGAGAACTGTGCTGTGTGTTTCCCTTCAGAAACGGAGTTAAATGCCAGGCTCTGTGTCTTCCTACAAGCAAGAGTGCGTTTCAGGTAAACGCAGTCACTTTTCAGCTCAAACGAAGCTACATCGTTCACGAAGTTCACAAGTTTCTCGCTCTTAACTGAGACGCATTGGATGTTCGAGGACCTGTGGTTTGTATCAGTTTCAGAAGCAGAGTTGAACTAGATATGGTCCGTGTGTGTAGGAAACACGGTTCTTTTGTTCTGAGCACATTCACGTTTCCCGCCATATTAGAGACTCTAGAAAGCAAGAGAATGCTTCTTGCTCTAAAGCAGAGTGTGTTTCATGGATGAGAACTGTGCTGTGTATTTCCCTTCAGAAACGGAGTTAAATGCCAGGCTCTGTGTCTTCCTACAAGCAAGAGTGCGTTTCAGGTAAACGCAGTCACTTTTCAGCTCAAACGAAGCTACATCGTTCACGAAGTTCACACGTTTCTCGCTCTTAACTGAAACGCATTGGATGTTGGAGGACCTGTGGTTTGTATCAGTTTCAGAAGCAGAGTTGAACTAGATATGGTCCGTGTGTGTAGGAAACACGGTTCTTTTGTTCTGAGCACACTCACGTTTCCCGCCTTATTAGAGACTCTAGAAAGCAAGAGAATGCTTCTTGCTCTAAAGCAGAGTGTGTTTCATGGATGAGAACTGTGCTGTGTGTTTCCCTTCAGAAACGGAGTTAAATGCCAGGCTCTGTGTCTTCCTACAAGCAAGAGTGCGTTTCAGGTAAACGCAGTCACTTTTCAGCTCAAACGAAGCTACATCGTTCACGAAGTTCACACGTTTCTCGCTCTTAACTGAAACGCATTGGATGTTCGAGGACCTGTGATTTAGATCAGTTTCAGAAGCAGAGTTGAACTAGATATGGTCCGTGTGTGTAGGAAACACGGTTCTTTTGTTCTGAGCACACTCACGTTTCCCGCCTTATTAGAGACTCTAGAAAGCAAGAGAATGCTTCTTGCTCTAAAGCAGAGTGTGTTTCATGGATGAGAACTGTGCTGTGTGTTTCCCTTCAGAAACGGAGTTAAATGCCAGGCTCTGTGTCTTCCTACAAGCAAGAGTGCGTTTCAGGTAAACGCAGTCACTTTTCAGCTCAAACGAAGCTACATCGTTCACGAAGTTCACACGTTTCTCGCTCTTAACTGAGACGCATTGGATGTTCGAGGACCTGAGGTTGGTATCAGTTTCAGAAGCAGAGTTGAACTAGATATGGTCCGTGTGTGTAGGAAACACGGTTCTTTTGTTCTGAGCACACTCACGTTTCCCGCCTTATTAGAGACTCTAGAAAGCAAGAGAATGCTTCTTGCTCTAAAGCAGAGTGTGTTTCATGGATGAGAACTGTGCTGTGTGTTTCCCTTCAGAAACGGAGTTAAATGCCAGGCTCTGTGTCTTCCTACAAGCAAGAGTGCGTTTCAGGTAAACGCAGTCACTTTTCAGCTCAAACGAAGCTACATCGTTCACGAAGTTCACACGTTTCTCGCTCTTAACTGAGACGCATTGGATGTTCGAGGACCTGTGGTTTGTATCAGTTTCAGAAGCAGAGTTGAACTAGATATGGTCCGTGTGTGTAGGAAACACGGTTCTTTTGTTCTGAGCACACTCACGTTTCCCGCCTTATTAGAGACTCTAGAAAGCAAGAGAATGCTTCTTGCTCTAAAGCAGAGTGTGTTTCATGGATGAGAACTGTGCTGTGTGTTTCCCTTCAGAAACGGAGTTAAATGCCAGGCTCTGTGTCTTCCTACAAGCAAGAGTTCGTTTCAGGTAAACGCAGTCACTTTTCAGCTCAAACGAAGCTACATCGTTCACGAAGTTCACACGTTTCTCGCTCTTAACTGAAACGCATTGGATGTTCGAGGACCTGTGGTTTGTATCAGTTTCAGAAGCAGAGTTGAACTAGATATGGTCCCTGTGTGTAGGAAACACGGTTCTTTTGTTCTGAGCACACTCACGTTTCCCGCCTTATTAGAGACTCTAGAAAGCAAGAGAATGCTTCTTGCTCTAAAGCAGAGTGTGTTTCATGGATGAGAACTGTGCTGTGTGTTTCCCTTCAGAAACGGAGTTAAATGCCAGGCTCTGTGTCTTCCTACAAGCAAGAGTGCGTTTCAGGTAAACGCAGTCACTTTTCAGCTCAAACGAAGCTACATCGTTCACAAAGTTCACACGTTTCTCGCTCTTAACTGAAACGCATTGGATGTTCGAGGACCTGTGGTTTGGATCAGTTTCAGAAGCAGAGTTGAACTAGATATGGTCTGTGTGTGTAGGAAACATGGTTCTTTTGTTCTGAGCACACTCACGTTTCCCGCCTTATTAGAGACTCTAGAAAGCAAGAGAATGCTTCTTGCTCTAAAGCAGAGTGTGTTTCATGGATGAGAACTGTGCTGTGTGTTTCCCTTCAGAAACGGAGTGAAATGCCAGGCTCTGTGTCTTCCTACAAGCAAGAGTGCGTTTCAGGTAAACGCAGTCACTTTTCAGCTCAAACGAAGCTACATCGTTCACGAAGTTCACACGTTTCTCGCTCTTAACTGAAATGCATTGGATGTTCGAGGACCTGTGGTTTGTATCAGTTTCAAAAGCAGAGTTGAACTAGATATGGTCCGTGTGTGTAGGAAACACGGTTCTTTTGTTCTGAGCACACTCACGTTTCCCGCCTTATTAGAGATTCTAGAAAGCAAGAGAATGCTTCTTGCTCTAAAGCAGAGTGTATTTCATGGATGAGAACTGTGCTGTGTGTTTCCCTTCAGAAACGGAGTTAAATGCCAGGCTCTGTGTCTTCCTACAAGCAAGAGTGCGTTTCAGGTAAACGCAGTCACTTTTCAGCTCAAACGAAGCTACATTGTTCACGAAGTTCACATGTTTCTCGCTCTTAACTGAAACGCATTGGATGTTCGAGGACCTGTGGTTTGTATCAGTTTCAGAAGCAGAGTTGAACTAGATATGGTCCGTGTGTGTAGGAAACAAGGTTCTTTTGTTCTGAGCACACTCACGTTTCCCGCCTTATTAGAGACTCTAGAAAGCAAGAGAATGCTTCTTGCTCTAAAGCAGAGTGTGTTTCATGGATGAGAACTGTGCTGTGTGTTTCCCTTCAGAAACGGAGTTAAATGCCAGGCTCTGTGTCTTCCTACAAGCAAGAGTGCGTTTCAGGTAAACGCAGTCACTTTTCAGCTCAAACGAAGCTACATCGTTCACGAAGTTCACACGTTTCTCGCTCTTAACTGAAACGCATTGGATGTTCGAGGACCTGTGATTTGGATCAGTTTCAGAAGCAGAGTTGAACTAGATATGGTCCGTGTGTGTAGGAAACACGGTTCTTTTGTTCTGAGCACACTCACGTTTCCCGCCTTATTAGAGACTCTAGAAAGCAAGAGAATGCTTCTTGCTCTAAAGCAGAGTGTGTTTCATGGATGAGAACTGTGCTGTGTGTTTCCCTTCAGAAACGGAGTTAAATGCCAGGCTCTGTGTCTTCCTACAAGCAAGAGTGCGTTTCAGGTAAACGCAGTCACTTTTCAGCTCAAACGAAGCTACATCGTTCACGAAGTTCACACGTTTCTCGCTCTTAACTGAGACGCATTGGATGTTCGAGGACCTGAGGTTTGTATCAGTTTCAGAAGCAGAGTTGAACTAGATATGGTCCGTGTGTGTAGGAAACACGGTTCTTTTGTTCTGAGCACACTCACGTTTCCCGCCTTATTAGAGACTCTAGAAAGCAGGAGAATGCTTCTTGCTCTAAAGCAGAGTGTGTTTCATGGATGAGAACTGTGCTGTGTGTTTCCCTTCAGAAACGGAGTTAAATGCCAGGCTCTGTGTCTTCCTACAAGCAAGAGTGCGTTTCAGGTAAACGCAGTCACTTTTCAGCTCAAACGAAGCTACATCGTTCACGAAGTTCACACGTTTCTCGCTCTTAACTGAGACGCATTGGATGTTCGAGGACCTGTGGTTTGTATCAGTTTCAGAAGCAGAGTTGAACTAGATATGGTCCGTGTGTGTAGGAAACAGGGTTCTTTTGTTCTGAGCACACTCACGTTTCCCGCCTTATTAGAGACTCTAGAAAGCAAGAGAATGCTTCTTGCTCTAAAGCAGAGTGTGTTTCATGGATGAGAACTGTGCTGTGTGTTTCCCTTCAGAAACGGAGTTAAATGCCAGGCTCTGTGTCTTCCTACAAGCAAGAGTGCGTTTCAGGTAAACGCAGTCACTTTTCAGCTCAAACGAAGCTACATCGTTCACGAAGTTCACACGTTTCTCGCTCTTAACTGAGACGCATTGGATGTTCGAGGACCTGTGGTTTGTATCAGTTTCAGAAGCAGAGTTGAACTAGATATGGTCCGTGTGTGTAGGAAACACGGTTCTTTTGTTCTGAGCACACTCACGTTTCCCGCCTTATTAGAGACTCTAGAAAGCAAGAGAATGCTTCTTGCTCTAAAGCAGAGTGTGTTTCATGGATGAGAACTGTGCTGTGTGTTTCCCTTCAGAAACGGAGTTAAATGCCAGGCTCTGTGTCTTCCTACAAGCAAGAGTGCGTTTCAGGTAAACGCAGTCACTTTTCAGCTCAAACGAAGCTACATCGTTCACGAAGTTCACACGTTTCTCGCTCTTAACTGAAACGCATTGGATGTTCGAGGACCTGTGGTTTGGATCAGTTTCAGAAGCAGAGTTGAACTAGATATGGTCCGTGTGTGTAGGAAACACGGTTCTTTTGTTCTGAGCACACTCACGTTTCCCGCCTTATTAGAGACTCTAGAAAGCAAGAGAATGCTTCTTGCTCTAAAGCAGAGTGTGTTTCATGGATGAGAACTGTGCTGTGTGTTTCCCTTCAGAAACGGAGTGAAATGCCAGGCTCTGTGTCTTCCTACAAGCAAGAGTGCGTTTCAGGTAAACGCAGTCACTTTTCAGCTCAAACGAAGCTACATCGTTCACGAAGTTCACACGTTTCTCGCTCTTAAGTGAAATGCATTGGATGTTCGAGGACCTGTGGTTTGTATCAGTTTCAAAAGCAGAGTTGAACTAGATATGGTCCGTGTGTGTAGGAAACACGGTTCTTTTGTTCTGAGCACACTCACGTTTCCCGCCTTATTAGAGACTCTAGAAAGCAAGAGAATGCTTCTTGCTCTAAAGCAGAGTGTATTTCATGGATGAGAACTGTGCTGTGTGTTTCCCTTCAGAAACGGAGTTAAATGCCAGGCTCTGTGTCTTCCTACAAGCAAGAGTGCGTTTCAGGTAAACGCAGTCACTTTTCAGCTCAAACGAAGCTACATTGTTCACGAAGTTCACACGTTTCTCGCTCTTAACTGAAACGCATTGGATGTTCGAGGACCTGTGGTTTGTATCAGTTTCAGAAGCAGAGTTGAACTAGATATGGTCCGTGTGTGTAGGAAACACGGTTCTTTTGTTCTGAGCACACTCACGTTTCCCGCCTTATTAGAGACTCTAGAAAGCAAGAGAATGCTTCTTGCTCTAAAGCAGAGTGTGTTTCATGGATGAGAACTGTGCTGTGTGTTTCCCTTCAGAAACGGAGTTAAATGCCAGGCTCTGTGTCTTCCTACAAGCAAGAGTGCGTTTCAGGTAAACGCAGTCACTTTTCAGGTCAAACGAAGCTACATTGTTCACGAAGTTCACACGTTTCTCGCTCTTAACTGAGACGTATTGGATGTTCGAGGACCTGTGGTTTGTATCAGTTTCAGAAGCAGAGTTGAACTAGATATGGTCCGTGTGTGTAGGAAACACGGTTCTTTTGTTCTGAGCACACTCACGTTTCCCGCCTTATTAGAGACTCTAGAAAGCAAGAGAATGCTTCTTGCTCTAAAGCAGAGTGTGTTTCATGGATGAGAACTGTGCTGTGTGTTTCCCTTCAGAAACGGAGTTAAATGCCAGGCTCTGTGTCTTCCTACAAGCAAGAGTGCCTTTCAGGTAAACGCAGTCACTTTTCAGCTCAAACGAAGCTACATCGTTCACGAAGTTCACACGTTTCTCGCTCTTAACTGAAACGCATTGGATGTTCGAGGACCTGTGGTTTGTATCAGTTTCAAAAGCAGAGTTGAACTAGATATGGTCCGTGTGTGTAGGAAACACGGTTCTTTTGTTCTGAGCACACTCACGTTTCCCGCCTTATTAGAGACTCTAGAAAGCAAGAGAATGCTTCTTGCTCTAAAGCAGAGTGTATTTCATGGATGAGAACTGTGCTGTGTGTTTCCCTTCAGAAACGGAGTTAAATGCCAGGCTCTGTGTCTTCCTACAAGCAAGAGTGCGTTTCAGGTAAACGCAGTCACTTTTCAGCTCAAACGAAGCTACATTGTTCACGAAGTTCACACGTTTCTCGCTCTTAACTGAAACGCATTGGATGTTCGAGGACCTGTGGTTTGTATCAGTTTCAGAAGCAGAGTTGAACTAGATATGGTCCGTGTGTGTAGGAAACATGTTTCTTTTGTTCTGAGCACACTCACGTTTCCCGCCTTATTAGAGACTCTAGAAAGCAAGAGAATGCTTCTTGCTCTAAAGCAGAGTGTGTTTCATGGATGAGAACTGTGCTGTGTGTTTCCCTTCAGAAACGGAGTTAAATGCCAGGCTCTGTGTCTTCCTACAAGCAAGAGTGCGTTTCAGGTAAACGCAGTCACTTTTCAGCTCAAACGAAGCTACATTGTTCACGAAGTTCACACGTTTCTCGCTCTTAACTGAGACGTATTGGATGTTCGAGGACCTTTGGTTTGTATCAGTTTCAGAAGCAGAGTTGAACTAGATATGGTCCGTGTGTGTAGGAAACACGGTTCTTTTGTTCTGAGCACATTCACGTTTCCCGCCTTATTAGAGACTCTAGAAAGCAAGAGAATGCTTCTTGCTCTAAAGCAGAGTGTGTTTCATGGATGAGAACTGTGCTGTGTGTTTCCCTTCAGAAACGGAGTTAAATGCCAGGCTCTGTGTCTTCCTACAAGCAAGAGTGCGTTTCAGGTAAACGCAGTCACTTTTCAGCTCAAACGAAGCTACATCGTTCACGAAGTTCACACGTTTCTCGCTCTTAACTGAAACGCATTGGATGTTCGAGGACCTGTGGTTTGTATCAGTTTCAGAAGCAGAGTTGAACTAGATATGGTCCGTGTGTGTAGGAAACACGGTTCTTTTGTTCTGAGCACACTCACGTTTCCCGCCTTATTAGAGACTCTAGAAAGCAAGAGAATGCTTCTTGCTCTAAAGCAGAGTGTGTTTCATGGATGAGAACTGTGCTGTGTGTTTCCCTTCAGAAACGGAGTTTAATGCCAGGCTCTGTGTCTTCCTACAAGCAAGAGTGCGTTTCAGGTAAACGCAGTCACTTTTCAGCAAAAACGAAGCTACATCGTTCACGAAGTTCACACGTTTCCTGCTCTTAACTGAAACGCATTGGATGTTCGAGGACCTGTGGTTTGTATCAGTTTCAAAAGCAGAGTTGAACTAGATATGGTCCTTGTGTGTAGGAAACACGGTTCTTTTGTTCTGAGCACACTCACGTTTCCCGCCTTATTAGAGACTCTAGAAAGCAAGAGAATGCTTCTTGCTCTAAAGCAGAGTGTGTTTCATGGATGAGAACTGTGCTGTGTGTTTCCCTTCAGAAACGGAGTTAAATGCCAGGCTCTGTGTCTTCCTACAAGCAAGAGTGCGTTTCAGGTAAACGCAGTCACTTTTCAGCTCAAACGAAGCTACATCGTTCTCGAAGTTCACACGTTTCTCGCTCTTAACTGAAACGCATTGGATGTTCGAGGACCTGTGGTTTGGATCAGTTTCAGAAGCAGAGTTGAACTAGATATGGTCCGTGTGTGTAGGAAACACGGTTCTTTTGTTCTGAGCACACTCACGTTTCCCGCCTTATTAGAGACTCTAGAAAGCAAGAGAATGCTTCTTGCTCTAAAGCAGAGTGTGTTTCATGGATGAGAACTGTGCTGTGTGTTTCCCTTCAGAAACGGAGTTAAATGCCAGGCTCTGTGTCTTCCTACAAGCAAGAGTGCGTTTCAGGTAAACGCAGTCACTTTTCAGCTCAAACGAAGCTACATCGTTCACGAAGTTCACACGTTTCTCGCTCTTAACTGAGACGCATCGGATGTTCGAGGACCTGTGGTTTGTATCAGTTTCAGAAGCAGAGTTGAACTAGATATGGTCCGTGTGTGTAGGAAACACGGTTCTTTTGTTCTGAGCACACTCACGTTTCCCGCCTTATTAGAGACTCTAGAAAGCAAGAGAATGCTTCTTGCTCTAAAGCAGAGTGTGTTTCATGGATGAGAACTGTGCTGTGTGTTTCCCTTCAGAAACGGAGTTAAATGCCAGGCTCTGTGTCTTCCTACAAGCAAGAGTGCGTTTCAGGTAAACGCAGTCACTTTTCAGCTCAAACGAAGCTACATCGTTCACGAAGTTCACACGTTTCTCGCTCTTAACTGAAACGCATTGGATGTTCGAGGACCTGTGGTTTGTATCAGTTTCAGAAGCAGAGTTGAACTAGATATGGTCCGTGTGTGTAGGAAACACGGTTCTTTTGTTCTGAGCACACTCACGTTTCCCGCCTTATTAGAGACTCTAGAAAGCAAGAGAATGCTTCTTGCTCTAAAGCAGAGTGTGTTTCATGGAGGAGAACTGTGCTGTGTGTTACTCTTCAGAAACGGAGTTAAATGCCAGGCTCTGTGTCTTCCTACAAGCAAGAGTGCGTTTCAGGTAAACGCAGTCACTTTTCAGCTCAAACGAAGCTACATCGTTCACGAAGTTCACACGTTTCTCGCTCTTAACTGAGACGCATTGGATGTTCGAGGACCTGTGGTTTGTATCAGTTTCAGAAGCAGAGTTGAACTAGATATGGTCCGTGTGTGTAGGAAACACGGTTCTTTTGTTCTGAGCACACTCACGTTTCCCGCCTTATTAGAGACTCTAGAAAGCAAGAGAATGCTTCTTGCTCTAAAGCAGAGTGTGTTTCATGGATGAGAACTGTGCTGTGTGTTTCCCTTCAGAAACGGAGTTAAATGCCAGGCTCTGTGTCTTCCTACAAGCAAGAGTGCGTTTCAGGTAAACGCAGTCACTTTTCAGCTCAAACGAAGCTACATCGTTCACGAAGTTCACACGATTCTCGCTCTTAACTGAGACGCATTGGATGTTCGAGGACCTGTGGTTTGTATCAGTTTCAGAAGCAGAGTTGAACTAGATATGGTCCGTGTGTGTAGGAAACACGGTTCTTTTGTTCTGAGCACATTCACGTTTCCCGCCTTATTAGAGACTCTAGAAAGCAAGAGAATGCTTCTTGCTCTAAAGCAGAGTGTGTTTCATGGATGAGAACTGTGCTGTGTGTTTCCCTTCAGAAACGGAGTTAAATGCCAGGCTCTGTGTCTTCCTACAAGCAAGAGTGCGTTTCAGGTAAACGCAGTCACTTTTCAGCTCAAACGAAGCTACATCGTTCACGAAGTTCACACGTTTCTCGCTCTTTACTGAAACGCATTGGATGTTCGAGGACCTGTGGTTTGTATCAGTTTCAGAAGCAGAGTTGAACTAGATATGGTCCGTGTGTGTAGGAAACACGGTTCTTTTGTTCTGAGCACACTCACGTTTCCCGCCTTATTAGAGACTCTAGAAAGCAAGAGAATGCTTCTTGCTCTAAAGCAGAGTGTGTTTCATGGATGAGAACTGTGCTGTGTGTTTCCCTTCAGAAACGGAGTTAAATGCCAGGCTCTGTGTCTTCCTACAAGCAAGAGTGCGTTTCAGGTAAACGCAGTCACTTTTCAGCTCAAACGAAGCTACATCGTTCACGAAGTTCACACGTTTCTCGCTCTTAACTGAAACGCATTGGATGTTCGAGGACCTGTGGTTTGTATCAGTTTCAGAAGCAGAGTTGAACTAGATATGGTCCGTGTGTGTAGGAAACACGGTTCTTTTGTTCTGAGCACACTCACGTTTCCCGCCTTATTAGAGACTCTAGAAAGCAAGAGAATGCTTCTTGCTCTAAAGCAGAGTGTGTTTCATGGATGAGAACTGTGCTGTGTGTTTCCCTTCAGAAACGGAGTTAAATGCCAGGCTCTGTGTCTTCCTACAAGCAAGAGTGCGTTTCAGGTAAACGCAGTCACTTTTCAGCAAAAACGAAGCTACATCGTTCACGAAGTTCACACGTTTCCTGCTCTTAACTGAAACACATTGGATGTTCGAGGACCTGTGGTTTGTATCAGTTTCAAAAGCAGAGTTGAACTAGATATGGTCCGTGTGTGTAGGAAACACGGTTCTTTTGTTCTGAGCACACTCACGTTTCCCGCCTTATTAGAGACTCTAGAAAGCAAGAGAATGCTTCTTGCTCTAAAGCAGAGTGTGTTTCATGGATGAGAACTGTGCTGTGTGTTTCCCTTCAGAAACGGAGTTAAATGCCAGGCTCTGTGTCTTCCTACAAGCAAGAGTGCGTTTCAGGTAAACGCAGTCACTTTTCAGCTCAAACGAAGCTACATCGTTCTCGAAGTTCACACGTTTCTCGCTCTTAACTGAAACGCATTGGATGTTCGAGGACCTGTGGTTTGTATCAGTTTCAGAAGCAGAGTTGAACTAGATATGGTCCGTGTGTGTAGGAAACACGGTTCTTTTGTTCTGAGCACACTCACGTTTCCCGCCTTATTAGAGACTCTAGAAAGCAAGAGAATGCTTCTTGCTCTAAAGCAGAGTGTGTTTCATGGATGAGAACTGTGCTGTGTGTTTCCCTTCAGAAACGGAGTTAAATGCCAGGCTCTGTGTCTTCCTACAAGCAAGAGTGCGTTTCAGGTAAACGCAGTCACTTTTCAGCTCAAACGAAGCTACATCGTTCACGAAGTTCACACGTTTCTCGCTCTTAACTGAAACGCATTGGATGTTTGAGGACCTGTGGTTTGTATCAGTTTCAGAAGCAGAGTTGAACTAGATATGGTCCGTGTGTGTAGGAAACACGGTTCTTTTGTTCTGAGCACACTCACGTTTCCCGCCTTATTAGAGACTCTAGAAAGCAAGAGAATGCTTCTTGCTCTAAAGCAGAGTGTGTTTCATGGAGGAGAACTGTGCTGTGTGTTACTCTTCAGAAACGGAGTTAAATGCCAGGCTCTGTGTCTTCCTACAAGCAAGAGTGCGTTTCAGGTAAACGCAGTCACTTTTCAGCTCAAACGAAGCTACATCGTTCACGAAGTTCACACGTTTCTCGCTCTTAACTGAGACGCATTGGATGTTCGAGGACCTGTGGTTTGTATCAGTTTCAGAAGCAGAGTTGAACTAGATATGGTCCGTGTGTGTAGGAAACACGGTTCTTTTGTTCTGAGCACACTCACGTTTCCCGCCTTATTAGAGACTCTAGAAAGCAAGAGAATGCTTCTTGCTCTAAAGCAGAGTGTGTTTCATGGATGAGAACTGTGCTGTGTGTTTCCCTTCAGAAACGGAGTTAAATGCCAGGCTCTGTGTCTTCCTACAAGCAAGAGTGCGTTTCAGGTAAACGCAGTCACTTTTCAGCTCAAACGAAGCTACATCGTTCACGAAGTTCACACGATTCTCGCTCTTAACTGAGACGCATTGGATGTTCGAGGACCTGTGGTTTGTATCAGTTTCAGAAGCAGAGTTGAACTAGATATGGTCCGTGTGTGTAGGAAACACGGTTCTTTTGTTCTGAGCACATTCACGTTTCCCGCCTTATTAGAGACTCTAGAAAGCAAGAGAATGCTTCTTGCTCTAAAGCAGAGTGTGTTTCATGGATGAGAACTGTGCTGTGTGTTTCCCTTCAGAAACGGAGTTAAATGCCAGGCTCTGTGTCTTCCTACAAGCAAGAGTGCGTTTCAGGTAAACGCAGTCACTTTTCAGCTCAAACGAAGCTACATCGTTCACGAAGTTCACACGTTTCTCGCTCTTTACTGAAACGCATTGGATGTTCGAGGACCTGTGGTTTGTATCAGTTTCAGAAGCAGAGTTGAACTAGATATGGTCCGTGTGTGTAGGAAACACGGTTCTTTTGTTCTGAGCACACTCACGTTTCCCGCCTTATTAGAGACTCTAGAAAGCAAGAGAATGCTTCTTGCTCTAAAGCAGAGTGTGTTTCATGGATGAGAACTGTGCTGTGTGTTTCCCTTCAGAAACGGAGTTAAATGCCAGGCTCTGTGTCTTCCTACAAGCAAGAGTGCGTTTCAGGTAAACGCAGTCACTTTTCAGCTCAAACGAAGCTACATCGTTCACGAAGTTCACACGTTTCTCGCTCTTAACTGAAACGCATTGGATGTTCGAGGACCTGTGGTTTGTATCAGTTTCAGAAGCAGAGTTGAACTAGATATGGTCCGTGTGTGTAGGAAACACGGTTCTTTTGTTCTGAGCACACTCACGTTTCCCGCCTTATTAGAGACTCTAGAAAGCAAGAGAATGCTTCTTGCTCTAAAGCAGAGTGTGTTTCATGGATGAGAACTGTGCTGTGTGTTTCCCTTCAGAAACGGAGTTAAATGCCAGGCTCTGTGTCTTCCTACAAGCAAGAGTGCGTTTCAGGTAAACGCAGTCACTTTTCAGCAAAAACGAAGCTACATCGTTCACGAAGTTCACACGTTTCCTGCTCTTAACTGAAACACATTGGATGTTCGAGGACCTGTGGTTTGTATCAGTTTCAAAAGCAGAGTTGAACTAGATATGGTCCGTGTGTGTAGGAAACACGGTTCTTTTGTTCTGAGCACACTCACGTTTCCCGCCTTATTAGAGACTCTAGAAAGCAAGAGAATGCTTCTTGCTCTAAAGCAGAGTGTGTTTCATGGATGAGAACTGTGCTGTGTGTTTCCCTTCAGAAACGGAGTTAAATGCCAGGCTCTGTGTCTTCCTACAAGCAAGAGTGCGTTTCAGGTAAACGCAGTCACTTTTCAGCTCAAACGAAGCTACATCGTTCTCGAAGTTCACACGTTTCTCGCTCTTAACTGAAACGCATTGGATGTTCGAGGACCTGTGGTTTGTATCAGTTTCAGAAGCAGAGTTGAACTAGATATGGTCCGTGTGTGTAGGAAACACGGTTCTTTTGTTCTGAGCACACTCACGTTTCCCGCCTTATTAGAGACTCTAGAAAGCAAGAGAATGCTTCTTGCTCTAAAGCAGAGTGTGTTTCATGGAGGAGAACTGTGCTGTGTGTTACTCTTCAGAAACGGAGTTAAATGCCAGGCTCTGTGTCTTCCTACAAGCAAGAGTGCGTTTCAGGTAAACGCAGTCACTTTTCAGCTCAAACGAAGCTACATCGTTCACGAAGTTCACACGTTTCTCGCTCTTAACTGAGACGCATTGGATGTTCGAGGACCTGTGGTTTGTATCAGTTTCAGAAGCAGAGTTGAACTAGATATGGTCCGTGTGTGTAGGAAACACGGTTCTTTTGTTCTGAGCACACTCACGTTTCCCGCCTTATTAGAGACTCTAGAAAGCAAGAGAATGCTTCTTGCTCTAAAGCAGAGTGTGTTTCATGGATGAGAACTGTGCTGTGTGTTTCCCTTCAGAAACGGAGTTAAATGCCAGGCTCTGTGTCTTCCTACAAGCAAGAGTGCGTTTCAGGTAAACGCAGTCACTTTTCAGCTCAAACGAAGCTACATCGTTCACGAAGTTCACACGATTCTCGCTCTTAACTGAGACGCATTGGATGTTCGAGGACCTGTGGTTTGTATCAGTTTCAGAAGCAGAGTTGAACTAGATATGGTCCGTGTGTGTAGGAAACACGGTTCTTTTGTTCTGAGCACATTCACGTTTCCCGCCTTATTAGAGACTCTAGAAAGCAAGAGAATGCTTCTTGCTCTAAAGCAGAGTGTGTTTCATGGATGAGAACTGTGCTGTGTGTTTCCCTTCAGAAACGGAGTTAAATGCCAGGCTCTGTGTCTTCCTACAAGCAAGAGTGCGTTTCAGGTAAACGCAGTCTCTTTTCAGCTCAAACGAAGCTACATCGTTCACGAAGTTCACACGTTTCTCGCTCTTTACTGAAACGCATTGGATGTTCGAGGACCTGTGGTTTGTATCAGTTTCAGAAGCAGAGTTGAACTAGATATGGTCCGTGTGTGTAGGAAACACGGTTCTTTTGTTCTGAGCACACTCACGTTTCCCGCCTTATTAGAGACTCTAGAAAGCAAGAGAATGCTTCTTGCTCTAAAGCAGAGTGTGTTTCATGGATGAGAACTGTGCTGTGTGTTTCCCTTCAGAAACGGAGTTAAATGCCAGGCTCTGTGTCTTCCTACAAGCAAGAGTGCGTTTCAGGTAAACGCAGTCACTTTTCAGCTCAAACGAAGCTACATCGTTCACGAAGTTCACACGTTTCTCGCTCTTAACTGAAACGCATTGGATGTTCGAGGACCTGTGGTTTGTATCAGTTTCAGAAGCAGAGTTGAACTAGATATGGTCCGTGTGTGTAGGAAACACGGTTCTTTTGTTCTGAGCACACTCACGTTTCCCGCCTTATTAGAGACTCTAGAAAGCAAGAGAATGCTTCTTGCTCTAAAGCAGAGTGTGTTTCATGGATGAGAACTGTGCTGTGTGTTTCCCTTCAGAAACGGAGTTAAATGCCAGGCTCTGTGTCTTCCTACAAGCAAGAGTGCGTTTCAGGTAAACGCAGTCACTTTTCAGCAAAAACGAAGCTACATCGTTCACGAAGTTCACACGTTTCCTGCTCTTAACTGAAACACATTGGATGTTCGAGGACCTGTGGTTTGTATCAGTTTCAAAAGCAGAGTTGAACTAGATATGGTCCGTGTGTGTAGGAAACACGGTTCTTTTGTTCTGAGCACACTCACGTTTCCCGCCTTATTAGAGACTCTAGAAAGCAAGAGAATGCTTCTTGCTCTAAAGCAGAGTGTGTTTCATGGATGAGAACTGTGCTGTGTGTTTCCCTTCAGAAACGGAGTTAAATGCCAGGCTCTGTGTCTTCCTACAAGCAAGAGTGCGTTTCAGGTAAACGCAGTCACTTTTCAGCTCAAACGAAGCTACATCGTTCTCGAAGTTCACACGTTTCTCGCTCTTAACTGAAACGCATTGGATGTTCGAGGACCTGTGGTTTGTATCAGTTTCAGAAGCAGAGTTGAACTAGATATGGTCCGTGTGTGTAGGAAACACGGTTCTTTTGTTCTGAGCACACTCACGTTTCCCGCCTTATTAGAGACTCTAGAAAGCAAGAGAATGCTTCTTGCTCTAAAGCAGAGTGTGTTTCATGGAGGAGAACTGTGCTGTGTGTTACTCTTCAGAAACGGAGTTAAATGCCAGGCTCTGTGTCTTCCTACAAGCAAGAGTGCGTTTCAGGTAAACGCAGTCACTTTTCAGCTCAAACGAAGCTACATCGTTCACGAAGTTCACACGTTTCTCGCTCTTAACTGAGACGCATTGGATGTTCGAGGACCTGTGGTTTGTATCAGTTTCAGAAGCAGAGTTGAACTAGATATGGTCCGTGTGTGTAGGAAACACGGTTCTTTTGTTCTGAGCACACTCACGTTTCCCGCCTTATTAGAGACTCTAGAAAGCAAGAGAATGCTTCTTGCTCTAAAGCAGAGTGTGTTTCATGGATGAGAACTGTGCTGTGTGTTTCCCTTCAGAAACGGAGTTAAATGCCAGGCTCTGTGTCTTCCTACAAGCAAGAGTGCGTTTCAGGTAAACGCAGTCACTTTTCAGCTCAAACGAAGCTACATCGTTCACGAAGTTCACACGATTCTCGCTCTTAACTGAGACGCATTGGATGTTCGAGGACCTGTGGTTTGTATCAGTTTCAGAAGCAGAGTTGAACTAGATATGGTCCGTGTGTGTAGGAAACACGGTTCTTTTGTTCTGAGCACATTCACGTTTCCCGCCTTATTAGAGACTCTAGAAAGCAAGAGAATGCTTCTTGCTCTAAAGCAGAGTGTGTTTCATGGATGAGAACTGTGCTGTGTGTTTCCCTTCAGAAACGGAGTTAAATGCCAGGCTCTGTGTCTTCCTACAAGCAAGAGTGCGTTTCAGGTAAACGCAGTCACTTTTCAGCTCAAACGAAGCTACATCGTTCACGAAGTTCACACGTTTCTCGCTCTTTACTGAAACGCATTGGATGTTCGAGGACCTGTGGTTTGTATCAGTTTCAGAAGCAGAGTTGAACTAGATATGGTCCGTGTGTGTAGGAAACACGGTTCTTTTGTTCTGAGCACACTCACGTTTCCCGCCTTATTAGAGACTCTAGAAAGCAAGAGAATGCTTCTTGCTCTAAAGCAGAGTGTGTTTCATGGATGAGAACTGTGCTGTGTGTTTCCCTTCAGAAACGGAGTTAAATGCCAGGCTCTGTGTCTTCCTACAAGCAAGAGTGCGTTTCAGGTAAACGCAGTCACTTTTCAGCTCAAACGAAGCTACATCGTTCACGAAGTTCACACGTTTCTCGCTCTTAACTGAGACGTATTGGATGTTCGAGGACCTGTGGTTTGTATCAGTTTCAGAAGCAGAGTTGAACTAGATATGGTCCGTGTGTGTAGGAAACACGGTTCTTTTGTTCTGAGCACACTCACGTTTCCCGCCTTATTAGAGACTCTAGAAAGCAAGAGAATGCTTCTTGCTCTAAAGCAGAGTGTGTTTCATGGATGAGAACTGTGCTGTGTGTTTCCCTTCAGAAACGGAGTTAAATGCCAGGCTCTGTGTCTTCCTACAAGCAAGAGTGCCTTTCAGGTAAACGCAGTCACTTTTCAGCTCAAACGAAGCTACATCGTTCACGAAGTTCACACGTTTCTCGCTCTTAACTGAAACGCATTGGATGTTCGAGGACCTGTGGTTTGTATCAGTTTCAAAAGCAGAGTTGAACTAGATATGGTCCGTGTGTGTAGGAAACACGGTTCTTTTGTTCTGAGCACACTCACGTTTCCCGCCTTATTAGAGACTCTAGAAAGCAAGAGAATGCTTCTTGCTCTAAAGCAGAGTGTATTTCATGGATGAGAACTGTGCTGTGTGTTTCCCTTCAGAAACGGAGTTAAATGCCAGGCTCTGTGTCTTCCTACAAGCAAGAGTGCGTTTCAGGTAAACGCAGTCACTTTTCAGCTCAAACGAAGCTACATTGTTCACGAAGTTCACACGTTTCTCGCTCTTAACTGAAACGCATTGGATGTTCGAGGACCTGTGGTTTGTATCAGTTTCAGAAGCAGAGTTGAACTAGATATGGTCCGTGTGTGTAGGAAACATGTTTCTTTTGTTCTGAGCACACTCACGTTTCCCGCCTTATTAGAGACTCTAGAAAGCAAGAGAATGCTTCTTGCTCTAAAGCAGAGTGTGTTTCATGGATGAGAACTGTGCTGTGTGTTTCCCTTCAGAAACGGAGTTAAATGCCAGGCTCTGTGTCTTCCTACAAGCAAGAGTGCGTTTCAGGTAAACGCAGTCACTTTTCAGCTCAAACGAAGCTACATTGTTCACGAAGTTCACACGTTTCTCGCTCTTAACTGAGACGTATTGGATGTTCGAGGACCTTTGGTTTGTATCAGTTTCAGAAGCAGAGTTGAACTAGATATGGTCCGTGTGTGTAGGAAACACGGTTCTTTTGTTCTGAGCACATTCACGTTTCCCGCCTTATTAGAGACTCTAGAAAGCAAGAGAATGCTTCTTGCTCTAAAGCAGAGTGTGTTTCATGGATGAGAACTGTGCTGTGTGTTTCCCTTCAGAAACGGAGTTAAATGCCAGGCTCTGTGTCTTCCTACAAGCAAGAGTGCGTTTCAGGTAAACGCAGTCACTTTTCAGCTCAAACGAAGCTACATCGTTCACGAAGTTCACACGTTTCTCGCTCTTAACTGAAACGCATTGGATGTTCGAGGACCTGTGGTTTGTATCAGTTTCAGAAGCAGAGTTGAACTAGATATGGTCCGTGTGTGTAGGAAACACGGTTCTTTTGTTCTGAGCACACTCACGTTTCCCGCCTTATTAGAGACTCTAGAAAGCAAGAGAATGCTTCTTGCTCTAAAGCAGAGTGTGTTTCATGGATGAGAACTGTGCTGTGTGTTTCCCTTCAGAAACGGAGTTAAATGCCAGGCTCTGTGTCTTCCTACAAGCAAGAGTGCGTTTCAGGTAAACGCAGTCACTTTTCAGCAAAAACGAAGCTACATCGTTCACGAAGTTCACACGTTTCCTGCTCTTAACTGAAACGCATTGGATGTTCGAGGACCTGTGGTTTGTATCAGTTTCAAAAGCAGAGTTGAACTAGATATGGTCCTTGTGTGTAGGAAACACGGTTCTTTTGTTCTGAGCACACTCACGTTTCCCGCCTTATTAGAGACTCTAGAAAGCAAGAGAATGCTTCTTGCTCTAAAGCAGAGTGTGTTTCATGGATGAGAACTGTGCTGTGTGTTTCCCTTCAGAAACGGAGTTAAATGCCAGGCTCTGTGTCTTCCTACAAGCAAGAGTGCGTTTCAGGTAAACGCAGTCACTTTTCAGCTCAAACGAAGCTACATCGTTCTCGAAGTTCACACGTTTCTCGCTCTTAACTGAAACGCATTGGATGTTCGAGGACCTGTGGTTTGGATCAGTTTCAGAAGCAGAGTTGAACTAGATATGGTCCGTGTGTGTAGGAAACACGGTTCTTTTGTTCTGAGCACACTCACGTTTCCCGCCTTATTAGAGACTCTAGAAAGCAAGAGAATGCTTCTTGCTCTAAAGCAGAGTGTGTTTCATGGATGAGAACTGTGCTGTGTGTTTCCCTTCAGAAACGGAGTTAAATGCCAGGCTCTGTGTCTTCCTACAAGCAAGAGTGCGTTTCAGGTAAACGCAGTCACTTTTCAGCTCAAACGAAGCTACATCGTTCACGAAGTTCACACGTTTCTCGCTCTTAACTGAGACGCATTGGATGTTCGAGGACCTGTGGTTTGTATCAGTTTCAGAAGCAGAGTTGAACTAGATATGGTCCGTGTGTGTAGGAAACACGGTTCTTTTGTTCTGAGCACACTCACGTTTCCCGCCTTATTAGAGACTCTAGAAAGCAAGAGAATGCTTCTTGCTCTAAAGCAGAGTGTGTTTCATGGATGAGAACTGTGCTGTGTGTTTCCCTTCAGAAACGGAGTTAAATGCCAGGCTCTGTGTCTTCCTACAAGCAAGAGTGCGTTTCAGGTAAACGCAGTCACTTTTCAGCTCAAAGGAAGCTACATCGTTCACGAAGTTCACACGTTTCTCGCTCTTAACTGAAACGCATTGGATGTTCGAGGACCTGTGGTTTGTATCAGTTTCAGAAGCAGAGTTGAACTAGATATGGTCCGTGTGTGTAGGAAACACGGTTCTTTTGTTCTGAGCACACTCACGTTTCCCGCCTTATTAGAGACTCTAGAAAGCAAGAGAATGCTTCTTGCTCTAAAGCAGAGTGTGTTTCATGGAGGAGAACTGTGCTGTGTGTTACTCTTCAGAAACGGAGTTAAATGCCAGGCTCTGTGTCTTCCTACAAGCAAGAGTGCGTTTCAGGTAAACGCAGTCACTTTTCAGCTCAAACGAAGCTACATCGTTCACGAAGTTCACACGTTTCTCGCTCTTAACTGAGACGCATTGGATGTTCGAGGACCTGTGGTTTGTATCAGTTTCAGAAGCAGAGTTGAACTAGATATGGTCCGTGTGTGTAGGAAACACGGTTCTTTTGTTCTGAGCACACTCACGTTTCCCGCCTTATTAGAGACTCTAGAAAGCAAGAGAATGCTTCTTGCTCTAAAGCAGAGTGTGTTTCATGGATGAGAACTGTGCTGTGTGTTTCCCTTCAGAAACGGAGTTAAATGCCAGGCTCTGTGTCTTCCTACAAGCAAGAGTGCGTTTCAGGTAAACGCAGTCACTTTTCAGCTCAAACGAAGCTACATCGTTCACGAAGTTCACACGATTCTCGCTCTTAACTGAGACGCATTGGATGTTCGAGGACCTGTGGTTTGTATCAGTTTCAGAAGCAGAGTTGAACTAGATATGGTCCGTGTGTGTAGGAAACACGGTTCTTTTGTTCTGAGCACATTCACGTTTCCCGCCTTATTAGAGACTCTAGAAAGCAAGAGAATGCTTCTTGCTCTAAAGCAGAGTGTGTTTCATGGATGAGAACTGTGCTGTGTGTTTCCCTTCAGAAACGGAGTTAAATGCCAGGCTCTGTGTCTTCCTACAAGCAAGAGTGCGTTTCAGGTAAACGCAGTCACTTTTCAGCTCAAACGAAGCTACATCGTTCACGAAGTTCACACGTTTCTCGCTCTTTACTGAAACGCATTGGATGTTCGAGGACCTGTGGTTTGTATCAGTTTCAGAAGCAGAGTTGAACTAGATATGGTCCGTGTGTGTAGGAAACACGGTTCTTTTGTTCTGAGCACACTCACGTTTCCCGCCTTATTAGAGACTCTAGAAAGCAAGAGAATGCTTCTTGCTCTAAAGCAGAGTGTGTTTCATGGATGAGAACTGTGCTGTGTGTTTCCCTTCAGAAACGGAGTTAAATGCCAGGCTCTGTGTCTTCCTACAAGCAAGAGTGCGTTTCAGGTAAACGCAGTCACTTTTCAGCTCAAACGAAGCTACATCGTTCACGAAGTTCACACGTTTCTCGCTCTTAACTGAAACGCATTGGATGTTCGAGGACCTGTGGTTTGTATCAGTTTCAGAAGCAGAGTTGAACTAGATATGGTCCGTGTGTGTAGGAAACACGGTTCTTTTGTTCTGAGCACACTCACGTTTCCCGCCTTATTAGAGACTCTAGAAAGCAAGAGAATGCTTCTTGCTCTAAAGCAGAGTGTGTTTCATGGATGAGAACTGTGCTGTGTGTTTCCCTTCAGAAACGGAGTTAAATGCCAGGCTCTGTGTCTTCCTACAAGCAAGAGTGCGTTTCAGGTAAACGCAGTCACTTTTCAGCAAAAACGAAGCTACATCGTTCACGAAGTTCACACGTTTCCTGCTCTTAACTGAAACACATTGGATGTTCGAGGACCTGTGGTTTGTATCAGTTTCAAAAGCAGAGTTGAACTAGATATGGTCCGTGTGTGTAGGAAACACGGTTCTTTTGTTCTGAGCACACTCACGTTTCCCGCCTTATTAGAGACTCTAGAAAGCAAGAGAATGCTTCTTGCTCTAAAGCAGAGTGTGTTTCATGGATGAGAACTGTGCTGTGTGTTTCCCTTCAGAAACGGAGTTAAATGCCAGGCTCTGTGTCTTCCTACAAGCAAGAGTGCGTTTCAGGTAAACGCAGTCACTTTTCAGCTCAAACGAAGCTACATCGTTCTCGAAGTTCACACGTTTCTCGCTCTTAACTGAAACGCATTGGATGTTCGAGGACCTGTGGTTTGTATCAGTTTCAGAAGCAGAGTTGAACTAGATATGGTCCGTGTGTGTAGGAAACACGGTTCTTTTGTTCTGAGCACACTCACGTTTCCCGCCTTATTAGAGACTCTAGAAAGCAAGAGAATGCTTCTTGCTCTAAAGCAGAGTGTGTTTCATGGATGAGAACTGTGCTGTGTGTTTCCCTTCAGAAACGGAGTTAAATGCCAGGCTCTGTGTCTTCCTACAAGCAAGAGTGCGTTTCAGGTAAACGCAGTCACTTTTCAGCTCAAACGAAGCTACATCGTTCACGAAGTTCACACGTTTCTCGCTCTTAACTGAAACGCATTGGATGTTTGAGGACCTGTGGTTTGTATCAGTTTCAGAAGCAGAGTTGAACTAGATATGGTCCGTGTGTGTAGGAAACACGGTTCTTTTGTTCTGAGCACACTCACGTTTCCCGCCTTATTAGAGACTCTAGAAAGCAAGAGAATGCTTCTTGCTCTAAAGCAGAGTGTGTTTCATGGAGGAGAACTGTGCTGTGTGTTACTCTTCAGAAACGGAGTTAAATGCCAGGCTCTGTGTCTTCCTACAAGCAAGAGTGCGTTTCAGGTAAACGCAGTCACTTTTCAGCTCAAACGAAGCTACATCGTTCTCGAAGTTCACACGTTTCTCGCTCTTAACTGAAACGCATTGGATGTTCGAGGACCTGTGGTTTGTATCAGTTTCAGAAGCAGAGTTGAACTAGATATGGTCCGTGTGTGTAGGAAACACGGTTCTTTTGTTCTGAGCACACTCACGTTTCCCGCCTTATTAGAGACTCTAGAAAGCAAGAGAATGCTTCTTGCTCTAAAGCAGAGTGTGTTTCATGGATGAGAACTGTGCTGTGTGTTTCCCTTCAGAAACGGAGTTAAATGCCAGGCTCTGTGTCTTCCTACAAGCAAGAGTGCGTTTCAGGTAAACGCAGTCACTTTTCAGCTCAAACGAAGCTACATCGTTCACGAAGTTCACACGTTTCTCGCTCTTAACTGAAACGCATTGGATGTTTGAGGACCTGTGGTTTGTATCAGTTTCAGAAGCAGAGTTGAACTAGATATGGTCCGTGTGTGTAGGAAACACGGTTCTTTTGTTCTGAGCACACTCACGTTTCCCGCCTTATTAGAGACTCTAGAAAGCAAGAGAATGCTTCTTGCTCTAAAGCAGAGTGTGTTTCATGGAGGAGAACTGTGCTGTGTGTTACTCTTCAGAAACGGAGTTAAATGCCAGGCTCTGTGTCTTCCTACAAGCAAGAGTGCGTTTCAGGTAAACGCAGTCACTTTTCAGCTCAAACGAAGCTACATCGTTCACGAAGTTCACACGTTTCTCGCTCTTAACTGAAACGCATTGGATGTTCGAGGACCTGTGGTTTGTATCAGGTTTAGAAGCAGAGTTGAACTAGATATGGTCCGTGTGTGTAGGAAACACAGTTCTTTTGTTCTGAGCACACTCACGTCTCCCGCTTTATTAGAGACTCTAGAAAGCAAGAGAATGCTTCTTGCTCTAAAGCAGAGTGTGTTTCATGGATGAGAACTGTGCTGTGTGTTTCCCTTCAGAAACGGAGTTAAATGCCAGGCTCTGTGTCTTCCTACAAGCAAGAGTGCGTTTCAGGTAAACGCAGTCACTTTTCAGCTCAAACGAAGCTACATCGTTCACGAAGTTCACACGTTTCTCGCTCTTAACTGAAACGCATTGGATGTTCGAGGACCTGTGGTTTGTATCAGTTTCAGAAGCAGAGTTGAACTAGATATGGTCCGTGTGTGTAGGAAACACGGTTCTTTTGTTCTGAGCACACTCACGTTTCCCGCCTTATTAGAGACTCTAGAAAGCAAGAGAATGCTTCTTGCTCTAAAGCAGAGTGTGTTTCATGGATGAGAACTGTGCTGTGTGTTTCCCTTCAGAAACGGAGTTAAATGCCAGGCTCTGTGTCTTCCTACAAGCAAGAGTGCGTTTCAGGTAAACGCAGTCACTTTTCAGCTCAAACGAAGCTACATCGTTCACGAAGTTCACACGATTCTCGCTCTTAACTGAGACGCATTGGATGTTCGAGGACCTGTGGTTTGTATCAGTTTCAGAAGCAGAGTTGAACTAGATATGGTCCGTGTGTGTAGGAAACACGGTTCTTTTGTTCTGAGCACATTCACGTTTCCCGCCTTATTAGAGACTCTAGAAAGCAAGAGAATGCTTCTTGCTCTAAAGCAGAGTGTGTTTCATGGATGAGAACTGTGCTGTGTGTTTCCCTTCAGAAACGGAGTTAAATGCCAGGCTCTGTGTCTTCCTACAAGCAAGAGTGCGTTTCAGGTAAACGCAGTCACTTTTCAGCTCAAACGAAGCTACATCGTTCACGAAGTTCACACGTTTCTCGCTCTTTACTGAAACGCATTGGATGTTCGAGGACCTGTGGTTTGTATCAGTTTCAGAAGCAGAGTTGAACTAGATATGGTCCGTGTGTGTAGGAAACACGGTTCTTTTGTTCTGAGCACACTCACGTTTCCCGCCTTATTAGAGACTCTAGAAAGCAAGAGAATGCTTCTTGCTCTAAAGCAGAGTGTGTTTCATGGATGAGAACTGTGCTGTGTGTTTCCCTTCAGAAACGGAGTTAAATGCCAGGCTCTGTGTCTTCCTACAAGCAAGAGTGCGTTTCAGGTAAACGCAGTCACTTTTCAGCTCAAACGAAGCTACATCGTTCACGAAGTTCACACGTTTCTCGCTCTTAACTGAAACGCATTGGATGTTCGAGGACCTGTGGTTTGTATCAGTTTCAGAAGCAGAGTTGAACTAGATATGGTCCGTGTGTGTAGGAAACACGGTTCTTTTGTTCTGAGCACACTCACGTTTCCCGCCTTATTAGAGACTCTAGAAAGCAAGAGAATGCTTCTTGCTCTAAAGCAGAGTGTGTTTCATGGATGAGAACTGTGCTGTGTGTTTCCCTTCAGAAACGGAGTTAAATGCCAGGCTCTGTGTCTTCCTACAAGCAAGAGTGCGTTTCAGGTAAACGCAGTCACTTTTCAGCAAAAACGAAGCTACATCGTTCACGAAGTTCACACGTTTCCTGCTCTTAACTGAAACACATTGGATGTTCGAGGACCTGTGGTTTGTATCAGTTTCAAAAGCAGAGTTGAACTAGATATGGTCCGTGTGTGTAGGAAACACGGTTCTTTTGTTCTGAGCACACTCACGTTTCCCGCCTTATTAGAGACTCTAGAAAGCAAGAGAATGCTTCTTGCTCTAAAGCAGAGTGTGTTTCATGGATGAGAACTGTGCTGTGTGTTTCCCTTCAGAAACGGAGTTAAATGCCAGGCTCTGTGTCTTCCTACAAGCAAGAGTGCGTTTCAGGTAAACGCAGTCACTTTTCAGCTCAAACGAAGCTACATCGTTCTCGAAGTTCACACGTTTCTCGCTCTTAACTGAAACGCATTGGATGTTCGAGGACCTGTGGTTTGTATCAGTTTCAGAAGCAGAGTTGAACTAGATATGGTCCGTGTGTGTAGGAAACACGGTTCTTTTGTTCTGAGCACACTCACGTTTCCCGCCTTATTAGAGACTCTAGAAAGCAAGAGAATGCTTCTTGCTCTAAAGCAGAGTGTGTTTCATGGAGGAGAACTGTGCTGTGTGTTACTCTTCAGAAACGGAGTTAAATGCCAGGCTCTGTGTCTTCCTACAAGCAAGAGTGCGTTTCAGGTAAACGCAGTCACTTTTCAGCTCAAACGAAGCTACATCGTTCACGAAGTTCACACGTTTCTCGCTCTTAACTGAGACGCATTGGATGTTCGAGGACCTGTGGTTTGTATCAGTTTCAGAAGCAGAGTTGAACTAGATATGGTCCGTGTGTGTAGGAAACACGGTTCTTTTGTTCTGAGCACACTCACGTTTCCCGCCTTATTAGAGACTCTAGAAAGCAAGAGAATGCTTCTTGCTCTAAAGCAGAGTGTGTTTCATGGATGAGAACTGTGCTGTGTGTTTCCCTTCAGAAACGGAGTTAAATGCCAGGCTCTGTGTCTTCCTACAAGCAAGAGTGCGTTTCAGGTAAACGCAGTCACTTTTCAGCTCAAACGAAGCTACATCGTTCACGAAGTTCACACGATTCTCGCTCTTAACTGAGACGCATTGGATGTTCGAGGACCTGTGGTTTGTATCAGTTTCAGAAGCAGAGTTGAACTAGATATGGTCCGTGTGTGTAGGAAACACGGTTCTTTTGTTCTGAGCACATTCACGTTTCCCGCCTTATTAGAGACTCTAGAAAGCAAGAGAATGCTTCTTGCTCTAAAGCAGAGTGTGTTTCATGGATGAGAACTGTGCTGTGTGTTTCCCTTCAGAAACGGAGTTAAATGCCAGGCTCTGTGTCTTCCTACAAGCAAGAGTGCGTTTCAGGTAAACGCAGTCTCTTTTCAGCTCAAACGAAGCTACATCGTTCACGAAGTTCACACGTTTCTCGCTCTTTACTGAAACGCATTGGATGTTCGAGGACCTGTGGTTTGTATCAGTTTCAGAAGCAGAGTTGAACTAGATATGGTCCGTGTGTGTAGGAAACACGGTTCTTTTGTTCTGAGCACACTCACGTTTCCCGCCTTATTAGAGACTCTAGAAAGCAAGAGAATGCTTCTTGCTCTAAAGCAGAGTGTGTTTCATGGATGAGAACTGTGCTGTGTGTTTCCCTTCAGAAACGGAGTTAAATGCCAGGCTCTGTGTCTTCCTACAAGCAAGAGTGCGTTTCAGGTAAACGCAGTCACTTTTCAGCTCAAACGAAGCTACATCGTTCACGAAGTTCACACGTTTCTCGCTCTTAACTGAAACGCATTGGATGTTCGAGGACCTGTGGTTTGTATCAGTTTCAGAAGCAGAGTTGAACTAGATATGGTCCGTGTGTGTAGGAAACACGGTTCTTTTGTTCTGAGCACACTCACGTTTCCCGCCTTATTAGAGACTCTAGAAAGCAAGAGAATGCTTCTTGCTCTAAAGCAGAGTGTGTTTCATGGATGAGAACTGTGCTGTGTGTTTCCCTTCAGAAACGGAGTTAAATGCCAGGCTCTGTGTCTTCCTACAAGCAAGAGTGCGTTTCAGGTAAACGCAGTCACTTTTCAGCAAAAACGAAGCTACATCGTTCACGAAGTTCACACGTTTCCTGCTCTTAACTGAAACACATTGGATGTTCGAGGACCTGTGGTTTGTATCAGTTTCAAAAGCAGAGTTGAACTAGATATGGTCCGTGTGTGTAGGAAACACGGTTCTTTTGTTCTGAGCACACTCACGTTTCCCGCCTTATTAGAGACTCTAGAAAGCAAGAGAATGCTTCTTGCTCTAAAGCAGAGTGTGTTTCATGGATGAGAACTGTGCTGTGTGTTTCCCTTCAGAAACGGAGTTAAATGCCAGGCTCTGTGTCTTCCTACAAGCAAGAGTGCGTTTCAGGTAAACGCAGTCACTTTTCAGCTCAAACGAAGCTACATCGTTCTCGAAGTTCACACGTTTCTCGCTCTTAACTGAAACGCATTGGATGTTCGAGGACCTGTGGTTTGTATCAGTTTCAGAAGCAGAGTTGAACTAGATATGGTCCGTGTGTGTAGGAAACACGGTTCTTTTGTTCTGAGCACACTCACGTTTCCCGCCTTATTAGAGACTCTAGAAAGCAAGAGAATGCTTCTTGCTCTAAAGCAGAGTGTGTTTCATGGAGGAGAACTGTGCTGTGTGTTACTCTTCAGAAACGGAGTTAAATGCCAGGCTCTGTGTCTTCCTACAAGCAAGAGTGCGTTTCAGGTAAACGCAGTCACTTTTCAGCTCAAACGAAGCTACATCGTTCACGAAGTTCACACGTTTCTCGCTCTTAACTGAGACGCATTGGATGTTCGAGGACCTGTGGTTTGTATCAGTTTCAGAAGCAGAGTTGAACTAGATATGGTCCGTGTGTGTAGGAAACACGGTTCTTTTGTTCTGAGCACACTCACGTTTCCCGCCTTATTAGAGACTCTAGAAAGCAAGAGAATGCTTCTTGCTCTAAAGCAGAGTGTGTTTCATGGATGAGAACTGTGCTGTGTGTTTCCCTTCAGAAACGGAGTTAAATGCCAGGCTCTGTGTCTTCCTACAAGCAAGAGTGCGTTTCAGGTAAACGCAGTCACTTTTCAGCTCAAACGAAGCTACATCGTTCACGAAGTTCACACGATTCTCGCTCTTAACTGAGACGCATTGGATGTTCGAGGACCTGTGGTTTGTATCAGTTTCAGAAGCAGAGTTGAACTAGATATGGTCCGTGTGTGTAGGAAACACGGTTCTTTTGTTCTGAGCACATTCACGTTTCCCGCCTTATTAGAGACTCTAGAAAGCAAGAGAATGCTTCTTGCTCTAAAGCAGAGTGTGTTTCATGGATGAGAACTGTGCTGTGTGTTTCCCTTCAGAAACGGAGTTAAATGCCAGGCTCTGTGTCTTCCTACAAGCAAGAGTGCGTTTCAGGTAAACGCAGTCACTTTTCAGCTCAAACGAAGCTACATCGTTCACGAAGTTCACACGTTTCTCGCTCTTTACTGAAACGCATTGGATGTTCGAGGACCTGTGGTTTGTATCAGTTTCAGAAGCAGAGTTGAACTAGATATGGTCCGTGTGTGTAGGAAACACGGTTCTTTTGTTCTGAGCACACTCACGTTTCCCGCCTTATTAGAGACTCTAGAAAGCAAGAGAATGCTTCTTGCTCTAAAGCAGAGTGTGTTTCATGGATGAGAACTGTGCTGTGTGTTTCCCTTCAGAAACGGAGTTAAATGCCAGGCTCTGTGTCTTCCTACAAGCAAGAGTGCGTTTCAGGTAAACGCAGTCACTTTTCAGCTCAAACGAAGCTACATCGTTCACGAAGTTCACACGTTTCTCGCTCTTAACTGAAACGCATTGGATGTTCGAGGACCTGTGGTTTGTATCAGTTTCAGAAGCAGAGTTGAACTAGATATGGTCCGTGTGTGTAGGAAACACGGTTCTTTTGTTCTGAGCACACTCACGTTTCCCGCCTTATTAGAGACTCTAGAAAGCAAGAGAATGCTTCTTGCTCTAAAGCAGAGTGTGTTTCATGGATGAGAACTGTGCTGTGTGTTTCCCTTCAGAAACGGAGTTAAATGCCAGGCTCTGTGTCTTCCTACAAGCAAGAGTGCGTTTCAGGTAAACGCAGTCACTTTTCAGCAAAAACGAAGCTACATCGTTCACGAAGTTCACACGTTTCCTGCTCTTAACTGAAACACATTGGATGTTCGAGGACCTGTGGTTTGTATCAGTTTCAAAAGCAGAGTTGAACTAGATATGGTCCGTGTGTGTAGGAAACACGGTTCTTTTGTTCTGAGCACACTCACGTTTCCCGCCTTATTAGAGACTCTAGAAAGCAAGAGAATGCTTCTTGCTCTAAAGCAGAGTGTGTTTCATGGATGAGAACTGTGCTGTGTGTTTCCCTTCAGAAACGGAGTTAAATGCCAGGCTCTGTGTCTTCCTACAAGCAAGAGTGCGTTTCAGGTAAACGCAGTCACTTTTCAGCTCAAACGAAGCTACATCGTTCTCGAAGTTCACACGTTTCTCGCTCTTAACTGAAACGCATTGGATGTTCGAGGACCTGTGGTTTGTATCAGTTTCAGAAGCAGAGTTGAACTAGATATGGTCCGTGTGTGTAGGAAACACGGTTCTTTTGTTCTGAGCACACTCACGTTTCCCGCCTTATTAGAGACTCTAGAAAGCAAGAGAATGCTTCTTGCTCTAAAGCAGAGTGTGTTTCATGGATGAGAACTGTGCTGTGTGTTTCCCTTCAGAAACGGAGTTAAATGCCAGGCTCTGTGTCTTCCTACAAGCAAGAGTGCGTTTCAGGTAAACGCAGTCACTTTTCAGCTCAAACGAAGCTACATCGTTCACGAAGTTCACACGTTTCTCGCTCTTAACTGAGACGCATTGGATGTTCGAGGACCTGTGGTTTGTATCAGTTTCAGAAGCAGAGTTGAACTAGATATGGTCCGTGTGTGTAGGAAACACGGTTCTTTTGTTCTGAGCACACTCACGTTTCCCGCCTTATTAGAGACTCTAGAAAGCAAGAGAATGCTTCTTGCTCTAAAGCAGAGTGTGTTTCGTGGATGAGAACAGTGCTGTGTGTTTCCCTTCAGAAACGGAGTTAAATGCCAGGCTCTGTGTCTTCCTACAAGCAAGAGTGCGTTTCAGGTAAACGCAGTCACTTTTCAGCTCAAACGAAGCTACATCGTTCACGAAGTTCACACGTTTCTCGCTCTTAACTGAAACGCATTGGATGTTCGAGGACCTGTGGTTTGGATCAGTTTCAGAAGCAGAGTTGAACTAGATATGGTCCGTGTGTGTAGGAAACACGGTTCTTTTGTTCTGAGCACACTCACGTTTCCCGCCTTATTAGAGACTCTAGAAAGCAAGAGAATGCTTCTTGCTCTAAAGCAGAGTGTGTTTCATGGAGGAGAACTGTGCTGTGTGTTTCCCTTCAGAAACGGAGTTAAATGCCAGGCTCTGTGTCTTCCTACAAGCAAGAGTGCGTTTCAGGTAAACGCAGTCACTTTTCAGCTCAAACGAAGCTACATCGTTCACGAAGTTCACACGTTTCTCGCTCTTAACTGAGACGCATTGGATGTTCGAGGACCTGTGGTTTGTATCAGTTTCAGAAGCAGAGTTGAACTAGATATGGTCCGTGTGTGTAGGAAACACGGTTCTTTTGTTCTGAGCACACTCACGTTTCCCGCCTTATTAGAGACTCTAGAAAGCAAGAGAATGCTTCTTGCTCTAAAGCAGAGTGTGTTTCATGGATGAGAACTGTGCTGTGTGTTTCCCTTCAGAAACGGAGTTAAATGCCAGGCTCTGTGTCTTCCTACAAGCAAGAGTGCGTTTCAGGTAAACGCAGTCACTTTTCAGCAAAAACGAAGCTACATCGTTCACGAAGTTCACACGTTTCCTGCTCTTAACTGAAACGCATTGGATGTTCGAGGACCTGTGGTTTGTATCAGTTTCAAAAGCAGAGTTGAACTAGATATGGTCCGTGTGTGTAGGAAACACGGTTCTTTTGTTCTGAGCACACTCACGTTTCCCGCCTTATTAGAGACTCTAGAAAGCAAGAGAATGCTTCTTGCTCTAAAGCAGAGTGTGTTTCATGGATGAGAACTGTGCTGTGTGTTTCCCTTCAGAAACGGAGTTAAATGCCAGGCTCTGTGTCTTCCTACAAGCAAGAGTGCGTTTCAGGTAAACGCAGTCACTTTTCAGCTCAAACGAAGCTACATCGTTCTCGAAGTTCACACGTTTCTCGCTCTTAACTGAAACGCATTGGATGTTCGAGGACCTGTGGTTTGGATCAGTTTCAGAAGCAGAGTTGAACTAGATATGGTCCGTGTGTGTAGGAAACACGGTTCTTTTGTTCTGAGCACACTCACGTTTCCCGCCTTATTAGAGACTCTAGAAAGCAAGAGAATGCTTCTTGCTCTAAAGCAGAGTGTGTTTCATGGATGAGAACTGTGCTGTGTGTTTCCCTTCAGAAACGGAGTTAAATGCCAGGCTCTGTGTCTTACTACAAGCAAGAGTGCGTTTCAGGTAAACGCAGTCACTTTTCAGCTCAAACGAAGCTACATCGTTCACGAAGTTCACACGTTTCTCGCTCTTAACTGAAACGCATTGGATGTTCGAGGACCTGTGGTTTGTATCAGTTTCAGAAGCAGAGTTGAACTAGATATGGTCCGTGTGTGTAGGAAACACGGTTCTTTTGTTCTGAGCACACTCACGTTTCCCGCCTTATTAGAGACTCTAGAAAGCAAGAGAATGCTTCTTGCTCTAAAGCAGAGTGTGTTTCATGGATGAGAACTGTGCTGTGTGTTTCCCTTCAGAAACGGAGTTAAATGCCAGGCTCTGTGTCTTCCTACAAGCAAGAGTGCGTTTCAGGTAAACACAGTCACTTTTCAGCTCAAACGAAGCTACATCGTTCACGAAGTTCACACGTTTCTCGCTCTTAACTGAAACGCATTGGATGTTCGAGGACCTGTGGTTTGTATCAGTTTCAGAAGCAGAGTTGAACTAGATATGGTCCGTGTGTGTAGGAAACACGGTTCTTTTGTTCTGAGCACACTCACGTTTCCCGCCTTATTAGAGACTCTAGAAAGCAAGAGAATGCTTCTTGCTCTAAAGCAGAGTGTGTTTCATGGATGAGAACTGTGCTGTGTGTTTCCCTTCAGAAACGGAGTTAAATGCCAGGCTCTGTGTCTTCCTACAAGCAAGAGTGCGTTTCAGGTAAACGCAGTCACTTTTCAGCTCAAACGAAGCTACATCGTTCACGAAGTTCACACGTTTCTCGCTCTTAACTGAGACGCATTGGATGTTCGAGGACCTGTGGTTTGTATCAGTTTCAGAAGCAGAGTTGAACTAGATATGGTCCGTGTGTGTAGGAAACACGGTTCTTTTGTTCTGAGCACACTCACGTTTCCCGCCTTATTAGAGACTCTAGAAAGCAAGAGAATGCTTCTTGCTCTAAAGCAGAGTGTGTTTCATGGATGAGAACTGTGCTGTGTGTTTCCCTTCAGAAACGGAGTTAAATGCCAGGCTCTGTGTCTTCCTACAAGCAAGAGTGCGTTTCAGGTAAACGCAGTCACTTTTCAGCTCAAACGAAGCTACATCGTTCACGAAGTTCACACGTTTCTCGCTCTTAACTGA